>OX579677.1:65261580-66567144 GCA_951230905.1 Cheilosia variabilis
TCAACCGAAGCACACAGCGAAAGGGGAAGAGCTTTTATTAATAGTTTCGCGAAGATTCTACAAGTACATGACAGCAAAAGAGCCCCCCACGTCATTGCATCCATAGGTCCGGGGGTAGTTTACGTATTGAAAAATGGGGAAATTTTATATCTGTCGAGCTCTTCTAAACATTCAGCCAATAACTACATCGAGGACCTACCAGTGAACTTAAGCAAATCGGCGTTTTATAAAAAGTTCAAGCTGATGCAAAAAAAAAAAAAAAACAAAAGAAAATTTCCCTTGGGGAAATATTTATACAAAAAAAAAATTCCTTGGGGAAATGTACGTACAATTGTCACGTGTTTGTGTTGTGCGGTGATGTATCACCTGCAGTTGGTCCTTTTGGTAGCCATATATCTTTGCGCTTCCTACCCTTCAAGGAATACTAGTGTAACTTTTGCGCAGGAGTTCCTTTTCATGTTTTCCATTCTATTTGTGTATCATATGGTTTTTGTATTTTTTATGAAAAACATATATCTGCCAAGTGCATCTATAGCTGGAATCTACCTCGACCGTATACTTACTTTATATCACGTTAATTACAATCGAAAGCAAACTTTGTATTGCATCAGCGTCATATAATATGGTAGGAATTTTTTTGTTTACCTCAATGGGGCTTCTGATGAAGAGCATTTAATTTAGAAAACGTTTTTCTAGGTTATGTATGGAGATGGTGGATCTTTCAGGACAATGATAGCAGCTTTCAACCAGAATGTATAAGAATGCTTCTGGGAAGCGTGTACAAATTAATTTCGTCGAAATGAAAGTCAGCAGTACAGTAAGGGGTAAAGTGAGTCTAAAAATATCTGCTCAAAAAGCGGACACAAAGTTTGACCCGGATGGACGTAGTTCGAGAATTTCACAAGAACATGAAATATGTAGGCACTTAAAAGATCACAGAGAAACAAAGTTCCAAATAACAAGCGGATATGCCTTTAGGTTAGGTTGGTCTGTAGATTAAAAAAAGCATATTTTTTTTGAACCAGCTGTGATTGGAAGAGCAGGCGATTTTAATACACAAAAATGAAGAAGTTTTGGAGTTGAGTGATTTTCCAAAATATTAAACACAAGTTTGAGCTGCATTACTTAGATAAAAACGAGGAGGGTGAGTTTTTTGTAATTTTAAAACAAACAAATTCAAAATTCATGGGTGCGTTCACTTGGTGAATCTTCTAACCAGCTGTTGTTTTGGAAGGCGTTCAGTCGAGTATGGGTATATTATTATATTTTTTTTATTTTAAAGCATTTTTTAAGAAAATGGTTTTTAAGTTTTGAGACAAATGTGAGCCATTTCTCTTTGGCTCGGAGCGTTGAGCGTTAAGCTAAAATACTTCAGCCAAATTACCCAATTGGGTACTTCAGCACAACGCTGATTCAACCAGACGGTTAGGAGCTGATTTTGTGGCTCGATTAAAGGATCAGCATTATGGGCATAAGAAATGGTAGGCTTGGAAAGGGTAGGCGTTAAGGTCATATTTTACCCAAATACTCCGAAAGTGTATTTTCAGTGCGAAATTTGGGCCGAAGTAGTACACAAGTTTGTGAGAAAAGCAAGTCCAAAGTAACTCATATCAGAAGTCACACTCGTGAGCACTTCAGCAAATGTCTGCCCACCGTGGGACAGGTTTTTGGAACATTGACAAATTTCCGCAAAGATGGCAACAATGATCCGACTGCTGAAAACCGATTATTTTTGACCAGGCGTAGGTCTTTCCGGATGCATCAGGATAGCGGAAGCTGCCACGCAAGCCGTGCAGCTTTCGAACTTTCGGGCACAAAATTAAATAATCATATAGACAGCTGAAGTCGCTTTAGGAGGGTGGAAGGGGTCGATTGGAGTGGCTCCGGTAACATACTTAAAAACTGTATATTTCCAACTGCTTTTCATGAACGGTTTACATAAATAACAAACATACACCATAAAGGACAACAAGGCGATGTGGATATCTCGCAAAAGTTTGCCTTCAACACGGAAAATATGTACAGCAAAAGTGTCCAGATGCATGACAGTTTAACACACATAATCCACACCCCGCTAAGTTCTACCCAAAAAGGCCTTCTTGCCACCCAATTTGATAAGAGCCCTCTCCAAAATAATGCACTTAACACCTACTCACATGAGAACATCAAAAAACATCCACCCGCATCTTAAACCACCCGCATCTTAAAAAATAAATAAATAAAAAATCCCACCGCAACCAGCCTAATAGCCCAGAAAGTATAATGCACTCCGTCATCTCTGGAGTCTTGAACTCCGGGCTGAATGACCGCAACCGGCCTTGTATCCCAAACACAACCTCAAGTACGTTCACCGGCTGATATTATTCATATGGAGCAAAATGTTTCGTAACCTCCAACTTGTATATTCAACCCCCCCGCTCTAAATCCGATGAAAGCCGCCGCCGGCTGCCGGCACCGCACAAAAGCAGCGCACGACCACTCAGCTCTTCGGCCATTTAGCACCCTTATCTGCTTGTGTTCTTTGTTAGTCTGTCCCTCCCCTCCCCGAAAAAAGTGGGTAGATAAGATACACAAAAGAAAAACAAATCGAGAAAGAAGTAAAAAAAAGCTTCGCTAAAACGTCGACGCGTTCAAGTTCATTGTCGTTCCTTGAACTCGCAGACAAACACACATCCACGAGTATATAGACAGAGATCAAGTAGTGCGTCTGTTCTTTTGTGGCACCGGCCGCGGCCAGTGTCTTGAATTCATCTCCTCCCAATTGAAACCATTAGATACAAAAAGCAACCAGATTAGCAGTATGTACTCACTTTGTTCATCGGTCACCTGCAGCGGCGGCGGCGGCGGCGGCGGCTCAACGGCTTTGTTGGGCTTGAAGTATCTCTTCTGGAAGAGCAGCATGCGTTCGACTTCTTCCTTCGTGATTAATGGTCGTTTTCCTTGTTGTGGTGTTTTGTAAAATTGCTGAGTCGGTATGAACTGATAAGTGGGATTGTTCTGCAGCAGATTAGTGCCTTGCACTTGGCCAACACTGTGATGATGGAAGTATCTGGCCTGCTGAAAGTGTTGCTGATAGTGGCCAGGGCCAGTGTACTGGGGCGCCCCGAACTGGTGATATGCATTCTGAGGCACATCGTAGACCATGTACATCGGCGGTACTGGCTGTGGTACCGCTGCCGGTTGGTGAAGGCCCATCGGCACAAATATCGGACTGTTGACATTCATGTTGTCACAGTTTGTCGTTGGAGAAAAAAAAACAGAAACGAAAAAAATAAACAGAAAAATATCTTTTGTTCGAATTTCACTCGGCGCACTGATCGTGTCACAAAACTAATATTCTCCGTTGCAATTCAGATTTAAGTAAAATCAATTAGAGTTCTCAAACCCTTCTTAATGAATAGATACACCAGTTGCGTTGTTTGTATGGACTCAATGACGTAAGCAACTAAATGAGGTTCATTGGAATTGGTCGTTTGTCGGTTAGTACTGGGGATATCATTAAATTTGTGAATAATCATAGCACACTTTGGAATTTCCTCAATTGCACACACTTTTCACCACCGGATTCGTTACGAAATTCAAATGAAAACACAATTTAGCAGATTTTCACTCCAAACTTGGGCGAACAAAGAACAACAACTTTATGTAGGTCGTTGTGGATCAACAAAGTGTTGCCTGCTAAATTGTTTTTCTGTTCACGATCAAAATTAGCAGCTTTTCGATCAGCTGATGCAGTTTTGGATACGCAGCTAACAGCTATGTGGGTCTGAGCGCTGTCGTCGGTTATTCTTCACAATCGCACGCGACACACTAAATCACAACTTGCCTCGAAGGGATATCAACACGTATCTAGTTCTAGTCTCCTGGAGGATATTTGATTTTCTTCTTGTCGACCAACAAAACAGCAGACGAATTATGCGCGCTCAGATATAATAAAATCACTACAGACCGATTTGCTTGTGTATATTTTCAGGTTTTTTTTCCCCCGCTGTGTTGGGCATGTATAGGAGCTTTTCTTTGAATTTGAGAAGCTTTCGCTTATGCGCGCGCTGTATGACGTAAAATGCTGTACAGATACGAGTACTGATGGAATGTGACGAAACGACGAAAGTTCTTGGTTTTAAAATTTCCCCTCGATGTGGGAATTTTCACAAATAAATTGACGTTTGTTGTTGTTTATTTTGATTTTCCCAGATTCAGCTGTTGAATCTCATATGTATCTGAATATCGATTTTCCTGTTATCAATGCAAAAATTCACTGTGCGAGAATCCTTCCCGAATATTCGGCTTTTGGCGTTTTTATGTTTTATTGTTGAAAATGATTGCTATCCGTTGACACAAACTTTATCGCGAAATAGTTATTGAAAGTGTGAAATAGAAATAAATCGGCGCGGGGGATGGGTACGTAGTACGTGTCCGTTTGGTGCTGCCTTCGACGGTGTTTGTAGTTGAACTGTTGTCGCCACTATCGGCTGGATGATTCGTCGCGTCGTCTTCGTCCGCCGTTCGTCACTGAAAAATAAAATGATTGAAAAGCTACAAAATTTCATATGTATTTTCCCTTCGTCGTTGTGTGTAATTAATGTTGTTGGTTGGCTGTGTTTTTATTTATTTTGTTTTTTATTTGTTGTGTCTTGTGTGTTATGTCAGGGAATTTCGCTAGAATCTGGACTTGTGAGAAAGCACACGTCCGACTGTTACTGTATTTAGGAGGAATTGGGTCGCGCATGGGTTTCTCTCTGATTTTATGACGCGCGCTTTGTAGAAGCAGCCGGATTTGCAGCGACAGCGTAGTTCAAAGAATATGAAATGTAGGGGGAGTAAGCCGAATCCGATTGGGAAGTGAACACTATGGGTGCAAATCCTCTTCGTTGAAAAGAGAGTCACTTACCTATGTCGTTTCCGATTTGGCAAAAAGATCAATTTTTTTGAGAAAAAATCAATTTTTTTTTTTGATTGAGATTGCTTTTCATGTTTGATTTGCTAAAAAAATCAATGTTTTTTATGAGAAATCTCAGATTTCACACATACTTTCACTAACACCAATGTGTATGACACACAGCTGGCTGTTACGAATTGTTTATCGTTGGAAGGATTGCGTTTTTAACTGAATTATTAATATTTCGAGTGTGGAAACGATTCTTTATATCAAATTATTTCGAAATGCGTTGTTATAAATGTGCAAAAATCAATTTAAATGGGTTTCCAGTGCAAGTGAAAAAAAAAAACCAATAAAATTCGGATTCTATGTTCGATTTGGCAGCAGAAATCTGAAATCTCAGATCAAAATCCGAAAAGACAAATCGAAAACGACATTAGTCATCTGCATGTGTCTTGCCACTTGTTAAGAAAAATGTTTAAGGCCTCATCGCAGAACCCACGTCCATCATTTTTCTACATGCATGTCCATAGAGTAACCAAACTAGAGAGCCAACTTCCCGTGCACCTACCCGATTTTCCCCGCAATTTTTGAATGACAGCCCTCTCTCGCGCGCTCTTTTTTTCCTGTCTGTGAATACGTGTATTATTAGTCGCCGGGTGGCACTATTTCTCAATTACAAACAATTTGTAAATAGATTTATAACAATTTGGTTACTCTATGATGCATGTCCTTTGGAAATTTCACAGCAATTACAAGGCATTTGCACTCAAAGCTTTCCATATATCTGCATATCGTTGGACGAAGGAAGGTAACACATTTGCGACCTCATTTTGGCCGCCATTTTAGTATGTACGTTTTCTTGAATTATGCCAGTGGCAGAGTAGTTTACTCACAGCAAAAGGTGAAGGGCATTCCCTTATGGCGTTTTCGATTGAAGATCCGAGAGAATTGCCCCGAAATTCACAATTGCTCTTTTCAATGAAATTTGTTGGAGCACTTTTGTAATAGTGGTAGATACCATATGAGATATCTGGTTTTCTGTTGCTACTTTTTTTTTGTTTTCTGCAGTAATAAATACAGCCAAATCAATATATTTCAATTTAAGTTCACAAGCACGCTAATTGTATATTTTAGGATCACATAGCGAACAATTTGTTTCTAATAACACAACAAACACTTCAATCTGACATTTTGTTAGTATGTGTTGGTGAGTTCAGGGCAATTCTCTAAAAATATTCCAGACACTTTTGCCGTGACCTGGAAGTGGACTTTTTTTTTCAATGAAACATCGAATACATCGAAAGAGCACTTCTGGATTTGCTCTTTTCATAGAAAGGGCAATTCTTTTCTTCAATCGAAAACGCCATTAGTCTCTTTAAATTTACGGAAGCTCACAATTGCGAAATTTGTATGGAAAATAGGTATATGTGAACTACTAAAATTTAGAGTCGAAACTAAAAATATTTATTTGGAAAACCGTACGAGCAGGTAAGGTAGCAAATTGGGCGTAACAGCAAAAAGAAAAGCCTAAGATTAGAATTAAAAGTAATAACGAAGTTTCATGAAACTTGACAACGCGAAAATTGCAAACAAGAGCCGAGTAACATTGTACTAGAGTCCACCATATTCACAATACGATTGGACGACCTTAAATCGGTAGGAAGATAACAATTAGGATTTGAAAAGTCCATAACATGAGAAACCGACAGCAACAAACAAAACAAAGTAAAAAAGCCCACAGGTTTGAGCCTTTGGGGACGTTCAAGTATCTAGTTTAGTAAGTCTGACAGCTCTCTCACTAGATGAAACTCGGCTCTGATTGGGGGAAATCGGTCGTGAGAGCAGATGTTTCATTTGACGTTTATGGAGGGGTAGCCGACGAATCTAGTCGAGAAATTCGTGACTGAGTACTAAGTTGACAGTTCTCATATGTGGCTGACGTAGAAAACGTGACGTTCCCGACCAATCTAGTTTTTGCGTTCAGGTTACATCTCATCCAGACCAATCTAGTCGACTTAAGATGACTAGATTCTTGAATGTGGCCTTTGTAATTGAAATACGCGGCGGGGTTTTTTCCCCTCTCGGCATAGATACACATTTTTTAACACGCAGAACAAAATACAAATGAATGCGCTTACGTGATCGGCCAGCGGCGCGAAGTGACAGTGCGACAGCACGACAATAGTACAGAGTCACAATGCCCGAACAAACGATAAGCGAACTCCAAACGTCTTGCTGTTTAAAATCAATGTAGATACTACTGAATTGCGAAAACAAGCTCAAAATTCTTCATCCACGTCTGGCGTCGTCGGCGTCGTCGTCGCCCATTATTACTCTATATCGTGTCGCTTAAGTGCGCGTTGCTACAAAATCTTTGTTTACATTGTGACTCAGCGACTTCTATTGGACTTGCAGCAAAAGCTGGCTTGACTTAATTATACTTAGTAGATGTAAACAAAATCATTTCTATATGTTGTTTACACTCCGCAAAATATGTTCTTGTTTTTTTATTACTCGGGGCAATCAGACTTGCAATTGAAACTATTTATATGCGTTATTTATGACTGTTTAACAATAAAGCCAAAGTGGCGACAACATTACTTGAGTGCATTTGAAAAGACTTTAGACTGACACTGTACTTCAAATAATAGAACTTGAGTCACTGTCGTTTGTAGATATTTCTTGGAATTTTAATTATAAAAAGATATTTTTCTAGACCCGCTCAGTTAAAATCGTCAGCGTGAAGACCTCCAGGGCTTCTGGTTTAATTTTTGAAAACGGATCTAACTAGGGTAATAAAAGTGTTGGCAATAAAACTGCATGTAAATTTGTTTAGTGTAAATTGCTGGAATATTAATAACTGGGTCTGTGTTTTGCGAGTTTCAGTCATTGGAAACACGATCTCAACTATCATCGCCATGG
This sequence comes from Cheilosia variabilis, assembly GCA_951230905.1. Taxonomy (NCBI): domain Eukaryota; kingdom Metazoa; phylum Arthropoda; class Insecta; order Diptera; family Syrphidae; genus Cheilosia; species Cheilosia variabilis. The sequence goes on from OX579677.1 coordinate 65,269,385, forward strand.
TCCACAGAGGGTCGGTCTTTTCTTGAAAACAAGTCAAGTGAGTAATGTATATTTTCTTCTTCTATCTTCTATAATATATATATATTCAGGATATATATAAATTCAGGATATATATAAATTCAGGAAAATCGATTTAATCGCATTTTACGGTAGGTGGCGCTGAACTAAATGTCAACGCGCACGACATAATGCCGTCCGGCGGTCAACTGTTGCGGGCAGAACAGAGTTATACCGGACAGCGTTGCCATTTTGAAATCAAAAAAAAACAGTCAAAAAAACTAAAATCCAGTAAAAAAACAGTCAACGAAATGCAAACAGAAGTTCTGCCAAAAATTCAACAAAAAAAAAAGAACTAATAATAAAAATAATGAATAAACATTTTTTAAAAAAAAAAAAAACGCAAAATCATATGCTGCATTTACTCTCACTTATTAAAGTGAAGTTTACTGAAATTTTTAACAATAATAGTAAATTCATTAAATTAGTTCAACTTCATTAACTTTACTAGTAATTCTTTGAACACTTCAATTGTCTCCTCCTCTTCATCATTTACATCTATGTCGGATATTGTAAACTGTATTGCTGCTTTTGAAAGTAGTATTAGTATCAACTATTTTTGTAACTTCGGACGGTATATCAAAGTTGAAGCAGCATTTGTAAGTTAGGCAAGTACACACTTGTGGCAATGCAAACGTATAAAAGATTGCATCAATGGGATATGTTTCCAAACGTAGAGAAAAAATATGAAATTCAAACAAATTTTGTTCTTCTTTTATTTTTATTTTTTCACCTTGAATTTTAAAATGCATACTGATTGAAAAGAAATGACACGAAACAAATAAAAACAGTGAAACGAAAATCGTATCCAGTTAAAAAACCAGCCGATTGTACAAAATCGTCCAGTTAAATGCGTATCAATCCAGTCAGATCTGACTGGAAAACAGTGCAATTGGCAACGCTAGTTGTATATAGATGTTTTTAATGAATGTAATGTTTTTAGGTAAACGCTATTAGAGAAAAATTAAGACAGGTCTGAATATGAAAACGTTTAAACTGGAACTTTTCTTATTGATTTTGCTTGGGAAAGGCGAAGCTTTAACGCTACATTAGCGCCCCCAAATGATTTCAGAAATATACATAGGTCTGCGCCAAACTTTTTTAAAACTTGCAGACTTCTAAAAATATGTTTTTTTTGCTCCTGTAGCAAAGAGAGTTTAGGAAATGAAAAGCCCAAGCATTTGCCGTTATATCCGACGGTAGAATAGCTTAAAATATAGTGAAACTAACCAAATGAAAGGAAAGTGGACGTTATAAGCGACTAGTCGTTATAAGCGAGGTCATTATAAGCGACTTCCACTGTATAATGATCCAAAGCACAAGTTATTCAGCTTATACTTATATCACTTATAAAAACCTAAAGCTAACTAAATATCTCTTTCTTTTAATATATTTATATACGTAACACTATTTTAGACTGTGAATTATTGTAAGTAGAAGCGTCCTCACTTTTCCTGGTTGAGTGAAGCATTAAGGACACTAAAGCAAAAACGACAGTGCATGTCAGTTATTATAAAAACCAATCTGTAAGGTGGCACACAATTCAACCCTTAAATCAGTGCTATTGGTTGAGGTATACGGGCGCGCAACGTGCCCTAAATGGACTCAAATCTAAATAGAACTACTCGATTCATATGTACACAGTGGCGAAAACAAATAAATGGGTGTTAAACAATTATTGACAACGTTTTACACGGTCGAAGCTGGATACAAACCGCCGCCAATTAACGAAAGATCACGACTGTCGGATTAGGCAGTGTTCTGTTTTTTTTTTACGAAGGCGGCACTACATTTAAATCGCACATAGTTAAAAAAAACAACAACAATGAACTCATTTTCATTTTCGATGAATACCTATTTTAGTACATATTATAAAAGGATTTCTGTTTGACAACAGTGAGCAAATGAATTTGTAATAAATAAATCATATAGTGGGAGCTATAATAATTTATTTTATGGAAAAAAAAAAAGTGTTGGCAAGGATTGTTATGATGATCCCGCACGAAGTAGACTTGTAGCACTACAAACAAATGAATTTGTGCAATTGATACATATCTTTCTAATAGGTACAGTGTTACCAGTTCAATTTTAGTTCTTGTCCATTGTCGTATCTTGTCGTATGTAATGTCTCAGATAAAACAATGCTGCGATTTGAAAGTAAGAAAGACATTTTTAAAACAAGCTCGAATTTCCTGGGTTAATATTCCTGATACGGGTAAAGTAATTAGTAAATAGAACATTTTTTCAAGTCTTTCCATAACCCATAATTTATTTTCCATTTCAACATGTTTCCTTTAAAGATTTTTATCGGATGCAAATGCGTTCAACGTTATCTTCAAGGGCATACGTCACGGTCAGGTCTTTCCAAACGAGCCGTCGCTCTTTTATTTAATTGCAGCAACAATTCTAACAACTTTTCTAACCAGCATAACACACAACTTTCAAAAAACGTGCTGTAGGTATCACTCACAGCGCTTAGTTGTTAAAATTAAACTTTATATTTACCTTGACCTTAACAGCGGAGTATATTGCGTCCCCTATAATTTACACACGCCTTACAAAAAAAAAGCTCATTAATTAACATCCACACGGCATCAGAACTTTGAGTAAAACACGCGCCAATCTGTCACTGATCTGGTGGCAGACAGTCAGTCAGTAGTTCACACTGACAATATCGACGGTAGTTCTTATGAACTGCACTCGTTCATTTAATCGCACTTTTATAAACAAACAGCGAACACATATTTACGCATAGTCACACTTAAATGTTGTTTCAACGGAAAGCTTCTATCACAAATTGTTTAGGACCGCATAAGATAATCTCTCGACTTTAAGTTTGACAACTATAGTTGTAAGATATTTTTGCAAGTCTCGATGAGGATTTCACACCTTAACAGATCAACGAACTTAGCACTACTGAAAATCCGGTATCTGTCCGGAATTTATTGAAACAAATAATGAACCTTAAACGATTGTATCTCGGTACATCTTTGGCTACCTGTTATCTTGTATCTGGCACTGCTTTTGTTTTATTATATGCGAGCGCGGGTAATTGTATATATACAGAACTCGAACAGATACACCCTCTTCATCACGGTATGACAGAGATGTCACACACCAGCCAAGTGATAGTAATTCTAATTACTATCATCAGCGGCGGCAGACGCAGTCATTTACGGCAAGGCCGCGTGTTTATCGGAATTGTATTGAGTTTTAATTACCTAACATCGACGGAGTTCCGAAAAAGTATGGCTCGCCGTTTCAGACATTTAATTTAGGAACGTAACCGGTCAATGGCAAAGAAACCGATGACTTTTGTAAGTGTGTATTGTGTTGCGTTATAATGACATTATGTTGCTTCCAGATTGTAGTGGTAAATCGTTTGTGTGTTGATTGATTTATAAAGGGTTATCGAACAGCAATGCAACCATTTCAGGGGTTACGACCTTCGAAATGTCAACCGCTAAAATTGTATGTTAATTAAAATTTTCCTGTTTGCTGTGGTGAATATTTTGTTTTATTTTTGTTTTATGATTGCAGTGAAAAAATTGATTATTGAGTGCTGATGTTTGAAAGGTTGTTGGATTAGGGGGGAATCGTAAATGGACTGCATGGGAGTAATTAAGCTTTGGCATTGACATGACGTTCTATTTACGAACCGCAAGTGAAATGCAAATGTTATAAAAGAAACATGTAGAAAGGTGGTTTTTAAATATCCCTGATCCGCTCTTGGCGATTTGAAACAACAATTCGAGGTTTGCCCAAAGAAGGTGGCTCCATCTTCTGTCTATTCTTCTAAACAAATTAAATGGGAAATCCGTAAAAATGATCGTTGCAATAAAAATGCCAACAAAAATAAGTTTCGATTATAACATTCTTTTATTTTATTAAATAAATCTGTAGTGGAAAATATACGTTGACCCTAATAATATGCAACGAATTCTTTAGTTGGTTTCATTATTTTGTATAAATAAATCAGCTCCGTGATTTGTTAGTACACATTTGTTTAGAAAGCAATTCATGCGGAAATTCACCTATGGAAATCCACACTTTCAACACAGAAAATTTACTACAAAATTCCAGCACAATTCGTCTTCATATCAATTTTCATCCACCGACATTTTCCTGCATCTTTTTATCGCATTATCGTCATATCTTATTCCACCATTAAGAATCAAAATCCAATCCCATTCAATAATAGTGATAATTTTCAATTTTGCACGCCACAACAACTATCCATCATCTACAGCTGAGATGGCCGAAACAAACGACAGCAGATAATAATACGTTGTAGTCCTTTGTTTCGGTGTTGTCTGACACGTTTAAACCCTACGTGACATTTATTTCACAACAAGAAACGAACAAAGTTCAGATACACATGCAAAATGTATAACTGAAGACAATGACGCATCTTTGCGACGATGCTCGTGTCTAGAGTGTATTCCTTTTCCGGTTCGATACACCGTACACGTGTTTATGAATCGGTGGCGCATTTCAAAGCCACACAAATAAATCCGAGAACAAAGAAATGGAATAAAAGTGAATGCTGAAATTATGCTTACGAGCTTTTAGTCCGGTACCTACTCTTGCTCTATATAGGTAGGTATATTCGTATTGCGCCGTATTAATAAAAATTTCTAGCCTCGACTTTAAATTTACGGAAGCTCACAATTGCGAAATTTGTTGTGGAAAATAAACCACTCCGCGATACTAATAATCATTTCATATTATTCAGATTGAGGCTAAATTACCGAACTCATTTTATATGGAAAATTACCAATTGTGATCTATTTTGTGTGAAGATTAAAAATGAGTTTTAGTAAGGTCCACTGTGAACTACTAAAATTTAGAGTCGAAACTAAAAATGCATATTGGTAAGACCCATTGGGGCATGATTCATGATATCATTTTTAACCTTCACCTTATATATTTTGTACGTCACAATATGCAACTTTGTATCTAAAATTTCGCCATTGTGAGTTCGAAAAATTTAGCAGGGACACTAAAAATAATTATTAGTATCGCAGATTGAGTTTTGTAGAGTAGTTTCTTTTTCTTATTTCTTTCTTTCTTTGAATCGGGACTTAAAGCCGACCCTGTTAGTACCCATTTCTAGTCGCCATCTAATTTTACAGTGTACAGTGCTGGGGTTGAATTCGCAGTTCTGGCACGACGATCTGTCAAATGTAAAATAGTAAGCATAATTATAGACATTTTTCTTTGTCAAATTCCAACTGTCAAAAAAGGTCTCTCTCTCAGAGCTTTGAATTTGTGATTCTTTTTCTTTCGGAACGCACTCTATGAGCTTAGAAATAAATTGACTGAGCGGTCTGATATTTTCACAGTTGGCTATATGCTTGCTGATCAGGAATGCGAGAGAAAGAACGTGGGTTGTAAAAAAGTGGAGTAGTCTTTCATTACGTATTTTTACAGCGATATGGAAGCTAATGGTCAAATTTGTTTCATTAACGTCTTAGATTTTAAATAGCCGATGATGCCAAATACCTTTTTAGATCGCCACGTCAGCTCTCAGCCATATGAGCGAGGGTTAGTAAAGAATCTGAATCTGAACTGGAATATCCATTTTCTCTAGAAGGCTTTTAAGAAGTTTTATTAAAAGTATATAAAAGTGTTTCCCGTAAGGAATACGTCATTCAAAAGACCATTTCCACGCCAATATCCTTTTAGCTGAATTAAAATCAAGTCCAGCAAGTTTGTCAGGAGAACAAAATTTAGCAGTGGAATTCGTCTGAAACAAATTGAACAGTGACAGGTATACAAAAAATGTTTAACTACTGCAACATCTTGGAAGCTTTGAGAGACTGCAATACATTAGGCGTGTATTTTTAAGCTTCGATCCCAGCAAAGCAAAGTAAAGTAAGATTTTCGATTACAACAACTACTGTGAGTCTCGAAGTGTCAAGTACAGCGTAGTTGTTGTAATTGCGTGGTGAAAATCCTACTTTACTTTGCTTTGCTGAGATCGAAGCTAAAAAAAAACAGGCCTATTGACGAGTTTTGTATTTGGGGCACTAACAAAACTAGCAACTAAGTGCAAAAATTACGAGTTTGAGGGCTTAATCCAGTTCATTTTCCACAAATGCAATGAAAGCTAACGATAGTTATAAAAATTCGGACAGAATATAACCAAAACTTTGAAAAACGATATCGTCCAAACAATTATTGTTATACGGAATCTGCGATCTGGTCGATTTTATTTTTGCTTGCTGTTAAAAGGGGCGGGGCAGGTACACATAATGTTTTTTAGTTTCCCCAAACAATGTCGATGTTAAAGTTTTATAGGAAATGGTTTCGGACGGCTGCCTTTTTAAACCACGAGACTTCAAGTTAGATGGCACACAGACAGCAACACGCAATCGATAAAAGCATCCATTGAGCCCGACTGCATAAACTAACTAGTAAATAGACTGACAGCTTCCGTGCCCCTACCCGATTTTCCCCGCAAATTTCGAATGAGGGCGCTCTCTCGCGCTCTCTTCTTTTTCCTGTCTGTGGTGAATACGTGTATTAATGGCCGCCGGGTGGCACTCTTTCAATAACAAAGAATTTCTAAATAGATTTATAACAAAAAACATGTTGATTATGGTTTTTTTAGATAGCATAACTTGTTCTCTATCCATATTCGGCACCAAACACTGTTCATCCATTCACATTTCAGTTGTTTTTTAGTTCTATTTGTATGAATTCTATTTTTGACAGCAAAATTCATGCAGCTGCATAAATGAAATCCGTGGGGGTTGTTCAAAAAATGAGTTAGCAACATGCAAGTTGAACCCAAGCTTCCACTAGGGCATAAGTGAATTTTAGAAAATTTTCATGAACATTGAATAAATTTCTATAAGGCTTAGTGAATGTTTCCAAATTCGTTTATTTAACAGCATATTTGTACAAAATTAAAATATTTGATTGGAAATTCTGTCGTTTAATAACACTGAACAGTGTTGAATAATGTTACTTAGGAACAGTAAAAATGCATATACTATTTATATTTAAAAAAAAAAGTATTAATATCGGAAAGCAAAAAAAAAGTGATTATTCATTTTACGTACCTAATATTTACAGATTATAAATTATGCTAAAATTAAAATAAAATTTCGCCGAGACATAAAAAAAAAAAATGTTTTCCCTAAACGGTGTTAAAACATTTTGTTTTAGTATGATTTCAATCAACAAAAAAAAGTGTGTTTTCTTTAAAATATACAAGAAAAGCTTTAAGTTACAAAATCTCTTTTAACAAAAGTAAAAAAAAGCCGTGTTAGTTCATTTTATAAAGTTCATAAACTTTATAAACTCTTATGTCGTTTTCGATTTGGTAAAAAGATACATTTTTTTTGATCGAGATTGCTTTTCATGTTCGATTTGCCAAAAAAATCACCCTTTTCTTATCTCAGGAACTTTTGAGAAATCTCGATTTTTTTCTCATATTTACACATACTTTCACTAATACCAATGTGTATGACACACAGTTGATGGTTACGAATTGCTTATCGCTTAAAGGAATGCTTTTTTAAGTGAATTATTAATTTTTCGAAATGAGTTTTTATATTAAATTATTTCGAAATGAGTTATTGTACAAATCAATTCAAATGGATTTCCAGTGTAAGTGAAAACAAATGTTTTTTGCGACCACCTCAATACACACAAGAACCAATCAAATTCGTATTTTATGTTCGATTTGGCAGCAGAAATCCGAAAAGCCAAATCGAAAACGACGTAAGAACAATTGTTATTTGCCCAACACAGCCGCAAGACGATAACGAAATGAAAGCCCACCTTAGGCTACCGACATCCGGTTTAAACCGGAGAAGAGTGTAGGCTGTTTTTTTTTCAAGTATGAGTGAGCCCCTTTGATTAACATAGGCACAAATACATGAATTCAAACTGGGCTACATCCAAGGTCAAATTCAGCTTGTGAGCGATTCCTCTTTTTTGGCTGAAGCTGTCAGTCTATTTAGTAGTAGGAAACTCCACATATTCTTATGAAGAAGGCACAGCTCTTCGACCTTAACTACAGATTTTTCCTGCATATACAAAAAAAAAAATCATGCATCGGCCGGGAATCGAACCCGGGCCGCCCGCGTGGCAGGCGAGCATTCTACCACTGAACCACCGATGCTTATGCTAACCTCTTCCAAAAATAGGCATCATCCAATCCACAGCTCATCTCTATTCAAATTTACGTCTGCTTTGTGCACTTCAAATGAACAAGATACACCAGGCAGCAGGTGATGCGTATGGCAGGTAGTTCAAGGCTTCTGACGAAATGGTAGATGATATTTTTCAACTGGTCTTAAGCCGGCACGTAAGCCTTTGCATTTGCTTTCACTTATGGGCTATACTTCCCACCATATAGCTGAAGGCACAATGAAAAGCTTTACCCTACCGCACCGTGATTAAGCTGAAACCCATTGAAGCCGCCATATACGGCCCACACGTTTTTAACTGCTGCGCGTATCTTTGCCAGCCGCATGTGCAATGGGCAAATTAAAACCAACTTACAATTCAATTTATATGCCCACTCTAATAGAGAAATAAGGCCCGCAACCAACAATTAAACATCAGACCTCCATCACTACTTGATGATGATCAGCACACCATCGAGAAATAAGCCGGCACATCGTGCTCACACCGTGCCATACTTTGTTCAGAAATTAAGATCCCCAATGGGGCACGCGATTTTAGACATCACACACAGGGAGACGACAATTAATTACCACGACAAAGAACGGAGTAATGAGTTTAGACTTTACATATGGCCAAGGCCAGCTGGCAGTATTGATCAAGCCGTCTTAGACATCATAAGCAATTAGTAGGTAGGTACCTCTTCGGATGCTTTTGCAGCGAATCCAGATCAGAGTTGGAGTTGCACAAGTGTAAGCGTGCATTTGGTCAACGCTAGATGTAGCACCATCCAAATGGTTGCACCATTAGCTCGGTTAATAGTGACACAGTGGCCAAAGTGTTACGAAACCAGCGCCGATGTAGGCCATTTGAAGATCTCATTGAAGCTTTTGCTGGTTGCTATTATGAGTGTGGACCAATTTTCCGGTCGCTTGGACAGCGGTTTTTGTTTCTTTTTCTTTTTTTTTTGTCAATTGAATGGATGCTACCACTTCGGCCTAGATAATTGTTGGTACGTCAGCGCCGATTGTTTGTTTTTTTCACATCTGGTGATGGTGGCGGAATTGTCCTTGGTTTGGATGGTTTGTTTTAGCGCTGAATGGTTAAGTGCGCGAAAAGAAACCCATTTGGCTGCGTTTGTAGGTCAATGGCTGTAAGTGGGTCAGGCACACTGATTCAGAGTCTTTGGGGAAACGATGAGGAAAGAAAATAGTTTATGGTGAAACTTAATTGGAAGAACAAAAAGAGAGATCGTCTTGATTAATTGGGGTGAAATTTTGAGGCGCGTGAATTTTATTTGGAAATGGATATAGATCAGAGCAATATCTGCTGTTCAAGGGTGTGAAAGGCAGCGAGTGCTCTTTCACATTGCGAAATAAATCGAATGCGAATACCATCAGCTGGCAAAATGCCGCATCCGTATTTACGAGAATTACGTGACCGAAAGTGTATTTTTTTTCAGCCACAGGTTTGCGTTGCAAATGTGTAGATGCCTTAAAGTAGGCGGCGCACTTCTTGGATATTATTTCAATGTGATCCGCTGGGTCGTAATACAAAAGGGGATTTCAAATGAAAATAAAAAAATATTTGGGGCTGAAAATAGTTTGGGGCGCCCATTGGGTCGTATGAATAAAACGTAGCAATTGCTTATACTCAAGAGAAATGTCAAAATCGAAGCATTAGCTACATTTCGTGTGAATAAAAAACCATTTCAGCTAGTTTCAACTTTTGACATGTTCGAAGAGCGGCGGCACTGACTTTTTACTCAGATTGGTATGAATAAAATTTATCAGACAAAGCAAATGCTATGCAAATTCTGAGTCTGCTATTTAGTTGACTCAGACCTTTTGCTAAATATTTAGTACGCACCTTTTTTACATAAAACAATCCAAGCATTGTGAATTTTCGATATTTTGTTTATAATTAGTTAAATTAAGTTTTGTTCATACAGGAAAACCAAACAAAACATGGATGCGATAAGTTTTCCCATTATAGGTACCTGTTTTACCTCTTGTTGTCAACGTTCGTGCTAATAAAAAACAGTATAAACAAAGAAGAATTGGAGACGATAATAACTTCAAGCAATTGTTTCGTTTCACGCGTGAAAATGTGGACATTTTGGCTAATACTTTTTTAAATGATAATTTTGAGACGCGTGGTGGTGCTCTTTCAAATATCCAGAAAATTAAATCTTTCCTAAGGTATTAAGGAGATCCGGGCTTTCAGGTAAACATTTCAAAATTCATGGCTTAACAAGTGAAACATTTATGTGTTTAGGTTGGTGTTCATCAGTCAACCGTTTCGTTAACTAATTGGTATGTGTGTCAAAAAATAGTTCAACAAGACGATGATTGGATACATTTTCTGACAATTGAGGAAGAAATAAAACATCACCAAGTGATTTGGCAAATAAAATTTATGTTTCCAAAAATTTGAAAAAAAATTTGAAAATAAATTCAAAATAAACAAACCACCGGACAGTTGCCACTTGTCAAGTTTGACAGAAATTGCAAGGCAAGGACATGTACAGCGAAGTAAATGCTATGTTCGAATTTTCGAACTTACCTACTTTAGCAAACTAGGTTTTTTTCATACCGATTCAAAGCATTTGCTAGGGGCTTTTACTTTGCTAAAACCTTTTACTCAAAGCAAATGCTACTTTTTACTCATACGACAGATTGTCCAAATCAATGAGAGGCACGGGGGAGTGGATCCGTTTTGCACTCTACATTCTAGCCCTTTGAAGTTTTCTTACTTTCCCAACACTGCGATTGTTAGAAATTTTTTTTTAGGGCTGTGTTCATGAACAACACCAGAGATTTGATATTCAAATCAGTGTGTAAACAGCCATCAAGTCTATATACGTGCTCGTCAAAAACTACAGAAAAAGAGAAAATTAGAAAAACAACGAGTAACGAGCAGTTACCCTATTGGCTCGAAACAGCTCAGAAAACAGGGAATTTCGACCGGCATCAAGTACTGATAAATATGTCAAATGCACAAAGCTGACAAGAAACATATTCAAAATCAGTCCTAAAAATCAACTGGGCACAAAAATAAAATCTGAGAAAATAAAGAAAATTCGGCATTGGTCGAATGTTCTCCCGGAACGTTTCACATGTTGCAAAAAGGTAAGTCATATATTTATTCGTGATATGAATTGTGTCCTTTGGGACAAAAAAGCACGCTTTTTTCAGTTTTAGAGCAGTTTTTCTGCTCTCGAAATCAGCTGGCTGTCAGATTTCATGCACAAAAAGCATTTTTTTTTTCAGAGTCAGAGTAAATTATTTAGTAATTTAGAGTCAATTTCTGAGCGAGATTTCGTTATTTTCACTTACACCAAAACATTTGACATTTGTCAAACATCGATAACATGTGTTATTGTTTACGTTTTTAGACGACGAGTCTGTAAGAAATTGAGAAAAATGTGCATTTGGCCGCAGCAATGGATATCAACATAAATTAATGGATTTTTATAAACACAAATTCGAATTTAAGATCAGCTGACTTTTTAATCACGAACCAACACAAATGCAAAATCAGAGTGATCTCATTTCATGTTCCATTGGGCACGACAAAGCTGAAATATGACAGTAAAATTTTAAAATCCTAATGGAAAACGACATTAGACGTCAAAGATGAGGCTCAAAGTAGCTTGAAGACTATCCACGTTCCACGTACTTTGGATTGGAGTATATTTTCAGCTCTCTGAGACATTTTTTGAGTTTGACAGATTTTTAGTGATGGGCTCGGGAAATTAGAAATACACGAATAGACTAGACCTTCTGATGACGATGGGTATTGAGTATGAGTAATGAGATTGAGAGAGATGGTGTAAAATGCAAATAAAATTAATTTATAAATATACACAGGAACATAAGATAATTTTTTTTTCATTAAATTAGTTAACAAAAAATTGTTCATAGCATTTTTCAGCGTCACTATTCACAAAGGTACATATCAAATTGTTGAACGTAACGTTCTCGCTCATTAAAAGTATTAATGTATATGGAGTGGGATTATGTAAGCTCCGAGTTGTTGGACATATATTTTTAGGGCGCATGTTCAATATGGTTGAAAAAAAACTAGGGAAAACTATATTTTTCAAAAAGGACTTTTTTCAAAAATCCATTTTACGATAATACAGAGAAAAACTGAGTTTTCCATTAAGTTAGAAATGACCATACTACCTTCGAAATTAATTTTGGTTACAACCGTATGGACCGTTTTCGAGATACGTCCAAATTTCAAAAGCACCGTTACTCGATTTTTTTAGCGGAAAACTGAGTATGCAGTTACGTTTACCTCACCTACTTAAGCTTAAATATCAATTTTTGTTGAAATCGTTAGAGCCGTTTTCGAACAAATCAAACTGGTATGAAAATTTAGTATGGGAAGTACCATTAATATTGAGGTTACCATGCAAAAAAAAACGGCCCCGAACTGTAAGCCCCCAAACTTTAAAGCCGAAGTTTGAACGAAATCCGTTCAGCCGCTTAGGCTGTAGGCCTCGGGACATACAGACAGACAGACAGACGGACAGAATTTTGCGACCCACTTTTTTGAGTTCGCCTATCATCGTAATGTCAGAATTGATTAACATCTCGAGCTCGAAATTTTTTACGAATACGATGGGTCGTATGAATAAAAACTAGCATTTGCTTTGAGTAAAAGGTTTTAGCAAAGCAAAAGCCCTTAGCAAATGCTTTGAATCGGTATGAATAAAAACCTAGTTTGCTAAAGTAAGTTCGAAAATTCGAACACAGCATTTGCTTCGCTGTACAATGTCAATGTACATGTCCTTGCCTTGCAATTTCTGTCAAACTTGACAAGTGACAACTGTCCGGTGATTGTTTATTTTGAATTTATTTTCAAATTTTTGTGGGAAAATTATCAAAAGCAATCTATAGCTCCAATTGCCCCTGGGAACATTAATTTTATTTGCCAAATCGCTTGGTGATGTTTGGTTTCTTCCTCAGTTGTCGGAAAATCATCCAATCATATTTTTTGACAAACAAATCAATTAGTTAACGAAACGGTTGACTGATGAACACCAAGATCTTCTCCAACGACAACCTAAACACATAAATTTTTCACTTGTCAAGCCATGAATTTTAAAATGTTTACCCGAAAGCCCGGATCTCCTAAATACCCTACGAAAGATTTAATTTTCTGGATATTTGAAAGAGCACCACCACGCGTCTCAAAATTATCATTTCAAAAAGAAGTAGTCAAAATGTCCACATTTTCACTCGTGAAACGAAACAATTGTTAGAAGTTATTTATATATATAAATTCATATAAAGTCACCAATTCTTCTTTGTTTATACTGTTTTTTATTAGCACGAACGGTAACATCAAGAAGTAAAACAGGTATAATTTGAAAACTTATCCCATCCATGTTTTGTTTGGTTTTCCTGCACGAACAAAACCTAATTTAACTATTTATAAACAAAACATCGAAAATTCACAATGCTTAGATTGTTTTATGTAAAAAAGGTGCGTAGAAAATATTTAGCAAAAGGTCTGAGTCAACTAAATAGCAGACTCAGAATTTGCATAGCATTTGCTTTGTCTGATAAGTTTTATTCATACCGATCTGAGTAAAAGGTCAGTACCGCCGCTTTTCGAACATGTCAAAAGTTGGAACTAACTCAAATTGGTTTTTATTCATACGAAATGTAGCAAATGCTTCGATTTTGACATTTCTCTTAAGTAAAAGCAATTGCTACGTTTTATTCATACGACCCAATATCTTTCTCTTACTACGTAATGGAGAAAGTTAAATAGTAGTGTTGGGTACAAAAAAAGTGCTACCAAATTATTCGCAATCTACTGCATTGTAAATTTAAAGGTTTTTCAATGCAAACAACGCATTAGTGAAATTTGTAATAAACTACACAGAAAATTATAAAATACAAATTTAGAATTTTGACCATATTGTACCTAATGTTCTTTTTATCTGAAAAAGGTCGGAACAAGGTACAAATGTACCTACAAAATCAACCCTGATTTCTACAGCACAGTTGCTTTATAGATTTAATAAGCGCACAATTTATTCATTCACGGTCAAAAATTAGCCCAAATAGAGTGCGATTTTTGCTCGGTTAGAAAAGGGTGTTAAAATTAACTGTCTCTCTTTGAGAAAAAGAAAAACGGGAAGCCGTTGTTAAAAACTAACGAGATAATGGGGGTAAATGCATACTTTAAAAAAAATACCAGTTGTGATTAACCATTTTCTAGATTAATATCAACCAAACAACTTTATTTTGGTTTTGAAGACCGAGAACATTTTGAGGGGAAATTAATAGATCGGATATTTTTAACCGAGTTTCCTTAAACAAGTTGACTCGGTCATTTTTAATCAAATAACTCTGCAGGAGCTATATTAACAGTATTACTTAGTAGTTCTTCACCGAAAGTTGGTTGGTTTTAAATAAGCGATTTTAACACAGATGGCCGGTTTATATTTTTGTAGTATACAAGAATTGAATAGTTGGCCCTTATGGGCCCCGGCAGCTTCTCGCAACCATTTTTATTTTTGGGTAGAATGACAGGGATCTCCAAATGCCAAATCCAACGGGTTAAAATGAAAAACTTGCTCTGTTCTATTCCTCTTAAACATTTATTGAACATTATTGACAGTGCACAGACCCACGTATCTTCTACGCCTTCGAACGAAGATTCGTCTTCAGGTTTACGATTCGTTAAATGACAGTGAATCAAAAGAGTACAAGATTATGACATTCGCCAGATTCCATGCTATTGGATGAACATTTGGAACATTTAGACAATAAAATAGTACCACGAACCGTCTACAAAATTCAACTGTCGCATGATGGTCCCAAAACCGTAAATGCGACTTTACCTGACCATCACCTACTCGCACTCGCAAGAAGAACTAGACTACAAGATGAACGAACTCACTTTTAATGGAGAAGAGTAACGTCCACTCCACAACCACATTAATGACGATCAAATATATCACACCTTATTAACGCACTCGTTGCCAAAATTAGACCTAAAATATCGGCGTGACATGAGTGCTCACTTTTGGTAACGCCACAAATTCCTATGACCATATACCACACAACTGAGTGACACATGTCGCAGAAGCTATTTTTTTTCGATTGACAAACTATGGCTAGGTAAAATGTTTCACACGGTGAGTTTCCGATATTTATAAAACTACACGACAGCATCGTACATACGTTTAAATTGAATACCTGCACGAACGAATTACAAAGTGCAACTTTGTTGCATGGATAAGTTAAATGCACAAGTTAGGAACTCTGCTTTTGGTTTGATTTCGTATTTGTCAAGTGGAATACTTAAAATATTTGATGAGTTTTAGTTGAGCCAAATAAGCTCGGTGCCGAATTGTGGATTTAATGATCTGCCAAACAGAGTATTGGTTATTCAGCAAAAATGTTACATACAGACGGCAGCGCAAAGTCAGAAATGGCAGTCGGACAGTGTTGAACTATCGAGCAATGCGATAGCATTGTGGATACAAACGCCACTGTTATGAAAGCAATTAGTTGTATCTCGATTACGCGAACAAGTAGTGTTCCTAGTAATTGTTGGGATTTATAAGTTTTGCGAATTTATAACGGTATAAGTGAGTGTAGTTGTAGCTGACTTACAAATACTTGCAATTCGCTAAAAAAAAAATATGATCTAGATTCATACAAAATATAAAGTTCATTAAATGGACGAATAAAAAAAACTGATCAACATATTTAGTGGCTCTTCTGACAGTCTATGAAGCTGAAAGCCGAAACTATAAAAAAGGGTTCGCTCGGGTAGGGTTAGTTTGTAAAAAGGACAGAAGATTAAACTTTATCAACTACTGCTTCGATCCCGACTAGGCTTAAGCGGGTCTGGCCCTTTGCCTTAGGTACGTGACGTTACATCCTCTTACTCCTTCTCACATCTGCATATAGACGTATCAAAGAGGCAGCGGGTTGTTGCCAGGGCAAACACCGCCCGAATGACAAACTAATAAATCAGTCCATACATAAAGGAAATATAAGATTCCGACACTAGACTTATACTTTAGCAGTTACGTAACAAACTACCAAACAAAAATAGCCGAACGATAGAACACGTGCAAGGCGTTGTTTTGTATTACAAATTCCGCCACAAGTGCTTTAAAAAAAATAAAAACTCTCGAACTTGCAAAACATAAAAGCGAGCTCAAAATTCAGCGCACAATGCTAACGTTCCGTGATCTGATGGAACCACGTTTTAATGATCTGACAATGGTATTGGAATATATTCTTTTCGATTCTCTTAAAAACAATGGAGACAATAAATCGACGTGTACCCAAGATGTCGAACCAATTAGCGTACCTCCGTGGGAACAGCTGTAAACTCAGTTGAAGAAAGCTGAATCTATACTGCTAAGTTGTAGGATGGCAATCAACAAAAATGACCTTCTGCCTCAACAAATTTTCGAAGGCACAGAGATGGACATACAGTGAGATATAGCAGACCTCCTTAAGGACTATTGACATGAGCGGGAATTGCGAATAGATAAATAGTGACCAAATTAATTTAAGTGCATTTATGAATTGAAAATTGCTTATTGTTCCAACAAAAAAAGCGTTATATTTAATTAATCTAACACTTAATTTAAAAAAAAACCTGCGTCTCAATTGATTCAAATAGCTAAATTTACAATTACAGCAATTTGTCGAGAATTGAAAACATTCACATTTTTTTCACAATCCACATAATACAGACGCGAAAGCCCACGAATGAAAAATTCGTTCGAACTTAACCTCTAAAAATAAAACTGAATCGCGGGTGTGCGGAAGTGCCAGAAACTATAAGAATATTCGAACTCCGAACGCAATTCACTCTCATGTGAATAGGCCTTTAGGTAACTTAACATTGTAGGGTGGACCAAGGCCTCAACCAATACACCTCTCAAGTTAGCGCGATATTTGTCTAGCTGCCTCCAGTTCCACACTGCAAGTTGGTTGAGGTTCCCTTTCACTTGCGCACGCCACCTAAGGCGAGGTTACTTGGGTTTTGTTCCGCCATCAGGAAATCCAATTTTACGACTTCGAATTTAACGAATCTAAGTTTAAATGTAACTTAGAACAAAAATAAGTTTGGTTATTTGCTGGAAAAAGCAACACGCAAACGGCTAACAGATGTCGCATAGTTGGAGGGATAGGCCTGGGGATAGAATTCCATAAAGGATATGTTGTAGTTTGAGGGAACTGCAGACCTTCTCTGTCCATTTTGGTACCAAATCTCTTCAGTTTGAGGAGCTACTCATATTCGAGGACTCAACCTTTCATACACGATCATCCCTCATTTGGGGTTATACTCTGCTTTCTGGAAAATAATTCGGCATGGCAAAATGTCGGCTGCCCCTTTATATAGCCTAATGGCGTGAGACCATTTCGCACTTAAAGTCGTTGCTCATATGAATGATGGGAAACCACAACAAGGTAGACTCACCAGTTCAGCTCCCACAAAACTGTTGCTATCAGCCTCCAACGAAGAAGTATTCAAATCCTTACTTTAATAACTTGACGTCCAAAGACGAGAACACCCTCAGGGCAAACAGAGCTCATAACAACTTAAAACTTAGAAGGAAGCAATTTGATTAGGCGGGCTAAATCGATCAAAATACTCCTTTTGCATTCGAAAATGAAACATTCGGAGCCGTCAAAAAATTAACTCCATTCACATTTATATCTGGAATGTTTGAACCGAAAGGGTTAACGTGTTGTCGTTCCACAATAAAAGATACACCACAAATATGTAGGTAGTTCAAGAAACTCAATTTGTTGGGTAAACAATGCATTTTATTGAAACTCTCACTTCTTCTAGTCCCATGACCTGCTTTACAAGTTTGCATTGCGATCTCGAATATTTCCTTCCCGTGTCTGTTCAAATATTTACCTCGCCAACGTATTCACCCACGCAGACCAAATAATTTTATTTTGTTCAATAAAAGCAGCCCGACAAAAACGCCCGAAACAATAGCAGGTGCGCATTACCCGCAAGTGAGTATTTTGTGCATCCCAGTCGGAGTGTTAACCTCCACCGGATGTTCAAGCCATTTTTTTGGACCATAAATTGATTTCCCAACAACACCTCTGTATTTTTTCGTTGTTTGAAATTGAAATTGAAATTCTTTCAGATTGGCTTTAGAGAAGAACCAGGAAACGTTTTAATTTTGCACGAACGTACAAAAATTACTAATCACTCAAAATTCACAAGCTCTCAAGCAGCTAACAGACAGACATAATTTAAATTTGCCAGACAGATTTTCCATCAGATACTACTATTAAAAAATAATATTCTATGCAAACCGCATGGCCGAAAGCGACTTCCTCATGTGTTTAGTCTGTAGTGTAGTGCTCGCGACCTACTGCTGTAAATAATATATCGACGGCGATACGAGCTGAGCTGGTGTGCCGTCTCCAGTTCCAGTGTTCTGTGTACATTGGGGATTGGGGACAGCCGGCGTTGCCTCGTTCCAACTGCGTGTAGGAGATGATAAACGTGACTCTCTTTTTCAGCTGAATTAGCAGTCTATGCGCGTCAGTTGTGCGTGTAAAATTCACTTTTCATTTTGATATCTTTGCGCCATATTCACATGCGCAAGACCGCACTTTTGTTCTTTCTTCTCCTGCTCATAGTTGTTGTTCATTGTCCACGCGATCGTGTGCGTGTGTGTGTTTAAAAGGAGAAGTCAAAGATGGGTTTGAGAAAACGAGGTCAACAGACGGCCTCGGAAAGAAATTAAATAATTTAAATGCATAAATGATCTTCGACCGAATATGCAGAGATGGGGTGTGAGAAACACTTGAAATCGGATCATCATCATGGTATAGCTAGGAGCGCGTTGGCGACGCTCGACGGATTACCTGCGAATTTGTTCCCTTTGACTTTTAAGTACCATTCTTGGCTTCGGACTCATGAATGGTTCTTGCGACATGGTCTGGCAATTATCGTGGTTAATTGCTTGCTACGTTTTATTGGCTCTGAGTTTAATTTGCGTTGGGTTTTGGTTTTATCCTTATATGTGCAATGACTTGAGGCGAGCCAATATATTCTGCTTCAGTGGACAGAGGTAAAAATTCGCGGTACGAGTAACAAATTGGTATTTTTTTTTAAAATTGGTACACCTGGTGTTTATAAATAGCAGTCACTTGTCAAAGACCGACGATCTACATGGTATTACAATTAGGGTCGCACTCGATACCATTTGAAAGATATCGATATCTGCTTGATTGAAAATATTAATAATGCATGCGATCAAGTGGTCTTGTTTTAAACGGAAGGTGTTAAAGTAAAACCGCAAATATAGTCAGACTGGTGGAGGTGAGAAGAGAAGTAATCTCTGCCCGACTGGACCCAATATGATTGTAATTTTTTCAGGTCTTGCCGAAATCAGAAGGGGAAGATCGGTTCCTTTTCCTTTAATACTCTACACTCACTCGAGCGATTGAGGTTATGCAAAAACGTATTAACCTGGGCGTACTATACTGCAACGGCAAACAAATTAAACTGCCTTCAGTCGATCATAAGTCGTGGGAAGATACCTACTTTTTCTTAGGAATTTCGATGTTAAAAGAACATATCGGGGGGAAAATAAAATTGAACTACCTACAAGGAAAAATGCAGTTGCGTTCAATAAATAAAATGTATACGTTGACCAACAGCAATCATCAAATTGTTCCCCTCCTCTACACGAAAATCGAAAAGTAATAGGTGGTCGGTCTGTCACTGTCATTTAAATCTAAATTCCCCTCGAAACATTTTTATCCATAATTAGAATTATCACAAATAAATGTTATTGTATTTATATTGCTGACGAACGCACATTTTCTTTTGGAATGAACAAGGGAAAAAAGTACTAAAACTAAGGGAAATTTAACGCGAGTCTATAAACACTAAAAAAAATATAGAAAACACAATATTCAGATTTAAAATAAAAATATTTTCGTTTAAGATCCTCCAAATATGAGCCCAATTGATAACTGTCAATTTGTTGGAAAATAAATCCCGATTCACAATAGAAGGAATATTTTCCAGGGAACGAAATATCTTCAGGGGAATATTCTTCGTCCAGAATTTCTCTATAACCCTGATTGTACTGCGGCCTTGAATATCCGAGAACAGGAAGGAAAACATATCATTAAAAAACGATAACTATTTGCGGTGGAATAATTAAAAAGAAACGCGTCATCTTTGACATTCGAAATGCGGCTACTGCGTTTTGGAGGCCATTTTAAAAATTGTATACCTATAATCGTCGCCCTTTTGGCAACGCTTTCCATTTTTTGTCTAAAAGTGTCAAACAACAAAAATCTGATCCACAATATATTTTAATCGATAGCTTTGAATCACTTAAAACGAAATGTTTACTAATTTATAAAGTTGGTACCCGAATTTGTCTAAAAATCGACTAAGATGTCTTATGATGAATGTCTAAAAGAAACAAATTGATGCACGCATACGCAAAAGTTTTATCTGACAAGTAAAATTGTCTTATCTTGTTATCGATTTTAATTAGCTACCTTGGCGACCCCGTTTTGACTTTTTGTGTGAGTCGTAATCGTGTCTATAAAACTAAATAAATCATACGCAACACATTGAATTTGTTACATATGCCTTACGCTGAATGTTTAAAGACTTGTGCGATCAATTTGATCGATTACTTAAAACACCCAATGCAAGCTTAACTAAATCATACTAATGCATTTAATTGATGGAGCTCGATAGCATTCCTTGAGTCGTGCTCCTTTTATGGCCAAATGTAACTAAACACAAAGTTAATACAAAAAAAAAGAAAATGAAGAAAAACATGTTCAATATAAATTAAGTAATTTGCTGAGTATGATTCGACCAATGATAGCAAACGTGTGCCCGTTTAACTTTGAAGATTTTTTTTTCTTTTTTTATCTCAAATCGAATCACTGCCAACTTCGAATCGCGCTAAAAATGTTGTAAATGGTCACAGACGGATTGACGTTTCGGTGTAAGATTTGTAGAAGCGGTTTATCATGTAGTTCTTTTAAAATTTGTATCGATTTATGTACAATTTTAAAGAAAAGATGTGTATTCAGCTATTCAGCAATTTTTTTTTCTGTAAAACTGTCCAAATATAGGACTATGACCGCAAAATAAGAACTGCGACTGTAGAAAGAAGTTCGGAAATTTGCGTAAGCCAGTTCTAGAGCGAGTTGTACTTTGAGGTTATGTGCGAAGGATTTTTGTTTGTATTCTAGTGGGAAAAAGCAAGGACGTCGCGTTTCTCAATAGCTGGAGACCAATTGGTATCAATTTTCGGCTTGCAAATTATAGCCCAATTTCAATGTACTAGAATTGAGAGAGCAACAGGAACTGCATGTAAACAAACCCTTTGGTTGGTATTGTTATATCGGAAAAGTACTAGATTGGCTCTCGATATACTTTGACTTTACAAGAAAAATCCAAATGTGTAAATCATTGCTTAAAAGAGTATAAATAATGATGAACTATAGTCATGTTGTTTGAAATAGCTGTATTTCTAACTAAAGTGCTTGTTTATCAACAGCCGTTTGTGGAACGCGTTGCAAGTATGTGGACTGTGAATATAATCTGGTCATCTTTCGAGGAAAAACTAATCAAATGCAAAGGTGGGTCACATGGGACTTATTTAAATATTATTATTATCTAACTACGAAATATTTTGAGGTTAGAAGTACATACAATCAAAAATAGTTTACTACCAGTGGATCTGCTAACAATTGAGGTCTTATACAAACAGTGCTGACAAAACGACGATTTAGATAACCCTCCGATTGAATCTCTCCCATCTGTCAGATGTTGACGCCATTAGTTGCCAAATCTGTTATCTGTATTTGGATTTTAATAAATTTCCAAACACTTGACCATTTTCTCAACTCATGAACAGAATGAACACTGATTCTGTTCTGTCATCGTAATCAATCACCTGCGACTGTCCATGTCCATCAATTTGATTTGCACTCAGCAGCAGAATCACTTCATAAAACATTCATGCGCTCCTAATTCGGTCAATTTGCAGTGCATATGTTTGATTTGGAATTGCCGATTAAAGATGATGGATAGATATAAATTGGAAATTCTTTTCCAGCCGCATACAGAGGCAGATCGAATTTGACCTCTAAAATACGAAATCCATATCTCGAACTGCATTACAGCGCAAATCGATTGGCAATAAATATTTCAAAATTTCCAACTACCAATGTTTTTGGCTTCCTCTCGAGTGTCGACTTTGAATTTGAAGTATTCGGTCAGATTGGGACCAATCAGTTCCTTTAAGGTGGTTGCGTGCATATTTTTTCAAGCTCATACGCACGCAAATGGTCAAAAACAATTTCATGCCCATTAATGTTTGGTGTTTGGCGTGCTGGTAAAATTCGCTGTCAACCCATTCGGGAGAGCAATCAAATGAAAAATTGACTTATTTTCTTAAGTCGTTAAGGCGCCACTTCTTGAAGAGGTGCTTTACTTGTGCCGGAATTCCCTTTGCATTCTGGTTTTGTCCAAAATGCTAAAGAAAAATAAAACCACACAATTTTCGCCCATATGTTGTGATCGGAATTCTTTCGGTTGTTTGGGGACAAGTTACTGGGCGACTGGTAGTAGGCAGCAGCTGTCAGGAGTAGTTATCGCCCGTTGTGGCGGCGGGCGCACATGCCTTGTTCTTCTGTGCGCACACTGCCGAATGGTGTGGTGCAATGCCGCCGGGTGTTATAGCTGTGCAGTTATTTTAATCTGTTGGGGAATTCGACTGAATATTTCGGTAGTTATGCTGAGATTGCGCGATGTGGGACACCTGCGCAATAAGTCTTCTGTTGGATGAAACACGCAAATTACTGGGCAGAATGAGGTATCCAAAAATGGAATTTTGAATGAAGTTTATTTGCAAATGGATGCTGTGATGGAAGTGTGCAATGGTTGACCTCATTCGTGTGGGCATTGAGTAGCATTAGAGATGGCCAAATTGCAAATCGAAAACCACTGTCCGAAAGGTTATAAAGTTTATTCACAAAAGTTTATCTTTGCATTAAGATAAGGAGGCAGACCAATTTCACAAGAAAGTACTAATCATTTTAGTAAAACTGTCGCCGTCATAATGCAAGGCCTAGACTAACGTTATCGCCGTCTTAAGTTACGCCATCTTCCATCGAGTTGTAAGCTAATCTTGTGGTTCCATCCTCAACTATCTGTCTCTTTCTTTCATTGTACTTTCATTTCCTGTCATTTTTCACAACAGTTTCTTGTCAGCCCACATCTCTCTATCCAAGCAATCAAAGTGATACTCGTTACTTTGTAACATTTAATTGTCAAATTTAGATCAAATATTCAGTAACTTAATGTTAAACTAAGTGAATTTATTAACACAAGATTGCTACACAATTTTTAAACGGATAATTTGCCTCTCCAAATCATTTCCAAATAAGCTTATTTCCCAAAGGCGAACAAATCGTATAAAGGTGTTAACAATGTTAAATGTAATGACACCTTTTTTGAATCAGCGTCAACGGCAGTTTGGGAAGCAAACAAATAACCACCAAGCCCCCGTTAAACACGTTCACGCTTCAATGCATTTTTCTAATTTAGTTTGAAAACAAAAATGGGTTGGGTACTTTTATGATTTTTCTTTAAAAAAAATGACTCCTGTCAAATACTTTGAGAACTGTTTGATAAATCTGCACTTGCACTGGACCGAAGCCACTGTCTGACAAGTGACCGACAGAAAATTTCCAAATATGAATTTATTGCAGTGCCTGTTAGTGCCAGGAGCTGAACGTTTTCATTTTAATTTTCCAATCAGTTTTGCTTTTTTCATTTTTTCACTGTCATCGCAATTATCTGACATACACCACAAGGTGTATTGCATACGCCATTTGCGGCCGGCATAGCATAAGTTGACGGTTATTATTGCTATTATTGGCGAGGTATGGCTAACAGGCGGCTACACTGCATCGAAAGAGTGAATTGTGTAACTACTGACACCTTATCGGATTTAGGTGTCCATATAATGTTATTGTGACAGGCATGGACACACATTTGCTGTGGAAGAGTTTGCTTAAGCAAACTGGTCCCACGGGGAGAAGTCATGTTTGAAAAATCTTCTACATACATTCGGTGATGATGACCAACTGGTGGTTACAGTATGTCCTACATAAATAAATTATATTGGATTTTGAGTTTTGTACATCCACAAAACGGTTGTCGAAGTTGGTTGTCAGCATTTGTTTTTTTTTTTTTTTTGGCAAATTGATTAAAGCTTGCGCACGAATGCATTTTTTGGTATATGCAGTTTGACGTAATGATAATCATTTGGGAGTCAATAGAACACGACCATTTCTTAAGGAAAATAGAGAAAAATTATATTAAAAGAAATGCAAAGAGTATTCGACTGAGTTTAATGTAAACTGGATGTTGGAATTTTTTAATGGGTGCGTTCATAAGCCAAAGCTCATATTTAGCGGGCTTCAACTGAATGGCATCGCTTATAAGTTGACATATTGAGCAGTTCAAAAGTGTAGATTTATCTGGGCCAGAAATTAAAAACTAGATTGGTCGGAATCGTCACTTTTACTACGTCAGCTACACTTACGAAATGTCAAATCATTACGCATTACAAATATTAATGACTCGATTTCTCGGAATAAGCGTCACCTCAAAAACTGTTACAAGTAACCAATCTAGTACAATGGAAACTGGAACACAACTCAGCCAGCAGCTGTCAGACTTGCTAAATTAGAGTTTTGAATGTCCCCATTATAAGAAAATTGTATGAACAGAATTGAAATTGTGCATATTCACGAGTATAAGGTTTTAAAATAATAAAAAAATGATGGTAAAAAAAAAAGATAACCATTGAACGAAAAAGTGTGATTTTCCAAGTGTTTACGTGACACAAAGCATCTATTCCCTTTTTAAGCACTGCTCAAATGTGCAACTGTTTCCCTTTCTGTTAAACCCACTGTCAACTGAAAGAACATCTGCATTTTTAGGCGTGTCTTGGACCTCAAAAAAGACGAATCCTCTCATTGAATTTATTCAAATTTAATATAAGTAGCCCACCCGCAGCCACCACCCAGCGTTTCGGATTGCATAACAGCCGAGTTTGTTGACTTAGGTCAGAAGGCAGTGCCTCTAAGCCAATAACATTAGCGCGTAATGTGAGCATATGAAGGTGCTCGCGTATCAACAACACTGACGTTGTGGGTGTATTAATGTTTGAACGTGGGATTCACAGCAACCAGACGGTAGATATCAAATGGTTGTAAACTGCAACCTAATGGTTCCCACTATAATATGTGATATTGCATAACCCCCGTAGCGACAATAAAGCATAATTCGCCTACTCGCTAATGAATAATTACCGTGATTACACACGTCATGGATCATGGCTGCCATGCCAGGGAATTTCAACGTGCAATTAACTTTTGTTGGACGTTTAGTTTTTGGTAGGAAGCACACCCATAATTCGTGTGTGTAATTTTATCTCCTCGTACCTACCTTTATCGACTTTGAAGTGGGTGGGAAGATGTTGGACCGAGGGAGGGAGCAATCAAGGATTGTTCAATTTGTTGTGTCGAAATGGGTCCACCGTCTGGAAGGTGATCGTGACGCAAGTTTCATAGGATTCTTAAGTCTTTGAAACGATACCCAGGAAGTGTGTAATAAACAGCCCTTTCCATTGCAAGACTGTACCTTTTAAGCTTATTAACAAATCAAATTAACAGTATTTGAAATTTTTAAATAAAGGAAGGAAGGAAGAACTAAAAACTAACCGAATATTTCTTCTTGTGGAGACGCTTTGAAAAAACTGCCCAAAAGCTTAGCGTATATTCCCCTTACCCCAAAACAGTACACAGTTGCAATTATTGCCAGTTCTTCCATCAAACTCAAGGAACCCCTACGGCCCATATGTGTTAACACACATTTAGCGAACCGATTTGATTAGAGGAAAGAATTTATGTAAATGGCGACATCGATCGCTGCAGAGCAACAGATCACTGTCAGCGTTCTACATCAAAAGCGGGCATGCGCTACAACTTTGTATTGGCTTTAACATGCAAAATTACGAGTTACATGCTCAGTGTTCACACTCAATTACCGGTGATACGACAACGGGTATCACGCTTAAATCTGTGCGATCATTCCTGTGGCGGCGAATTTCAATCACATGAGTAATTAGCAGCGTAATTTGAATCACAGAAGGTGTGGTTCAGAACAGAATCGTGCGATATAAGTGAAAATGAAGTACTTGTCCATGTGCCATTTCAAGGTTTTTCCTTGAGGCAATAAGAGTGAGTTCTTCTGCGCAAGGCAGGTGAGCTCATTTCGCTGAATTGTGTCACAGATATCGGTCGCACCCGATAATATGCGAATTCAAACCGTGATCTTTTTCTTAGGTTACCTCCGAAAGGATAGTTCAAAGAAATGTGCCATGAGAAAATTGAAAATTGAGTAAATGATCCCATACCCTCATAAAAGTTTCTCAAAGTAGACGCATATACCTGGCTTCCATACTAATGAGGGAATGGACATTTTTTGGGTTAAATATTGAATTCGGTCAGTTTTCAAGTTCCCAGTTGTAAACATTTATACACGCAATGAAATCATATGTGAAACGATCTTTATCGCTTTAGGTATTCAGGGCCACGTTTGAGGAGTCGGATCGGTAGCGACGGAAGAATTTTAATTATGGGTACCTACCGGGTTGTGTGTGTAATGATCTCATTGTTACCACTGAGTATGTGCTCTAACACAGTATAAGTTGGTTATAAACAAAGAATACCAATGAACGTAAGTGCATGGTAATAAGTTTAAATGTGCGTGTAGGAAAAGCTACAGGTACGAGTACTTCCGTTATTTTATTATTCACAGAGGAAGTGTCACTGTTGAGTTGGGGGTTTTGCTTGAGGTCTGTTTTAAGGATTGACTTACTTATAGAAATGATTGAGTTATTTTCGAGCAGGATAGTGGGTATGTTTTGACGCCAAGAGGGAGATTTGACTTGAAATGATTTGAAATGTAGAGTTGGAGAAACATATATGTCAATCACAATGTCAGCAAAAGACAGTTGACGAAACTCGTACTATTTTTCAATCTCGCCTCTTACTCTTTACAAAATGTTAAAAACATGAGTTCCTACACTAGATATGCGGTTGAATGTGTTACGTGTTTAAGTCAAACTTCATTTACGCAAAAGTTGTGCAGAAGAGAGCTGCAAAGAGAGAACAAAACATTGCCCCTCCATAAAAAAAAACCTGTAAATTTTAGGCCGAGAACTTCTTTGTGCTAGTTGGTTATAACTGACAGATGGCAGTCAAATCGTTCAAATGCTACTTTGTAACTTTCCTTTTAGTTGATTTAATTTATATTTTGTGCTTGTATATCATTAAAAGCGAACTTTTAAATTTCTGCAATAGATAAACAATGAACAATAATTAAACTCTAGCTCTTATATATAAATGTTTACTTTGTTCTACTGATATTTGAATATTCTCGCCTAGGAAAGATCACAAAACTGAAACACATCAAGTTAGACAACTCTGTCGGACTTACTAACTTATGTCGTTTTCGATTTGACAAACAAAAATCAATCTTTTTTTTGAGGCACTTTTGATAAATCTCCATTTTTTCTAATATTTACACATAATAGGTTCGTTCGTGTACTTTCAGCATAGAAAAATGAAAAATGTCAAATATCAAAAATCGAGAGAGAAATCTCTCAATTTCAAGAGAAGTACGTGACCGGTTTTCTTACAAAAAGTTTAGGAAATGTCATTTTGACATTATCGTAAAATGCAGCATCTACGAAATAAGTTGGAATTGAATTTTTTATCAACTAAATACCTATTAAACTTAACATTTTGAATGCGCTGATATGTTCTAGGAGAATATTCGATTAATACTTCTTCCTTCGAAATCGTTGAAGACGAAAAGAGTTTTACTTGAAAAGCGAGTAGAAAATTACGAAAAAATGAAAAGAGGGGAAATGGATTTCTCTCTCATTTTTTTTAAATTTCCTCAGTACGTGGTCGCATTCGCACAGTGTCTTAGCAAATTTTTAATAATTTAACGTTTGCAAAAAAGTACCCGAACGAACCTAATTTCACGAACACCAATGACACACAGCTGGCGGTTACGAATTGTTTATCGTTGGAAGGATTGCTTTTTTAGCTGAATTATTAGTTTTTCGCGTATGGAAACGATTTTTTATGATAAATTATTTCGGAATGCGCTGTTATAAGTGTGTGAAAATCAATTGAAATCGACTTCCAATGCAAGTAAAAAAAGAAACATTTGTTTGCGGCCAACTCAATACGAACAAGAACCAATAAAATTCAGATTTCATGTTCGATTTGGCAGCAGAAATCTGAAATCTCAGATCAAAATCTGAAATGTCAAATCGAAAACGACATTAGATTCTTAAACATTCCAATTACGTCCGATATGATGTAGATACTGATAAATTTGCTAAACGCAAGAAGTTCACAGACAGACAGAACAAAAAAATATTTTCTATTCTTACAGAGTGTTTCGTTCAATTCTTTGAGCTTTTTTAAGATTTTTAGTGGGAATGTAGTAAATAATTTTTGACATTCCGTGACAGTTTTCTGCAAAAATTTCCACTTCAAAAATCTTCTGTTACGTATAATATGCTCCCATATTTCCCGAATGTTGTCTTAGTGTGGAAGAATTTTTTCACTGGCGTGCGATAAAAAAATCAAAAAATATGTCACAAATTTTCGGGAAATCGAAATGTCAACGGCGCAAAGTAGAAAGTAAAATTCTTCTACGATGGGCTTCTTAGAACCAAATTACAATTTATATTTACTGTTCCTGTTGCATATATCGAATAATGAAATTGGAACTGGTAATTGAAAGATTTGACAGCCATCTGTCAGTAAAGAAGTTTTTCGGACTGAAATAAACTGGCACTTCAATTGAAGAAAAGGGTTTTGTACTAATTTTCTGGCTATTTTCTGGTCAATGTTTGGATAC
Organism: Cheilosia variabilis; assembly: GCA_951230905.1. NCBI lineage: Eukaryota > Metazoa > Arthropoda > Insecta > Diptera > Syrphidae > Cheilosia > Cheilosia variabilis. The sequence continues at coordinate 65,298,617 of OX579677.1, forward strand.
CGGAACGAAGTTATCGTATAGAAAGTCGTGATAAATTATAACTCAGAGCAATTTTTAGTTTGCAGGCAAGGAATTGTCATTTTGATCTCCGTCTCTTTTACTTCTACTGGAAACAGTTTGTACATAGTCAAATTGTCAAAATATATACACAAATAAAAATATGATTCCGAGAGTTTCGTAAGGACACAGTAAGGATTTGAGGACATGAATTCCTCAGAAAAAATTAATTCGAAAAAAAAGAATCGCTCAACTTTTACTGTATCTTGTATAATATTTAGAAAGAGAATATGTGTAACGACAAAAAAAAAATCGTACTAGATTGAGACACGGCCAATTGTAGTTAAGGTAGCTTTACATGCGATGCATGAAAAGATTCCACATCAAGTCAAGCCAAATCTATACGAAATATTACTCCGTTCAGATTTATAGTATTGCTATCATAATTTATCTATACGAGGCGGCGTATGAAGCCGCGGATTGTTATTGTATATTTTTATGCTGACGAAGGCTGTGTTAATTTACAAAATGTTCACATTTAGCTTAACTTCCTTTCGGGCACCTGATCGGAAATCGTAATGAAGTGCAAAACGGCTGATTGTTGTAGTTTAGGTTTGCGTGTTTCTTTATCACCATATTATCTTCATATGTATGGTTGTAAGAGTGCATGAAATATGCTAAATGGATTCTCATTTCTAATTGTTGTATCCAAATGTATGGCGCCAAGACAATATTTGTTGGTGGTATTCCGCTCTTAATGAAACCGAATGACAAAGTACTCATACGCCCGAGTGTCTCTGCAAAGAGTAAAGGTTTTCAGTGTTTGGAGTGCGGGTATTTGGAACGCAAATAATTTGCATAAATGACTTATGGATGTCATTTCGATTGGACTCGAGTGGAACAGCAACACGGTTGACACTTGCGCGCGGTAGGTGCACCTATTGGTTGTGTTCGGACTATGAAGGCCAGAACAATTATTATGTTTGAATTTGTAAATATGAATTGCCAAATGATGAATGTTTATTACGTGCTATGAGCTATGAATAATGATGAGACATGTATGAATATGAATATTTATGATCGGGTCAGTGGAAACATCGTAGCTGACCTACCTTAAGGTGTGTGTGTATAAGCATCCCTTTTAGAAAGAAAACAGCCAGTTGCTGTGGTTGAAGGTTCGCGTTTACATAATTGCTGAAGCTGAGACAAGTAATGGAATTCGAAGGCCAAACTTCTTTGCAGTTCGGGGACGAAGGTTTAACTTTACATTTTTGTAAACAAAATCAAGCTGACGTAAATAATCTATTACATTTGAAGCGAAATGTGGATTTCAAAGCCATTGCAAGTGGAACGTGGATGCACAAATAATTATTTGAAACTTAGATCAATTGTTATCTGTCAATGTTTGATAATATTTTTGACAAGTTGAAGCTGATTAAGCTCCCAAACACGATACCGATTTAAGGTTAAAATTATGATACAAATTGCAAAGGAAAAATGTCATATCAGACATCTACTGGAAAGATTGGGCACATTCAAGAATCTAGTTATTTGAAGTCGACTAGATTGGTCTGGATAAGATGTAACCTGAACACAAAAAATAGATTGGTCGGGAACGTCACTTTTTTTTACGTCAGCCACATATTCGAACTGTCAACTTACTCAGACACGAATTAATTGACTAGATTCGTCAGCTACCCCTCCATGAACGTCAACTGAAACAGCTGCTCACATGACCGATTTCAAAACCGAGACACATCTAGTCAGTCAGCTGTCAGACTTACTAAACTAGATACTTAAACGTTCACACTTCTTTCGTAATCATAAATAGGCAACTCAATCATGAGGATCAGTTGGTATAGGTATACGGAGATGTGACTAGAAACGGTTGTTAAAATATTAGCCGATCTAGTAAAAACTGTACAATTTACCGAAGCTTCGTTTGCACATTCAAGAAAATGAAATATTAAATATTATAGGAAACTATTTTGACTTACCAACCATTTTTATCGTCAGACTTTTCTTTCGTTTAAAATGAGTTTGGTATCTTTATGTTTGACCATCACTACGATACCATTTGATTGAATTAACAAGGCATATAAATCCGACGCCTAATTCTCTGCGCGGACTGACAGGACCAAAGCCAGCAACATCTGTGATAACCTGATAACGATTAATGTGCCAATGCAGCACGTCTGACTCGGCTTTTGACGCTTACATTGCAAACTGAGCGAAAATGGAAGCAACCGAAAATTTAGAACGATTTTGTAAATAATTAAATTCAAAATCAATTTTATTTGACTCCTTTCGGTGAGAGCATAGGATGAAATTATTTTTCATATACAATATAGCATAGCTGAATGAGTTAAAAGTAAGTTGGTTTCCCCTTTGGCGTTAAAGTTTTAGTGAGTCGTTCCAAAATCTACCACTTCATTCGGTGGTCTCCTAGCGCTCACTGGAACCCGGTCAATAAAAGTCATTGTTTGTTTATTTTTTATTCGTGATGGTGAAATCTCCAATTTTAAATCGTCGACGGCTTCCTCCAAATCATAAGAAACATTACCATCGCTAACTTTTTACAATAAACTTGGCTTACAAAGAAACTCAACTCGATCTATATAGCAACTTTATCTGTCAATCATTCAACCCTCGCAGACCAATAAATTGCAAAATGAAAATTCTTCCGTCAATTTACTTATATACCGAGACATTGGGACAGTCGATATGGCCACAACTCCCTCAGCCTCAGCCTCAGCCATAACCATGACAGATAATAATTTATTATCGCTGACATTGTGGCATGTTGTTGCTGCACCGCACGCAATAAAATGCTAACAAAAATCAAAGCGTTCAATCTTTGCCACCGGCATCATGAGTAACTTGCTGTGCAACTGTATTATGGTATGCGCCTAATCAAAACAAAGGAAAACTGCATACCGATTCCACCTCCGAGTTCCAGTTTCGGGACTGCTGACAAATCGATATCGAAGCTGTTTGCTGTCAGCGAGTCGGGGCAAAATTTCAAAACATTTTTTTTTTTTTTTTTGTTTTAGCCAGGGTTTAGGCAGACAGCATGCCAAAAACTTTTCCGCCTCCTTATACAAGTCATCCCAAGCACAGTCTTGGTATTTTGCGCGTGGTTTGTTATTTGCATATGACGGGCAGACAGATTCGATGTTTTTTTCCCCTCTGAGAATGTGACATAAATAAACAATGCACTGCACTGATTTCCATGTTGGTTCAGTGCCAGGCGCAGGCATAATCGGACCGGAGCATATTAGCTTGCTACAAATGTAATGACATGTGTTAAGTAAGTGCATATAGATAGTGGATGTAGAAGCACGTTGACAGGCCGCAGGCACCACACACAGAAGTGGTGAACACGAGTTTTATTGTCCCCGTGAGTTTGTCTTAAATGTCGCTTATTTGTTGACGCAATGATTTATTGGAGTTTTGTCGGTTTTTGAAGAGTCTCACACACACGAGCTGGGTGGATTTTACAGTTTTTAACCAAGGTGAATAGTGGTGGCAGTGATGGCTATCGTGTTGCAGTTGTTTCAGTCGATTAGGTGGATAATTGTTGATGCACACAATGTAGGTAACGCGTGGTCTAGCAAGTAACGTTTCTTGGGTGGTTTATTCATTTTTGTAGGCACATTATCCTTTGGAACTATGACTTTGTTCGATGAATCTGGTGGATGTAGTGTTTTCGGAGTCATATAATAGCCGTTTTATTTTTAGCTTCGATCTCAGCAAAGCAAAGTAGGATTTTCATCACGCAAATACAACAACTACGCTCTACTTGCCACTTCGAGACTCAGTTGTAGTTGGTGTAATCGCGTGCTGAAAATCTTACTTTACTTTTATTTGCTGAGATCGAAACTCAAAAAAACACGCCTATTGTCGCCATAATGACGTCAAAGAAACAAATTTGACATAAGGATGAGACGCAACAAAAAAGGTACAGAGGTTGATTTGTTTTTGCAAAAAAACTTGAAAATAGGAACAAGAAAATCTTTTAACAGTTTACGGCTGACATATAGCAAATGGTAATTGTTTCGTGCAAGTAATAAACGTCCTTAGGTAAGTTAATTTAAAAATACTATAAAACAAACTATAACCCTTTGGTTGGTTTCCGCTTTTATTAATAACAACTTTAAAAATCTATTACGTACTGCAAAGCTACTACGATACTTACTGGCACTGCCCTGATTCCTGATTTATCCGTTGTTGTAGGTACTTTACCAATGTAAATACTCCGTTTTCAGAGTTGTCGTTCTTTACTGTTCCGCTATTCTACTGCTGCGATTCTAGTTTATTTCGTGACGAACGTGTTAATAGCAGATGGGCTTAATCTACAAAAGTCAATTTACAAAAGCTTTAATGTCATTCAATTGAACAAACAAGAAGTACAAATCAAGATTGAAATTATTTCACTGAAGACCAGCTCAAGACTAACTTAATCCTCAACTCAAAATAGTCTCTTACCCGTCACTTTTAATATACAGTCCATATACTTATACAGGCATATAAGTCTTTCGATGATTTTCATTGGAAATGCAGAATACGCGTAAAATAATATTATGTCATCGCTCAGAGTATTGATTGCACTGTGTCCGGCCGCTAGCGACTGGACTAATAAAATGCGCTTTGGTTATTGTAAACAATGGATCCCCACATCGCCCATCCTGTGTTTGGTTACACAATTGTCCATTCTATAAATCTATGGGCTTTACTGTTTATGGCGGTGGACCCGGGACTTAACTAAAACAAATTCTGACAAGCTGCTTTTAACTGCGTATTTACCCTGAGTTAATAGTAAGTTAGGTTAGCGAACTTGACAAAAGAAGAAAAAAAAGGAAGAGATTATCGCAGAAGATAACGAAACTTTACATGCAAATATGCATAGGTGGTCGGCCATGTTGTTTATGCGAGGGATGAATATGCTGTTTTAAGGGTTCAATTGTGATCTTATTCTTCGCCTTTTTTTTGCACTGACTGCAAAAAACCGGATCTTTCCTGGGTACTGCCTTGCAATAAATTGCGTATGGGTGTGACCATGTTATTGACCTATTAATTTACCAATATGCACATAAGGTACTCAATTTTTCTTTCCGGAAATGACTGTAATTGAGATAGTACAGAAAATCAAATTTCATGAGAAAAATGAATTAATGAATTAATTTCTCATAAATTCCCATTTGACTGTCAATTCTTGGAAATTTTTGATTCATAAAATAAAAATAAACATACGCTACTGCAGATTTTACGTGAATACTTACAGTCAATGCTTTTCTACTGTCCAGTATTCAGCTGTTCTAGATACATCTCTGAATGATCCTTTGGCACTCCAAGCAAGAACTACACAAGCATATATATATTTTTTTTTATAGTAATCTTGAACCAATAGTTATACCTTATACATTAAGCAATATGTATTTAAACTGATTTAACGAACAAGATTATGTATAACCTTTTCTCTAAAGACCAACTTAAGACTAAACTTTAGCCTCTGTTTCGTCATGATATAGATCCACACTCAAAAGTGACAACTGTCACATCTCACATGCTCCTCAATAGGGAATTTGCGACAACGTCAGTGTCAAAAAAGAAAAAGAAAAAACCAAGTGACAGCAAAAAAAAACAAACAAAATGTATTTGGTAAAAGATGAGAGGTTAGATTAATGGGAATTGTGCGCTTTTAGAGAATATTTGAACAAGGCACTACTCCGGCCATTATTAATCGGGTTTTTCATTCTACAAGTTTTTTTTGACGTTTGAACGAAAAAGATAACCCATCTGCGGAGGGATTGGCCTCGCGAAACACTATCCTCATACATATGTACAGATCGGCACAAAAACTACGTTCTCCCTTTTTCTGTAAGCATATTTGACAGGAGTGGTGTACGTCAATAGGACCGCGACTAGCGCAAAAACTAAAAACCATTGGCAATGAAATCCGGACTTAAGGTTTTGCGCAAGGTTATGAAAAGTGTGTTGAAGAGAACATAAATACATATGTAGGATGTAGACAGTGGACACCATTCAACACAAAATCCGAACTGGAAAATCTTTTTGTGACACTCTATATGATATGTGCCAAATATATCATGCCAGCGATGCTAGCTCCGCTGTCCCCCCTGTAGGCAAACTCTCTTTAAGACTTGTAGACTACACAGAAAAAAGTGATTCTCTGCAATCGCCATCTGGGGCAATCTTAAATATCGTATCCTTTAAAGATCTATCGGTTTATGAATCTAGATCTTATATTCACTGTATGTAACACAATAAATAATAAGTAATAAGACACGCTTTTATCATCAGGAGGGGTCGTGAGTCATTTCAATAGAAATGCCTGTTATAAACAAACTTTTACGGGGATACTTCTTTATAACGAACCTTCAGACGATTAAATGTTTTTTTGTTTAAGCCTAAGTCCACAGAACATATTAACATAACGGTTTTATTATTTAAAGAAAATTATAAAAGAAAAATGTTTAAGGAACTCTTATCTTGTAAAAATGTACTAGACTTTTACGTTTGAAGACGACATTAGGCGTGTTTTTTGAGCTTCGATCTCAGCAAAGCAAAGTAAAGTAGGATTCTCAGCACGCGATTATAGCAACTACAACCGAGTCTCGAAGTGTCAAGTAGGGCGTAGTTGTTGTAATTGCATGATGAAAATCCTACTTTACTTTGCTTTGCTGAGATCGAAGCTCAAAAAAACACGGCTATTGTGAACTATGGACGAGGTCTATGCAAATCGTGCGATGTCGAGCTTCTTCAAACGTCACGGCTCTTATTTCGTTGGTTTGATAACGTTAAACGTTTATCCCGAAATCCCACTCCAAGATCTGCAATCATATGCGTGTCATCAGGCAGACGTCTTCCGAGTAAGTCCAGTATTAGATGATGGGATTAAGTCCGACACTAACATTCGTCTCAAAAATGAATGCACGCATAAAGCGCTAATACAAAACGAATGGTGGCAGTTAGCAAACCCTAAGAACGCTATCATTTTGGGATATAACAATTTATTTGTTTGCGTATTGAACCGTGTGTAACAGTAATATGTACAGGCTATAAGACGATTTATTGCGAATAAACTATAAGACTTCATTCTTTTTCTGTTTCTGAAAAAACAAGGAAACATTGAAATGTAACGATAAACCCACCCTTGCCTTTATAGTCGATTGAGTCCATAATCGAATTTCACCACTTAATTCAATTTTACAGACCACCCCTATTATTCTTAGCATTTTGACACAAATGTTGTTGATCCGCAAAAAATTACACCACATTATTTCGGTTAAATTAATTCGTACTAGAGCTAGAAAATAAACGAAAACAGTGTAAACGTCTTCCCATAAAATAAACACGCGACTAGTCCATCTATTCCTAGAACAAAAACGACAAATTCTAAAATTAGATTTTTGCCTGCACTTTGGACTTCTACGCATTATGCAATTTTATTTATTTTCCGCGGAATAACAACTATTATTTTTTGAAAAAACAAACAAATTGTACTGCACAGAAAAGTCTTACATCGCAGTTGCTATGCTAGCACTGTTGTCATCTATTACTACCAAACTGTCAACCACGTGCCTTTATCGTTGACATTTCACCAGAATATCTTGAATGCGACAGAAAGAGATAACTACTTGTTTCACTGGGAAATTTCTAGCACCTAGTACATAATTTTTCGAATTTTATATAAAAGAATCAAGTACTTGGCAGAAAAACGTCAGTTCATAAAGTGAAAATAAAGGAAATTGTTCGCAGGCGATAAAGTTTGTGAAAAAATTAAGAAAAATCCAAAATCGCATAGATAAGAAATTTATAAACGTTTCTTCATCAAACAAGAAGTAAATAACAGTAAAATCTTGGAAAATGGGTCGACGAGGACGTTCAGCTAGCCCTCCACCAGCATCTAGGAGGTGAGTGCATTTTGCGATTTTGATAAAATTTCTAACATAAATTTATTATTTTATCCATTGTTCTTAATGCTCAATCGAATTAAATTGATTTGAATTGCAAAAATGGTGTTTTATTCGCCCTTAAAGTGGCGAAAATTGATTTTTTCTTGTTACGTAACCATGAATGGCTATGTTATGTCTTCGTAAATCTTTAATAAAAATAATTTGTTTTGTATTTAGGATGGCTCCATCATCAGCAAATGTTCCAGCTCGTGCTGCTCCTCCACCACCACCACCAGCTCCAGTTGCCGCCGCTCCATCAGCTTTGGGAGCCCCACAACAGCCCTCTATGTTCCAGCAAATGGCAGCTACAGCCGGAGGTGTTGCTGTTGGCTCTGCTGTGGTATGTTTTTCCAGATTGTCATCTATATTTGGACATAACTCACACTCTCTTTTTAGGGTCATGTTGTTGGCGCTGGACTCACTGGCATGTTCAGCGGGGGCGATAAGGAAGCCGCTCACGCTGCACCAGCACCAGCCGCAGCTCCACAACAGTACGCTAGTCAGCCAAACGAGCCCCAAGGTGCCTGTGCATGGGAAATCAAGCAATTCTTGCAATGCGCCCAGGGTCAAGCTGACTTGACTCTCTGCGAAGGATTCAACGAGGCCCTCAGGCAATGCAAACAGCAGAACCATATGCTATAAATCTCCCAAAATGACTACACCACCGTTCCGCTACTAATATATTATTGCTTACATATATATTTTTAAATATGTTAATCATTTAAGAACTTGTTATTGGATTCGAGACACAAATAGAAAGGAACCAGCTGATTGGATGCGCCTGCTGCTGACACACCACACCATCGAAAGACATTGATCTTGGTCGAGAACAATCTCTTGGCCCTTGGCCAATTGTGTCTTTAAACGGCAGACAACGAATGGACAGCCAATCAGCTGGTCCGAAACAAAGAAAACAGCTTTAGCTTTATTCCATTTAATAGTTAGAATTAGGAATTAGTTAGATGTTACAATAAAGGCCCGTCGGTTGGGCGGGCTGAGCTAAAAAGCATGCCAGTGTTTGGATTTTCCGTAACTAGAAATGAGTCAGGCGTGTATGCTCTCTAATTGCACTATTTGAACAGCAGGTACTGAGATTGTTGTTGTTTGTGAGCTTTCGGCAATCGGTCGATGAATTGCGAAATGGGCATCTATCGTGAGTCGTAAATAAAGGAGGAAATGCAATTTAATCTTGACTCGCTGAGATATTTTGGTGCTACGAAAACGTCACTGTTATGAGTATTAAACGTATTAGAGGTAGGTTTCTCATGTTTCTATAAATATTCGACGACCGCCGGTTGATGCGAATAATCGTACCTATTACGTTGTATTTTTTAACTACAGTTGTAGACTTTCTGAGGTTTCTGATTGGGGGGTAGCTGAGATGAGAGGGTGAAAGGCTTTGCTGTTTCTTTTTTACGATTCCTAGGTAGAAACATTATGAAAAGCAAAAGAACTCCAGTTGGAACGACAATCATAATTGGAACATTCGTTTTGGGGCACTCTTGTCTTTTTGTGTAAACAAATTTAACTGAATCGAATATGTAGTTGGAATATAGAGAGACACCAAATTAAAGTAAGGACTCCCCTCGTGTGTTTGATTGGCAGATGATGGCGCCTTCGTTTGTTGTATGTATAGGAGTTCTACGGCGCTCATATTCTACAGCGTATTCTACCACTGTCTGGTCAATAATACTGCAAATGGCGACTTGCATTTTCTTATTTTTCGTCTATATATTTCTGTATTCTTCAACAAAAGAGTCCACCTACGATCTTGCAGCACAATATCAATGCCTCTTTAGTGTGTTCAGCGCGATGAAGCTAGAAAAGTTGCATCAAATGTTCCAATATAATTTGCCACAAAATTCGGTCATCAATCGTCGGCTTAAAACATTTATTGAATAATTTCGACAAGCTTACGTTCTAGAATTTCCTTAAGCCTAATCAACTACATCGAATTCCATGGGCCTCTTGTAACAGTCAATAATACCCTCAGCCTTGTGAAGGATCGCAAATGCTCGTTCCATTATTAGTTCGACGTTCATTGGATCAGTGGTCTCTTTAAATTTCTTCGCCGTAGGTGGAAGTTCCAAAGAATCATCTTCATCGGTCAGCAGTTCGGCTGCGGCTCCATCAAAAGACTTACACTTCTCGTTCACTTCGAAATTGTACAGCGTCTCATCCAGCTCCCGTGTCAGCTCAGAATCGACAGTTCTCGAATTGGCTTCACGTTGTAGCTGTTTCAGTTTATCGTTGGCAAGCGCCGATGCCCTTTCGGCGTTGGCTATAACCGAATCGAGTTCTTCACTCATTTTGGCACTCTCGTCTTCAGCGGTTTCCTCGCTTTCGGCTGACATTTTGACTAACTTAACTGACTCACTCTCCAGCCACCAGGGTTCTGATTGGAATTCGAGAAAATCCTCTCGGTTGTAGATAACTTCAGAGGGCAGGGCGGTGCTAGCAATCAACCACTGTTGGTTCAGTACGGCTAAAGCGATCTGTCGAATGATTGGCAGCCAGGAAATCATATCCAAGCCTTCGGGCAGTGGCAAGTCCTCTTTGTTGAGCTCGTCGATCAAGCTCTTTATGGCGTGATAACCGGCTTTTGTTGAGAAGTCATCGTCATTCGGAATACAGGCGCTGCTGTAGTTTAGAATCCACAGCTCCAAGTCATCGATTGCTTGTGGGATATCCACTGTTGGTGACGGTAACTTCAGTTCCCCAAGGAAGTCTATGAGCTTCTTGGTGCGATTAACGTCTTTCCAATCCACGGGGAATTGCTCCAGTGCAACGGGAATATCAAAGTGTGTGCGTGGGACAAATTGTATCAGTTCTTCTGCGAGGTCCGGGTAGTCCTGATAGTCCTCATCAATCACTTCGACTAAACGATCGATCGCCTCGTTGTAGATGGTGATGAGCAGTCGGGGAATTGAGCAGATTTTTCTAAACGGCGGGTTTATGGACCAGGATTTGTGGAGCCTCTGCCAGAGCTCATCTCCCAGGCATGCATTAAGAAAGCCCACTACACTCTGCGCCTCTAGCGGACACAAATAGTCGTCACTCTTGGCAAGGAAGCGGAAAGACGTTCGTAGGTCCGCCTTTAAATTGTAGTCAGAACTGTGGAAAACGTGGAAATTGGACACCTTGCCTTCAGCCACCAGTGAGTCCATGTCCAGCTCTGCGGCAATAGAAGCTTCAACCGCGGGATTGTACACGAGAATGGCTACCGGAATCGCTCGATAAATACCGGACAGTTTCAAGAGATGATGCAAGCGCTTGCGGGAGTTTGTACAATTTCCAGGTGACATCAGGAAGAGTACCGCATCGGCATGGTCGCACTCATTGTGCACGCGTTGATTTTTTTCGTTCTTCGGGACGATGCAGGACACCTTTCGCACGCACAGCGCCAGATCACCTTCGCAATGGCACATGAATGCTGAAGTGGCGTCGGAAGACTTGCGGTCTACATTCTTTTCTAACCAGTTGTTGGCGTATGAATTGAATCCGGGCAGCTCATCGTGCTCTCCCGGAAGGGAGATTACCAATTTGAAGTACTTTCTGCGTTTTAGGAAGCCAGAGGGTAGTTGGCGGTGCTTCGCACTGAATTGGTGCAGGAGACACCTGAATATGTCAACCGGGCAATGGTGTTCCTCCTCGTCCAGCAATGCTTTGAAGTTGCATGGGAAACCCAGTCGATACCGTTTTATCATTTGTAGATTCTCCGCCTGCCGCGGATGAGCCATTTGTTGTGCCTGCGCCGCGAGTGTGTCGGAAGTCATCCAAACCGGTATCGTGGCAATCAGCTGGCGTTGGGTCTTCTTTTTGTGAGTCAATTCGCGCCATGCCTCAAAGCATCTGTGGAGCAGAGACTGGTTTCGCCGCATGATGCTGAGCTCATCGGAGTGAATTTGTCTGATGTATTCCGTGATGTACTCCGAGATTACGTTCTCCGCCAGTTTCATTACTCGCATGTGGTTCTGCAGCTCGATGGAAGCTATTTGCTTGACTTGCTCAAGCTCCACTTCGCCCAGCAATTCAGACAGAATCGCTTCCGAGCACTTTGCTACTCTATTTACTGCGGCTTTTAGTCGTTTTTCCTCTAGATACTGCCGCTCCTCAGTAACCTTCCGCTGGAACTCCAATTCGTCCTGTTCTTTCCGCTTTTTGCGAGCTTCTTCTTGGTCCTTGCGACGTCGGTCTTCCTCTTCTGCTTGTTGTTTTTCCCTCTCTCTGTGCTGCTCCAACTCCAGGTCCCTTGCGGACGGTTTGATCAAGTCAAACTCCAGCGGCTCAGAGTCAAAGTGTTGGAAAATGCTGTCCTTTGCGAAAGCTTGTGTTGGGGTTCCGAAGATATTGCTGACTGCCTTTGCGGGTCCTGTACCATTAGCGATTCCCCCAAAAATATTGCCACTGCTCTCAGCTGGTTTGGTTTGGAATACCAAGCCACCAAAAAACGGTGAATTTGAAGCAGCAGATTGAGCGGGTCCAGTTGCCAGCGGAACTTTAAAGATGGACGAATTTACGGCGGGCGGAGATGGCTTTTGATCAAAAATAGAATCCGATGCCAATTGGGTGGACGACATTTTGGTTCCACTCTCCAACTTGGGGCTAGTGTTGGCAAACATTGATTTCAGTTGCTGCTTAGGGGTCATTGGCGGCGATGCTGCGGGAATCTTGAAAACATTATCTGCCAGCGTGCGTGGCGGTGTCTTCCTACCCCCATCACCCTTCAGTTGGTCCGCGGCAGTAAACGATTCGTAGCGCAGATACCCATTCGCATCGAAGCTGTCATGCGGTTGATGATCTTCAAAAATGCTGGGCGGGTCAAGAGGCTGACCGCAGACGGCTTCACCAACGCCCACTTGGCGCTTTGACTCGACAATCTGTGAAAGTAAACTTTTACATAGAACTTTCTTCAACAGACAAGACTTACCTCGAAGGCCCGATCCATTAGAACAGGAACGTCTGGTTCGTCGAATGCTTTCCTGTCGAGGGGCACCCGATCCTGATCACAATCTAGTCCATAGTAAGAGAAAAAGTCAGCCGCCGCGTCGTCACTTTCAAAGCCGAGAATCTTTGTCATATAGGACAGCGGTAGCGACACCAAGTGCCTTGGCCAATTGTACGCCTTTATGATCATTCTTAGCGCCTTCAGGCGGACCTGTGTAAAGTACCGCAGCAGGATGCATGCATTCATGTACGAAGTTTCGCGCACAAGGTTGAAGAACCTCACGTAGTTGTTGCTCTCCATACACTTGTAGAAAGCAATTGCGCTCCGCACTTCACTGGAATTCTGAATCTCCTCGGGTAGCTCCTGTAATTCCCACAAAAAGTTGGCATCATTCAGGTTCAACAGGACAATGTAACAGCGAAACTCAGCTTCACGCTTACAACGTACGCCCTTGATGCGCAAATCATTGTACATATACTTCAGTGTCTGCAGACACTTCGTCAAGTTTTCTGTGTTAATCTTCTGATCGAACGCTGAGGGATCTTCAGCGACCAACCGAGCTGCACAGTGGATATGAAAACGAGCGCATTGCTCCACCAACTGTACTGCTCCCGTAGAACAAAGCTCCTGCTGAGTGATGTCCTTGCGGATGCTCCTGGTTCGGTCCCAAACAAAATGGAACCAGTCGCCAGTGTTCACTTCTTCAATGTCACACAGACCCATGATACGATGCATCAGGTAGAGCATGGTCATTTTAAGCACTGGTTCGGGGCGCAGCTCATGCGTTAGGGGCACCTCTTGATCAGCACTACTTCTCGAGTATTCCTTAATGGCGATACGATGATCCATTTCATTGCGGCGGCCACCCCCTTCCATTTCAAAGTTAGACACTTGGTGTTGGAACTCACGCATGAAACGCTCCTTTTCGGGGCACATATCCGGGCAAGTGCCCTTGATACTGACAACCTTATTGATGTCAGTAGTGCGCACAGTGGTCAGTCGAATCAATTTGTCGCGAGCGTCCAAAATGCGATACTTATCCTCGTCACTATATGCTGGTTTGCGCAGTATCGCCTCCAGCTCACTTCTAACGGCGCTGGGTACCTTTGCCGTTACTTGATGCACAGATGTGGGCTCTGGTGCTGTTCTCTGAGCTTTCTGTTTCACCGCTCTTGGTGCCGGTGGAGGTAACTTTGTCACCGGCAGCTGAATTCTTCTCGCATGATTACCCATGGCGTCTAGTTCGGCTTGAACGTCAGGATCAACCCATTCTTCTGTGTTTTGTACGTGTCCCACTTCCCGCTGTGAATAGCGAACGTCAAATTCTTGTCCATTAAACACGGCTCCATTTTCTAAGGCATTAGCCGCGTCCTCTTCAGTTTCGTAGTCCACCGTGCAGCAGAAACGATTGGGTCGTAGGATAAATCTGGTGATTTTGCCATATTTTCCAAAATGCTTCTTGGCAATGAGCTTGTCCAGAAAATGCTCAGGAATCTGTTCACAACTGCAATAAGGAATATTTTGTACACCTAACTTTAGGGCGGGATTTTGTACGATCGACTCACGTTATGGATTTATAGTTGGTGTTGTCATCTTCAATAATCTGGCAGTCATCATCGTCGGACATGTTTTACAAATTTCACATAAACAAATGACTTAACTTTAGCGAAAATAATTTATTAAAATATAAAATGTGTAGCTTGTGCTTTATCCGGTGTGTAAATTCTCCGTACGAAATTTCGCCGCCGCTAACCCGACATTTGAGCTGTCAGAGAAATGTCAATTTCAAAACACAGAAAAAAATATATGCAAGTGAAGTACAGTCGGAAACTGAAGCTCAGCCATATTGGAAAAATTGTCCGTTGTTTTTTAAAACTGGTGTTAAGGTGCAAACAGACGGAACAAAATGAGGAAATACGCAGTCATAATGAATGTAAAAACTCAAATTATTCTCTTTATTGTTTGCATTCGTGTTTTTGGAATTATGTGCAGACTAAAAAGCAATTATACGTATTTTATAAAAAGTGATATGGAACAGCAAAACGTTTTCTTTTTCGAGCTAAAAACAGACATCTGCACTTTGTTAACCACCATCAACGCACTTTGCAGTGAATATATTTTTTTTTAATCGAAGTTGCAAATGCATATATTTTATAGGCACAATGTAATTTCTGTCATTCATTATTCAAAATTGTGCCACCGTTTATGTAACTAAAAAATAAAAATTAAAATTTAAAGACAGGAAAGAAACAAATACAATTCCGACGAAATAGAAACAGAGTGAGTAGACATTTTATTTAATTTGTTTGTAGAATTTATGTCTGTAGTTCCATGTTGATAAAATCTTGCACATAGGTCTTTTCTCCAAAAGATAGCTCTTCTTCGGTATTCCTGACAATTTCACGTGCAATACTATGCGAGATTCTGGAAATTAATAAATAAAAAAATAAACATCTAAAAATATTATTAAAGCAATTATGTAATATTATACTTAGAAAGGATCTTCCATGGCTGTGGAAACTGTGGGTTGGTATACAAAGGATTGTTTTTGCATTGTTCGATAAAAATTGTACGCTGTTCCAGAAGCTCCTTTATATCTTCGTCACTTGCGCTTTGTTCTTTGAGCTGTTTTGGTACGGCATCAATTAGCTTCTGATCAGATTCCACCGATTTGAGATTTAAATTTTGCAAAGGTTTGGGTGACGGAGTAGCAGACCTTGGAAACATTTCAGTTTGGATTTTGTTATTTTCAATCTTAATAGTATCACATTTTACTTCCGGCATAGGTTGACCATCTTCGCGATATTTCACAAATGTATAAAGTGCATTCCTGGAGTAGTTTAGTTGCTCCCTAAAACAATATGAAAGCTTTCTTATATTTTTTTTTTTCAAAAAGTAGTATTTAGGGGAGTGGAATTCAGTTCATATTAGGTCTGGTTGTGTACAGTAACTTATTTGTTATTCAACTCCGGTTGTTGAAAGAAAGGAGAGCTAAGGCTTTTTCTGCCTAAAAAATCGACCCTAGCTGATATTTGCAAATATTTTCAAAAATTGTACTGGATCAGCGAAAAATTGAATCGTCCCCATATTGAAGATGGAAAGCAGGCACTTCGCTATATTGTTGCTGTATATTTCTCATCGATTGTTGATCTATAAACAACGAAGAGTATAGATGTATGTACATAGCAATCTATAGAATGTCTTTGCCGACTGCTAACCCAAGGTTTACTCCACCTCATTATGTAATAGTGTCACAAAATGTTTACGGGCGGTTCCCTATCCCATATCATTAATCATAACCACTATTTGACTGACACATGCACTTTGTTCCGATTTAATTATTCAATGATCGCTTGGAAATCATTTCCTATTATAACGAGCAGGTTTTTAATTTTCCATTTTAAAAATACCTCCTCCATGATGTCATGGTGTAGTCTCCAAATCATGTAAAAAGCGTTTTTCTATACCACGCTTGATTTATTGTTCCCACCAAAACCCTCCGGCGATGGCACCTCATTGACAGCTAAACAATTGTTTGATCAATATAAGTTACGAACAGAAAACAAAATCTTTTTCCTCTATCAAAATGTTGGTTTTATATTAATAGACGATGAGCGAACAAAACAAATTTCTAATTTTGGAGTGACCTTGGTATGCACGAAGTCGACCCTAAAGGTTAAATGAACAAAATACGCAACACCTCGTTCATATGAGCATATCTATGGATAATAGATATGTCTCGTGTTCGTGTATAGCACATAGATGTGTTCGTTTTATTTGAAAACAATTATTATTATTATTGTCACCATCAATCTGTGGAATGTTGCACTATATTTGTGGGACTTATAAATTGCAATTGATTGAGCTAGTTCCTTTGGACGAGTGAACAATGACAAAGTATGTGCTTTACTTGATCGTATTTGACTTACTTTTTAAAGTTAAGCTACATTTTGATTGCTGGAATCATTTACAAGCCACTTGTCAATAGCCAATAGATTTGCTTTCGAACTTTTCTTATTACAATTCGTAAAATACAAAGTTTGTATGTCATGTCATTTCATTTCATTTATTTCACAATAGGTGCAATGTACGCACCTTGATAAACTAAACACACTATTACTGTTACGGAAACAATTCTAAAATACAGTAACAGCGCTTTAACTATAACCATCAATTTTAACTTGGGAATAGATTGGGCACATTCAAAGATCTAGTTATCTTAATTCGACTAGATTGTTCTGGATAGATGTAACCTGAACGCAAAAACTATAAATTGGTCATAAATGTCACTTTTCATATGTCAGCCACAGCGAAATGTCCACTTAGTACTCAGTAACGAATTCCTTGACTAGACTGGAAGGCTACCCCTGCGTTAACGTCAACTGATAAAATCTGTTCACGTGACCGAACTAGGCCAGTAAAAATTGTGACACATCACTTCAGCCAGCTGTCGTACTTGCTAAGCTAGATACTTAAACGTGTCCATTACATTTCATACGATTTTTCTTGGAGGAGTTCGTTTTACAGCTTCTAAGGATTGGCATATTACTGACAGAAAACTAGTTAAACTGTAGGCTTTAATACTCTAGATCTAGATGCGCTAATTGGTTGCATTCCGAATTCGGAATCGAAAAAACAGAAAGTGCAAAAGTCCGAGGGGATGAAGAGTTGTTCACTGACAGCTCAATCAACTTTTTTCCCATTTATTAAACTGCATGACACAATGACGCATTTTTTTCACTTTGCACCTAAATTCAGATCTATGCACGGTGCCAGACGCAAGAACAAAGTTTAATGCAAATACTCAACCATTTTGACTGTAACTGTATGACATTTGGAAGTACTAGAACAGTTTTGTTGGTCCATCTTATAGTATTATATACCATTTCTAGTTAAAATCGCGAGACCGCAACTGTTAACAAGTAAACAAGACTGCCCTTAAAATATTCGCAATTATTATAAAAAATGAAGAAAAAAAAAAAATTTTAAAATTTAACTATTACTTAAAAGTGAGCGATAACAGGTATAGAAAATGACCTATATACAAGAAGAGAAGCCAACTCTCGGTGTACATCTATTTTCATTTAAGCACTAATATTCGCGGAGATTAATAGGTATTAAAGGAAAGCTCACCGTTGAGCGCCAATTTAGAAATTGTTCAACTGTTTTTAGAAGTTAAATAAGAAATATAAAAATATAAAAAACACTAAGGAGTGCCGCTTAATTATAATCATTTAAAATAAACTCCTTACAAAACTCAATTAAAATTCCCTCCGCCTACGAACAAAACCTCTTTAAAAACCCAAACACATGTGAGGATAATACTATTTTAGTCCTGCTCATATATTCATTGTAAGATTTGGAGACTAAAAGGAAAAAGACCCGTCTACCAAAACAACACTACAATAACATACCTTACAACCCCCATACAATTTGAATGCTTTTGCCATCCAGACAACTACTCCCCCTCCCAGTCATAACATAAACAAGCTATTCAAACATGCAATCCAAATAGAATCCAACAACAGCAATTCACTCACATTTGACCCGACGTCGCTGTGCCATTCTTTGCTGATGACGACGACGCCGACGGTGGGTTTCTTCGCCGAGCCTCTTGATTCTCTTCTGCTTTGTCGAATGCGTTGGCGTTGTCGTTGTCGTTGTCGTCGCCATCTCTCACTTTCCGCTGAGGAGCTATTTCCTTTCGATATTCCTTTGGATATTCCTCAATTCCAATCCGCTGGCCTTTTGGAGTGAATCCATCTGCCATGGGCAGCTCCACAACCGGCAGACTGGCTGAGTGTTCTAAATACTGTGACGTCATCCACTTACTCTGCTGTACTGGTAGTGAGGGCATTACCTCATCTAATTGAACTGGCGATACGGCTATCGCTAACGATGGTGGTGCTGGTGGTATCCCAATTCGATTCGTAGCTATTGCCGGTGTAGGTTTGTTTGCTGCCGCCGCTGATAGAAAAGCTCCACCACCACCAAGCACGCTGCTGCGGCTGCGAGTTTTCTGTTTCATCGAATCGTTTTCGTCGACAACGGCGACGACGTCGATGTTGCTCAGTGATTGTTTATCGCATATGGTGTCCGTACGTCCACCGCAAGAATTGTATCTTTTAGTTTGTTCCGTACTGCCTTCCTTGACGTTGTTACTGGAGCTCGTCGCCTTCGTCTTAGACACTCGTCTCTGTCGGTATTCTGTACTAGAGTCTGCACCTTTTTTGGTCACTAAAATAAAAATCAAGTAAAAAAGATAGATTAATCATACCGAATCGGAATTAAATTACCAATTTGTCCGGGTGGGTTGAGATTGAAATTAAAATTCAGTGTTTAATAAGTAACAACTTATGGTCTGTTCGTCTGTTGTTATTGATGTTCGGTGGCATGCATGTGAGGTTAATAAAAAATAATTAATGTGTGCCTGTGCATTGCTGCACACCTTCATATTGTTTGTAACCGTTGTCGTCCTCTTCAGTCAGTTAGTCATCTCTCTCCTAACTTGTAAAGTGTTTACTGCATGACATGTGGTACTTACCCTCTTTCTGATACGTGTTCCCATTTTGTGTGATATTTTCAGTAGCGGCCGCATCAATATTTAGCTGTTTACACCTAGCCAACAGTCGTGCGTTGAGAACGTCTAGCACCGTTTCAACGGTCTGTGGAGTATCCTGTGAACGAGCGAAAAAAGTCATCAGTTTGTGTTCCAAGTGTTCAGCTTAGAATCTATCACAATGGTAAGTTTTTTGTTTTATTTCATTTGAATAAACAGCTAGTGGATGGACATCTTCGGGTTTTGGTGCTGCCATTCGATGAATTACTAATTTTCGGGTGTGACAGAGTGCTAACAATTATTATTTATAATCTACGGTGTGTGAATTACAAAAACGGGTATCGAAATGTGTGAATTTTGTGATCTTATCGGAAGAGGAAACAGCAACGAACGTTGTGATTATATTCCGTACACTGTGCAGTAGTTTTATTTGTTTACATATTAGGAGTGGACGATAGTGTGTGATCCATAAAAGGGGGGTTGCTGGCATTTAAAAATAAAAGCTTTACGTTCTTTCAGGCAGGTAGTGCGATTTTTTGTTGGTTATTCGTTCTATTCTCCCTATCCTTTAAGTATGCGTTTGCATATGTACGCATTTATGTCGTTTTTTCCATCTGTTTCTTTTCATCTGCATATTTTTTTTCCGAAACCTGATCTTCCCGGTGAAGGTGATTCAGCATCATGCGATGTGTTGTGTCCACCTGCCATTCGCAATTTTTTGTAGGGATTCATAGGTCTTAAATATATTTGCTTGCATATGGTTTGGACACGTACAAGTATATGAATCATTAGCAGAACCTACTCTTATGTAGAATGGAAAACGTCATTATACCTATAACCATTTTTATAGTTTAGTAAGATTTTTTCGAACTTCTGTAACACTCAGATTGGGCGTCAGCTTTAACTTAACACTTAAGATTTTTTAGTCTTTAAAACCAAAAAATGTAAGTAAAATTTTCAAAAATGTACTAAACGGAAGTAAATGGTGTAGCACCTAGTTTAGTAGTAGAGATCATCTATACTGATCAGAACCACGATTAAGTCGTCGAAATAGTCTTTTATCAGTTTCTGAGACGACAGTATATTCTCTCACTATCCTCTCCCTATTTGATGACATTGAAGAACTGTAAACAATATGGAAGCCAAATACTTTTCCCGAAATATACTGTTTGTTTTTTACTTCATGAAAACTTTATTACTCCGATATTGGAGCGCTACGTGTGATACCTTTATCCCAACCGATATGGAGAGTAGGCGTGGCTGCCTGTCACATTAATCGTAGTAAATTATAATGCGGTACCAAGTTTAATTGTCTTGTTGACTTTAAATGAAAATTTAACATTTTTAAATTTATAGCAACCATTATGGTATTGGTATGCGTCTATTTTTATACGAATGAATGTTTTTAACAGCTGTATTCGAAGAAATTAAATTATGGCAACCACTCACGCCTATTCGACTAAACTAAACTGTCAAAAAAGTTCGTCTTTAAGGTCTGAATTTTATATCGTTCGTTCTGAGTATGATCAGATCTGTCTTCTCTTTGAGCTGATAATAAATAAACAGAGCACTCTGAGTTAAAATCTCAGTACAGAATATTTTGACCATAGAGATTGGAGTAGATCACCACAAGAGTAGAGTTTTAAAAAACGAAAAATTGCTCTCTCTCTGCAATGTCTCTCTTTGCAGTGGTAAAATTTCCCGAAAACGTAAACAAACTCCACTTGTTTTGTTAAATTTAGTACGCTGCTCGAGCAAAATTTTGCACAGAATTTGGTATGGGAGACACAATTTATCGAACAGCGTACTTGTTTACGTTTTCGGGAAATTTCACCACTGCAAAGAGAAACATTGCCACTGGTGAATTTTTGTTTATTTATGTACAAATGTTTAGAAATCAAATGGGCGCGAATCGCCTTAGCCTAGTGGTATGCAGGTCGAGCTAAATAATCCAACTTTTGTTTCAGAGTGTACTTCGTATCTGTCAAAATTTAGCGTGCCGATTTAAAAGGTGGGGATATTTTCTCAAGCTAAATTTTGACAGATCGTTTTGTTTTTGTATTGCGGAAAAGAAAGCAAGGATGAGCGTTTTTAATGGTGAGGTAGATGAGGAGTTTAAATAATAGCTGTTTTCTATGATTCTTATCCACAGCGTGCATACTCTATGTCAATATTTAGGAAGAGTTGAAGAGTAGCTAAAATTTAGTTTAGCTCGAGCAGCGTACTAAGCCTTAATCGTTGACCCTATGTCTACTACACTGTTTATAAAATATTTGCGAATTCAAATTCGACACTAAATATGATTGAGATGGACTTCCTGGAAAGATCTGCAAAAAGAATTTCCATTCAGATTTGTCAAATAAACTGTGTTGTTTTGTAATGTTTTTTTCAAACCAAAATGTACCCTTAATAAATAAATGAATACCAATAGCTGAACTTGTTTCTCCGTTTAAAATTTATCGCAAATGGATTGTTAGCCGAAAAATAGCAAACATTAAATATGATCTTGATCTCTTTTTCTTAGCTGAAACCTTTCACTTGTCAATAACATTTTGTCTCCTCTATTGTTGAAGGTAAATTGTAAATAGGAACTCATCCACAAACACTTTAAATCCCCATTTACACACATAATACAGTGATTATCCACAACAAGGCAGTTAAGTCTCGTTATGTCATTCTAAGGCGCCTCTCTTCACCCAGTTGTGTCTGTTAACACGTAGCAAATCTGTACCTACCGATAACTTTGCAAAACTTCATTGTTCTTATTCAAATATCACTTATTTATCGATAAAAGAATAAACAAAAATATTTATCCGGTCATCAGAGTCGTAGATAAAAAATAAATTATAAACTCGTTCCAATCAGAGAAACATCGACAAAAATTAATTCAACAATATTTAATTATCATTTCATTGACATTTTCTTGTTGTTCTTCTAATGTCAGCTTTTCGAAAATGACACCCAATACATAGAAAAGAAACACCTTTTGCAGAGATAATGTCAATTAGGCAAAGTGTATTGTATTGCATAAGAAATTAATAAATAAAAGATAAAAAAAACGGTAAAATATATATATTTATGAGTGGGTATATTATTTCATGAAAAATCTGTAGGTACGAAGGTAAGGTACCCTACTCGTACTCATGTCTTCTTATCGGCAAACAAAGTCGTTTGCTCCGGTGAAAAATTGCAAATGTTTACTTGGCACTTACAATTTTTCGTCATACTGGATATTCTAAATGGATATGAATGAAAACCTGGCGCTTTGCAGTGTGCTTTATGCTGCTGTCAAATTCGTTTTAAAAATTCTGAAAATTAGCTGACTCAGATCAGATTAGTGCGGGATGTCCGATGTGGAGAGTGGCACTTTCGAGGTATGTGAAGTTGAACTTTTATCGGGAATAAAGTCCGATAAGATAGATAGGTACTTGGCGGGCCAAAACATCGTTCACCTATATTTCGTTATGGCCATGTGTTTGAAGATAAATGTCGACGTTTTAACGAGTAGTTAAATGTTTTGCGGTATGCAGAAGATAATGTCACATTGCTTATCTTTGCAATTTATTTCGAGCTTTTAGATTTGCAGTAAATAAGTGTGATTTTGTTTTATGTAACGCAAAACTTTACACTGATTGTCATAAATTGAAAGCTATCTATGTTAAATGAGGCAGGAAGGACTTTGATCATTCGGCCGGGACTAAAATAATACCTAACACAAGTCAATACTGGTTTGTATATTGTACACCTTTTTTTATAAGTAAAGTAGAAGTTTTGCATAATATTTTGTCAGTCAGTTTCAAATTAGGATTTTGCCTAATTTGACACCCTTACGTCATTTATAACAAACAAGGCAAATGACATTGGAGCCGTTCGTATTTCTAGTTTAGTCCACTGGCTGACGTGATGTATTTCAGTATTTACAGTTGACGTTTATGGAGGAGTAGCCGACAAACTTAGTCGAGAAAATGGGGACGTTCGGATTCCTGGTTCTGTAAGTCTGACAGCTGACTGACTAGATGCATTTCAGTTTTTATTGGTCCAGAGTGGTCGCGTGAATAGTTTTCTCAGTTGACGTTTATGGAGGGGAAGCCGATAAATCTAGTCAAGAAAATCCTGCCTGCATACTCAGTTGACATTTCGAAGAGTACAATTTAAAATAAACAGAGTGAGTAAACAGTGATGCTGAATTCTGAAAAGTCCAAAAAAGGGCCATTTCTGAAGCTACTCTGCAAATTATAGTGTTATGATAGGTAACCGTGTTACATTTTAAACGTACTTATTTGGAAATAACAATTTTTGAAAAATTTGCCAAGGGCATTTTCGAGGGGCTCTCGAAAAAAGGTGCCAAATTTCGATTTAAGTCCAACATCGGTAACGCTGACCGCGAGAATACAATAACAATTCAAGTTGACCAGTCAACGCGTTCGAATGCCTAAGCCCAGTCTGAACGTCCCCATTCCTTTGATTAAATATGTTTGGCATACTTCAATAGAGTGGGACGTTGGATAGCGGTTTCCTTTCAACAATTTTTGGGGGTAGTTTTTATCTTCTTTTAGAAAAAACTAAAAAAAAAATTAATGTTAGCGAAAAATGAATTTGAAAAAAGGAATTTTTTCCAAATATACATGTCTTTTTTTTTTTTTTATTATATTTTTGAACTCCGCCCAAACCCTTCTCAAAAGAACACGGTGCTGCTTTCAGTGCCACTCGTTTGCTGTAGATACGTTAGTTCAGCCTTAGCATGAAGCACACAAATTAGCTATCTGCAAGGAGTTCAAAGAAATTTTTTTAGAGAAAAAAAGAAGGAACTATTTCGCGATACTAAAAATCTTTTTTACTGTCCAGGCTAAATTTTACAAACTTAAAATGGCGAAATTTTCTATTGTGACCTGTAAAATATACAATTTAAAGATTAAAACTGATTATAAGTAAGGGCCACTGAATATTTTTTATAAAATCGAAAGCACCGGTGTTTTTTTTTTTATTAAAGGCAAATGTTAACTTTTAGTGTTGTCAAACTGAGCAAAAACCTCGCCTGTTGCTTTTAAATGTTATTAAATGCACGGAGTGGAAAATTCTTAATCAGTTGTAAACATTACTTTTTAAATTGATCCACATTGAGTGATACGCGATAACAATAATAAATTTTAAATTTACGGTAGCTCATAATTTCGAAATTTGTATGGAAAAATTTAAGTAGTTCACAGTGGCTAGAACTACTTAAATTTAGAGTCGAAACTAAAATTTTTATTGGGAAAGCCCTACAAATCGACAGATAAATTATTCAGGTGATCTGCCTTCGCTGGAACAAGATTCAAATCTACGACACGTTCCCTAGAATTTGTGAACTTGGCAGCACTGGTGGGAATGGAGTTCAATCAAAATTAATGAAAGATGCTGACTGCCATTAGCATACGGGCCTAACATGTTCATCATTCACTTGTAAAAATAAATCTTCCCCGGATAAGTTCTAGAATAAAAGGTGTTGTTTAAACCAGCATAGGACAAAGTCTCCCTCAAACTTTTTAGTTTCCTTAATGTGCTTATGAACAGACCCTCCTCGTAAAAAAATATATTCGTATCACGCACGCGGAATGCAATCTTATCACTCAAATTGCACTATCGAAAGTGCGGTCGTTGCTGTAACCGCTGGCCGATTACCGTCGTCGCCGTCGTTTTTTTTCCGCATATACTATATAAAAATGTTTCTTTTTTTAAACAGTTTCCAGCTAAAAAATTGTCGATTAACACAACTGTGTTTGCAATTCGCCCCCAGCTTTCGCCGCCCCATGCCAAAAACCTAACAACACAAAATCGAAACGGCGTTTTCCAATTCTAGTTCTAGTAGCCGGCACCGTGCTAACTTTGTCGATGATCTAAGTGCGGACACACATCGCGTGAACTGTATATCGATATCGCGGGCAAATGTGAGGGCGATCGGGCGCGTACCGATTGAGGAGAACTGAGAAAGTAAAGCGCGATAAAAACTCATTTCTCTAAATTTATTATTTCTACCGCGCGATGTTTTGTTTAGTTTCTTTTTTTGTTTTCATTTGAATCGCTCTCTTTGGTGTTTGGTTCGCGCTGTCATGGGTGGGGGTGAGAAAATCTAGGGAGTTTCCCAGATCAGTGCTGTTGCACATAATGACGAATGGAAATATTTCTAATACCTTGTGCGGCGAATTGTAGAAAAAAGAAAAATAATTGTGCTTTATAATTCCTTATACGGCGATCATTTATTGATTTTACGTTTTATCAGATCCAGTGACAGTTTTTGTTGATAATTGCGGCTTAGCATATATTGAAATGTGGTTTCATGCACTAGGTGTATTTGTGTTTGATGCATTTTTAGTGGGCAACACCTAGAACGCAGAAACGAAAGCCGCGAGACTGTTTGATTCGAATAGCAACTGACACGCCCAAATTATTCTGTTTGAATTCAAGTTATGTATACCCACATTGGCAGTGATTTATTATTAAAATTATATTCTAGCACCACTCCCACACTATTAACACAGAGCATCAGATGATATTAATGCATGCGATCCGTTTAACTCTCAGATAAGTTTCAGTTTCTCCTTCTTTTTGGTGTTTATCTTTCAGACAGATGTCTGATCATGATCAGCGGCTACGATCTGAGTAAAGCAAATATTAGGTAACCATGTGTCTGGCGTAACAAATATTAAACTCTAAAGTTAAATCTATATAATATGTGTAGAAACGCCTGTTGACCGAAATAATTTATTGCTGTTTCGACCTTTAAATTATTTACCTGTGGTCATCATCGCTGACTGAGTAATATGCTTAGCCAACATTTTTGAGCCAATGAATCACAAATATGGAACGCGAATAATTACTGAAACTATAATTGAATGGTTCAGAACGTGTGTGGAACTAATTATTAGGCGAGAATTATTATTGTATAAAGAAAAGTTCTAGACATGTAGGTATCTACAGGAAATATGATTAAAAAGTTTCGTGCTCAAATGATGAATAAGTTGAACGAACAGTTCGTTGTGAATAACTGTCAATCGGTCTTTTTGGTGTTCACTTTAAAATTAATGATGCTTATAAATTGTGTGGAATATGTGAATTATGTACTTTTTGACACTTGTACTTTTCACTTGTACTCAGTATAAATAATTAAATATACAGGTTCGTTTAATTGGTACTCTAAGCTTTTTCGAAGTAACTATACAAACTTCCATTTTGCCTCGCATTATTTTACTGAAAATTGGGACAAGGCGTTCCTGAACATTTTTGATGTTTTGTGTCTTGACAGCTCGCTAGTATTGGGCAACAGAATATACGTATAACACTTATGGCATAAATCTACTGCGCATTTTTAATAACAAATGGTACATAGAAAATGGTAAATAATAGGCCCACGCAAACGCAGGTTACCCGACGTTGAATAATTTACCAAAACCATAACAATTGTAACTACGGCCACAAAATCGATTCATCATTTCGTGAACATACAACGACCTACATAGCATTCCGATTTGTGTTAGCCTATGTTCACAATAGCGAATATTCAACATACGAGTATCTGCTGTAACACCTGTCAAAATCATATCGGTTTACCAGCACTTTACGCACAAAAGGCACAAAATTGATTTTTTTTTCTGAACTCCTTCAAAGTGAATATTTTCATGTGTTAATGGCTGCTGAAAGACTAACATATATCATTAACCGCAGATGTCTTCGAAATCGAAAACCTACACGCATTCATTTACAATTCTCGCATTTGGAGTTTTCCAAGCGTTGTTTGTATGTACCGCGTCATTCTGACATGAGATATTATTTTCGCTATCTTAAACTAAATTCCAGTGCAGTTTTATTATTACAGTGCAAATTACAAAAATGCCGGCCCCTCCCCTCATTCATCTAACTGCGCGCTGGACGTGTTGGAATTCACCCTAAATTCGTTTGACAGGAATGTCATTAACCCACCCAAAAAAACATGTTTTTCCGTCATCCTGTTGAAGCAAAAAGTAAATATGGCATTTCAATGACTTACTC
Organism: Cheilosia variabilis; assembly: GCA_951230905.1. NCBI lineage: Eukaryota > Metazoa > Arthropoda > Insecta > Diptera > Syrphidae > Cheilosia > Cheilosia variabilis. The sequence continues at coordinate 65,326,125 of OX579677.1, forward strand.
TTTGGCTACCACTATATGGAGATGGAGCCCACGCGTAGTTTTTGTATTTCACTTGCAGACGTCATGAGTCATGAATTTAAAAAAAAAAAAATCCATGAATTTGATAATTTTTGTGTTTGGTCTTATTCTTGGGGTTGGTATGTTTAGGCATAGCGGGTTAAGTAAAAAATAAAACATTCACTCACTCACTCACTGTATAAATTAAAATAATTGACTAGACAACCAGACGGGATATGGCAATGGCTTCAGTGGCGAGATGACATAATAGTGGAACACATACTCGTATTGTATCCGTATACCTAATCCTCGACATCTATGTGTGGACAATGATGATGTGGTCTAGTTGGATTTAAGTGAGTGGATAATCGACCCTTCATTGGACTGTCAATTAGCTATTTTTGAATGATATCAGAGAGACACAGTTAAGTGTGAATATGAATAATTAAATGAAGTGGTAAATAATTCAAAGTTTACTGGATTTTGAGTAAGTTTCGTGCTGCTTGAGGAAGTCGTCGGTAATTGCGCTTTCTGTAAGGCTAATGGAAGCAAGATGTTTGCTGAGAATTAACAAAACAAATAAAATTCGTAGGTTTTAGGTTATGGCAACCACATATAATTATGTTGACCTTGTACAGCATGTATTACCTTGTGTCATATAAAAGAGCACCAACAAAATTTTTGTAAACAAAAAAGACACATTTCCTAGTCGTTATATGAAAAAAAAAAAACTGATAGATAATCGATAACACCGAATGGTTTCATCAAAATGTTGCAGTAGAATAATAAGTGGCAACACTTACTTAATAAGAAAAATATAACGTTTTCTTTGACAGAACAACAACTTGTCTACAAAGTCTGTGAGCGGTACTCATAATTATATTTAGTGTCCAGGGGGTCAATTCTTGTTCTGTGAAAAGTGAAACGAACACCCTTTCACCGCAATTTCGATTCTCGTTCTACGAAAATGTGAAACCAAACACCAAAAATTTTCATATGAATAATTTCTTTTCACGTACTCATTTTCAAATGAATGTTTTTAGTGAGAGATTGAAAATTGAGAACACGATGTCGTACAAAACAGTGTGCGATATTAAATTCACCACGATATTTTCACTTAGTGAACGAGAATCGCTTTTTAGTACTGAGCGAATTGAAAAAATGAACGCAATGTATAAAAGCGAATGTGAAAACGATTTATTCGATTCACTCTTTCACAGAACCAGAATTGACCCCCAGGCTAGATTTTATGAACTCACAATGGCTAAATTCTACATAAAAATTAACCCATTGTGACCTAAAAAATATTTAGTATGAATATTGAAAAAGATTATTAGTAAGGCTCAAGAATATTTATTTAACTAGTTCTGTACTTATTCTTCTTACAAATAAATTTCTTTTTTTCCTCTGCCAAGGAGGCAACATTGCACCACGCTTTGCCGTCAAACGTGCCCACCATTAGCTACGGCAATAATTTTGCAAATGCACTAAGCCAGTGTTGCCGACTCAAAAGTCGAACGAGAGAGCGACAAAACTGATCATTCGCGTACTTTCACGAGCCAAGCACTAAAAATTTGTCAAACTCGAAAAATTGAGCGAAACTCTCTCAGAAAGCTGAAAATAAAGTACGTGGATACACTTCGAGCTACTTTGAGCCACTTATATCTTTGAAATCTAATCCATATTACGAATAGATTTATTACTTACTTTTTTGCAACATATGAAACGTTCTAGGAGAATATTCGACCACCACCGAATTTTCCTTATTTTCAGATATTTTATTTTTGTGTACAATTGATTTTTAAAACGGATTTTGAATTTGTCTCCTGCCAATTCTGCGCATTTGACATTTTTATCAGTACTTGCCGGTTGAAATTCTCTAAACTGTTTCGAGCCAAGAGAGGAACTGCTCGTTACTCGTTATTTTCCTAATTTTCTCTTTTTCTGTCATTTTTGATGAGTGTATAGACTTTGTGCGATTGCGATCGATTTATATCGATTGCGTTCGATTCAAACCGCGTACGCGAACGAACCTTAATGCTTTGAGTTTGAGGTTGCATTGTTTTATTTAGTAACTAAACTTTTTTACTCAGTAGTCTCCTGACATATTTAACCAAAATGTACTTTTAATACGTTTATTAGAGACAGCCTTCATCAACTTCGATCTATGGTTTTTGCTAATGTACTCGTAGTTCTTCTAAACCATCTTCTCGCTCAAAAAATTTCTTTCTTATCTGTCGTAAATCAATTTAGAGTCTTTCTTTATCAAGATATTTTTAAATAAAATGTCAAACTGCGATTTCAAAAAAATCCGGCGGCATGTCTGCGCCCAGTTGTCTTATCCGTAAACGTCCATGTTCTTAAGTCGATTTGAAATAGAAAACAAAAACTAATTCATTTATACCGCTCTCGAACTAATAGTTGATAGTTTTTAAGGGCAATCGTTTCGATGACATTGTTCTTAGAATTTGCAACAAAATTCCAAATGCACTTTAAGTACCTTTAGTACTCAATTTTAAAAAGACTCATCTGGTAAGAAGTATTTCCCTGCTTAAAATTTAACAAATCTTCGGTGTCGTTTTTTACTTAATTTTCATTCGGTTTTCAGTCGTCCGTGAACAGAACAATAATGAACGAAAGCGCTATTAATCAGTTAATTAAATTGAAACTCGAAAAACAATCGGTTTTATCGCTCTAAGGGGCATTCTCCATAGCAGACTAACCAGTTAAGACTTACTCCTCCTTCTCTTCGTTTTATGTTTTTATTTTCTTTGGTTGAATAATGTTCATCTCATCTGACGCTCAGATACGAATCTGAGATCATCAAAACAAAATTCATTTAATTGCCTCAATAGGAAAAAAAAAACGGCCCATCACATGCAGTTGAATAGGTTAGCTTTGGTAAACGATACGTACACCTACATTTGTTCGAACAAATCAAGTCCGAAAAGAAATCCAAAAACACGTTCATATTTTAACAGATTAATAGCGATTTGTTTTCATTTGGAAAAAAAAACTCCTGCTGACCTAATAACCTAAAAATCAACTTCCGACATTCTTTTTACTTCAAAAATTCAGAGATCTCCCCTACATTTTACTGAATTGAATTCCCTTCGACATGGCCTTCAATTCTGACTGTTAATTGACATTAATTCTGAAATTTCAGAGCATCGCCGGAATGACCATTAAAATGGAATATCACACGAGAGCCGCTGCGCTGTTGTTGCGCAATATTTACGAATTATCGGGCAATGTATATGTATACAATAAAATACATTCTATTTTGGTAATTACTGATTCATTTTGGATGCAATTTTAAAGACATTAATCCACCGAGACGTGTTGCTTTTAAAAAGAATGTGGGACTAAGAGTGTTTATTGTTTTTAATGAAAGCAAGAATTCAGATTATCTCAGTGCGCGGTCGTAATAATCATTTTAAGAATAAGTAATTCGCGTAGGTCATCAGGCGATTTATTACACAAAATAAGTCGGTAGTGTGTTTTTTTATTTATTTTATTTTCAATTGTTGTAAGCAAAAGTTCACGCTCGGCGTTTAAGTGGACGAAGTTGGCGCGGCTGTCCGTCGTGACTTAACACCTTTCATGTTCTCATTTGTATTTCGACTTTATTCTTAAGTGTTTAAACGGTGACTTTTGTTTAACGTTATTTCTACTTGATCACTGCTGTTTGAATAATGTCGGTATGTGGATATCTATGATCCATTTTATAACTGCAAACTTAAAGTTTCGTTTACGATGCCTGTATGGATGGTTTTCCTGCGAAACAGTTTGGAATCTGGTTAGGCATTTGTTTTTCTTTTGTTTTATGTCGAAAAGTTCACAGGACATCTTTCAATTTAGAAATTTGTTCACAAAAGTAGACCAAGATCAAATAATAAAACGTTAATGGAGTGGTAACCTACGAATCTAGTCAAGAAATTCATGACTGAGTACTTAGTTGACAGTTCGCATATATGTAGAAGTAGGAAAAGTGACGTTCCCAAACAACCTGATTTTTGCGTACAGGCTACATCTAGTCTAAACTAATCAAGTCGACTTAAGATCACGGTTGTCCCTTTGGTAATTTTTTACCAAATTTGGTAATTTTTTTTTTGCTTTTTAAGTTTTGGTTAATTGGTAATTTTTATCTGGTTTTGGTAACTTTTTTAGGCAGGAGCACCAAAAATTAGAACTCTATATCAATTCATTTAAATGCTGCCTTACTGTTTCTGAATGAAAGCATTGCATTTGCATATGCATCAGCACCACCCATGTAAACCTATTTAGTTCAAATAATTACTGAATGCACTCATTTTCTACTTTTGACAGAATGATATGAACTTCGAAATATTTTTGTTATAAGAAAAAAGGCTCGGAAATGGTAAATGATCCCATGCCTTTTAGCAGCTGGTAATTTTGTAATTTGGTAATTTTGTGCGCAACGTTGTTGACGTTGTTTAATTGCTTCGAATGCCAAAGTTCCTACTACTTTCCTTACTGAGTCTTATGTTTTATAAATGTTTGTTTTTAAACAAGCAATTTTAAAAATGAAATAAAATAATTTGAGTTTAGAAAATCATGCTTTTGGTCAGCAAAAGTATTTAAAGTAGATATTACTATTACATTAGTAAGTTAAGTCTTATTTTTTTTATTTTATAAAGTAGTCGTTGTTTAACTACTTAAAGACTGACTAAGTTCCTACAAACCTAATGTACCAAATTGAAAATTTTAAAAGACATGTTTGGTGTTTTAAAATGTTTTATCAACATCTCCAGATTTTTGGTAAATTTTATCTTGGTTTGGTAACTTTTTTTTTCAATTTTGGTAGCTAATTTTTTATGCAAGTGGCAACCGTGCCAAGATAACTAGATTTTTGAATGAGGTCAATAATACAATAATCTGTCAATAATTTATGCGGTCTGAAAGCGTAGCCAGGAATAATTTTCAAAGGGGGATATAGCTGCAGCAAATTTAAGACTACTTTTACGATAAAACTTCTCTTAGAAATCCTTTTATAAATCTTAATTTTGACAGCTGCCGGTTAGCATTGTCGTTTACTTTATAAAAGATCGTAAGTTTAGACAAAAATCTTACACGTACAGTCTGAAACGAATATTTAATTTTGTAGGCTTATATTTAGCTTGGCTGCATTTTACATAGATATAACTTTATATTGGGGATATAATCAAGCTGGAGCTGCCTTTTTTAGCCAACATTTTTGTACCATACCCAACGATGTATTACACTATTTTTCCCGTCTTAATAGAAACTTTGAGAATTCTTATAGAAATCCCCTGACTTGCTGGGTGGCCTCATTTACCCAAAACATTTACAGTTAATGGTTTGAGTTTGAACTCTGTACTAGGTTAAATACAGCGAAGCTTAATACGAACTTGGGGCTGCTTAATTTCCTGAGTAGAATGAAATAGCAGAGGACTATGTATTTTGTGCAAATTCATAGCTTAGATTTTCACATCTAAGTAATTTACGAAAAGATAGGAATAGTTTAGTAAATGCTTTCTAAAAACCTTTGGTGAGATTCAAAGTCAAAGAAAAACTATTTTCAAATTTGTCGCGAAAAGCATACTCGGTGAAAATGTTTGGATTATTTTGAGGGAATTTAGTAAAGGAACTTAACTTAAGTGCAAGCATAGTTCTTAGGCTTTAGTCGACTTCATTATGGGATCTAAAGTTAAACTTGAGCGATTCAAATCGGAGATTATGATTTTTCGAAAAGCTTTTGGTGGAACGTACAAAAAAAAAATGTCGCACTTTACCGTTGTGAATACTTCGTAGTTACAGCTACCAAAAGTGAAACAGTGAAGCCTAGCTCAGGTCCAAGTTATCTTCTTGATAGTCTTACGATTTTATGGCATAAAATGTGGCCTCATTAAGTCATTACTCTTTATAAGCGGCTATTTTTAATTCTATTTTTGGGTCGGAATCATCCTTACTACGAGCATTTCCATGCCAAGTTTTGCATCGGACTTATGCAAATCCCACTACGGTGTGTTTGACATTTAAATAAGCACACGATTCTTCAAATTTCTCAAATATAAAACAAACACTCTTCGCCCAAGATCGATTTGAATACTTGGATTTGAATATTGAATAAAAAGAACCCACCCAACAATAGCATTGTTCGTATAGCCGTTTGATAAATTGGTGTGCTTGACATATAATGCAACTGGTATTCGAAATAGCCTCACATACCTACCGTTGCGTTACACACCTCCTTTGGAATTCACGGGACGTTTATGAGGTTGAGCACACAAAACAAACACCCATTGTGCTCGCAGTATTGCGCTCCTTTTATGGTCCCTCATGAGACCGTAAATCATACGAGTATATGACACAATCTGAAACAAATTACGGGACACGAATTCCGCTACAGCAACCACAACAACAGAAAACGAAAAGCCAGTCAAATGCTTTTGCAAAACATTCTTTTCAAAAGAAATTCAAGTCGCGTACATATTAATGAGCAGTGCAATTAAAACAAAGCACATCGACATCAGGACACATGCCTAATAAAACAAGCCCACCCCCGACTCATGCTTACAATCAAGTACGGTAAATGGAGGTGCTTTCCATACCACCCCATTGTTGCAATCATAATGAGACTATTTGTGACTTTTTATTGAAATTAAAACCTACGCCATACCAGTCGCAATGACCTCCAACAGGAAAAAAAAAATGCACACCTTCGTAAACACACTGTCCTTCTCAAATTCGCTAACAAATTCCCAACTGAGTCACAATAATTAATTAAGGTTCGGTTTTATTTCAGTCGGACGCAGTTTGTCACAAATGCAATGAGACCATCTCTCAGAGGATTGTCACCGCGCTGGGAAAGTCCTGGCATCCGGAACATTTTGCCTGCCGCGAGTGTAGCACACCGATTGTGGAGTCCACTTTCAACATACACGAAGGCGAACCAGTCTGCACAGAATGTTTCATCAAAAAATACTCGGGAACATGTTTTGCATGCAAGCAACCAATTACAGAGGTGAGTCTTAGTCAATCGAATCAGCGCCATTAATCGCACTTTGTCGGTCCATTTTAAGATACGTTTTATTAGTAACGAGGTGACTTCGCAAATGGTTGACCAATTTTTGTTCACAAACGGTTTACCGAGAAATTGAGCACGGCTTTAGTTGAGATCGTAACTGTTGGAGGAGGTTTATGAAACTTTTTGGAATTTGTACGTTTCGAACTAGTTTTCGGAAGATTCCAAATGATTCTCTAGCAACTGTCCAATGAGCAGGAGCACACATTTAACAACTTGCTTGGGTTGGAAACATGAGTTTCTTACCCATATATTAAATCAGTGAGGATTCAACTAGCTCTCATATAAAAAATAAGCAAGATCAACTTAAACAACAACCTAGGGCTGGGCAAGAGAAGACCCAGTTTCTAGCGTTAGAAACCTATAGAGGAACGACAGCTGTTGGACCACCAAATGCTCTTGGAAGACTCACTTTCGGGGTAGCTAAAATATATGAAGTAAGCTTTCCAAGCCAATTTCTGGTCCCCTTTACTTCCGTATGAGGAACTGGTTAGCATTGTGGATTGTACTAGCAAAGACTTAATAGCGATAGCTCTAAGAAGTTTTCAAATCGTACAAGTCAGACCCGGATGGTATTAAATCAGCCAAGGACGAGTGTAATGGCTTTTTGGGTTGGGTTCGATATCCCGCTTTTTATAATACCGATTCTTAAAATCCCGTTATTAAAATCCCGCTTTTTATAATCTCGCTTTTTATAATCCCGCTTTTTTTAAATCCCGCTTTTTAAAATCCCGCCTCTTATAATCCCGTTTTTTATAATCCCGTTTGTTATTATCCCGCTTTTAGAATCAAAAGTAGTTGTTTTATTTTAAAAAATCGCGCGATTTTTTAAAATAAAACAACTACTTTTGATTCTAAAATTTTGATGAGAAAATTTAAATAAATCAAGCAATGAGTGTTTTTTTGAAATGCAGTTTATTTTAACATTTATCATTTTTAGAGGAAGTAACAAAATAAGAAATAAGTAATATCAAAACAAATTTTTAAGTAATAAATATGACAATCTTCAATAATTTAAAAAAAAAGAAAGTAATGTTATATGATATTCTGCAAAAGGGGTAATAAGTAAATTGAAATAAATTAGGCAATAAATCGCCGCGATTTTTTAAAATAAAGCAACTACTTTTGATTGTAAAAGCAGGATGATAAGAAAATTAAAATAAATTAAGCAATGTGTGTTTTTTCGAAATGCAGCTTATTTTAACATTTATCATTTTTAGAAGGAAGAAGGAAGCTTACAGTAAAAACTTAAAACATTCGGATGCATTTTCTTTTTGGTCTAGTATTTTTAATATTTTTAAATATATAATATGTAATAATATAATAACAAAGCGCATATAACCAACATCTATTTTCTTGATAACAATGTTTTGTAAAAACACGGGATTGGCGGGATTTGGCGGGATTTTAAAAAGCGGGATTATAATAGATCGGGATTTTTAACAAGCGGGAATTTAGAAGACGGGATTTTAAAAAAGCAGTATTTTAGCAGACGGGATTTTAAAACTTTTTTTTCGGGATTTTTGAAAAGCGGGATTTCAAAAAGCGGGATTCCGATACGCTCCCTGGCTTTTTATATGGCTTCAAGCAGTATTCAAATAGGCGGCTTGAAATTGAGCCAGAAGGCAGTAGAGCTTCTCTTCATACCCAAAGCTGGGAAAGACCAACACTCCACGGCACCTACGAGTATATCTCATCATGTTATCAAATCAGCCCTAAAAAGCACAGCTTGGTCAGTTGCCTATAACAATCTCTGTAAATATTGGGGCGGATCCCGAAACCGCAGAAAATTCGTTGGAAAATATTTCTTTAAGCACTTGCCCAATAAAAATTAGCTACTTGAACTTTGTAGAGGGCTAGTTATGGGAAAAATTAAGTGGGTTTCGGGGTTCTACCTTTTGATTATTTAATTAAAACTGGTTCAACAGGCCTTCTAGGGGCAGTGGCTCAGTGGTTAATGTGTTGGACTAGTAAGCGAAGGGTCCCATGTTCGATCCCCGGAAACATACAATTTATATCATGAGGTTTTTCCCAGTGTGCCACCTCTCGCGAAAGTCTGACAAACATCCGACACTATAACTGTCATGAAAGAGCTTCTCAATTGGCCGTTTGGGCTCGGCATAAAATTGTGGATCCCTTCCAGTCGTCCCAAAAGTGAAAAACTCACACAAAACGAATGGTTGTGAGAAGCTAGGCCTAGTCCATATACTGACCTATTGCGCCACCTTTTTTTTTAATTTTTTTTCAACAGGCGCCTATTCTCACAATCCTTTTAACTAAGCTTTTATAGGTCTACCCATTTAAGAAAGATCTTTAAACCGTTTTAGCTGTTTACGGTATCAAACTAGACATGTTATTAGCTGACAGAAAATTTCAACCATCTTTCAACACGGTTAAGTGCTCCATTGAAAACTGAGCGTCTAAACAAATGGCTTCTGTAGAACGCCTCTTTTGACACTGCCCAGCCCTTCAAAAAGGTCGTTTCTTTTGCATGGAGAGTTTCTCGATACTTTGGGTTATTTTTAAAGTTTTCTACTAAATTTAGAAGGTTCCTTAACAGATTCGATTGGTTTCGTTAGACGCAGTGAAGATCCTTGAACTTCACCCCCCTTGATATCGAATACAAACTTCAAAAATACGGCCCTAGAGAGGTATCCATCAAAAAATTCTCCGATTTTATACGAATCAGATGATTTTTGCAGCGGGATATTCTCCCGAACAGCTGTTTGGGGAATTGTTCGTTTGGGGAATTGTTCCGAAACAAATGTCACGCACTTCAGCGTTTTGCATTGCAGTGCGATCAAATTTGATTTGAGTGACATTTTTGACAGCTTCATGAGAATTTTTTCTGATATCCTCCGACAACACTCAGTCGCGGAATCTATTTACGATTTGCAGTAAAGTGTTAATAAATGTAAGCAATAAGAGAAAAAATAAATTGCACGACTGGGTCGAACGTAACTTTCTCGTTCATCAAAAGTTTGGTTGGTTGTTTTCTTATTTTATTAAGTAGGTAGGTAAAGATCCGAGAACCGATGCTAGATAAAAGAAATGGGTGCAAATGAAGTGGGAGTTTATAATTGTGAAAGTGGCTGCAATTATTTTAAGGTGCATATTCAACAAGGTTGAAAACAGGGTAATATTTGCTAAAATGAAGTTTTGCGTAGCTTATTGTATTTTTATCGGAAGTGGGGGGAGATTATAACAACAATTTACCATAGATATGTGAAAATAGATGGGAAAGTATAAGTAATTCAAAAATATTTCGAATACTGATTTTATCTTTAATATGTATTTGGAGCAAAATCGTTAGAGCGGTTTTTGTTAAATTTCACAGTCAAAATAGTACCAAATATTGCAATGTTTAGTTTGAAAAATACTATTTCTATTTAGCTATTTAGCTGAAAGCCGAGTACAAGTTATTGTTCGGGATTTAAGCATTACTTGGTTTTTTGGGTTTTATCGAAATCGAAAATGGGGTTTTCGAGATATGAGCAGTTTTTAAAGTGAGCGTTTCCAGTGATTCGAATTGAAAATTAAGGACGCAATAATTTTAAAAACATCAATTTTACTATAAGTTTGCATTTTGGTCAAAATTATGCCGTTTTGAGGTAAACTAGGGAAAACTATATTTTTCAAAAATTACTTTTTTCAAAAATCCATTTTACGATAATACGGAGAAAAACCGAGTTTTCCATTAAGTTAGAAATCAACCATATTACCTTAAAAATTTATTTTTGTTACAATCGTATGGACCGTTTTCGAGATATATCCAAATTTAAAAAGTGCCGTTAATCGATTTTTTAGCGGAAAACTGAGTATGCAGTTATGTTTACCTCACCTACTTAAGCTTAAATATCAATTTTTGTTGAAATCGTTAGAGCCGTTTTCGAACAAATCAAACTGGTATGAAAATTTTGTATGGGAAGTACCATTAATATTGAGGTTACCATGCAAAAAAAGAAACGGCCCCGAACTGTAAGCCCCCAAACTTTCAATTCATTGAGCCGCTTAGGCTGTAGGCCTCGGGACATACAGACAAACAGACGGACAGACGGACGGACAGAATTTTGCGACCCACTTTTTTGGGTTCGCTTATCATCGTAATGTCAGAATTAATTAACATCTCGAGTTCGAAATTTTGAACGAATACGTAATGGAGAAAGTTAAAAATATAGCAACGCATTTTTTTGTATTTATTGCTTTTATTTGTGTTTCAAGTGCAAAATGAAAAAAAAAAACAAACACCAAACAATACGAGGACGTGAAATCAATGCGTTTTTCCCACATCGAAATGTTTCCTTGCTGTGTATGATTCTGCTACTTGCCAACGTAGAGAGCTCTGCGGCGAGAGTGCAAGCGTTCTTGGGCACACAAAAGCACGAGTATAGGTGAGGTACACATCGTCCCAAAACTTGAGGCCCAGCTTTGAGCCCCATATGCACCTTCTCGTCAGAACACACAGCTCAATTGACAAACAAATGACATAATTTCAAAGTTATAAATAGCAAGCTCTCCCAAGAAATATAGTTAATTGGAACAAGCCGCCCGCCACCTCCGCCCACGGCGTTTCTATTTCCATAACGCAACTCCTACTTGTTGCGGCTATGTTACATAATCTTAGAGTAAATAAAACCAGTATCCAATCGGTGCCAATTAAACGTAACTCAACTGAATTAGCTGAATACTCGAAACTCCCCCGTTCGCTCTCAGCTCTTAACCGAATGAAGTCTCATCATCGTTCTTGCTTGCAATTAGCATTTGAATGGACTACATGCATGCGCATATACTTCAAGTTGTGTTCTTAGTAATTAGAGATTCACGAGCTGCTGCTCCCCTCTCACCCACGCCCAATTCAGAATTTTGCGCTGAATCTTCCAAGATGCATACCTCTACATACCTAGGGGAACATACTCTCATGTTGTTCACTATTCAAATTCAGGCTCTTCCAAGTTGCAAGAGTCTCGCTCTGACGCGAGTCATAATTCACTCGAGCGTGGTGTAGCTGGAGGTGGAACGAGGGTATTTTTACAAGTGACTCACAGCGGCCCGGAGAGATGGTTTTCGCATGTTTTCCTCAAGTCTCTCAAACAAGTTCGCTATTCCAACACTCGAATTACGATTTTTTTTTAGCTGACAGTTTCGAGTCTACGATGACATCACAGTTAGCAGAACCCACTTGATGTTGATGGCTTGCAATACTCCAGCTAGCCTCAAGTGCCCCACCAATTAAGTTGATGGCACGCAAAGAAATATCTTTGATTTTCAATTATCCCAAAACCGAAGTAAGTCAGACGGATTGTCGTTACCGACCAAAGCACAAGACGTGTTTCTGCCTGAATGCCAAATTTGGATGGGTTTCCATACAGCGACTTGAACGTGGGAAGATGGACCTATTTTCTATTATTTTTTTTAAATATGGTGGCCTGAAGTTGTAAAGGCGTAAAATTTGGTTAAATATGTTTTACGCATCTGTGTAGATTTGCGTTTGAACAGAAACAGGTATTGCGATTGCTATTGCCACCGTGTGATTGCGGTCAATAGAATGCTGGTCAAATTCTGGTTGTGGGGCACACCGCCTACGGTTGGAGTGCGTGCGCGTATCAAGTGGTGTTGTGAGTCAAGAACATAGTATTTGATAATTAATTGTTTAAATTCAGTCTCAGGCTGAGGTGCGGAACTTGTTTCTGGTGTTTGAACAACAAGCAAGGGTCAAATTAGCGCCCACAAAAGTTTACAACGTGCTTTTGTGTTGTGGTGAAATAAGCTACAGATCACTCTGCCCTTACACTTGTTGGACTTGGACAGGCTTGACGCTTCAGTGACTAATGGAAACATGATTTTGACAGTGAAGCTATTATACGTTAGCAGCTAATTTCAGTAGGCTCGACCTTGTGGGCTTCATGTGATGGATGTGAATATTTTTTTGAGAAATTAGCTAAATAGAAAGTTGCTTGGAATTTCTCAGATATAAATGCATCGTTAGTAAATTCCCATGAAAATATTTCCCTTGTCATCAATGAAAATCAGATTGCTGAATAGAAAACAACCCGCGGGAAATATCATTCGCGATAGGGGTGATTCAATTTCGGACCGAACTTGAAGTGTGTCTATTTGGGTACTTTTTTGGGCCGTGGGATGAAAATCTGTTAAATTTCAAGAAAACACACTCAAAAAGTTCGTTAATAGTACAGTGGGAGCAGTGTTGCCAACCAATTTTAACGAAAAAATGCCTAACTTGAGGAAAAAAGATGCCTTTTTCAATAAAACAATGCCTAAAATCATTTTTTACGTAAACTGGAACAATAAATCAAAAAGTAAACATTAAACAAATAAAAAGTCAACATGTTGAATCAAAAAAAAAAATTAGAAAAATATTTGAAATAAAAAAAAGATTCCTTTTTGACAAAAAAAAAAAGCCTTAAATCCTTGGTTGATGAAATAATGCCATGAAAAAGCCTTGGTTGGCATCACTGACCGAGAGCTACTTCGAGACACTTTCAGCTGGACAAAATTCATTCGGTCGTTCATTTTCCAAAGTTCCGTTCATGAATTCAAATTCAATCCTTCTGATGACTGATTGAACCAGCTGTCTCAAAATGAACGCAGTCTGAAAAATTTTACAGTAAAAGTCTTTATAGCTCCTGCCACTGCTCGTGAATAAGGTCCCAAGAAACTTGAAAACGTACACCTTTTTTAATAGGGATTTCTCTGAAATGCAGAATGAATTCAATTGGCTTGGAGACCATCTTCACCTTCGAATTTCAGCACAGGCGACTGAAAACCTTTCGTTTGTGCGCTAAAATTCAGCCTGGAAAGACCAAAGGATGGTAAAGTCATCAGCAGCACCATGGAGCAGTTAATTTATTTGTTGGTCTCGAATTTGTAAAATCGAATCCATACAAGCAATGATAAGGAAGGAAAGCAAAATGTACCTGTAGACTAAGTTCAATGAACTTGAGGAAATGCATTGACTTAGTTCAGTTCACAGTTCATTTAAGGAGACTAAAAAACCCTCTACAAATCTACTTCAGATGTATAGCCTGATGATATGACACATGTGCCTACGACTTCACGTCTGCAACACGTCCAAAGCTAGACGTTCAGAGATTTAATCCTTCTGACCTGGAGACTGGCTTCGAACAGAGCTCCAATTCGACAGTCGTGACAGACTCGTATACGTCTCATTATTTTAAGTGCTGTTTCGTTAGCTATGCCTGGGCTAAGCTCGATAAATAGGGTTACCCGTGAAGTCCCGAAGCACAGAATCCCAAATAAAAAAAATGTAATTTTGACCAAAAACAATTTCCAACCGAATTTTTTGGGATTTTGTTTTTTTAAATCATTTTTCGGGATTTTGGTCTTCGGGCTTTTTGGAAATACAATTTTTTTTGGGGGAATTTGTATTTTCGGGATTTTGTAATTCAGTCAAATATTGGTTTCCCCTTTGCGTAATATTGGGCAACACCTATACTCAGCAGACATTAGGTCCATATGGAGTCTTAGAGCTAAACTGCTCACAACCAGTTGATTGTGTGAATTTACATATTTGGTACAAATTGACAAAATCTCAAGACAGCTATATATTCCTGCTCTCGGATGTTTGTCCGACTTTTGTGAGAAGTGCGGTGCAGTGAAAAAAGACGTAAATTGAGCCTTAGACCCCTCGTTCAATAGTTCACTAAGCTCACATACCCGACGTAAAAGCTACTTAGCTCTCAAAATTACAAAAAAAAAAAACTTTTTAATAGGATGGAGTTACTTAGTGTCAAAGTTGTAAATACTAATAATCATTTTTAGCCTCCACACTAATATTCACAATATGCAATTTTGTATGGAATATTTCGCCATTGTGAGTTCGAAAAATTAACCCTGGACGCTAAAAATGGTTATTAGTATCGCGGATAAACTTAAAGCCTGTCACAATAAAGACTCTTTGCCACTATGAGCATAGTGATAAGGGTAAGAGTTTGACAGCATCATCGGTCTCCACAAAAACATTGAGACCTGCTAATAACCGAAAAATATATTTAAAAAGAGCTACTTGAAAATCAATCACTTCATCCAAAGACTATTATAAAATAGACTGTCAGCTTCCGTGAACTTAACCGGTTTTGCACGAAAGTTTTGAAAAAAATCCTCTCACGACCGCTCTAAACTTTTCTGGCTCTGATCTGAGAGTACGCGTGATTGATGCCGTAGAAATTACGGTTCCTGTGTAGAGTGATTTTGGCAGAAGTTTTAAGAAACGTTGGTAATACGGTGGAGTTCGGATCTTTAAGCCTGTTCTAGGATTTTCGAAGTATGCGTGCGAGGGCGATCAATTTTGATTAATATGGGCACAAATTTAAAAAAAAATACGAGCGCATCAGGCAGTTTGTAGGAACATTTTTCGCTTTTGCTCTCAGCCGACGGTCTATTTACCCGACTGTACACAGGGAGGGTTGTGTTTCGCGCGTATTCTATGTAGGTTCCTACGTGACGCCCTGTAGCCTAAACGGCTTGACCGATTTTGAAGAGTGAGGTGTTATGATATTCGTATTCTTCAGCGGAGTGTCATAGGCCAAAAAGATAAAAATAAAAAAAGGTAATTTAAAAAACCAAAAAACCCGACTGACTATAAAAAAAAAAGAATTAAAAATATATGAACAAGACGCATATAAGTACCTATAACTACCTATTTGGCAGTCGAAGGGTACTCAATACCCATACATATATTTATTAGACTGTGTAGGTATATAGTCTCCGATTTTCAATTTAGGTATAGGCACTTAAATGCGTCTTGTTCATATATTTTTAATTCATTATTTTAAAAGTCAGTCGGGTTTTTTGGTTTTTTAAATTAACTTTTTTTTTGTATATTATTTTAGAGATTATCGTCCAGACGAATTATCCTCATCCGCAATTTTTCATTTGCCTCCAAGTGCATTCCTATTCATGATAAACTTTGTGAAATTTTATAAAATTATGCTAAACTTGGGCTCAGAGCGACTAGTGAAAAAGAAACTTCCCAGAATCAGCCCCCTCCTTGAAAGCTAAAAATTTTGTAAATTTGTTGGTCAAGCCTTCTCAACAACCATAAGTACCTATTAACATAATTTAACCTTTCGTGGGAGAAAAGCGTCATAGAAACTTGACATTTTACGAATTTGACAGATAAAAGTACGGGAACGGACCGAATATAGTACGGACAGGCGGTAGACATTTGTAAATTGAAAGCTGAACGTTATAATTGGAAATATTAAAAAAAATAGCTATCTAAAGTCAACTAGCTTGGTCCGGACTAAATTTCAATTGAACGCAAAAACTGAGACACCTCTAGTCAGCCTTAGTTAACCAGATACTTGAACGTTCCCATACAGAATTTGTGGCCAAGGCCGACTGGACAATCTGCTCCCAAAAACATCTATAAAAACATCAAATACAACCATTTAATTTCATTTCAGAGGACAATCAAAGCCCTAGGACACACATGGCACGAGGAGTGCTTCGTCTGCAATGGCCCATGCAAGCAAAGTCTAGTCGGCACGTCGTTCTACGAGCGCGACGGTCATGCATACTGTAAACTGGACTACGAACAACTGTTTGCGGCCAAATGCGCTGGATGCTCAAAACCGATCACAGACAATGCGATAATAGCGCTCAGCGTCAAATGGCACAAGGACTGCTTCAAATGCAAGGTAAACTCTCGTTGGCATTACAAACCTATCTGTGGCACATTTTTAACAATTTTCCCTTCCAGAAATGCGAGAAACCGATTTCGGCTAGCACCTTCGCCGTCGAGGAAAACAAGCCAGTTTGCACAGAGTGCGCAGCTTAAATCCAATCGTCAAGGACATTCCAAAGAATAATTCTCTTCGAACATTTTTTTGTTTTTTGTGTTTTTGTTTTTTTAATATTACGTCAGTTTTTTCTGTTTTACTAGTTTTTACTTCTTGTTTTCCTTTTGATTTCTGATTACTTTCTCTGTCTCTTTTTTATGTAATACCCGTATTTATTTTTCAATTTTGATTTTGTATGAACAAAAGGGATCGCTTAACCATTCCATGCATGTAATATATATATTTGGAAGATACAATTTAATTCTAATGCACTTGCACGGTAAATACATATATACTGTCTACGAATACTTTGAATGCATTTTGTATACTTTACACTTGAACTTAAATACTGGAATATGAGTACATTTGTTGTTTAAACACAAAAACGCTTTGTAATTTTTAAATGAACTCTTGAAATAAACTTATATATGTATTGTGCATAGGTTATGTTTATGTGTATTAGTTTTTTATGCTAGATTTGAATAAAAACTCACCGAACTCGTCAAATTCGAAACAATGGGCGCCAGTATTTGACGAATTTCGTCTTTGGTGATGTCCTGTAGGTTTTCGATTGCACTTTTTGGCAGTTCGCCCTCAGGTTCTTCGTCAACGACAGCATTAAGCTGTTGCTACAATTTAAGTCTCTCAAGTAGAAGTTATATAAATTGGTTACAAAGCCTTACCAAACTCTCAGTATTGCCCAGCTTACGCACTTGTGTATCAACTGGGTCCGGAGCTGGCAACATAACCTTATCATCTCGTGTTGGAGGTTTGTCAATTTTCTTAGACTTCAAAGTCGCTCTCGAGCTGAACGACTGCATGGTCTGCTTAGGGGTTTTCTTCGGGGTCTTCTTGGGTTTTTTCGCAACTAGTTTTGGCTCATACATATTGAGGCTATTCAAATTCATGGGCAAGTCCCACTTGGACGATGTCTAAAAATGGGCATTTTTGTTGAAGCTTTTTTGATGTACGCTATTTCAAAGCAACCTACCTTAGCAAGCCTTAGCTGATCCCTTCGGGCAGACCTGACGGAAATCACCTCCTCTCGAGCAGTTTTCTTCTCATTTGCAAATTTGACCACAAACTCCAAGAGTGAACTACAACGTAGGAGTAGGCACTGGATAACCGTGTCCTCCTTCTCGAAAATTTTCTTGTCCAAGCACAAGTTTGTAGCATCGGTTATCATTTTGATAAGTACGTCGAGCTTCTTTGGGACACTATCGGTGAAGAAGTGACGAAGTTGCTTGTGATAGCACTCCAAGGCTTGACTGAGTAGTCCATAGATGCCGCATACTTTCACGCATGACTCGTTTGTAGTCGCGCTGCGGAAGTTTTCTTTTGGGGATGCCCTCAAGTCTTCAATCTAAAAACAAGAAATGAAATGATTATTTGGGTTGAAAGACAGTGAAGACGGATAGACCTACCATGCTGCCCAAGGGAAATAGATAGTTCCGGGAGAAGCGAACCGAGAATTCGAAGGCGTTTCTCTCACGCAGCCTTTGTTCCACATTACCATCGGGTAGCGACAGTTCAAGGAGGTTCATTCTACACAAGTGACATTAATGGAGGCATAAGTTGTACAAATTTAATGTTTGATACCTTAGCTTGTCAAGGATCTCAATGATTTTCTCCTGGATTGATGTTATTTTTGAGTATATACGTATCTTCTCGAGTTTTAGGACTTCAATCTGTTTCTTGACTTTCTTGTCGAGGGGTGTTTCAGGTGGCCTCTCTTTGGAGCACTGTGTTTTTGGCACCGACATGGTTTTAGGTGCAGGTCTCGAGTATGTTGAGGGTTCGGTAACCGATGAACGATGTGATTCAACTGGTGGTGGCGTTGGTGTAGGATGACGTTTAAGTTGTTTGATCCGTATAACTGGCTGAACCTTAAAGTGAAATAGTTAGGAGCAAGCATACTTTTATACAGAACTTGGACATTTGACATATCTACTTGCTAATATTCGATGAGGCTAATATTTCTTTGGCAACATATTGGCGATGGGCCAAAAACTTGCCATAAATCTTTGGGTAAAACCCTATAGATCAGTTTTACGTGGCTATGTTGGTTACCTAAAGTTTTATTGACCATAATGGATCAATGTTCATAAAACAGTTGGTTCATATTCGATTCTAGGAACCACAACCATTTCATTGAAGGAACCTACAATTTTATACCGAATTCGAACGGCTGAATTGGGGAGCTTCTAAACAGAGTTTTTAATTTTCTCTTAAGAGGGGCAGTGGGTGATTAACACCGAATAAACTGAAAACTCTGCGTCTGCGTAGCTAACAAAATTCTTAAATGGCGGAAACGAGAACAGAAGAATAAACAAAAGTTGCATACGTGTTGTTCAATATTGTCTTCACAAAAGGTCTCTTCATTTACTTCTTCATCTTGTTCTTGATCCTCTGGATATTCACTGAGTTCACTATCTTCCTGGCTATCTAGATTGTCAAACTTCATTTCAGGTATATGTGGAAGCTGTCAGTGTCACACGTTATAAACTTAGTTGCTTAAAGGACTCAAGTCAATACTCACAGCTGTTCCGAGAGCTCGTTCCATTTCCGCACGTTCGCAGCGATTTAATGGAGACTCAATTCCCAGTGATATAAGGCTCCCCGGGGGCGATTCGGCTTCTATAAGCGGAGCTGATTCGCTGTTTCTTAGGACAAAATCCTCGGACATGCAACTATCAAATGAGACTATATCGGAAAGTTTGTCCTCATTTACTTCGGTATTTAGCTCGTCCAAGTTCTCGTCAGCCAAGTTAAGAGCTGAACCGCCATCGGATTCTGTAGTCTCCTGGGTGTATGTGCGGCTTTCTTTCTGAGTTGGTTTTATTTCGACCCAATGTGGTTGCAAATTCGACAACATTTCCACTGAAGCCATCGCAACTTTAGATTCTACTCGATGCAGGTCTGTGGAAGGGGGTTGGTCCTTCTCATTGGGTGGACTGGCTTTATCCTCAGGATCGATAACTGCACTCGTCGAAATAAATGTGTTTTCATGAACACCGTCGGTTGAAGTGAAAGCCTGTGAAATCATTGCTTCGATTTCTTCATTGGTCATAACCTTGACCACCGTATTCCGCGAGCCTGATCTACTGATTTCGGTTTCCACGCTTGTGACCTTAGGCTGCAATGGTGATTTTGAAAAGGAAGAGTTGCCTGCATTCCTTAGACTGGGAGGCAGACAACTCAGAGCTAGTAGCTCGCTTCGCTTACTTCTTTCTCGGTCCATTTTGACACGATTTATTGTCCTCTCCAAATGATCTGATGAATTGAACTGCATTCGAAAAATAAAATTGTTGACAGGAGTCGATCCAACAAACCCACCTTAAACTCATAGTTCCTTGTTGTCGTTCTAAGTTTCGGATCATCCGATAGGCTGAAGCCGTAAAAGTCCTTGCTGTCGAAACTATCCATTTTTATTTTCTCACAATTATTACAAAAATACAGAAAAAACGAATTTAACGAAACAGGAAATTTCACTGACTGAATAGCGAACGGTGTTCTCGTTTTAATTGTGTAAAGTGTTTCGTGGAGTATCCCTTCGTCCTCAGAATCACCACCTGCCAACCGGCAGCGCCCTTCAATGACAACTGAATACGAACCGTTAACCGGAATGTTGTATTGCCGTTCGTTGGTGTAAAATTTGATGGCTTGTAGGTAGCACGTGGTTACTCGGCACAGGTGTATCGATTTGTGTTTCCTGTATCCTTTGTGTGTTACGTTGTGGCTGGGGTTATTATCCCTTTCAATGTTGTACCTGTATTTGTTTTTCTTGTTAATAGGGTAACGCTTCTGTAGGGTGCAATGCGTGTGTTTAAAAATGCTGTAACTGTGGTTTGTTTTGAATTGAAAAACTAATGTGGCATTCGATTGGGCGCTTTCAGAACACTTTTTATATTCGTTTGGTTAAAAAAAAGCAAGTTCAGAGCACTTTTGCGAATGTGGATTTTTT
Organism: Cheilosia variabilis; assembly: GCA_951230905.1. NCBI lineage: Eukaryota > Metazoa > Arthropoda > Insecta > Diptera > Syrphidae > Cheilosia > Cheilosia variabilis. Next base: position 65,346,976 of record OX579677.1, read on the forward strand.
CTCAGATTTGCTTCAGATTTACCAATACAAGTCCGTTTGAGTTGACAACTAGTGCAGTTTGTTTACGTTTTCGTGAAATTTTTTAACTGAAAAGAACGAATTGCACCGGGCTGATCTATTTTTTGCTAATTATTTATGTACAAATGTTTAGAAATCAATCTGGGGCAGCATTTTGAATGTTTTCATATAAAATTTAACCAGTGAATGGAAAATTGGAAAACGCTTAGAAAAGTGTCGAAGCCAACAGATATTCCAATCGCACAAATATCAACACAAAAAAGATCGAGTGAGGTTTTTATGTTCGATTAGACACACAAAATCTGAAATCTGAGAGCGAATCTGAAGAAGCCCGATCGAATACCACATAAGTAAAATTTTGAGTTTTTGCATAAGTTGGAGAGTTCGTGTATCAACAGATTTTTTTTTATTCTGCTGGGTATGCCTATTGATACGTGCAATCATTCCTTGAGCAGAGGAGCCCTCTAACCTGTTACAATCGTAAAATCGTCAATGATGTAGAAACTGCCAAATGTTGCCTATTTAATAATGAGCTACTGTTTGTATGCACATGTCCAAGTCTGTTACGATTTTCTTAAACATTTTCCACCTAAATCCAATCACCAGTAAACCTTCCTGACTTTGGGAGAACCTTTCAGCAGGAACAATGAGTTTCCACAGTTATTGTCCACCCTTATATAGGTATCTCTTTAATTGCTTGTAAATATTTTTTCCCGTCTAAGCCTTGTATCCTGCTCGCGCTACGTTTTAGCGTCTCTAGTCTCCACTTCGTTTTTCCACACCAATGATAAATGGTCGCTAAACTATCAAACATGATGAATGGGACAAAAACCATATGTTCATATGGCAGATTTGATGTCAACGTAATTTTAATTATACGCATAATTAGAATTTCGAAATTCAGACTGCAAATAAATCTCGAAATACATCTCAATATTTGAATATCTCCAAAACAATGGATACAAGAAAAGTATTATCAATGCTGCAGCAGCTTAAATAATTTCTGTAGTGGCAAGTAGAAGACGACACGTTCCCTCGTGTCGGGTAAATCCCCATTTCCAGTGGATTTTTTCTGCAAATTCCGTAAACCCCCGCAATTTTTTGTTTGTTTTTTCACAGCATGAAAAGGAATTTTTGTTCTTGCGTTTTCTGTTATTTATCACGCAAATGTTTTCTGCGGTTTTCTCCAAAAAGATCGAAAGTAAACACAACACAAACTTTTTCCTCTGTTTTTTTTATTTCAAAATTTATCTTTGATTTAATGTACCGTACATTTATTTCGCGAGTGAATACTCTTCGTCGACCCATCTACATAGGTATATGAAGTTAGGAATTTAGCATGCGAACAGGATACTGCTTTGCTAACCTGCCTCGCTAAATTGTATCCTTGTAGGAGAACTAAGAAAATTGCCAGCCTAAGTTGAATAATAATTTTTTTTATCCTAGTACACTTTGGTATAGAGTCAGCCCAAGCCCACATTCCACCTACTTGTTCTTTTTTTTAAATAAAAACTGTGTTGCTCGATTTGTGGCCAACAGGATTTTCCGGCTAAGTGACGATTTAAATGATCACTTAGCCAGAAGGCTACAAAACACACCTCAGATGTGTGTTTGCGGCATCAGTAGAATTGACCAGCAGTATAATATGAGTTGATCAATGCGTGTTTGAACGCCTGCCCCATATGCCTACACGCAATACATTGTCCTTTATACAGCCGGATCAAAGAGTGACTCTGGTCCGGCATTGTCAATGTGTAGTTGGGAATATTTTGTGTAAATCTACATCCTTTGCTGATCATGGCAGGGTCTACGAAGCGGAGGTTTTGTGAGTGATAAGGTCAACACGCGGTAGCAACACCCTCCTCTTCGACAGCAGTAATTGCAATAGAAACAAAATCAAATGCTGTCTTGAGCAAATCATATCAACGTTTCACCATAGTAGGTCTCTGGACAAAAAAGAAGGAAAATACAATCCGCGACACTAAAAATCATTTTTAGTGTCCAGTGAAAACCGAATGGCCGAATTTTTGTGACGTCAGCATGTCAAAATTTGCCACGAAAAATGAGGTTCAATAGATTTTCCGGAGAAACAAAAAAGACCGTTAAAATCGCTGGATCTAGAAAATAGAGCATGTAAGTTTTACCAAACGGTGGCGAAAAGCCTCCTTAGGGAGTACTACATCCACGAAAAAGTAAACCTTGTAATAGAGTCACATTTACTTATAGATTTGGAAAGAACATTTCCCCCAGCCCCAGTTAAGCCTGGTACGCAGCTTTTCCGGAACGTAATTTTCTGGTGGTCTCCAAATGGACAGCGAAACGTCTGCGAAAAGGCAGCGGAAAATAATTTGAGGAGAGTTCCATCTATTTATATCTGATTTGGCTACTGGAACTTTCCACTGGCTCCATAAAATTGTCATTTGAGATTTTACCAAATTTACGCTATTCACTTTAAAGTTTGTCGATTTTTCGGCTCCTTAGGTATTTATTAAATACGGCACAATTCATAAATGCTTTGCAAAGCAGGAAACACTGCGCAAATTAAAGTTCAAGTTTCCTGCAAAGCATGCGCTTGCAAAGCATATGTCAAATGTTTATGAACGAACAATAATTTGACCTCCGCATTTGTCCAAATTTTTGTTTCTCTAGTTTGTTATTTATATATTTATTGATTTTATTAAAACTTACTTCTGTAGTTTTCTCAGTCATTTTTAAGCAAAAAAAAAAATTAAATTATTTGAAACACGGCAAATCAACAGCGCAATAACAACGGTAATGTAAATGCAATACGATTCTGACAGCTGCGCGATTGCTCTCAAATGAGTGAAACTCAACTACATTTATGAATTCTCTGCTTAGCAGTGATACCAATTCATGCATTTGTGAACTCTCTGCTTAGCACATATTGCGCAATATTGCATTTATGAATTGTACCTACATACTTCTATTGCGAACGGACTCATTTCGAATAACTAATGTCGTTTTCGATTTGGCTTTTTAGATTTCCGCTGCCAAATCGAACATAAAATCAAAATTTTATGGGTTCTTTATTGAGTTGCAAACAATTTATTTTTTCACTTGTACTGGAGGGCCATTTCAATTGATTTTCACACATTTATAGAAACTCATTTCGAAATAATTTAATATAAAAACTCGTTTCCATAGGCGTTCCTTTTTGCAACATTTTTAACATTGAAAAATGGACACTTGAAAAGTCTCTCAATTATGAGTATGTGTTGTGTTGTTCTTATTTTAATTTATTTTGTCGTCTGTAAAAACAATATAGGTAATCAGAATAAGTAACCCCAAAGAATTGTAAAAAAAATGCGCACATTTGATCTTTAAATTTGAGTTTGTCTTTTTTTGGCTCCAAGATTTTTAAAATTTGGCTCTTAGAAAAGCTGGTAACACTGCAGTACAAATGTCAAATTTTCAAATTTCAAATGTGGCGGACAATAAACGTGTGCGAAAAGAGAGTGGAGAATTGTACAAAGCAATCTACTACAATTTCCCACTTTTCCGCCATCATTTCGCAGCAGCTGCGTACTGCAAAACGAAAAGGAGAGCGAGATGTTTCGTTCATGATTTCGTTGTGTCATTTTGGTATGAGATTTTGCGTTCCGGAACAACTGCGTACCAGCCTTAAACTAGTACGTTTCTATGCTAAATACGTAATGCACGAGTTCACATACGTCAATCAGTCAATGGGTCCATTGGACCAAGAGGCAGATCGGCACACTGAAGTGTGAGTCCAATGAAATCCTTATTTATTATTATTAAAGACTTGATTGAAGGTATTTTTGAAAAGCTTGAAAAACCAAGCACAATGGCGCGTGCTGCTAAAATCTAAAAATCCACAGTAGTTCAATAGAGAATTTTCTCCGCAAGTAAATATCTTAGATTTATTATAAGTAAGTTCGCCTACGGATGTGATATTTTACATTTTTTTCTTTGTTCGGTGTAGCATTAAGTTTATTTATTTTATTTTTATTTTTTTGTACACGAAAATACATCTATAATTATATATATATTGTTTCAGAGGTACAACAGTATGAATATTTTCAATGAATAATTAAATCATGTCCAACTAAAAGTGAAGAACTAAAAACACAAAACACGATCAACATTTATTGTCTTTTAAATAGTTATTTTTTATTAAAAAAAAAAAAAAAAAATAAACAAATAATAACACTAATAGAAAATGAAATAATAAAAAAATAACTTAAATTTACATGAGATACATTATTTATGATTGATTGTGCTCATACAATATTTTTGTTATATAACTTATTTTATATAAATATTACACAAGTTCTCTATATAAGTAGCGCAAATGAATATTTTTTCTTTAGTAGTTATAGTTTGTTATCGCCCCCAACGAGAATGTCTTCGGCTTCAACAACATTTTTGAAGGCAGTGGTATTCCGAATTCCGTTTGTTAATCGGTTGATCAAGCACACATCTGATTTTAAAATTTTTAATTTAATTTGTTTACGTTCTCTGGTTATCATGATAAATAAATAACAAAGTGATTTTAGAGATACACAACAAAAACAGACTAAATATATTCACTCGTAATGAAATGAACGAAAATAAATGCAATCAAAAGAAATGATATTTTGAAGTCTATTAAGAGTAAAAGTCAGAAAAGCAACGATCAGCCAAATATATTCGAATAGAGTGTATTGAGTCCGTTGCTGATCGATGAGAAGATACCGCCATCGGTGTAGGACGACGGCGGTCCAGGGCGATAGTATTGCGATTGTGGAATTGGTCGATAGAATGGTGCAGTCGAACCCTCGGGTCTCTGTGGGAATTTAAAAAATTCAAAATTAGTATACATTAAAAATAAATTACAGACGAACAATGGAATGAAACAAATATGTAAAATATTAGCTCTGTAAATATTAGTAAACTTAAAAATTGCAATTACGAACAAAAATATAATATATGAAAGGCAGACACAGTTTTTTTTTATTTTTAGGTTATAAGACACACAACCTAAAAGTAGCTTAGCTACTCACAATCATTCGTTTGTGTAAGTTTTTATTTTTCGGGTAAATTTTTCTTTAATTTTGGAATGAAGACAACTTTTTCAGTTTCACTTTAAATTATAATTTGGCGGGGGTTGAACCGTGGACCCCTAGCTTATTAGGCTAATACACGAACCGCTGAGCCATTACAATTGGGATAAGCTTCTAGTTCACGAAGTACAGAGAAAAGAAAAAAAACTTCCAATCAGATTGAAGTAAAATTTTACAAAACTCAAAATGGCGACATTTTTTTAAACAAATTTTCTATTCTGATCTGCAATTAATTCAAAGAAATGTTCATCAGCATCATCAGTGATTGAGTGAGTAAATTTGGGATAACAAATAAACTTGAGGGCACATCCAGTGGAAATATCTCATTATCTACATTTAATTGAAATGGCTGACAGATGACAGCAAAAGAAACGGGCCAGAGGACCTGTACATGAGGTTGAACGAAAAACATTGCTCATTTTTATAAAATCTGACAGATTAACGAGACAGAACAAATAGGTACGTATGTGCACACAAAGAATGGCAGACAGGTCCAAAGTTCACAAAGTAAGCAACTTGAGACGGCCAAAAATCAGTATGAACTGTCATACACATATTGGTAGATCATTACACAAATTCAGAAGAAATAATACTTCTATTGTGTGACACATATACCTGTATCTAATTTCCAAGTAGACTTCTGCAGCTTTCAACTTGGAGATAGTGGTGAAAGCATCGCATTCTGCTGGTTCATTTTATTGTATGTAATTTCGAATTACGCCATTGCATGTCACTTGACAGAACGCCATCAAAATTGCCGATGCAGCGATAGGTTTTGCTCCTTTGAAGAAAGAATGAAAAAGACTGTCAAATGGACAGTGGTGGGGGTAAATTATTTCTCACAGACAAGTTAGCGAACGCTTTTGTAGTAATCTATGAAGAATGACAGATACACAATTCAAAAAAGTGGTACAAAAAGTTGTTAAAATATCTCATAAAATGAAAGAATTTGCTAATTTACTAACAAAATTAGTTGACTCGTTTACCTAGCGATGAAAGTGAGCTAGCCCAACCTCTTTTCGATGAATCCGAGTAGGCACTGATTGAACTACAAGCATTCGTGAAGAGGAAAAAGCGACGCTGCATTAAAAAAATTAGGTGTCATTTCTTACAATGAGGAAAGGAATATCGTCGTCACTTTCGAAAATAATCTTGAGGAGAACATTTAATTTTATTTTGCCGCCTGTTGATACCATTTTAATACGCAGGAAACGCAGGAAGATCATATGCACGTCAGGTGACGGACAGCTTTTACAATTATTAGTAGGTACTACAAAAAACTTGTTCATTAAAAATTCGTAAGAATCTCAGTGGTAGGGTAATATCTTGTTCTCTGGATGACGGTTGAGAAAAATTCTCAATGGCGAACTCGAAAAATTCGTAAGAGTTAGTAAAAGTTCGTAAAATTTAAACTGAAGGAACAGACCTATGTCCTCAAAGAATTTGCAACACTTCTGCTTACACTGTACATCATCGTAGGTTGTGCGTCACTGTATATTGTTTGAAACATTAATCCCATCTAGTCGCCAAAAAGTATGCAAGCAATAATATATAAAGAAACTGTGCCTGCAACTTTCCACAAACAATCATGCACTTAAAAAATATGTTCCACAATGCCAAATTTTATACATTTGTACAATAACCGTAATAAGAGTAACGAACAAAATACTTACAACTAACTGAAAACATGCTGCCGCAATACACCACACATGCTAAATTACATCTAAAATGTGGCTCAAACCACCAACAACGTAACTTTACAATTATCATACAATAAATAGGTAATTGTTTTTGGTTTTCTTTTTGCGGACCGAATGTTTAATTTTCGTTTTGTGTACAGGTACAACATTTAAATTTGAATACTTTGGGATTATTATTAGCTACTTAGTCGGATGGGAAGATGATTGCATGAGAATCAGCGGGTTTTCTACTCCGGACTGTGCTGTAAATTGGCTGAAAAATAACAAAATTGGAAGAAAAAAAAGGAGAAAAAATATTCTACATTATAAAAAAAACTAAACCAACCAATCACCTAGTCGATGATAATTCTGTTTTCTTTTGCATTTCTTCTTTTTCTTGTTTTTAGAATTTTTTTCGATTTTGCTATATAGTTTTGTACAAATTACTGATCGAGCTAACTGACTAACGCTAGATGGCGGTGTGTTTTCAAGCCCTTTTCAACATGCTTTGATTAATAAATTATTGGGAAAAACAATTCGAAACTCGGAATGGCTTAGTTAAGTTACCTTGGCCGGTTGTAGAGTTATGTTCAGCAATGTTGGGTGCTGTTCGACAACCATAAAGTCGACCTCACGTGGTGCATATCCTTCCGCAAAGGCCTGAAAATTATTTAAATTAAATTATTTATTTAAATTAGTCTTAAAAGAGTTCTATCAGAAATTGTGTGAAATTGTGGGAAATTTTCATCTAATGGCTGGAATTAAAAAATGACAGATTATATTGACAAATACCCAAGTCATAAAGATGTTTTGAAATTTGAAACCAATGGAAACAATGTGAAAGCAAAAATGGATTTCCAGCTTTTTTATGCATAAAACTGTCGGAAATCATATATCGACGATAATCAATGAGCTGTGTGATGGAAACTTTTTGCCTGTACTGTATGTTTTTGCTTTTGACAGCGTTGCCACTTTAGGAGTATTTTTTCGAAGTAGATTCTCTAAAAAAATGCAGTAGATTGAATTTTCTTGCAGTCGTTTATTTTTAAACAAACCCAAGGTACATACAAAAAATAACATGAACAATTGAAAAATAAGAAAAAAAAGTTTTTAAGCTAAACAGAAAAATTCATGAATTCAATTTTTGTTGTTATGTTTTCTGCTGAAAGGAATACATTTTGTCGATCTATATGTGCATACAAGCGTACTAAAAAAATGCAGTAGATTTGAATTTCGAAAAAAAGGTAAACTGCTGCAATTGCAGTAGTGGCAACGCTGTCATGATCGCTCCGTTGGCATTTGTTCGATTTCAATGGACTTCGACATTCGTAGAAGGCGTAAAAAAGGCGGGAAAAAAACGCAAGTGCGGAGTGCAGTTGAGAGCAACGTTCCCGGTTAATAGAGAAAGTAGCTTGATACAGTGTTTGTCAAAAAATTGTCGCACCGATTTAAAGAACAAATTTATTTCCCGTTTTCGTTTAAAATTTCCGTCCCGAAATGATTTTATGATGGTAGAGGAACCCAAAAAAAGTCTATCCTTGTTACATAGGTATTTGTTGTTCCCTAAGACGACTCAGGTGCAAACCGCTCTTTCCTGATGACAAGTCTAGGCGTAAGACTACCAAAATCTGGAATGCAGCTTTAAAAATTAGCGGTATTCACTGTCCATTCAACGATTGCACTATAAAAGAGCAAGTTACGTGCGAACCAGTAACACACATTTTGTTTAAATCACATTTGCGCCCCAAATACGCTTTCGATCTGGTTGCAACTTTCAAGTCAAACTTAAATTATTTCAAAGTGGTAAAGTGCAAGTTATTTGCATCCTTGACACCTACCTCTAGTTTGTAATAGCCCGGCATTAGTATCCTCCAGAATTCGCCGTGTTTCGTTGTTTGGAATCCAACATCACGCCCCTTGATCTTGAGGGACACCCGCTCGATCGGTCCACCGGTGGGATCCAAAACGAAGCCCTGAACACCCCGGTGTGCTTCAGCAAGGAATTTTATCAGCGACTACAAGGGGGAAGTATTTAGCATTCAAAAATCAACTTCATTGCCCACTCACCAATTGATTGTCCTCCCAGTACTTCCTCAACTCAAATGCCGGTGGGAATTTGCAGCAGGAAATCTCCAGAGTTATTTCCATACAACCATACCAGACGTAGTTATAGTCCTGCATGCCGCCCGTCAAGGGGTACCAAGCAGCACCATTGGTGATGCCATTCTCGAAAGCAGGTGTCGCCGATTTGCATGCCACTCCGCGTGACATCTTCGCATGGTTGTTCGCATAAACCAGGGACAAGTGTTTGAACACATCATCATCGGGGGTCAGAGACGGCGCCGATGAGTAGGTTTGGAACACTGCGCCCAGGGGACATGTTTTCAAAGAGAAGAAGCAAAAATTGAATGCAATCGGTAAGACACACAACAATTGGACAAAGAAGCTCAAAAGAAATCTAAATAGATAGTCTAATCCCTGGCCGTCGCCAGAACATCGTTACTCACTCGCACATAATGCTGACGATCGACAGATTCCTTTAAGCAGCCATATTGTTAGAAAAGGGGTATTTAAATTTTATTTCATTTTGACTAAGAGGAAAGTTCTGCCAGAAAGCAAGACACTGCTGGGGAATGCGAGAAACTTATCATAGACTTACTAGAATTCGGTGTGTTGTCGTACGGATAACTGGCCACCAGGGCTCCGCCATGAAGACTGCCGCTCAGCACGAACTGTATCTTCGATATCCAGTCCTTTACGGCGTCCGTTTCGGGCTGTCCTCGCTTGTTGTTCTGCTTGAAGTAGTCCGGGAAGTTTCGATTCAAGTCAAAACCACGGGCGTTGTATCTGCAAAATAAAGCCGTGCCAACTGAAATTGAAAGCCTCAGTAAAACAGTAACAGTACCTTCCTTGGCCGCCATCGCAAGTGCCCTCCTTGGACACAGCATAACCATCCGGGTTCATCGACGGGAAGATGTGTATCCGTGTATTGTCCAGCAGCCACTTCACATACGCATCTGTGTCGTAGCCCGACACGAAGTATTGAATCAAATGCAGCAACATCTCTCTGCCAACTGGCTCGTTGCCATGTATGTTGCCGACATATTTCACGTCTGGCTTGCCAACCATATGCTCATAGGGCGACGACGAAACGACCATGACCCACAAATCACGGCCTTGAATTGACTTACCAATCGAGTAGAGGGCAGTCAGGTTTGGATATTTGGCACTTATTGCTCTAAAACAAAAATGGAAATTATTTCCCAAAACCCCCCACTACGTGATGACACTCACCTCAAGAACCTGGTCAACTCATCATGGTCGTGATAGACGAAGTCCAAGAACTGCGAGTCAGGAACATACGCCCTCGGCTCCGGCAGGCCGTCCAACTCATTTGTGCTCTGTGCCCAGCATTGGTACGCGAACAGCAACACGACAGCAGCGATTGTCTTCCGCAGAATCATGGCCGAAATTAGCTCTGCAGTTGAAATAAAAAAAAAAAAGTCTGTGAAAACGATCCCAATGACGTTTCTAGCCTAAATGACTGACAGGACCGATAGCTTCTTGCAAACTAAACTGTGAAATCACATGCCTAACAAGTGGCAGAAATATTTTTCTTTTTTCCCAGAAGGACAACTTCGTTCGCTCCAAAGGCGACTTTCAATTTTCACTGGCAGCGTGGCATACAACTAATTACCTAGATCGAAGCCAGCGCCAGATAAGTTCAGTGAGTTTTAGCGGTGAAAATCCATCATTTGAAAGTGCAGTGCACTATTTCCACCATCTCTCTGAGACGCGTGATTTCGCTGAGCGCATGACGGGACTGCTGCAATCCGCAACAGCTGGGAGTAACGACCATCAATTTAATCATCAATTTACTCACATCAATGCCTGCGCCAATGTTGAGCAAATGTTTGCAATATTAGTCGAGATGATTGCACCGACATGGCAAAAGACGCTCATTGCTTTCTTATATAACCAGAATCTCGAAAGTAATACAAATGGAAAAGGTGTGTGCGTGCTGACTATCGGCGGTGTCTGTCTATCAGTTATTCCGAAAATGAAATGTCGACTTGAATGGACTATATAGGCGCGCGCAAATCGATAGAAAGCCACTGGAATAAGACAATGGGAAAGCGATTGATCTGGTTATCGCAGTTTGGCGACAATTTTGACTACTTTCCTCTCGGAAACTGGTCAATTGTAATTCATAATTGTTATGCGTTTCTGGTCATATTGGTCATAGACATTTTTTTGTAATTACAAAATATTTCATCTGGTAATTTTGCAGTCAAATATGCACACGGAAAAGTGAAACAATAGAAATTTCTTCCATGAGCACCCACACAATTTTGGGCTATATTCCTTTGCAAAACTAAAAAAAAAAAAATATTATCGAACAAATCCTCACTTTTTAAACTTGGCAGCACTCTTGCAGTCAAGTGACATCGAACAGTCGCTCAACTTGCAGGCACACGAATATATTTTGCAGGCCTTTTGAGTTGGCACAAGCTAACTGCAGAAGAAAGAAGTCAAATAAAATTCGAAAAATACCAAAAAAAAAAAAGAAGTACCTAAGAAATTGGGAAAATTTTCAACGAATTTTGGGCTTCTTTAATTTTTTTAATGTTTAGGCGCAAACTGAATTTAGGTAGCCCTGTCTTTTTGTGGAACATTAAGCACACAGAGGGAGAGAGAGATATCGAGCAAAGGAAAGAAAGAGAGAGAGAGAGAGAGGTTGGTCTGATGAATGCAAATAATAAAGCCAGCCAACACTTATATTCCGTATGACATTTGCATGGTTGAGCTGCACAAAAAGCAAGCAAAAGTCTTAAGAAATTTATAGTCTAGTATTATTTGCTACTTCTAGGTAACTGTCTTCGATTATAAAGAGCTCGCTGATATTCCCTTTAACCTGCCTCCTCAGCCGCAGTCTTTCTCTACAGCGTTATCCTTCTGCATTTGAGCCAAATATTCTTGAGATCTATAGGCATACTTTAGATATTTTTGGTGTTTGCCCAAGTCTTTATACAGCTTATAGTGTTCGCTGTTGAGCCTCCACTTTAAAAGTGGGTCAACGAAAACGAAACTAAAAGTCACTCCAAGAACTTTTGAGTACAAAAAAACCTTCGTAACATTTCTTTTTCTGTATATTAACAATCAGGACTCGGACAACGCTGGTCATAAAAATAGGGAGCGAACAATTTAAATGGTCGCTCCCGTCTCCGCGATGACCCATAAGTTTTTTCAAACACTCTGTGTTCTGCAAATGATGTAAAACTTAAAAGGGCTTGCAAGCAGTTCGACATGCTCTTTAAAAAAATGTGCCTCAGACAAACTTTATCTATTTCAAATAAAAACGTCGATTGTTGTGTGTTTTTTTAAATCTTCTATAAATGATAACAGTTACAGGCATTGATATGTCTCTTCAAATTCGTGCGATTAGATTAAAAACAATCGGACTAAACTTAATACATAAGGCCCTCCCTATAGGTTGAAACCCCCATTCTTATAATGGTGACTAGGAGAACAGAATTCATGCCGGTGGCGTTGTGCCAGAGGGCGCTCCACTTATTGTGTCCGGTTGGGGAAGACTTATTGATGGCGGAGAGATTCCAAACTGTTTGCAGTGGAATACTTTGACTGCTTTGAATGCAGATTCTTGCAATTTCGAACTTGGCTTGGGAAGTCAAGTGATTCTATGTCTGCCACATGAAGCGGATAATGGAGTACCTTCCCCGATGGCTTTGCTAAGGTCAGCTACAACCGGAAATGGATCTTGGCAAACATGGTTTCAATAAAAAGTAAAAACATTTAAGAGAAGAGCTAAAGAAAATTGCTTTCATTCACGTATAACACGAATATGCGTGACATACTGTTGTAATCTAGTCCAATTTTCCCTTCAGAGACAAAAACCTATGTTAAATATTTTTTTAACTGTCTTAAACTAAAAGAAACTTTCTCAAGTCCTTGTACCTACATATTATCGATAATAATTTACAATGAATTTCTATCGATTATTAGTTTGATAAACTTGCTTCAATCGTGGGTTGAAGTCAAGTTGTCATAAAATCTTGTTTCAGCGTCCGTTGACGTTTAATTCCCGACGTGATCGAAACAAGCTGAAGCAAAACTCGCCACACAAACCCATAATCAATAATATTCATTTCTCGAACGCAAATTCCCAAGTTTGATTTTCATTAATTAATTTACTCATTCCAATGGGATGAATATAAATGAAAGTTGTTTAACCCAAACTGGAAAGCTACTTTCAATCGTATGATTTTGACTTTTCTGTTGGTATAGTCAGTTTTGTTTGTTTGTATTGACGTTTTTATCATTTTGATTGTCTCCGCTAACTATTACCGTAAAAATATGTGACATTTTATTTAATAAACTGTGTAAGAGGCACCATTTGCATGCCAGTGACAGTGTTTGCTTGACTTCCATTTACCTACATACAACACATGCGACTTTTCGAATATGCACATTTTCCTTTGTGAATTGACAAACTCTAAAGGTGAGATCAGACTCCTGACAGCTCTTGTTATTGAGCACACAGCAACATCGTCTAGTACCTAAATTGATATTTAATGATGGTGTGTCTGTCACTTTTGGAAAATCAATTCCCACCAGTTTTTATCCAGTGCAGGTATTATGTTTTTAATTTTACATAAAAGTAGATAAATGTATAACTAGAAATAAAGTTTGTGAGTTTTATAGCAAATGCCTTGAATGAGCAGCTATTTTTTAAAAATTGTTTTCCAATTTGAAAGATAATCAGAATAGTTTATATGTATGTAGGAGCGAAAGAAAACGAAAAAGGAGAACAAATACATATTTTTATAGCTGTCAAAAATAGCTGAACAAAGCAGAAACCCAGGAGCAAACCTACTGAAGGCAACTTTTAATACATATATAGATCAAAAAATATTTTAGGATGATAGAAGAACTATTTGGATGATGGAATACAAATTTAATCATCTTATAGAAGAACGATTTGTTCCATTTCTGTTAATTGGATGTGAATTGAACCTGGAATTGCCTTATTTATATAAAATGTTATATTCAATTAATTCATCTTTTTGTTAGCTAAATTCATTTGACAACTCTTGAGCAATGTTTAAGGACAATATGTGGTTAAATTAAGTTTCCCATTATAGAATCTGCGGAACAACGTAAAAACGGAACTTTGTCAATATGACTATATCCATCTCTTTGAAACTGAAATTGTGGAAGTGTTATTCCAAGTTTCAACGGTTGAAATATAAAACTAATAGTTGTAGTTGTTATTAATGTACTTACATAAATAAATGCGTCAAATTAAAGTGTAGCGATGGCAGCACTGAATTGTGCGTGTGAATTGAAATGCTAACATTCATCTGGTTGTAAAAAGTGCTTTTGACTTGATAGTAGTCAGACTTGCCAGAATAGTGTGAATTTGTTCTACAAAGTGTGAGTTTTTTTTTGGCGACTGCTAAAAGTAAATAGAATTCTCAACTTTTGTGATCTTTTTTTTCACTTATACAAAATGAATGTGGATTATGGTCGCAACAAATGAGTTATGTTTGGATTTCTGTATCCAAATTCAAGTAACAGTAGGTTGGTGAGTTGGAGAAAACTAAAAACTCAGTCTAAATCAAGTGAGTGTTTACTAAAAAAAAAAACTGAGTAAATACTTGCACTAAATTTTAATTTATTCCATCACAAGTCTCGGACTCCCGGTGTCTCATCAGTCATTCACGCATTTTCTTAGAAAATCATTGTCACTATCAGGCTTGCCAGATTGTGGGATATATCGCAAAGCCTGCGGTAATTTTTTCTATTTTGCGGTGTAAAATTAGAATTTGCGATATCTCTTATTTTTTGCGATGTTTGCGATATTTTGTTTTAATAATCATTAAAACAAAATAAAATACTAATTCAATAAAATTGAGTTACATAACTTGACCTTGCTGCAATACTAATACTAATTTGTTCCTTTTTCTTTGTTATTTTTTTCTGTTACCTAGCCAAAAATATTAAAAATCAAGTGAAAATCAAGTTTGATGTGTTATTTTTTTATTTTTAAGCATTTTGCGATAACTTTTTTGTAATTTTGCGGTTTTTTGCGAAAAAAATAACTAAAAATTGCGATATAGGCTAATAAAAATCTGGCGCCTGGTCACTATCCATTTCATTCACATGCACTTCGAAACTTCTCTTTCGTTCCGGTCCAACAGAGAAAATGACACACAGCGCATCAAACAGATTTATTTCTATCATGTTCGATTTTGATCCGTAGCTAAGCTTATAAAAGAAACAGAACTTATTGCTAAAATATTTAGGAAAGTGTGGGCTCACTTGTTGTGTTTTGTATTGATTCTGAATTATTTGAGAATAGTCAAGTTAAGGCAACAAGGTCAAAAAAAAAAATACACACTTTCATCAGAAACGCAAAAAAAGTAGGCGTGGCAACTAGACTCTTAAGCCTTCTCAGAGCCGTAAGAACTATGTCAAAATAGTTTCCTCGGAATCTGCCCAGCAGTTTTCATATCCGCAAGCTAACATAAAATCCCCCACAGTTTTATTATAAGTAGAGCAAATTTAGCAATACAACGTCCCTTAAATCTGGCAATGCTTTAACAGCTACAAGTTCTTATAAACTTTAATATGAACTAGACGAACAATTGAATGACCTGACGTAAGTTGTGCGATGTGATGAAATTAAGCGGCTAACTAATCTGTTGAAAGTCTCAAGAAAGTCGTGCATATTTTCGGACATTTTAAGACTTTTTTGTCGATATTAAACCCAATTTGTTCTTCAACTGATTATTTATCAAGCGACTTTGTCTTCAAATTTCCGACTAGATCGAAGCATATCATGTCCAAAGTCATTCCGCATTCGAAACTACCCAGCAGCTATCTTTTTCAAACCCCTAATGACCAACAACACCAACACTCTGACAAACACAAATCCCAAATTGAGCAATAACCGCTGTTCGATTAGATAAGCCACACACTCTAGCCACATAAGAAGTCTATTTAAGACCTTCCCCAGTACGTTCAAAGCCTTATTCTCACAATGGCAGCTAGAATTACACAAATCATCGCGGCCTTGTGCATTTTGTGTGCTGTGGTCTCAGCACAGCCAACATCTTCTAGGGTTGTTGGCGGCGAAGATGCCAACATTGGGCAGTTCCCCTACCAGGTGTCGCTCTTCAATGGCAAATCCTTCACCTGTGGTGGATCTATTATCAGTTCGCGTTTCGTCTTGACCGCGGCGCATTGCGTTGTCGCTGGAAATGGAATCGAACCGTAAGCGTTTTTCAAATACCGTCAAACTCAATCACTTGATATTATTTATATCTCCCTTGTTTAGACTGCCAGCAAGCTACTTCACCGTTCGTGTGGGCAGTATTCAACGATTGGCTGCTGGAAAACTGGTTTCGGTCAAGAAAATCACTGTTCGTCAGACCTATGGCAACTTCTTGGATGATGTTGCTCTGCTGGAGCTTCAAGAAGAACTTGTCTTCACCGACAACATCAAGATGATCGACTTGTTCGACGGTGAGGTACCAGAGGGCGAGCCTGTTATTGTGTCTGGTTGGGGACGTCTCACTAATGGCGGAGTGATCCCAAATCGTATGCAATGGAACACTTTGAGTGCTTTAAGTGAGGAAGCCTGCGATGACGTCATTGGCTATGGATACTCAAACATTATCTGTCTGGCACATGCGGCAAATAATGGTGTTTGCAACGGTGATTCAGGTGGCCCAGCCACATACCAAGGACAGCTGGTTGGTGTTGCTGGTTTTGTTTATGGCGGATGTGGCAACATCTACCCCGATGGCTACGCTAAGGTTAGCTACCATCGTCAATGGATCTTGCAAAATATTGGTTAAATAAAAAAAGACACATTTCTGACTACCAAATGGTTTATTTGTTTTTTCTTTGTGCTGTTGTAGTTGTCATCTGAAACAAACCCGTGTTGACATTGGTGACCTTCTGTCCAAGGAAAACTATAGTACAAAACAAATTTACTGCCACGCTTGATGGTTATCTCTCTGATTGCTTATCACCACTGGGAAATGATGTAGGTTTTCGTGTTAATTCGGTTCTTAATCAACGTTTTATTGCAGTAATAATGTAGATTAACGATTAACGGGTAATTTTGGCTGTAAATAGTTTTGAACGTTTTTATTGCCCACGTATATTTTTAAGTGGCGGACCTTACTTCACGCACATGCAGTGGTTGAACACATCTGCACCTCTAACCTCTGAGAGTCAATACTTTTGGAAAGACATAACTGAATCTCACCTGTCAGGAAGTGCACTTTTTGATTCGCAGACTGTTTTCCTAGCGACTAGCACTTGCACCAATTGATCGATAGATACAAGGCCACTTGAATACAACAGAGCGCTTGACAGCCGTAATACATTTTTGTTGTTGCGTAGAAAGTTTTCGTCTGTCTTTTGAGTCTTCTTATCCAATTGGATCTTGCTTTGCATGCGACGCGACGCCTTAGTTAAGTTTTCTCATGCTGCCTCGTGTAAGGATCAAAAACTAGAGCGATGTGGATCGACATGCAGTAATAGTCTTTTTTATAAAAAAGTTTTGACATCAAAGGTCCCGGTAAGGACGGTCCTGGATTCGATGCAGCACCGAGCTTTTACATCTAAAACGTTGCTCTGTATAGCTGCTCTCTTGTCATTATGCCCTAAATTCGATGTGAAAAATGGTGGATAAGTAGATTGAGACAACTTAATATTTTGGAATTTTTTTAATCGTGGAAAATTTGATCAGCAGTGGACATCAAACCGTACAAATAGGGGCCAGTTCAGGTTGCTTACGAACGGTTAAAGGCATCCACAAGGTATAAGAGATATACCACGTAGAATATTATATTGAGAAGACTGATGCTCGTGCAGTTGGCGCAGGTTTTGAGACTGCTAATATTTATAAGCAAAAAAAAACCCTTATTTGGATGTGGTTTTGGTGTCGGCGGCAGATTTTAGAAAGAGGGGTTGAGCTTTGTAGAAAACATCTTTAAAAAGCGACTTCGAGGAATGGTTTCTACAAACACTTCGAGAAGACCGAGAAGACCGAGAAGCCCATGCATAAATACAACGTTAAGGTAAGGTCAACGTTAAGGATTGAGGCCATCGAAAGGGAGAGTATCTTTGTTAGGGCCATTGGAAGACAGAGCATTTTAGAAGCCATATTCAAAAAAAGATTCAATAATGAATATAGTTCTAGGATAGGGTTGCTTTTCCAAAGCTCCTTTAGTTATAGGGCGATTAAAAACACTGAAAACAGTGAAGGAGTCCGCGATGAAGGCATTTATACCTACAGCTACCCGCCAGCCAACGTGTCTTTTTACGTTGGCTGGCTTATTCAATGGCGTAAAGAGTCACCCAGCATCTAACTCGGAATGATTGACTTCGGAGTCACTAAGGTATAAATTGTTCAGTCTAAAGCGACATGTTCGTTGAGAGATGACCGAGGTATATTGCAGCTCCATTAAGAGTGAAAAAACGTTTAAAAGTTTCACTTCGCTAATCAGATGCAGTTTAAAAAATGAATATAGTGGAACAAAGTTTTAATTCAAAGAATTCTTCTTGAGTTAGCTTGGTAGTTAGTCAATCATACAGAGTTTCTGATGATTGAAAAATCTGACGGAGGCTTCGCTTTATCTGTCAGCGATATATACTAGCTCCTCTAAAGTAGTAGCCTGTTCAAAGTTTAGACGTGGTAAGTCGCGGGCTATCTTGCTTCTCAATTTTACACGCAGCTATGAAGGCGCAGCAACTAGCAACTGGCACATTTTTAACGACTTATTTTTTCTAAAAAATGACTGCGTGTAAAATTGAGAAGTAATAAGCCGCGACTGGTATCGCTTGATTCATGGATTTTTCACAATGATTGGAATATTTCCCCTCAACGTATTTATTGTCCACGACTTCAAATATTTATAACGCGATGTACGAGTCTACTTCGATCGCTATTTTTAAGTGTGAAATCTAAAACCATCTAATCGACAGTCACAATCTAAGATAGCTCAAGTGTTTGGCTAGTGACCCAGATAAGATAGCCTTATCGAAGAAAAATATCCAACGTATAAATTGTGATGGTTTTCGAAAACGTAAGTCTTTCAATAGCATTCGATCAACCGTAATGGCATCAGCTATCCCTTTGCTACTCGCAGCTCTGTGCAGCGCAATCTTTGTTGCATGCGTTGCAACACCAACCGGAAGGATATTGGACGGCAGTGAGGCCGCAACCAGCGACTTTCCCTTTATAGTGTCTGTCCGTCGTGACAATGCTCACGTCTGCGGTGGCAGTATCATTGCTGCCAACTATATCCTGACCGCAGCACACTGCGTCTCCGAGTTGGGAACCCGACCGTAAGATATTTTGGCCAACATAATTTTTTTAACGAAAACTATAACAAGTCCTTCCCTCCCTAACAGAGTTCCTACCAGGCGGGTGACAATCCGCGTGGGAAGCACCAATCAGTATGCCGGTGGAAGGTTGGTCGCAATTGCGGAAATCATTATCAACGCGGACTATGGCAGTTTCCTCAATGACGTGGCTCTGTTGAGGACATCAACCGCCTTGCAGATCGGACCTAGGGTGCAAATCATTGCCCTGGCTGACTCTGAAAATAGTATTGAACCTGGCAATAATGTCACTGTTGCTGGTTGGGGACGTACCGTTACCGGTGGTGACTATGCCTACAAACTACAATTTGGCGAAGCCACTGCCCTCAGCGCAGCCGATTGTGAGCAGTCAATTGGTTACGGTTATCCATCCACATTGTGCCTGCAAAACCAATCGGGTAAGGGATCGTGCAATGGTGACGCCGGCGGTCCTGCTGTTTTCAATAACAGGGTGGTTGGTGTGAGCACTTTTGTGATTGGGTCCTGCGGAACCAATTACCCGGATGTGTTTGCACGTGTTTCGAACTTTATCTCTTGGATCAACGAACATATCACAGCTCAATAGACACAGCTCTGCTTTAAGCCTCAAGTGTGAATGAAATTTGTAATAAATTGATCTCTTGTTGGATCAGGAGTAAGCCTTATCTGAAATGATTTCCTGCCAGAAAAATAAGCCGAAAAATAAAAATGATTTCATATCTACCATGTGTGGCGTACAAAATCTGATTTGTTTGAATTTCAAAGGCGGAAGGGTCATATAGATTGTGGTTTGGAAGCCGTTTATTGCGTCGATCGTATAAAATGTGTTTGGAGGCAATAAACGATTTTTGAGGCGGGGAAGTGGTGTCCACGAAGTGGAGAGATAATCTTCATTGATAGCTGGGAATTGACTTTGAACTGTTATTTAGCTGCTGGTATAGGACGGTTGTTTACGGAAGGTTTGTATGACAAATTCGATTAGAGTCCGAGGATTTGTGACAGTTCTGAGTTGGTTGCTGCTTCTTTGTGAAAGATGCCACGCCGCCGCTAAGTCGAACCCAAAACACTTTGCCAAGTGTTTTCAACAGGCGATTCTTGTATACGTACATCCTTGCGTAGAGTTGTGTATGGCAGGTGAAAAGTCGTGCCCTGCAATTTCGACAAAATTTTTGCAACTACCTACATATATCAACTTTAAATTGTTGTTTTCTTTAATTTTTAGAAGTACGGTGCCATTGTTGTACAGGGTGTCCGCCGGAAAGGTATACTACTTTGTTTTGCCTCCATTTTGGTAAACTTCTTTGAAAATGAAAACGGCGTAACGGTAACTGTGAATGGGGAGCGATATCGTGATATGATTGAAAACTTTTTAACGCCACAACTTCATGCTTTGGGCTTGATTAACATGTGGTATCAACAAAACGGTGCCACATCGCATACAGCCAGGATTACAATGGAATTACTGCGAAACCTCTTTCCACAACAAGTTATTTCAAGAAATGGTGATGTTGATTGGCCTCCACGGTCGCCTGATTTGACTGCCCCGGACTTCTTTTTGTCGGGATATCTGAAAAGCAAGGGTTATGCAAATAAACCAGAAACGCTTGAGCAACTCAAACAAAATATTCGCGATGAAATTAATAAAATAGCGCGTGAAATGTGTGAGAATGTAATGAAAAATGTGCTCAAAAGGGCTCGCATTTGTGAGACTAACAGAGGCGGACATTTACCTGATATTGTATTCCATACATAATTGCCGCCATTAAATAAAACATTTATCAATATAAGATCCATTCTCTTTCATTTAATCAAAAATTATAAACAAACAAAGTAGTACCCCTTCCCGGTGGACTCCCTGTATTTTCCCAACACACAAACACTTTCTAATTCTATTTGACATAGATATAGTGTTGGCGATCTGTCTGTGTGGAAGTGCGGCTAAACCATTTGAGAAGTTGTGATCAATGTGGATTTCGTCGTTCCAACGGAAACTTTATTTCTCATGCATTTTCCTTTACCTTGCGCAGCTACGTCCGAATATAAGAAATGGGAAAATAAAAAAAATTATCCGAACTTGATTTAAAAAAAAATAGGGCATAATTAGACCCCAGGTCTAATTATGCTCACAAGCATTTTTGTTTTGTGTCAGTTTTTATTTATTTTACCCACAATTATAGTCTTTAAAAGTATGTAAAAGTGCATTTACACCTTCACACATGAGCATTTTTGCTCGAGACGGGACAGCGAGATCCGTTTGTCCGCAGTCAATGCTAATAAAGGCGTAAGAATGAGATCACAAATCAGACCAATAAAGTGTTCTAGCCATAATTATAGATACGTAAAATGGAAACAAACACAAGTTCCGGCGAACAACATCTCTACAATCACTTGAAAACATTTCTATATCTGATTTAAAACATGTGATATAAGAGTGGTTATTAGTTTCAGTAAATTAAACCAACTGTATTGTCAATCAGTTATACGAAATAAATAAATAATTGTCCGTTCTTCACTTCCGGAAGGCATTTTGATTTATAGGAAAGCGAAATTTCGTAAGCCGTCGCTATAAAAATATCAACATGCATAGCTTTCCCATAATTCCTACTACGTAAACAAGATGGCCGACCAAAAAACGTGTCACGTTTTTTTGCGTGTTAGGTAATGCCGTCCCTTTCAGTCACACTGCTATTTAGTATTTAGCATCCCTTTAATCTTCCGTGTTAGGAATGTGTGACCGTGTAAATGCTGCATAAGCCTCAAAATCGTTTTATTTAAGTTTATTTAAACCTAAAAATGTTTCTTCTATTAAGGATAGTCTCTCTTGCTCAATTTCTCTATTTCAACTGACTCCTTCTCCCATTATTGTTGAAGTTGCTTAAGTTACTTAAGTTTAAGTTGTGAAGCTGTTTAAGTTTACTGTGGTCTTAACCAAATGTGTTTTTCGGGGGATCGAACTTTGCTCAGGGGCCTTGCATACTAAACTAACCACACGATGTCACCTTAATTTAAAGACTTGATTGGTGGGTAATGTCCCTTCATCTATACGTCATCCACATATACGAAATGTCAACTTAGTACTTAGCCAGGAAATTATTTACTACGTTCGTCGGCTACCCGTCTCTAAACGTCAACTAAAAAATCTTCAAATGTGACCTAAGTAAAAAAAAAGCTGCAACACATCATGTCAGCCAGCTGTCAGACTTACTAAACAACATTGATTCATGAATTTACCAATAACTATTGCAAACTGTCAAACTTTTGAACAAAAACAAGAAATCATGCAAATTCCGTAATCTTCAATCCATTGTGAGCCACGAGCACAATAGACATCGAGGAGTGTGACAATTAATTTATTTGCTGTTTGCTCTCTCAAAACTCGTATTTTTTTCTATTGCGAAATGTCAAAACCTACCTCTAAGATAGTAACACATTCTCATCTAGGAATTTGCGTCAAAGATTAGGGGTAGATTAGGCGTGTAACAAGGCATTGCTGGATTAATGGGTGAATTTGGCTAGACCAGAATTTTTTCGTCCCTTCATTGGTTAGACGATTAACCCGGAGACACGGGATAGTGGCCGACCTGGACATAAAACTGGATACCTTTTTCCGCAAAAGAACAAAAAGTCCCATGCCCATAATTTTGTCAATTACCTATCGCTCAACCCCAAGGAGAAAAATGTTTCTTAAAATTTTCGGTTATGTCTATTGTGATACTACCTCATTTACCTATAGAAAGACGTTTATTCGTTTGCAATATAGGCGCCCAAGTTTTATTTATTAAATTAAAACTAACATACAAATTGGACTTTACTGGTAATAATTTTAAAACCCCCGTCTTACGTCACAAGGTCACAATAGAATATTTTATGAGTAACATTCAATCATTGTGAGTTCGTAAAATTTGGCTTGGGTACTCAAAATGATTATTAGTACCAAGCATTGTATTCGCTGGCAGCGACTTACCACTAAACAATTTTTGTTTCAACTATATATTCGACTAACTCACAATAGTTTTCTTTTTCAATTATTTATTTCGCAATTGTCAGCTTCTGTAAATTAAAGGGCGAGTTTAACATTCTTTATTAGAAAGACGCAAATCCCCCCCACTAAACTTCACCTTGAATTTATTGCAGGTCACAATAGTTAGTATGGAAACTATAGCCATTGTGAATTGATGAAAATAAGGCGCAATTTAGACACACGAAGCCAGTTCGATTAAAAAGGTCAGATTGTTGCTTTTTTCGATTGTGAATATAAAGAAGCCGAATCTGTGAAGAGTTGTATCTGCCTTTTAAAATACTGTGGGCAGTGGCGAATGTCTCTAGAAAAAAGTAAAAAATCTGACACGATAACCCTATTCAAAGCAGTCTTGCAACGTTTGATATCTAGCGCCAGTGCTATTCAATCCATCCGACGTTTTGAAGTTTGCCAAGTCAAACCTCTTGGATAAGATAGAGATATAGTGGAACAATCAATTACACTTTTCCGGTGAAGTTTACATAGCTATTTGATTTTCTGGATCGATTTTGCACTTCTCGAACTGGAGGAACCATCGGTGTACACCAGTGATTCCCAAAGTGGTCCAGGTGGACCCCCAGGGGTCCACGGGAGACTCGACGGGGGTCTACGTTGGCATGACAAAAAATGGGGGTTCATCAGTTGTAAGTGACGAAAATTTACCTGGTTTCGATAGTAAAGAAAAATGTTTTCAGTTAGGCATGGATCAGATATCCTGTTTATTTAGCATTAATTTCCTTTTTTTCAAATCTTAATTTGTTTGAGTAGTCTATTTTAAGAAGATTAGCGACTGTTACTTGTAAAAACTTGCATATTCGATATTCAGTGGAAAGCGCCGCCGTCCGCCCGCAAGGCTTGTTCAGACGTGCAAAGTGATGAAATACGACGAAATACGAATAAATGGAACGTAAGAAAGTATACCATTTTTCTTTTGGAACTCAACCGCGACGCACATTTCCATCGTTAGATCTAATCTTCACATTTTTTAACGAGTTTTGGGAATATGGTAAAAATGTAGCAGCAGGGGGTCCACCGAAACCAGGTTAATTTTGAAACTGGTCTATAAGAAAAATAAGTTTGGGAACCTCTGGTGTACACTGACAGAATTAGGCCAATTGAACTGCTCACAGAGGAAGTTCCCGCTGGATCTGCTGTTATTTTCTCCGGATGGGGAGTACAGGCCAACAATGGCAAAAGTCTGCCAATTCTTCTTCAATACAATACGTTAGAGGCGATCAGCAAAGCCAAAAATCGGTTTTTATTTCATTGGCTATTGTGTTTGGCCCATCCGAAGGACAATGGAGCTTGTAATGGCGACTCTGGTGGTCCGGCAGCTTACAATGACAAACTGGCTGGTATTTCTGGCTTTGTGGTGCAAAAATATGGCACCAGCCGACCAGATGGTTATTCAAAGGTTTCGTATAACGTCAAATGGATTCTTGAGAATATGGCTTAAGGTGAGTTTCAACAAATGTCAATTGCGAGGAGATCGACCGGAACTGTTTAAGTAGTTGGAGGAGTATTTACTTTCGAACTTGAAGTGGAAGATCAGATTTCATTCCGGAAATCACATCTTTTTATCCTTTCTAATAAATATTGTTTCTATACTTTTCGAAAAATCGTTTTCTAAATAAGCTTGCGCGGTATTTCTGGAACAAGTTGTTAGGTCCCATTAAGTGCGGACGGGCCTCAATGCTTAGGTGGGGCATTTATGTTCAATTACTTGAGAATCAAGGTCACTGGGGCTTCGGAACAGTGAACTGTCATAGATGGTTCATGTGCGTAGCATCCTGACTCG
Source organism: Cheilosia variabilis (assembly GCA_951230905.1). Classification (NCBI taxonomy): domain Eukaryota; kingdom Metazoa; phylum Arthropoda; class Insecta; order Diptera; family Syrphidae; genus Cheilosia; species Cheilosia variabilis. Next base: position 65,371,975 of record OX579677.1, read on the forward strand.
TTCTGTTGCAATTTAAGCAACCACTCAAAAGCTGCACTCTCCAATTTTCACAAATTTGCTGTCATAAAGTGAAAGGAAGTCTATTTTGTTTGTTGAAAAATTTCAGTGGAATAGCAAAAGTTCGTCGAATCCTTTCGCCTCGATAGTTCATAGAACGGTACAGGGAAACAACTTCATGGCCAATAATTTGACTTATTAATAAATTATTTCCCACAAAAAAGGGAAGTTACCCACTTTCAGTATGGGTACTTTCAGTGGACTTTTCAGAAAAATAGCTGTGAGTGTAAGTGAAAGACTTCTAAAAAATATTTTGCTACATCTTGACAGCTGTAACTTCTGAGATCAAGCTGAGCGATAAAACAGAAAACTAACCAAATAACATAGCTTAAACGCCATCAGGCGCGTTAAAAGTGGTTTTTCATTCGAAACTGGGACGACTGCGAGCCTGATTTAAAGTGCTTTCAACTTGTACCCTATTGAGTACGGGTACTTCACAAGTCACAACCTATCCCAAAAATATTTAGAAAGGTTTTTACATTACTGACGAGGTAACTGTCTTCAATACGTTTGGAAAAAGAACTTCTCTACAAAGATACAAGCATCTGCTGGAACTGAAGCTTTTTAAAACTCATTTACCATCAGTCACAATCGAATATTAGCCACCGATACCATTTTAGCCACTCAATGACATAACACACGTCAAACTGTAATCAAAACGATCGCTGATAGGGCTGCCAATGTGAAAATTTACGAGACCTAAGCTATGCGCTCTTATAATCCACTTCAGGCACGAATAACTGTTCCGTCGTATCACCGTAAAGATCTTCAGAAAAACCCTGCGCAAAAGCTCGTAAATTAAACTCAGCAACAGATTAGATAGACCAACTATAAAAATCGCCGCGATAGAAGTAGTCCAGGTTAGTCTTCCTCTGCTAACAATGTCGTTGAAAGTGTCTTTGGTTTTCGTGTGCGCCTTGCTCGTGGCCTCTGGCCAGGGTGCGTCTGTTTCCCGAGTTGTCGGCGGTGAAGATGCCTATGATGGGCAGTTTCCCCATCAGATCTCGCTGCGTCGCAATGGATCGCACACTTGTGGCGGCTCCATCATCGGAAGGCGTTTCATTTTGACCGCCGCCCATTGTGTCGTTCAGAGCGGTATCACTCCGTAAGTACAAAATCAAACTTGAGCTCTATTCTTTAAAGTAAAAGTTTATTTACTTAACTAGCTATCCAGCGGAGATGTTTTCAGTGCGCGCCGGAACAAATAACCGCCTTTCCGGCGGCATGCTGATCAATGTCAAGACTATCACAGTCAACGAGAACTACGCCAACTTTTTGAATGACGTTGCTGTGCTGGAGCTTGAGTCATCTTTGATCTTTTCCGCCAGAATTAAGCCAATTGAATTGGCCACAGAGGAGGTTCCAGCAGGCTCGGATGTTATCGTTTCCGGATGGGGTCGCCTCTGGCACGGTGGCGATATTCCATTCAAACTGCAGTACAACACATTGGAATCAATTAGCAGGAGAAGGTGCTTGACTTCCATTGGAATGTTCTCCGAAACTTTGCTGTGCCTGGCGCATCCGGTTGACAATGGCGTTTGCAATGGTGACTCTGGCGGACCTGCGATATACAATAACAAATTAGTCGGCGTTGCTGGATTTGTGGTCGGCGGTTGTGGTACTCGTAACCCCGATGGCTATGCCAAGGTGTCTTACCACACCGAGTGGATCAATGCTCTGACTGAGTAGACCAACTGACGAATAAATGCGTTGAAACAAAAATGTTTGCCTTTTTTAATTACAGCTGCACGACCTTAAATGGGTTGAAGCTACTTTTGCAGTCTTGCTGTGAAATTGTGCGCTCATGTTGAAATGGACCGAGATCTGGCCCAAACGACAGACGTTGCGTGGAGTGTATTTGTATTTGATTACAGTCTTCCATTCAAGTTGGTTTCATCTATTTTTTAATTTAATAAAATTCTTCGACGCCTTTTCCATGTGGAAATGACCAATTCCGTACTACTGGTCATAAGTAAAATCCAGGCGCGTTTTATTGGTGATGCTGTCTGTTTAATGTTTTTACACGTTTCGGTTTTTAGTACCTACCTTTGTGCCTTCCTTTATAGATTGTCTGTAATTTTCTCAATTATCAACAAATAGGCGGATGACATGTTCGTGTCATGAAATAAGTTTTTGTCCAACTCAGATGAAAAATAGTTTTTCAAATTTCCATTGTGAATAAAAGCCGTGAAGTGTGAAGTATTTCTGTGTTAGGATGGGAAATACCGATTTGCCAGGGCAACCGGCATTTAAGTGCACCCAGCCATGTCCATTTGTACTGTACATTGTTTGGTTAAATAAGTTGGCGGCATGAACGCAAATACATAGAAATTTGTATGACGATTGACGATTGACGACTCTATGCATAGCGTGGTGAAAGTGTATGCCTTTGCAATTAGGTACAAACTTTTTTTGGAATATACCTTAAATCGGGAAAAAAAAAACAGTAAATGCTTTCACGAGTTCGCCAAATGATTTGATTCGTCATTTTTTGGGACGTTCTTCAACGGTGGCGATCTAAGTAGTAGGTGCGAAATATTTCACTAAATTTGAAAATGAAACGACCAACGAACAATGTGTGTAGTACATCAAACATCACATGTACATCATCTCATGTAAGGTAAGCTTAGAATAATTGTTTTCTTCTTTGCAGCTATTTAGCATTTTTCGCAAACAAAAATATGTACTCGGAGTTGCCAGCACTGTGAACAATTTATTATTTTGTTCTCATAATTATTATAAATAAATGTCAAATAGCTCCGGCAACCGTATTCCAGAATTCCAAATAATAAACAAAAGAAAAAGAAACAAATTTTAAGCCCGTACTACATTTTTCTCTCAATTTTTCCTCATATTCATCCAACCTTATTTATTAGAATTTGCTGAACGCGCCTAAACACCTGTATAGTTATGTAGTGTATAAGTATTTATACAGCTTTTATACACCCTTCCGAAAATTCTTATTTATAAAACATTCTTCCATGCATAGTACTAGTTATACAGGGCTTGTGTCAAAAAAGGTACTGAAAAGGAGAAAACTATTACATTTATCTGTCCGAAATAGGAAAAGGAATTACAAAATTTAAAAGTAAAAAGAAAAAGAATGATTTGGAACTCCTAAGAAACGGTAATCTTATACAAATTAAAACGAGTTTTTAAAACAATTTGAAGTATCTCATTTCTGCACATATTTCCTTTCGAAGACACTTGTAGAATCTTGAAAATTTAAAATAAAAATGTCGATACAATGTATCCAATTTATTTTTGATTTTATTTAAAATAAAATGTGACAGATTTATTAAGTCAAAATTTTAGAGGTTCCATAACTTTATACGCTCTTTATAATACGTTTATAAATAAGGCTGGCATGTTTAAAAGTCAGAGGTGTGTAAAAGAGACTAAAAGTGTGGAAAGGGGTAGCAACTGTTTGCCAAGCAAACACAAATCTTCAAACAAATTTATTTTGCAAATAAGGTTGAAATGTCAGAAAAAAGGTGACAAAAATATATAGGTGTATATTTGTTTTTGATATGTCTACATTAATAAGGTTGGTGTGTACGCACTCACTCCCATCAGGAATTTTCGTTCTAATTTTTCGTACTGCTCTAGTTTCATTTTAAAAGTCTGAAAAAATTTAAAAGTAAATGTTGTGTCATACGGACATTTTAACACAATTTCCAATTATTCAATAGGTAATTTAAAAAGGAAAATTTAAGAAGAAACTGAAATAGAACGCATTTTTTAGTACTAGATTACTTGTTTGTGTATTCAGCAAGTTTGGGGCACCTAAGCATTATCATTTTGTAATTTTGTTCATTGAATTTTGGTTTTCTTATTGTTTACGTTATTGTTTTTTAGATTTTGAATGAAGTACAGAAGAAATATTGAACAGCTTCTTGTTTTGGAACTATTCATTATTATATGAACGGATGGTCACCATCGCTCATAAATAATGAGTAGTGTACAAGCACAGTGCAAGTAGAATTTTGTAGCTAAAGCTTTGTATGCAGCTGTTTCGAAACAAAAAATCCATATACAAAAGTAACAAAGCGAAATCGTGAACGAAAAATTTCACAATCCTTTTCGTTTTGCAGCATGCTGCTGCTACTCGCATTTCGCGCATATTCAAGAATCTAGTTATCTTAAGTCGAATAGATTGGTCTGGAATCTGGATGAGATGTAACCTGAACGCAAAAACTAGATTGGTCGGGAACGTCACTTTTTCTACGTCAGCCACATATCCGAAGTGTCAACTTAGTAGTCAGTCACGAATTTCTTGACTAGATTCGTCGGCTACCCCTCCATAAACGTGAACTGAAACGCTTACATGACCGATTTCGACCAATCAAAACCGAGGTACATCTAGTGAGAGAGCTGTCAGACTTACTTACATACCCATTGATTGCGCAGATTTGACATTTATACTCAGTGTTGCCAGCTTTTCTAAGAGGTATGAAAGGATATTTGAGAAATATGAAAACGCGTTTTTTTTGTAATTGTTTAGGTACACAATTATTCCGATTAATTAAAAAAAAAAAAATAATTCAACACAAACTCATAATTGTGCGACTTTTCTAGTTTCCATTTTGCAAAGTTAACACAAAAAAAAAAATAAAAAATTGCTGGAAGGGGCATACCTGCACCTGCATACTTGGATAGTGTGTTTTCATTTTCATGCATATCTTGTGAGTTGATTTTACTGCTGAGATGTAAGAGTCTGTTCGAAAACTATATGAAAATGGAACCGGCTCATTCGCAATTAACTGTTTAGAAAATTTTACTTATACGAAAAGAGTGCGTCCGCAAAAGAAGTACGCATTTTATATAATATAAATTCCTAAAATTGCCAAACTTTAAAGTGAACACCATAAATTAATATAAATCCCAAATGACAATTTTAAGGAGCCAGTTCGAGTAGCTAAATTGGAGATAAATAACCTGTGCTGGTAACACGGCTACTTGTGATGGAACTCCCCTTATAATGTCACATCTCACCTCAACCGTGCTGTGACAAAAGCCAAAAAAGACAACTGACTTCGCATTAGTTTGACATTAATCTGATTGTGCTATTCAGCGATGTAACTTATCAGGCCTAACTTTTTGCAAAAATAATCTTTTGGTTATCAAATTGTAATATTTGCTCTTAAAACCGGACTCCCGATCTTAATGTGCTGGACTTCTAAGCGAGAGGTCGCAAATTGGAAAACCAGAAAAGCTCAAATGTTTTTCCTATTCTTGACTAGATTTGTTTTACTGGGCATCTGCCTCAGAAAATTATTATAGTAGAATACTGATCAATTAAACGATTCATAGTACCTATCTTGTTCCCAATCTGCTTAGAGGTATGCGTACAACTGTGCTAAAGTGACATAAGCTGGTATATTTTATTGTGACTACAGCACACAAAAAGAATTCCGGATATGTCAATCTTTACTTTATGAATAGAAGGATAGATAAGTTTTCATATGGAAAAAATGTTCTTATAAACAAATTATTGTTGGAGAAAGACCTAAACTATACATAATAAGTCCACGGTCAGAAGCTGAGTTTCTAAAATGGGCCTTCGATCCGGATTTAAAATGCAGTGTTGTGGATTTTTTTTTTGAGTAATTGGGTTTCTTAGATAGATAAAAGCAGCAACAACCAACAAGGCAAATGGGTTCCACATCACAGTTGGGTTTCCACTGTGATGTGGAACCTATTCGTTACTAATGTTTGTATTCAGCGAGTTATATTGAATTTTATATAAGAAATTTTTAATTTCAGTTCGCACTTCTTAGCTGACCAGAAAATATACAAACGGCCCAGCACCACAGAAGTTGATTCTACTGAAAAGTTAAGCTAAACCAACTTCATTATATGTGGGTAACGCTGTATAGTCATACAGACACACAAATTTTGACGTTTCGGACAAAATTGATGTTGGAAATCAAGTTTCACATTGCGATTCATGTATATGGGGCACCAAATGAAGATAAAAAGAAAACCCAAACTGAACATCATTAAACTCCAAAAGGCCATGAACAACAAGTGTCATACGAACGTGCTCTGATCTACTTACGGATTCCGTGAATGTGCTCTCCAAACCGCCCCCGATTTGAAATGCCTACTTTCTATTATTTCTCTAATCGCCGTGCCATTTTCTGCCAGATTATGCTTTTCATAATTTTGCTGAGCTCAACGAGCCACATCTTTGTCACTTTTATTTGGTTATACAAATCTGCAAGTCTCTCCGAATGAAACAACCCAAATCCGCCCACTTACTCACACCTAATGACGCCTTAATTTCTTTGATAAAGCATTTTCGCTAAACAGCCAACCAAACAAAAAAAAAAATTAAACACTTCCACAGAAAGCCTCGAGTTGTGGTTACTTTCATTCCCACAACACAAATGGCTACATTACTTCCTTAGCATAGCTTGTTTGTGTTGAAAAAAAAGCACAAAAAACATCTAAAAAGTAAATTAAGTCAGTCGAGCATACCGAAAACAAACTGCCCTAAAAATGTTACAAAATCATTTATCGGTGCGGGGCGGCGGCGCTAGCACTCTCAGACGTGTGCCATTTATGCTCACATCGTAAGCATTCTTCAGAAGTTGCCATATCAGCTAACTGAATCTCTGACTGTGCCTGATGCAGTCGATTGTTGACAGAATGTATCTCAGTCCCGATAGAAAGCAAAATTACAGACTTCCCGCACTGTCGCGCAACTACGAGTATTGCTGGCATGACCGCAAAGTTGGCGACTTTTCCGACGTCCTCCTCCAGTTCCCGTATATATCGTTATATATACAAACGTTAACCCACTAACCTAGAAAATCCGACCAGAATGGGAAAAACGAAGAACAACCAAACGACATCTTGCATCGTTCGCCTCGGATTGCCAGTCCAACTCAAATGCAGACTTTTATTCCAGGTACTGGTTGGTAGCGTGTGCCGATGGTTGATGGTTTTTAATTGCGCCCAAGTGGGAAGAAAGGAAATCAAAAAGAAAAACCTCACTTACTCGCATAATAAACAACAAAGCAAAATAGAAGTCTCACTTATGTGAGCCACAATTCCGGTTATTTAATCCGAGCTAGCATATGTTTTGTAAAAGTTTTGAGCCACATTGATTGATCTGAAATTCTTTGGCTTATACAGAGTCACTCAATTCACTCAATGGAGGTCTGTGACTGAACTGTAAAACAACAAACAGGCAGTGAGGCTCTAATTAAACGCGTCAGAGAATGGCGGTTTATTGGTCGAACGCACGCAGAGTGCTAATAGTGAGTTATTGGTTCTAGGTTATTGGTCTTGGGAAGGCTGAATTTGGCGCAAAAATTTATTACGATGCGTGCGCTGGGTGTGAGTGGGAGGGTTATCGAATTTTTCTGATTAACTATTCGATGCGCAATTTATTTTCGGAGCAACTTGCTGGCCTGCAAACTGCCAAACTAACCTTGAGTCGTGGATGAGTTTGGCTAAAGCAATCACATTAGAGCACCTATTTTGGTTGCCAAAAGTGAAAAACTGTATAGAATTGTACTGACTGGTCATTTCCTGCATTTCAGTAGAGACCGCAGCAAACAAATTTCAACAAAACTTGATCGCGACATAAGGAGAAATGTTGAACCAATTTGAATTTCAAGTTTCGAAGAGGAGTGCAAGACCGCAGCGTGAGGTTTTTAACCTGTCCGCTAGCTGGTATTCAAAAGGGAAAATCGTCTTCTTCAACAACAAGCCGATAATTTACTTACGCTAGTCTATAAAAGAGTCTGATTCGTTAACTTTCCTTAAGTTTGGATCAAGAGTTATTTTGTCGATATTGCTTGGTAGTGAGATTGACACGTCTCTTTGTCAATAGATTATAAACCAACTTTTCGGCCGTTTAATTTGAGTTTTTTTTTGTTAGTTTCATGTTTGAAATTTACCAAATGGAAGCCTGGTTTCTTCCGACGATCCGACTTCCTTCTTGATTTTTATAAATAATCTCCCGATGTCTATAACTTCTGAACCAATTTATTCCTTTACAGATGACAGCATTCTTAGCTATTAGAACATGCACGTTCCTACTCTTGGACCATAGACTTATGAAAGTCGTTAAATTGGGGTATATCTATAGCGCTGAAAACCTTTAGCGAATGGAATAAAAAAGCTTCGAAAATGCAGTGATAGCTCCTGGCATTAATTTCAATGTCGATACTTCAGCCATTTTGAAAAGACCATGATTCTCATAAGCATCTATGACAACCTTCATTTAAATGACAACAAGACGAGGCCAAGAACTCCAAGATGTCTCTGAAATGCCAAGGTATTATCCAACAGTGCTAGAAATATTCTACACCTTCTTTTTCGGGATCGAATCGCATTATCGGGTAACAAGCATGGAAATTAGTTTCACCTGTAAAGTCGCCTTTATCAAGGTAAAGTCGAGTCCGCTTAACTGAAACACCAATTTGCAACAATTATTTTTTTGCATATAAGCCCTATTTTCTCTTAATAATTGAAGCCAAATTTCCCTGAAAAATTTTGTTCAGATGAGCAGAGTCGACTGTAGATCATACGTGTAATTTGGGTGTAGAAATTGCATCAAATTAAGTGGGCTTAAGCTAGAGTCATAAATGATTGAAATGAGGTCGCTAATCCAATTGTTGTCATGAGGACACACGATTTTAATGTAATTGCACATCGACTTATGGGTAATAGCGGTAAAATATGAAAATCGAATAAACGCAGTTAAGTGCGAATTCTAGGACCCAGAAATGTCACGTTCTTTAAGTATTTTTTTTTTTTTAGATTGTTTTTTTCGCTTTTATCGCTCGTCAAAAACAGACGCGATAAAAAATTAAAATGACTTTCTTAAGTCACCCAATTTTTTGTCATTTTTCATACTTTTAAAATGAAACATGAGCAGTACGAAAAATTAGAACGAAAATTCCCGATAGGAGTGAGTGAGTAGGTACACACCAACCTTATTAATGTAGACATATAAAAAATTATATATTATCCAGCTGCTGGCAGTTTTTTCTAAGATTTCAACATTAGGTCTGTTCCTCTACTTTTAAATCTTACGAATTTTTGCTTAAGCCTAGTACGCTGTTCGATCTAAACTTAATTTTAGCTGCTCTCCAAACATTAGCTAAAATCCTAGCTAAATTTTGACATAAAGTAAGCTTCGGATAAGTGTCACAGAAAAACACTTGTTCATTGAAAAAACTTCCTTAAAATATTTAATTCTCTCTTATTTCAGCTATTTCTGATTCTAGGTACTTCTCGTCCATGTTATAATTAAAAACGCTCATCCTTGGATACTTTTCCGCAACAGAATAACAAAACACAACGATCTGTCACAATTATTTAGTTTGAGAAAATGTGCCGACCCATTAAATGGCCACGCTAAATTTTGACAGACACATAAAGTACATTCTGAAACAAAAGTTTGATTATTTAGCTCGATCCGCGTACCACTGGGCTAAAGGAATCCGCTTAGATTTAGCTCAGCTAAATTTTGGAGAGAATTTTGTATGGGAGCTTAAATTTAGCTCGAGCAACATACTAAGCTTAATTCTAAAAATTCGCAACAGAGAGCGTCATCGTGAGAGCAGATAAATTACCCCTGCACTGAGAATCTTACGAATTTTTACTCAACAAATTTCTTGGTGTAAGAATTGAAAAAGCTGACAGTAACCTCACAATAAACAGCTGACTTGAAATTTGTTGTACTATTTGACATATGAGTGCGTTTGTTTTGATTTCTTGCGTATTAAAATGGTATCAACAGGCGGAAAAATAAAATTGAATGTTCTTCTTAGATTCTTTTCGAAAGTCATGACGAAATTCTTCCTTGCTGCAAGGAGTAAGAAAGGACAATCGTCTCCAGTATCCACGAAATTGTTAGTGCCGTGTCGCTTTTTCCTCTTCTTGAATGCTTCTAGTTCAATCGGTACAATCTCTTCCAGATACATGAAGAAGAAGTTCGATTAATTCGGAATCACTTTCATCGCTAGCTAGATGAATCAACTAATTTTGTTAGTAAATTAGCAAGTTCTTCGAGTTTATACGATATTTTAACGACTTTTCGTAAATTTTTTTTCGAATTTTTGAATTATGTATCAGTCATTTTCATAGATTACTACAAAAGTTTTCCCGAAGCCCTAACTTTTTCGTAAGTGTCTCTCTCTGTGAGAGAATTTATCCCCACTACTGCCATTTTGACAGTCTTTTCCATTCCTATACTACAAAAGTAAAGGAACAGACCTATTATTTGAATATTCGCTTGAAAATGTGTGGTTGCTTTTCAAACAATTTATACCCCTTTCGTAAAAAACTTTTCATCTCTTCTAGACGCAGCTTACTTTTCAACATGATTCGGTCTGATAAAAATGAGGAAACAATGAAAGAAAAATGTCGCTGAACCCGAAGAAAACTCTAAAGTTGGAAAAGAAGTCCGCTGCGACTTTAAATCTATAAAATTCCTTTAGTTTTTGGCAAGTTTCAGTTCTGTGTTATGCAATCGCGGCATTTGAATTTGAAAGCGACACTTTAAAAGCGCGTGATACCGACAATTATACCAGACAATCTCATTATTTTGTGCACATAGTTGACACTTGGATGACTTTATCGACTATCCGCAGGTTAAGTACCAAAACTTGTTGGAATAATCTACCTACCCTCATCTAATTATTCACACATATGTGCAGTCAAGCTGTAGACAAACAGCGGGATTCCCGCTCAATTATCCAGTAATTCTAACTTCGCAATGAAATAGAAAAATCTCTGTGGCATTCCACACAAAAAACCAGATAGATACGAAACGATTTGCCATGTACCAGTGACTATAGCTTTAGTTGATTGTTATTACCTTCTCGACACAAGGTTGTTTTATTGTCAGTCGAGATTTACAGCCTCATTGTGCTGCGAAGTGTTGTTTGCTTTTCGCGTTTAACTGTACCGCCACCTGTCATAGGAATGCATTCTTAAGAGAGAGTCCTGCCGTACATTCGAAAAGCTTTCGCATTCCCATGCAGCCCTTAAAGAGAGGAGACATCCCTTCCACTCTCTGTTATGAGATGATTGAAAAAACAAAAGCAAAATAATTCATTGCCATTGCATTTTACCATGGCCATTGTGTCTGCATGGCGTTCTGCCAAAATAAACTTTGCGCGAGTGCATGAAATATAGCTGCGAGTTATCGTTACCTCCTCTGGCGATAGAACAACCGTAGAACGGGTGGTCTCGATTTTAAGAGACAACCAATCGTTAGTACTTAACCTTAACCTTGACCCAATGCCTCTTGTTGTGTGACGATGTGGGCTGTGGGCACATCGTTATCGATAGCTGTCAAACTCAAAACAGAAAATGGTGCAACTTTTACTCACCGTTTTTTGTTCTTGCTGAAACTGCAACTGCACAACTAACCGCTTTGGACTGCAACCGACCGGTTTACCGTGAAACCAGAATATTAACCAAAAACTGTGCACTTCTCCGCGTATGGTGACGATCACGACACACAAGTAAAGTTCAACTAGCAAACCAGAACAAACTATCTTTTAGGTTAGCAAACTGTATCTCCGTCTCTGTGTATATGCACCTCAATTTGAAGCGAAAATCAAATCAAATGAAATGATGCAGTGTGTGAATGTTTATCGCATTGTGCCACTTCTTTCAAGTTTCAAAGGCCTATACCGTTTTCACTGACTGGTGTCAAGTCTTTAATTTTTTTTAGCACTTACTCCGAATGGCCAACAGTGGCGGAGTGCAGAAATTTGTACAGATACACTTTGGTTTGAACTGAAATAGTTTGCCCATCCGCTGCGTTCGACCGACGAATCTCAACTGAAACTGAAGACTGAGTGAAATGATTTCGCTTCCTCGGCATGCGATTCCAGCATATCCCATGCCCGTACCCATACCCATACCCAATACCCATGTTGGTTGCGAGGCTTGTCTGCTGCTAAATGCTACTGTTGGTGGAGCTGGTGATGGTGATGGCTATAACCATGATCGTAATGATGATGTTATTGATGACGATGACGATGACGATGACGATGACGATGGTTGCTGGTGGAGGTTTGTTGTTGGTTGGCCGTACCTTGTACGTTCCCTGTTAATCATTTTTCTTTTTTATACATTTTTGGGGGGAATCCGAATTCAATATCCAAAAGGTTGATATTTTGATTAGGTGTTCGGTTTGTTTGTTGTAGCACTCTGGGGGAGGGATGACAGTTGCGGTTGGGTGGCAAAGTGTCGAGTTTAATGCTCGTCAGGGGGTTATGGGTGTTATATTTTTGAATTTCAATACCAAACTGTAATACGGTTTTTACTGTGAATGTTGGCTTTATTTAGATAGAACGATGGGTGGATGAGAAGTTTTGGGTTGTTAAACTGTCTATCCTGTTGGAGTGTTGGATGCGAGATAAGGAAAGTGTAAGATGCTCGGGGTGGCACTTTCGGTAGATTATCACTGAGTGTTGGGTAACACTTAGTTTTGATGATGTGGTTGTTAGTTTATGTGATCCCTACCGTTTTGTAGGCAGAAAAATTGGTATTTTTTGGGGGAGAAGTGTGTTTTTCACTTATGGGAAATGCCAAGTAGTTCTAGTTTGATGAAGAAAGATACATTTCTTGATTTTTCCTCATCCCAAAAGAAGCATATTTGATTTGCTTTACTAAAACTTTCACATCGTTAGTATGAATATTTCAAGTGGTACTACCTAACGTAGACGCAATGGCTATTTTTAAGCAAATGCGATGAATTTAGAATTTGTTTTGACGGTTCACGTGACTTATTCCCGCCCACACTTTTCTTGGAATAGCTTTATGGTGTTCTTAAATTTAAATTTTTCCAAGTGTTTTAATAAAAATAAGAGAAAGTTGTTATCAAGTGAGTCAAATAGAATGCAGTGGCGTTCATACGTTTTTACTGCTTTGTGTGGGTATTTGCGGTAGCTTGATCGTCTCATCGAAAACCATTTCAATTAGCAAACTAAATATTATGTATTCCTAAAAACGTTCATTACGTAAACCAAAACTCAAGTGGGACTGGGAAGTACCGAGTTTGTAGTTGTCGCTGTTACTTCAGCAATTTACTTTTTGCAACGCATATGTAGGGCGTAGTATTAGCTCAAATAGTCAATTTGGATCGATTTCAAATTTAAAATACTTGCGCAAAGTGTAAAAGCGGATCCAAATGATGATGATGGCGAAGTTCTAGTTGTAGGTGTAGTTGTAATTGTAGTTGTAGTTGTAGTTGTAGTTCTACTTTTAGTTTCAGTTGTAGTAACGTTTACTTTCAACAAGACGGCGCTACTTGCCACACAAGCAACGAAACCATTGATCTTTTACGGGAAAAGTTTCCGGACCGTGTTATCTCTCGAAGAGGTGATCACAATTGGCCACCGAGATCTTGTGATTTAACACCTTGCGACTTCTTCCTTTGGGGCCACGTGAAAGATAAGGTCTACGCCAACAGCCCAGCGTCGATTCAAGACCTCAAAGATAAAATTCGTGAGGCTATCGAGGACATAGGGCAGCCACTTTGCGATTTGGTTATAAAAAATTTCATGAAAAGGATATGGTCCTGTATGCGTGCTCGTGGTGGCCATTTGGCTGATGTTGTTTTTCATTATTAACGGCATACCTTCCTCTCTATTATGAAATAAACATCCGATCATTTATCTCAAAAAATGGCATTTTTCTTTGAATACCAAAATAACACCTCTTATTGGAAAACCCTTTAGTTGTAGTTGTAGTGGTAGCTGTAGTTATAGTTTTAGTTTTAGTTTTATTTTTGGTTTTAGTTCTAGTTCTAGCTGTACTTGCAGTTCTTATTGTAGTTGAAGTTGTAGTTGTAGTTGTAGTTTAGGTTCAATTTGTAGTTACAGTTGTTTTATAGTGTAGTGTGATGTTAGTAATAGTTGCAGTTGCAGTTGTAGTTGCTGTCCAGCATACATGGGGCCAGGATCTTCTTCTTTTCTTTCTAAATAAAAATGAACCGTAATCTTAAATCTTTTGGCCGAATCCATCCTTAACGACAAGAACTGACTCTCGTACTTGGAGCGGAAGAAGCTCAAGCCACAGGAGCTTACCGTTGGCCCAATCCCTTCCTCCTCAGAACCACTCGTTCGAATGAAAGGAATATGCTATTAATTGTCGACCAAATTGGGAAAATTTTTCAGAACAGTTTTACCCTCGTTTGACAAACGTGTTCAGTGAAAAAAACCCCAACCCCTCATAGCCTAGTGATATAAAACCGATGCAGTCGCTCCGCTTGAAACTACTCCAATGACCATGACTAAGTTTAATGTCACCGATTATTTCCAGCATCAATGTCGTGGATACAGGAAGACCAATAAATCTATTCGGCTGTGAGTATACCCACCCCAACGTAACGAGGATCTAACTATGCCAACCGAATCATATTTTGTTCTTGAACCGAGAGCCATTCGAGTTTATGTGGTATAAGTTGAAACAATAAAAATGATAAATTGGTAACGAGACCCCACTTGCCGAGACGCTACTGTATAGCATTTCACTTTAATTGACCTCCCAAGAGTATGCAATACAAGTTATTTTTTAAGTATTCCTTTCTTTTTCCTTCAGGGCATAGTTTAATGCGCACTCAAAATCGGAATGGCACAATACCAACCAGGCAACACTTCAAGAAACCCCACTAGAGCCCCCACAGCCAACTTTAATGGTTGCATATACACAAAGAACTGACGTCACGAGTCCTTCACTATTCCCAAAATAGACTACCTTGACGATGAGAGAACGTGACGTGAGTTCAATGTCACTCACCGGAACTGCAAAAAGGCCGTCAGCATAGAACAGCGCAGCCAGTATCCAAACATCCTCATGCGCGCAGTATGTATACCCATCAACCTTGTGTAATATCCTCCCAACGACCTTGAACGTTTCAAATAGGTACACCACATCCACAACACAACGACAGATCCCATCCAACGGTAATGGCCTTTGAGGGATTTCAAGGGAGAGCATACCAAACGCGGACTTAATTGACGCATGCAATAAATTCACATCCTTGAGAGAGCATTTATGCACTCGGGAGAGGGACGTGGGTGGATGCACTACACTCACACTTGCAGCCACTCACCGAGAGACAGAGAGTGACGTTTGCGGTGGCATCGGCTATCGGCATGTGCGAAATCCAACTGGAGAGAAATAAGAGAATTTACAATTTACATAAAGAGCGATTCCAAAGCTCCTTTTCAAGGTCAGTGGAGCAGGACTACAACAGGGTGTCGACTGTAGAGCTCGATGTGCACAATTACCTAAATAACCACACCAGCAATGTCTAAAGCGTAGATGTAAAAACGAGGCTGCTCTGATTAGTTGAACGCAAGACCTTGCAGTTTATAACTGTCGAGTGTCGTGTGACGCGCGAAAGTCCTCGAAAGTTAGACGAAGCCCCTTCGAAATCCCCGAGAGTCTCCACTCGAGGTAAGTGGCAACTTAATCAAACCGAACTGGACTAGAAATCAGTGCAATCGCAGAAAGTGATTTACTTGGAAAGATAACATAATCCCCAACGTAGAGTGTCTAGCGTAGGCTTGCACTATAAAAACGCCACCTTCACCTGTTGGACTTTCATTTAGCGATCCCTATACAATGTCGTTTAAGCTCGTTGTAGCCATTCTAGTCAGCCTTGCCTTGGTGGCGTGCTCCTTTGCAGAGAGGGAGGGCCGCATTGTTGGCGGCAAGGATGCTGGCGAAGGTCAATTCCCGCATCAGATCTCGCTTCGCCGGAACAACCAGCACACCTGTGGTGGATCCATAATTTCCAACAAACACGTCCTCACTGCCGCCCATTGTGTTGTCCAAAGTGGAATTACTCCGTAAGTTAGACCTGACCACCTTCCTAGATAACCTTCTCACATTTCAGACTCTTTTCCAGGTACCCAGCAAGTCAGTTCACCGTCTATGTCGGTTCCACGAACCGCGTATCCGGAGGTGGCGAAGTAGCCGTTTCAAAGATCAAGGTCCACGAGAACTATGGCAACTTTTTGAACGATATTGCCGTGCTGACTTTGGCTAAGCCTCTAGCTTTTAGCAAGAAGGTTGCTCAGATCGCTCTGGAGACCAAAGAGATTCCGCACGATGCCCAGGTTTTGATTTCGGGCTGGGGACGTCTTTCAACTAATGGTGCGATCCCCACGCAACTGCAATATAACACCCTGCAGGCTGTCAGTGAGAGGAAGTGCTTTGCTTCTCAGGGCTTGAACGACGATTCGCTGCTCTGTTTGGCCCACGAGAGGAACAACGGCGCATGCAATGGCGACTCTGGCGGTCCCGCTACATACAAGGGCAAGCTGGTTGGCGTTGCCGGCTTTGTTGTTATGGGATGCGGCAGCAGGAACCCTGATGGTTATGCCAAGGTTTCGCATCACGTTAAATGGATTCAGAAGAATTCTGCCTAAGGGCTATTCTAGTTGGATGACCAAATAAAGTTTACGATCTCTTTCCAAGTTGTGACTTTTTGTATAGTCAGCTTCTGCAGTTTATAATGAATCTTATAAGTTTCGGAGTTCCGTAGTGCCACCGCTAAGTTGTTAAGTTGCAAATTGTGAGTACGTAGGTACACAAGTTGATATGCAGCTGAGTTAAGAAATCAACTTCAAATTCGTGATATTACAACGAATAGAATGACAGTTTGGTTTTTACCAATTTTCACTAATTTTAGTTGCCACTTTGTCGGTGACACGTCCTCTTTTGCCTTTGCACGGCTCAATTTGTTTCAACCTGTATAAAAAAATATTATCCACATAAAAATTTAAGCTGTATCTAACCCATCCCAAAAACGCATCAAAGCCGCCTTGAAAAACAACTAAAAAACGTCGAGAATGCCTCAAAATAAATGCCCCAAAGAATGCTCCTAAAAGTGCCTCGAAAATGTCTAAGAAACCTCCGAAGAGCGCCCCACAAAACATGGCTAAAAATGCCAAAAACCATTTCCAAAGAGAGAGACAAGCTGCTCCAAAGAAGGCTCTCAAAAATGTGTCGAAACAGGAATTTGAAATTTTCAAAACAACTCCCAAAAGTCTCTTAAAAGTGAGTCGAAAAATGTCAAAGAAACCTCTAAAGAGCGCCCCTTAGCTTGCCTAAAATCCTAAGAAAAAAAAACATCAAAACACGCTTTTTAAATAACCTAAAAGACGGCCAAAAATACCCCTTAAAGAATGTGTCGAAAAAAGCTTTCCAAAAAATTCCCTATAAAATACGTCGAAATTGCTTCCAAAGATGCTGCGAACAACTACCTAGAGGACGATCCGAAAAATGCTCTAAAAAATTCCTCTAAAAAGACCCAAAAGTTTATCTAAAAATGCGTCGAAATCGCTCCGCGAAAATCGCAAAAAAAATCTAAAAAATTGCGTAGAAATGCGTTGAAAAAAAGCATAAAAATCTCCTAAGTAAGACGTGAAAAACGTGTCGAAAAGAGCCAGAAAACCCCCTCGAAAAATGTCATACAAATCACACCTTAATATGCATAAAAGCACTTTGAGAAACACTCAAAAACGCTCTTAAAAACGTGTCGAAAAGCGCCATAGATCCCTCTAAAAAGACACCCCGAAGGGAGAAAGCCGGTAGTGAGAAAGCAGCCCTTTGACTCGATGTGTAAGCCTCTGGAATATTTTGAGAGACAGATTCTTCTGGTGTTAATGGCCCCAATTTCGATACCCTTATCTCTTGCCATTGTAAAGGGTGATTTTTTAAGAGGTTTAGAACTTTTTTTAAAAAAAAAACACAAAAAATTTGAAAAAATGAATGAAATATTTATTTGAATCGATAGTTTGAACCTTGCAATTTAATGTTTAAAGATAATTTCATGCAAATGTTGACCGCGGCTGCGTCTCAGGTAGCCCATCCGCTGAGTCCAATTTTGGCATACTCTTTCACACATATCGGCCGGTATCTCACGAATGAATGCATGGATGTTGGCTTCCAGTGCACGATCTAGGCGGCCAATTGACCGGCCCGAAACGTGAAATTAACTGTTCACCAAACTCGCCTCGCAATTGCGCCATTGTTTCGCGTGCTGTGTGGCATGTGGCACCGTCTTGTTGAAACCACATATCCTGCAAGTCAAGAACTTCTATTTCGGGCAAAAAAAAGTTTGTTATCATCGCTCGGTAGCGTTCACCATTGACAGTAACGCTGCGATTCGCATCATCTTTGAAGAAATATGGCCCAATAATGCCGCCGGCCCATAAACCGCACCAAACAGTGGCTTTTTCGGGATGCATTGGTAGCTGTTGCAATGCTTCTGGCTGATCTTCACTCCAAATGCGGCAATTTTGCTTATTTACGTACCCATTCAACCAAAAATGAGCCTCATCGCTGAACACAATTTTTCGATAAAAAAGCGGATCCTCGGCCAGCTTTCCAAGAGCCCATTCACCAAAAATTCGGCGTTGTGGTAGGTCGGCTGGCTTTAGTTCTTGCACCAGCTGTATCTTAAAAGGCTTTACGCCCAAATCCTTCCGCAAAATTTTCCACGTAGTGCTGTAACAAAGGCCTAACTGCTGGGAATGGCGCCGAATCGACATTTCGCGGTCTTCTGTCACACTAGCTGATACGGCCGCAATATTTTCTTCACTACGCACAGTACGTAAACGTGTTGGTGGTTTAATGTCCAACAAAGTAAATTTGGTGCGAAATTTGGTCACAATCTTCCGAATAGACTGCTCAGAAGGTCGAGAATGCCGATCATAAAATGGAAGCAGCGCGCGATGAACATTTCGAACCGAGCACGAATTTTGATAGTAAAATTCAATAATTTGCAAGCGTTGTTCATTTGTAAGACGATCCATGGTTAAATTGCAAACCAAACTGAAGCTGCTTGACAGTGACACAAGGTACTAAACACACGTCAGCTGTCAAAACCAGTGTTGCCAAAACCAAACCAGCTAAAAAATCACCCTTTATTTGCAAAATATTTAAAAAATGTATATATTTTCACCAATTCCTTCGATGTCTTCAAGTCACATCGCATCAAATCGCAGTAAGCAAAAATTTAGTTAAATATAGGCGACCCCTCGAGCGTACCATACCTGCAGCAATAAACATTATGGCTTTTAGAACTGTCAAGTCTCTCGTAAACGTCTGACAAACAACAGAGAGCACAATTGCTTTTCAATTATCCATTAAAGTTGTGGCCGCCTTTTCTTCCGCCCAGTAGAACAATGAGAAGCTATGACTAGGGCACCTATTTATAACTTTCATTTATAAGACTTCTTGGGTTTATGAACACCTTGGCAAGCTGAATTTATTTTTAATGCCAAACTCTACACACATAACTACACCAACTAATTAAACGAAATACTCGTTTTCACTTTATTTTGAACTCATATACAGCGAAAAGGTTTCAAATAGTTCTTTGCCCCTCAAAACACACACGTGCCTTGTTCGTCTTCTTGTCCATTTCTGTGTGAGTAATACCCTACCACCGGCTTGCTAAAAGTAAAAGAAAAACCTAGAAAACAATAACAAACACAACACAGATTTTAGCCAAAGATAAACACGTTTTATATAGTGACTAACGAGCTCATCATGTCTCCAACCACTCAGCGAATAGGTACACATCTGTAAGTCTGGCCAACAGTGTTTCAATTCAAATGAATTGTGGTTGTAGAAAAATGAAAATAACTTTCATTTGAATTGAAGCACTGTTGGCCAAAGTGTTTGTCAGTCTTGTCGCCGACTTCAAATTTGAATACGTCGACGAATTGTTTGACACTGGATTTTAAAAAGGTTCGTTCGGGTACTTTTTTGCAAACGTAAAATAATTAAAAATTTGCTAAGAAACTGTGCGAATGCGACTACCATTGACTTATTATATATGGACTGCTAGTGAATTGTCACTTCCATACAATCTCTGCCCAGAAAATGACGCCAACATAACTAGCGCTCGTAGTACTATGCGAAAAATAAGTGAAACAAAATGACAACCATCTTGGATTTCTCCGTAGAATGCTAGAGCCTCCTATTGGGCGTGAGTGGAATTGCCAAGTGAAACGGTTGAAATTCAAATTGTTGCGGCATTGTTTACAATATATGTCATCTCGAAATTGTGCTAGTTTAAATAATTAATTATAGATGGAACCAAGAAAATTTGAATAAAAAATCGTTTTTCACTGTCCCATAAATTGCACAATTTTCGTATATTTATTACGAATTAGTTTTTTATATTGTTTTTCATTATTAATTTTAGAATTATGATGTAATAGCACTTTAGCGTATATTTCAATCACATTTCTGATCAATAAATACTTATTATTGCCAAGAATATCGCATTCAACTACATGCGAATTTAATTCATCATATATAAATTGCTTAAATCTATATTTCTTAAAGTACTTATATCTGCAACGAAATGGAAACGTCAGATGTGAGTTTCCAATTTATTCCGCTTCGAACCACGAGAGCTAGCGCTTATGTTGGAACCAACCCGAAGTTGTCTACTAGCAGTCCATATTATAATAAGTCAATGGCGACTACGTACTGAGAAAATTGAAAAAAATTAGTGGGAAATCCATTTTCCCTCTTTTAATTTTTTCGTAATTTTCTACTCGCCGAATGTCGACTTACTAAAAAATGAAAAATGAAAACGTACAACTTAGTGACAGTTCAAAAGTTTGACAAGCAAAACTCGATTTATTTTCGTCTTCAACGATGTCGGAGAAAGAAGTTGAAATTGAATGTTCTCCTAGAACATATCTGGTAAGTTTAATAGGTATTTAGCTTATTAAAAATTCAATTCCAACTTATTTTGTAGATGTTGCATTTTACGATAATGTCAAAATGGCATTTCTTAAAGTTTTTGTAAGAAAAGCGGTCACGTACTTCTCTTGGAATTGAGAGATTTGTCTCTCGATTTTTGATATTTGACATTTTTCTATGCTGAAAGTACACGAACGAACCTAAATTGACGTCGAAGGTTGCCATGTAAATCAGACAGCCAAGCACCGAAATGTGTCTCGAGTAGAAAAGCAAAAGCTCAGACGACATTACTTGCCGCTAAGATAGATTAGCGCCAACCCAATAAGTAGACGCCTTCAAAGGTAGTACAACTTTTTCTATCGTGAGAATGCATTCACTCCAAAGCTTCGATGACGTGATGCAATTGCAAAAACAATTCAAAAACTATGTTATTTCGCAACTGCGCCCTGGCCGCATCAACCACCATCGACAGTAAGGCCCTGAAAACAGTGACAGCCAATTCCTCCCCCAACCAATTCACCAGCTGTTATCAACGAGATAGCAACTGCAACCAAGATAAGATACCTAGACACAAAAATATAATTTATCCCAACCCAATTAGATGTCTGATTATTATTTTTTATACATTTGGTTGGGGAGTCCAACACACACACACACACACACACACACAATCAAAGCACCACACAACACGCTCTCGTCGAACCCCACCACCATCGAGACAATGCTACAACAATGTGTTGGATATTCCACTCCGTGTATTCGCAACCACTCGCTGTACTGCATCGCCACACAGCCACAGACAGCCCGACGATTCCACTCTCAGTTCAAATCGAATTCTTGAGGTGTTCACTGTTCAACACCGTTGCAGCTCCGCTAGCGCACGCAAACCATCGGTCTAAATAGTGAACAATATTGTGCCACTTGTGTGTGGAAAAACAATGTTTTCTTATCTGTAAAATCGAGTAATTTCACGGTTAAGCAATCGCGTACGGAACGCAGATTCCAACTGAAATCTGTGATTCACATAGATACACACGAAGCAGCAGTCGTGGTCGGGGGTAGTGCGAAAGGGTGTAAAAAAAAACTCAAAAACAGCCCACATACGCCAGAGGAACTGAGAAATCCACCATCACGGAGTATCTACAAAGGCGGAAGCTTTCGGCCAGCAAAATGCGTTCCACCGAATTTCACCGGAAAGGTAGGATAGTTTATCGCACACAACAAAATCAAACCTACACCACGTACATTGAATTTTAAACCAAATTTAGGTTTCAGCTTTGGAATCGTAGCTGAAAGTGTTTGCCTAGATATCTGTGTATCTATTAAGTGTTTGTATCCGGATTTGGGAGGTTCTAACATACATTCTGGCTGGTACACAGCGACCATGGCGTATAGGTCACAATGAGCTAATCACTGTTTTGGCTTAGCCAGTCGAAGCTATCTGGTTCTCCTCTTCGTACTGTCGTTTACATAACAATTAGACTTGTGCTGGTCGGCGGGTTTGAGTTGATTTGTGGCACACGACTAACTGGAATTTAGTTGCAATACGTATGTTATTAGGATCGGTGAATTGACGTTTTGAATTGGTATTCCGTTTCGAGCTCAAATGTAGGGCGAGAGCGGCTTCTTTTGTATCAAACTTGTATTTATTACACCTGTCATTTCCGTCTGTTGTACATACAGCGCAGGTGGAGCAGAAGTAGGAGCCCACCTATGCCAATACTTGAAGATAAAAATAGATGTTTGTCTGAGGTCAAGACGTATCTCTGGAGAATCAAATGAGCCGTCTTGAGTTTCTTTGTACTGAGTATAGCTACTGCATCGACGACAACCACCCATCGTTCATTGTGGGGTTCTTTCGTTTTGTCTTCATTAAGTTTGCCTTCTTGCTGTGTGGTAGGTGCATTCTTGAGATAAGCCACTGTGGCGATGTGTCGTTTACCTTTTGAGTGCGACAGAGTGCCTCAGAGGTGGGTGAACGAATTATTGTGCTTGTCTCTATTGTAAGGTTTCTGGTGCGGTGCGGTATTCTGTTTCAATCTCCGAAGGGGATCAATGCAAATGCCACACAGAATGTGAGAAAGGCATGGAAATGGCGCGTATTATCTGCTCGATATGGGTTTCTTATGAGCAATGGATTCTGAAAAGGGACTAGAACGAGCGTGCTTGTGGCTGTGTGCAAGCGGAAGGTGTCAGTCTTTGATCGATGAAGATAACTCGCCTACATACACACTTCCGTTCGTAGAACAAGTGGAAGAAAAATTTGAGATAAAAATTTGAAAGAAACTGCGAGTAAAAATAGACGAGATAAGCTTCAGATTGAAGGTGTATCGTGTGCTCAAGGCGAGCGTATGTCTACTGTTGGCATGTTGTGTTTTGAGGGTCTGTTGTAAGTTTGTCGTGCACTTAAAAGCACTGACATCTTGCAGGGTTAGTTTTCTAAAATAGGACTTCGTATGAACACTGAAATGAAATGGTCTCTGTATACCCTTGTGGAGCTAGGCACCACCCATTTTGGGCATGGCTCAATTTACAATTGCCTTTCCAACTGCTACGATGTGGCTCTTCTTCGACAGTCTTATATGAAGTTGTCCCCTGGAAAGGAATGGCACATTTCGTGGCACTAAATATCTCACCATAGGCGTTTTTCCGTTTTAAGTTCAGAGCTGAGCACTGAACTGAGCTTGCTCAGATAGTTCTGCTGTATTTATGAAATATTTATGTCATAAATGCATAAATTGAATATTTATTATTTGTTACTTATTAAATTGGTTAATTTTCAGTTCCCAAACAACAAGGTTCGTCCGCCATTTCAACTATTTTGGTTATCCTGTTTCTTTTTTCTGTCAAATGTGACTGGAAATGTGTAATCACATTCTCAATCAGTCAATTTATTCTGAGCTCATAGAGCGCGCTCTAATCATGCTCTGAAAGAAAAAAGAAACGCAAATTCTGATGGGTCTGAAATAAAAAGAAACACGAACTTTTTGTATAACAGTTCAGGTTCTGCTCTGAACTAAAAAAGAAAAACGCCTTTTATGTCGTTTTTTCTGATAAGATGTGCTCATTTTACTGAAGTTAACTGCTTTCAGCTATTGACTTATTATATATGGACTGCTGGTGAAATGTCACTTCCATACAATCTCTGCCCAGAAAATGACGCCAACAAAACCATCGCTCGTGGTTCTATGCGAAAAATAAGTGAAACAAAATGACAACCATCTTGGATTTCTCCATAGAATGCTAGAGCCACCTATTGGGCGTGAGTGGATTTGCCAAGTGAAACGGTTGAAATTCAAATAGTTGCGGCATTGTTTACAATAGATGTCATCTCGAAATTGTGCTACAGATGGAACCAACAAAATTTTAATTAAAAATCGTTTTTAATTGTCCCATAAATTGCACAATTTTCGTATATTTATTGCGAACTAGTTTTTTATGTTGTTTTTCATTATTAATTTTAGAAACATGCTGTAATAACACTTTCGCGTATATTTCAAACACATTTCTGATCAATAAATACTTATGATTGTCAAGAATATCACATTCAAGTAGATGAGAATTTGAATCATCATATAAATTACTTACATCTATATCTCTTAAAGTACTTAAAACTATCAGGCTGTAAATCTTATTGCACTCTAATTTATTTTGTAATTCATACAAAAACACAGTTTTCTGGACAGTTTTACAAATTTTGTTTGTCCTTATATGGGTTTCTCAGGAAACCCTTAGATTTTATATTAATAAAATTAGATTTTTCTGTTCGACAAAAAATAGGAAAAGTTGTCGGCACTGAACCGGGAAACAATTGCATTCGAAAGGCAATTTTTTTGTAGCAATTTACTTCGAAATGTTTGGAGCAAATTCTTTTCAATGTAGGTCATTAAGACAACGTATCGCCGAAGCCAATCCTTGTTATCCCTTTTTTTTACGCAATTTAAATAAAACAAAATGAGAAACAATTATACAACACTTCATTTATTAATTTTAAATCTTTATTCAATTAATCGCAATAATACAGTCGGTTTCCAATTTATTCCGCTCCGAACCACGAGAGCTAGCGCTTATGTTGGAACCAACGCGAAGTTGTCTACTAGCAGTCCATACATAATAAGTCAATGCTTTCAGCGCCATTCAGTTTCAGAGAACAGGTACTAAGAGAACGCCAGTTTTAGCAAATAGTCGAGACACAACCCAATCCAACAAGTTTACATCGCTTTATAGCAATTGTTTGCATACCTGCAGGCTGCTCAAAGCAAGGCACTTTGAGCATTTATCTACTTAATTTTGCTTTTGCTTTGTCGTGATACATGTTCAGTAAAACAAACTTTATCTGAAGTAAAAACTACTAACGAACTTGCGAACGAAGAAGCAACAGCAGCAGTCATGCTTAAGGAGAGTGTCTGCATCTACTGACAGAACAAATACCTAAATAAAATACTCTCTCCATCTGTCGGGTATTCTCCTAAACAACTGACAGTCCAGAAGTGATCGTTAAATTGAAAGGCGACTTTGGAAACACGGATTAGAATATTTGGTTGGCCCATTAATAGCGCCATTTCTTGTTCAAAACTTTTCCTCTGAATATAATACATGTAATCCTTGTGCAGTTTCAAATGCACGCCAACAGCACACCTGCTTATATCGAAACCAATGCCTACTACACCCATAAATCGGAGTTGTCCCACTCAAACAGGCTTTTGTAACTTTACAGGGAATGCCAATCATAAATGTGGTGAAAACTCCTTCATGCCGTATTCCATTTTCCTCCCTTCATATATTATTAAGTCCACCCACATATTTATTACAAAAGGGTGTACAATTGCAGTTCCAATACATCACCCACTTGAACGTTATTCCACTTCCGCTCCGCTACATCAGGGGGTGAGTTTCCATGCGACACTCTTATCCAAAACAATTTGTATTATTATGAAAAAATAAATCGATTTTCCAAAGAAAAGGAAACATCCCCCGAAGAATGTTTACATTCAGCAGCTGGCTTAAGGGCGCTTTTCAAAGCTATTATCATTTTTTAATGTGTGTGTTTGGAAAAAGTTAAGCCAACAATCACAAGGACTTGGCACATATTCTACGACAAGTGTTGCTGCAGTCGTTGCACTGCAATTTTGTGACACATTCCCATGCCAGAGCCAGGGTGTCCTGCCTTCGTGTTCTACATTTGTTCAGTCATTCATAGGGCTTCGAACATATTCCTATCCTACTTCACTTTTATTATTATGCACGCCACTCTCACATATATATACATGAAACATTATTATGCACATCGCATTGTTGGCATATGCATTGGGTTAATGTCAGTCCTCTCTAGCTATGCTATATGAATGGGAAATTACATCTCCATCTGTATGCACTGGCATTTTATGCGCATCTGGCCATGCAGCAGCTTGAGTTCAATTCGCTTTAATTGATGCTTAGCGTTTCGCTTTGGCTACTACACATAATGATGGCATCAAGTAGTTTGTTCCGAATCGTAAATGTCGCAAATACGAGTAGACTGATAGATAAGATCGCAAGCATTTGTTTTCAGCGATTAATTGCAGTAACATTTGAATAATTAATTGCATGGTGCGAAACTAATTTGTCTGGGGATAGGTGATTTAATTTCCCTGGCAAATTGATTGAACCGCACGTCATGAAGGGTTTTCTCTACGTTTTGACACTTGAATTATAGAGTCTTCTGTTCTATGTCAGAGTCGAGTCTGATTTGGAAGAAAAGAGGTTGATATTCATTTTTCTCTTTGCTTTCGGAGCATAATTGGAGCGTTCTCAGACTCGGAGTAAACTTAAATAATATACCAACAGTAAAATATACAACTTTCTCTTGGTAACAAGCCGAATTGACGTATAGCGAACCATTTCAGTTAATTTAAGAAGTTTCTGACAGCTTCTGACATTTACGTAAAGACCTCTATCAAAGCGTCCGTAGCGACGTACCAAAATCTAAAATACACAAAGCTGACGTGAAATGGTTTGCGCAAGCACTCAAGTACGCTACTGGTACAATTTCAGCGAACACTAACCCCGAGTACAATTCTTTGACGTTTCACCAGAGGCTGTCCACTCAAACAGTTCAAAATTGTGATTTCAAAATCTAAAGCCTAGTACGCTGTTCCGTGACAGCTAAAATTAAGCGCCTATCCAATGTTTGTCTCCACCACCTCGCGTAACGCTTAATTTTGACAGCTCAAATTCATTACAGAAAAACAAACAAAACCGGTTCATTTTGTGATTTGGATCTTACTTTACTATTTATTTCTACAAAACGTTCTTAATTTACTCGATCTGTCAAAATTAAGCTGCGAAAAATTTGTTTTTCATTAATCACTAGCTTAAATTTGAAACTGGAAGCTCTTGGAGTTAGCTTTAACTGAATACTGTACTGCATATAACTGCTTTGCTGTGGAAATGTAATAAACTTTTTTTTCGCTACCGCTAGAGCTCTACGGAGGCGTTCCTCCAGCGTTCAATGAATGTTACATTTTTACAGTGAAAACTAAATTCAAAAATATGATCACCGTACCCTTTTATATCTATAGGCTCCTCGCACAATAATTGATTGGGCGGAACATTTATTTTAATAAAAAGTCACTTTCAAAGTAAGCAAGTGATTTACTTCGCGTGTTTTGTTGTAGAAGGTGTCTACAGTTATCTCCTAGTTTAACAGGTCAATTTACTTCAATTTCTTAATAATTGGTTCGTATCGTAAAATTGTTAAGTGCTGAAGCGATTTGTCGTGTTTGAAGTCAATTAACACTTTTCTGGTTCAGTGCTTTGATTTAAATTATATCTTCCATTAAAACTAGCTTTCTGACGCATGGAGAAGTTCCAAACCCCAATTCTTTTTTGTGTTTGTCGTACATTTAAAACGAGTGAACAACTCCTATTCATAAACAAAATAGATAATACCTAATTATGCATTTGGAAAAATTATACGTGACACTTAATGTCAACTGAAGAAACTGTTCACATGATCAATCAAAGCCAATAAAATTTCAGAGATATGATGTATTCACGCACAACAGCCGCTACCTGTCAGAATTGGTAAATTAGAGTTTACAACATCCCCTGTACCACAGTTGGCTGTTTGCTTACAAGTCACAGCCATGTGTCAGAAAATTAGAGCAGTGTAATTATTTAAAGCAATTGACACACAGTACAAATATAGAAATTGATTTTGAATATTTCCACTTTTAAGCGTAAATCGGAAAAATGTAATATTGGACGAGAGTTCAGCTCCTCAAGTCGTCACTAGTGAACTAGTTACACATCAGTTACGTCAAATTTCTGTATGCAAACTGACGTTTTACTCACTTGTGCACATTTTTTATAAATATCTACATTGCGTACATTTCTAGCTAGTGAAACTTTAATTACCCCGAGTTTTTTCACGTTGCTTCTAGTTTTCTATGAAAGTTTTCCTATACGATTGATAATATTTTTTTTATACCTATATTCAACACAGCAGTCCACTCACAACGTGCAACAATGACATACTTGCCCCGGTCGCCAATAAATTGTCGTTTAAATTTGTTGACATTACACTTTGTTGTCTTATCGCATCGGCTTCGGTAAAAGGAAGCAACGATGCTTACATTTTTTGTTTAATTGGATTTGTAAATATTACGTTAGTTTATCGCATCGATGTCAATCGGCAATAGAATTTAGGTCAACTGACAGTCTGAACTGCTCAAAGTGTAGATTGGCTGCCCACTTGTGTCGCATTGCGACATCTCTCAATCTGAAATTGTAGGTAAAACTATTTTAATCGCTGGAAATGATTTGTGTACAAGGAAAGTAAGAAAGACAGAAAGAAGGAACTGACATTAAATCTGCTGCTGTAATTTGTATAAAGTGAATGTCATCATCGCAGCGATGAGATTTCTGCTTAGAGTGGCATTAAATTTGATTATGATAAAGAGAAGTTGGTTGTGGTTCTGAATGGGGACTATCCGCCTACTCATCAAGATAAACACTTTGTTTTGTGTGAGCATTTTTTTATCGCTTGAACGCATATGACATCTTTTATCTTGTATCACAGTATATGTATTGAAATGTGTTTTCTTTCTCAACCCATTTTGAGATTGAAGATCGTTTACACTAGAGGCCAGAGTCTCGTCGTCTTCGCGACCACATTATACCGCAAAACCCAACTATGCAAAGGCAGACACAATCAACTTTCAACATAAACGGATCAAATGTCACTTTGTGTTTGGGGTGGGGGAAGTACGATCGGAGGCGCGTCGATGCTAGATTGTATCGTTGCTGAAAATGAACTGTAAATTGATTGATATTTTGTCTCGGTTTTCGTTGGATTGATCGGAATCGAATCGAAATTATGTGGTTTGTTGCAAAAAGAATTGCAATTCCATTGAAACCGCAACGCGGCGTATAGGGTGGTGTTGGCGATAAAACACATTGGTGTTGATATTGGTAATGCACGTTCAGCTTCGGAGTTTCTATTTTCAGATAGGAAAACAATTTCGTTTCTCCCGGGGGAAAAAAGATTGGCTAATGACTCAAATGAGACGATCGTATATGTGAGGAAATCTAAATTGAACCTAATTGGAATTAAGTCACTGAGCGATAGACACATGCACAGTGTAAACACTGATGCCCGGGCACTTTTTCGGAGGCGTTCTGTATGGCTTTTGTTGATGGGAGTTTTTGTTTACGCAAAAGAATGCTAGCTGTGTGCGAATATACAAAAATTTTGATTTTATTGAAGTGAAATGCGTTGTTTATCAGGGTAAATGGAACAGACAGATGACATTTAAAGACGGAAGCTAAGCACTTGAAGTTTGAAGAATTGTCATAACAATGGCATATCATTTAGCGTATGCACTTGTTTTACTAATATTTGTTAATATGAATCGTAAGCAATACATTCTACTAGCGGAAGTTCTTAAAGGTATCCATTCAAGTTGGATCGGTATGATCTCATTTATATGGAAAACCATCGATCAATCAGATGGCTTCATCAATCAAAAATAAATTATTTTTGTCGATTTGTAGTAATTACTAGTAGTTACTTGTAGAAGGGGGCCGACAGACCGGGGTAGAGGTAATTACCCTCAATAAAAATGCATAGTGCGTCTTGGCTAAATAATTCATATTGCGCGCTAACTCTTTTCGACATGATTGGTTTTTCTCCTCACTCATCGGTATATGAATTGTAACAAATAATGCAGACCCCGCACAGGCTTTTTTTATGCATAATATTTCCGTCACCACGCTTTCAAGAAAAAATAGTCAACGGAATTCAAAAATGTAGCTGTTTTACAACTACGAAATTTGTCTGTACTAGATTTACCCTCAATGCAAAAACTATTGGCGTCTTTTTTTGAGCTTCGATCTCAGCAAAGCAAAGTAAAGGAGGATTTATAGCGCGCAATTACAACAACTACTGTGAGTCCTTCACATATACAAAATGTTAACTTGGTACACAGTCATTAAATTCTCGACTAGATTTTTCGGCTACTGCTGATAAACATCAACAAAAAAACTGTTCACGTGACCGATCTAGGCCAATAAAAACAGTAACTGTTCAAGTCAGCCAGCTGTCAGACTTACCCAACAACAATGGGGACGTTCAAGTATCTAGTTTAGT
This sequence comes from Cheilosia variabilis, assembly GCA_951230905.1. NCBI lineage: Eukaryota > Metazoa > Arthropoda > Insecta > Diptera > Syrphidae > Cheilosia > Cheilosia variabilis. The sequence goes on from OX579677.1 coordinate 65,402,384, forward strand.
AAGTCTGACAGCTCTCTCACTAGATGAAACTCGGCTCTGATTGGGGGAAATCGGTCGTGAGAGCAGATGTTTCAGTTGACGTTTTTGGAGGGGTAGACGACGAATCTAGTCGAGAAATTCGTGACTGAGTACTAAGTTGACAGTTCTCATATGTGGCTGACGTAGAAAACGTGACGTTCCCGACCAATCTAGTTTTTGCGTTCAGGTTACATCTTATCCAGACCAATCTAGTCGACTTAAGATGACTAGATTCTTGAATGCGGCCATTCTTCTACGTTTCCAGACACGAAATTCATGCAAACATAGGGTGCGTTCACAAATGTTCAGCAGTCGTACAGTCACAGCTTCGTATCGATGAACGGTGCTACTTTTTATTTCTTAAAGTGTAATTTTGACACCATATATGATGACAAACTGTCAGAAAATACATCATGACTAAAAATTGATAAATTTGAGAATCGTGTTTATTTTCATTAACCATCAGATCTAATTATAAAATCGTAAACCAAAAAAAGTGTTCTGTGACATTGCGAAATATTTTTTTAACCGCAATTCGGAAATAATAATGACAATCAATATTAAAGGTTTGCTTAGGTAGGCCGACATTCGATTTGAAATACACTGCAAGTACATTGCAAGTGTTAGCAGGCTGAACACAGTGCAAAAAATTTCCGACAAAAAATAACAACTCACTAAACATGTTTCATTTGCAAAAATATTTGGTTCCTTTATAGTTTACTTGTTCACAGGCCGATTTTGGAAAAGATTTTACGTCGTTCACATAGAAAACTCGACCAATTTTGGGATCAAATTAAAACCATATTCATACCCAATTTATTTTACACCTCTACCCTGCTATAGAATTAGGAATACTTCAAATATTATTATGACAAACATTATTTTATTCAATGAATTGTCACATCTGGCAGTTCCATTTCCATCCCCTTTCATAGCCCAAGGGATACAACAGTGCACAGTGCGCATGAGCTGGAAAGCAACGAAGTCTTCATAAATGTTTAACTTAAACTCTGTTCGGCACGTTTTTCAGTTATTTACTTCAAATGTTTCAGTTAATAATCTATTAGTAACTAGATTAAATTTATAATTTATGACAGTCCATTTGAAATCCATAACTTAATACATATCTGGGCAACGAAATCCAACTAGTGCATCCATTCCGCAAACAAAATAAATATCCAATCCAATTGGAATATCGTTTGTCCTTTGGAAAATAGAAAACAGTCTACGAACAGATAATACAAGTGGAAAATGTGTTGTTGACATACTCTTGAAGGATACCTCTGTTTTCTTCGCTATAAGTTACTATAAATTCAATAAATTTTTGCTTCTAATTTCCATTTTCTTTTCGTGTGATCTGCTATAAATAATAAAATTAAATAGAATAGGAATAGTGCTGAATAACAACATCGAGGATAACTCCCTACTGAATAGAGGAAAACTTTATAAACATGTCTGGTAAGAAAAAATAAAGATACACACTGTTTTCTCCGCCCAAATTGGAATTCTTGTTAAAGGGATAATTGCAGGAAAATCTCATAGTTAAGCAGTACCAACCTCATTTTCCGCAAATGTGCACGTAATCCAAAACAACGGATGTGGAAAATGAGTGTGAGTACCTCTTCTCTGATTGTTTTAAAATAAGTGTGTGATTTGTGAACATCAATGAAAAGGGATACAAAAAAAAAAAAAAACATAGAATACCATAATCCTTGGGTAATGGAAAAACAAATGCCAATTATGCACTTTTTCACTCTTGCCCTTGTTCTGCCTGGCTCTCCTTTGCGGCATGTTGGAAAAACAAAAAGATGCAGAAATTACGCGAAGTGCACACTCAATGGATCGTGAAAAAGGACTCGTATGCGTCCTTTAATCTGTGGTTTTGTTGTGTTCATGCTTTTGCGATACAATAATAAGTGAAAGAGATATGAGATACACACCATCCTGACGTTGGCATTATGAATGAAGGAGATTTCATGTTTCGTCTGTAGGAGTGCAGTGACTGCAGTCCCGATTAGTAGGCCGGCTGAAGTGGGCGATCGGCAATTTGTGCTTTTGAGGGAGACATTTAATAAACGCCTTTGGGGGACGCTCTTGGCCATAAATGTTGCATTCAAAGTGTTCGTGTTGAAGTGTGTTAATTGGTGGTGTGTAGGGAATATTCAAACTAGGCGCTCGTGAATATGCATACGAGGTTTCCATTTGTGTGAATAAATGTTTTGCCCTGAATGCTAGTATGGGTATAGCGTGTTTTTTTTTGTGGAATTGGGCCACGTTTAAGGGAATTGGTTTAAGTCTGGGTGGAATATTTAATAACAATCATTTTTATAAATCTTCTGTGGTTTATGTTATGTCGAGAAAGCCAGACTCGCATTGAGTTCGCTCAAAATTTTCCGGAAGAAGATTTAATTAGGCGGCGAGTGGAAGAATCGGCAGGGATCGCCAAAACTCACGCAGAAGGATAAAATGCAAACATCTAGAGAAAGAGTTTGCAAATGCATACAGATTTTGTGTTAAGTTTAAGTAACTCTGCACAAAATGTGACTAAACATAGTCGCATTTGTTACGTTGCGGCTAAACGTATACTAAAGCATATTGAGAGGAGGTCCTAGCAAACCCTGTTGCCTGTTGAAGAGAAACCTAAGTTATGTAGGTAGTTCGATGTAAGCGATTTTTACTAAGCTCATTGATAAATGTCTTGGACTACGAAGGAAGGATTCAGCTTCCATGAATTGCAAATTCCACCTACAAATTGTGTTTCACTGCCCACTTACGTTTGACAAACATTCAAGTAGGTAAACTACTGATAAAGCTCCTCAATTCATCCACTTAGAGACGGCTTAGAACTGATTTCCAATTGTCCCACATAGAACACTCTATTCTTTAGCTCTTTTGACATTTCAAGAGTCCCTTTGGTCCACCTATATATAATTTTTGATTTATCTGCTTTCAGCTAAGGCGCCCTCTATAGATCGTGAGCGCGACTACATTGGCTTTGCAACGCTGCCCGAACAAGTTCACCGAAAATCTGTGAAGCGCGGTTTCGAGTTTACTCTGATGGTTGTCGGAGAGTCCGGCTTGGGCAAGTCAACTCTGATCAATAGCCTTTTCTTGGGTGATTTGTACAAAAATCGAGTCATTCCCAATGTGGAGGATCGCATCGAAAAGACGACTCGCATCGAAAAGAAAACAATGGACATCGAAGAGCGTGGCGTGCGATTGCGCTTAACCGTCGTTGACACTCCGGGCTTTGGTGATGGCATAAACTGTGAGGACAGTTGGAGAGTGTGCACGGGTTACATTGATGAACAGGTGAGGTCGTGAAATATTTTTTTTTGCATACCTAATTCATAAGTATCCCCTCTTAGTTTCGACAATATTTCACAGACGAAAGTGGTCTCAATCGCAGGAACATCCAAGACAACCGAGTGCATTGCTGCCTGTACTTTATTCCACCATGGGGCCATAGGTGAGTTGATACAAACACATTTCATTCCCTTTCTGACCGAAAACATTCTCCATTAAGCCTCCGACAAATGGACCTGGACCTCATTCGTCGCCTCCACCGCAAAGTGAACATAGTCCTCGTTATTGGCAAAGCTGATTGCCTTACAAAAACCGAAGTGCGTAAACTAAAGGAACGCATTCTACAAGATCTCGAAGACAATCACATCGAGTTGTATCAGTTTCCAGATTGTGACTCCGATGAGGACGAGGAGTTCAAGCAGCAAGATCGCGAATTGAAGGCTTCCATACCCTTTGCAGTGGTCGGCAGCAACACAATCTTAGAGGTAGCTGGCAAAAAAGTCCGTGGACGTCAATATCCCTGGGGTGTGGTCGATGTCGAAGACCCCGAACACAGTGACTTTATCAAACTGCGAACAATGCTGATATCGACTCACATGCAGGACCTAAAGGATACCACCCAGGACGTTCACTACGAGAACTTCCGAGCTCAATGCATTTCACAGATATCGCAACACGCTCTGCGTGAACGCGGCAAATTGAAGCGTGACTCGATCAGCTCAAACGGCTTCGACTCGACGATAAGCGAAACGGACCGTTTGCTTCTACAAAAAGACGAGGAAATCCGTCGAATGCAAGACATGCTCACTCAGATGCAAGAAAAGCTCAAGGCCACGCATATGATTGATATGAAGAAAAATGACAGTGTCATAGATGTCTAGCGCTCTTTTAACCGAATATCCAAAAAAAAAAAATACAAAAGTGAATTAGAAATATATATTTTTACTACGCGCACAATAAAGATGCATTGATAAATAATAACACCACGATGGACATGCCGGCGAAATAAAAGAAATCTTGACATACAACGAGCCTCTCTACGAAACTGAAGGCAAATTATAGCCCACCAGGACTCTTCCAGCGAAAGGGCTATTCAAAAAAATTTATTATTATGTATTCTAACCATCTCTGGACTTTAGGAGTCATTATTTACAAAGTATTTACCTTAAATATGCAAAAGCAAATATGTCAAACTTAAACATCATCATTTGAGCATCACATTGCAAACAGCATCATCATTTATATTATTTTGTTCATCTAAAATGGCGGACTTCATTAGGTACACCCATACAAATATTTTCGACTATATTTAATCTATCCGTAGAATCGATGTTACTCTGTCACTTATTTTGTATACGCGTACAATTTTTTTTGTTACAGTTCTTAAGGGTAAGTTTAAAGGTAAAAAATAATTTTAACAATTATTTTTGTATTTGTTAATGTGTTGTATTTTATTTTTTAAATATTATATTTAAATATAATGATTAGTAAATTATTTGTATTTATATATTGTAAACTAGTATTCAATTTAACATAATGTAATAAAGGCAACAACAACAAAAAAACATGTGATTTTTGCTTCCCAACATGAAAACTAGGTAACCTCTGGGAAACCATAATTGGATTTCTTTGCAGCAATCTAGCCTACTCCATTCCTAAAAGTGTCCTAACAATTAAAAAAACATTCGTCCACAAGTTTTTTTTATAGTCCATTCATAATTGAATATTCTTTAGCTAGCGGTCCATTGCTGATGTCGCGCTGTCTTTTTTTTACGTTTCAAGTCTTGTGTAATATTTGGGCGACACCCTTACGTGACATCACTGACAATGGTTAGTTCACGATTTCAATAGGTACTGAATGAAATGTCAGCAAACTGCTGTCAAAATTTGCTAAACATAACCAATGTAAGAGAAGGACGGCCAACAGATGCGACAATTTGCATATTTCAGATGTGGAACGTATCACAATTCCAGTCAAGTTTGTATTTTATCAGTTAGATCAATGCGGGCAGAAAACCCTTTGAAATAATAAATCCACAAGTAACTATTAAAAATGATATTCCACAAAGTATAGACATACCCTAACAAATAAAAACACAGATTCCCAACGGTTTTTATGCCTCAGCGCTGCGAAACTTTTTAATGTCATAATTGTGACAGCTACCATCTGTTTTGCGGTACATGAAACGTTGAAAATTTTCCGGCATCCAAATCAAATCGTCGATTCCTTTTTAATTAGTTTTAATTGACTTACATTTTAATAGTTATAGTAAACGAATTCTGTACACAAATATGACTGAAGTTGTTGACATGGCTGCCCGCTTGCAGTTGGGACCCCGCGAGGGGGTTACATACCCACTAACAGTATCATACTGCGGCAACTGTTCCATGCCGATTGAGGTGAGGCATACGAAACATTTGTCTTTGTATCGATTTGTGAATAAAATACAAATTTTATTGTAGTACTGCGAATACTATCCGGAATATGAAAAATGCAAACAATGGTTGGAGAAAAATCTTCCCACTGAATTCGAACGTGTGAAACTGGAAGACGCAGCCAGTGGTGATGCCGGAGATGATGACAAGAAACGCCAAAAACGTGGTGGCAAAGGACTCATGAAGATAAAAAAGAAGGAGGATGTCACAAAGAAAATTTGTGTTTCACGGGCACCCCGCGGCAAAAAGAAGTCTGTCACTGTGGTCACAGGACTCAGTACTTTTGGTAAGGGGCGGATGCAGCAAATCTTTGAACAGGATAGTTAAATGCTTTCCATCCCATAGAGATCGATCTGAAGGTAGCTGCGAAGTTTTTTGGAACAAAATTTGCCTGCGGTTCATCTGTTACAGGAGAAGACGAGATTGTTATTCAAGGTGACGTCAAGGACGACTTGTTCGATATTATCCCCGAGAAATGGCCTGAAATTGACGAGGACTTTATTGAAGATTTAGGCGACCAAAAACGATAGATTCGTGATTTCTTTGTGCATATATTTCAATAAAAAAGTGTTTTGTATGTGTAAAGGGCTGCTTTTTTTATCATTGAAGACTAGGGGCCTCTGATATTTGCAGGTGCTTTTTAACTATTTCGAGTACCGCGCTTACTTGCTCCTCACTGAGGCGCTCCTCGCTGTCTTCTACAAGCTGAAAATGTGGTAAGCATTGGATTTGGAAGAATATAAAGAAATTTTTCCTTATTCCTACCAGCTGGATGTGCAGTGCTGTCATGGGAGGATCATTGATCATCATGAGACATTCGTTGTTTGTGAGTTTGTATGGCTTTACGTCTTTTAGGAATTCGGCCACAGCTTCACGTGTTTGACCTTTACACGGAGAGTCTTCCAGATATTGGAGTGTCTAGGAACAAGTTACATATTCAGAAATTGTTTCCTGCAATCATGGGATTCTTACCTCGTATGTGATTGTTGCAAGATTTCGGAGCCCATATTTTTTCTTCATGTCCTTTATGCCTTTGAGGGACTCCATCACTTCCAAGTTGGATAGAACGGAGTAACAGGGGTTAACACTGTAAGAAAACAAATAATTTGGTAAGCACTCTTAAAACGTTATATTCATTACATTTCCATCCTTTTTGCTGGATTTTATCGAGGAACCTTTATAAAAGAAAATTTGTTTATGTCTCCGGCGGAATGGGCAACAGTGATACCTATCCATATTTTTGACAGCTGCAACTTAAGCATGAGACACAAGTGCTCGATGTTGTACGTACATGCAATTTTGCAATTTTCTACCACTATTACTAAAGTGCTCAAACGAATTTCATTGAAAAGAGCAATTCTGAATTTCGGGGCAATTCTCTCGGATCTTCAATCGAAAACGCCATTTATTCTCTCCGATATGTATTTGTTGCAATCTTCTCACTGCTTTAGAAGAGACTGAGTTAATTCTACATAACTAGTTTCCTTAAAAAAGCACTCTAGTTCAGTACTTAAACGCAAAATTATAAAGTCTGGCAGCACTTTTCCAAACCGTTTGCAAATTTGACATTTGACATCCAAAACTGCCGGCTAACAAAAATTAAACTCGAACGAAAAGATAACAAATGTTAAACAACTAATTGTACAAGTCGAATTTATATTTTATTTAATTTAATTTTATCTCGCTATGTACCAAATTGCTAAATTCAATCCAAAGGTAAAACTTTAAGTAAGCTTTCCCAGTCGCTAATTTTTTCTCTTCATTCTAGAAAATGGTGAAACGACGAAGGAAACTTCGATCTCTTGTACGTAAAGAAACCGTTGATACAAAACCCAACCACTCTTTGGTACTGACAATTTGTATAACTCTTGTCCTGTCTGGACTTATATTTGCGATTTACTACAGCAACGTAAGCACAACTATGGTGTGGGGCGACTTTCTAGCCACCTATCGAAATCAATACAATCAGATTGTACACGGTGAGAAGGACTATTGTCTGCCCGTGATTGATACTGGGAAACTATTTTCCGAAACTCGGAACCAAGTGCTAAATCAACCGACTGCACTGGCCAGCATCGAGCTTCAGCTTCGGAACAATACCAGATTCACTGCTATAGCTGTTGTCGGTACAACTGGAGTTGGGAAAAGTCTCTTTGCACAGACCCTGAAGAAACATTTTCCTTGGCCGGAGAACACTCAAATATTCTCATGGTCTGATTTTCGCAGTACAAAGCAAAAGCAAGAAGACGTACTCTTGTTTTTGAACTACCTCTCTGAATGTGGACGAAATTTGATTGTAATCGACAATTTGCGGTCAGATGATTTGAAATTCGTCCAAGAATACAATAAACATTCGCTGAAGCGCGTTGAAGAATCCAAGGTGAACGTGATAGTTGTGTATATATTCAATGTGCCTGCGTACACAGACGAGCAGCTGCAGAGGTATGAAGAGGAAATAGCGGATTTTGATCAACTGAAGGATGTTCAAGTTGTTAAGTTTCGAAAATTTGATTCAAATGATCTCGCTGATTGTATACGACATGAGGCTGATAACCTAAATTTGACATTAGACCTTGTTGGGTTCGAAGAAGTTTTCAAATCGATAGATGCGGAACGGTCTGGCTGCAAGAATGTTCACTCAAAGGTGCTGATGTACGGCCGAGTCAGAGAAGATTAAAGACATTGATTATGTTTGTGATAACTGATAAATAAAGACTGCTCCGCATTGAGTGGAGGAAATTACATTACAATGGTTGATTTCTTTCACATTTTGTTTAAGCTGTCACCTTAATGGTGGACAACAATAATGGACAACATGTTACTCTGCTGTCCAAGCGGAGATCCAGACGTAGCTGCATCCTTATGAAAATTGTTCCAGTATTTGCTAAAGTTTCTTCGGCTGATTGAGCAGTAGCATGCTGCAAGGTCGTAAGTGGAAATATTAGCGGACGGTTTATTGGGGAAGTACTAGTTGGGCATTTAAAATTGTAGGTATTTGTAACAAATCGAATACAAAACGAGTTCACATTGTTTTACAAAAATTCCAAAATTGTCTGCTGCTTACCGCTTACCATAAAATTGTTTAAAAATATCTCCCATGGTCATCCACTGAATAGTAAAGTTGGTCCATTTGGTTTTCTTTAATGTTATTTAACGGACTATGCAATTAGGGTTCACTTGCATCGTTGAAATATCAAGATGTTTGGCACCACCCTTGTGCAAAACTTCTCTTAAAGCTATCCAAGTGTACTACACTGTTTCATGGTCTAGAGGCCATGCTACGAGTTCAGGGACATTTTGTTCTTCAAGTTCACGAGCAATTTGTAAAGTTTATTTTGACTCGCAAGAGGCAAAAAGTTAGGTATGCTCACTGCCCGTCAGTTTCCCTGGACTAAACAACTGCATTGCTATTTTGTCTTTAAAAAGACAATTTCCGGACAACTGGAGCACGTATAATGGGGGAGAAAAGTTGAATAGCATGTGTGTTTATTGCTACATCACTGCAAGTACTTCATGCGGAAATCGACGATGGGACAACATTTTCCTAACAGTGTTTTACTTCGATGTCAATGTGGGAACATTGTTTTGATCTCTGTTGTTATGTGCATCGTTTTAAAACAACATGCGAAAAAGGGTACAAAAAGTGGTTTTTGAAATAGTATTTATTGTTGGGGGAAGTTCTGATGATGATAGTCAGTGTGAAAACAAAACTATGCAGTGTACATGAATGCAGTTGCTGCAAATTTTTGATAGGTACCTACTCTATGCAAATTATGATGATGTTTACTACACAATACATGCAATATAACTGCGGCTTAAAGTTCGACCCTTTTAGCTTTTTGGACTCATAGGAAATTTAAGATATGTTTGAAAATGATGGGAAGTCTTTAGTTTGAATTTCTTTTAGGTAAATATGGAATTTAAATTCAGAGAACAATTTATCCTTTTCGACTCTTGTTGACGAACCATATTAAAGGGCTCTTTCCGGCTCAGCAAAGGGTTACAAAATATATTCGTATAACGACATGATTTTTCACGCTTTTGTGAACTTCAAAGGTATTGGCAGGTAGGTAACTATAGAACAGAAAAATGGTGTTATACGTTCACCCTTTTACCTATCTATTTGTGTTTGAAATGGTAGAGTAAACTTTCAGGATGTATAACCCCACTAGCCTTTTTAAACAGAAAAATAATAGGTTATCTCTTACATCTCTATTAGCAACCTTATTTTTTCGGTTTTCGTTTTTTTTAAGGACTTTAAGGGGCACTTGGTAAAAAGCAAAATTATGCGCTATCCGCATGAGCAGGTGTGGGATTGTGAGGGCCTTTTATATAATTATATGATCCTCCGCATCCTTCCTATAATAAAATCACATAACTGTGCTTGCCCACTCCGCCTATTTTTATTTCTCTTTTTAGATTAATTTTATTTAATAATTTCATAGGTTTATTTCCATATATTTTTACAAGTACAAGTCATTTAGAAGTAAATACCAAATCCTTGTGATTATAATCTAAACGCAGAAAATTAGGAAGCATTAGGTTCTTATAAGAAAATATATAGTTTGTACTCGCAGAGTCGTAGAGCATCTTCAAAGTCGACGAAAATTAGGTTACAATGGAACGACAACAACGCGACACACGATTATCACAATTGCACGCAATTTCGGGGCAATTCTCTTGGATCTTCAATCGAAAACGCCATAATTGACCTACACAGTCTAACAAATGAGTATTGAGTAGCCTTCGACTGCCAAATAGGTAGTTATAGGTACTTGCGTCTTGTTCAAATCTTTTTAATTCTTTTTTTTTTACAGTCAGTCGGGTTTTTTGGTTTTTTAAATTAACTTTTTTTATTTTTATCTTTTTAGCCTATGACACTCCGGGTAAGAATACGAATATTATGATACCTGACTCTTTAAAATCGGTCCAGCCGTTTAGGCTACAGAGAGTCCCGTAGGAACGTACATAGGATACGCGCGAAACACATAACCCTCCCTGTGTCTAGTCGGGTAAAAAGGGAGGGAAGGAAGTTAAGGGAGCTCAAAACCAGCCTGTGGAGTTGAGAAATTTGATGATTTTGTTAAAATGGATACTTTGGATGGCCGAAAGGTCATCATATGTGTGAATCATAAAAGTTCACCGATTGCAATGGAAAAAAAAAAGTTGGTCTATTCAGAGCCCTGAAGTCTATGAGAAGGATTTGGTGAGTGGCTTCAACGTGATGTGCGTACACATCCATACACAAATAGACAAACTTCACAATTTCATAATATATATGTGTCCATTTAAAAGTCGGTTGATATTACAACATAGACGTGTTCGCCTCTGCAATGCGAAGTTGACTGGAAGTGCAACCTTCATATGCGTGGCGTGACTTGTGGTCGACCAATTTCATTATTTTCCTTTGAAGTTATGCAAGCACGCTGTTCATTCTAATTAGGCATCTCTCAAAACCACAACCAAATGCGGTCGGTGCTCTCGCAAGGACTTGCCATTTTCTCACTTGATAACATCCCCACTCGAGCACAGCACAAACGTCCTGCTGAATATGTGTTTGTGGCCGGTGCACCTCACTCCCCATGAATATGTGCCCAAAATACATATCTCGCAACAAAAAGGATTACAACAGAGACGTACCCACTGTCCACACGCGAATCATGTGCACGTCCTGCCTTACAATTAATGTTTTTGTCCAACACGGAAACAAGAGGTGTCGTGCTCGTATACATTCGCTCCATCCACAGAGCAACATTTTAAGCTGCGAATATATCCTGGGGTAGCACAGCTCAAATGAGACTATTATTACCAGTCAGTTGAGCAAATATGGGTTCCTTTAGTTTTGCATAGGAGAGGTGCATCTCTTAGGCCCACTCTTGCTGGTCAACTATGAAACGAAAGGGAAAAATCTGAATATCGCATCGTATCACTTCACACTGAGAATCAAATTAAGTTTCTTTCATCAGTGACAACGAAAGAGGAAAATTAAATGTCCTGCAGCGAAATGCTAACCAGCCAAGTTGAATTGATGCCGGAGCTGTTCTCTTCTGGTTTGAATAGGGTAAGAAAATTGCATATTTGTGCAAGCGCTAAATTGCACTGCTAATTTATGGCGCCAACTCGAGCTAACTACCTTTCATCATCAGCAGCACATCATCCTGATGTAACCGTATCCATGTCAACAGGAAGAAGCTGGTTCCTGCTTATGTCATGCAGTGCAACTTGCTTTTAAAATGTCCTTGCGAATAGTGCGAGAAAAGGGGGCGAACAATGCTTCAGAAATTTAAGACTGGGTGGGAGTTTAACCTCAACTTTTTCATATCGTAGTGGGGATAACAGCTTCCGGGATTATGGGTTTTCAATAGCCGTGCACATGGTGTGTATACAAGTTGGTAGATTGGCTTGCTTTGCTTACGTATTGTGAACTTTTGCCATTGCTTTAAATTTTCAGTAATTAAAGGGTTGGTTTCTAGGAATGCAATTTTTGAGGTAACTATAGGGTAAGCGAAGGATACATCACAGAGAGCAGAGCTGCGGTTTTTCTCACTGGGTATTCACTAACTAACCACATATAACCAGGATCGTAGGTAGAAAAAAAAGCGGTCAAACCTCAGGCTGATAAAAATGTAGTACAGTCGAATACCTCTAGGTCGAACCTCCTTTAACTTGAATTTCCCTCTAACTCGAATTTTTCGACCCAATTTTTGCATTCCCTTCAATTTTGCATAGAAAAGTCATCCTATAAGTCGAAAATTCCTCTAACTCGAACATATATTCTTTTGATTCTTGACCATACATATTCTACTTAAAAAAATTAAATGCGCAACACTTGTGTTGTTGCTCTAGTTAGAGTCATATGAAAAAAAGTTTTAAAAAAATGGAGGTGCCCAACATTTGTGTTGTTGGTTATTGCCTTTTTAAAATAGAAGCATTTATTAAACGGGTGAACACTGCTACTTTCACATTCCAATCAAAAATAACAAATTTTGTTTAAAATGTACCTACTTTCCTATTTTTTACCTTAAATAAATTCGCTTAAAAAAATATAGTAAATCCCTCTAAGTCGAATTTTTCCAGAAATCCCTCTAAATCGAACTAAATTTGATCTCCCGTGAAAATTCGACTTAGAGGGATTCGTCTTTATTCGTATATTTAACGATGGAACGATGGATGCTACCTAAACTCAAGGTCCGTATAAAGAAGCATGCGGATGTTATACCACACACCCAACCTTAAAAGCGCTGGTGACAATAAATCGGTCGTTCCTCGAAAAATTCCAATCCGCTTCGAAATTTTTTAGACAATGTGTGTAGAAGGTACCTACAATCATACATTTATAGCCACCCTTCGGAACTGAATACAAATTCATGCCTCTCGTAAATAAAATACATAAATTTCTGCGATGTTCTATGTAAACACCCTCGCAAATGCAATCTTTTAATTTGCGTAAATCGACTTCCATCAAGTCGAAAATCTTTTGACGAGCTAAAGTTTCAAAAAGAAAATAGGTATAGGTACCTATGTACTTGAAAAACTCTTGAAGAAATTGGCTTTAAATGAGGGACAAAAAGCGAATGCGACATGCCGCTAGATTTTTTCAGAAAAAGCCCTCAAAGAATCGAAGTTAGGTTTGAGGAATCATAAATGCTTTGGAAAAAAAAACGACGCGAACGTGTTCAAAATGTCTCTGGGATTATTGGATAATTGACCTTTGAAAATTTCATCATTTCACATCATTTCAATAATTTATGGTACACAAGAACTTTTAAGGTTATCGAGGAGAGTCAGATGCTCTTTAAAATATCAGCAATTTAAAAAAAAGGATTGAACTTGAGAGTTGAGAGTACCTACACACAAATAAAGATAAGAAAGATACTGCCTGCCTACTGCGTTCTTAAACGTGTTCCTTTCCTCTTCCACACCAAGTTTCGTAAACATATTTTTCAGCACATGCGCTCTTCTACTCATCGGATAAAATAAAATTGATTCTCCGCTCCTGCCCCTATGAATACCGGCAAAAGTTTCTCCATTTTCGAATAATCCAAGAGATGTTCCGTTGTACGTACAGATTCAGATACAGGTACAACTTGCCATTTGTTGCTGCTTTACGAACATTGGTATGCTATATAATGAGCTGATATGAGGGTTTAAATGTTTGGACTTAAGGAAAGGACTATAGAATATCCCACTTCAGGACTTTAACTATGATGTGATTTTCTAGTATGCTACTGTTACCTTATGAATTTTTCAGTTGTAACGAACGCGCTTTTATTCAAAAGTTGTCGTTGTGATTTCTGTCATCAATCATTCGTATATCGTTTGCTGTGAAAAAAAACACATTATCCACGACAGAAAAATCAAGTGGAAACTCTGCAAACATATGTCGCATAATATTCTAGTCCAGAGAATTTTCTCAATTTGTTTTGAATGCTCCTCCCATCTGAGTTACAATTTCCTCACACAAATGTAAGCCCAAAAATTACGGAATATGCTAAATTAAGAAATAAACATGCTAAATTATATGGACGAATGAAACCAAATATGCTAAAGTTTAAAACAACGACTTTAACAAGAAAAAAAAGTTAAAAAAAACAATAATATACGGATATATTTGCCTGTCCATTTAGGAAGAAACTTAAATTTAATTGAGCAGTAATTCACGGCTCAAGATGTAACACTTTGACAGCGATTCTTCAAATGGACAAATTGTCATACAAATCTTCAGTAATGCCAAATTCAGAAAAATTTGATAGATGCTGAAATGAAATGAAATGATGGTGTCTGCGTTTTTATGTTAAAAATTTAAAATATGCTAGATTGCATATAGCATATTTTATTTATACTTATATGCAATTTAAAGTTAAAATATGCTAGATTTAGCATAAAAAAAATGCCAAAATGGCACCGCTGTTGGACATAGCAAGAGCATTTTTTTTGTGGACTAAAAGAGGCATGCTGCATACCTACCACCACTTTATTCCTTGAGCATTTGGAGTTGCAAAAGAAGAATATCATCCCAACTGAGTTAGTACATAACTTTTTTTTAAAACTGTAATTCACAAGGCATACGTTTGCAACTTAGGACGTTGATAGAGAATAAAAATTATGAAGCCGCTGTTTCATAAAATTTACACTTTCCGTACTTCGTTGATGCTTCTGTTTTAATTCTTGTAAAATAACGCTTGGTTACAATAGGTTAGTTCTCGACAACGTCAGTGTCAAATATGAAGAAGAAAAAACCAAGTGACAGCTAAAAAACTTGTAGGAAAACAAAACAGAATTTATATGGCTGTAGCATGATTTTGTTAAAAAAATACTAAAAAGTTTATAATAAAGTCCAAAAAACAGAATAAAAACATTTTAGAATTGAAAACTGATGTTTATCACTTGTGTTAGGTAAAAGAAGAGAGGTTAATGTAATGGGAATTGTGCGCTTTTTGGCAATATTTGAACAAAACACTACTCTGGCCATTACAAAACTGCTTTGTTATCCTACAAGTTTTTTTGACATTTGAACCAAAAAGATAGCCCATCTGTGAAAGGATGGGCTTCGCGAAACACTCTATAGGTTCATTCGCTTACGCGGCTTAAATCAAACGCAATCGATAGAAATCGATTGCTATCGCATAAACGTAAACTAATTATTGAATTTTTTGTATTTTTTTTTCATTTTATTATTTTAAATATTTAATGCTTATGTAGTTTTCCATTGGGACCACCAAAAATCTTTTTCAGATCTCAGATTTAACGCGGCTCCATTTTGTAAATGGATTAGTGCGTTATTTGACAGCAACATCAGCTGTTAAAATTGCTTTAGTTTTTGGAAAAATCAACTATGGGTAACGACTTGAAAAATGTTTCCACTGTTGTAGAATGGAGTAGTTTCGGTGATTCGCAGTCTTCAGATGATGAGGAAGACGACGAAGATAATAATTGCTTCAAAGTTATATCCATTGCTACATATTTATGTATATCTCTATTTTGCGTTTCACGAAACTTTGCGCATTTGTTTTGAAAGCAAATGAAGTAAGACAGCTGTGAAAAGTATATTGGTATCTGTGGCAGTATGTGTAAATCTGAAAAAATATCGAGAGCAGCAAAAAGTGATCCGAATCAAAAAAAAAATTGATTTTTTTGCCCAATGGAAAACCACATTAGTTTTTGGTCTATATAAATACATCTAAAAAGACAAAAAGAGAAAATTAGCATAATAACGAGTAACGACTAACGAGCAGTTCCTCTACTGGTTCGAAACATCTCAGAAAATTTCAACCGTCAAGTAGCTACTTAAAAATATTTCAAATGCACAAAGTTGACAAGAAACAAATTTAATACCCCTTTTCAATGTTGGATCGGGAAATTATACGCGCGAACTAGAACTAATATTTAACTAGGTAAATATTTTGTGTTCAATTAAATCGAATGCAATCTCAGCAGACTAAATGTCGCAAAGGGTCACCAAGTGGCTTAGTCTGGATTAGCTTCATGTTTATGCTAATCCAGATTAAGCTTTTGCATGCACGTTCTCATAGATAGTGACATACATCCATAGCTATTGATGACATATTTAGCTTTGAAACCCCACAACTGTGACGATTGAATTGTAAGAATTAATGGAATGTTATTTTTCACGAGCTTTCCTCCAATGCCATTTTTATCATTAAAATAAATGAAGAGAACTAAACTAAGAAACTCAATATTTGACAACATATTCCACAGAAATTAAAACACCATAATTTAGACATTAATAGTCATAATTAAAGAAAAAAACGTTCCTTGGTAAATAAAATTCGTCGCCCATTGCTCTGTGGTGACATTTTCTAAAGAATATTATTTTCTCTCATCTCTGGAAAACGATATATACCATATCCAATGACATCAGAAACATTGGCGACTTTACATCCAATAAATTCGGCCGCCATTAAATAGCGTTGAGAACCAACCATTTAACAATTAAGCAGGCGGCAAGTCACGTTTATAGTCCTTTGTATTGCCTGTCACTAAGATTCCAATTACGCTGTTTAGATGATATGTTTTTAACGATTCACTAGTCTGCTCAAAAAGGAATTTTTAACTCATCAAAACTGGAATGAATCCATTCCGATATATGGTTTACTGCTTCGAAGGTTGTTACGACTTTATGTGCACTGGAACTGAACATTTTTGACAATTTTTGCCAAAATAGGTCTACAACTACAGTTCTATTAAGTTGTGCACATATCCGAATCGAATTTGTTTGAAATGAACATAGCGTGTGTGAGTATGCATGAGTTGTTCGCCAGGATCATTTATATGGTTACAGTAAAAACCCTGAACACCTTGCAAAACTATTAAACAACACGCACCTTTCGTAGCAAAGCTTACCATTATGGCTACTGTAACTGTTACGTGTAATTATACCGATATTAATTAAAAACACGAAATGGGCTTCTCGCTTTATGCTTTCCTCTTTTATGGCCAATTTTGTTCGTACTGGTGTAGTAATAAAGCCTTTTATGAGCTAAATGCTATCTTAGGACTCTGGACGTCATTATGACACTCTGACACCTCGAACTCTAGGTAGACGAAATCATCATTTGTTAATTGTTATAGGTACCTATGGTTGGTTCTAATTTGTACACAGACACAATAAGACATACTTTTAATACTTTATTATAAGGTAGTACTGCAGCCAAAAATGGGGAGTATTTTGAAAAAAATAGTAGCACAGACATTTTTAAATCTTAAAAAATAAATGTGAGCATCAATTTTTTTTACTTTATTAAAGAAAAAAAAAAAAAAAAACAAAGCATAAATAAATAAATTATTATTTCTAATAGTTAACAAAAGTATGTTAGTAAATATATTTTCAATTATAAAAAAATTATCTTACGGCAGATAGCCAGATAACAATAATATAATTACCGAACTTACAGATGAAAATTGCATGAAGCAAGAGGTTAATTCTCTTTTTGACGACAGTTTGGAACATAAAAGTGCTGCCAAATTTGCATTAAATTTAAAGTGAATTAAAATTAAATTTATTAAGGTTGAAATTACACTTTGCTGCAAGTGTAAAATATTTTAGGTATTTAAAAAAGGCGCAGTGGCTTAGTGGTTAGTGTGTTGGACTACTTAGCAGGGGTCCCAGGTTCGAATCCCGAAAAATCCCAAATTCCAACTTATGGTTTTTTTCCGTTGCGCCACCTCTCGCGACCGTCTGACAAACATCCGAGAGTATAACTGTCATGAAGGAGCTTCTCAATTAGCCGTTTGGACCCGGCATAAATTTGTAGAATGTAGATCCCTTCCATTCGTCCCAAAAATGAAAAACTCACACAAACGAATGGTTGTGAGAAGCTAGGCCTAGGGTCCCTACAGACCTGTTGCGCCAACTATTTATTTATTTATTATTTAAAAATAATAGGAGAACGAATGTGAAAGGAGGGAGTACGGAGGTGTTGAAAGTAGTACAATACTCCTATGGCAGTATTTCCGGCAACACTGGCTTCAGCCAACGATTAACGTGAAAACAAACACGGGATGTCTTGTAAATTATTGAATGCACACCATACGAGGGGTAACGTTTAAGGCTTGGTTCGAGAAGATCGAAAGAGATGTGCCAGAAGCTTGTCCACGGATTTGTCAACATGCACATTTTCGGTGGACAGGCACCCATTTCAATAGAATTTCTCATAGCTATATATATTTCTAATACAACTGAAATATATAACCTGCCTCACTCTAATTGCATTGTCCATGATCTACTCAACAGTGATCTACACTCCAGGCATAAAGAAGAAGGTTTCACTTATTTAATTTTACAAATGTTTTCACGCTTCAACAGCCGTCAAAATGATTGCCTGAGAAAGTTTCTATTTAGTTGGAAAATCAAATTCTGAGATGACATCCCCTGCTAGAGCGACTAACCAAAAATGCATACGGTAAACTTTGCTCAACTATTTCTGACACGAAGAAAATGTGAAAATAAGTTCCCTAGATAGACATACTGCCTAAACCTATGCCCCGGCCAGTGCGCCACCCACTAGTCTTGTTTTATTCGTTGACGCGCTCCTTGAAAGTGTCACGCAAAGACGACATAAACATAAAGACGTTTACGGCACACTAAAACATGTTCACAGTGTGCAAATATTTTTGTTAATGTCAAAAGATTATTGTTAAGCTGAAGACAAAGACTTAAGTGCACTTTACGGCTCCACGCAGCTCATCCCGATATTCGTTTGATTGAGCAGCTTATACAAATATACACAGTATGCGGTTTCTTTTATCCTTCCAGCGGGGAAACTTGTTTACGGAAACACTGCTCTTTGTGTGTTCGCTGGTGTATAGTTTCTAGGGACTATACACATAAACACCTCATCATCACCACCAAAAACCCCATGTGGAGTCGTCGTGTAGAGGGGGCAAATGTAGTTTGCCGTGGGAGGGCTTTCACGTGTCGTTATTTATTTGCATTCATAATAGGTATGGAGTTCTGTATAAACAAACACACAAGTAAATATTCTTTCAGAGTCTTTAATTTCGTTGCTGCGGGCGAGCGCCCAAGAATGGTATTCTCTACCTTCTGCTCTTGGCATGTGAAAGGTGCTGTTTCATTTGATTTTTCAAAATGGTCTTGAGCGAAATGAGGTTTATGGAAAGATTGCAGCGGAAGAGAGTTTAATCCCAAGGGTACACTATTTTATTTAACCTTTTCAAAGCAAACGCAAAATCGGGGATAATCGAAATAAACTCTAAGCGGGTGAATGTAGAGGATTGAGAAGTTTTCTTGTGTGCTCCATATTAATGAGACGGGTTTTCGCAAAGCACGTCCGGAAATATTGTAACCAACTTTGTAGAATATTGAAAGAAGCTGTTCAACTTGAATCATATATGCTGAATAGCTGAGTTGTGTTTAGTTAGCCTTTATTAGTTTTAAAAATAGGTTTGGATGCCATTTGTGGGCTATCATTTTCGAATGTTTTGTTAAATACGACAAACTTCTTTGTTTCCAATTTAAATTTGTGCGTTTATTGTGAAAGATCCAAAAATGTTTCGAAAATTATGTAGAAGTTCCTTATAATGCGACGTTCAAAACTAGCAGACTTCTTTTTTTAGTGAAATAAAAGTTGAGAAAATAAAATATTAATCGTGTAAGAAATAATACAATATAACATGCCCCTAAGGCAACTAATATGCACCAAAACGCCATCTATTGGCAGGTGGACAATTGGTGGAGGGAATAAGCACAACGAACTTCGGAGTTGGTGAAAAAAAAAAAAGAAGATAATTAATTGAAAAAAGAGAAAAAGCCAAAAGTGTGTTCTCAACGAAAATAAAATAAAATAAAACAAAATATTAACATTTTTACAATCGAAATAAAATAGGGTGTTCACGGTGTAGTTAGTTATTTCGTTAAATTAAAGGTTATGTTTTCATATTTAGAGTTAATATCACGAAATGTTTCTATAAACAAAAATAATTTCAGTTTAACGTAGTGATAAGCAACATTGGCTTTGCTACGAAAATACTTGAAATTACAAGGGATCGTTGAAGATATGTAAAAACGATTTCATGTTTATTAGGGTGGTACGCATGGAATACAAAAGCTTTACGTTTTTTTTCCATTCTATTTGTTTAAACCTACCATAGGCAACAAGAATAAGGGCAGACATAATTCATTACTGCGGAATATGACAAGACTATTTAAACAAAACAAACCTAAATAAATGAAGACATGAATTTAGGTTTATGTAGTATCCAGCTCTACAATAAAGCCTAGTATGCTGCTCGCGCTTAAATTAAGCCCCCATACAAAAATGTCTCCAAAGATAAAATTAAGCAAAGCAGTACGCAGTTCAAGCTAAATTTGTTAGCCGCTGTACGAAAAATCTCCACAGAATTTAAGCAGGCGTATTAATGCAAAATACATTTTTCCACAGCAAAATTTTGACAGATCAGGGAAAATATCGGTATTTCAAACGAAAGCAAAAAGTTCAACACAAAAAAATTCGTTGTTGTTAGTTTAATTTCTTTTAGAAATGGAGTATTTTAACGATGAGTACCTGGAAGAGGTTTTTGAGGAAGTACAAGGGAAACGATTTAAAAAAAAAAACAGGGTGCTTCGAAAGTAATTAAGTAGCTACAATTTTTTTTTATTCAAGTTAAAGTCACATAATACCCTATTTTCTTATTTTTGCTTTAGATTTTGTTGCATTAAGTAGAAGAGATAATCTCATTTAAATAACATTTAAGATTTTTGGAACTGAGGAGCCAAGAACAGTTACTGGTGGTGCTTTTGGAAAGGTACACAATACGCCTGTAATAATGAGATTATAGATTGAAATTTTTCGTAGCTGCTCGACTTTTGTTGACAATGGCCACTTACATGATGTCAGAACTTGCCATCAAAATGTACAATCATTGAAATTTAAAGCTCTTTTTTAGACTTTGTAAAGGGTGATTTTTTAAGAGGTTTAGAACTTTTTAAAAAAAAAAACACAAAAAATTCGAAAAAATGAATGAAATATTTATTTGAATCGATAGTTTGAACCTTGCAATTTAATGTTTAAAGATAATTTCATGCAAATGTTGACCGCGGCTGCGTCTCAGGTAGCCCATCCGCTGAGTCCAATTTTGGCATACTCTTTCACACATATCGGCCGGTATCTCACGAATGAATGCATGGATGTTGGCTTCCAGTGCGTCAATCGAAGCGGGCTTGTCCATATACACATTAGCCTTGGCATACCCCCACAAAAAATAATCTAATGGTGTCAAATCGCACGATCTAGGCGGCCAATTGACCGGCCCGAAACGTGAAATTAACTGTTCACCAAACTCGCCTCGCAATTGCGCCATTGTTTCGCGTGCTGTGTGGCATGTGGCACCGTCTTGTTGAAACCACATATCATGCAAGTCAAGAACTTCCATTTCGGGCAAAAAAAAGTTTGTTATCATCGCTCGGTATCGTTCACCATTGACAGTAACGCTGCGATTCGCATCATCTTTGAAGAAATATGGCCCAATAATGCCGCCGGCCCATAAACCGCACCAAACAGTGGCTTTTTCGGGATGCATTGGTAGCTGTTGCAATGCTTCTGGCTGATCTTCACTCCAAATGCGGCAATTTTGCTTATTTACGTACCCATTCAACCAAAAATGAGCCTCATCGCTGAACACAATTTTTCGATAAAAAAGCGGATCCTCGGCCAGCTTTCCAAGAGCCCATTCACCAAAAATTCGGCGTTGTGGTAGGTCGGCTGGCTTTAGTTCTTGCACCAGCTGTATCTTAAAAGGCTTTACGCCCAAATCCTTCCGCAAAATTTTCCACGTAGTGCTGTAACAAAGGCCTAACTGCTGGGAACGGCGCCGAATCGACATTTCGCGGTCTTCTGTCACACTAGCTGATACGGCCGCAATATTTTCTTCACTACGCACAGTACGTAAACGTGTTGGTGGTTTAATGTCCAACAAAGTAAATTTGGTGCGAAATTTGGTCACAATCTTCCGAATAGACTGCTCAGAAGGTCGAGAATGCCGATCATAAAATGGAAGCAGCGCGCGATGAACATTTCGAACCGAGCACGAATTTTGATAGTAAAATTCAATAATTTGCAAGCGTTGTTCATTTGTAAGACGATCCATGGTTAAATTGCAAACCAAACTGAAGCTGTTTGACAGTGACACAAGGTACTAAACACACGTCAGCTGTCAAAACCAGTGTTGCCAAAACCAAACCAGCTAAAAAAATCACCCTTTACATGAGTCTAAATTAAGTCTTTTATCAAAGGATGCCATTTAAATCTGATGATGCCTTTGACGTTAAAAGGCATAATTTCAAAACCAGTCTTCATCTCGTAAATAACATTAAACTAGTCTTGCACAAATGGAAGAAAGCCATTCAATATTACACCATTCCACAGGCTATACCCAGGGCTCCTGCGGAACACTAATGATGGTCGCGTTGTGCTTGCTTTTGCCAGTATGTAGCTGATGGACCCACCTTCAAAGTATAATATTAGGACACCTCTATATTAATTTCTTTACTGTTCTCTCTTCAAACCAGTTTTGGAATATCTACTGTAAATATGCCTGCTGTCTTGTCTACAAATTTGTAATTTTGGGAACTGAAATTCAGTATTCAAAAGCTGTTTTCAACTCTTGGCTTCAAAATTTAAGTCCACCAAATACATATAGGTTGTTTGGAGTTGCTGAATGTTCAGACCCTAGTGAACGAAAGTAATATATGTTTCTATATAGCCCATTCGATATTACTTTCTATAAATGTCTTGATATAGGTAGCCTCTTAATTCAGGGTACGGCAATAGGGAGTATGTAGCCACCGTTTCAAAACATATATAGTTTGAAGTTACTTGTAATAATTGAATTTTTTTTAATATTGTAGTCAATTATTATCTACGTCTTTGAGCAACATTTTAAATCCATTTTGCTGAATCATATTCAAGAATCATTGATGTATTTTCTGAAAAAGCTAGGACGAATATTCGCTGTTATCAGAAATTGAATAAAGTTCCCATCGACATATCCCCCTGAATTGAACACTACATTCAGAAACACGTTTGCTTTCAATCAAACGACAAACTGTTCTTCCCAACTTTATACATTTCACAAGTCATTTGCAGACACAACATTCCCCCCGCCGCCAAGCAAAACAAATGATACACAATAGGTATAGGATCCCAAAATAAACACGTTATCGAAAGCCGCAGCCGTCTCCGGAAAAACAAAAACAAACCACCTACAAACATATAATCAACACAACGAATGCCTATGTGCCTATATATTTTCACGAGCCACCCTTAAACACTGCAGCCGATTTGATAAATGGCATTTCCTGTTTACCAGCTGGAAGTGGCTAAGATAAGACGTTGAACTCCAAAGCATCTTAGCACTCCCTTTTTAACTTTTTTTTTTTCTTTTCTTTTATCAAAACAAACAAAGAAAAAACTATGACAGTGCTAACAAAAAATTAACTTGTTTAAAAAAAACGTAACTGTTCGGTTACACTGCATTTGTCTCTGAAACTAGGTCAAAGGTGGGCAATTTTCTCAAAAAAAAACACACCAAAATAAACAAAATCTTCCTCCAACAGAGATAAAGTACACTTTGCAGGAAGAAAACTTTTTCATTTCGGAACAATTTTTTTTTGTCATCATAAAAATGAAATAACGCTCGTTTTGGGGACGCACACCCTAACAATTTTCATCCCCGATAACAACATGGACTACATGAAGATATTTATTTTATTCCTTTTAACCTCAGCCATCGCGTGCCGGGTCACCAAAAGGGATAAATGGAAGAAATTTCTCGAAAGGATTCAATGTTTGCACAGTGTTTGGTGAGTTCAAAACTGTCAGGGTGTGTAAACTTTGCAAATTTAAGCTTCATCCGCATCCTCAGTAAGAAGCTGTTAAACAAGTAGTAATTGTATGTACCTACATAGTATATGCTGTTCATTTTGATGTGTCTGACTTTTAGCGCAATCCTGTCTGCATTATATCTATGGAGCTGTAACTGCTTATCTAAACTGGGGAGCTGAATTAATTTTCGGGTATTTGCATTTTCATTGCTTCAGATGATGACATGGCTATGAAGTTTTACACCCTTACGGCAATTAAACGCGGTTTGGTATTTTTTAATAGGTATATGTTAACAGTACCGAGCTGAATGAAAAAATTGGAGAGTAAAAAATGAGGCGAATCTTATTTATAAAAGACTTTTGTGTGGTTACTATGGAATTGATTGCCATAGGTACCCAAGTATTTAAGGTAAGAATGTGCGCCAGACGGTATTTTGTATAAGCAGGTAAGAGCTGAATCTTCAATATTTAGTGAGAGAAACATTTAAATCCTGCGATGCGGGGATTTTCCGACGCATTTTACGCAATACACATGCCACTTTTCATGTGAACTTTTGACATTATGACGTAATATTTGTCATAAATCTGTCACTTTATGTGATCGCCTGTCAAGCGTCTCTCACGAAAGACACACGAGTGACCACCGAATGGCCGAATTTTTGTGGCGCCAGCATGTCAAAACTGGCCACGAAAAATGACAAATGAAATCGTAGCTTTAGGATGTGCGTACTTTTCTCCGTAGAATTTGAAAAATATAAAGTTTGTGAGTGTGGGGAAAATTTCAAGCAAAATTACTCAAAAGCTTTATTTCAAAACGGTTTAAAAAATAAAGTTACATTTTCTACTCTCCATCTGATTGATTATGAAAAATTGGGTCAAAAATCGAACGGCGCGACAATTTCTTTCGAACAGAAACAAATAGACAAAATGTAAAATTTTTGTCACGCTACTTTTATAGGTAGTCCTGGCGGCTATAATCGGCGCTTATATTTTCCCTTTCAAGGCAGAACGCCCACTGGACATAATTCGACCACGTCCAGAGCATAGTCTGAAACGAGTGCATTCAGCAAAACACATTTGACCATCAACAAATGGCTACCAAAAGACATAAATTTAGCATTTCTTGTCGATCTAATACACTTTATTTAAATCTAGCTACTTAATTTTTCTAAAACAGCATTCGCATTCCTGATCAGCAAGCATATGGCAAGCTGTCAAAACATGCTGTGCTTAGATCTATACTCAGTCTGCTCGGTCAATTTATTCTAAACTCATAGAGGGCGCTACGATAATGCTTTCAATGGAAAATGAAACACAAATATTGGCGCTGATGTCTCAGAGGTAAAAACAGGATAACAAACTTTTTTTGACAGTTGGGGTTCTGCTCTGATAAATGCTGAGTAGAGATCGTTATATTAGATAAATTGATTGATGGATGGCAGCACTGGTGTTCCGTAGAGTTAGGCACTAGTTAAAGTCATACGTAAAACGAAACCGTAAAAAAAATCTTTTGCACTTAAACCCAATGGTTGAACTCAATCTTGATCTTAAAATGTTGCTTATGAATTATAAAATTAGTTTATCGAAAAAAATGAAGTAAATGGTGTTTAAATTTTCTAGAAAAATAATTTATTCATTTACGTACGTACGAAAAACTTTCCGATCAAATTCTCAGGTAATTCCGCAAAAAAAAAACAAAATCATTCCACTGAAATATTTCATTTCTTTTCTGTTCCACCTCTGGTTGATTTGTTGTAATTGTTTTCGCAGGGAAACATTTTTCCGACAGACTTTTTACTATGACCCCCTAAATGTAAAAAAACTCATTTTCTCCATGGTCCAACTTTTTGGTTTATGGTTTTAAGTATGGTTATAGCTGCGGGCTAAGTATAAGCAGATCTTTTTGACAGATGCGGAAAATTAAATTGGCGGATTATATATAACTTGAGTATTTTAGGTTCTGATGTTTTGCATTTAGGGTCGACTGTCGACTGACTGTTTGAGCAAAGAATACGACATTTAATATGAATTTTTTTTTTTTGTAAATAAAGGGTTTTTCAATAAGAGCGCTACAAAATATTTTTTGGTTTTGGATATCAATGAAATTCTTTATTCTTGTGAAAGTACGTTCGATTATGTATGGAACTCGATTTCTTTTGCCTGGCCACCACGGGCACGCTTGCAGAAGTCCAGACGCTGAACCCAATTTTCGACGGTTTTCAAGCATAAATCGGCCGATACTGCTGCAATTTCACGATCGATATTCGTACGAAGTTCATCAATCGTCGCTGGTTTGTTGGCATAGACCATAGACTTGACGTAGCCCCACAGGAAATAGTTTAACGGCGTCAAATCGCACGACCGAGGCGGCCAAGGGACTGGACCATTTCGTGAGATAACACGTTCTCCAAACTTGGTTTCCAATAAATTGATTGTGACATTCGCTGTGTGGCTTGTGGCGCCGTCCTCTTGGAACCACATATCCTCCAAGTCCATATCATCCAATTTGGGCCCAATGACGCCGCCGGCCCATAAACCACACCAAACCGTAATTTTTTCGGGATGCAATGATGACTCATGGAGTACGTGTGGATTGCTGCCTGACCAATACCGCATATTTTGTTTATTGACGAAGCCATTCACCCAGAAATGAGCCTCATCGCTGAAGATGATTTTTCGATGAAAATCCGAATCATTTTCAAGTTGTTGCTCAGCCCAATTCACGAACATACGACGCTTCTGGTGGTCAAGCGGCTTCAGTCCTTGCGTCAATTTAATCTTGTAAGGATGTAGGCCAAGATCTTTTCGCAAAATTCGCCACAACGACGTCACAGAGATGCCCAACGCTTGAGAACGACGTGAGAGAGACACATTTGGGCTTTCTTCAACTGAAGCCTCAGCGGCAGCAATATTCTCGACACTACGGGCACTTCTTTGTCTCACTGGCACGGGAAAATTTTGTACTGTGCCTGTGGATTCAAATTTTTCCACTAGTCGCTCAATTGTTGATCTGCTAGGACGATTATGACGACCATAAATTGGACGTAGCGCTCTTAACGTTGAGGCCACTGACTCCGAATTTCGGTAGTAAATTTTAATAATTGCAACTCGTTGTTGGCTCGTATATCTTTCCATCATGAAATGGCTTACTGAAGAGAAATGTCAAAAGAGCGGCAAGAAATTCGGCGTCGTTTGCTGTCCCTGCCGCACTACTTTTGTAGCGTTCCTGTTGAAAAACCCTTTATTTTCGACACCAAAATGTTTTTAATGTGCTTTGTTGTGTCGCAATTGTGGCGACATTTATAACACAAGGCAATGCCATTCGCACGCTTTCAGTTTTGACTATGTCTCTCGCTAAGCACATGCAAAGGACACCTTAAAAAGTGGATTAGGTGTCCCAAATTTGTTTTATAGCGCATAGGAGATGTCGGTCTGTGACATAAATGTAAGTGATGCCGCCACAATCCATTGCTCAAGCGTTGAAATTGCCAGCAATACGCACTGAGTGCTTTCCGTAATCGAAATGCCCATGCTTTAATAATAATAATAATAATAATATTTATTGTATCATACATGCTTACACAGTAAGAATTCACTTATAAGTCTTCGAAAGATAAATTGTTTTTAATTTAATTTCCATAAATGATTTGAAAGTTAAGTTAGACTGCTTTTATATTAAAAAGGTTTTTCCTTATATTTATTTTAAATTACCACAGGTTCATAATCAATCGCTGCTTTAAATTATTTGACATCTACTCAGCTACACAACCAACCAACGCAACAATTGTTGGGTTCCACGCAAACGAGGGCAATACCGGCTCTTTTTTTCCCAGCCATTTGGGCCAGCGAGTTATGCGAGGCCACTGCCACTATAACTCTTTCTAATTGCAAAAACAAAGGAAAGGAAATTCTAAATCTGTATGAAAATAATAATAAACTGTAGACAACCCGCTTCCTTCCGGCGGCGCCACGGACATTTTAACTTCTCGAGTCGTAAAAAAGATCCAAATAATGCAATTCATGGCAATGGCTTGATTAGTTCGAGATAAATTTAACAAGACACAGAAAACGCAAAGAACGAGAAACAAAACTGAATTATAACAAAATGGAAACATAACTTCGATCCAGTAACAGTAATATCCTGGCATTTCCTTCTTGTTCTCTCTGGGAGCGATAGGGATTAAAGGTTTGTTTGTGTGTTTTCTTTGTGTATATCAGAATTGAAGGGCTTTAATTTTATTGCAAAAACCGTTTGGCTGTGTTTTCCTCTTTTATTGGCTACATAATTTGAATTCAAAAAGAATACGATTGAACAGACTTTCGCCCTTCTTCCTTTCGATAATTTACCATCTCCAGCCAATGGTGGGAAATAATAATTGGCTGCATTTATATCTGGTGCGTGACTGTGGAAACATCTTAGCTTTAAGTGCTCCTTTATATATTGAAGTCGTGTGAAGAGTTAAATTATAATACTGCTGTATTGAAACATTACGCCAGACACTTTTAATAGGTTTAAGTTTACTGTTTTATTTTATGCGTGCTCTTAGGTTTACAGTGTCCTGTGTGTATCCCTAATGGACTTCATTAAGGGTAGAGCTTTTTAAATTGCCTGCAATTTAATTGGCATTTTCCAAAATGAATAATAGCCAAGTGGTAGCCGGGGAGGAAAGGGTCATTATGAAAATGATTGCTTTAGTTTAAAATGGACGATTAGAACGTCATCCCTTTGATCAGCAATTCATTTTCGAGGGCGAAGTCGTTGACCTTTAATTTAATTGTACACAATTTTTTAAAGGGAACAGCGCACCTCCAGTGCGAATTTTTGAAACTCCTCGGCATTTTTATGCAAAATATACACCTGAAACGACAGCGAGATAAAGCCCCACTAATATGTTAATGCTGCTGTTATCCTTAAAAGGTGACCGGCCATGACATTTTGTTAATCCGCCTCATTAAATCACAGAGGTAATATAAAAAATGTTTTCTCTGCAGGACAGCAAGGATCAGATTAAAATCAATTTTGCTTGCGCAAAGGCTAAAAGGAGAATTTCTTAGCAGTTAATGGCATTTTATAGATTTAATTACCCAAACGACACAGGACCCTTGCCGCATCTTTGTTGCTTTTACATTCGTAATACACTTACAGAGTAGGCGAAAGTAAATATTTTAAGAAAAACAAATTAAAGCCGTCAAAATGCTGCGGTGGGATAGTAATCATTTTTTTTTTACCTCCCTCTGTCTCTAGGGACTTATCAAAAAACAATCATCGTCTGAAATTACCCAAGAAAAAGGACACCTAATTTTCGTACGGATGTACAACCAATAAAAACCGTAAACGTACCATTTTTATTGCCTTCTAAAAACCGAGATGACCCAAAAATACATTCCGGACTTAATATTTTAACGACCCCCATGCATAGAAATCCGAAAAGAGCAAACTAATAAACGGCACAATGGTAGAGCTCTTTAGAACTTCCGGCTCCCAAGATGTGGGTAGTGATGACTGCGTTTTTTCGAGGAATTCCAAACACAGATCATTAAAAGGTTTTTAGTATACCATAAACAATCTTAGAGCTCCTCCTTGAACGACATTAAACAGCAGATAACTTTGCGAATAGAGCAGAGTATAATCGTGCACATATGCTTAGGGGGGAGGGGAAAAGGCGTTGCCAGGGGTTGGCAAATATTGCAGTAAGTAATATTGTACTGGTCAAATGGTGTTTAAAAACCGCTTTGGACAGTAAACTTTTTTATTTTTTTTTTTAAGTTTTATTGAAGCGGAACAGCTGCGGCCTCGCTTTTTATAATTGACTCCAACTGGACTTCTAGCAGGTTATTTTGCGCTATATTGGGAAATTTTCCTCAAAAAATAAATAATTAAAAGTAAATTTCAGTCAAAGAAATTTGACAAGCAGCTAATCACCTAGCTGTCCATTGAACGCGTTCGATAATAATATACAAATGCATATAAATTAATTTTAAATGTTTTTGACATATGTGCCAAAAATGTCAGCTTGAAAGTCACTGATTAGGGCTTTTATTTTTAAATTGAGTGCCATTGACAACCGTTGTAAGCTCTATCTACCAAAAGTGTAAAAAATAAAAGAATAAATATCGAAATTGTATGAATGCATTATCGTCTCTGCGTCTCTCTGCGTTCCGTCTAGAATCATCTGTCAAGTTCCGATGTCCGGCTTAGACATTTTGTATAAGATTTATCTACACACTAGAATAAAGCGATTTTTTAAACTATTTTCAGGTATAAGCTCCACAAATTAGTGGGTTATTTATTTCGAGTTTGGTATTGTGCATCCCAGCCATTGTTATTTGACATCTGTCACAGATTTATTTTTGTTTCAGATCCATCCATTCTGTGGAAACAATTTATAAGGGTCGAATTTGTAAGTGAGAGTTAAACTTTGATGTTGTGCGACATTTGCAATACGAAATTCAATATTTTAACTTGTAGACATTGAACTGTCAAGCTCTTCGATATTGTTGAGTATTTAAAAAAAAAATCTTGAAATGGATTTTCAGAGTTCGGAAATTAAATTTCCACCCTCCTACTGGCAACGCTGAACGGTAGTCATAAGCACTTAACTTGCGGTGGTATGGCTGATGTTGTTAATTGAGCGAAGGGTGTGAGTGCAGTTGTTTGGAATTTTAATACTATCGTATGTTGTTAAAATTTTAACCTTTCAACTGCGACTGGTAAGGTTCATTTATATTTGCAGGATATCAAATGGAGGAAACACTTCTAGATTACACTTTTACTGTGTTCAAGATGAATAAAAGGACTGGTACTGCTTGGGGCTGAACGAGACTTTTACGGCTTCTATGCAAATGCGTGCAAGGTTGGTATTAAATTCAGGTTCGGGAATATTATGACAGCAATTTGGATGCAGACATAATGGATGTAACGAATTTTGTTTTATAGACCGTTTCTTGGTTTGTACTTCAAAGGGTTTTACAACACAAACAAATTATGGTCTGCTTGTATACCTATTAATTTAACAGCTATGTCCTTGGTAAGAAATAGTCCCTCATGGGCTTTAGTTGATTTAAGGCCGAGACTTAAAACGGTTTTTTTTTAATGCGAATGAATTTGATACGGTAATGTAATTCTACTTATGCGGTTACTCTTTTTTATATTGATAGCTTCATTCCGAAATGTAACAGTGTCTTTAATACAGATTGTGTTAAATTAAAACGTATTAGTTAGGTTATGCGTACCTAAGTATTTTTAAATAATTGTTGTAGTAAAATGTTATTTTATATTTGAGAGCTTCAAAAAGGATTAAACTCTATTGGACTTCGCAGTCAAATCGGTCAAGTGGTTGTTGATATAAGAGCAGGTGTACTGAATTGCAAACGCTGAAATAACAGCGCCACCTATTGCATTCTTTGCACTCAAACTAAAATTTAACCAATCGTTAAATTACTACCGGCACTAATAATAAAAAACCGAAATCGGTTGAGTTTTCTTAAATTTTTTTTGGGATACATACCTACATAGAAGTGTGACCCATATCCCGCATATTCTTCCTCTAGGTGCTCGAATTCTGTTCTTCTTTCTTAGCAGATCTTTTTGACATTGCAGACATTTTAAGATTTATTACTTGCAATTATCACAACTTTATTCTATAAAAAAAAAAACAAGAGAGATTGACAGATTCATTTTCGTCTCTGGCATTGCTTTTCAGTGATGCCAAGTCTATTACATTTTTATTATAAAAGATATGTGATATTCCAGAGACTCTGAAAATATAAAAAGCGCGGCAGAATTTAAGATGGAGACGTGGAACATTGCAAAAATATTCCCAAACCACGACTCTGGACAGAAGTGACACCTCTAGTTGGTACCAGTATTTAGCAATGTGCAAGAAAATGATTCGACGATCCCAGTTCAAGATTCACATTCTTTTCACAAATTCGAATGCGGGATAATCTATTGCTACCGGTTCGCCTAACTTTGACTTAAGTAAATAATTTTGTATACCAACTGGCCTTCGCAGTTCGTTAAAAAAACGTTTGAGGGGTGATTATGCGAATTACAAAATAAAGAAGAAAACATCGCATAAGCTATGTTTTATTTCATCAGGCAAAATGTCATCCAACCCGATTGCCCGATGCTTTCTTTGTTGGCTGTTTCGATGGTTTAAAATGTATACTTTCCTTCATCTATAGCAATTTGTGAACGGAAGCCGATCAATATCCCTTTAATTTCCGAACACTTCCTCTTTGGTCTCAGACTGAAGTTCCTTAAAACTGAATCCAACAACTTAAACTGAATACAAAGTAGCCATTCGACGTTGCACAAAGGAGAATTCTTTTGAAAATCTGTTTCGTAACCGTAATCAGGCAATTACTATTCAATTGCGCCGGCAGACCATGGACCGAGTGTACATCAGCATCAGCAGAGCTAGTAAGCATATCACGTAGGAACCTATCTTCAATTTACATAGAGCGTATGCTAGAGTTAGGTGTAGCTTTAAAATCTCTGCTCCCAGCTATGGCATTCGCCGACATTGCCTGCATTCAATTTCTCACCTGTCTGAGATTTTGGAAAATATACAGCTCCATATGACATAAGCCATAGTAATTGCACACGAATCTAGACACTGGAGATATTTTATTACAAGTCGGGGGGCAGGAGGATCGAAATAAATCAGAATTTTCAAATTATTTCCAACATTCTCGCAGACGCTGCATGACTTTTACGTGTTCCTGCCAACCAAAAGTTAATCAATAGGGTTCTTGACATTGCCGCTCGTGCTGTCATTGCAATTCGAATTGTAAATAACTAAGAAAAACTGTCATTGACATCCAATGATACGGTTCTGCTCACCAACCTGCACGCACAAATTCGAACTTTGGTTCAATGGGAGTTGTGAAAAGTTTTTGTTGGCAGAGTTTGGAGCAAAAGTTCTCGTTCATTAAGAGTGGCCCAGCTGAAAATAATTATTGGGAAAGAGCATTCAGCTCCACATATATACCTACATGTGCACATATCAATATCCAGTTCATAATTTTATGATCCCTGGAGTGGAATGTATTGACCTGACTAGAGCGCACAAATTAACAGACATTTGTATTCGGAAAAGTTTCCCGTCTCCGAGTATGATGACTTTATTAAGTGGCCTCGATGGGTCAAGATATCACTTGAACTCGATGCTTTTGGCGACGGAATAAGTGCAAGAGGAGGCATATTTTTGGACAGTTTTAATCAGAAGTGGGGCTGATAACTTATCAAAAACCGATTACAAGTAAGCAGTTCATTGGACTTGTCTGCAAAACTAAATTTAAATGCTTTAAGCGAGCGAATGAAAGTGGTTTGGACTTTGGCTGAGAGACGAATTAACAAGTACCAACTGCGTGCTCTACAAAATTGGACTTCATTTATGTTTTAATTTTTAGCAAAATATCTTTTTACAGTTCAGTGTAAATGCAGCCACTTACTATAAATTCACAAACATTAAAAATGTTCTCTTCTAGTGAAAGAAACATATCGTTTGCACACAAAAATTGGTCTCATTTTTAGTTAATGTGCTTCAGAGTTTAGAGAGCTGAAAGCACATTGAAAATTAAATTGCGCGGTGAAGCGAATTGAAATCAATTTATGCAAAATGATTGTAAATTGTGATAAGCATAAATTAAGCAGACATTGTTTCAGTTAGCGGTAACCAGTTAAAATATAAATACTATTTATATCTATAGTTACATTAAATTGTATTCATAATTTTCGATATAACTCTCCGCACCAATCAATAATCAATTTAAATAAAATTCAGAATACATATCTATTTATCCAGTTCTCTAAATAAAATAACCATAAATCGGAATCTCTCTAAATAGATAAATAGTTAATGCGGTCGGTGTAGCTCGTAAAGGGTAATTACCCGCAGATTCCACGAAATGTTTATTAATATAGATAAATATTTATCCACTAATTTAGTGCGGTTTAAAAGGGACTTTGGTATATTATTTGGAACTGCAATTTGATAGACTTATTTATTCGTATTAATAGTTAATTTGCAGAGAATTTGAAAACCAAAAGGACATAAATAACTTTTTAAATCCCAAGCCATTTGCTTTAAACATCAACTTTTTTGTTGTAGTATTAAAAACTATTAAGCATTTTTATTTACTGTAAGCTAATGCAAACAAATATCATAGGGAAATCAACAAGCTAAAAATTAAAGTTGTGACTGTTAGATGCGAGATTGTTTCTAAAATGAAAACTATTTTGTGTAGGTACGAGGTTTTGACTATTTTTCAAACATATAGTAATAATTGTTAAAAATATTTTCAAGCAAAAACATCTAAGTTTTTTTTTAATGTACTGGCCTTGCAGATATGCCTTTATATATTCCACTGTTTTATTTCCCAATAAAGAACTTACCAATAAACATTTCATAAGTTTCGACTCTAAATTTTAGTAGTTCACAGTGGCTTTATCTTCCATAAAAACTCCGCAATTGTGAGCTTCTGTTAATTTAAATCAAAAACTAAACAGTACGGCGCATTCTATTTATTTAATTCTTTTAAATTACATAAATAAATATGTTAAAAAAAGTCCAATAAATGATAAATGCGTTTAGATACGACCGAAGGCCCTAATTCGCAAACTACAAATCGCACTTACAGGCAGTGATGCCAACTAAGGCTTTTTCATGTCTTTTAGGCATTATTTCATTAGCTTAGGCTTTAAGGCTTGTTTTTTTCCAAAAAGGCATCTTTTTTTATATCAAATATTTTTCTAATTTTTTTTTGATTCAACATACCTACTGGGCACTCATTCCGTAACTTTTCAAACGATTATCGTCGAAACGATAGACCTCCAAAACTAGCAACTAAGTGCTAAAATTACAAGTTTGAGATCTTAATCCAGTTCATTTTCTACAAATATAATAAAAGTTGACGTTTGTCAAAAATATTCGTGCAGAATATGGCTTATTTTGGTGATCAAAGTTGCAAAAACAATATCGTTTAGACGATCGTTGATTGTTTTTGTTAATTTTTTTATATTTATGTTTAATTTTTGATTTTTTGTTCCAGTTTACCTTAAAAAATTATTTTAGGCATTATTTTATTGAAAAAGGCATCTTTTTTTCTCGAGTTAGGAATTTATTTTGTCAAAAATTGGTTGGCAACGCTGCTTACAGGAACTTTCCTAATAAGTTGTAACAATTAAATATAAGCAAATTCATAAAGCTTTAAAGAAGTCTTCGAATATTATTATGAGCCCTTTAACTTAACTCAAACTTTACTTTCAAGGTCTAATTTTGACAAAAAAAAAAAGAAATACATTACGTTGTATATAATATGCGGAACAACAACTTTAATTGCAACTATGTTCATCAATGTGCTATTTATTACATGTATGTGCAGAATAGAATTTTAATAGCTA
Organism: Cheilosia variabilis; assembly: GCA_951230905.1. NCBI lineage: Eukaryota > Metazoa > Arthropoda > Insecta > Diptera > Syrphidae > Cheilosia > Cheilosia variabilis. Next base: position 65,437,915 of record OX579677.1, read on the forward strand.
AAATTAACGATGTCATTTAATTTGGACTTTAGAATTGTAATTGATTCGAAAAAGCGAACCTACATCACTTCAGCAGTACCCGAGATGCTTGTAGGTAGGTGTAACTTCTACAAATTATAGCAAGCTATAGACTTTTGAAAAAATGTCTTCAAGAAGCAAGTTCTGACATTTCCGTGACCATTTTTTTTATCTTAAACTGTAGCGAAATTAAAAAAAAAATTAAATAATATTGGTACTATTATTCTTCCATTGAAACAAATATTGTTGTTTTTAACGACCTTAGGAATACTCTTACAAAAATCAATAAAACCTGTACAATGTATTAGTTCTTACTAAAAGACGAATTTGCAATGTACCTTTTTGGTTTGGTCTATCTTAAGAGTTAAGACCTGTATAGACCTGCAAGGTGTGCTAATGCACGCTCTTTCCATTGCTTTTGCTTCCTACATCAAATTTTGAAGTCATTGCGCTAAATACCTTTATCCGCTGTTTGTTCCCTATTTTTAAAACACTTCATTATTGAAAAATGTCACACTTCTTCTATATTAAACAAAAACTGTTCAGCAATATTAACAGTCCATACCCCTTACAATATTTATCCTTAGCTTGGAAAAAATTTGCATTACGTCATCGATTATTACTTTGAAAAAAAAACCCAAGTAGTGCTCCAATGATTTAAATAAAAACGAATGAACAAAAAATCAATTGGGAAAATTTATTGTCACGCCAAATCAAAAGTGATGAAGAAGGTTTCGTTTTTATTTTAAATCACCTGCAGCATATTTCTCACTCAAACACACCAATAACCGAGACACATCGCTCAAACTACATCCAACTTTGTTTGAACATATTTCCTTACCTCTTTTTCCAATTTGCCTCATCCACTCTTGAACAAGACTCCAAGACAAAGAGCGTAGCACACAAAATATGTAGTTTTAAACTCCAGACACAGGGTGGTTTAATGGGCTTCTTTTGGCCATAAATGTCCTTCATCTAAACTCCGCTTTGTTTTTATATGAAAAGGGACAGGAACCATTAAAAACGTAATATTCTTAAGTTCCTTGAAAAATGCTCATCCTACTTCATTTTATTCTTTTCTTTCCGGGCTCGTGAGATCATTTCGTTGCTGACTCGCACTTATCCACACTGCACTTGAAGAACTTTCCTCAATTAGCTTAGTGGCTATGGCAGTCATTTTACCCATTTTAATGGCCCATTCTACCCCATTTAGTAAAATTAAAAATTTCATTGTTCTTGTGTACGTCCACGCCGTGACTGTTAACCAAAAATTAATCCGCTAACATACGTGAGATACAGTTCAACTAACTTCTTTGGTGCTCAGTAAGCCCTCACCATGAGAGCGAGGACTTAAGAGGCAATTGTGACCATCTTCCCGGTGGGTAATTTGGTAAAACCCTGCGGCTAAACAAACTTGTATTTGCGCCCTTGTTGTCATTGATGGATCTCGATTCCTTCTCGCACTTTATCTGACAACGATTCTCGCTTTCAACTTTGAAGTAATAAACCGTCTAGCCGTGGATCATTTTCCATTACTTTTTTTTTCTTTTCAAATAACACAAATTCTTTGTTGCCAGCTAATTGGACAGCAGGGATTTTACAGTTTAGGAAAAAAAAAAAAGCAATACTCCAAGTAAGTGGTTGTCGCAAAGGATTAAATCGTAGGCCGATTGGCTGGACGCAACTACGCACAGCCAGTCAGCCAGACACAATTGAAGAGCTTCCTTTAATTGGGATGGTAAACAATGAAAGTAAAATGAAAGTAAAATAAAGACAGCAGGGCATATTTAATTTAAACTTTTCGGACACACAGCGTGCCATTTGAGGCCATTTTGCAGAGGATATTTATGGAAACGTTTTGCTGTTTGTACTGTTTATGTTTTGGGTCCGTCGAGAGTGTCAGGGAAACATGCTTTACTTTCGTCATGGGTTTGCGGCTGGGATGAGACAAAATGGCCTCTGTTGCCATTGAATACATTTTCATACAATTATGAATCGCAAGGGCTGTAAAATGTAAAACGTTTGTTGTCCAACTGTGGTTGCAAAGACGTCAATGACACTGCGTGGACACTAATGACAAACCATGCGATTCATTTGTGAAAAATAATTGCAGCCGCAGACAGGGTGTTCGACCCACCAGAATCCTACATATCGAACACATTATGAGAATGACATCTGGCTTTCTAGACAAGTGCAACTAATTCTTGTCAGCGAAAATTCTTAAAATATATTTTGCTGCACATGGCTGGATTTGAATCCATGATTTACGTAAAGTGAATGAAAACCTGCCTAATCGGGCCGAACACAAAAGAGTACCTATTAAGCTCGGGGCTATAATTTATCATCGATGATTGATTGGGAATATTGGAAAATTTAGAAAGAGAATCTGGATGGTTTTAAATTTTGTTTCTGCCTTATAGCTTTTGTTGGCGGCGATATAGTTGAATGACATTTATTGTCTGGTGGGTAATTGAGGTAATAAAACACTGTCATCTGGTGGAAGAATTTTCAGACCCGATATTTAACTAAGTTTTCTTTTCAAGCTTTTCCGATGTGGTATATGATGGCAGCAGCATTGGTTTGTTTCAAGTTTTTTACAAGAACGTCGATTGGTTGCGATTGGGCTATAACTTAGAAAAAATATTCGTTTTTCTCAAAAACTGCTGCAATCATTTGACAATGTATAAAAAATTATTTTTCTTATAATCTGATGGAAATTTATAACTGAAGGTAATACTATTGACTTAATCTAACATGGTGGGACTTGGAAGCCATTCAGACATTTGACTGAGGGGCTGTACTGTATCGGGCTTTATTCTGTCTATACCTAGACCTAAATCGGAGTTTTATAATTAGTTATGATCTCACGGAATGTTCTTGATTCTTTTTTGCCTTAAGTCTGTATATTTTTTACCTGTAGCCTATTAGGCTGAACGGATATTGATTGCACATCCTTATCTGACTACCAAAGATATACATTTACACGAAAAATCAGACTTTTAAGTTTAGCTCTTAAATTATTAAAAACATTACTTTGCATTTAACGGATACATCTATATAGCTACTAATAATGAAATTGTAAAGTTTGTATGTGGGCTAAAATCACTTACCCAATTCATGCGAATTTTTCAGAAAAACCAAATTCGGGATATAAGCCAACCAAGGTAGCCGCTTGAACGACGTTGTGTTGAAAAATTAATGGGAATGTTTGCTCTTACTAATAAAGCCATAATACATGGAAAAGAAAATAATTTTGTTTATTTTATTGCATTTTTAATCCCTTTCGGTATTTTGGTGCCATATGGCAACAGGAATATTCATAACGTCCATTTAGGGTTCGGACTTCAGAAATCTCATATCGAAGTGAATGAAAAAAAAGGCGGAGCAAAACAAAAATTTCCGTAGTAGATTTTCAGTTTCATAGTAAATGAAAAAAAAAATTAATTTTTTTTTTAAATAAGTGTATTTATAAATAAATAAAAGTAACATAAATTGCACATTCAGTTTGCAAATCACAAGAACCTAACCATGTGAATTGTATACCTACATAAAGTATGTATCAAAACAAGTCAATAATTTTAATAAAAAAATAGTACAGAGTACAAAGGCCCAAATGTGTAGCCAAAACTATATAGTATTTGGGCCTTTGTACTGTTTTTTATTAAAATTATTGACTTGGTTTGATACATACTTTATGTAGGTATACAATTCACATGGTTAGGTTTTGGTTTCTTAATCTAGGAATTTTTGAAAAAATTATCATTTAAAATGCTTAGACTGGAAAGTACTTTAATTTTATTATGGTATATAGACCATCAATAAATTTATATTTTTTTAAAAATTTAATTAAATTATGCGGTGGTAGGTACAAAAATTTCATCACGATTTTGAATTAGAGAGTGCGAAAACATAAGGCTCTCGACGGTTTGAACACTCAGCCTATTTCTGAATTTAGTTTTGATTAAGTTCATTTGGGAAAATTGCCTTTCGGCTGCTGCACTATTGTGGGGTAAAATTTTCAGTGTTAATATGTATTCCGAAAGGTTTTCAAAGAGGATTTCTAAAATTTGATTTTTTTGTTTTTTCAGGGAATACCAAAACTTAACTATATCGTCCTGATCCATTTTGCTTATATTAAATATTAAAAATGATCTCCACTCGTCGTTCAGTACTTCAATAGGTTTTTGATTAAATGGAGATGCTTCAATTATTTTTAAAATTGAAGGCAGTTCTCCTTTTTGAATTTTCGTGGGGCTCAGATATTCAAGCAAGTTAACTTTGTTGTCGTTAAATGATTGAATTTGCTAAGATGTTTGTTTTAATCTCAAAAACTATTTCGTTTGATAAATTTTCTTCGTGCAATTCAAATTCAATGCCACAGAAAAAGTTCAAGACAGGAAACTGGAACTCTGGGTTCTCATAATCCACTTCCGTACTTATGAACTCCTTCTTTATAAAATTGTTAAGCAATTTTAAAAAGTGTTGCTTAAGAATAGGATAAAGAAGGTGTATCATAGTTTTTTCTGATTGAAAAATTCTATTCATTTGATTTACGGAGCCTAGGACATACGACAAAAAAAGTAAATAAGCCTTGTTGACATCATTTAATCTTTCTGACACAGCTTCAACACTGTTTTCTTTTTTCTCTTCAAATGACATAAGAACAAAATAATGCTTAAGTGGTATTCACTGCTCTAATACCCTATCAACAGCTGCCTGAACAGACAACCACCGTGTAGAACTTGTATTTAAAATTTTGTGTTCTTTTGTTTCAAAATATTCTTGAAATGTTTTAAAGTCAGCAAGCCGCTTGGAACTGCGCCAAAAGAAATTGAAAATTGATTTTATTAATAATTCGGGTTCAAGGGGAATCTTTTCTGCTGCAGCTTTTGCACAAAGGTTTAAAGAGTGGCAGGAGCAACCCAAATAGAAAAGGTTCGGGTTCAAGGATTTCAGTTGCTGTTTTACCCCATTCAATGCACCGTTCATGACTGAGGCATTGTCAGTCCCTAAGCCTATCAAATTTTTAATAGGAATATCTAATTCTTCTAAATACGATAAAATAGCTTTTGCTATGGAGTTTGCCGAAGATTCGTTTAACTCAATCAATCCAAAAAACGTGTCCTTAACCGCATTTTGCTCTAGGTGACGTACAATCAAGACTAAGAATTTTTTACAACTAATGTCAGTACTTTCATCTATTATAAGTGAAAAACATTTGTTTTTAAGCTCGTCTGCAAATAGATTTTTACTATATAGTGAAATAAGTCGCACAAGTTCAGTTGCCTTTTTTGCACAACACTTGGATTTGTTTGTACCTATTTGGCCCTGACAAGGCATAAATCAAATTCGGCAGTGAATCCATGGTAGTAAACGGCAAAAAATTTGAGACACAATACATAATCATTGTTACCTCGTTTTTCAAATTGGTATCCTTTGTTGCGTCCAAATTAATCTGCTTTTCCAGAACATTTGAAATATTTGCCTGGTTGTTAAAAAAAAGCTTGTTTTTTTTTTTGTGGTATTGTGAAGATCCACGGCGTTCCAAATTTGTTACGTTATTGGTGAGGGCTTTGTTACACAATTTGCAGTATGCCCTTTGACTTGATAAATCCTTTTTCAACCACTCTCTATTTTTTTCCCATTCTTGTTTATATTTTTGCTCGTATTTTGGCCGGTGTTGCGAGCTTTCCAGCTCCGAGTCTGAATCCTCAATCTCGTCATCATCTTCACCCAAACCATTTCTGATTCGGAGTTTCTAAAAGGGTATGACGAAAACACGAAATGATTTGGACACTATTTTTCCGCTTTTGCTGTCAACCTACCTTTGGACTAAAAATGTATCCATATTTATTATTTATAATGTACCTACGTACACGTATAATTAATATTAAGAGGGATAACCCGAGAACCCGATGCAAAAATAAATCTGTTTTGGGCTAACTGTTGCACAGTCGACATTTCAAATTGTTGTGTTGTGTACTTTCTTGTCTCTCTATTTGAGTGAGAAAGTTGCTGCTTACTTTATGCCAGTGGCCTACTGTTTTTTCATGTTTGCAATATAAAATTAGAGTTTACAGGGGATGCCGATGCGCACTCTTTAAGTGAGTGCAAAAGAGATAACAGTCTAAGACCTAGCCTAAGTATTTTCATTTTGCAATTGCTGAAGTTGGCTGCAATTCGGTGAATAGGTCAGTACTGCCTGGGACGCACAAATGAATGTTGCATTTCACACACATGTACCACGAGTATCCTGAGCATCCTATTATCTTGCACCTCCGTTTATCCACAGTATATTCCGGCCAATGTTCAAATCCGTCATATCGAAGGGAAACCGATGGAGTTGATTCATATTGCTTTCTTGCCCTTGGGCTGTTGCACTCATTTAAATCGTCATCTGTCCTGGGTTGTCCACGTTTTCGGCAAGAGTCTTGCTGCGATGCTAAGGCCTAAAGTCCATCTGCGATATCGTTGCGAAAGTCCAGTAAATCCATTCGATCTTTCGGTCTCAAATTTGTTTTAGCGTGGTCAATTGGATATTCTAACCAAGAGTTACATACGGCGAGATCAATGAAATGGTCGAAGATTTTTAATGTCCATTTGTTAGTTCGTATAGAAATCCGATATAACGATAACAAAAAGTCCATTTTATCTACTCCTCCCATATTCTTATTGTACATAGTTACAATATTAGGTTGCGGGACATCAACCATCTTCTTTTGCTCATAATTAAATCTTGACACCGAATTCAAATCCTTGTCACCATAAAGACTAGATGCAAGCTGAACAATTCCCCCATCAAGCCATCTCAAAAGAAAAATATTATTGCTTTTTTAAATACGGTAGTCGAAAGTACCGCTTCCTTTCTTTTGCAATTCCTTTTCAGTTGCAAGCGGGACTTTTCCAGTTCTATTGCCCCTTATAGTACCTGTAGCCCAAATGTCTCTTTGTTTTTTAAAACCTGTATGTGAACAACTGGCCACATTTTCGTCTTCCTCCACTGGAACCTCGTCAACATCTGGGTTTCCAACATCTTCGTTATCCGCTTTAGCTTCTTCGATCAAATTATACTCACTTTTATTGCTATCTTCCAATAGAAAAACTTCGTTGAAGTTTTCTAGTAGGGCATCAAGAATATCTGGCTCATCTGCATCTTCGAGATCAGATATATCCGACTCTTCGAAATTATCCAAAATATTTTGAATTTCATATTTTTTCAGTTTTTTTTTACATTTTAAGAGCTACATATAGGTAAAAAGGCAACAAAAACTAAAGTAAAATAAAAAATGATGCCGAACGGCATCAATCTTATTCTAGGAAATGATGCCTCAAAAAGCACCTCTAAACAAATTTGATGCCGATTGGCAACATAGAAAAAGGAAAAATGTGTCAAATCAAAAAAAAAAACAGAACTCAGACGTCTATTTAATTTTTTTTATTGTATGCCTGCTATTTATCATTAAAATAAAGTCGAAATTGATAATGTATTTGTCAATTACCAATGTAAAAATGAAGTCATAAAAATAGTCTTCCGACGAAAAACTTCGAACTCTACTGCAGACCTTCCTTGCACGAGAGCTAAAGGCACAATGATATCAACATCAACCAGTTTGTTTGCCTCTACTGATTGAACCAGCGTTGCCAGTTTGGGGGTTTTTCCCCCAGATCTAGGGGTTTTTTTGACCGACGGGGGGAAATCTGGGGGGAGAAATTATTTAGGGGGAAATCTGGGGTTTCTTTTTTTGTAATTGCATTCAATTATTTTTTTCTTCTCACTAAAAAGTAACGTAAGTGAACATTAAAAGCTATAAAGCAACACCAACAAACCAAAAAAATGCATGTTCCATTTATTCCAATTCCATTCCAACGCATTCCAATATTCATTGGTGCCAGGATATTGATAAACCCCTATCTAAAGCTACATACATCACACACTATTGCATTTGCGAAGAGTTCACAATCATATGAGAAGCAATAAATAGAGCGAGGCTTTCTTTGTATTTTGTCTCTTGCCAAAACCAATTTGTGATTGTTCCTGGATCGGGATGTATCAATTTTACCCCTTCCGATCAAATGATCAAAATGTTCATGAGCAGATGTACAAAACCAAAGATTAAGACAACGAGAACTATATTTTAGGACTTATTTATGAAAGTTGATTATTTTTACTTATTAGCTAAGTTTTTCTAATTAAATCTTGAAATCTGAATTCACTTCCTTTTTTTTTTTTAAATACGTATACATTAAAAAATCTTTTTAATTCTTTAAACTCGTGTCTTTGTATTTAATCTTAAATTTACATACATAATTTGAAAAAAAAAATGGGGTTTTTTTTTTTAGAAAATAGCTAAATCTGGGGGTTTTTCAGATTTGTCTGGGGGGAAATATTTCAACCGTTTGGCAACGCTGGATTGAACAGACACTTCGAGAAGTTAATCAGAAAATAAATTCGAAAAAATATACTCAGAGAGAGAGAATGGACGCAGTGATCGGACTTTACTCCAAAAGGAGTAGATCTGCTTCGCCTCTTGCAATATTTTAAAATCTACTCCGCCACTCCTTCTTTTTCAAAATCTACTTCGCTTTTTAATTTAAAGTGGCAGTCCCAAACGCAACCAGAAATTGTTTTAAGGCATACCACAAACAAAACATGAACAAATTTAAAATTTAAGCATTTTTTATATTTTTTTTTGTTTTTTTTTTTTAAGTTTTTAAGTACATCCATATACATCCAATATAATGAATAAAAATAAATAAAACTTGTACGCATAAATCCTCTTGAAAATTTTTAATTTTTATTTTAGTTTGAAGGAAACAAAATTTACCCAGCACCAATGAAGAATTTCATGACTTCTTTAATTTTTTTATTTTTTTAAATGAATTTTTTCTATATAAATACACGTATTACCCTGAAATATTCTTAATTTTGAATTCGAGTTCCAAGTAAATGACGAAAACCGAGTGTAAATGCAATAATTTATGAATTTTTAAATTTTTTTAATTTTTATACTTGTATAAACATTAGTGTTTTTTAATATTTTCGAAGCTCCCAATTTTTTATATTATATTTGAAATAAACAAATTTAATGATATTTTTTTCTTTTCAATTTTGTTAATTATATTGTTGTCCTTTGTTTTGCTGCCACTTGAGACAATTGATGCCATTTGGCAACGTTCCCAAAAACAACTTTAGAACAAATACTTAACAAAAATAATGTTCCAATGTTTTTAGTCGAAGCCTCGTAACAACAAAAAGAAAAAAAAATATTTTTTTAACCTTAGAACAAAAAAGAAGTACCGAAAGGGTTTTAAAAAGAAACTTGAGTTTGGGCCACCCTTCCCTTTTAATTTCATCGCAATCGACCAACTCAAGCCCATTTCCGAAAGTTCTACAATTTTCAGGTATCAGCTCCCAGGTGTCTCTCGTTGAGAATTATTTGCATTTGGACTACGGTAAGCTTCATCGAAAAACGCCTTCAGTGCATATTTCGGTAGTCTTCGCTTACAAAATGGGCGGTCAACTAGTTACTTAAACAGCGGTGAAAGTAAAGTTTTCAATTTTGGCTCAGGGACCAGGCTCCAACCAATGCAGAGGAGTTTAATTCAGATTTAAGAGGGCATGAGAGCATTTTCTTAAATTTCTGGGCAAACTGTAGGCACATCGCGATTGCTGGATAGTAAAATGTTTCTTGACATTTTTAATTTAGTTTTGATTTGTTTCAAATTTGTTTTTCATATTTTCAGTATTTATAAATCCAGATGGTACAAACATATACATTTCACATCATTTCCACTGATTAAAATGGAAGCGCATGAGAAATTGAAATCCGGTCTGAGTTGGCAGTGAATTTTTCCAATTAAAACTCAGCAACCATCATACATATTTAATATCAATTTTTCATATAACTTGTAAATTGTACAAAATTGCATTAAAAGCGCACAGGGAGAGATTAACAGGTTAAAACAACCCAATCCACCCTCGCAATGGTTTGCGGCCGCCTGATGAGCCGTGTTCATTTATACATTCATCATTATTAAGCCCAGTGAATTAATTTGCGAAATTTGCGTAATGTGTAATGTGATGGAAATAATTCGTAAAAAGTCGAGAATAAAAACAGTCACAGATGAGATGGTAATTGATATGCGAATATGGTTGTATCCCATTTATCATCATTGCTACGAAATGTTAAGATTAATCAATTATTGTGAAGAGTGTTAATGAAACCATATTCTGCACATCTGTGGTTGAACGTTGTATTTGTTTATAAAATTTTATGTAATTGGAAAATTCCCGTGGGAGAGTATTTGCCGGGGCCCATGTGGCATTATTTAAATATCAGGCGGCAGGTGGCACTTTATGTGCAAATAATAAATAATAAATTTGATGGTCCATATGAGATCATAGAACTGGCATCTCCAAACCATTTTTGATGTTGTGTGAGTTTGTTTTTTATGTTTTTGAGAGCAATGGAAGGCAGCTACAATTTTAAGTGAAATTTGAATCGCTAAATTTAGTGATACTCTGAGATATTTTTAGGACGTTCGCCCAACTGCTCAGGGATAGCGAACCTTTTTAGAGCTTCGTGCCCTTTTAAAAAATATAAATAATTTGAAGTGCCTTTCGCGTGCCATCATACAGTCTTGATATAGTTTTCTAGTGACTACTAGGAACAAAAATAAATAATTTTTTTTTGAAATTGACAGTTTTGAATTCATTTTAAATAAAATAAATAAATTTCAGATTAACAAAAAACAGAGAAACAAACAAAAACAATAAACGAACTATTTAGTGTGACTTTTGTTGTTGCAAACTAGATGCCAAGTATTATTATTATTATTAGTTATGGCACGCGTGGCATGGGTTCGCCATCGCTGGCATAGCCATTCGGATATATTATGGTCGCACTTACTTCAGGCTACAATTTAATTGCCAGATTATTTTTTAACTTTCTCCATTACGTAGTAAGAGAAAGATGTTGTATTCGTACAAAATTTCGAACTCGAGATGTTAATCAATTTTGACATTACGATGATAGGCGAACTCAAAAAAGTGGGTCGCAAAATTCTGTCCGTCTGTCTGTCTGTATGTTTGCGGCTGAACGGATTTCGTTCAAACTTCTGATTTAAAGTTTGGGGGCTTACAGTTCGGGGCCGTTTTTTTTTGCATGGTAACCTCAATGTTAATGGTACTTCCCATACAACATTTTCATACCAGTTTGATTTGTTCGAAAACGGCTCTAACGATTTCAACAGAAATTGATATTTAAGCTTAGGTAGGTGAGGTAAACGTAGCTGCATACTCAGTTTTCCGCTAAAGTAATCGAATAACGGTACTTTTGAAATTTGGACATACATATCTCGAAAACGGTCCATACGATTGTAGCAAAAATTCATTTCTAAGGTAATATGGTCATTTCTAACTTAATGGAAAACTCTTTTTTTCTCTGTGTTATCGTAAAATTGATTTTTGAAAAAAGTCATTTTTGAAAAATATTGTCTTCCCTAGTTTACCTCAAAACGACATGATTTTGACCAAAATGCAAACTTAGAGTAAAATTAATGTTTTCAAAATTATTGCGTCCTTAATTTCCAATTCGAATCACTGGAAACGCTCACTTCAAAAACTGGTCATATCTCGAAAACCCCATTTTCGACTGTTGCTTTTAACTTTTTTGTTCAAACCTATATCACAATTGAATGGATAATGTAGCCAACGTGAACTACTAAAACTTAGAGTCGAAATTAAAAATGTTTTTTGGTAAGGCCCATTAAGTTGAAAGCCTAGACGAAAAACGTCGGTCCCTTTAGAATAAATAGAAATGGAACCAACTCCAACCAAAACTGTTGTTATTGCAACTAAAATTTTGGTAGGCGAACAAAATTCTTATACGATCGAGACATAGAATCGCATTCTTCTACAGGACGTTTTCCATAAAATTATTAACCCAGAATCCATTCGCGGAGCAACACGCCAACTGATGCAAGCAATTACGACTGGGACAGATGCGAACAAAAAAGCTTTTCGAAGAGCGGCCATAGTTGTACTGATTGCTGATTGTACTGGCCCCTCCCAGATCGGTGCCATAACGCCAAGTGAAATAAGGCCAACTTTTAAAAATTGGCCTTGTTTCGATATGCAAAAGTGTTTAAACAGTTGGTCTTATTTCACTCCGACAAAGTGCAATATAAGTTGGATCTCAGGCATCGGTTTGCTATGGAAATTATTTGTTTCCATTCAGCCACTTCAAAGCTCAATGTCTTACCTTTAAAAGGACGATTATCCCAGATTTATACCAACCGAATGTCAGAGATGCTTTCGCTTTAATTTTTGCGCATAAACTTCTCTTCTACATGACGAAGAGTAGCGGTGAGATAGTTACGAAACCTAATTGGCTTTTTTTACAAAGGACAAAAGCAGAAACAAAAAGTATTTCATTATTGTACTGAGAATAAATGAGATGACAAGAAAATAATTTTCTGACGCGACTGTGACTGCAGGAGAAAAGACTATGCAAAGACTACACCTACCCGTAATAGTACAGCAATTTGTAACACATTTTCCAGGAAAATCTTTATCGAATTCCATGTGGTACAGTCAGGAACAGAAATGTTAATTTCTATTTTCATACGTTAATTGATGTTAAAAGCTTTCAAGTTCAACACCTTAATTTGCACCGCCTTCAAAATGAGACCCCAATGTGATTACTGCTGCTGACACCGTAATAAATGAAAACACAGAAAACCAGCCCCCCAAAAAACCATTTAATCGCCCCCAAAGAGGTTTCACACGAAAAAAAGGGATTCAAATCTGTCACAACCCTGACGGTGTCCAAAAGTGCGATGAAATTGTTACAACCTCTTTGACATCCAATAAATTTCAAAGGGAACTTTAGCCACAATCCTTTTTGTGTTTTTGTTCCTTCGTTCTTAAATATTACCCCTATAATACTTAACAAGACACATTAACAATAGATTCGTTCGAAAATTGTTTGTGGGTGCCTGAGGGCCGTCTTTGTCGCATTTGACAGGTGATTAAAAGGTTAAGTGATTCTTTTTTGTCAATGCGCCATTGTAAATCGTTGCATACTTTTCTTCGGTTTTTTTTTGTGTACAAATTTGATTGAATGTAGGTACTTTTACCTCTGGCCATTCTTTGCTCTGTCGTTTTTGTGTAAGCTTATGGGGATTACAACTGGTGAATAGGAATTAGTCTGGGTTATTACGACTCGTTAAGTTTAATTACAAATTTGATGTTCATATGGATTAACCTTGGTCATTCGTTAGGGTCTATTCATTTACTTATAATAAACACAAAAATATGGAAAGCTCTGTCTGTCCTTAGGATCTGAGATGGATTATTGAGTGTCTAGAGGGAGGTTAATGTTTAATTATTTATGTCAATCAACGAATGAACATTCAGAGGACTAACATCATAAATTTTGTACAGATGCTTAGGGTTAAAATAATATGATAAAAATAATATAATAATATAATATATAATTTAATATGAAAACTCTGAATTTTTGGTACTAACCGTTGAGCAAGCAAATTGCGGAAGTATTTGTTCTTTTGTTGGGCTAGTTCCTGGTTAACATAGTTCGATTTTTCATTAAAGGCGACAGCCAAATCCTGTCCCGCTGTACAAAATAGCTCATTTTAAAAACGTTACTCTTTCAAATATCCTCTCTTTTTTTTTTGCAAAAAAAATGATATATATTCCCAAGGACAATGCACAAAATTTAGATTTTCCACAAAAATGAGAAACCTTGTTTAAAGTGACAGCAGTCCCACTCTCTATATCGAAGCTCGCAGGCTCTGCATACTTTCCTAGGTATATGAGTCTAACAAAAGTATTTCTCAATGAGTTTTCTGGTGGGCTACAACCAGGATGTGAAGAAAACTTAGTTGGGAGAAATAATTTCCCTTGTGTAACTATATAGCAGTCAATTTTAAATCAAACGGTTCAAAGAATTTATGAATGAATCGCTTTCATTTCTATTTTCATTTCCTTTTCTATTTTATTGCTGCAGAAAGTTTCCACTTAATAGAAGAAAGCATGATTCGTTTTTCTTTTAATATAAAGGAGTAATAAGTTAGACAAGAACTGCCTTTTGGGAGCAAGAAAAAGGACAGCAAGGTAAACATTTCAATAAATTCTTTAGCAGTCAAGCTTTTAGAAAAGAATACTTTGCAGAGCAAAAAGATGCACTCAATCAATTTTACGATAAAGAGCTGCTTCGAAAGTCGTTAATTAAAAAAATACCCAAGAGGAAGATCGATTTTTATTTTAAATTTTAAAGGACTGCCTACTGAAGGGAAAATATGTTGAACTGTGAAAGTCTGTAGTTGCCATCTTAACACTACCTTATAATATTTTGATGGATGCGGAAGCGGATGTTGAAACTTGAAACTTTTCTGTAATCCATATTGTGATGGAGTTTTTTCTGGTAAATTTGTTTCACTGTATAAAGACAACTGAAAGAGTGAGTAAAAAAACAAAAATGCATCGAATTTGTGTCATCCAGTCTGTTATATTCAATATTTGGTGAAGTGGTTGATTCTAGCACACTAGACGAGGTCATCGAACTTCCCAAATGAAAATAGACCTCAATTAATTAGAAGTGTACATTTGAATGTAATTTGATTGATTAAGATTTATAAAGTTGTAACGTTACTTAAGAAGAAGCTAATTGCCAAAGGCCTTTTGACAGTTGATCGTGAATGGGAAGAGCTGTTGTTCTCTCATCAAAAATTTAGTTTTCTAGCTCTAGAAGTCACATATAACTAAACCTTGGGTAAATTGGTATACGATTAATATAAGTAATCTCCTTTCCTACTCTATCTTCTCCAATTACATTATACAATTTCAGGAACGTGACAGCACTCAAATTCTCGTAGTTACCAATAGAAAGTGATTTCAGTTTCATATGAGAAGTAAAACAATAATTTCCACTCAATAAGCGCAAAGTTGCAATAGACCATTAGCATGTTTTATTACACCTGTAAACGCCTTGGACCGACATGTACGGACTACTGCCAGGTAAGCTTCACGTACCAGACGCACAAATCAAACCTAGATACCCATTTATTTATTGGGTAACCGAACATTCTGGTCAAGATGGCTGGATAGGCACTTTGTGTCCATTTATTTATATTTTATTGTCTACCAGCTGGCATTGAAATATGGCATTCTTTGTTCCTTTTCCCAATACCAAATGGGAGTTTTTTCCTTATTCAATTAAAGTGTCACTAAAACTTCTCCAATCTTTGCAGCATCTTGGTGGCTTTTGTTATAGATGACTGAAGATTTTGGAACCCAGAGATGACTTCTTTCGTTGTTATTTTCAAAGCAAGGCAATTGAAAGTCAATATGTGAACCGCGAAAAACGTAAACGCACATTTAAGTGCGCAAACTGTTTTCACAATTCAAGCGTCAATACCTCCCTGACAAAAGAAAAACTTAGTATGAAAGTTACAAAAAAGTGAGACCCACAATAATAGTCGAAAGCTTTTGATGTGCGCAACTATTTGTCTTGTTCGAAACCATTTAGTGGTTAGTGTCGCGCAAAATCCCAAGTTCCAGCTTAAGGTAAGGTTTTTTTTCCACTGCACCACCTCGCGAACGTCTGACAAACATCCGAGAGTATAGATGTCATCAAAGAGCTTCTAATTAGCCGTTTGGACTTGGCACAAAATTGTTGATCCCTTCCATTCGTCCCAAAAATTAAAAACTCACGCAAAGCGAATGGTTGTGAGAAGCTAGGCCTAGGGTCCCCACGGACCTATTGCGCCATCTATTTATTTATGTATTTAAGGCAATGTCGATTTAAAAATGGTTCTAAAACAATAGAATGCGGAAACGCACACCCATGTGCGCAATCTTTTACCGCCTAATTTCCTCAGCAGTGCAGTTATTGATGCCAAATTTTGGATAAGACAATGTATACATCAGAAATTTGTAGTTATATGTATTATGGAAACAACAGAAATGGGAAACGCACAATAATAGGCGCGAACTATCACCTACACAAACAGTTTATTACTTCTTCGTTCATCCATAGGAAGTTTGGCGAATAGATAATTCTTATGGAAAGAACAATGGCTTTTCAAAAATTCTATAGAAAATATGAAAATTTAAACGCACACCCATGTGCGCAAACATTTCTGGTCAATTCCTTTCTCAGTGCAATTTCAGATGCTTAAATTAATATTTATCAGAGAGGTTTCAATAAATCTTATCTGGTAGCAACAGAATAAAAAAACACACAATCATGTGCGCAATCTATTTGCTCCTAATTTAGACACCCATATTATTTCAAAAATTTAAAATTTTCGCATGAATAGATAAGAAGTTTAAAAAATATTATTAAGGCAACACAATAACGAAACTTTCACTCATGTGCGCAATTATCTTGGAGCTAGTTTGAGTATCTGCATGGTTACAGCTTGCAAAACCCGCGAAAACGTTACACAAACAATTCTAAAACCTAAAACCGCACACTCAAGCTCAAGTGCGCAAACTAGTTTATGGGTGATTGGCCCATCTGTGCGGTTTCTTGAGCATGTGCGAATCAATATGCGGATGCAAACAGTGTCAGCGAAATGCGATCATTTCAGTTGGTATTGCTATTTTTGGGAGAGATATCGTTTAAGCCCCGTCGAAGTATGGCTACCCTCACCATGTTGCATATGCATGATTTTGCTATTTCACTAAACAAATTTTACCGCGTAAGGCTCTATTTACCCTTATAAGCTAACATAAAGCTGATTTGAAGAGTGACATAGCCAACAACTTAGAGCGCCTGCTCTCTCAACTTTTGTAACTATACCTTCTTGCTTTCTCTGCGCAGACTACCCTTGTAATTTACGAGTACTATTTCCCATTAAGCTTAGGTACTTATTTCCGTCAAATAACTCACTCAGTAGGAGAATAAACAACACAATAAATATCCCCAAAATTCGAAAGTAAAATGTACCCTCAGTCATTCGAACAAAACAGGATGTCCAAATCGAAATAAATCTGATTTCTAATTTAAAGTGAGTACATTGGATGCCGTTGATAAATTGCTGAGCTACGAGTACTTGTTGTCTGTCTGTATCCCACAAAGCAACACCTCAAAGGCACAGTATTGTACATCACAAATCACTACAAGTTTCGAAATAAATTTATCTGTCTGATGTTACTTTGTGCTGAAATGAATCAGAGTCTCCTAATCTGAATTGTTGAAGATAACAATTAGTCAGGTAGTCGTTTAAGACTTGAACTAGGTGACCTACACTCTGCAGCCAACTCAAGGTTCAAGAATGTGCAGTGGCTTGGGAGAGAACACATTAATTTGATGTACTTATTGCAATTAAACGTATCTGTCTCGAAATGTGAATAATGAGCGCAATATCCGAAGGGGTTTATCCTGAGAAATATCGCTGGTAACAAATTTATGAAATCTGAGAAAGTTTTCGCGTTTTGGGGTTTATCGAGGACGAATAATATTAATTGAGGTTTTGTATCATACAGACGGTGATAAAACAGATATTTTCAAAGTAGAGCGATACTCTATCACCATGAAATGATGGAGCGGCTTTTGCCTGAGACGTGAATGGTAATTAAAAGGAGGGTATCAAGTAGTAGAGGCAGAAGGCAAGGGCGAACCTGTACTCTGTTCTTGTTTCAAGAAACCGAACCACCCCAAGTGAATCTACACCTGAAATTGTTTTTTCTTCCCTCTGATGGTTGATTGAACTGCGAGCGTCTTAAACTGCTGTGTTACTCTCCCACCATCCACCGCCGCACCGAGCTAATTTAGTCAGCAAATGCCTTCTGTATAGGTTAGGTTAGGTTAGGTTAGATGCAGTGCAGGGTTGTGAGGAAAATTGTCACAAGACACTTAGGACCTTAGTGGGCGCATCGCGATCTCTGGGAGAACCATCCTTTAAAAGATGGCAGCTCACTTGGGGGGATGGGAACGCACTTTCCCTAAAGCATTCTTTTTTCCTGCAGAAACTAAAAACCTTCGCTTGGTCGATGTATACCCTGTATCTTCTACACTCAGAAAAAAAAAGATTGTTAAGCGAAGAATTTGGAGATTTTGAAAAAAATTTAAGTTAAAAGTTCTTGGTTCAAATATTATTTTTGTTATCAAGAACTCGTTTTTAAGTTTTCAATATACTCTCCATAAGTATTTTACTACATCATTGCCAACAATTTCATTCTTAAATCAAAAATGTTTATATTTTGGTTCATTTTAACCAACGAAAATTGTTGGCATTACAATTTTTTTTCCTGAGTGTATGCTTTCAACGAAGTAGTTTCCTACAATATTGTATCGCGTGCGTGCTATGCCATGACATTCACTGAGTATGTGTGTAATGTCTTCTTCGACGCCTATCTCGTTACAGAATCCACACTGATCCGTGACCGAAAGTGTCAGTCTTTTGGCATGCTAATCGAAAAGACAGTGCCCAGACAGGACTCCTATCGCTATTCTCAGGTTGGTCCGGCTTAGTTAAAGGGTTTCCTAGTGCGTTTATGATCTATTTCCAGCCACAAAGCTTGATGGCCGATTAAGTTAGCCCATCTAAGGGCTGTTGGTTTCTTTGATTATCTGATTTCCTTGAAGGTACTCAAGGGTGGGTTGATGTCAACTTGTTGGTTTCTCATACGACCCCTCCTTCTTGTTACCAATCTCCGTATGGAACTTTGTCCAAGGGATGAATTGATTTTCCTGGTATTAAGCATTTGTCTCAACCAGTTGGCTATTCCCTGCTCCGTATTAGCTCTTACCAGATAGTTGTTAATGCCCCTTCCACTCGCATTGTTAAGGGCTCCCTCTACATCTAGAAATGCCGTCAGGACATATCCTTGTAGTGGAAGCGTTTTCTATTTTGCCTACGACACCATGTATGGGAAATTATTTAGTGAGATCCGACTTTGGGTATTTAATTTCCCACAAAGATGATTGAAAATTCCCATTTTTAAAAAATCTGCCCCGGAGAATCTTCTCAATATTTAAAATTGTGGGTTCCTCATCGATTCGTCCCAAAAAATAAAAGCCCAAGGTTGTGAAAAATCTGGGTCATGACCCTTTACGGACCTGTGCGTCACCTATTTACTTTTTCATTATTCTGCAGCGCAATTGAAAGCACTTACGTCGTCTGATTTAACGGTCTGAGTTTAAATTTTAATACTGGTGCAAAAATACTTCGCATTTAAAGTTAGATCCCCACAGACGAGTTCGCGTTGTCCTGTTGAGCAATTCGAGGGAGTCACCCAAAGTACATAGCGCAACCTGCTTTCAGAACATTACTCTTTTCCCCTTAAGAAATTTAACACCGTCAAATTTAGTCCAAATCGCTAAGCCCAAGGTATGCTTAATGGGAAATGCGTGGGCCCAGATTTGAGGCACATAATGCGCGCATTATTACGCGATGGATGGGTCACATAAAAGTTGTGCATGCAAATTTCGCACATTTTCCTCGCAATAAAGATAAAGATTACCATAATTTTTTTTCTTTTTATAATTCAGTGTGCGAAAAATTTCCAAGACCAATATAAATTCTGTTATCTGGTGCAGAAATTTTTACTGTCGACGTTGGCATAATTACAATTACTGTCATTCAACACATATGTAATATAATGTCTCTGAGGTTCAAGGCTACAGTTGGGACGTCGCTTAATTTCTTCTTTCAATTACTGCCCTGTGCGATGTGGTTGAGAAAATTTCTAATTTTCAACCACGCGGCGACACAATCGAGGAGTTTTTGTTTTGACAGGAACTCCTTTGTGTCTCCTTTTCTGTGGTACGACGAAATAATCAACTTTATCGAATAATTTTGCGAAGCGACAACTCGAGATAGACAAAGGACTCAGCGGTAGTAGGTCTCTAAGGAATTACCATGCAGACGCAGTCGAAAATCCTTTCGCACACAGAGTTTCCTTCGTCTTTAGAGTTGTTTTTGTCATTCTTGTTTATTGCCGTTTTCTTTGACGTCGTCATTGCTCGAGTTTTTGCTATGAGTAATGAAAAACTGTTTTTGTCCTTAGCCATTGTTCCAGCAACGTATTAAGCTCCGCTGTCTGAGGAAAAGGGCATATTTAAGACCAAGCGAGGGAGGACTGAAAGGACTCAATGGGATTTCGATTACATTGTAACTTTGTGCAGGGAACTGTAAGGCGGAAAATTGGGGCGAACGGCTTATCGGATCGGAACTATTGTTTCCTTTAATCGTCGCATGAGGGATGTCTTCTTTAAGTAGGGATTCGTTGGAATGTGTATAGGCCTCCAAAATTATACACAAACAAAATAAATTCCACAAGAACTATCCGACTCTCCGGTAGAAATCGATACTCCAAATCCAGGCATGTGATCCCAAATAACCCGCCCGACTATCACGCCATTCAAAAATTGTTGCTTCCAAATGCCGAGTAAAGGTTTCTTATCTCACTTCGACGACCTAAACTGTCCGTAAAGACACACCGGGGACAAATTTTATTTAACTCTCATCTCAATCTGTCCATGGTTGTGACAGTGCCAAGCCATGAACCCGAAAGACCACCGGGAGAATCCATAGCACACGCTGAGGAAACAATAAACCGAGTAATTAACTCGACCTTGAAACCCTCATCTACAAACAGCGTATATACCCACCACAGCTGCCCCCGCACTTTATCAAACATCAACAATTGTGATTCGGTCAACATGCTGCCACCCCCGCAAAAAGGACCCCTGGGCTCAGTGTTTACCCTGTGAATTTATTTATTTATTTCTGTCGCATGGCAAACTCCGACCATAGTTAATTAAAACATGTAAATTGACGGCCCCTCCCCTCTCTTTGTTACATACCTCGAAAACCTTAAAGTGGCAGCAATTTTCCCCAAAACGAGTGCTGAAACTTTAGCCAAATGCCCGAAAGGAAGTGTCAACGTCCAGCGCTGCAGGGCGAAGAAACCCCAGCTTTAATTTAATTTTCCGGTTTCACAAGGCTAGCGGGGTCCTGTAATCAAAAACTGTGGGCGCCATTGAAAAAAACATTCTTGGAATTTAAATTTCGTGTGGTTTGTGCTGCCGCTTGTGTGAGATGTCATAAAGTAAACAAAACGAAAGAAAACAACCTAAATCAATAACATTTTTCTCCTCTCATAATAGCAGACGATTTGTTAAATTTATTACCCAGGATAAACGGATGAGACTGCGTTGTTTATTGGGGTTCTTCGTGGAATTGACGAATGGACGGATGGTTGCCTGGCTTGTGTAATGCGTGCCAGTTGAGGCCGCTGTGGCTTTATTGAATCCCGACCAATAAAAGTAATATTATTCTTGTTTGAACAATTCGATTTTGTTGCTACAACTTAAACGTGCCGTGAACAGGCGATACAGATGCTGTGCTGGCGGTGTAGCTTTCGGAATAGCATAAAGCCATTTTGTAAATATCGCAGCTAGCTGTGGCAATTTAATAGAGTTATCTAATTAACTGCGATAGGATGTGATTTATTACAACAAGTTAAACGTGGCAAACGCAATGTGAAGGATATAGACTTTCGCAGAGATATGACACGTGGTTAAGCCATAGCGGCACGGTACGTGAAATCCTTTTCGCACGTGTCGACCAAATTTGTGGCGTATAATTCGAAAAAGCTAATTAAGTTCAACTCGGAACATCTCATTTATGAAATTTAATCCGAATCCTTAGTCTCCAGCACGTTGGATACAGCTCTGTGGATAAATCAAACAAAAATAAAGTGCACGACTGGGTCGAACGTAACTTTCTCGTTCATCGAAAGTTCAACAGTTTGGTTGGTTGTTTTCTTATTTTATTGTAGGTAGGTAAAGATCTGAGGACCGATGCTAGATAAAAGAAATGGGTGCAAATGAAGTGAAAGGAAGTGGCTGCAATTATTTTAAGGTGCATATTCAACGAGGTTGAAAACAGGGTAATATTTGCTAAAATGAAGTTTTGCGTAGCTGTTATTGCATTTTTATCGGAAGTGGGGGGAGATTATAACAAAAATTTACCATAGATATGTGAAAATAGATGGGAAAGTATAAGTAATTCAAAAATATTTCGAATACTGATTTTATCTTTAATATGTATTTGGAGCAAAATCGTTAGAGCGGGTTTTGTAAAATTTCACAGTCAAAATAGTACCAAATATTGCAATGTTTAGTTTGAAAAATACTATTTCTATTTAGCTATTTAGCTGAAAACCGAGTACAAGTTATTGTTCGGGATGTGAGCATTACTTGGGTTTTATCGAAGTCGAAAATGGGGTTTACGAGATATGGGCAGTTTTTAAAGCGAGCGTTTCCAGTGATTCGACTTAAGGATGCAATAATTATGAAAACATCAATTTTACTCTAAGTTTGCATTTTGGTCAAAATCATGCCGTTTTCAGGTAAACTAGGGACAACTATATTTTTCAAAAATGACTTTTTTCAAAAATCCATTTTACGATAATACAGAGAAAAACTGAGTTTTCCATTAAGTTTGAAATGAAATAAAGTAATATCCTTAGAAAAGACTTTTTGTTAAAATCGTATGGACCGTTTTTGAGATACATATGTCCAAATTTCAAAAGTACCGTTACTCGATATTTTAGCAGATAACTGAGTATGCAGGCCCCGAACTGTAAGCCCCCAAACCTTAAATCCGAAGTTTGAACGAAATCCGTTTAGCCGCTTAGGCTGTAGGCCTCGGGACATACAGACAGACAGACAGACGGACAGAATTTTGCGACCCACTTTTTTGAGTTCGCCTATCATCGTAATGTCAGAATTGATTAACATCTCGAGTTCGAAATTTGTACGAATACAACATATTTCTCTTACTACGTAATGGAGAAAGTTAAAAATGTTGAAAGAGGTCCCCCTATCCTCCTTATGTGATTAGGGTGAGTATTTTTGTGGTGATTTTTGTAAAAAAAACTAATTTTGATAATTGGTTTATAAAACAAAAGGGGAACTATTTATGGCACAAGCTAGTTGGAAACTACTTTAGGAGAGAGGTTCCTGTTTAGGTTGCCGCGAAAATATCTACCCCGGGTGAGCACTGTAGATTTATCTTGAGCTTTTGCCTGCCAGCAACCACAACTGTGTTGGGATTTGAAACATGTCCATTTCAGTAAAATACGACCGTAGGAACTTTAAGAAACCAAAGCGAGACCCTGATGAGTAAATGGGGACAAACAATTTGCAACAAATCTACTTGAGTCGAAACGGAAGAGCAAACTTCAACAGTGACCTCTACCTAGGTAGGATAATATTCAATGTGAGTCCCCAGGTACCTTTTACTTCTATTAAGTTAAGCCTATTTCTAAAGTGCAAAGGCGGAGAAAAGTACTTACATAAAGCTGATTATGTAGCATTTTTTGGAAATAAATTTCCATTAAAGTTGTTCATCGACGGGTAAGAAAAGAAGCGGTTAAGCTGTTGGGTTCATGTATGTCAGAATAAATTTTGGAAGCTACTTATGCCAGTCTATCGGTGAGAAAAGATAGACAGCGAAGGAAATGCGCAGAATATCTGGTGTTCCAATGGGCGCGTTTTGGGTCATGGTTAATGGTTCTGAAGTAAATTCACCGATTGAACGAAATCAACCTTTCTAAGAATCGCCCAATGAGCTATGACCGCATTTGCAATGGACTTGTGCTGCTTGGAAACGGGATTGGTCAGCAATACCTGCGCTATGTTCTCTATAGATGTATGGAAACAAGGTAGGTTCCCCAGCTAAAAATGCTTGTTGTTGGGGGGGCAAGTTCCCCTACATCTAACATTGACACATTTTATTTGAAAAAATAAAAGAAACGGAATGTGGTCTTCGTTGTTTCTTTAATTTTTTCTCTCTACATTTTTGAAATTTACGCGACAGATTCAAACGCCATTCATAGCTATATCCGAGTCCTGTCACTACAACTTGATGAGATATGTGACAGCCGAAAGATGGCCCAATGCAAATAATTGCTGATCCTAAAAATTGATAAATGATAAAAAGTTCGAAAATAAATGTAAGTGGGTATTTCCAAAGACATATCTGAGTGAGCAATTTGTTTCAACAATAAATATACCAAATGAACAACATTTGGAAAGTTCATCACGCACATTCTTCTCCAATGAGGTTTTATAATAAAGCACCGCTAATTTCTTTATCGGATTCTTCTAGAAGTTCGCGTATTATTCACAAGAAATATTTATCGCCTTTGATTCTTAGACGAGCACACTGGGGAATGAAAATATACGGACGACTTGAAGCCTGATTTTGATGGCTTGTTTTCTTAATTTCCGTTCCAAGTCAACTGGAAAGTCTATTGACATAACTAAATTAGTTGCAGCAAGTGGCGGACTCTTCTTTCTTTCAAAAGCAAGATAGAAACTCATAGTTTTCCCTTTCATAAGAAATTTCAGAATTTAACCGAGGGTAATTACGTGCCCAACAATTTTTTAAGGCATCTGAATACAGAGATGGTCAGATTATGACTACTTTCATAGATATAGGATAGATATCACACATGTCATTTCACTTGAAATGTCGGGGGTGTTACCATTTGAATCCAATTTGCATAAAGTTTTTATTTTTGTAATTCTGGTCTCGGGAATCACGCGACACACGATTTAATTCAAATAATCGTATTAAATGAATCGCTTTTTCATTAAGTTTTCCAAGCTTTATTGGACATTTTTATTTTATTTAAAAAAAATAATAATCGAAAAACAGATTTTTTAACACCTTTTACTATTATTTAAAATTTATAACTTTATTTGTTATGTAGCACTCACTTTCTGCAGGGAAACTTGTAAAACAAAAATTATTTCCTATCACGATTGGGAAACTGTGAAACATTTCATAAATGTTTTTTCGGTATCCAGACTCAAGCCAGCAAAACGTTTCATCAAACATTTCATAAAAATTGTTTTGTTAAGTAAATGTCTTAGAAATATTTATGAAACATGTAGTTGTAGTTATTTAATTGTTTATCAAGTGTTTGGCTGGCTTGGACATACCTTTATAGAACGAACAAAAAAATAACTCGGAATATGGACGGGGAGTTCATTCGAACGCGAAAAAATCAACTGATTTTTTGTGCTCCATTTTTTAGTCTGGCAACGGGATTGTGTGGCTATCGTTAACAGGCACACCAACATTTAAAAATAAAACACTGGATGTCCCAGTGGGAAATAGTGGAAGTAATTTTCAGATCATGATTCGTGATCTCGGCTGTTCTTGTAAGTGCATGTAAGTCGATGATCTATAGGATCATAGCTGATAATAAAAAATAGATAGTGTTGTGAACGCTCCGATTTTAAACGGCCCCATTTTTACCACTTCCATTTATTTGTGTACTTTTAATTTCCCTCTCCATCCTTGTTTTGGTAACCATTAACAATGTTTAGAGAGGCAGTCATTTTAAAAGCCAAGTATAATAAAACGAAAAATGTTTTGAAACCGTACACAAAGTTGAAAGAAACCATACGTCAAATTAAAAGTTTAGTCGAAGAGGGAATTTGATTTCATTTTTCAAGTATTCCCATATTCGTGGAGAATGCTTTCCTGAAACAAGAGAATGAAATTCCATTTTCTTAATTTAAAATGGTTTAATGATTGATTACTTGATATTTTATTGACATGATTCAATAAGGAGCATGCAATATCCTTTGATGCTCTCACGTAAATCTGGACGCACAATTTCCAATCCTTTGTCCCTTTACCTAATTTCCATGCAGATTATGGTCATTCTGAATGGAAGCTTAGCCTCCTAGCAACATCAATTAGCCGTCGTTAATTTGAGAGCTCCATATTTAGACACAGGACACATGCTTAAAAGTATGGAATAAGCTCGACTAAATTTTACTTATTTTACAGATTACTGCCAAGCCTCTCCAAATTGATGACCGATTTGTTGTATAAAAGAAGTGAGCACTCGATTTAAGCTCCCGACTTTGCATAAACATGTAAATCTAACCAGAGCTATAATTCGTTCTCCAACAAGCGCTCTTAACCTACAAAGTAAGCAGCACCTTTTCAACTTCGAATTAAAATGTAAAAACCACACCAAAGGTCACAGATCCCACCTATCGGTTCTTATTTCGAATTTTAAATAAACTTGCTAATGGCTCTCATTTCACTATCGCACACCATAACCAAACAGATCTAATTTCTGCCTTTTCCTCATCAACAGCGGCAGTAGGTATCTTTTGACTGAATATGTGAATGTGAAACAGAATGTGTGTTCAGCAAAATCACAGTCTTACTCTATGGTAATGGAACTTTGCTTTCAGAATGGTATCTAGTGAAAAATTGTGCAATGAGCCAAAACTAGGTTACTCACTCTCAACTGAAGAACACTTCCAGTTACATAACGACGAGTACAAAAAAATCGCGATAATCGGGGAGAATGCTGCATTTAGAAATTTCCCATGAAAAAAGAATCCACGAGGATTAAAGGCGAATGAATTTATTTTCCATTAGTTTAGGTATTCACTCAAAATACATATTTTCAAATTTATCACACAATGTATACCCAAGCACGAGTGGGTATACTGTAAGTAAACTCCTTTGAGTTTGTGAAATCGTATTAAAAAGCGAAGCTCGTTTACTCCTTTGTATACGGGAATGCACTTGAACAAGTTTCGAAAGATATTTCCATGCAAATGCAGCACTCATGCAAGAATGGGTACGAGTTTTGATGAAAAAAAACTTGCTGCACAACTATGGCCATAAAAAAGCTGAGTTACTTTAGAGGTTTCCAAATAATTTTTATATTCTTCTGCTGCAAAGTATGGGGGATATTTCACATTCAAATGATGTCCTCCCTGTGTGAATGACAGTAGAATTGACTGCATCAGTGATGTAATTAAACTTGTCTTCATCGGCTGCTGTCAAGTGCTGCAATTATCCTCACATTAACTAGCAGCATCTATTATACACATTACTCTGAATCTCTGTGTATTTATTGAGCTAAGATTTTGATGGTAGACATCGTCTTGGGGTTGGATGCAATACGCCCACAGGGATGGGAATGATGATTTGCGGCTTGTCACCCCCACTCGTATGGGCTGACGTTCGGAGAATTTCTCCGACTTCCATGGCGCATTATTCATTTGACGCTCCAATTTGGACCCCAACAGAGATTCAAATCACTTCACTAATAAGCGATTATGGTAATTTAGAGTGAAAAGTATTTTCGAAGTAAACTGGAGTTTTAGAATAACACTGCCGGTGACGTGAGGGTGGTTTAGGGACACTAATAAGGCAAATATAGGCCGACAAGGAAAACTGTTTCGAATACATCATAAATTATATTTTTTTCACTAAATTTGGTTTTCCGTGTAATATTTTATATACTCCTTCGTGTAATGGTAGCTCCGCCATTGAAATACAAAATTTACAGATTTTGTAGCCGCGTAAAAAATCCATGTGAAAAACGGCTTAAAAACTAATGAAAGAGGGAGTATATCAAGGGGTCAAAATACGCGACAAAAATGCATAAAAAAACACACGAAAAGACATCAAAAACGCGTCCAAAAAAGTAAGAAGCACGTTAAGAATCGCGAGAAAAACGCGTCAGAAAACTGCTCCAAAACACGTCAAAAATCGCATGAAAAACACATCAAAAACCCTTGTCCAAACAGCGTCAATAGACATAAAAAATGCTTTGAAAAGCGAGTCAAAAATTGCGCCAAAAAACGAATCTAGAAAAGAGTAAGAAAGAGTTTGAACATTTTGTGAAGAACTGGTTCAAAAAGCCTTAAAAATTGCATGAAAAACTCTTAAAAAAAAGACGTCCAAGACGCGTTGCATGAAGAACGCGTCAAAATCAAATGAAACCCCTGTCCAAAACATCGAAAGCCGCGTAAAATGCTGCTTAAAAAAGCTAGTCAAAAAGCGGGTCAAAATACGCTTAAGAAATTGCGTCTAAAACAGGTAAAAAAAGCGTTAGAAACATGCCAAAAATCATATCAAGATAAGCTTAAGAAACGGGTCCAAAATGCGTCACAAATCACATGAAAAACACATCAAAAACCTTGCTTGTCCAAACAGCGTCAATAGACATCGAAAAATGCCTTGAAAAGTGAGCGCAAAACTTCGCCAAAAAACGAATCTAGGAAAGAGTAAGAAACAGTTCGAAAATTTTCCAAAGAACTGGTTCAAAAAGCCTTAAAAATTGCATGAAAAACTCTTTAAGAAACCATTTGATTTTTGACGCGTTCTTCACGCAACGCGTCTTGGCGTCGTCAACAACAAATGAAAGACTCGTCCAAAACATTGAAAACAGCGTGAAAAGATGCTTTAAAAAGCCAGTCAAAAAGTGGGTCAAAATACGCTTAAAAAATTGCGTCTAAAAACACGTAAAAAAAGCGTTAGAAACATGCCAAAAAGCAAGTCAAGATAAGTTTCAAAAACAGGTCCAAAACGCGTAAAAAATCGCATGAAAAACGCATCAAAAACGTCGGAAATGCCTCAATAAATATCGAAAAACGCGTGAAATGATGCGTTAAGAAACGAGCCAAAAAACGCGGCTAGGTAAAGCCCTAAGAACATTTCACCTTCTACTCAACTGCCCACCACAGCCCCATCTCTTAGCACTTTTTCATCTTATTCTGCATCGAAGAAAAATGGTCGCCTCTCAAACAGGGGACAGTATGTGCGCCCTCATCACTGCTTTGTGAAAGCCCTTGCGCACGTAGTGAATGCCAAAAAGTCTGAGACGAACTAATTGGTTGTTAGGTATGCATACTTTAGAGTAAAAAAATTCTTCGGACATCGAAATAGTACCTCCTTGACAAAGATGTATTATTGACCTTCTCTGCTGACTGAGGTATATATCTACAGTCATGCCACGTGCCCCGAATTCACGTTTAAAATAGGCACCGAACTTTCTGAGCGCGTTTTCTGAAAAACATTAATTAACTTGGGTGATTGGTTTTTCGTTTGATCCCCAATCCCTCATTAAATTTGACTTATGTCCATACTGAAGGCCGCTCCTGACAAAACAACAGGATTAATTGCCAACATCATACTGATGTTTTAAAGAAGGATAAAGCAAAAGCATACCTATCCAACTGTCAAGTGAATTCCAAATATTTGCCGGAGAATTAAATACGACCGAAGTGAAATGCATGTCCTTTCCAACCCCATGTTGGCGGTTTGGCTTCAAGTATCTGAGCAAAGCCACTAAATTCCAAATGTTATCACGTTTTTTCCTTATTGTGCCGCAGGGTTTATAGTTTATCGGCAATGTCAGTTTGAAGTGGGGCTGCTGGAATTCTCCCCCTTTTCTCTGTTGCTGTCGAATGTAGCCCCCGATCCCATGGGAGGATGGGACCCTGCTGCTTATCAGAAACAATAAATCAATCTTTCCTTGAGACTGCCCGAAGCAGGCAGCTCGTCATGCTTTGCATTGAAAACGTGACATTTCGAATGAATTGGTCCTGGAGTCGGAGTGGCTTTTGGTCCAGGAAGTCTACGCACTTACCGTACTTGAGATGCATGAATAGGAGACGTATGGTGAGAGGATAAACAATCTGGTCAATCTTTGGAACGTACGGAGGCGAATCTATTCCTCCCTTGTCGGCTGAGCTCTTTCTTTACTTTTGTGCGTTTGGGAGTAAATATTTAGGTGGAAACAGCCGCCCAATAGTGAGAAGCTGCAGGAGATGAATTGAAAACGGGTCACCGGGGCAAACATGTCTCCGGCTTACGTTGAAGTGAATTATTGCCAAGCTTCCTTGACAAAGTAAGCCGATTTGCTTAAGTCCAAGGCAGACAAGGGAGAATTCCTGATGTAGCAACATGGTGTCCTTCTGAAATAATTGGCCTATGTGGAGAAAGAAGAACAAATTAAAAAAAAAAAAAAAACACCCTGACAAACAGCCCTGATGTGGAATAGCTTCTCAGCTTTGATGTTTGAATGAAGCATAAAATTAAAGGTGACTTTGAAAGTCCCAAAAATAAGAACTCACAAAAGAATAGCTTTGGGTCTTTATGCTCCTCGGCGGCATAAATTTAAAAATAATCTTCGAATACCAATCACTGGGTAGGCTTCACGAAAATATTTCAACAAAAGCACCACGGATCAGTAGAGGAACAGTTAAACTTTTATATACAGCCTTTTCATTTCATTTTCATTTACCTCAGAGTTAAGGGACGCAGCCTCCGTCTAACCAAACCAATAACTTTTATACTTTTCAAGGATGCAAACGACTTTCGTATTTTTTTTTAGGTTTCAGACTCCCCATGTCTGGCCAAAAGTCGAATAACATTCTTGTCGCAGAGTTTTCCATTGTCGCCCACAACACACGCCACAGTTAATACCGCATAATGCCAAACACCGCTGCGAATGTGAACGACGTCTATTATGATTGTCCTTCGAAGAAAACCACTTTTAAAGTTCAAATTAACGACAACATTGTCAGAGTAAAGTTCATTATTCTAACCAACAACCACAACGACTGCAAGTGCTTTAACATATTTTCGCTGAAAAACTGTAAAAAAAAAACTTCGATTGCTCGCAACATTTTATCGGTCGCATTTAGATGAATGATTATCCGTCAAGCACTTCTCATCAATTCACTACTCAACGCGACACCGCAAGCACGGTTATTTCGAAATAAAAGTTTACAACCAGTTAGTTGAAAACCTTGCGAAATCCTTGCACTCAGCGAGCACATACAAAACCGTACGAAAGTGTGTTTAGGTGTTTGCAATCGAAATAGGTATACGCCTGAATGGAGCGAAGCAATAAAAAAAAGTTCACAGAACACAATTTTAATTTGCTGAAAGGGGCAACCCACTTGTACAGCTTTGTCGACACATGGACTGGACATGATGCTTTGAACCAGGTCCTCCCTTTCGTAGTCTGACGATGTACGTGAAGCTGTTGTAATTTTTTGCATGCGTTCTTGTACCTGCAAAAACAGAAATTGAATGCGTATGCCAAAGTACTTGAAGTTCTTGACATAAAAGAAAAATATAAACGAGTTTTAAACATGATTCAAAGTAGGTACACGACTTTCGTCAGAAAAAAACAAATGTGAATATCGTTTGAAATATAATTTTTAGCACTCTGAAAAAGTGTAATGCGTTACGAAACATATATGTCAACTAAATTGTAAGTTTTAAAAGGTGCACAAACAGTGAGGCCCAAAACACAGTGGGTTTGTTATTACCTCTGATATGTATCTATTTATACAAAATGTTGGTTTTGAGATTGGTGAACCGAATCGAATAAATATTTCTACATTAAAAAACAGAATGACAGTAGGTTCATTCGCGTACGCGGCTTAAATCGAACGCAATCGATATAAATCGATCGCAATCGCACAAAGTCTATGCACGTCCACATAAAAAATGACAGATAAAGAGAAAATTAAAAAAATAACGAGTAACGAGCTGTTCGTCTCTTTGGCTCGAAACAGCTCAGAGCAGTGATGCCAGATTACAATATATTTCTTTTTTTTTTTCAAGATATTTGAGCTCCAAATAATGTACAAGACTTTTAACCTCGAAATCATCAAATTTCAAGATTTTTGATATCAAGAACTTTTTAAATCTAGCACATTAAAAGAACCTTTTTTATTGAAGAAAAACGTTGGCTATTAATTCCATTCTTATATATAAATGTGAGTCGAAAAGAGGCCATGCACAATTTCTTTCTCACTAACGTTTTTATCAACGCTAAGGATTTTAAAGAATTTGCTAAAATAACGGATGTAACGTGTTTTTGGAAAAATGGTTTAGTATGTAATGAAACGGCTGTTGAAATTTTTATCTTTACAAATGATTTGTTGAGCTTTAATGAACTGAAATTCTATGATCTTGATATAGGCAATCAATGCAATTCGAAGTCAATTTATTTCAAATATGTTTAAAAATTTCAAAAAGCATTAACATTAATTTATGACCAACGTTTTTTTTATAGGTATTTAGGTGATTTATGTATTAGTGGTACAGTACCTCAAAATTGTATTTTAAATTTTGCCCATTTTGTATATTGAACAAAATATTGAAAAAAAAGATTTTTTGTTTCGGAAAAACAAGATTTTCAGATTTTTATCTGGCAACACTGGCTCAGAGAACGGTATATCAACCGGCAAGTACTGATAAATATGTCAAATGCACAAAACTGACAAGAAACATATTCAAAATCCGTCTAAAGAATCAATTGCGCACAAAATTTAAATCTGTGAACTTAAAGAATTCGGTAGTAGTCGAAGTGTTTGATATGTCGCAAAAAGGTAAGTTATTTATTTTTGACATGGATCTTAGATGTCAAAGACGATAGTGGCTCGAAGTAGCTCGAAGGCTAACCACGTATTTGGATATATTTTCCGCTCTCTGAGCGAGTTTCTCTCAACTTTGTGAGCTTGACAGATTTTTAGTGCTTGGCTCGAGCAAGTACGCGAATAGACCTAGTATGATCAAGTGCTTCACCACGCTTCTTTATATCGTGAAAAAGATTTCCGCAGGACATTTCTTTATGCACCTAGTCTGCGCTGCCATTAACCCGCATACAAATGCGATAAACTACCGCCTTTCCTCCGAATGCCAATACTGTCAAAATTTGATTTTAATTGGAAAAATGTCACCATATTCGTGTGCATAAAAATTATGGGTGGCATTCGACACTCCACTCACATCAATGTCAAGTTTCCCTGATTCAATATCCCTGTCAAAGGAATAGGAGTGAAAATGCAATAAATCGCGTTTACATTCAAGTCATGCGTATCTGTTTTGGGACCGCTTTACTGCGGCTAGACTAGACAAAGAAAAAAGTTACTTACACGCCACCGTGCGTGCAGAGTAATAAAGCCAAGGGGATGGCATTGTCAAACAGGCCACAGTGACCTATGTGATAATTGGATGTAAAGTGGACTTAAAATTAGCCCGCGCAACAACACGTTGCGCGGTTTATAAATCACAGTATTTTCGGGTAAACAATTTGGTAGTTAACAGCGCGCCGGGTCAAAACACCTACCTACAAGTGAAGGAATTCTGTGTGATTAAGCACTCAATCTGGTAAACATGTTGAACAAAGGTTTTTCGGGGACTCGATTTGAAGTGTTGGTGTCTTGGGATTAATTACATGCGAACCTTTGCACTGTCTGCACAATGGGACTTGAACGTGCACAATTAGTTAAACTAACAAATTGACTTAGACTTACATGGCCATCAGTCGATCGGAGTCATTATGGTCAGACAAATTGACAATGGAAGCTGCGATGCGATTAAAATTGGTTGAGGACATTTATTTTTTGTTCGCAGTAAATGCAGCGATATATGGGAGCTTGTTTGGTTTTGTGACTCTGAATCAGGCGGTCGCGAGCCGTGGTTTGTGAACGAGTGAGTGTATTCTAAATTGGTTTGGTGTAATTCTATTTTTTTCCCCTAGGTTCACTAAAATGGCGCTACAGTCCGGGGTGAAACTGGGCATCAAGACTCAACTAAGTTTCATTTAAATTAAAATTCTTAACCATTTCTACAACGGAAAAATATATATTCATTCAGTTTAGATTTTGTTCTTGTACAATAACAATAACAATAACAATAACAATTCCAAAAACTAACCGATGGACATAAATCTTCACTTATAATTTTTCCATAATAAGATTCCATTAATGACAAGTTTTGCCCGGAATTCCATACGACAGTACGATACAACATCTTCTATTAACACAATCCGCGATACTAATAATCGTTTTTTAGTGTCCAGGCTAAATTTTTCCAACTCACAATGGCGAAATTTTCCATACAAAATTGCATATTTTTCTTTTATTACTTCTTTATTATAATTAAAAACCAAAATGTCACTAAGCAAACAATGAAAGTAAACTTAAAGTAAATATAACTTTTAAATTCAACCAGTTCCAGGTTCCTTCAATTTTCAAAACACGACCATTAATACTAGGTTCGTTCGGGTACTTTTTTGCAAACATAAAATTATTAAAAAATTTCTAAGAAACTGTGCAAATGCGACCACGTAGTGAGAAAATTGAAAAAAAAAATGAGAGAGAAGTCTTTTTCCCCTCTTTACACTTTTTCGTAATTGACAACTAAGTGACAGCTCAAAAGTCTGACAAGAAAAACCCTATTTATTTTCGTCTTCAACGATGTCGGAGGAAGAAGTTGTAGTCGAATATTCTCCTAGAACATATCAGCGCATCCAAAGTAAGTTTAAAAGATTTTTAGCTTTTAAAAAATTCAATTCCAACTTATTTTGTAGATGCTGCATTTTACGATAATGTCAAAATGACATTTCTTAAACTTTTTGTAAGAAAACCGGTCAGGTACTTCTCTTGAAATTGAGAGATTTCTCCATCGATTTTGGATATTTGAAATTTTTAATTTTTCTATGCTGAAAGTACACGAACGAACCTAATAAGAACATTGCACTCAGAGGCACGGCGTACTAAAACACCCAACTTCGGCATACTTACAGTTTGCTGCCTTTAAGTTAAATTTTACACGCTCGAACAAATTTACTTGCGCTATTGATGCATGAAATTTTCATATATACAAATACAAATGCACTCACATGTTTCACGTAAACTTTAAACATTCAAAAATTTGAGAGAAAAAAAAATGGCGGACTGCCTTGTGATACACCTTTAATTGAAGTTTATTGATTTCCAATGAAAGTAGGTAGTAGTTTAAAGGGGATTGTATATGTATACTTCTCAGCTTCATTTTTAGAAAATAAGCACAGAAAATATGCATTTATTCCAAAAATATGCAAGAATATGCAGTATATGTATTTATGTGGTAAAATATGCAAAAATATGAACTTACGGTTTAATGTCATTTGAAAGTATTTTTCATGATTCGTTAAAATAAGGTTATTAAAAAAAATATGCATTTGCATAGAAATCCTAGCCCTATAACATCACTGAAGGTTACTGTCTGAAAAACTTCTGAAAAAAAATAATATTTTGTATTTATTTCCAGATTTTACTTTGAGGAACAGGATGGAAGGTTGTCGCTTCGACCGGCCAGCTATAAGCGTGCACTGTACTTTGCTGCATATTATGCTAGTCGATTTAATTAAAATAATCAAAGTAGGTACTCTCGCTTGAAAATTTAAATTTCTATTTAGTACTAGTAGGCGCAAATTTAAATACATGCATATCTGTCAAATTTTATTTCGTCGTATAATTTGTTTGAATATGTTTACCTTTGCATTTCCTCACAATGTTAAAAAAATGTTGCCTCTGGAGAAAAAATAAATTGTTAAACTGCAAGCTGCGTATGGCTTTTGATTGCATTAATAATAATTTTAAAAATGTACAACGTGGAAGCGTCGAATTGAGTTGGCAAACAATCAGATATTTGAAGACAACACGTTGGCGACAATAATTATAAAGCTGAAGTCACAACCTCGGTCACAACAGTTTAATGGAAATGCGAACCACCATGGGAGCGGGTGATGTAAAAAGCAAAGAAGCTCATAAGAGGTATGTTAACTTGAATGCCAAAAACATAATAACAGATTATCGATTGAACGATTTACATTTACAATTTTTTCCCATTTTATTGGTTATAAATTTTAAAAGAAAAATTTTGAAATCGGCCTAGAAAGGGTCTAGATCGGTGATAAGTTTCCGAAAGTCAATTTTGCGAAAGGAAAACGAATTTCGATGACGGCTTCAAACTGTTTAAAAACACATTTATCGAACGGGGTATTCTTTTTGTTTTCCACTTACAAAGGTCAGTTGAAGGCCAAAATGTTTACGGAATGTGCAGTTTGGAGAAACGGTATACCCTTAATTGCCGCTGTTCTCCCCGTCTAATGTGCAAAACGATTCAAAAATTTAGTTTGAACAAATTATGATTTGCAATGAGAAATTTCGAGTTTTCAGATAAGGTACATGTCACTCTACTTAAAGATATAACCACTGTACGCGGAGGTCATTGTATTTTAAAATTTGCGAATAGAATCGGGTCGGGTAGTTGCACCTAGCACGATAACCTATATAATTCATATATAAACTCAGACCTCTGGTTATCAATATCACTTAATTCTCAATGTGAATGAGTAGAAAGAAGGCCATTTCTTAGAGGGGTTTATTTGTTTAGATTGGCTCAAAGAAGGCTGTTCTCAGAAGTTAATAGTAAAGACAATCTTATCAAAAAGTTGGAAAAATAACGAGCAGTACTTGATTCACAAACCTTTGAAAACAGCTTCACTTCCGGTCTTTGAGGCAGTACATTCGTACTGTGGTAATTCAATTTAAAAAATTTGAAAAACTTGTATTTTTCGAGTGAAAACAGATTTAACACACAATTTACAGATTTATCAGTTTCAAGGATGGTTCGTCAGTTGATTTGTTTAAACTAAGTCTGTTCTCGTTGGATAAAGCTCTGCGAAATGTCACGAAAAACTGCCTAAACTTATTGCTCAAAATATAAATTTTGTGAAAGAGATTGGGAGCTCCCTTCTTCACCGAGAATACTACAACTTGTGGCCAATAAATTTCGATGAGCTCTTTTTAAACCAGCTCTTAGATGTGATTGCCTACGCAGCAATATACATTTTTTTATTTATTATCATAGCTAGTGCTATACAGTTTTTGTTGTTTGTATAATTTATTTATGAAACAATATAGTTATAATAATAATAATAATTATTATCCGCTCCCTTTGGAAAAATAAATTTAATACTTTCTCCTTACCAATTTTCAAGGACCTTGACTTCACAATTATTGCATTTAAGGCACATATCCTGCAGTTATTTCATATTCCTTTACTTTTTTCTTAGTTTCTACTTGCTCTAAGAGGATCTATTTTCCACTTATAAAATTTTGAGTAGTTACTTAAAGTAAATAAAAAAATTGAAACTTTGTCCCAGAAATCTCCTTTGGTATGAATAGTTTTGAAATAATTTGTCTCAAAACCAAAGATTGAGAAAAGTCCAGTCAGCTGAACAAACTTGCAGTAGGACTCTACTTTTCTTTTTTGAATGGCTACATGTCGAACCCTCTTTGAGAACTCGTATCTCGCATGCATCATTTCGGTTCAGCTCCTTGAAAACTTCATCTTCAGATAAGCTCTTCACTTTAAAGCCTAAACGGGAACCGATTTCTTACACATATTAAGTTGGTGTCCCCAAAAAAAAAAAGAGATTAAACACCGAAATGTCAACTGAAATATTTTTTCGGTGACAACTCACACAAGGGTGAATTCCTTATAGCCACGGTCTGGGTCGACCCTCTTCAGTTCAGGTTCAATGCGATGAGATGAGAATGAAACGGTCGATGGGATGTGGGGTGAAAAAATTCAACGATGATGCTATAAATCTAAAACGCCATGGAAGGGGTTTTTACGAGGAAATAAGTGTATAACGAGCTCTGTGATAAACCAAGCACAGCTCAACCGAATGATCACACACTGCGGGAACGGGAATATTTCACAACGTTCGACTGTAAAGTTTAGTTTTGAGAATTATTGTGACAGCACTGCCAAATTTATTGGCATAAGGCATAACTATTGCATCACGATTGTGGTATCTTTTATTGTTTCCGATGTTTGGGGTCGTTTTTGTTTGGCAATAAAGTGAGGGGTTACAGCGGTTGCCTTTTTCGGGGTGTTGAATATGAGTTTCGAATGATAAAAGCCGCAGTGTGCACAATTGAAGTGAAATTGTTTTGAACAGGTTATCGGGATTTAAGATTCAAGCACTATTTAGTTTTTAACTTATTTGATTCCGTCTTAATGTGGACTATTTCTTGTTCGATCTTACTCTCAGTGGGCTATTTTAGTACAGAAATGGTTTTTAGATCCTCATTTGTATTTGCGGTGATAAAATAGTTGAACAAAAGCCAGCCACTGACTTAAGGCACCAAGTGACAGAGAACAGAAACAGGAACAGAAACTGAAACAGAACAGAAAGTTTTTTCGTTCTGGTTCTGTTTACGTTGCTCGTTCAGCTACACAAAACTGAAATAGAAACAGACCCATAAAAAAACATGTCGCTGTCGCGAAATATTGGGTAACTGTCATTATACATTATTTGGTGATTTCTCACGAAATCTATTATACTCTCCTCTTCGTCTACTAAAAAATTTTTGTTGCTGGCAGCAACAGAAACAATCAATGTAGATTTGTTTACGTTCTGTCGTCAAACAGCCATTTTTCTGTCGCTAAATTCTGTTGCTGAAAAAATTATGTTCTGTTGCAACTGTATGGGATTCTGTTTCTGTTCTTTGTCACTTGGTGCCCTTAGTCTACGAAACCAAATTGTTAAGAATGAATGGGAGAATGTTAATAATCATTTTCAGTTTCCAAACGAAATGAGCTTCGGAAAATATATCAAACTCATTAAATTTCGAACCCAACTCAAACCGAGTTTACTTTTGTAACCTTTTCGTTTGGCTGAAAGATTGAAATAAGCTGGCTCTTCTGGTCGGCGTACGTGCTTTAAACAAAGAGGTTTCCATACATACAGAATACATCACGTGGCTGAGTGGCTCCCACAACAATTCAACCGAAACTAAGCACATCTCCGATGAAGATGTTCAATGTTACAAATATAACTCGGCTCTGCCTATGGCAACAACAAAACGCGCACCAATATCGGAGGTACGTGATTTGCCTTCGAAATCCCTTTCATAACGAAAACATAGGGTTACGAAATTCCGACAATGCCACTAGATAACAATCATCGATCCCATTCACATGCTTACAAATTACTTGCTTCAACTTTGTTTGGCATCATTTACCACATCGTCGAACAAAATTGAAGCGGTTAGGACAAATAAGTAACTGATTTATTATACACAATAGTCGATGGTACCTTGTCCGGAGCTCTCAAACAATTTGTTTATTCCCATATTTTCCCCAGTCAATGGGATTTTTTTCGGATAAAATGACGCAAAGGTCAGATCGCCAATGTCCTCAATCACACGAATAAAAGTTCCCTAAGCGCTACCATTTACCGTTCTGCTGTCCTGTAATCGTGCCATTGTCCATTTTTTGTTGTTTATAAAATCGAATTATGCGCAAAAAATACAATTTTCACCCTTTGGTGACAAGTTCGGTGTTCAGGGAAATGTAAAAACTCAACCCTTTCCCAGATCGACGACGTTTTTGTGGGAGTTTCTTGTGTTTTCTTTCTTTTAGAGGCTTCCCAGCCCACTCCCAGTTGGTGCGGCACTTTGAAACATATTCATCAAGTCGAATTGACGTTTTGTTGGGA
This sequence comes from Cheilosia variabilis, assembly GCA_951230905.1. Classification (NCBI taxonomy): domain Eukaryota; kingdom Metazoa; phylum Arthropoda; class Insecta; order Diptera; family Syrphidae; genus Cheilosia; species Cheilosia variabilis. The sequence continues at coordinate 65,477,111 of OX579677.1, forward strand.
GATTCATTGTATTCAGATTGTTGAGTGAAATATATAGGTCATGGGGTTAAGGAGGGGATATTTTTATGGGACATGTCATGTCCTTGTTGAACCGAAAGTGAAAGGTAGAGATATGAAGAGCTATTAGAAAAAAAGTGGTTGGAATTGTAAACTCGTCGGCCATGTCGCTAAATTTAACCTTAGAGAGCATATTATGAGGCATGAGGGCACGGAAAGAATTGAAAATCACCAATTGCAAAATTTTGAGCTGCAATTTACGAATTATATATTTCTCGCAAATCACAAAGAAGTTTTCATGGATTGATACAAAAATTCGTAATTTGACACGGCGGCGAATACAAAATTCTGTTTGTTGAAATTTACGATTAGAAGTATCAGTTCGAGCTTGTTTTCTTGTAATTTCCGTGGAATCAACTGCCTGATGTGTGGAATTTTTGTATGCACAGTTTATAGTCCATGTACCTATCGAAATCCTTTTAAATCCTTTTTCTTTATGGATGAATGTATGTATGTGGTATTGCTAGACAGCTGCAATCATGAAGCCAAATCTTCATTGTGCACATTTCGTGTCGGTGTAGAGACAGGCAGTCGGTATTCAATCTTTGCTCAAAGCAGTCGGGTTTAAGTGGTTTTAGAATAACTAATTCGAAGCGATAGTCAGTATACTAACCAACGAAATATAATGCATTCTGGAATCTATTTTGTAAGTACTTATTGAATAATAATAAAAAAAGCTGAAGTAGGTACCATATAAATCTGTATTTTTTTTGTTTCGGAATCTCGCTATAATTAGAAAAGAAGAACAAATTGAAATGGACTCTAAAATATCAAATGGGTTCTTAAATATGTAATCGAAAAGGTTTGTTAAGGTTTTAATTATTGGCAAGTTCTTCTAAATAATTTGTGTGTATGTATTTTAAATTGCAGCGTAGACAGAAAAACTACCCCAGACAAATCCCGTTGGCTTCGGACCAACCGTCCGTCGTATGATTCTCACGGACATCAATAGGTAAACATATTATAAAATAATACAGCTATGAATTCCGATTTGTAAATTACAAGATATAAGTTGTAAATTAAAAATAAAGTTTTCTAATTTCACGACAAAACATTTTCAATTTAATACGGCGATGCCTCAAATCACTTCTCAAGGAACGTAATTTGCAAAATACGAATTGCAAATTGATAAAAAGAAGTTTCAATTTACGACTAAGAATTTGTAAATTGCAACTACTCAAGTAGTAAATCTACTCCTCTTAGTTCGCAAATCAACACTATTGAGTTGCAATTCAAGACTAAATGGTTGTAATTTGCTAAGGGACGAAATCGTAATTTAAAACAGAAAAGTGGTAATTTACGAATTGTTTTTGCAATTTACAATCCATGTAATATCAAATTGATAACTATTTGTGTCAATTTGCGATCGGTTATGGCAATATGTATTTCTCGATTGATCGCATTACTTATAATGAAAAGTGTTGATTCACGACTTTGGGGGGTCAATATCTTCACTTCGTTCAATTTCTAGAATTCGTGAATTCAGCTAAGCTCTGAAACTAGACGAACTTTTCGTTATTCTGCGCTTATTTTTCTTGATTTGATCTTAAAATTCTTTCCGTGGGTGCTACTGATATTTCTTTGTCCTTACCATTATAAAATGTGGTAGAATGATCTTCCAGACACGCGCTGGGTTGCTTTAGGAACTTTAATATATCCAGCAAAACAAGTGTAGAAGATTTATGCAAAACAAAAATGTTAGATCTACAGGCACTTGTTAGACTTGTTGCTTTACGCTTACAGATGAAAGTGTAGAACATTTATGCAAAGCAAATATTAAATTTACAGCCACTTGTTGGACCTGTTATTTTCTATTGATAAAAAACGTCAAGCAAATCGTCAAAATTATGAATATTTGCCAATATCTATACTTTTCCGCAATTAAGTAAAAGTTTGTTCCCGCAACACTTGTTTTTGTACGTTGCCCAAGTTAAACAAGCTATACAATTTTTGGAAACGTGGAAGTTTTCTGAGGTTTTGCCCCGTTTTAAAATTCAAAATCATTGTATTGCTTATCATTTTGACTGAGCTTATGTAGGTCAGTCACTTGTTATAGTCCCAACAAGTTGGAGAAGACTGCTAAGTCTTGGAAAAAATTTGACTCCACCTAGTCAGTTACGAAGAGAGGAAAACACCAATTTTAAGTTTCAATTACTTGTTACCTTTAAACAAAAATTGGAATCGATATTCGATGTGTTCAACGAGAGTTAAAGATTCACATTCCAAAGCGGGAACATTCATCAAAATGTTCCCCCACCGAAAATGGTTGTTTCTCGCAAAATCGAAAGCAAACATTGCTTTAGCTGGAAGCGGATTACTTGAGAAGGAAATACTCCGTTCTCAGGAAGTACATATACACCAGAATAATAAATTTCCTTTAGACGATGTCACGTGGGGATTTCGCATTTCCTTGGTTGAATTCTACTACAGACGTAAACAAGACTGCGTCTGACTTCTTCTGGGCTCTGCATACAGTTTGCTCCCCTTGTGGATTGAAACTGAAAGCATGTTTGTGGCTCCACCTTTACCGGTCGATTCGGTCAATTTCGCGCGGTGTATAGTTTTGTGATTTATTTCCCCAAAGGAAATTTATTCCTATATTGAGTTAGGAACATTCATCCGTTTTTTTTATAAAGTCTTGATTTCAGGCCGCAGGTATGCATAAAAAAAACCCCACTGAACGTGACTGGACATTTTGTCATATTATTGGGAATAAGATGATTTGTTTCGTTTCTACGGTTGAATGGGAATGGATTACATTTTTTGACAGTCGTTTTTCAGTTTCAGAATTCGATTGAATAGAACGGATTATCAAACTTTGGCAGAACCATTTAAATGCTTTTGCATGGCTTAACATTGTGTTTTGAACAATATATCGGAGGAAAAATAAGTCTTATTTTAAAAAGTCTGTTGTCTGAAAAAATAAAGTAAACCAAAATCCACTGATTGAAATGAAACTCTTTAATAAAAATGTACTAATTAATTTATTCGTATCAGTTTATGTTACTTTAAAAGAGAAATAAAAAGGTAGTTGTTAACAAAATTTAAAAGCAATTTAATCTGCTTCCTCCAACAAATCCTTCGATGAATTATTTACCGGTAAAGATATCCAAAATGACCTTCTTTTAATTGTCATTTTATGTACAAGATTATCCATGATATCGGTTTTCATCTTTTCCGGCAGTCATCTTAGAGGTCTATCCTTCTGAGAAAGTTCTTTGTGCCTTGAAATTTTAAATCCTCTTTATCGAAACTCGTTTTGTATTTCATCTCCAGGTGGCCCTTCTCAAATTTTGCGAAACTATATCTTTTAAAAGGGGGATGGTTTCGCCAGCTTGCCGTGTTATACGTTATCGATGGGGAGAAAGTGCTTAGATTCCATTTGAATAACTTTAGCTCGCTTTGGGGATGCTTCACAGGCTGAGATAAAATCGTCCATGTCATAAGCATCTTAAATTTTTCTCATCTTTTGCTCAATGTGTCCATGTAGAAAGTAGAATCAGTTGCTTTAGAGATATGGATTTAATGGTACAGCTCTCTGACCTTAAATGGCAAATTATCCCACTGTACAGCAAAACGTTTCTGTTCTACAACTATCCATCCGTAAAATAATATGCTCATAACCTCTGCACTCCAGAAAAATTGGATAAATGTGCTGGCTTCATCCTCACGTTTATTTTTCGAAGTTCCTGCATGCCAAAGAATGTTTATCCGTATAATTCGTCTTCAGTGACACAAAGCATCGTTAAAGACAATCAGCCCCGATGTAAAAAATAAACTCTCCTTAAACGCTGCCATTTCTGGGATCAGTACCAGTGGTGCAATTTTGGCATTTCTTATGCTAAATCAAGAATATTTAACCTTTAAATTGCATAGAAGTATAAATAAAATATGCTGTATTCAATTTGGCATATTTTAAATTTGTAACATAAAAACCCATCATAAGAAAAATTTTCGTGGCATATTTTGCTATTGACGAATGGAGGCTAACCCCTGGTGGTAAATTTTCGCATCGGTAGGTTGCTATAGATCTTGACAGCTGGTATGTATTTCTATGAAAAATCAAGAAGTTACTGTGAAAAATTGTGTATTTAATTAAAACTATGCATGTAATATAAGAAAAAAACTCGTTTTATAACAGAAAAATAATATCTTAAAAGTGAGTGCGATAAGTGTTGATATAAAAGTGAATACTAAGTTGTTATTTTTGTAGAAAATGCTGAAAACAATCGGAGCTCGGCATTGTGGTATTCCTCAATGCAATTCATACTCTAAAGATGTTTTTTATAGATGGGGTACTGTGCTTAAGATGGTGAAAGAATTTTCCAAATTTTCCATTAGAAATCTTCACTTTAGAGATAAAGACATTTTTGCGACCGGGATGGTTTTCAGTATAGAACAGCCTAAGTCTTCCAAATCCATCAATTCCTTCAAACAAACCAGGCATTATACATTCAAGGCGGTTACTATGACGTTAAGCTGCTTTAATGACATACTTTTAATTTATCCTCTACATCTACTCAAGAATATATGACACATCAACCCACAAGTTTGGCGGGCCATCCAACAACTGTACTAAGTGTGTTCGTAGCATAGGGGTGCAGGCATGCTTAAGCCCGTTCACAAGCTTCACTGCAGTATGGGCTACTGACTAAAATTAAAACCATGACTGGGTTGCAAAATAGTTCCACTGAAATAGTTAATTATTTCACAGAGCGATACCATAAAAACTTCTAATCTGGCTGGCTCTCCATCATCACTGCAAGCAAATCTGTAAAAATCATAATTAGCACGCTTTTCATAAGATAAAAACCAACCAAAATATATAAACAAAAGCAAATTTATTATTTGTTTACATTAAACTCAACACTACTTTGAACAGACTTTTGTGCTAGTTTTACAAGATGAATCGACTCACACTATTCAAATTTCGGACAAGTAGTAGTAGCAAATTAAGTTTGTTTTCAATTAGTTGGTTAACATTTTAATAGATAAAGAATTAATTTTCTTACACGGAAACACACGTATTCCTTATCCAAGTCCTTTGCAAAACAAACAGACGTCAAAATTCTATAGGTCTCTACATATTCCTTTTACATCCACCAGGTGTCGCAGGAAAACTTTTCCACTCGTCAATACAAATAACATGACGAAGGCATCCATTAAAATTGTCTGTATTTGGCATTACTGAAGATTTGTATGACAATTTGTCAATTTGAAGTATCAGCTGTCAAAGTGTTAAATCTTAAAAACAGAAATTTAAACAAAAGTCAACTGCCCGTGAGCCGTGAATTGCTGCTCAATTTAGTTTAAGTTTTTTCCTTAATGGACAGGAAAATATATCCGTATATTTATGGCTTAATGTTTTTTTTAACTTTTTTTTTTGATAAAGTCGTTGTTTTCAACTTTAGCATATTTTGTTTTATTCCTCTTATAATTAAGCATATTTATTTCCTAATTTAGCATATTCCTTTAGAAAACTCCTGGCAACACTGATCAGTACTACTTTCTCAAGATGCTTATAATCAAAGTAACGGCCTTGCGTTTGTCGGTGCAAATTTGTTCGTTCCACTGTCGTACACACGGCAAAACCGTTTAACACCAAATGCAGTGTTTTGCCTACAAAATAAAAAATGGTCGTTGTACAGAGGCAAAACCATCTAAAGATATTTAAGAGGTTTTGCCTTCAAATTTTATTCCTAATTACAATAATAATATAAGTGGAGGAACCAAATTACGGCTTTTAGTCTGTTTGTAAAACACTGAGATTCGACTATATCCAAGAAAAAAAAGATGGCAAAGAACGATATTGGAACTTGTTGGATTTTGGCTATCATTCAATGTGCGATTATAGCTTAGACATTTTGCTCTAAAGTCCATTGTTGTTTTTTCCACACTACTTTTTCGAAAGAGGGTTTAACCAACAAATGTCTTGGCAACGAAAACACTCTGAAGACACTATATTAAAGAGTGTCGATTCCGCATTCCGAAAAAACTATGAAAACTAAGACCCGTTCAATGGCCTTTAGACTGTTTTACCTTTGCACGGAAGCAATAACCTTTGTTATAAAGAATAATGGGTATCTATATTTCTTGGACAACAAAGCCTGTCGACAGACATCAGCAACAACCGGTACCGGTTCGTTTTTTCTCTCTTTGTCAGGGAAAATTAAAAAAAAAAAATGAAATTAAAATCTCTTTGAAGCTGAACTGCATGTGTTCTGAATTGATTGACTGATATACAGCTCTCACTGACTTTATTTCGAGTTGACTGCTGTTCAATTTTATTCAAAATCGCACACCTATCTCACATTTTCAGCACACAGGACAGATGCAATCAGGGCCACTTGCTTCTCACTGAGTTTGTTGTGTCCCACCTCTCATGTTGGGAAATTGTTCAAAGACTTTTACAAACTATATCGATAAATCGATTGAAATCAATGACTGCACCGGGTTCGATGGCGCCTTTAGCCAGAACAGTTTGAAATGCGTATACGGCATACGGTAAACCCGCACGACCTTCTTTCAGACGGCTTTCTACTTTGATTCAACCATTTTGCCGTTTACTTCAAATCTATTCTCCTTCATTTCATTTCGTTTCATTGAAATGTAAACTGTGTGTATGTACCTACCCTCTTCGACAAACATTCTCAAAAAAAAAAAAAAATGGCCCCCGCACGTAGCACCGCGGTGAGGTGAGCTCCACACTCAAGGGCAAACGAAAATGTTTCTTATTTACTTGGCAATTCTATAAATCGTTATCGCTACCCTGGCGCCAAGGACAATACAATTGATACGCCTCGAATTAAGACCAAGGACTCGCACTTCCCCACGGGTGTGTCCGTCAATACTCGCTCAAACCAAACGAATGCGGCGACTGTAACTACGTGCTTCGACGTGAATTCTATTGCAAATATACATCGCAATTTTATTACTAGGCAGAAGAGGAAAATTAAAATGTCCTTCACGCGCGCCTTCTCACCCCACTGGGCTATAAGACACCTTAAAATATCGATCAAGTCGGTTTTGGCACCACCGCCATGGAATTCGCATTTAATTGTTATTGGACTTTAAGTGCGAGCAGGTGGTAGTGTACCTACGGCAAACACAAATACCCGCCTAAAGCCGGCGATTTTATTACCTTTCCAAGTACCATAAACAAAAATGCCGCTTTAAATACCCGGTGCTGAACGAATAAGCAACTTGCCATGTGTGCGACACATAATACTAAATTGCTCTTTCAATATTCGTCTAGACGGGCCAAAACATTGATTGAAATTTATTCCTTTGATCAAACGATGAATTAAAAGATTTCTCGCCAACACACAATGTGTCTTACGCCCATAATTAGCCAGAGGCAACATCCTGTTTTGATCAGCCTAAATGGATGTTTTCTTCCAGCAAAAGACTGACAACAAGAAATTCGTTCCTCCAGAGTAGGCATACGAACCGTGCCCATGGGCATGGCATTGGGATATCATATTCAGACACGTTGTGTATATTTTCCTTTGACGCAAAAGTTTTGAAAATATTTTTGTTTTCATGAAATTGGAACTCGTTAGCCTAACATGCGAGCACATGTGATTAAATGTGATACGTTATCATTTATTTTTATGTCTATCAAGAGATTCTTATTATTACGAGGACCGAACCTTTGTAGTTGGTGTGTCTGTCGCGCACTCCATTATTTTCGAATAGAAATCCACTTGAAGGGTTTTTTTACTTCAACACTGGAGAAAAGGTCTGCTGAAGTTCCTTCCTTAAAATCATAAGTGGTTTACTTGATTAATACCGGTTGAAAAATCTCATAAAACATTCAAAAAAATGCACAATAATTTGTGTTGATTTCAGAAACAATTAAGATATTGAATTAAATCATCAGTGTACCTAATCGGACCCAAGAGCCGTTGACCTTTGGCACTTAAAATGCTAAGAATATTGAACAATTTTATATAAAATCATTGGAAACTATTTATATGTCTGCAAGAAATTATTCACGCGTGAAACACATTCCTCGCTAGCCTCTTACTAGCATCCACTCGAAGCGCCACAAACCACAAACCATTCCTTAAGCCTGCCGACAATAGGCACAAGACATTCATTACCAAGACCCTGTACGAACAGGCGCGTGGTTTAATGGCAGTGACAATTGAAACGATGAGCTTGCAACGACCGCAGATATTCCGAGAAATCGACCCTCGTACCGCAGACCACATTACTACTTGCCACAATGCAATTGCTGGCCCTTTTGGTCGGTCACACCATCAGACGAAGTCAAGCGTCAGTGGCAATAAAAGACAACTCAGAGAAATTTAACCAAACCAAAAGTCCCTAGCCACCGTTTCGCCTTTTACAGGCACAATATGCTGTAGTTCCAAACAAGGACTGTTGCTTTAGAAAATACTCCAAAATTCCATCTCCACTTCCATGTTCGATCCCTCCTCTCCAATTCACATTCATTTTTTTTACCCGTTCGGTCATTTCTATCGCTTTCGAGAGAGAGGGGCCAAAGGAAGTGTTCCTGACTTATTTCCAATTCAGCGCTCGAGACCAGACTTACGGTCGGAGCGATGAGTAGGGGTGTGAGCGGAAATTTAAACTTTTACTCTGGAATAAAGTGTAGCATTAATCGTTTTAAACGGTGAAAATTGATGGGATATTTTTTTATACAAATATGCAGGAGCTGCGATATAGAAAACGAATTTTAGAGGGAGATTTTAAATAATTTTGTATTATTTTAGTTAATTTTTTGTCTGTGAATAAATTCAGGATATAATAACTATACTGTCAACCTGGTAGACGGCCCTAGGCCAACAAAATAGGCTTAGTTTTTTAATCATTGTTAGTTTTTATAATTTATAAATTTTTATTTATATCAATTTGAAATAAAAGTAATTTTAAACTTAAATTTGGATCGTGGTTTGTTCGGATGCTTAAAAATTTGAAAACTACTGAACCTAATTGGATACTTTCTTCTGCGGGTTTGTTCTTTATTCGTAAGTCGGAAAATTATCAACAGGTGGAGCTGTAGGCACACATTTCGTTTTTCTTATGTCTATATAATAAAAATAAGATATTGATATTCTCTGTAATGCGTTAACCGATTTTGTTTCTCCCATGAAAGGTGACATCAACACCAAGGTTTTTATGTACCTATATATGGTCTTTGTATGGGGATTCATGAGTTATAGGCATTTTGATGAACATACCCGAATTTGTGCGTATATGGTGTTGTCGATCTCCGAAACTAATCAACCGAATTCAATGAAATTTTGAATGTGCATCGTTGGTTGCAGCTCAAAGGAAAGGACAGTTTTGAACCCGATAGGTGGCGCTGTTATCGATGTTCGAAACTACTCAACAAATTTCAATGACATTTTGCGAATATATATGGTTGGTTGCAGCTCTTTGGGCACGCTGGAGCTGGGGAGTGAACTGGTTAATGTGTTACGGAAATTGTTATCTGGCGATTTTAAATTCATAGAATTAAAAAAAACTTAAATTTCAACCAGAAATTGAACCTGAGAGCTCTAAGGTAATTCGTCACCACTGTCAAATCAACTAAAAGTAACAAGAATTGTTCTAGACTCGTCCATCGAAACGTCACCAAAAAAATCTATCAAAAAACATTCAAACTACAAATTTTTGCTGACATTTCATCAAAATACGATGACTATCAACACATTCAATGTCCATAAAGAACAGCTCATGACAATCGTCTTTAACAAAATTTTCTAGTAGATACCAACAAATAATCGCAGAAATATTATTAAATGTTTACTTTTAAATGTTAGATTTTTAAACAAAAAATGATAGAGGGTTATAAAAGAGAACTTTAGTACAGTAAAAAGGGAAAAACTACCACGCTAGCTGGGATGAACTAAGAGAGAGTGCTAACAACGCAGTCCTGTCTCTGAGTTGCCTGTGAGAGATCTTCAATCTATGAGTTCGTTTTAGCTAAATTGAGGACGAAGTTTAGGTCAGAAGTGTACGAACACTAGATTGCTCTTTGGGAAAATAGTAAAGGAAGGAGAGCGAGGGAAAGTAGGAGTAGTGGTTGGACTAGAAGCAGGGCCGGACCAACCATATGTGCAAGATGCGCAAATACACAGGGCGCCAAGTTCTGGGGGCGCATTGCTAGGAAAGAAAACAAATACTGCCATTTGCATTTTAAACAAAAAGCTTGTTCAAATAAGCCCAAAATAACAACATCAATCACACCTGTACTGAATTACTTCGTGCGCATTAACTCACATCACTTGCAATGTTGCAACTTCAAGGAGAATCTAACTCAAAATATCGCAAAATATCGCAAAATAAAAGATCCCACTAGACCTATGCAAGTTCTTTTCTCACCTACCTACATAATCTCAAAATATTCCACGGTGTACGTATATTTCTTGCTCATCCACTTACATTTAACAAAAGAATCTAAATCAAAAATCTCAAAAAAAAAATACCTCAGTAAAAAAAACGCAATGAAAGTCTACCTCCTGGGTGATGTGGAAAATACCTGTGCATGTTTGCAAATATGAAAAAAGGGCGCTTTCTGTAAATCTTGCACAGGGCGCTAGTTTGGCTGGAGCCGAAACTGTTTAGAAGGAAAAAATAGAAAACGCCAGGGCGGCAGGTGCCCAAAAGAAAATAAGTGGGTTGAATTAAAGTGATTATCGATCACTAGGTGTTTGTTAAAATTATAAATATTTCCGTTGGTCATCTGTTTCAAAGAAATTCCGGGAAAAGAACGTAACGCGCGACCCATTTACCGTCTCTTGTTACCGTTTCAGGCAACGCGATAAGGGGCCAATTCCCAACGGCTACGACAAATCGTCGTCAAAACCGAAAATGTTCAATTTCAATTTTCAATTTGTCGCATTTGACAATTTTACTACCGACCTTCTGGTCGCGTCGCATCAATAAAAGTTTAATTTAACCATGGCCATTAATAAAATTCAAAAATATGAATGGCATAAAAATAAAAAAAATATCTTGTCTTTGTATTACCTTTCTACCTCACAGCAATCATCGCCGGCATTTTCTACACAAAGTTAAAAAATTCCTTTCAACGATTGCTTGCTGCCTACCCCATCGCATATTTTCTTATTTCACTTTTGAACCCACCCCAGCTGCTGAGCGGCCGATAGAAACAGGTGGCAGCGGCTAACGCACTGCTTTGTTGCACTTTTCCTTTCGTTCGCCCTTTCTGGGGTCAGATTCTGTAAGGTAAACCGATCAAACGTTTTCGTGCGCACGAATGATTTGTTATATGATACACAAGCAAATTTCTTCGTGCACACGAAAACTTTTGAACCTTTCGCCTTGCAGAATGCCGCCCCCGGTTCCTCGCCCTTTCTTCACTATCGAATTTTTACCGCCGGGTACGCAGCCTAATCTGCAACAAATGGTAATTGTATTTTGCTAAAAAGGGAAACACAATCAAATCGAATACCTCTAAGGGATTCCATTCTCCCTTTGGGTAAGGAATTTTCATACGCAAGTTTGCAGGATTAGGGGCTCTAGCACCACCTGCCATCGTTGCATGTACAGTGAGCATTTGTTAAACACTCGGACGGCTATACGCGCCATCGCTAACGACATTGTTGACATTTACGCCATAGAGACGATGGGTGCCCCCACTTGACCTTTCCACCGAGTCAACCGCGTAGTATTTTTCGAGTGCAATGTCCAAGATATAAAAATCGGAATGCTCTTTGTTGCTACAATGATGAACCCCCACCCTTCAGGTCCTATCAATAATGCTCGTAACTCAAACCCGCTTTGCAACCGTCTAACCAGGAACACAACAACCAACAGTTGATTGGCGCCCTTCAGCTGGTACGGCATTCTCCCGTCTTTCGTAAACAAAACAAAGACAGGATCCTGCGCAATAGCGACAGCAACATATGCTCCGCTGGAGAACGGAGAAGTGGTAACAGTTTGGGAAAGCTTTTTCCTAGCTCTCCACTCTCCACTACCGTGTAGTACGTGAACGTGAAGTCTTATCGTTCCACACATGGTGTTGCTATCATCGCCATCACCATCATCATTATCATCATCACCGTCATCGTCATCATCTGTTTCAAGCGCTCACTTACATTTTCCATATCTCGTGGATGGTTTTAGAAGTGAAATTTAGTTTCCCGAAAATTCAGTTCTTACCGGCGACTCCAAGTGTTTGGACGTGTTTTGTCGTCGCGACTCAAATCTACAACCGAAATTATTTCGTCGGCATTTGCACACGTAGATTCTGGATTAATAAAATAGCAACGATAACTTTATCCAGACTTGGGTGTTGTGTCTTGGTTTTTTGTTGCGGCATGTTGTTTCGTTTCTCTTTTCTAAATAAACAGAATATTAAAGTGTTAGTTGAAGGAGACGTATAACGGAATTAATTAGGGAATATAAAGTGTTTTTCGGCGATTAATTGCGTATAGGAAATAATTTTTGCCGGGCCAGGCAGGAGAGGTGTAAGACAAAAGTCTTGTTTTTTTTTTGTGCTTAAAAAGTACTATTTAGCAATTAAAAAGAAAGTGAAGAGAATATAAAAATAATAATAATTTAAAAACGCCGAAGCGTGTAATAAGGTAAGTTTGACATAATTTATTTCTTCAATTATTTTATTTGTTTACACAAGTTCAACACTCAGTTGAAGAAAGAACCCATTAAAATCCTGATATGTTGGGTTTGTTTTGTTTGGTTTTCAAAAAAGTACCATCAAATTGGGTCCTATTTTCCAACTCTTATCAGAGGCAACAATACACAGCAAACTATATTGCTGCCTTCGAATTGAACAGAGAGGAAAAGATTTTATTGATAGGTAAAGTTTTATTTGTCTCACAAGGGTTCATAATTACACCCTCGGAAAGATCTTTTTCTTTGTGCAAGTTTTTAGCAGAAAATGTGTGTTCTTCGTTGAATTTGTCAATCACAACAGTTTGAGCATGATTTTCGGCGAGAGATAAAATGGAATTTTCAATGCTGGCATTTATTCGTCTACACTCGAAAAATAGGCTACAGAATACAATCCTTCAAGATATCGATGTTAGTGGCCTTGATACAATTTCGATGAGATGGATAATGGCTTCTCTTGAAAAATTTTATTATGTAGCTCTGCTTTAAAATTCCTCAATTTTTGTACTGAAATACACATTTAAAGTAAAAGTTTGTGGTTTAAAAAAATCCGAATCAGTACACAGATTTACTTGGGTTCTCCCCTAATTTCTGCAAAATGCTGTGTTCCAAACAAATTATTGGCTTCATTTGAGGTAGTTCCAGGTAGTCGAAAATGGTCGCTTCTTCTATGAGTTCAGTCGTTAATAAATAGACAAATTTCTAAGGTGGTCCTAGATTATAAAGCTTGTGGTAAAATATATTTGAATATTCAATATAGCCCCGCACCGACAGTTATAAGACTCTCGAGTTCATTTCACCTATTTTGGGTATTTTGAAACAAATTAAAATGCCAGCTTTTTCAAATCAAAAACTATATAGAACTAAAGTGTTCTTCAGAGTTAACCATTCCTGATTTTGCATATCGGCTAACAATTTGAGTTCTTGTTTATTTTTAAAGGGGCAGGGCCTTATCACTTTAAATAAGGTTATTTAGCATAAATACAATTTTATATATATGGAAATAGTAGTTTTAATAGTTTTATGTACATTTAAATTAAAGAAACACACTGCACGATACTAATAATCATTTTTAGTGTCCAGGCTAGATTTTACAAACTCACAATGGCGAAATTTTGTCATATAAAGTTACACATTGTGACCTACAAAATATTTAGAATGAAGGTTGAAAATGATTATAAGTAAGGCCCAGTATTTTTTTATCCGACTGGACACAGGGAGGGTTATCTATGTGTTTCGCGCGTATCCTATGTACGTTCCTACGGGACGCCATGTAGCCTAAACGCCTTGGCCGATTTTGAAGAGTGAGGTATCATAATATTCGTATTCTTCCCCGGAGTGTCATAGGCTAAAAAGATAAAAATAAAAAAAAGTTCGTTTAAAAAAAAAGTAAAAAAAAGAATTAAAAATGTTCCAGATTGTTCTTCTTAGACCGGTTAAGACGAACATTTTCTTAAAAATTGTATCTCTGTTTCAGATAGTTAGTATAGTATTTTATTATTTTTCGTCAAAACTTGGAGCTCGAAATAACAACCAAATTATGATACATTACGATCATAGTGGAGCTCAAAAAGAGTGCGTTCTAAAATTATGTCAGTCTCTTTCTGGTTTCTCTGTTGATTTACTTAAAAGATTGAACACTGACTCGGCAAGGGGTAATGTTTAATTTTATTTTCAACATCCAGGGCTGAAAGTTTTTTGAAGAGGTGCTCGAAAACGACTTTAGCTATGAAAAAATATATAGGGACTTGAGCTAATATTGCCCTTATAAATTCACTTTTTTCTAAAAAAAAGTTTGTGAACTGGATGCAAATTCGCATTTGAATACAAATTTACACTTCTGTTACACATTTTGGGTAAAAAGAGCTATAATATCAACAATAATATCAATTATTAGGAGTAGGTATACAAAAAAAACTTCCAAAGCTATACCAAAATGTTGACATTGGCAAATTCTAACGGTTTTGATTAAAACATTGTTACCAATACTAAGTAATTTTTAAAATTCTGTGCATTTTGTATTTTGCCTTAAGTGGAGGTAGACTCCAAAAATAATTTGCCAAGAAATACAGCAATATTATTCTGGTGAATGTAAATATTTAAAAAGTCCCCAGTAACAACCAAACAACTCCTAAGTATTTATTTAACCCAGAATTGAAATAACACTTTCTTCCCATACAAAAATAGTACAAACCTTAGGTTTTATTTAAACTATTTTCCAAAACTTCACCAACTCGCTTGTTCATTTCCGATTTTATTAAGATGGTAGGTAAAGATCTGAGAACCGATGCTAGATAAAATAAATGGGTGCAATTGAAGTGGGAGTTTCTGTGAAAGGAAGTGGCTGCAATTATTTTAAGGTGCATATTCAACGAGGTTGAAAACAGGGTAATATTTGCTAAAATGAAGTTTTGCGTAGCTGTTATTGCATTTTTATCGGAAGTGGGGGAGATTATAACAAAAATTTAGCATAGATATGTGAAAATAGATTGGGAAGTAATAAGTAATTAAAAAAATGTTTTTTTCGACTTTTTTGAGAAAAACTAAGTACGTATCTTATTTCGAATACTGATTTTATCTTTAATATGTATTTGGATCAAAATCGTTAGAGCGGTTTTTGTAAAATTTCGCAGACAAAATAGTACCAAATATTGCAATGTTTAGTTTGAAAAATACTATTGCTTAACTATTTAGCTGAAATCCGAGTACAAGCTATTGTTCGGGATGTAAGCATTACTTGGAAATCGAAAATGGGGTTTTCGAGATATGAGCCATTTTTAAAGTGATTCAAATTGAAAATTAAGGACGCAATAGTTTTAAAAACATGAATTTTACTCTAAGTTTGCATTTTGGTCAAAATCATGCCGTTTTGACGTAAACTAGGGAAAACTATATTTTTCAAAAATGACTTTTTTCAAAAATCCATTTTACGATAATACAGAGAAAAACTGAGTTTTCCATTAAGTTAGAAATGACCATATTAACTTAGATATGAATTTTTGTTACAATCGTATGGACCGTTTTCGAGATATATCCAAATTTCAAAACCGTTACTCGATTTTTTAGCGGAAAACTGAGTATGCAGTTACGTTTACCTCACCTACTTAAGCTTAAATATCAATTATTGTTGAAATCGTCAGAGCCGTTTTCGAAAAAATCAAACTGGTATGCAAATTTTGTATGGGAAGTACCATTAACATTAAGGTTACCATGCAAAAAAAAAACGGCCCCGAACTGTAAGCCCCCAAACTTTAAATCAGATTGAACGAAATCCGTTCAGCCGCTTAGGCTGTAGGCCTCAGAACATACAGACAGACAGACGGACAGACGGACAGAATTTTGCGACCCACTTTTTTGAGTTCGCCTATCATCGTAATGTCAGAATTGATTAACATCTCGAGTTCGAAATTTTGTACGAATACAATATCTTTTCTTACTACGTAGATAATGGAGAAAGTTAGAAATAGTGCTTCCAAATAATATTTTTTTAATCTTTAAGCAAATGACTCCGTGTTACATAACAATTTATCTTCTTAATCCAAACAATGTAAGAAGCAATTTTTAATCCAATCAGATTAACAATAGGTCAAATTTCAGCTGCATAGACATAATAAGCTCTAAAGCATTTGTGATCTGACAGAGATTCACACACAGAGTTTAAATAATAGGGAGAGGGCTCTTATACATATTTTTAAGGACACAGAGTTTTCGCAATGTTGTGTGCTTAAAGCCTGTCGCAGCAGCGGATACCTATCGAGCCATTAATTATTATTTTTCACATAAGTACAAATTCATTTTTAGCAATAAAACACGCGGTCGAAGATCCAAGGATTCAAGGTCAACAATTTAATAAATTGCGGATAGGGCTCTATAAGGATTTAGTAGGTACTCGTAATAGAGATAGTTTCGTAACATTTTTGTAGGACAGAATGTAGAGTACATTTTGCGAATATTTAAGAACAACAATTTTATCCAAACAGCTACCTACCCCGGTGTATCAGTAGAGTGTGTCCTTAGACCTCTGTCTGTCAACTCAATTTTCAATGGGTTGAGGATCCATTTCATGAATAACTCGATCAACATTTATCCTTCATTCTCTCTGTCAAATTACAAATATTTCCACACCTTTCAATAGAAAATGTACAATCCTACAACATTCTACCAGCTTATCCCTATACAAATGCTTAGGCCCAGACAAGCAGAAACAAATCTACATATTTGACAAATGTTCAACGTAAATCAACACTTGTCACTAATTACAAGCATCCACATAAGAATGCCACAATGGAATGCCAGTCATCTCGGGTTCACTTGATATTTTACACCCATACAGGGACGCTGTCATGATGGTGAACATATTTTTGGCCATTTGCTTCTAAAATGCCAAAACCACGGTTAAAATGTTTCTCTGTCTAGAAACACAAACGCCACTGCCACTGTGTGACCTTCCAGACTCGATTAATTAATTTTATGACGCTGTATGTAGCTCGGCACAAAGTTGCAAATTCTTTTTAAGTATCTACGAAATCCCCTACAGTCTGTTATCCCACCGTAGTCCCTGGATTATTTGAGTCTCCACCGAGAGGATATAATTACTCAAAGAGACCCACATTTTCAAAACACCACTCAACGCTTTACACTGTCCTCAATCATTATTAAAGTCAAGGACTGCGGTAAATAATGGCATTTGTGTACCTCCTCTAATAGTACGAGTTGTACCACGACATATTTGTGTTGTGTATTACAAGCGCTGTTTATTGCAAGTGACTATCATAAAACATCTTCTAATGGGTGTACTCTTTCTTTGAATTAACGGAATACAAACTCAAAATGAAATAGACCGACGCAAACTTAGTAAAACGATGAGGACCAACAACAAAAGAAGGGAATGGAATGTATAATTTTATGCCTTAAAGTTGTGAATAAAGTTCACTTTATTAATTGAAAACTGAAAGAGGATTTCATTTAAACAGTACAATCAGCTATAAGAACTTTATTCAAGCAACAGCAATTAAATGTCGATCGCCCACGTACCGCCCAGCTTAGACAGACCTCTCCCTTGTTGATTCAAGCTCACCTAGAACATGTGAGACATGTCAAGTGCATACAAACTCAACATGTGCCACCACACATTTTCCACAAATGATAAACCTACACAAACACACACCACCAGCGCATTCAACTGTTGTCTCAGCAATAAATCAAATCAGACTCTCACCCTCATTTCCATCAAATACTCATTTGACCGAAAAGAAAGGGAAAATCAAGAATCAACAATTCCTCAAAGTAAATAGCCAACAACAAATCACAAGCCGAATTTCAATCGCAAGGAATGTCCTTCAGTATACCACGACCACCACCCAATGTAAAAACAAATAAATCTCCCTCATAGGAAAAAAAAGAAAAAGGCAATCACATGTTGCTGTTATATTTTCAGCGAATTGCTAGACATAAAAGGCGTCGAAAATTTAATCAAGCTATCGGTATGCTTGTCCAAGTGGTCATTCGAACGTTTAGTGTCCGGTTACAGTCACCACGCCCGGCCCTGAACTTCGTTTGATTTATAGACATTACGTCATAAAATGAAAGCTATTAGCTGAATTTTACTCCCAATTGAAAATATTTACTTACACTCTTGGTAGATTGGGAAATTCTAGAAATGTTCCCAATTTTTACGTGGCCGAATATTGAAGTGTTTCATTTACTTGGAAGAGCTCAGCCTTGAGTCAATTTTTTTTAAAGTCCTAGTAATTAGGTAGATGACAATTTTGATGCGGAATCTTCTTCGTTATTAATTTCTTTGCAATTTTCTTTACATAAAACACACACCCTACGACCAGCGTTGCCACTTAGCTGCAATAGAAGTAGATCTACTGCACTTTTTAATTGCAAAAAATAAATCTACTGCCACTAAATCCAATCTACTGCACTTTTTTTGTTTGATAAACATTCTCTTAAACAGCTATACAAAAACCATACATAAAAATAACCCCTGTAAAGGACCTCTGAACGAAGCCAACTTATTGTGAACTTATTGTAAAAAACAACATTAAAGTGATGAATAATATAGTTTTAAGCAATTGATCTTTGTTTTTTTTGTATAACAAAAAATCTACTGCGGAAAGATCGAATCTACTGCAATTGTTTTTAATGATCTACTGCGCTCCTCTTTTATTGAAGTGGCAACGCTGCCTACGACTGTACCCTGACGGAGAGGATTGGCATATGAACTAAGTTTCAAGCTGATGTCGCACTGAGTACAACAATTGTGGGTATCGTAAAAGAAAGACCACCTATGGCCGTGGCTAGAAGGATAGTTTTTTTTTTTAAAAAAGAAAACCTTCAATAAAATAGCTACAAATGGTCACAACTAGAACGGCTACAACTTATAAAGGGTGATTTTTTAAGAGGTTTAGAACTTTTTTTAACGAAAAAACACAAAAAATTCGAAAAAATGAATGAAATATTTATTTGAATCGATAGTTTGAACCTTGCAATTTAATGTTTAAAGATAATTTCATGCAAATGTTGACCGCGGCTGCGTCTCAGGTAGCCCATCCGCTGAGTCCAATTTTGGCATACTCTTTCACACATATCGGCCGGTATCTCACGAATGAATGCATGGATGTTGGCTTCCAGTGCGTCAATCGAAGCGGGCTTGTCCCTATACACATTAGCCTTGGCATACCCCCACAAAAAAATAATCTAATGGTGTCAAATCGCACGATCTAGGCGGCCAATTGACCGGCCCGAAACGTGAAATTAACTGTTCACCAAACTCGCCTCGCAATTGCGCCATTGTTTCGCGTGCTGTGTGGCATGTGGCACCGTCTTGTTGAAACCACATATCATGCAAGTCAAGAACTTCCATTTCGGGCAAAAAAAAGTTTGTTATCATCGCTCGGTAGCGTTCACCATTGACAGTAACGCTGCGATTCGCATCATCTTTGAAGAAATATGGCCCAATAATGCCGCCGGCCCATAAACCGGACCAAACAGTGGCTTTTTCGGGATGCATTGGTAGCTGTTGCAATGCTTCTGGCTGATCTTCACTCCAAATGCGGCAATTTTGCTTATTTACGTACCCATTCAACCAAAAATGAGCCTCATCGCTGAACACAATTTTTCGATAAAAAAGCGAAAAAGAACATTTCGAACCGAGCACGAATTTTGATAGTAAAATTCAATAATTTGCAAGCGTTGTTCATTTGTAAGACGATCCATGGTTAAATTGCAAACCAAACTGAAGCTGTTTGACAGTGACACAAGGTACTAAACACACGTCAGCTGTCAAAACCAGTGTTGCCAAAACCAAACTAGCTAAAAAATCACCCTTTATAACTTCAAGTTCTTTGATAACTTAGAGAAGGCATGTCAAAGATGCAGCCCGCGGGGCGACCGGCCCTCGAGACAATCACCTTTGGTCCGCGGCATTCCATAATATTTTAATTTCATTTGCATTTCAATTGCTGTTGCAATGCGCCTGGTTGATGTTTCTATGTCAAGTTTCTGTATAATCAAAACAATGTTTCATCTTATAATATATGGCTACTTAAAAAAGTAGGTATATAACTTTTTCCCGGATTTTTTTTATTTACTTCTTACTTCTACATAGTATTACTTTTTCATTTTATTTTTAATATGGCTGTCATGTTTGAGACAAAATGACACTTATGGAGTTTGAGTTTGACAGCCCTGTCTTAGAGGATGCTTGTTTTTCCAAACAAAGATGAGACCATACTCAAATTCTGAAAGAAATTTAAGTTTTTGGGTTCAGCGTTGCCATTTGTCTGTATTTTGCAGAAATCTAAGCTTCAGATTTTGTTCTTTTTAAAAATAATTTTAACATTTTCATTTTCGTATTCAGCTCGTTTTTAACTTTCTCCATTACGTAGTGGGTCGCAAAATTCTGTCCGTCTGTCTGTCTGTCTGTATGTCCCGAGGACTACAACGTAAGCGGCTGAACGGATTTCGTTCAAACCTCGGATTTAAAGTTTGGGGGCTTACAGTTCGGGAACGTTTTTTTTTTTTTGGATGGTAACCTCAATATTAATGGTAATTCCCATACAAAATCTTCATAACATTTTGATTTTCTCGAAAACGGCTCTAACGATTTCAACAAAAATTGATATTTAAGCTTAAGTAGGTGAGGTAAACATAACTGCATACTCAGTTTTCCGCTAAAAAATCGAGTAACGGTACTTTTGAAATTTGGACATACATATCTCGAAAACGGTCCATACGATTGTAATATGGTCATTTCTAACTTAATGGAAAACTCAGTTTTTCTCTGTATTATCGTAAAATGGATTTTTGAAAAATATAGTTTTCCCTAGTTTTTTTTCCAACCATATTGAATATGCACCCTAAAAATATTTGTGTAACAACTCGGAGCTGACACAATACTCCCACTCCATTTACATTAATACTTTTGATGAACGAGAAAGTTACGTTCGACCCAGTCGTGCACTTTATTTTTGTTCCGTAGCAATCGCAATACAGATTTTTTTTTGTCATAATTGTAGATTTTTTAAATATTTCTATGGCAATACTCTTTTGCCGAATTGGTTTTATGTTTTAACAGTAATATTTCCCTTGGGATGGTGATGAGCTCGCTGTGGTGTCTTTTGTGCGACGATATCACAACCCTACTCAACCTAACCTTATTGAATCGTAAAGTTTTTGGCAAGTTTTGCAATTTTGGAGAGCAAAGTCTAAAGTTCTGGCTGTTCACCACGTCTTATCTCATTCTTTTAAGCCAAACAGCTTTATGATTGCTACCTTTTGGTCTGCTTTAGTTCACCATATTCCAAGAGCATACCTATGCTGATCATCATTGTGTAGATCAAGTCTCCAGTGCAAACAAAAAAAATATCTACATGACAGATAATGCATCATACAATTTTTTTTATCGTATTTAGTATTACTTCAGACAACGGGAGAAATATGTTAAAGGCAGATTCTGATATGAACGGAGTTTACCACGAGTTAGAGCTGAGGGACATAGTAAGGATTCATATTTGCCAAACAATTTAAAGTGGAATGAAACTGTGCAAGTTATTTGGAATTTAAAAAATAGGTACCTATCAGTACTTAGAAATTAGTTTCTCCTAATTACAGAAGGAACAAAAAAAAACGCGTTTGTTTAGAGCTTTTACACTTCGGAACCCCCTTTATATTTCAAAATATTGTCTGTCATGGTCTTACGACTCTATAATTCCAGTTATTTTATGATTTTGAGTAAAACGAGAGTGACTGTCGTGCACATATTTGGTTTGGATATCAATCGCTGTACAAAATGGTCATCGAAAGTCGGGGATAGTCAGGGGAATGGCAACTCTGACCTAAATTAACCTAAAATGCAGAAATATTCTTGGTATACTTGTTGTTAAAACGAACAAAAATATGAAACTGTTAAAGATCCTTTTTCGGAATTGAATGTTCATGTATGTATGTAAACCTATCTTAAGAACATTTCACATCTCTATAATGCTAGCCCTTCAAATCCGAACAAATATTGTTTAAAGCTATAGAAGGAGTATAACTTTGGACTGAAATTTCGTAATTGGAATCTCCACTTTGCACTGAATGCTTTGCATACAATTTGATCCATCCTATCCTTTTCGAACATCTCTCTAATAAGCATTAAACAGAAATGCGAGAAAAGTACACACAACCATAAGAACCCCCCAGCTACCACTGAGGAAATTTTCTGAATTACGGAAGAATAACCAATTTTGAAAAAAGGGAAATGCCCCGCAAAAACAGGTTCAAAAACAAATTTCCAATTCATCACGCAAAGATACTCGTAACCGTATACCTCTGCTTCGATGAGTTGCCGCAGTTGAAATATTTAGCAATAAGCCAGGATCGACCTACTTCTAAATTTAAATTTTTAATTCTGTAATCAATTTTGGAAGTGGTACACATAGAATGTGTATCGCAGTAAATTTAGCTCAGAGGTCCAGAGTTTGTATGTATTAATGGAAGGACCGCATCACGTTTCCAATTCACTTACATAAAAATGACTTTTTAGTGGCGTGCTAATCGCCACTTAACTGCTTCGATTACGCTTCGATAAACGATTACTGAAGGGTGCAATGGTGAAATGGTGAAATTGGCTCTTATTCATTGATGAACGCTTGCACTTGATTGAGCTGCTGCCACATGGCTGTCCATTGTCCAATTGTGCATGCTACTGTTCTGCGTTAATGTACTAACAGAAGCTCCTTACGATTTCGTTAGATATTGGAAATTCATCTACCCATACAGCATACACCCAGCATCATTGGCATACGAAAAGCAAGTCTTATCCACCAAGAGCATTTATTTTCCTTGCTCACATCTGTGTGCGTTTTTATTCCTAGTTGCACGAGTTTGTGCAATTATCATATTCCACAATCTAAAGTAATGCTCTCTTTGAGACGCATCTCCATCATCATATACGATTGCATCCTTCGGTATGACTCAAATTAATTGCATGCCACCTTATGTAGCAATTTGCTTGCTCTTTACAAAAAATCCGCAATCCAATATCCATATCCTGCACAAGTGTCTTTGTATACACACTGTTCGTTTGCCCTCTGCCGGCTCTGAGGAGAGAAAAAAAAAAATGCAATTTAAATACAATTCCCTTTGCTCGAATAAATACTCCATACACAAATCATACGACAGGAAGAAATTTTCTTTTCCTCCTTCCTTCCGATTCCACGGCATAAATCGGGTTTCCCAACTGCACTCGACTGCAATCACACGTAACCCTATTAGCACTTTGCTATCCTCGCTACTAATACAAGGTTGTTTGCAAAGCTTCCTGTTTCCTTAGAATTTCAACCAAGCAAATGCAAATGGATGAACGAGTGAACTTAAATTTATTTTTCATTACAAAAAAAAAAAGGAAAACTGTCCCAGCTTTAAGTAGTTTCTGTCACTATTTAAGTAATGTACTCGACACATTTTCGAATGAAAAATGCACGCTGACAATTGACATTGCGGCCCAGTCAGAGCGAGAGGGAGAACGAGAGAAGTATTTTCAATTATTCATCCGGATTTCCCTAACATTTGGACTCAAAGCAAAGTCACTAAAAGGATTGCATGACTGTACACGTACATTGTACATACATTGCTCCGGGGGGGGGATGTGAAAAATAATGTTACCTGTCAGATTTCTGGCGTCTTCGAACGGAAGTCTTGAGCGTTTCAAATGGCAATGCATCATTCCAAATAAAGAGTGATGGTACCATTGTTGTAAACATACGAGAGCAGAAACAAATGAAGTATAATCTAGGCAATAAAAGCCGGTAGATGAAGAGGTTTTGGTTATATTATGACAGGGGGACCCATTTTTCATTTAGCCGCCCTACATAAATAATAGCTAAAGTAGGAAAATGTAGCGCCATCTACAGAAAGAGCTCGGGGATCGGGTGCAACTGAGCCTCTTTCGCTTTTCTAATTGATTGACTGATGTCATGCTACAAAAATATGTGCAAAACTTGAATACGATCATCCGCCACCATTTTGTTTATTTAAGTCTATTCAGGGACTCTTCGGACAAAAGGGGTGATGACGCAAACTAAACTCCTTCGCCGAAATGGCGACCATTTTCTGAAAGTCCATCACTTTGACTCGTCCTAAAACTATCCATCCATCCTTCTTCTCCTAGGAAGTAATCGGCAGGTGGCAAACGGATCACCCTTATTGCGAAGATCAACTATCAACCGATTGACGTTTGATAGAATTTATCAATTCAAATAAAAATCTGTATTGCGAAAATGAATTGATAAAATATTGTGCTATTGTAAATGCCTTCAAAATATGTAATTCTATTATTGTGAATGGGAATGTGCGTCTGACAGATGTTTGTTTTTTTTTTTTTTTGAGGAACGTACAAAAAAAATCAGAAAAATTAAAAACAGGATAGATGAGGAGTTGTATGATCCTACTATCCTAAAAAAAATTATCATTTATTCAATTCCACACTTTTTAGTTATTTCTTTAGGTAGCACGAACTCATCAACTGCAAATTTTCGATTGAAAGAAAAATTGACCGCTGACAAGAAAATCGATGAAAATTGTTGTTCGATACCGATGCTTTTCATTCACAATAGATTTTTTCCAAAAAAACTCACAATGTAACAACAATATTGACAGTTGACAGTCACAATACCATTTAACAAAATTGATTGTTAAATTTCAATTATTAATTGATAGTTGATCTTCGCAGTAAGGGTGAGTGTCAATCATCCGATACGGACTTTCCATCATCGGGGCAACCAATTAAAAAGCACACCTGGGTATTTATTAAGGTTTTCAAAAGTTTTTTTGGCATGTAGTAAAAATTGTCGGGACTCATTTATTGGTTACCAATTTGCTTGTTTCTACCCAAATGACAAAAGCGATTTTCACTCCGTTCTCTTTGAGTTGCTCGGAAGAAAAATTCGTTCGGCGAGATCATCTGCGAATCGCGCACGATACATGTTTCTCGTAAGTGATTGGTGTCGCGACAAATGTCGATGGGGATTCGGGTTACCGGTCATTTAACCGAAGGAGAAAAATGCCAACAACTTAAGAAATTTTATGCGAATGCTTAGAAGAAGATTTTGCAAACTTCCTGGGGAATTATAAGAAAATTCGCGGATAGACTATACACGAGTACATGGAGATGAATATGTTAAATATGCATCCGGCGTTCTTACTTTCTTGTAAGGACTTCCAATAAAAATTTCAAATAAAAAACACCGGATGCTTAACATTAATGCGCAGAAATTTGATTGCCAAGAAAAACACGGAATGAAACATCTTCTTCTAGACGAATGAAGCGCGAACGTAATTACGGTTTTTATTTAAGAAACTGCGGGCTTTAAAATTTGTTAAGCCTGCAGCTTCTCAATTTGCGTTTTTGTAGTGAGCGAGTCACCAAAATAAAAAATGAGGTTATAAGCTGTCTCACAGCAATGCATTGTGCTACGTGTGTTTGACAGGCGACAGCACTGTTCTGGTCTTGTGCATAAAAAGGAAGTAAAATTTCGAAATTTGCCCTTTAGTAAACTATTTGAACCACCGCCATTACTGCCTAAAAATTCATTGACAAAACTGCATGACTTTTACCGGCGCCGCACGGTTCACATTTTTCGGCTGCCGCCTGCCAGCAAGTGAAACACAATCACACTCACTTTAAAATTCGAAATTGAAAAAGTAAATCAAAGATGAGCCGCAGACATTTTTGCTTTGCATTCAAAATGAATTAAGATATTCATCTGAAACGATAACACCCGCTAACCTTGGCTACCTCAACAGCCACGGCACGAAGGAAATTTTAAATCTTTCCCGTCGTACATTGAATCCAGGCCAAAAGCGTAGGCCCCGCGTCTTTTATCACCTCTTATCGTGTTTCTGTTGTGAGACTTCAAGTTGGTAAGAGGTAAGAGTGCCGCTGTCACTTTGCTTTTTGTTCATGTCATAGAGAAGGACGATGACGAGGTGAACGACAAGGACGTAAGCGAATGGAAATTGCTCTCATAAGGCATTTATACGAAAAATACTTGTACTTGGGGTGAAAATATCTTTTTACGAGTTTATTACTGCTGCTGGCGAAAATGCTCCCAACCTGATGCACAGTGGTACGCGCTGGTACACTTAGAGTGGCTTTATGCTGCCGCTGGGTCTAGAGAATGAGAGAGAGTGGAATTCGTATTGTTCAAATGAACTCAATAGCACTGACTTTCAGCCAGTGTAGTTTGCAAGTACGAAGCGATTGATGATTTTACGACTCCCTGTCTAAGGACAATGCAGTATATTAGAGGACTCTGAAATAAGAGACACCCAGCCACAAGGCTACTTTGGTGGGATTCTGTAAAATTATGCGGGTTTTGCGCAACTTGAAGCCCCGGCACAACACATCACAACAGCAGTGTATATCCTCTCAGGGTGTACATTGTTTTATTGCGGTAATTTTGCGTAAAATATGGCCGACGGATGGAGTTTAATGGAACATAACGACTTCTGGCCAATGTTGTGGCGGTGGATTTTACGAGCAGTTTAGCTTGGGCGAGTCTGGGACTGAAATTCATATTCACCGAGTCCCTGCGCCCAGCCGGCTTGTATTAAGAAACAGCTTCGATGGTATTCGCCGTTTATGAGGAAGGGTCAGCTGTGTTTTTGAAATTATTTATGGGAGGGTTCCGCGCACATTGATCTTTGATGAGGCAGACTTAATAAAACTTTTGAAAACAGAAAAAGCCTTCTAAAGTTGTCGATGTTTGTGGAGTTTTCTTCTCTGCTGTCTAGGGAACTCAAACATGATGTTGTTCTTTGCCTTGACAAACAGCAAACAGAAAGCACATAAATATACGGGACAGTTAAAGTTGAAGATAAATCGATAATGCAGGAGAAAAGACCTCGGAAGAGCCGAAAGAAAAACAACCTCGCATATGCTGGAAGCAAACATCTGTAATCCTATACATGTCCGCCTTGTCAGTCTGTGTGTTCTATTCGCAGAAGGTTGTATCTGGCTACGTGATGCAACTACTATTAGATACGTGATGGGCTAACTATATTGTACTACTCGCAATTTCAATTAAACTCAACACACAGCATGAGGGGATCAGAGCGACAAATACTTTGGGTTCAAATCTTTTGCACTTCTTGGAACTATTTCCAAGTGTATCAAACCCAGTTAGGAAATGACGGCAAACACTACTTTATGTGGGGGGGTAAATAATTGAATAGAAATAGCAGAAGGATGTTTATGTGTGCGAAGCTGATGAGTGCCGGATAGATGCTGGGTATAGTTGTACGTGTCATGTGTTGGCATATAAATTTCACACTCTTCAATGGTATATACCTCGGTTTGTGGAAACCTGGAATTGGATGTAAAGGTCTTTAAAAGACTTTATAAGCTTATTATTTCAAAAGTACGTTGTCCATAAACCAATATCCTCAGAAGCACTATTGCCTCATGTACATTTGTCCACTTACTTACTTCAGTCAGCGGGTTTAATCGCAGCAATGCATAGTCCAACACAATACCCAACAATGCACGATAAATGTAAACATGATCACCTACATTCAATAAAAAATAAAGTGCACGACTGGGTCGCACGAAACTTTGACGTTTAGTGCGAGTCTGACTGAAATTCGAACTCATTTGCAAATCTTTTTTTCGGGATGTAAGCATTACTTGGTTTTTAGAGTTTTATCGAAATCGAAAATGGGGTTTTCGAGATATGAGCAGTTTTTAAAGTGAGCGTTTCCAGTGATTCGAATTAAGAACGCAATAATTATGAAAACATCAGTTTTACTCTAAGTTTGCATTTTGGTCAAAATCATGCCATTTTGAGGTAAACTAGGGAAAACTATATTTTTCAAAAATGACTTTTTTCAAAAATCCATTTTACGATAATACAAAAAACTCAGTTTTCCATTAAGTTAGAAATATGGACCGTTTTCGAGATATGTATGTCCAAATTTCAAAAGTACCGTTACTCGATTCTTTAGCGGAAAACTGAGTATGCAGTTACGTTTACCTCACCTACTTAAGCTTGAATATAAATTTTTGTTGAAATCGTTAGAGCCGTTTTCGAACAAATCGAACAACTAGAGAAAAAAAATACAGTTTGACAGCTGACAGCTTAGGGTCACTAAAAACGAAAAAAATCGCGATAGAGTGACATGTTTTCATTGTTGAACAATATTTCGAAAATAATGAACGTTTTACACTTCGCGAATTTCCTACAAAAAATGCTCGGAATGTTGATTTAACTCCCTGAACTGATTAATTGAAAATCATTGAATTTTTCGAGCAACATCATCCTAAGGCTGATTTTCACCTTGACGTGTCGAAAAAAAAAAATGCATCCAAAAGATGTCACTGTTTGGTGCGAATATAGATCTGGAGGCTTCATTGGACCATCATTTAGCCAGATTTATTCAAAATGGTTATGGAAAAGTTCGACAAAAGAGTGCGTACGTGCCAACACACTCGTGGTGGTCCTCTGTCTATCCTACCAACTTTATGTTTTAATTAAAAAAAAAACACACAATTGAAAACAAAATTTGTGTTTTCTATTTAATTCAATTTGGGGTCACCCTTTATTTCAGGATAGAAATCAATTGAAAAAGCAATTTGTCTCGGCCGACCTTCTCTTTTTCATCTGGGGCTATGAAAATTGACTGGATTGCTATTTGTCGCACCGGATATTCTTATTATGAGGCTGTTCTCATCTCAGCTTCAATTTCCTTCTCTGAATAGTTGTACCTAAAGACCCAGACCCGTTCTCTAGTAAAGATGTCATTTTGAATAGTGTTTTTGTTGAACAATCATTAAGTGGCTTCGAAGGTATGTCATTTAATAAAATACTGTTCAAACTGATAAAACTGAAATTGTATTAATAAAAACAATTTTTTTTCAGTTCAACAGTAATGCTTTTGTTGAAATTTTACAAAAGATTTTTGTCAATATTACCTGGTATATTATTGTCAGTGGCCTTAAAAAAGAATAGGAAGCAATTGAGTCTTGAAAGTTCAAAATTCCACGCTCAAATATTTCTTATTTTTACCAGAAAGCTTTATATCAGATGAGGAGGTTCGAATTTTTTAACGTCCCGAAATATTCCACATTTCGTTCATTTTCAACACGTTTTCCAAAGTTCTCCTCTGTACCGTCTTCACCGATTGACTGCGATTGTATTTTTCGACCTTCATACTCAGACTCAAAATATATATGGTACCGAATAAACTTGTGATTGTCATCAGCTCTCCATGCCCGGAAGTCGCAAGGACGCATTTACCTTTGAACTCCTCATCAACTAGTGTTTGCGAGAGTTGATTTTAATAATTAATTAACTGAAACATTACCGTTAATTATGGCAATTTTCCATTCAACCAGTTGGCAAATGCCTTTTCGCGTGCTCCGCTGGTCTTCCGTGTACTATCCACCCAGAGCCATTTAGGTAATCAATTCAGCAGCACGCAAAGGTCACTTTAGTCCACATAAAATATAACAAGCCACGGCGAATGCTCACACGGGAGCATTAACATCAAGGATACCTCCCCTACGTCTACCATATGAGAATGGAACAATTACGACATGTAAATTTGTCAAATTGTCATCGTCGAATCAATTGTACGCCTACTAACTGGTGACTAGAACACAGAGGACATTAATACCTGGGGAGCGTGTAGTTTGGTGCGATGCAACTGAAATCATACAGTTTTTTGTCTGCCGTTGCTATCACCAAAGGGCAAATGACAATATTTCCCTCTGTGTCTGTTGGGAGGGGCAATGTATATCTAGCAAGAGTATTGTCTACGTCTACGGTATCCGTGATAGTGGGTTTTGTTTGTTTATGTTCTGTTACGAGGATACTACTGCGCACGAAGAAAATAAAGAAATCTGCAAAAGGGATTTTGTGTCATTACTTTCAGAACACTGATGAGTCTTCCTCTGTTCTAGGTCAAGAAGGTATGAGATGTTCATTCGTTTCCTGCTGCTCTCGGCAGATATCAGGGCAAGGATTTGCGTGAAGATTAATTGAACGGAGCTCATGTTGGCCATATTGCAATTTGATTACCCAAATTGTTACCCGACCAAAAGGAAGGATTATGTGGAGTTGTTAATTCTATCTGGGATACCCATCATTGAAATAGTGTCTTCCTCTTACGTTTGGGCTACCATCCTTGTGGGTCATTACGAGACGAGTTTACTCTTGCTGGGTATTATATCCTCGAACAAGTTGTTGATCCGAGTAAAGACTGTGGTTTCTCTTGTTAAGTAAGGACATTGTAAGCGAGTGATTAGGATAACTAGAATCGCGTGATGGGTGAGGCTATAATGAGTACGAGTCTAACGAGAACTAACAACACCACGAAGACGCTGAAAATGGTGTTTCTCTGTTGGAATCATCGTCATTACTTTTTGAAGCTTGGGCATGTCTAAAGGGCCTTTTGCCGACGGACAAGGATCTTAGCAAGACTTTTAATGTAATCGTATACAAAATAAACGGCAAAATACCACGAACTATATAAAAGTTGGGCAATGCTGCTATTTCTTGTAGCAAAATAGCGACAGATATGTTACTGTTCTGTCGATTGTGTTGCTTATACTCAATGCGCTATGCGAATAATCACATTTAGTGTCCATGCTACATTTAACGAACTCACAATGGGACTTCCATAAAAAATTACCCATTGTGACCTACAAAATACATAGTTTAAAGGTTAAGAATGATTATAAGTAAGGTCCTAAGAGGTCTTAAAGACCACGAAAGACTGGTGGAATATTATTAAAATTTTGTAGATCCGCTCAACAAATCTAGCCAAACCTGATGCCAATGTTGCGAGAAAATGTTTCTTTCAAAATATCTATTTCTACATGGAGGATGTCCCCAAACTCAAGCAATTTGTCTGAAAAAGTGCTGCCAAAGCAAACAAAAAAAAGTAGCAGATAGAACTGACAAAAAGCGGAACGCTGCACGAGCACTCGTAGTTGAAAAATATTTTAAAATTTATTAAGGTTTGCCAGATACAGTTTGGAGTTTTCGTACCACCGCGATAAGTTTCATTTTGATCCCTTTGTTAATCGTCGAAATGTTCGTTTTAGAAACTCGACAGGAGATTGCTGCAAATCAACTGAAAGGACAATGTCAATGTGTCAATATTTGGTGTGTCTTTTGATCTGGAGGCGGAGGCATCGTCGAGATGTTCTTTTTTCAAAATGCAGCTGGTGAAGCAATACATGATAGCCAAGTTTGTTGTGCCCGAATTCCAAGATTTTTAGGTGAAAAACTTTTCGTTTGAATAAGACACAGACGGTGCTACATTTCATCCTGTACCAGGTGCATTTTAATGCCCAGATAATTTTAAATTACTATGTTTTTCGAAGTCTTAGGCTTATGCCAACTTGCGCAGGACTACTCAGTCTCGAAGGATCATTTTAAGCGGTCTGGCAACAAATTTTCAGTCACATTGGTCGTTTTATTCTTGAAGCCAAGCGTCTGGCTGGTCTTGAAGAAGCACAGGTCTGGGGTGGCAGCACGTAACTTGATACAATCGAGTTCAGTCGATTAGAACCGATTATCTTCGATTAAGACAAATTAGGTGCTGCCAGAGCTCGATTGTATCGACTGAACTCGATTGTATCAAGTTACGTGCTACCACCCCTGATTTTGAGAAAATAATGGGTGAATTTAAACCGTTTAGAACCAAATAATAGTTTATAAAAAAACAAACACAGTCGATCGTAGCGTAGCTTAATTTTTATTTTTACATCTTATTGCGAACATTGTACAATATTTAGTGCAAAATAAAAACGCAACCTATTAGTATGCAAGGCATTCCTATTTTATTTATTTTATTTTGTGCAAATCTAGCTAAATATTAAATTTTTCCGTTTCTGAGTTAATAGTTCATCTGCGAAAGTGCACCTTTCCTTTGGTCCATTATTTATGAAAGTCGGTGTTGAAATACCTCCGTAATCGGTGCGACAAAGAAAGACGTATTTTGGGGTTTCAAAATACAGTGGACGTCTAGTATAAAGAATGAATGTTTGATGTCATTCATTATATCGAGCGCGTTCGTTATATCGATCGAATTTTCTATACTTAAAAAAAAAGAAAAAAAAAGAAGTCATTAAAATGTGTTTATTTGCCGTTTATATTTAATGTTAAATTGAATAGATGATGGTCCTGTCCAGGCTTGCCAGATTGTGCGATATATCGCAAAACGCGCGGTATTTTTTTCTATTTTCCGGTGTAAAATTAGAATTTGCGATATATCTTATTTTTGCGATGTTTGCGCTATTTTGTTTTAAAACAGTAAAAAACTAATTCAATAAAATCGAGCTACATAACTCGATCTTGCTGCAATACTAATACTAATTTGTTCCTTTTTCTTTGTTATTGTTTTCTGTTACCTAACCAAAAATATTAAAAATCAAGTGAAAATCAAGGTCGATGTGTTATTTTTTTATTTTTAAGCATTTTGCGATTTTTTGCAATAACTTTTTTGTAATTTTGCGGTGTTTTTGTGAAAAAATAACTAAAAATTGCGATATAGGCTTATAAAAATCTGGCAAGCCTGGTCCTGTCATTTAAATACTTCCATTTTTAATACAATTTATTTCTACGTTCGTTATATCGGATAGCAAATCGTGGGCACCATTCGTTATTATAGAGACACTAATGTAAATCTAAAAAGCTTTCGTTGTATCGAAAATCCGCTATATCGGATATTCGTTATAATGGACGTCAACTGTTATAGGAAAAAGCTTATTTATTTTACAGCTTATCCCATAAAATACTTATTCTTAAGAATTATTTTATTTATTTAATTTCAAAAATGAAATTAAATTTATTTCTTAAATTAACCTTTAAAAATTAATTTTACAAATCAGATAACTAAAAGTTAACTTTTTGGAATAAAGAATTTTATTTTTGCAAACTTTCTAGTTGCATTTATTTTTATGTACACAATAAATGCCGGTAAATTCGACAAACGTCATATGCTTACAAAATTAAGTAGCACCCATATTTTTTTTTGAGAAAAGAAAAGTCATATTTCTGTAGAGCTCATCTGTCATTTTTGCAAAGTGCCGTCTAAAAAATACTGGCAGAAAAATTGGGAATTATTTTTATGGCCTATAATTCATTCGAAGGACAAAATTTATTTGTAAATTATAACAAGAGCAAACTTCTGGTACTGGACATATTGGCACACATATCCGGCAGTAAATCCGACATTAAAAACTTTTCTGTCAAAACACCATCGTAACTCTTTCTATATCGCCGAACGCCACCACTCATGGTAGGGAATTCCTCTTTCCCACCATTTACCATTATATACTGGCAGTAAACTTTTTTATGTACTCGTATTCCACTCACAGCAAAGCATCGCATCCGTCATGAATACAAAGAACGAGCGAAACACTGACAAATCGACAACACGCTTCAGGACTTTTAGCATACATTTTTAACGCCTCTAAAAGAACGTTTTGTATTGCTCTCCCCTACCGATAGAAAAATCACAGATCCAGCTGAAAATTCATTTCCCCCTAGATGTGTGTACGTTTTTCGCCCCTACAAAGTCTTTATTATTCAAGGCCACCTTCCAGCGGTAGTATGCTTCCTGTTGTTCATTGTTGGCAGGCGGAAAACACTCTCAAGCACCAAAGAGGCGGAATACGCCCTTATTTTTGCGCTGCCTGAAAGATGAATGAACCCGTTCCATGCTTGATATTACACTTGCGAAAAGTAAATAAACTGAACAGTTTAGGATACAGATGAAAGCAGCAGCTCCTATCTCGCTACAGATGAAGTACTTAACAATTCCAAAAGGCACACAATGCCAGTGTGAGGCGCAAAATCCGTCATGAAAATTTAATATTCAGGCAAAAGTTTAGGCAACCACTTGACTTTAATTTGTTGCCGTTTATTTTTGAGATGTGAAATGACTGATTGTGTGTGTCTTAAGGACACACGTGGCAAAATGTGCGACACTGAAATCGGGCAAAAATACACAACACTACGGTGCGGGGAGGGGGCTTGTCATTGAATCGATATTATCTATCAATAACTTGTTTGGACAATTTTTGTGTTTAGGCACGTTGTTACAACATTTGTGTTATCTGCAACTGGAGAGGGTTGTCGTAGTAAATGTCGCCTCGTTGGAATGACTAACATAAATCCATTAGCATAATGCGTGATTGGTTGGTAATACATTTTGAGATTAGTGTTTGAGAAAATCGATATAGTCTCGAGTGGGGTCACTGGGAGGGTGGTGGAAATCATGCGTTTATCATATCCGCATTTTAATTAACTCATTTTAGTGCTGGGTTGGGTATAGTAAAACCGCAATTGGCGGCCATTATGTTTAATTGCTGCAGTGTGCATTTCGTTTAATTAATCATCGTTGAGTGGGGTTTATAGTCATCAAGGGCTCTGCGGTTGTGATAGCGGCAACCAATGACTCCTGCATTGTTTGGCCACAGGTAAATGTAATAGTTAATTAGCTCAGCCAATTGTTTATTACTTTGAGGCAACCATTTCTAATTGTATTAATTATGGCTAAATACGAAAATATATTACTGGCGTTGATGGTGCCAACTCAGCCGGGTGAACTGTCCTGTGCAAAGCGTTGGCATCGTTTGCAGCGTATTGACATATGGGCAAGTTTGATAAGCTAAGCAGCCTTTCACTCTCTGCGATGCTATCGTTTCTCGTGACTTTCGGTTTCGCTAGAGTTTTGCCTCTGAGAAGAAGGTTCTGACGTTCTTATTGCGTCGAGCCCTTCGGCTGGTTTTTAAATATCCTATGATCGACATTAGCTCGATATGACCAAGTTTATATGTATTCCCCGTTCGTAGCTTTAGTATTGTCAAAAAAATTTCTTACGAGTCGACATTTACCCTCGGAATGGATATACATTGACCTTTTTTGATTAGTTTCGATTATCACAGGTTCGACTTAGTTGCCCGTCAGGGGGACTTTGCCTCTTGACATATGAGTTTTAAGCTTTGGAAAAAAGGTACCAAACTACTCAAACGCTGACAAATAGAATATCATGGAGTTCGCGACTTAGTAATATAGAGAAAGTGATTTCATTCCCATCCGTTCGATCTGCAAAAGTACTGACAGAAACTGCGCGTTTGTTGGGCTTACCGCCTTTCAGGTCAGTAGAATTTCAGCTGTCTGCTTCGTGCTTCTGTAAAGCGGAAGGTGTCAAGCCACTGACTGCAAAAAAATTCAATATTTACTTGTGGGGATATATTTATCAGCCAACTATCGAACCCTACTGAGCTTCCCACGTAGATATATTTCTATTATAAACAGCTTTATATTTTAAACTACTCTGTGAACATAAAATGATGTCACCAGCTTTGCTGTAGCACATCTCTCATTTGACAGACTGCTCAGTTTCTTAAGGGGATTTTACTGGCCATTATCACTCAATCAAGCAACTTGTTCCTAATACAGTCTGCTGTGCCAAGTACATGTGAGAGAAGCAATCCTTTAAGGGATCCATAACTTCTTTTCACACACGTGAATAGGGCTTTATTGCATTCAGTTGTTCGTGTGTTACGGCCTTGTCTATTCGAATATGTTATCCACATGCCATTCACATTTCCGTTGCAATGAATTAAATCTCCTTCATAAACTGGCTAATAGATTTAATTCCTATAAAGTGTCTAAGCAAGATGTCCTATTTTAAATTATCTAAGTCTGTCGTATTTTTTTGATTGGCAATACGGTTTTTACGGGGAGACCGGGACCGTGCCAGGGGCCCATGCCAAGGCCGGTACATTCATTTTGGCCCTATATTTTTTTTCTATTTTGGTAGATATAGCTTGACAACAAATTTAGAGAGTAATTGAGGGCGTTGCTAGCAACTTTATGGCAACAGTGTTAAGCATACTGGCATTGCCGATGCCGAGTTCAACAGAAAATGTGGCATTGCCAGGTAGAAAGTATGACGTAGTTGTAGAATAACCTTCAAGACTTTTCTAAATTCAAATCGCTTCCATATTTTAAAAATTGTAAACAGCTAGGTATATCTGGCCCGAGGGGAAAAATTTTCTTTGTTTGTTTGCTGAAAACTTTATTTTAATGCTAAACCACCCGAGAAAAATTATTTTCGCCGCTAAATCTACTGAACAAATATATTTGAGCCACTGAACCTCCTGACAGAAATTATTTTATGTTCTGAACCTTCTGACAAAATTAATTTTCTTAAAAACATGTTTAACTAATTAATTCATATTGTTATTATTCTTACTTTTACAGTTTTTACTTAAATAATTTTAATCTTAAACTATAGCTTCATGAATAATTGTTATTATTTATATTAGATTACTTTTATTTTATTTATTTAAGTTACTAGACTACCTGACCCGTGCTCGCGTTGCTTCTCACAGTTTTTAGAAAACATTTGGTAGCTGTTCTTTAATAAGATTATAGCAAACAATTTTTTTTCATTCCCTTTTTTGCCTTGCAATTGGGCCCCAAATTCTTGTATGCCGAAGGGCCCCGGCATAGCCTTAGACGGCTTTGGCGATATGGTGAAGAAAACGAGCTTCTTTTGAAAACTATTTAAATTTGAAAACACTCCACAACAAGTTCAAAGACGGCGAATATTATTTTTGCAGAATTCTTTATATAAACTTATCATTTTTAATTTATTTTTTGTATTTAAATAAATATTTTAATAAAAACTTAAAATAAAATAAACAATTTAATATAAAAATTAATTTTTAACAGACTTAATAAAAATTGATAACGTTTTTCTGTGAATTAAGCGCACTGTATCAAAATAGTTACAGGGAGTTAGTTTTAAGTTCTTTTCTAGCTCCAAACTCTCGCGGTTACAATCGCTTTCGAAGCACGTGTTCTTGAATGATGGTTTCTTTAGACAGGTGTGTTGCATTTCATGCGAAACTAATTTGTACGTCTATGAAACCTCCATAAGTAAATTAGGAGGGAATAAGTGCTTTTATACCGCTTCCAATCGCAAGCTGTTGACTGCATTTCAGTTCATTGCTTCTATAATGCCTCCGGTCAGAATCTCCAAAAAAACCTCCTCGAAAGCGCTTCCAACCACAAGCTTAACCGAGGCAATTAACTTATATTTGTTTTTCTGATAAAATTATAGTAGGTAGATATTAAAGGTTGGTTGAGGACTAGGTCCACCCCGGGCCACCTTAAGTAAGTAACATATACAATTATACATACATAATACATATCTAAATCACATAAATATCGGTAAAAATAAAGGTTTGGTTATAAATTAATGTTATTTCTTTTTTAAATGTTGAAACATATTTATTTATACATTTTTGTCATAAAATGACTAAGAATTTTATTGATTATAATCAAGATCATAGCAATTCGCTCCATTAAAGGGCAACAAAGCTTTTGGAAAGATTAAAGTTTCAACTGTTTCAGTACTCAAACGATTACGAATTTTTTGTTTTATTTCAGTTTTTAGCAGAAAATATTCTTCCAACATTTGCAGACGAATCGCTTCCACGATTAAATATTGAAAATACGATTTTTAAAGATTGGATATGCGATGTTTCCATTAGCTGTTTTTACTCCTAAAACATTTTTTTTAAAAAAACATATTACATCAGTTATTTTATTAAATTCGTTGAAATTAATTTTTCTTTGATGGAAACGTTAGTAAAACAGAAATGGGCTCTGTTCGACTCAAATTACGTAAGAATGGAATTAATAGAAAACAATTTCATCTATAAAAGGGTAGTTTTAATTTGTTAGATAAAAAATGCTTGATACAACAAAATCCTGAAATTTGATGAATTTTAGGTAAAATATATATTGTACATATTTTGGAGCTAAAAAATCTCGAAAAATAAAAAAATAAATCTCTAATCTTGCCTCACTGGAAGACATCCCCTCATATATTATCAGAAGTCTAATGGAGATCCTGCCGAAACTTAATTTCATATCCCTCTATTAAGTCTGTTTTCGCTTCGCAAAGGTCTGACAGAAGTTACTTTCGAAGCAAATACTTCGATATCGCTCTACTTCGGTTAACAAATCCTATAGAAGCTCTTTCGAAGCGGTTGCCTACAGAAATTACAAATTTGAGCCTTACCGAAGTCAAATTGTTACATGGGTAGCAAGAAAAATGTATGCTCACTCCCATCTGCTCCCCCTCGCATATGTCAATCCAAAGCGTACTTCAAAGTTGCACACAATTCCAATTAGAATCACTCCTACGACCACGAGTTTTAATGAGGAAAACTTTTTCTTCTCATACAGTACAAATGATACATAGGGTCACACATATAAATACACAAAATGTACACTCCCAAGGACAAACATGAAGATTAATTAGCTAAAACTGTATCCACCCACATTTGAAGCCCTCCTTAGCACTTTTACGTTTCCCAAAAAAAATATTATAAATCATTATCACAGGGAACTAAGTTTTCACCAAGGAAAATAAAGGATAACTGCGCTAAGGACTACCAGTGGTGGCATAGGGATTAGGGTTTCAAACTTTTTTTTTCCCAGTTTGTGTGGTTTAACTTGTCGGCACGTAGTTTATCAGTAAAGGTAAAAGTACTCTGCTCAAGGGTGCGGAAAAAATAGCACGACCCTTGCGGATGATTACAGAGATACAACCAGATACACGAAGTGCAAAATATGTTTTCATATTCCTTTTCCACCTGTGGTTGTAAGTCTTCAATTTGAACTTTTTCTTCGGTTAGTACAGCTTCTCCGTAATGAAATGGACTTTGACTTTAGCATATGTTGGAGTATGCTTCGAAACCTTTATCGAATTTGCCCTGTGAAACTTATTTTACTTGGGTTCTAGGAGCCAACACATCTACTTCCAAAAAGCAGAAATAAGATGAAGACAGGTAATGATATTAACATTTGTCCCGGCAAATTATCTTTTTGGGGTCATTTCGTCCCACTTGCAAATGTATTACTTTAATAATAAATTACTTTATTATTTCAAAGCGAGATCGACTTTTTCGTCCTCGGTGCTTGTTTCAAATCTTTCTAAATTAGCTAACAGAATCAAGAACAACCCTCTTCATTCAAGCTTCTACCAATTTTAAAGAAAATATATCCATTGGGTCAAACATCACCTTACTAGATGCAACCCTCAGCTTTTATGATTGGTCAGGTTGCTCGGACCTTTACCGAGGCTGAAGATCCATCGTTATTTTGCACAACGTGACGACTTTCACACAGCGCCCAAGACTAAACATGGCTCATTTTTAGAAATAATGTTGAAGGCAGCCTCGAAATCGATAAAAATAAAGTGCACGACTGGGTCGAACGTAACTTTCTCGTTCATCAAAAGTTTGGTTGGTTGTTTTCCTATTTTATTAAGTAGGTAGGCAAAGATCTGAGAACCGATGCTAGATACAAGAAATGGGTACAAATGAAGTGGGAGTTTCTAATTGTGAAAGGAAGTGGCTGCAATTATTTTAAGGTGCATATTCAACAAGGTTGAAAACAGGGTAATATTTGTTAAAATGAAGTTTTGCGTAGCTGTTATTGCATTTTTATCGGAAGTGGGGGAGATTATAACAAAAATTTATGATGATTTTTTGATGATGATTTTTTTCGAATTTTTTGAGAAAAACTAAGTACGTATCTTGTTTCGAATACTGATTTTATCTTAAATATGTATTTGGATCAAAATCGTTAGAGCGGTTTTGTAAAATTTCACAGTCAAAATAGTACCAAATATTGCAATGTTTAGTTTGAAAAATACTATTTCTATTTAGCTGAAAACCGAGTACAAGTTATTGTTCGGGATGTGAGCATTACTTGGGTTTTATCGAAATCGAAAATGCGGTTTTCGAGATATGAACAGTTTTTGAAGTGAGCGATTCCAGTGATTCGAATTAAGGATGCAATCATTATGAAAACATCAATTTTACTCTAAGTTTGCATTTTGGTCAAAATCATGCCGTTTTCAGGTAAACTAGGGACAGCTATATTTTTCAAAAATTACTTTTTTCAAAAATCCATTTTACGATAATACAGAGAAAAACTGAGTTTTCCATTAAGTTAGAAATGACCATATTAACTTAGAAATGAATTTTTGTTACAATCGTATGGACCGTTTTCGTGATATATCCAAATTTCAAAACCGTTACTCGATTTTTTAGCGGAAAACTGAGTATGCAGTTACGTTTACCTCACCTACTTAAGCTTAAATATCAATTATTGTTGAAATTGTTAGAGCCGTTTTTGAACAAATCATACTGGTATGAACATTTTGTATGGGAAGTACCTACCATTAACATTGAGGTTACCATGCAAAAAAAAAAAACGGCCCCAAACTTTAAATCCGAAGTTTGAACGAAATCCGTTCAGCCGCTTAGGCAGTAGGCCTCGGGACACACAGACAGACAGACAGACAGACGGACAGACGGACAGAATTTTGCGACCCACTTTTTTGTGTTCGCCTATCATCGTAATGTCAGAATTGATTAACATCTCGAGTTCGAAATTTTGTACGAATACAATATCTTTCTCTTACTACGTAATGGAGAAAGAAATCTTCAGAGCCCTCGCTGTCAACTTACAGCCAACTGGCGGCGTCATATCTTTAAGAAGTTAAGTCAGGCCAGGTTGGAAAACTGCAATTCATATGTTCTAAAAGCCACAACTGTGTCTGCCGGTGGTCCTATACGCCACTCGAAGCTTTGAGTGTGAATGAGTTTTTTCAATTGCAAAATAGACATGCACAAGTCCCTCCCACTGCCAATCGCTGCCAGATCCCTATTTAAAATCATTCACCCACACTCACCCATAACTCTCAAAGCCTAATAAAAAGTTATGAGCCCTGCCGACTTCGGCATTAAAATTTGGACTAATGCCGCACATCAAAGTGAACAGCAGCTTCCATTAAATTAACTTTTCTAGCAGCCCATTTCGTGGGGGTAAATGTCTAAATCTCTTGAACCCCTCCGCCATACACCCCACCTCGCTCTCTCTCACACAATTGGCACTCCCCGTGAGCCTGTAAATTAATTACACTGACGTTCATTCCGTTTGTTAACACGATTGAGATAAATTTCCCTCCCGATTTCACACTTTAACGTTTATCTGCGAGATTGGTAATTTCAGCCCTCCATAGCCGCCATTCCGCTTATAGCTAATGATTGGAATGGAAGTCAAGCGGCGGTGATAAATTTGTCCGAACAATCTTGGTAGCGATAAAAGTCTCCGCTCGGAGAGCCATACACGCGCGGCAGCCCCAAAAATCTGCAAATAAACAACTTGTCCAGTGTCTGTGCGGGCTCCTGCATACGCCCGCCGGCATTCTCCAGCAGAACTGATTTCACGTGACTTGATGGATCATTGCGAAAATTGCCCGCGCGCTGGAAACTTGAGCATTAATGATTTCGCCTCAGCGTCTGCTGATTTAGCACTCGTACTTTGAACATGAGCCATAATCACCCCCTTGAGGGATGTGTAGCCGCAACTATAACGAACGCATGTTTCCAGGTGTGGAATTAGATGGCATATTTATGCATCCGTAAATTAGACGCCTTGGGCGCAATACCACAGCCGATGTTTGCTGATAGCACCGCGAATTGTTTCCGTCCAGTAAATGGGTGGGAGATTATCGTGGCGTTTAGGTAATGACGGTGAACTGTTGGCCTAAGCTGTGGAAAAAATTCCGAAAGCAGATGCCACATGGTGTGTGGTATTTTATTTTGACAAAGGCGACACGAAAATAGGACGATAAAGCATTACAATGGAAATCCACTGTCTAGACCTTGGATGATTGGTTTTGAATACATTTTGGGACAAACTTACATAACGCGCACGTCGATTGCTTTCCTTTTAATATTACATTTCATGATTTCGGTTGCTAGTCCTTCTGTTGTCATCATTGTTTGATGTCCTGTGGGGTGGGCCTGTTCTGTTGTGTTGCGAGAAACGGAATGGGGGCAAAATGGCTGCGACTTGATGTCTTGATTTTCAGAAACAGATGTTCAATCGGATAACGGGGGGGGTAGGTACTCACTTTTGTTCGTCAAAAGGATGTCTTCCACGCATGTGTTCAATTACTAGGCAGTTGGATAACAGATAAGTGACTAGATATGCAAATTGATCCACGATAAGACATCTCGGGTTATTTCCGAAGGTTTTGGGTTTGGCTGAGAGCACATTAACCTATTGGCTGGCGCAATTGCTAAAGTTGAAGTATTGTTGGGCAGGTTGTTGCATTGACATTTGGTTTTGGTTCCACATTCGGTGTCCCCACTGAATGATCAAGTAGCTCTTAGTATTTTCCCCACGACTCTAAGGCATCAGGTACAGTTCCCAAACGAGGGTAGAAAAGAGACTTCGGATGTTGATCCAATCATCTCATTCTGAACCTATGGGTGTGAATATCAAAGTCCCTGGTGCGAACTTAGGATTACTACTGAAGAAAGAAGCATTAAGGTTTCCGATCCAGAATGGATACACCTTCGTGCTGGTAGAGGATAATAGATGCCTTTGGGGACAAAAGAAATTTACAAATTTTAAATCTAAGCAAGAGGCAACTATAGGTAAAGAGATTATTGTTCGAGAGTCCTTCGCAAAACTGGCATAGAATATGAATAAATTAAACTTTTTTCTTTAAAAAGCACTAGGAGTTCTACGCTGGAATTTTATTGTACGAGAAATCTTTAAACATTTGTAGGATGCCCTCATAAAATAAAAGAACCGAAAAAATACTTCTGCGCATATTTTCTATAAAATCTTTGCATGTTTCAAATTTTACCTTCCTTGGCCGAATTGTTTGGAGAAGTAGCTTAAGCTTCACTGATATTAAAGACGATATGGTACAGACCAAGTATGGAAAATCCGATGCTTCCGTCAATCATTACTACGAGAAATAGGCGAACCTTACAAATCCACTTTACCAAAAGGTGGGGGATCTCCCGGTTTATTTTCTTAAAATTGCTTGGAAATAAACGCCTTTCAGAGCTTTATGATTTCCCTTCCATTTAGTAAATTCGTAAAATTTTCAAATGTTCTTATATTAAATTTTTCCTTATATTATATTAAAGACTCTCTTGTAAAAAAAATTGTAAATAAGAGGGCTGTCAATAAATGTATTAAAGACTAGCAACAGATGAAATTATTGACAGGGGGTGCCAATATGGGACCACAGTTGTTGGCACTGACAATAACTGTCCTTTTGACGGTGACGGTTATTTGTTTCAGACTTTTGAAAATGCCTAAATAGAATGAAAAAATTACGGGAAAGATCGCCTACAACTATAGCTATATCCGCAATACTTTTTCTTAATTAAAATTTTAAAATTCGTTTTACTTTACTTACTTACTGAAGGTGGCGCTACAGTTCGGGGTGGACCTGGGCCTCAACCAACAAACGTCTCCAGCCAGCGCGATCTTTAGCTAGCTATCTCCAGTTTCGCACTCTAAGTTGGTTAAGGTCCCCTTGCACTTACGTGCGCCACCTGAGTCGCGGTCTTTCTCTACTGCGCCTTCCCTCGGGTGTGGCTTCAAAGATCGATTCTTTCGATTCGTTTTAGCTATGTTCCTGGAAACTTTGAAATTCTGTTGTTAAATACAAAAACTAAATTAATAAAAGGATTATATTTTATTATTTTTGATATTTTTAATGAATGCGTTTATGTATATTTCTTTTATTTTATGTAAATATTAACTTATTAAACTGACGCATTTTTGTTTAATAAAGAAGCATTAAATGCATTTATATAAAC
The DNA here is from genome assembly GCA_951230905.1 of Cheilosia variabilis. Lineage (NCBI taxonomy): Eukaryota > Metazoa > Arthropoda > Insecta > Diptera > Syrphidae > Cheilosia > Cheilosia variabilis. The sequence goes on from OX579677.1 coordinate 65,521,029, forward strand.
TGGTAGATTTTATTTAATCATTATGGGTGCCAACAACTGTGATACATTTTTTTAAAATGCATTTAATTCTAAATTTAACCCCTTAACTCAAAAGAGTTAATTTTTAGTAAAAAGAAAATTCCTTTCGCAATATATAAATGTATAACATATTAAAATCACGTTTAAAATACCAAAACTATGCTTCAAGCTACGTGATCTATATTTCTGAAATAAATAGAGCCATTCTGATTAAACAGTCCAGTGGCTTAGTGGTTAGTGTGTTGGACTACTAAGCGAGGGGTCCCTGGTTCGAATACCGAAAAAACCCAGATTACAACTTTTTTTTCCACTGCGCCGCCTCTCGCGAACGTCTGACAAACATCCGAGAGTATGAAAGAGCTTCACAGTTGGCCGTTTGGACTCGGCATAAAGCTGTAGATCCCTTCCATACGTCCCAAAAATGAAAAACAAGTGGTTGCGAAAAGCCAGGCCCCTACGGACCTGTTGCGCCAATTATTTATTAATTTTATTTATTCTGCTTAAACTATACCTCATCCAGTTTAAATTCCTCAACTTTTCGCCAAGAAAAAAACAAAAGTGTTGCCCGATTTTTGGGACTAACTTGCCGACGACTATCAAAAATGCCGTTTTTGCCCATGCCGTGTTGTTAGAAAAACCTCACGATATTTCCCACGAAAATATACAGACATATACGAAAATTTATAATTTTATTACATACTAGCTGGTACCCGCGACTTCGTCTGCATAGAACTAGTACTTCGAGTAACTCAACTAAAATATAAATATCAACAACAGCGCCACTTATAGGGTCCAAAACATTTAAATTCATTGGTAAAATACGCAGCAAATATATTTATTTCTTACCAAACATAGATACCTATGATGAATTATTGTTTTATCCCTAACTTGATAAATAACTGGTTCGTAATTTAAACTTGGATACCCTACTTCATCCTTTTCACGTTTTCTTTTCGTGACAAGTGACAAGTAGCCTATGTCATTCTCAGAGGTCCTATCTACTCCTATACCAAAATTCATAAATATTGGTTTTGCGGTCGTTACAATAATCTTACTTTCGCATTTATAATATTAGGATTATATCAAGGCTACCTTGAATTTTCTGTGCAAAAATGACAACATACTGACAACAAAACCTATGTTTTGAAATAACATAACAGCTCTCCTAAGTCCTACCCGATTCCCCCGCAAATTTTGAAAATCCTCTCTTAGATTTCCTATGACTGTAACTCTCTTCGGCCATCGAATCTCTTTCGTGGCGTCGTTTGTACGGGCTACGGACGGTACGGCGCTACGGGCATGATGAATGAAAGAAAAGTATTTCCCTGAATTATAGTTGTACACAACTGCGTAGATTAAATTTAATGTAGTAAAATTCAACTTTTTCAATTGCTAATATTTAAAAAAAGTAAAAATGCAAAGAGAAGCACCCCGAAAATCTCTTTTTTTTTACACTTCACATTGGTTGAGCGTGTGAACCGCAAGAGGTAAATATACTACTACTACTACAGTAACTACAGAAATAATATAGTGGATATTAACACCACCATACGCCCATCGCACGTCAGCAGCCATCTGCGCATTTGCTCAGGAAAACGTTGTCGCTGTTGATTACATCCACATTCACCTCGCATACTTCTCTTTAATTAATAGCCTATGTCCTTATCAGGATCTTAAGGGACATTTCAAAAAAGTTTCATTGAAATCTGTGCAGTAGTTTTCACGCCAACCGTTAACACATGAAAACGGCTACAGTTTTATTATATGTAAGTATAGATAAAAAGCAAAAAAATTAACAAAACCAGTCCTTCTCTTTTATTGAATTGGAATAGTTTTTCTGCAGATTCTGTATGAAATGATTTCTTTTGTTTTGAGATATATAAAAATGTCCTTCGCCGTTTTCGATTATTTTGAAATGCAAAATGCCCACGAACGCCAAAATGCCCAGTCACACGATCCTTCCTTACCAACCAGCTGACCGTAGGTGGAATTGGTATTTTAAAACGACTCAATATCACATTTTAATAAATTCGCACTGTTGGGCTTGCAATATTTGTAAATGTTCAAGCGCATAGTTATTTTGGTAAATGAGTCAGTAGTTTTGTCCTTTCTGAGTTTTCACAGTGTCAGTGTCAAAACTCCATGGAAAGTACTAGAGTGTTTTGCAAAGCCCTTCCTTTCACAGAGGGCCTATCCTAATCCAACTACTGAATACGAACGTGCATACCCAACTCCATAGGCTTTTTTTTTATAAATCAGTGCAAAAAACTAAGCACGCCACTCAAAATACACATTTGCCTTACCTACTTAAAATAGTTGTTAATCATCACACTAAATATTTTGTAGGTCAAAATGGGTAGTTTTATATGGAAGATTTCACCATTATGAGTTCGCAAAATCTATAGCCTGGAGCCTGGACCCTGAATATGATTATTAGAAAGGCGCATTGCATATGTGATACGCCGAATAATCTGTTCCTTGTATAAAGACGTTCTTCGCAATAAATCAACCCAATTCGATGGAAACTGAAAGCCCCTTCCTCTGTTTCAAGTAAGTTTATAGATGGACCTAATTACCGACGCACTTCGCTAGACACGACTTAGTTAAAAAGGGTGCATTCAGGGCTTAAGGAGACTTTTGAAAACCATACGTCAGAACGTTCACATCCAGCTATCACGCTGACACCACCACATGAATTGGATGATCCCCAGTGATTTTAGAAGATCAACTTTTCCCCCTCCAAATCTTTACTAGGAAATGAATCCTTTCAAACTGCTGCTTAAATCCTTTAACCCTTTCCTCAATCCCCTCGTTTTACGCCTTCCATTCCACGAACTCCACTCCATAAGAGACTCCTTTCTCGTTGAATTAAACCCTGATCCCGCATCTCGTTTTGCCCCAAAAAGGTTCCACATACGAACGCATTAAAGCAACCCATTAAAACGAAACACTTCTCCATGCGGAAGTGAAAAACACACCCGAAATGCCTTACGAATGTTTGACTTTGAACATTCACCCATTGACATCGTTACACGCAGCCAGAAGGCCCTTGCGAATCGATTTTCGCATTCTAATTGTTCATCCGCATCGTTTATGGCCTATAAAGCGCTTAGAACCAAATCGTCCTCCATTCAGAGGACCGGTTGCTCCTTCACACTCCGCCAGTCAACAGTAACATTTGCGAGCCGTGCACGCCCATAAAAAAAATGCCTTTCGCTTAACTCTTGGGTCGTCGAACCCGACGCACATCCTTTGAAGTCTCGCCAAGTGAAAGTGTTGAAGTTTCCACTGTTTCCCAGCGCGCAAACAGAATAAACTTCTGCCGTTTTGAATAGCAGTCGTAGACGGGGCGCGGGCTACACACTTTCAAATCATAAAAAGGATATGATTTGGGGTTTTTTCTTACACGCTCTAATGTTCATACATAGAGGCGAGGATTTATGACGTTTCGTATGCACAGCCATGAAGTAAAGTGAAATTTCGGGAGACCCTTTTTGTGTGGAAACCGCACCGACATATTGTGCAATTTCCATTATTCCAAAAAGAAAGGAATAAAAAAGACAAATTCAGACAGCCATTCCAAACTGGAGACGTTAACATTTCAAAAGGGATTCCATCCGAATCAAATGGGAAATTTCATTTCCTCTCTATCGTTTGAGAGACGTCATGCAGAAAGGATGGGGCTTGAATTAGTGTGGCAAATCTCGAGCCATTGCCTTTATTGAGGTTTATGTGTCTCGTCTGTAGGCGGTGAAGCATGTGCCACGCTGTTATCGGAGATTTTTTTTATCTGCGCTGACTATTTTCAAGGGCACACAACACACAACACATAGCACAGGATCCCACGCTTCAATCGGATGAGGCTTAACTGGATTTTCATTATTTTCTGCAGCAGCACGAGCCGCCGAGAAGTAATTTTCCATTTAACCAAGTTCATGCATGTCGTTGGGTGCTTTTACCCAAGGACAACAAGGAAAGCGCCTCTATATCCTTGGAAACAATTGCGTCGCTGAAAAATCAATTTCTTTGTTAAGTCGAACGCTTTGGCCTGTTTGCGGATCTAAGCGTACGTCGAGGCGGAAAAGCTAAATAGTTTCACTTCTACGCTGTGGAAGTAACTCCGCCGTGCAGATCCTTGTTTTGTTATTTAGATTGTATCATGCAGGACGTGGGCTTGGAAAAGGTCACTGCCTTGTGTTGAAGTGAATCATAGTGAGTTTTACTTGTATTAAGTGGGGGTTTTAATTAATTCATGTTAATCCTCGGGATGTGCTGTCGTCCCTTATCGGACATTAATTAAATGCATATGGCAATTAAGCGTGGCACTGTGACAGGAAGGACATTTATGTGGACTTGTTGGTTTTTGTATAACGCATCAATATACACAAATAGTTAACTTCCCTTCGAATATTTTATTTAGGAGCTTATAGCTGATTTAATTTAATTTAATTTAACAAGAAGCTGTCAAGCCAATCAGATGTCACGGATTCCGTATCACGTCTTGGAGTCCCAGTTGGAAAACGTTTTGAAAGTAACCAAAGCGTGAAATGAACAGCAAAACTAAAAGGTCTTCTCCGGACTGACTTTTTGTCAGGCGCTCGCGACAGATGGCGCTGTGGAAAAAGAACTTCAACCTATTTATGGTTGTGAGTGGTCTGTTTTTTTTAGAAAAACTTCTAAGGTAGATGGATTGGCATGGGTAGGGCGTAGGGCCACTTCATAAACAAAAAATCAGTGCGCGATCGGAGTTCTGACTGCATTTAAAAAATCAGAGGGCAGCCTCGCTTTCTTTGAACAGTTTCTGATCTTGTTCTCTTTTATTTTTAATATTGGAATCTATTTTGAATCCAAAAGGACGAGGACAGAACTTTTCGATTCTTTCACCACCTCCAATTGAACATTTTTCCACTTTGACGCTGGAAGATGTCAGAAGATGTAACAAAAGCATGATACAAGTATCTTGCCCCAAAGCTATCAACTCAGGTTAAAGGTTTTAGAAGGCCCGCCTTTCGTAGATTTTGCACCCCGGTGACATCAGCCGTTATCACGGTCGCCAGCAATCAGATTGTGGTTCTTTATGAAGTCAGCAAGCCCACGCAGTGCCTATCATTAAAAGAAGCTATCAGAGGCTCCATCCAAAACTGCAAGAAGAGTTCGAGATTACGATTTCCCTCGAAAGTTCGACGGGTCCCCGACTGATTTTACAATTTATGCTTCCATGAATATGAATATGTATAATAATAAGTAGCAGGGCTGCCGTTTCGTAATTTCGTTGGGGAGTGTAATAGAACTTTTTTGGGGAGTGCCGGGCAGTACAGAACGAAAATTAAGAAATTTAAATTTAGCTAAGCGTTTTTCAATTGGGACGATTGCGATGTTGAATGCCTGTGGCAGCCATTTTGTTTTGGTAAAGTCTATCTAATCTGGCGTTTGTTATTCAGTCACTGACTGAAGTATCAAAATAAGTGTTCGTCAGTGCAAACGTTGCGCTCATTTTACGGTAGACGCGGTGACCCTTCAAAGTAGACTCTTCAACTTTTGGTGGCCAAATTCGAGGCAACTGGTTCGGCAAAAAATGGACCACTTTTATCCGTGCCATCGTGAGAAGCCGCGGCGGACATTTAAGTAACAAATCAATAAATAAATAGTTGCAGAAGGAAGGGAGATTCCAAAGGATCCGCACGAGTTTGTTCTACGCGAATCGAACACGAAAAAAATCGAATGGCAACTTCCAGAAAGCGAAATTCGTTTTGCTATTTACAAAAAAGAACAGTTCAATCCGAAACATGAAGTAGGAGTAAAATTTGTCGTTGGGGAGTTCCGGAGTACGGCAGACGAAAAAGGAGTACGATACTCCTGTTTACTCTTACTTTACTTTACTTTTACTTACTTTTACTTTTAATTAATACTTTATTTCATACAATGAGATTGTTGAGATTACAATTTTTTGATACAAGTTCATTAAATAGTGGGTTACTAAATAATAGTTACGTGCAATCTTTTGTCGATGTGACAAGAGTCGAAAGTACTAAACAGTTAACGTTAAACATTTAATAAAAATGATTGAAGGGGAATTACAAATAAAAAACATTAGCAGAAAAATATAAAAAACAATTATTTTACAAGACAAAGAAAAGAAGAAAATATTCATTTAAACTAAGACACTAAATGAACAATATTAATTGGTAAAAAATCTATTTACAGCTGAGTAATCAAAAGAAAATAACCAATATTGAATGCCTTTTAAAAATACATTTTTAATCCACTCACACCTAATGGAATCTGGAAGTGAATTAAACAAACGGGGAGCGGTGGCAAAGTAGAATCGTTCAAAATGTGCTTTATAAATTGTTGGACCGGTTACCTAATTTTCTAGTACTAACCCGTAAATTATAATTTTCTATGTTCCTTCCACAGTAAAAACCCGAGTTTTCGAAGAACATTTTAAGGACTTTGTAGCAGTAGCAGAATTTCCAGGTCTTTGAACAAATAAAAACTTGGAGATCTGCGATTTACTTTGCATAAAATTCGTAGTGCATGCTTTTGTTTTATAAGTAGTGGCTCCGTTTTATTAAAATATGCACCACCCCAACAAGAAATACCATATTTTCCGGCTTCGATTTGAAAAGACCATTATAAACAAGTTCTGTGATTGATCGCAGACAGTATAAACTAAGTCGATAGAGTTGTCTTACCACTTACTTGAGATACTGTTTAAGGAAAATTGTATGATTACTCCAACAAAGTACAATACCCAAGTATTTAAAATTGTCAACACACTCGATCCTAAAAAAATAATAGCAACAAGATTTTAAAAGCTATAGTATTTTCGTTGATATGGCTTAAGCCATAGCGTGTGCAACTTGGAGAGTGATAATAAAGCGGCAAATCATCGCAAATTTTCGTTTTATTATTAAAAATCATAAATTTAGTTTTGTCACTGATTATAAGTTTATGATTAAAGAACCATTTTCTTAGCAAATCGAAATAAAAATTCACATCCACAATAACATTCAGCACTCTTCTGAAGGTACCCTCTTGTGTCGAACTTTGCTTCCCTCCAAGAGTTTTGACGCGGAGTTCACGCTGCAGGAATGATTGGGCCGTATTTTTTTGAGAACACCATCGGCAATACGGTCATTGTTACTGGCGAACGCTACAGGGCCATGACAAAGGACTACTTACTGTCGGAATTGGATGAGCGGGACTTGGTGAACATGTGGTTTCAACAAGACGGCGCATACGCACATGCAGCACGAGCCACATTGGATATTGTGAAAGAAGCGTTTTCTGGTCGCTCAATCTCCCGTTTTGGCGATTTGGCATGGCCAGCAAGATCGCCCGATTTAACCATCCCAAACTTCTTTCTTTGGGGTTATTTGAAGTCGTGGAGCCTCAGAAAATCGCAGCCCTTAAGGAGAATATTCGACAGGACGCAAACATCACCGGAAATCTTGCGGAAAGTCATGGAAAATGCGATAAATCGGGCACAAATGTGTATCAACACTGACGGCAGCTGCTTGATAGATATCATCTTTTCTTTTCAACTCAACAAAAATTTGTAAAGATCACTAAAAAACTCGTCTTATTTTTATTCAGTAAAAAATTAAAACACAAAATTCAAAAACAAAATTGGATGATTAATTTTTGGCCACCCTCGCTCACGTCCTTTCTCGTGTGAGATATTGTCCTCGCATTATAGCGATTCTTCGATAAAAGCTTCGTTGACATTTAAAATTAAATATTCAAATAATCGTCAACAGACTTCCTCTGTGATATAGGTCGTTCGATTTGTATGTGTAACTCTGGCACGACCTTGTTTACCGCCCTTGCTATTAAAATTATCCGACCTAAATATACGTGCAATCAAACCAAATTTCCATCGTTGACAAAATATGTCTCAGAAAAGTAACATTCCATAACCGCTGCACAGTCGCCACCAAGGTAACTATGGATCCTGCAAAAGTTGCTATATAGACCGCCAATCTGTGCCAATAGCGAACAATTCTGAGAATACCACAGCCAAATTAAATCAATTTAAAAGCTCATGGGACAGAAAGAGCCCCACACATGTCGCCCCGAAATGTAATCATGATTCACGAGTTCACATGTCATCTTGCTGACAGCGATAATCGCTGGCATTAAAGAAGATGATACGTTGAGAGCACAAGCAATCCGTCACAGCGACGTATCTATACGTGACTGATTCGGTGAATGGCAAACTTATTCCCATTCTTGTGTGAGCTCTGCTCATCGATCGATATGACGACAATTTCAATTATCCCCCAGAGACCGTCTGTTTCATCAATTGTTGCCACTGAAAGTTGGCAAACAAAACTCTTCTTTCCGCATCTACAGCACAGCCGTGGAGTTGGAGCCTTTTGCAGACACAACACAAAATACACCTATGCGAGGGGGCTTACGTGAGCAATATTAATCAGAAGATGCTCCTTGTCGTGACATTCAAAAGGCGGTAATGGGCGGACTTGGAGATGGGGCGCATTACGGAAGACAGTGCTGACAATGGTAGTTATATCTACTCCTGCTTAGTTTAGCTGTTTGCTCATTTTTTGTTCAACTTCTTTGGCATGCAAGCTACGTCTGTTCGGAGATAGTGCTGTATGTGTCTACGTCTGTATATCCGGAGCGGGACATTTAAGTTCGCATATCCTTTTAACGGCAGCTGGTGAAATTAGGTCAAGTGGGGGACTGTATTTACATTGCTAAAACCTGGATGTGTTACGACCCCGAGAGGCGGCTTGATTAAAATGGATGTTCTCTCCGTCAGGGACTAGGAAAAGGACGAGTTTGTTTGCCTGCCAATTATGCGAAGTATTAACGAGCAGAGGAAGTGCGTTAATTCCCAGTAGTTCGAGTTCATTTAATTCGTCCTCCGTTCGAGATGAAACCGAACTCCCAAGAGATAGAGAGCGAGTCTTTCAAAACTGCAGAGTGTTTTTAGGTAGGGTAGGTAGGCGACAGGAAATTAAAAGGCCCCTTGGGACGGAAATTCAATTTCCAACGGATGATTTGTAATTTATGGAACGGCCCTTAGCCAATGTTCTGTCTAGTTGGGATCGGTCGCATTCTGTGCAACTAATTTTAATTTGCGCGATGAAAAGTTTCGACGGGACTGAGGCAGAAATACGACTACGGAGTTGAAGGACCATAAGTGCATTATCTTGTTGGCAGTTGGAATTTATTTCATATTTCGAAGAAGGCTTCAAGAGTCAGGTTAGGGGTTAACGGGTGACCTCACCTTCAATTCGCAGAATAGTTTGGTGCGGCAAAGAAAGGCGATTTAACGTGGCCTCGGAGTAGTTAATATTCTGAGTACTCAAGGAACCGCATCAGCCATTGTTTCGGTCTGATTTTCATGAAATTTAAATAAAGATGGAAATAAATATATAGCTGGCGCAATGGGGTACCATCAGCGTTCCCTCCCGTGCTACAATTGTAGTGTTTTCTAGTTGTTGAGTACTTTTGATTTTCTGGAATTTCGTTTATTCAAGCTGTTTTAAGGACTGCGTGGTATTAATTTTGACGTTGCTGCTATACACAACAATACTTTGTACAATATTGTGGGGAAAAAAATACAAATAATACAATAAACGTATATATAACTCAAGATGTAGTGAACTGAACTAATAAAATCTGTCTCGTCAGTTTCGTAGACGTTTTAAACTGACATATATATAGAACACGGTACACGCATTGAATAACAGTAATGGTCCCCAACACAATAATGGATGCGAAGGATGATAATAAGATTATTATCATCATTTTTAACCGATGAAAGCTTTCAAATATTGAGATAAAGCGCAAATATTGAAAGAATCAGAACATTTCGACGTGCGTTGAATAAATTGAGATGATCCATTTGTAAAATATTCGGTTTTGTTTTTAAACCTCGCACCAACAAGATTTAATTCTTCAGTTGTTAAAATCCGCCTGTATCATTTGATTATGACATTCTTGTGCTAAACAAATTTTGTAATCTAACTAAACGATTACTGAAAATAAATACATTAATAAAATACAACAACAAATTACTTATTAAAAACAAGCGAACCCGAAAAAACAAAAAAAAAATTTAACTATAGATTCGGTCAATCACATGAATTGACAAATAAACTGAAAAAGTGGAACGATTTGTCGCAAAGCTATGGTTTGGTGACTGAAGTCAAAAATCGTTCCACAAGCACTCATCGGTTATCACAGATTTAAAATCATGGGTTAATCTAAAACTATGGTAACTTAACCACGGATTAAACCAGCTGTGAACAGACAGGCACAAACCTCTCGCGAACGTCTGACAAACATCCGAGAGTATAAATGTCATGAAGGAGCTTCTCAATTAGCCGTTTGGACCCTATTATTATTATTATTACATAACTTATAATTAATTTTTAAATTTCGATATATAACTGAAATGAAATAATTTATGTTGATTTAAAAAAAGCTTTTGTTTGTGATATTTTTTGAATGAATTAAAAATGTATGTTCAAATCAAACAAACATTTTGAAAATGTATAGTTTACCTAAATTTTAATTTTGCTTAAGCAAAATTCCGATTCTAATTGAAAAATACCAATAAGCTGTTTTAGGTACATTATTGCGTTCTACCTTCAGACCCATTTGAGTACAATTTTCGACCGCAATGAGAACTCTGGCTAACGACAAGGGAGGGTACCATACTTAAATTTTGATGACTCTCTAATTTTCATTGTTTCAGAAGAGCTGACCACCTCGTTAGCATGCACTTTTCCTGTTCTTTTTCTAAAATCGCAAGGCACACGAACTCGCCCGTTTCATATCTAACACCTCGTTTTCAAGTGTAGCCCTGGGGAACATGCTTTCCTTGGAAATATTTCGGTAATAGTAATTTTTTTAAAAGCTTTTTCGAAATGCAGAAGCTATAAGTTTGCTGCAAATGGTTTTTGCCAACATTTTTGACTGCCTTCCAGTAATTCGTCGAATTTTCACAGCCGATTGCATTTTGTGTGATTACACTGAAGCTTGTAGCATTCGTCTTGCTGTTATATATATATATACTGGAACTAGTACTCCGAGCAACTCAATTAAAATATTTATTTCAACAACAGCGCCACTTATCGGGTCCAAAACCTACACCTTAGCCCTACACATTTAAATTCATTGGTAAAATAATAAAATTGGAAATATGTATATTTATTTTTTACCAAATATAGATACCTATGTTGAATTTTAGTATCCCTTACTTGAGAAATAATTGGTTCGTCATTTAAACTTCGATCCCCTACATCATCCCCTTCACGTTTTGCCTTCGCGACAAAAAGTAGCCTATGTCATTCTCAGAGGTCCCATCTACTCCTATACCAAAATTCATAAATATTGGTTTTGCGGTCGTTAAAATAATCTTACTTTCGCATTTATAATATTAGGATTATATCAAGGCTACCTTGAATTTTCTGTGCAAAAATGACAACAAACTGACAACAAAACCTATGTTTTGAAATTACATAACAGCTCTCCTAAGTCCTCCCCGATTCCCCCGCAAATTTTGAAAATACTCTCTTAGATTTCCTATGGCTGTAACTCTCTTAGGCCACCGAATCTCTTTCGTGGCGTCGTTTGTACGGGCTACGGACGGTACGGCGCTACGGGCATGATAAATGAAAGAAAAGTATTTCCCTGAATTATAGTTGAACACAACTGCGTAGATGAAATTTAATGTAGTAAAATTCAACTTTTTCAATTGCTAATATTTAAAAAAGTAAAAATGCAAAAATAAGCAGCCCAAAAATCTAATTTTTTTGATTACATCCACACTCGCACCTCGCATACTTCTCTTTCGTTTCACTTAATCGAAGAAAATCTCACGCAGTTTTTGTTAAAATGTATGTGTTTGGTCAAAAACGCTCCCAAAAAATAGGCATTCCAATGAAAGGAATAGCCTATGTCCTTCTCGGGTTCTTAAGAGACATTTCAAAAAAAGTTTCATCGAAATCTGTGCAGTAGTTTTTACGCTAACCGTTAACACATGAAAAGGGCTACAGTTTTATTATATGTATATAGATATGCAACCAACACTGCAACCAATCGATTTATTGTCCTCCAACCGCCTCAATTATTCTCATACCACAGCTCACGCTGTTCTGATGATATACAGGATACAAAAATAGTAACTAGAGCCCAACTCCTGCTACACAAATAAAATTACAGAACTGCGGTAATGCTTACACGCACAGGCAGTAATTCGATAACGGCCTCAGTTAACACAAATAGATGCCTTCCTTCATTCGCTTCTCAATCGGCTCATGTACACTGATTGCCCACAGTGAATTGAAATTGAAACCGATATTCCTTTGATGGTGAGGATTTCGGAGTAAAGCCTTCCTTCGTCGTTATTGGTAACTGCGAATAGTTGAAAACAAGCTGTAATCAGATAGGAATACCACACTAAACGAATGTTTGTACAGATTCCGGAACGGAATGAACCCTGGTAATGTGGTAAATTGCTGAAGTCGGCTTTTGAAATTTAATTTAGCGCATAGCGATTGTCGATGATTAAGGATGATTAAGTTTGCTTACTTCAGTGGCGGCAAGTATACCAGTTTAAGGTTTAAGGCTTCCCAAATGAGGTACTCTTAAGGGGGACTGTGTATATGTATTCGAAATCAGGATGGAATCAAAGTTTGAGATTGAATCACTGCAAAAATCTTTAATGGCACCAACCCCCAACCTCTGTGTGAATGATGTGACCAGGGCTGCCAGAAATTAGTTTGCTTTAAGCGCACAAACCTTAAAAATATGTAGCCCAAAATGGTTGCCCAAAAGAAGCCCAAAGATCGTTAAAAGTGTTCCCAATTCCTTAAGTACTTATTTGGTATTCTTTCCACTGACCTGAATTTTATTGACTTCTTTCTTCTGCAAAATGCAATTGGTCTTTTTTGTGGCTTGTGTGTTGTGTCAAATCAAAAGGCCTGCAAAATAAATTGGTGTGTCTGCAAGTTGAACGACTGTTTGATGTCACTTGACTGTAAGAGTGCTGCCAAGTTTTAAAAGTGCGGGATGGATGGATGCTTCGAAAATATTTATTTTTTTGTAGTTTTGTGAAGGAATAAAACAAACCAAATTTGTTAAACGATATGTAGCCCAAAATTGTGTTGGGCGCTCATGGAAGAAATTTCAATCGTTTTTTAAGAAAAAAGATAGCCCAAAATACGATAAAGCGCCCAATCTGGCAACTCTGGATGTGACTGTTTGTGATGAATTGGGTGATAGTGAGGTAGATTGTGTTTGCCGATAAATATTGATTCAAAATAAATTTGACGTGTGAAAACCACTGGTGGGTATTTCATTATTAACTTTAAGATTCCCTATATAGTTAGTACATTATACAAATATTTCGCGGCCCGTTGGGTTCGATTTAAACCTGTTTAGTAGAAAATGTGGCAAAGCACTGCGTACCTAAGTCAAGAGCAGGTGGTCAGAAACAAAAGATAACAGCCATTTTAAATACATAAATTAAAAACTACTGAAACCATTTCACTATCATCCACTTGAATTGGATTCAAGAAATTCCCTTCCATTTTATTTTAAAACAGTAGCAAAGCACATTTTTTATATATAACCTTCAAAATGTGCTCTACATTAACGCAACTGTTAGTCTTCGCATTCTCAGAATTGAATGAAAATAAAAGAAAACAAAGAATTACCGTGGATCTACTGCAACTTTGTACGAAATGGTTGCTTGTAATAATAAAATGTCCACTTCCAGTCATGACGTTGTGACTTCTGAGTTGTCGTCATGACAACTCAAATTACATGTTGTTATCATGAGACAAAGAAGAACGTTTGGAATATCATAAATAATATAGCTGTACAAAAATTCCTTAACAAAATTTGTAGAATTCCGATTTCATCCAAACTCTAGTCTAATAAATCTGACAGATGAGTTGGTGCGTTTCAGTTTTCACTGGCCTGTTGGGTACATTCAAAAATCGAGTTATTTTAAATCGGAAAGCTTAGTCTGGACTAGATGTAACCTCAACGCAATAGCTAGATTGGTCGGGAACGTCACTCTTTCCAACGTCAGCCACATATGCGAACTGTCAATTTGGTACTCAGTCACGAATTTATTGACTAGATATGTCGGCTACTCATAACCATAAGCTGAAAACCTTTCATTTGTCAGATCTAGGCCAGTCAAAACTAAAACACATCCAGTCAGCTATCTGCCAGACTTACTATTGCCTGTGTGCTTGACATAGTGAAAGTGACATTAACGACCAATCTGGGTCTTGTGTTCAGGGTAAATCTAGTGCAGATTAGTAAATCTAGTGTTGCCAACAAGCGACTATTCCTAGTTTCTGACATTTCATTCACATGAAAACCTTTTTTGGTCGCACCCGCGATTCAGTTTTAAAAGTTAAGTTCGAACGAATTTTTCATTCACGGGTTTGTGGATCACGATTGTATTTTGTGGAATGTAAATAAAGTGTGACAGTTCGCGGAAAAAGGTTTGGAATTCGATATTGCGTTGTTTAAGCTGTCTTAAAACAGAACTGTAACATATTTCTTTGTTAAATTTTCTTTTACAAATTCGTTCTCTCATGTGAATAGGCCTTTGAAAAGATTATAGACTTTTAAAGGTGGCCACTGCGAATACTTTCAAAATTTGTTTCAAACGTCAGTAAAGTCATAATAGGTATTCCACTCTGTTTGTTTTCATAAACAAAAGAAGCTAAATAGTTGACAAGGTTCACCCCGGACCCGGACTGACAGTAAGTTAATAGTGGCTACAAAGTTTTATCACTTGTCCCCAAACATTGCAATTAGTTTACTTCTCATTTATGTGGACCACTCTGAAAGCTATTATGACTTTATTGGAGTTTTTCCTACTCGAGTCGACTTATTCAACAGACAGATGTCAGATTTTAGCCATCCCAACCCTTGATAATCTTCAGACGTAACGCCTCAATAATTTATAGCATCAAATAATCGCTATAAACATTCAAAACCAAGTCACAGACGGGGCACGGGGCACTCTTTCCAAAACAATCAAGTCCGAATCCTAGAAAATCACTTGGAACAATGCAAAAACACTTTCACAAGTTCGAACCGATTCAAAGTGCTTTCCGACTTGTCGCAAATTATTTTATATTTCGCTCTTTAAGTCCTTTTTAGTACTGCCACTCTGCCTCTACCACCAAGTAGTGAAAATGTTATTTCTGTTGCGAGCACTTTTCGCAAGACACAACGCAAGTGTTCGTTATGCTCACGACTTTAAATAGTTTTCAACAAAGGAGACCAAAATCGATAGGTACTTACCGCCGAATGCATTTCACAGAGAATCCTTTCGCTTTTTTATTGTGATGTCGAGGCAGTAAAGTTTGGCTCATTTAGACAAGTTTTCCCATGCCTGCTTGATATTTTATATCTCACACTGCCATCGTTAAACTTTATGTCTGCAAATTTTCCCGATGGCCAGTAAGGTATTCTTAAATTTGCACAAAGAGAGTTCTTCAGAACGAAACCGTGTAAAAAAGTTTATATTTTTAGAATACGACTAGTCGTGAAATAGTGGGTCGCCTTAATGTGTATCGTTTACAAAATCCTTTTCATATTAAATGCTGCCACTTAGAAAGGCTGAAAAAATGTATAGGCTATACTTTATTTGCCTTGCTTAGTTTTCGAGAACGTTTTCGACTCAAATAATTCGTAATCAGCCGATGCAAACAAAAATAAAAATACTTAAAGGAGCCAACAATACCTTATAAGTATAGATGGTCATTCTCAAGCAAGAACTATTAACTATTCTTCGCTTAATTTCCGATAAGATTCCGTTTAATATGAACTAGAGGTAGACAAAGTCGCGTACCACCTCATTCTGACAGACGGATGAGATCATAAACTAACTACTAAATAGACTGACAGCTTCAGCCAAAAAAAGAGAAATCGCCTACAAGCTGAATTTGACCTTTGATGTAGCCCATTTTGAATTCATGTATTTGTACTCACTCTTACTTGAAAAAAAAAACAGCCTACACTCTTCTCCGGTTTAAACCGGATGTCGGTAGCCTGAGGTGGGCTTTCATTTCGTTATCGAGTGTTGCGGCTGTGTTGGGCAATAACAATTGTTCTTATATCGTTTTCGATTTGGCTCTTCAGATTTCTGCTGCCAAATCGAAAATAAAATCGAATTTTATTGGTTCTTGTGTGTATTGAGTTGGCCGCAGAAAATATTTGTTTTCACTTGCACAGGAAATCCATATGAATTGATTTGTACACATTTATACAAAATCATTTCGAAATAATTTAATATAAAAAATCGTTTCCATTCTCGAAAAATTAATTATTCAGTTAAAAAAGCTATCCTTCCAACGATAAACAATTCGTTACCGCCAGCTGTGTGTCATACACATTGGTATTAGTGAAAGTATGTGTAAATATGAGAGAAAAATCGAGATTTCTCAAATGTTCCTGAGACAAAAAAAGGGTGAATTTTTTGGCAAATCAACCATGAAAAGCAATCTCGATCAAAAAAAATGTATCTTTTTGCCAAACCGAAAACGACGCAAGAGTTTATAAAGTTTATGGACTTTATAAAATGAGCTAACACGTTTTTTTTTTACTTTTGTTTAAAGAGATTTTGTAACTTTAAGCTTTTTTTGTATATTTTTAAAGGAAATACACTTTTTCTTGTTGATTTTAATGCTTTAAGTCTCGAAATTATACTGAAACAAAATGTTTTAACGCCGTTTAGGGAAAACATTTTTTTTTATGTCGTGGCGAAAAATATTTTTTAGTTTTACTATAAATTATAATCTGTAACTAGTACGTAAAATGAACAATAACATATCAAGTATGCATTTGTTTAATTCTAAAAATTAATTCGATATTTTTATTGCTTATAATATTGCTGTCAAATTTGTATGCGCTTGATTTTTTCTTGTAAAGGCCATAATACAAAAATCCTCGTAGATCGCATTATATTTATGTGAAATACTCGGAACAATAAAAATATGTTTTGATCACTTTTTATATCCCAAAAGCACAAGTCAATTAATAATTTATATTGCCTTTTTGATGTCGGCGCAGTGGCTTAGTGGTTAGTGTGTTGGACTACTAAACGAGGGGTCCCAGGTTCGAATCCCGCAAAAACCCAAATTCCAACTTTTGGCTTTTTTCCGCTGCGCCACCTCTCGCGAACGTCTGACAAACATCCGAGAGTATAACTGTCATGAAGGAGCTTCTCAATTAGCCGTTTGGACTCGGCATAAAATTGTAGATCCTTCCATTCGTCCCAAAAATGAAAAACTCACACAAACGAATGGTTGTGAGTGGCTAGGCCTAGGGTCCCTCAGACCTGTTGCGCCAACTTTTTATTTTTTTTTTTTTTTTATTGCCTTTTTGATAGGAGTTTAATCTTTTTTTTTGCTTTCCGATATTAATACTTTGTTTTTTTTAAATATGAATAGCATTTGCATTTTCACTGTTCCTAATTTTTGTTTTCGATTTGGCACAAAGATCATTTTTTTTTTTTGAGAAAAAATCAATTTTTTTTTGATCGAGATTGCTTTTCATTTCGATTTAAAAAACAATAAAATTTTTCTTTAGAGAAATCTCGATATTTTCTCAGATTTACACATACTTTCACTAATAGCAATGTGTAAGACACATGCTGGCGGCTACGAATTGCTTGTCGTTGGAAGGATTGCATTTTTCACTGAATTATTTATTTTTCGAGTATGGACGCATTTTTTATATCAAATTATTTCGAAATGAGTTATTATTTATGTGTAAAAATCAATTGAAATGGATTTCCAGTGCAAGTGGCCACAAAACACTAATAAAATTCGGATTTTATGTTCGATTTGGCAGCAGAAATCTGAAATCTCAGATCAAAATCTGAAAAGCCAAATCGAAAACGACATAAGTAACATTATTCAACACTGTTCAGTGTTAGGTATTACACGACAGAATTTCCAATCATATTTGAATTATGTACAAATATGGTGTTAAATAAAGAATTTGGAAACATTCACCAAGCCTAATAGAAATTTATTCAATGTTCATGAAAATTTTCTAAAATTCACTTATGCCCTAGTGGAAGCTGGGTTCAATTTGCATGTTGCTAACTCAGATTTTGAGCAACCCCCTACGGATTTCATTTTCATTTATGCAGCTGCATGAATTTTGCTGTCAAAAATAGAATTCATACAAATAAAACTGAAAAACAACGGAAATTTGAATGGATGAACAGTTTTTGGTGCAGAATATGGATAGAGAACAAGTTATGCTACCTAAACAAACCACAATCAACATTTACTTTTTGTACATTTATTGTTATATTTATTATCTATTTACAAATTGTTTGTTATTGAAAGAGTGCCACCCGACGGCCATTAATACACGTACTCACGGACAGGAAAAACAAGAGAGCGCGAGAGAGGGCTGTCATTCGAAATTGACGGGGAAAATCGGGTAGGTGCACGGAAGCTGACTGTCTATTTTGGTTAGTCTGTGGATGAGATCTGCAGCAATACCAAGTGCCCACCAACCCAATCACAAAAAATATTGAGGTCTCCCTTCAGCTCTTTAAGTTGAACGCATTCAACAGCCAAACGAGCCAGTGCATCACTGTAATTTCCATTTCAACGGCAGGCGCTCCATTACTTTTTCTTTATCTATCCCATCAAATGCAGTTCAAACTACGCAGCGTGTTGTAAAATTCCGCGCTCTGATGCACCGCGATACCCATCCACAGTCCAACACGAGAGCAGATAGCCATCCACTACGCACAGCTCTGACAATACCCTCTCCGAACCATAAAGCAAAAAAATCACTCGCTTCGACAAAGCAGCCCTTTTCATTTCGTAGAACCAAGCGAGGCATGAAATGTTCTGCGATAACAAAACACACGATATATTGTCAACTGTATCAGTTCCTCACATCGCTGTGCATGTTATCCCACTTCAATGTGTACCCAGTCATATGTTTTCCATTAACAAGGCACTCGCTGCGATATATAATTCTTCCGAGTTTACGTTCCCTAATGTGTGTTAATTTTCCACTCAATATCCTGGGTACCAAGTCAACACATTTTATCATCGCTCGCATCTACATCACTGCGGGCTGAAAACATACTCGTATTCCCTTTGTCATTACCTGCCAACGGGGCTCGCAAATATTTGTTACCATTGTTACTACGTTACATGTGCACCACCCCACGCGCACCATCATCAATGATTGTTTCGAAGGAGAACACATATTGCTTATGCAGAGATCTGAAAATCCTTTGTTGAAAGACAACGCGCAAGATTTCTTTTATATTACATTTGCCACTTATGCGATTATGCGAGTGAATTGAGGTCTCCCTTCAGCTCCCTCCGTAATCCAAAAAGCACAATAGATGAAACCGCACGAAATATGCTTGCAATTTCATAATTCCACCCACCATGTCTGAAATCTGCTCCTGCACACGGGTCTGTCATCCTTTTTGCATAGAAATGCATGGACCACTTCGGAGACTGTGATGTAATGGGACAATGATTTGGTTTTTCGTATCTACACGCCAGGACGAAGACAATGGCAAGCTCCGGTCTGACAAAGAACACGAAACTTTGGGAAAATTAAATTTTCCAAATGCGTTTTATCCTGACGATGTGCTTTAATATTGCCGCTTATCTCCTTTGAGGTGAATGTCAACATTTGGCTGTGAAAATTATGCATGCACTCAGTGCGAAGAGGTATCCGTTCACAAGAGATGTCTAAGATGATTTTGAATAGCGCGCAATCTATGGAGGTCTCAATAAACATGATGGCCCCTCACATGTCCTCGATGCATGCAGTGCACTTGGACCAAGTCACATACAAACATTTTGAATGCGATCCTTCGCATTGTGTAAGCGACGGATTATTAAGGATTTCCCCATGTAATCCTGTAAGATTGTTTTATAGTGAGTGCAGTACTTAGCCAGTGTCCTTGACCCAGTAGGATTACTAGCGATTAGGTGGTAATGCCGTCATTAACCAGAAGCGGCGTTTTCAATGTTGTTTTTATTTGTTGCGCTGGTGGTGGATATACTACCGGCAAATACGGAATACTCGTGCTAGTAATCATTTTTAACCTTCACCTTTTATATTTTCTTAGGTCACAATGTGCAGTTTTGTATGGAAAATTTCGCCATTGTGAGTTCGAGGAATTGAGCCTGGACACTAAAAATGATTATTAGTATCGCGAAGTTGATACAGTTTGGTTGCTTTTAAAGTAGCACGTTCAACTGCGTTTCTTTTGACAGATTGGTCAAAAAAGAGCATCAAATTTTCTTAGTTTTAAATTGAAGGAGAATTTCCTTCTTTTAGTTTCACAACTTTTCAGTCTTTTGCTCTGGAAAACTTTATCGTTGTTTCATTGAATTAAGGTTCGAAAACTGTTGAACTTTTTTCAATAGTTCTCTGGATAAACTAACATCTGGTGAGGAAAAAAATCGTGCAGCATTGATTTCAGAATTATATCATTCTTACCACTGTGGGGTGTGACAGCATTCATTATAATCTGCTAGTAGAAAATATATTAAAGACTAACGGTAGCCCAAGGTTTTGCCTGTGCAAAATTTAATTTCAAATTTGCTGAAAAGGCGTTCAACAATATTCTGGCTGAGACCTGTCGTCTTGTAGGAGATATTTACTCACTCAGCCTAAGTTCTCAGAAACATTTTAAACTTTGCCTATTTATTTCAAAAGATCTTAATTTATCGCAAAACCGGACACTAAATATAAATGAAAAAAGAACAGAAAACAAATTTAACACATCACACATTCCCCTCACGGAAGATTGAAGGAATGGCCAATACTAATTAGCCGTGTGGCTGAAAGGGACAGCATTACCCAACACGCAGAAATACGTGACACGTATTTTCCTCGGCCATCTTGTTTTAATAGTAAGAATTGTGGGAAAGTTCAGAACGTTGATACTTTTATAGATATAGCTAACGAAATTTTGATTTCGTATAAAACAAAATGGCTGCCGGAAGTGACGAACGGACATATATTTATTTATTTCGTATAACTGGTTGATGAATTGTTGGTTTAATTTACTGACACTTATTACCACTCTCATTTGACATGTTTAAAATCAGAAATAGAAATTTTTTCAAGTGATGACAAAAATGTTGGTCGCCGGAGCTTGGGTTTATTTCCTTTTTACGCATCTATTAATTATGGTCCATGACACTTTAGGCGTCTGACTTGTGATCTCATTCTTACGCATTTATTAGCATTGACTGCGGACAAACGGATGTAGTATTACTATTTTTTTATTTAATTCGGAACTCATATGGATTGGTACTTAAGTGGAGATTATGACCCTGGGTATTCCCTACCGAAGGTTGTCAGATGGTTTTCCCCCAGATTTAAGGGTTTTTTTTTTTGTTGAGGGGGGAAATTTGGGGGAGAAATTTTGTAGGGGGAAATCTGGGGTTCTTGAAAATTTTATTTTATTTGTTTTTCGTTATACTATCTGTTAAATATTATTTATTCCTCGTTTAAATTATCTTGTATGTTTGTAAGTGGCATCCCCTCACTAATGCAGTATGGCCTAAGATTTCCTACAGTTCAGTGTGCTTCGGTCGTTATTTTTGCACTCTGGTTCAGTGGCCTCTACCGAGGAAGTAAGTTCAACTGTCAAACGAATATTCATGTTTTATCTTGAAGCCGAATGCCGGCTGAAGGGAGGACACATAAAAAGTGTAAGTTGTATGATAATATAATAATAATTTATGTCAAAATAGGAAATAAAATCCGATGCGATTCATCTATACGAGGTTTATTTTATTTGCTTCCTCCCGGCGTGCGGGGTAACCTTAAAATATGCTTTCGCAGAAAAATTACATTTATTGATATTCTGCAAACGTAAGAAACGTAATTTAAACTTAAGAATGAGATCGCGTAGATTTTCTCCGCGATATTTATAATACTTTTTCGTGTCCAGGCTAAATTTTTGGAACTTACAATGTGGAAATTTTCCATACAAAATTCCATATTGTGACGTTAAAAATATTTAGTGGGAAGGTTAGTAATGATTATTAATAATGCCTTCTGTTCTATCCACAATCAAATGATTCATAATGAAATAAATGTGTGTGCTTTTTTTAAAATACTATTAAATAGTCGATCGCTCCTCCAAAGCTACATTTGCCAGTAATATTATTTGTTCTAATATCTTTGGACTGTTTTCGTTTACAAAGCACGTCTTTCATAAAAAGCTAATGCCGGTTTCATTAGGAAAAAATTATAGTTTTTGCCAGATTTAAGCACCAACCTCATTTGTAAATTCTATAAACAACATTTTTACAAAATTTGCGTAAGGGCTGTATAAATTCTTACAAGATGGTTTCCAAATGCAACATGCGTTGTATTTATTTGGTTGAACACATTTGCATTCGGAAAAGCATTTACATGTTCGCGTTATAAATTTGATTCGATTCCTACTTATAAGTTGTACATAAAACATGTTAAAAAAATAATGACACAAAGTTGGGGATTTTTTTGGGGAAACATAGCCAAAGCAGGGTATTTTTCATATTTATCAATTTATCTAAGGGGGAAATATTTTCACCGCCTGGCAGCGCTCTTCCTACAGACCTGTAAGATCGCCCGAGAGAATACAAGCAGCAATTTCAAAGATTTTGCCACTTTAAGATACGCAGTCAAAATGAATACAAGTCGAACGGAACTACATCAATTTTATGTTTTGATAGTGATATTTTTTGTTTTATTTCGCGTCATATTTATTTTTTTATATTGAGGTTATGAGGTTATCATTTCATTGTGTTAACCAACAGTGGACTTAACTTCACGTCCGTACTGTGATGAGTGGTGAAATCCCAGCCACTTCACGCCTGAATACATATTGTTTAAAATGGGTTCAGTTCATGCAGCTCGAGTGGGTGAAGTTGGTGGATAGAGTAGATATTCATTCCATATCAACGGTTATGGGCACTTGGAAATCGAATACCTCAACAGGATGCGCAAAATATTTATATCAGTTTTCCGGAAAGAATTTCAGCCTTAAGCCTTCACTCAACTCTTTTTTTCAATAACAATACTCTTATTCTTTTACAAATGCCTGCAACCATAATAAATTTAATTAAAAAAAACTGGTTCGTTTTTTATGGTCCCTTTTTCTTTTCATCTTCATATGATTTCTGAAGTCCGAACCCCGAACCCTGTCGCCTCGGGAGACTATTGAAGCTCCATTTGTTCGCCTTTTAAGATAAACATTGAACAAGAAAAAAGTTTGAAACGAACAAATTGGGTGGAGGTTAATGAGCGCCAATTAAGTGGCCTCTACTTCAAAGAAAAAACATCGAGCAAACAATACGTCTTGAACAAAGTTTGTACTGTGAAATACGTCTTTTGACTTTTAAATGACCAATGGCGACAGATTGGCAAGAACATTTCCAAAAGAAAACTCAAACAATTATTAATGGAGTCGTTAGATTTTATCCCTTCAAATCGGGTTACTCTTTTAATGTCGCGTAAATAAAACAGACCCCCAATCGTGATCAATGGTGGAAACAACGTACGCGTCTATAACTGATACAGAAAAAATATACATGCTCGTATATGGCACCTACAATTACACTCTGTTCCAACTGAATAGGTACAAGCTTTTTCAAATCTTTGTGGATCATTATTTCCACATAATGTACATGAATCTATCATTTCATGCTGCTAACTGTTTGTCTATGAAGTTGCCAAAAGAAATGAGGAAGAATAATTGAAAAAAGGACCGTTATTTTTTCTCTGGCATTTCATACGAAAAAATTCTTATCAAAGTATTTTATTTGTTGATTCTAGTAGTGGGTACTGCCTCCTCTGTTCATGATAACTTCACAAATTCGGTCTGGCATGGGATCATAGAGTGACTTTAACAAGTCCAGCGAAATTTCCCTCCAGGCTAGTTTAATGGCGGCAATTAGAGATGCCTCGTCTTCAAATTGGTGACCAGACTCGTACACGTTAAGTTCATTGCTATCTCTTTTGACAGCTAAGAACAGCTAGCGTGTAACCTCAAAATATTGGCCTCCTCTGAAACCAACAGCATAAAAGCTGTGATTTCCTGTTTTAATTCGTGTGCCCAAAGGCATACTTCCATGGAAATTGCGTTGTGTAGCAACATCGATAACGTTAACAATCAAACATAGGCTTAAAAAATTGAAAATCTTCTAAAATATTGAAGCAAATTAAATACAGTCAATTGTGTTTTAAGTGTGGATGGAAGTTTTTTTTAGAAGATTGATCAAAAAATAAAGTGCACGACTGGGTCGCACGAAACTTTCTCGTTTAGTGCGAGTCTGACTGAAATTCAAAGTCATTTAAGCAAATTTTTTTTTCGTGATTTAAGCATTGCTTGGTTTTAAGGGTTTTGTCGAAATCGAAAATGGGGTTTTCGAGATATGAGCAGTTTTTAAAGTGAGCGTTTCCAGTGATTCGAATTGAAAATTAAGGACGCAATAATTTTGAAAAAATCAATTTTACTCTTAGTTTGCATTTTGGTCAAAATCATGCCGTTTTAAGGTAAACTAGGGAAAACTATATTTTTTTAAAAATGACTTTTTCAAAAATCCATTTTACGATAATACAGAGAAAAACTGAGTTTTCCATTAAGTTAGAAATGACCATATTACCTTAGAAATTAATTTTTGTTAAAATCGTATGGACCGTTTTCGAGATGTGTCCAAATTTGAAAAGTACCGTTACTCGATTCTTTAGCAGAAAACTGAGTATGCAGTTATGTTCACCTCACCTAAAAATAAAGCCAAAATAAAATAGTCGGCGCAACAGGTCTGTAGAGACCCAAGGCCTAGCTTCTCACAACCATTCGTTTGTGTGCGTTTTTCATTTTTGGGACGAATGGAAGGGATCTACATTCTACAATTTTATGCCGGGTCCAAACGGCTAATTGAGAAGCTCCTTCATGACAGTTATACTCTCGGATGTTTGTCAGACGGTCGCGAGAGGTGGCGCAGCGGAAAAAACCATTAGTTGGAATTTGGGTTTTTTCGGGATTCGAACGTGGGACCCCTCGCTTAGTAGTCCAACACACTAACCACTAAACCACTGCGCCTACCTCACCTACTTAAGCTTAAATATTAGTGATGGGGACTATCGAATAAAAACTATCGACTTATTCGATAGTGCCTAAAAATTCGTTCATTCGATAGCAGATGAAAAATCATTCAGTCGAATTAAAAATAGTAATGAACGAAGAAAAGTTATTCGCCTACGTTTTTTCACTCGATACGATAGTGTCTTTGAACGATTTCATTCGTTTATTCAAATTTTCGTTCAACCTACTATTACTATTTCCTTTCGGTTGCAGGTTTGAATGTATTCATTCATTCAACTTTTCGTTCAACTACTGTTTTCTTTGGGTATATCAGAGAGAGCAGAGAGCGAGAGAGGTCAGAGCAGACAGCAGAGCAGAGCTTCGATTGAACGATTTGGTTCATTCAGTATTCAGTTACTATTTTTTGCATTTTTGTTCAAATAGGTTTTTATTCGAACGAAGATGAACGAATAGGTATGTAGTAAGCGGAAATAGGAAGAGTGAAGAGTGAAGACTGAACTTGAAATCTGAAAGATTATTTTTCATTTTCATTCATTCGAATCGATAGTTCGTCGTTCGAGGGTGATGCATGTTTTGTTGGCTTATTTTATTTCATTTTTTTGATTTAAAATGATAAAAAATATATGTATATACATAAATACATAAAATTTACGTGTTTTAATGTCATTTTCCTAAAAAAAAATTTAACTAATTTTGTTCAAGTGAATGAATGAATGAATGAAAAAAATCATTCGATAGTCGAAATCATTCAGTTACTAACTATCAATAGGCGAATTCATTCGATAGTGCCCATCACTATTAAATATCAATTATTGTTGAAATCGTTAGAGCCGTTTTCGAACAAATCAAACTGGTATGAAAATGTTGTATGGGAAGTACCATTAATATTGAGGTTACCATGCAAAAAAAAAACGGCCCCGAACTGTAAGCCCCCAAACTTTAAATCCGAAGTTTGAACGAAATCCGTTCAGCTGCTTAGGCTGTAGGCCTCGGGACATACAGACGGACAGGCAGACAGACGGACAGAATTTTGCGACCCACTTTTTTGATCATCGCCTATCATCGAAATGTCAGAATTGATTAACATCTCGAGTTCGAAATTTTGTACGAATAAAAATCTTGCTGTTACTACGTAATGGAGAAAGTTAAAAATATAAGGACATTTTATTGAAAATGACTACCTTTGTATGAAAGATAGGTACCTTTTGATTGTTAGACAAAACATAAACAGCCCCGTTTTGAAAGCGAACTCAAAATTGAAATAGTAATACGCTTCTTAATTAGCGCGTTTTGAACGAAAACTTTTCCCCAATCTATAGCTCTCTTTGATACCCAAATTTTGGTATATCACACTCCATATATTAAAAAAAATTACTTTAGCACCGTTTTGATTGTTAACGCCACTCTATATCGATTCAACTTGCAGTCCGCTTAGGTTCCCTTGAATAGAACGAAATCTATTTGAATTTTCGCACCATCATAACAATTCGTAGCAAAATCCCTCTAGCTATTAGCAAACAAAAGATCCTAAACGAACAACACCAAATACCCCATAATGTTAATTTTGAATCCTTCCAGCCACAAGGATGCCGCTCCCTTCTAAATCAAAACTTTAATTCAAGATAAATTGCCCTAAACGGCTATTCCGCCCCATCCAATGTCACTAGAACAGCCTGCCCAGAACAATAAAAATGCAATACCACACCTTCCTGGACATTAACATAAATTTATTTTTTGCCAACAAAATCCCCCCGAATCCGGCGAAATTCATCAGGACATTGTGTTTATCTCTCAATTTGTTGGGATTAAACCGAAATCCTTGTACACGTAAATAGAGTGGGCGAACGGAAGGGAAAAAAAGCTCGGCTACCCTATCAACAGAAAAATATAAAATTCACTGTGGACATGCAAAACTGATGTGTGAACAACTTCCGGATTTTATACAGCAACACTCATCCAATTCCCACAGGAGCAAAAAAGGAAGGCACAAACAGCTCCCTGCTCATTTTCTGCTGCTCAAATGTAAATTTCGCTAATATCCTCAATATGTACTTGGATTGCCTCCAGGATTAGGATTATGACCCAAACGAAAAAATAAAAACACATAAAATTTCTACGTACACACTTGTGCGTCTGCATATGGGCACTGCACTGGTCCATTGTGTGTCCTAGATACAGTCAGGATTAAGAGGGATGAGATGAGGAAATAATACTGTATATATAGGGCTTCCATGTACGTGGCAGGGATTTATGAGATAAACTCAGTCTGATGTAATGTTGAGGGCGGAGAGATCAAATTAGGGAGGAAACATCCAACTCCAGCTGCTCCTTAAAGGTGGTGCTGAATAGGTTTGGGGAAAATGTTCGCAACCCAACCAATTTGAGGGTCGTTGCGGTAGTGTTGATTTAATTTATATCCTTAAAACAGCTAACCGAGCAATTACTTAGATTATTAGATAATTCCCCCTCCAGGCGGAGAAGCCTTAAAAGGGTACTCGGTTTAAAGCCAGGCATTTGGTATGATGAGTAAATTTACTTGGGCCAGGGTGGGATTTTATCACGTTCAGATGAGTTGGGGAACGTTTTTCATTGGCTTAGAGCCTTTAATCATTTCTGGGAACAGGAAACTGTGGTTAGCCATTGGTGATAGGATTGGTGGTAATTAAATTAAAAACTGAGCAGATCTGAGATGAATGGCATTTCATCAGTTTTTTACTGCGATTTTTTCCAAACGAATGAATTTAATTTGAAGCACTAACAGCGCTATTATGGCTATCAAATATCAACACGATATTTGATAATAATTGATACGTATCAACAAAATAAATGAATCGGTATTATGGTTATCAACCTATCAACATTTTTGATGAATTGTGAATTGTACTAGATTTAAGATCTATTGTGAATAGTTTTATCGATAAACTTGGTATTACGGTTGTCAAAAAATTTGATATTCATAGAATATTTCTTGTTGATACGTATCCAATATTCGGGCGGTTAAAAATTTCTATTAACATCAAATCATAAAATGAATTTCCTAGTTTTTATTGTCAAAAAAAAAAAAACACTTTAGACCGAAATTTCATCGGTAGAGTCATTTTTTGAGTCATAAAACAAAAACCAAATACAAATTAGAAAAGTCAAACTTTAAAACAGAACCCATTCTCTATGATAATTTGATTAGCATTCACAATGGGGTACATGATCGATAATATCCCACTGTCTATTATCTCCTCTAAAAAAGACTTGGGAGTCATATTTGATAAAAAAAAACTCGACTTCTGTAAGCATATTGACTTCCTGGTTGCTAAGAGTAATTCTATGTTGGGTTTTATATTGCGGAACTCTAAAGACTTTCATGATCCGCATACTCTTAAAATGTCTATTCTTTGCTTTTGTCAGGTCTAATCTTGAATATTGTAGTATAGTATGGAATCCATTTTATGAAGTACATTCCATGAGAATCGAGAAGATCCAAAAACATTTTACTAGAGTTGCTGTTCGTAGATTACGTTGGAATATCGAAATGCCATCGTATGAGACAAGATGCAAATTATTTGGTATCTTACCTCTTTTTAAGCGTAGGCAATATTTTTCAATTATGTTCATTCGTGACTTGATAAACAACCATATCGACTGCCCTTTTCTTTTGTCATTAATTGGTTTTTATGCTTCATCTAGAATGCTTAGAAATCGCTTTTTTTTTTTATGTTCCTTATCATAGAGTTAACTATGGTTGTAATGAACCAATTACCAGATGGCTAAGAGAATCTAATAATTATAGTAGTTTGTTCGAGTTTGATCTCAGTAGGGGCTCATTTAAGAATAAATTAATTTTAACGTTAGGCTTTGGTGGTAGTATTTAAGTATTTAAATTTTGTATTAACTAATCTAGCGAGAGCAGTGAATGTTCTCATTTGATGTTAAATAAATAAATAAATAAATAAATAAATAAATAAATAAATAAATAAATAAATAAATAAATAAATAAAATAAATAAAATGATCAATTGATACGTATCAAATAATTGATATTTGATAGGGCTGTAAATTCGAAGGTGGAAATCAATTTGACCATTGACAACATTAGTAGAGTATTGCATGAAATAAAAGAAATGTGCTTCCAAGCAAACTGTGGTTGAAAAGTCATTCCCAACTGTGGTTTAGAAAAGATTCGAATAGGGACAGATAGAAATCAAAGAAATTGCTGAAAATCCGAATTAATCGCACCGCAAATTCGTATGTTCAACGCAAGTATTCGCTGACCAATGACCAGGTTGTCGTCCAGCGCCGAATTCTTTTTAAAATCCAATCACGACAGCAGGAAATTATTTCCCTTTTGATGTTCTCGAAGACGGGGTGTGGAGACCTCCATTATCAACCACCATAATAACGAATGAAGGTGAGGTATTTCCTTCGCATAGCTTTGGCAACAGAACAAAGATTGCAAACATGACAAAAGTGGCAAGAGATTGCAAGACAAAAATGTAAAAAGTCAAAGGAACACTGCACCTGATGGCGATTTCAATTATAAGAGGATCTTTTAAAATCGAAATCAAACCAGAGTCCATCGAGGTAGGTTCTGGAGTATACTGCAGGTAGCAGGAGTATGGAATTGACGGTTCTCCCTTGAGAGCCAGTCAATCTACTTATACACAAACCGTACTAGGCATGTGTTCGGTTAGACGGCGTAGTATCGATCAGAGACAATAATGATAACCGACTTCGGCCGATTTCCCGTTACTTGCCTACAAACTATATTTTTATGGGGTGGCAAATGCTAAGTGCGCTCTCATTGTTACATAGAAATTCGTATTGACAAATGTCACGTAACTTCAAAAATTCCGGCTCACCGACACACTCCCAAAAAATATGAGCCACTTCCACTTTGGGCAAAGTTGCTGCCAGCGTTCATAGAATTTTATCCGTTAAATTTGAAATTATTCGTTACGTGTTGCCTAGTATGCTGTTCCAGGAAGGTTAAAATTAAGTGCCTACCCAAAGTTTCCCTCCACCGCTTCGCTTAATGTTCGCTTAATTTTGACAGTGTAGGTTCGGTCAAAAAAAAAACTGTATGTACTTCCTCAAAAACCTCTTCCAGGTACTCCTCGCTAAAATATTCCATTTCTAAAGAAATTAAATTAACAACAACGAATTTTTTTCGTGTTGAACTTACCATTCTCCATGTCCATACTGTTTTTTTGTTTTTTTTTCGTTTGAAATACCGATATTTTCCCTTGATCTGTCAAAATTTAGCTATGGAAAAATGTATTTTGCATTAATACGCCTACTTAAATTGTGTAGATATTTTTCGTACAGCGGCTACCAAATTTGAGCTGCGTACTGCTTTGCTCAATTTTATCTTTGGAGACATTTTTGTATGAGGGCTTAATTTAAGCGCGAGCAGCATACTAGGCTTGTGGATAGAATTTTTTTTTAGGAATAAGTGCACATTTGCTTAAAATATTCATGAAAAATTAACAATGTAGATTGGTTGATAAACAAAATAAAAACATTTCGAGCAAATTTTGTTCATTATGAAGGAAAAATTTACACACGAAATCGAAGTTAATGATACCCAAAAGCGGAAAATACACAGCCGTGTTTGTCCTAATATGTTTCTGGAATATAAAACATATATTTTAGATAGTTTTGCTATCCAAACAAATCAAATTATTCGCCTTTTAACAATTTATAATAACTAACCAATGGCATTCAGTTATGTAAAAATGTGGTATTTCCGAACTCTTTCACATTTCCCCACGGTTGCCGAGGTTGGCAGCATTTATTTTTGCATTTTGTGTATGTTTTTGCATGTCACACGGATTCTTTTTTGACATACAAAATACAAAATGGCAAATTTGAAAAAAAATGAGGGGGCCAGCGGCAAAAGAGGACTGTGACTTGGGGCTTGGGGGTCTCAGTATGGTTAGTCTATGCTCTATGGTATCGATCCCTTTTTCCATGGGCTTTGCTTTATACACTTTTATGGAGGTTACAACGCAGTCTTGTCCAAAACATTTCTTATTGTCAAATCTTAGGACACGGTTAAGAAGGGACAACTTTCAGACAGCTAGGTCGTTCTGTTATCAAGAGGACCGAACTTGATGTCGAAGCTAAGTTCTAGGTATTTACACTTGTTTATTCGGTTTTTGATCATGAGATTTGGGTAAAGACCGAAGGCATACAAGCTGTCCAAATTATATTCCTTCATTGAGTTGCTGGTGTAACTCGCCCAGAATCGGTTAAGGATCATTAGAATACGTGAGTTACTCAATGTATAGCAACTACATCTGCGGTGCCTGGCCCGCGGTTTGCTCACTTAAAACGTATGTCCCCAACTCGAATTCAGAGACGTGCCATACGGAATCCATGAGATAAGGTAGGCAACCACTAGGTAGATCCAAAGTGAAGTCCAAAATCTAACCTCTACTTGTATGGGGATTGCCCGTGATGACTTAGAATTGGTGCCGGAAGATCGAAAGGGTTCACTTAAGCATCGAATACCCACGACCGTTTTAAGTGACACAGAAGTGGGACATTTCAAATGAATGAATAAAGAAGGGCCCAACCCAAAGAATTTTTTTTTCATTCGTGCGTTGAATACCTTTGTGTGTTGAATACCTCGCCGCCACGGAAACGATGGCTCGGGTCTAGAGTTAAATTGACACAACCAGTTCACATAAAGTTTATTATTCTTTTTTTCCACCGCTTTGAGATACTCCGTCTCCGAATAGGGTTACCTTCGGGACGCTTTTGAGTCATTTTGAATCCTTTTTGAATGCCTGGACTCCGGACCCATACTTTTGTAAATATATTACGTTTAAATTGTAATTTATATCTCTTTAAACAATTTAATTTATAAAATAAATTTATTTACTACAATTTATTTAATTTAATTAATTAAAGTATAAAAAAGAAAAGATAATATTAAGTTTGGAATTGGGAATCTTTTTTTCAGCCAGGACTTTTTTGTTGACTCTTTTTTTTCAAAGGTAACACTGACTCCGATATGTGTTACTTTTCCACTTGAACTGGGTAAACTGTTGTTAGTTGTAACCCGTGGAAATATTTCTCCAGGAAACGTTCAAATTTCGCAGTTTTGAGTAACTGATATCCTCTGTTTGAATGAGCACTTATTTTTAGAGCGATTGGAGTTACATAAACTTTTTTTTAAACCGAAAAGCTTCGGCGAGACAGAAAACCCTCAGATGTTCGTTGGAAAGTGTAAAACATCTTACTTGTGTTTTTTTTTTCCGGGGATTGAATTCAAAGACCCTGGCTCAGTAGTCTGAAGGAATACAAATTTGTTTAATTGTTAATTTCTTACAAGTTGATACCAAGCTTGTGGAAGCTCTTGGAAGTGCTGTACGTTTTCTGAGCCTTTTTATTCAAATAACAAAAAATTACTCAAGGTTGAGTGGATACGGTCCTCAAATAAGTCTAAATAGGTTTGACTGAAAACTGATTCTATCCTTACAATGACTGAAAAGGACTCCATTTCCTAAAAAATCCCATCTTATAAAATTCGTAGAATATTTATCTCATTGAAAAGGATTCGACGAATATTTGTCACCAATTTGTAGTTAAATCCATACCAACAAGTACATAATCGCGTATGAGAGCGTTGTTTTCGGCCGAGAGTCTATTGTCCATTGATGAATACTATGTCCAGTGTTGTTATATCGTTTGATTTATCCCTTTTTGTGGGAATTTCACAAATTAGAAAAAAAAAATTTCAAACTACACATTTTTGATGAGATTCTATCAAAACACCTGTATTTCACCACGATTATCAACACACTGAATGTCCATAAAAAACAGCTCATGTGAATCGTCTTTTATCAAAATTTTCTAGTACCAAAAAATAATCATAGCAGTGTTACAAACTGCGGTTTTTATACTAAAGGTTAATTTAACGTGATTTTCTTTCCGTGTAATGCAAATTTTACATTAAAAAACTGGATTTTGACGAAAAAAAGTATCGTGGGGTTTTAAAAGGGAATTTGAGTATGGTGAAAAGGGAAAAATTACCACGCTTCGTGGGATAAATGAAGAGAGAGTGCTAACAACACTGACTAGGTCTATTCGCGGACTTTCCCGAGCCGAGCACTAAAAATCTGTCAAGTTAAAAAATTAAGCGAAACTCTCAAAGACTGCTGAAAATATAGGTACGCGGATAGGCTTGGAGCTAATTTGAGCCCAATCTTTGACATCCAATCCGTATTGCAAATAAATATATAACTTAACCCCTTTGAAACATCCCGAACGTTCTGGAAGAACGACAACCGTCACCGACTTTATTTTCATGCGCAATGATTTTTAAAACGGATTTTGGACTTGTTTCTTGTCAAATTTATGCGTAGGACATATTTATCAAGACTTGCTGATTCTCTGAGCTGTTTCGAGGCAAAGAAACGAACAGCTCGTTACTCGTTGTTTCGCTAATTTTCTCTTTTATGCCATTTTGTATGAGAACGCGTATAGAATTTGTGCGATGGCCATGGATTTATATCGACTGCGTTCGATTTAAACACGAATGAACCTCGCTGACTTGCAAGGTCACCCAAGTGCGCGTCTTTTAATAACAAACCTGCAACGCATGACTAAAAATGAGTCAATTTATTGCTTGATTTTCCTTGTAACCTCCAATCAGTTCTCTGCAATAACCTAACCGGTGATTAAGGCCATTAACAGTCCTAAGCATCGACACAACCTCTTTTGATTTTCGCATAAAATCGCCCCGAAAAGTTCCTACTCCCAAACACACTGCTGCAATAAACCGTTTTTAATTGTTATTTAAATGCTTTCCAAAACACTTGCTCTCCCATTAAAATATATGTAAAAAAAAAACCCAAGAAATCTCAATTTTCCACTCAATAAAGTCAATATCGGGCCACAAAGTGAAACCGATTCCAGATCGCATTGTCTCCAGCTACTTAAGCGCCAATTAATGTCCGCCAAATGGCACGCAGTTCATTTCAATTCACAGCACGCCAGACGCGAATTAGAAAATCTCTCCCTCACGCACTCCATTTGAGTGTAATTTCGAAAGTCTAAGTAAATAAACATCGGCACGGCTTGAAATAATATCCCCTGCCCACAGATTGAGCCATTTATCGATCAACAACAGCAGTTTAATTGCTTTCAACGAAATTTGAATTAAATTAGAAAAACAAGTGCCGGCTGAGAAGCTGAGGGCACCCCCACCCAGCGCCGCGTGGCGGTACTGTGAATGACCAAAAGCGTACGTTGAGCAAAAATGAACTATGCTACAAAAATATCCCAATACCCACACTAGAAGAAGTTGGCCTTGAAACGCGGCGCAAGGTGGATACTCTTCTCGAGGAATGTCGAATCTAATTTTGAGGTTTTTTTGAGTTATTTCCACTGGAAGGTGTTGGGCTACACTAGACACATTTGCAGCCGCTTTCAGCTCGGTAGCACGCCCTGGGTGCCGACTAATTAAGTTAATTTAAGAAATCACGCTCCTCTTCGTTTGGGCCGTCCTTCCGTTCGCTGAGTTGTTTTGCTCTTCATGCCAGTACTTACGTTGTGTGTGTGGTTTTTTTTTTCTTTCAGATTTTGCTGGTGCTAGTGATAAGGATCGTTTGTGTACAAGCCGCAGTGTGGTCCTATAGGTGGTCTTTCACCCAGTAATAAAGCCCATGCTGTTGTCGATGACGGAAAAATGCTTAATTGCCAAAGCTAATGGGCGATTTGCACGATAATTAGCACATAATTCGTTCGGGATATACTTGAATGAGGTGAGTAAATATTGGGTTAGGGGTTTTTATATTTTCTGCCTCGGCAATTTGCCCCAATTGACAGACAGATGTTATTCTGTATCAGTGCCTGCCAATCGGAATTGGCAGCAGAAGGCAAAATTATTCATTTCTCCCCGCAGCAAAATGCCGACCATTCGAATACAGAATGTTGTGGACTTCGTATAACACGCAATTGGGTGTAATGAATATTTGAAGACCCACTTTCCAAACATAGAACAAGAACATTTGCGAACAAGCATTAGGACTACCTTGTTCAGTTTCGCTGGAAGTGTTCTCTGCTTCTGGAGGTTGTTCTTTTGCGGAATGTTTCCCTGAAATCGATTTTTCCATAGAAACAGTCTTTAAATTTAACAGGAGCACTCCCACCTCCAACCACAGTGAAAATAAATGAATTACTGTCCCAATCCTATTAATGGGACATTTATGTTATTCCCTCGTCCGATTGGAGGCATGTTCGACAATGGGCTGTCGTTGGCTACTGTGATGGGTGATTTAACAACATTGTGTCACACAAATACGTGGGGTACCTTACTACCGTCCGAATTGGGATTCAGGTGTACGTGCGAATACTAGAGGTGAGTGAGGGACATAAAATCTCACTGGGACGTAACGTAATCTTCTTTTGTCATTGAGCCTGGGCTTGGTTTAGTGGGCGCATCTGTGAATGGGAAATTCGATATTGATGAGGATATTCAATAGAAAATAATCGATTTAATTCGTTTTACATTTTCTGACTTTTCCGGTCTTTTTAGAAGGTGCCGAGTGTAGGTGCGTTAAGGACGCATTTTAATGGAAAAAGCGATTCTCGATAAAAGAGGTATTAGCGCAGATTCGAGTTTTTCAATCATCAGTAACTGTCCACGGTCTAGAAAGTGGGGCGGCTGGAAACACGTTACTCAATCAAAGTCGTATAGATTTATAAGCCACACGACTTTTCGTCTAGTGGCGTCCCAAAAAAGCCGTGCACAAATATTTAAAGGACGAGTCACTGAATACGTGCTCCCTAGACCCACCGTCCGCAGGCATACAGGGCGGATATATTCACAAAGACTGCCCTACATCAGCAGACGAAAGTAGTTTAGATCAAAAAAAAAATGCTGTGACTCAGTAGTTACGAGGTTCGACCCCCGGAAAACACTACAAACAACTGAGAACTTATTCTTCTCCGCCATCCGCCACTTCTTGCGAACTTCTGCAAAAAAAACTTTAACTACATTAAAAAAAGTTTAATCCGTTCAGCTGTATGGACGTGCCAAATTTAAGACTTCATGTCTGGCTAGAGATTGCAGTGCGCCGCATCTGCACTTGAAGATATAGCATCACGACTTGATACTGGTAGACGTTATACCTTTTTTTAGGTTAAGCCTTACCTTGAAATTAAATTGTCGATTGGTTGGCGATCAAGACCAGAATTTTCGAAGGTTCCAATGTTGGTGTGTCCCAGTTTTCATGGTCAAATGTTTCGGGTTCCAAAAATCTTTCATACCTGGGGTCGGCATTCTGTAAGGCGAAACGTTCAAGCGTTTTCGTGTGCACGATGAAATTTGCTTGTGTAACATAGAGCAAATCATTCGTGCGCACGAAAACGTTTGATCGTTTCGCCTTACAGAATCTGGCCCCAGTGACCGAGATAGAACAAAT
Source organism: Cheilosia variabilis (assembly GCA_951230905.1). Lineage (NCBI taxonomy): Eukaryota > Metazoa > Arthropoda > Insecta > Diptera > Syrphidae > Cheilosia > Cheilosia variabilis. Next base: position 65,557,598 of record OX579677.1, read on the forward strand.
CTCATGATATTTTGGCATTCCTCTCAAGTTTAAAACTAAGTTGGACCTAGTTTGAAATAGTACTAGCTGCACTGTGATGGGATAAATAGGCAGCCGTCTCTCTCTTATAGGAATATTGGTATGAGACCAACAGACTCAAGTGCTTTATGCTAGATATTACCAAAAAAAATGATACTAGGCTTGGCTGCTAATGACATTTCAAATTGACAAATTGACAAGGGAAAGATCGACAATATCCCCAGTGATTTTCGAGGAGGTCTAAAAACCACTTTCTTACGATCAATGTTCCTTTAAGACAGTAGGAAAATACAAAATAGTTAGAATAACGTAAGAATCTTCTAAGGTTTTGAAAATTTTAAGAAAAACTACTTGTTCGTAGGTAAAAAAAGAACCAACTTTATTGACAGCTTGAGGAGGAACTCCAAGTTATTGAAAAGAATACGAAATTTGACACAAAGTCCACGACTGGGTCTGCCGTTGTAATATTACAATAGGTGTATAAGTCGAGTTCGAAATTTGGACAAAAAACAATATCTTTCTTAAAGTAGATACGCATTCATGAAAGTTGATAAAATGATGTTATGTAGCTTACACTTAAACCTTTTAATACGTTTATAAATTTATAAGCTTTGCCTGTCAATGCATAGAAACCTGTCTGTCGTTTTTCTTCATACTACAACTTGTGCAGTTGAACAAAATTAAAACTTGTGACACAAAAGTAAGTCAAAGTTCGTATAAATAATTTCAGAGCAAAAACAAGAATGTTTAAAGCCCTCTTAGAAATAAGAATGGCCAGACAAGTTGTTGCCCTCAGCTGATTCGTCAAATTATAGTAAATCTTCATTTCATTTATTTAATCAGCGTGCAGACAAAACTCAAATGGACCAAGCATAGACCAAAACTTGCACAAGTGACATAAACAACACTGTCTGAAAACTATTAGTGAGGAAGCTAACAACAATTCTTAAAGGCTCTGTTTCACAAAAACATTAACAAAAACTGGAGTTTCTAATAAAGTATGCTAAGGTTGAGCTTATCAAAGGTTCAAATGGGAAAGTAAGGTTACAACTCCATTGCCGAAAGCCCCCCAAAATGTTCAGCATTGCCAACCAACAGATATGACCTTTTTACACTTCGATTCAAGCGCTCTTAGTAAGGCAACTTGGGCAACTTTATTTACATATCGCCAAAAGTCGTTCAAAAACGGGTCAGTCGATATAAATTATCGCTGACGGCGGTTTTATTTAAACAATTAGTGTAACTTTTGCAAGTTTTCAGGGCAAGAACAATATTGATGGTGAATTTATGGCATGTGTCAAATGCCTTGTAAACTCTGACAAAGAAACGCACCTAAATTTCACTTCATCTTCTCCAACGACACTCGATCAAAGTGTGAAGTCAATATCAAATATTTCAGTCTCAAAAGCTGTGTTAGATCTTTTGGGGCAAACATACTAAAACTGGTTTTGTCTGCTTAGATTTTTCCAAAGTTGGAATATTGGAATGCATTGCAAGTACTAGTCTAAACGAACATACGTTTTGTTTTTCATTTGAAAAATTAAAGACCTATTGACGTTGCCGTCCCTATTAAAACGCAGGTTTCAAAGGTTTTATGCAAAACTGGTTTGCGTGATATCTAAAAAATAGAAAACAATTGGTAAAAATAGGTGAGCACCTTAGCAATTTCCTTGCTATCAACACTGGTGTCCCACACGGCTCAGTGCTTAGACCAACTTTATTTTTGATCTTCATCAATTCTATTTTTGAACAAAATTTGAAGGGTAGCCACGTGTTCCAGTAGTACTATGATAGACCTGGTTGCAGATATTAACCACGACTTGGAAGTTCTAAGGCATTGGTTTGGTAGGCAAAGGTTAGTCATTAGTGACAAGACCAAGCTTATGTGTTTTAACTTTCCCTCATTGGATTTCGACTCTATATAATTCAGAATTCACATTGTCGATTGTGAGAAATTATGTGTTAGTAATACTGCCTTTCCAGCGCCTAATTACGCTGAAACCTTCCTCGCTGATAATACATGCACAAACAAATGCTTCGATATTGAAGTGATCTCCATGTTTAAATACTTGGAAAATACTGAAATTGGAGTTGCCACACTTCCGTCCTGAAAAAGCATCTCTTGTATTCTACACAAATAATGTATCGGCTAAGACCTGTTTGTCTAAGAAACCTCTTGGTTACTGTGTACTATGCCCTAGTGCAGTCAAAATTGCAATATGGGTTAGCTTGTTGGGGAGGTACTAATGCTAATAAGCTGCGTCATTTGATTGTTAGCCAAAAAACATATTTTAAGGATTATTTGGAATATGAGGAGACGAGATCATAGCTTTCTGTTGTTCAGGAACTCAAGAATTCTCCCGTTAAAACATATCTACTTCTATAAAGTTTTAAAAATCTTTTTTATAAGAAGTGGTCACCTCTTAAATTTACTTTCAACCGCTTACTCTCTGCGCATCAATGACAGTTCTTTTGCAGTAGTTCCACGCCATAGCACTCATAAGTTGCAAAATTTGTAAACTATTGTAGCACCAAGGTTATTCAATAAGCTACCACTGGCCATTCGGAGTATTAGAAATTCTTTTACATTTAATAATAAATAGAAAAAATGGCTGTTTAACTTTGATTTAAATGAAATTAATCTCTTATTATAAACTGCTCCCACTGTAAAATAATAAATCGATTATCATTTATGTCCTTATGACTCGCTGTATTCGCCACTAGTTTTTTTACCCAACTACAGAATACTTCCATTCGATTCCCTTTCACTCTGCCTTTCCATTCTGCTATCCATCGGGTGACTACATTACCCAAACGAATTTGACATTCAAGTTAACAGCTGTTCACGTGAAATCCATAAGAAGTTTGATTTTTTATTTGATCTCTATTCATGAAAATCTTTGGAAAATTATCCAATTAAGTCAATTATTTTAAATAAAGCAAAAAATATAAACAAACCGTCATGGATATTATTGAACTTATTTTTCCCACTTTCAAACAGTGCGGAAATTAAAGCAGTTTGTTGTTCTACCCCTGAAAATGAATAATCTTTATTTACAAATAAATAATCGAGCAATAAATAAGTTTTTACTTACATTTTTTCAACCACCAACCAGAAAGACGATCCATTTAATTTCAAATCCGCAACACTTGACATGCGGATATGAATTGTATAGAATGTATGCGTTCACGTGAATAAGAGAATACCGCACAGTATCACCGACGTTACCGACACTAACGAGATGAATCCACATTCGATTCGAATGAATAGTACAATAGTGTTCAGTGAAAATTGAAGAAAAATTCCTCCGCTGAATAGCAGAATAGGGCTGTAAGTGACATAGGCAACTCAAGAAGATTGGAAATAGTTTACAGAAAAATCAACGAAAGGTCATTCATTACACGATAACGCGAGGGGAACTTATTTGTTCATTTCTGACTCGCCGTTGCGATATGAGGCACGTCGACCATAGAAGGCATTTTTTACCAGAAGGTCGGAAAATTGTTTAGCCAATTTGAGGTCGGTGCTTCCAGCTTTTTATACGGCAGTTTTCCGCTGATTTGGGAATGGCGGAGTAGAACTAAGGCCCTGTAAAGAGGATTTACGAGCCTCGTATGTATGTGACAAGACTTACTTTATTGGTATAAACTTCGTGCTTACGGCTTTGGCCACGCTTCCAGTGACCGCAGCTAGTGTTGAAAGAACCTTTTCAACTATGAAATTGATTAAAACAGTGTCCCAAAGCGTTATGGGGAATGCAAGATTAAGCTCACTTGCTATGATATCTGTTCATTCTGATTTTAATGTGCATCCAGATAAGGTGATTGATCTCATGTCAAAAAAAAAACCAAGACGTCTGCGTTTAAAAAAGGCGTGTAAAAAAATAAAGCAAGTATGTTCGTTTAAGTACACATACGATTTAAAAACTAATTAAAATCAGTGAATTGGAATATAAGGGGTATTCACGATCCGATGCAACTGGACTACAAAAACAAAATATACTGACTAAAATTTCGCTACCCTCTTGCACTTTATCTATACCCTGATCCTATTGTAATCGAAAAATACAACAGAGTAAAGTGTAGCCTTGTAAAGTTGATTGAATTCGCATAATTGTTAGCTATCGGAAAAAAAATAAAGAGAATTCACAATAACGTAAGCGCCACCGAAGGAAAAATCCAGTCAAAAAATGGACAGAAAAAGAAGTTTTCATGATATCATCTTCGTGTTTACTCTCTCTATTATCTAAAATATTTTATGCCTTTTTCGGCATAATTATAAATTAAAAGCAAATTTTACAGTTAAAGAAAAAATTAAAAGTTTTTTTCAGAACATTGTAAATTGCCAAACTGGATCTGTCATTTGTTTCAGTTTTGCAAGAGTAAAATGTGTTTACGGTTTGACAAAAAAAATAAAATTTTGCAATTTTACTACGTCTGTTACACTGAATTGCGAATACCTACCCCTATAGTTTTTTTGTTTAGAGAATTCGTCGTAAGATTTGGAAGCAAGCCCCCCGGAAACAAAATCCTGGCTACGGCACTGGTGCTTAATCATTAGTAGCTTCTTCACTGTCCTTAGGCGCGTGAAATAGTATTCCATGCGAGGAGCAGTAAGCCAACAATTAGTAGAGTTCCTTAACCTTCCACCACCTGTTCAGACACTCCTCTCCCCTTAATCTAGCATATCTCGCCATCAACAAACTAGACGTGCAGTACAAAAATGACTTCCAAGTGCCGCTGGAGCAAGAAGCCGTTTTTATTATTGGCAAAAATACTATGTTAAGGCTTTGCATATTGATTAAATGTTAAATTTAATTAAAGGATATCCGCTTTAATTTTGGAGAAAGGCAAACACCATCAGCCATGGAACATTTTCGCACGTTTTCGACTTAAATTACATCACAAGGAGTGAAGTCTACAGTTGGAGATGTGTATCATCCAGTATCAGGCTGTTTCGTCTACTAATTTATGTTCAACGCCAGTGAATAAATATAAACTGACTTAGGGCAATGAGTAATTTACACAACTTTAGGATATTCTCCTCTTAAAGTTGCCCAAAGGTTTAAGTTTCACTTGAGGGATCAACGTCGTTTTCTAGTTTTAAATACCCACCGACCCGTAGCAGGATAATCGTACTTTTTAATCACATCCTTGGCCTTCACCCATCCCCCCTCCTCGTCAGCCCTTATCGTCTCATTAACCCACCGGCTTGCTTTTACGAAAAAACAAGAAACGGAATGGGGCATTCTGAGGAGTGGCTCTGGTTAAAGCGCACGAAATCCATATTCCCCGCCATCTACATTGCGCTCTTTTCTTTGTGCTCTTTCATGTCGCAGCGTGTGGTTTAAGAATGTATTCATACAGCATACTTGCCCTTTACTTACGTTGGAATGCGTCCTCATCTTCGGTGCATTCTGCAAAAGAAATGCAATGCAAGACAAAAGCAATGCAAAACCGTGCAGTGCACCTATTGTTGATTAAAATAGAAAATAACTAGCCGGCCCTTCTGGCATTCTCTTCTTGACTGCACACATCTCGAAGAAAGGGCCACCAACAACAGGAAAAGTCCCAAAAGAAATATTACAGTTCAGTTTTTTTTTCTTGTCCCTGAACGCAGACTGTATACAGCTACCGGGCTTAGATTGTTAATAAAAAGATTGCACACCCCGAGCTGTGTATTTAAGGTCCCTTTTGTTGCAGATGAAATATGTTGTCGTATCCTTTGTGCTAGCCGAATTTAATTAGAAAAGGTTTTCGCTGGAAACAAAGTTTTTCTGTTCTTGCTTCGCTCTCTCTCTCTCTCTCTCTAATGAAGGGCAATGTATACGTTTCTTTTTAAGATATATAATTGGATCCACCATATTTGTCCACGGAAAACAAAAGTTAATTCAATTAGCGCAGAGTCCATGGCTCATGATGCCACGGTCTGCCCGAAATAAACTTAATTTCAAAACGGCTTATCCTAAGTTCTTTGATGGAATTCCATTTAAATTGCAAGGGAAGGGGAAATTAAAAAGCATTTTGTGTAGGTGTCATTCTTTTCAGCAGCAGGATGCTCTTTTGTGTGTAATAAACTTATTTGTCTGCTTATTTCTCTCTGAAACCTCAATGCCCCCGCGGCCAAAACCGACCAATTTCGTCTGAATTTAATTTCAAATAATGTGTGCCGAGTACATGGAAGCTGGTCACACAAGCGGAACGACATGGATCGAAATGAACATTGCTCCTCTTTGTGATACTAAATGTATTTGTTCTATGTTCTCAGAACTAGCAGAACTAGCATTCAATTAAATTCAAATTCTGTTCTGGAGAAGCTGGGCCGTGGGAAAGAATTTAGCTCGAAATTTTTTCGGCATTTTAACTCGGAATATGTGGAACTTCTCGAGAACAGAACCCCTTTTGCGGCTCTCGTACAAAACCACAAACCACGGCACATTAAAAAGTTGTAAAGTCTTGCTTTTTGCACAAATTTCTCACTTAATCCTTTTTCTAAGAGGGAATCAATGGACCAACTCGTACTTTGTATTTCATCGCAATCGACCAACTCGTTCAGAAGCCATACGAGTTTGGAGTTTTCTGAAGTTTTTCGCCGACTATGCAAACATCGCAACCATCATAAATCAACGCAGACAATTTTTTACCGGTAAGAGTGGCTTCCACAATGCTTCTGAATGTGTGTGTTAATATGCGGACTAATACAGGGTGGCGCAAAATTAATCATCCATTTTGTGTTTGAATTGCCTTTTTACTAAATAAAATTTTGAGTGATAGGAATCTTTATTTGGACCTTTACAATTTTGTTCTGTCAAGTCCAAACGTCAAGTGGCTGCCGCCAATGTTGACACACATTTGTGCCCGTTTTATCGCATTTTCCATGACTTTCCGCAGGATTTCCGGTGATGTTTGCATCCTGTCGAATGTTCTCCTTAAGGGCTGCGACTTTCTGAGGCTTATTGGCATAAACACGCGACTTCAAATAGCCCAAGAAAGAAGTTTAGGATGGTTAAATCGGGCGATCTTGCTGGCCATGTTTAATCGCCAAAACGGGAAACGCTTCCTTAACAATATCCAATGCGGCTCGTGCTGTATGTGCGTTTGCACCGTCTTGTTAAAACCACATGTTCACCAAGCCCCGCTCATCAAATTCCGGCAGTATGTAGTCGCTTATCATGGCCCTGTAGCGTTCACCAGTAACCTCAAACAAATACGGCCCCACTCCTCCAGCATGAACGCCGCACCACACAGTGGCTTTGAGTTGGTGTAATGGCTCTCCGCGGATCACACTCGGATTTTCAGAGCCCCAGAAACAAAGATTTTACTTATTGAACTAAACTCTTAAGTGAAAATGCGCCTCGTCGCTCATGATGATTCGAAATCGACGCAATTATTCCACGCTCTTGTGAAATGTGCAGTATAGCGCTCCATTGAGTCTCTGTTTTATACTGCAGCTGTTAGTCCACAAATGTCATATAGGATTGACGTACGACGCCATTTGCAAAAATTATAACATCTTCGATGGGGCGATTCATTTTGCGCCACCTTTTATAAAGACAGCCAGCTTCAGTCATCTTTCGTGAAGTGTATGAGGCGCTGAGTTGCAGCAGAATAGTTTTCACTATTTTTTACTGACAAACAAATTTGGACACACACCTTGTAGTGGTTACCACTTGTCCATATCTCGGTCAACTCTAAAACTCTTCAATCGAGAGGTGAATTCTTTTCCAAATAGGTACACTTTTTCTAAGTTACAACCCACCCCTAGCTGAAGGCCGAGCGATAAACTTGATTTATTGTTGTTTGTAATGCCGATGGCATTAAAAGTTTACACACTTTGCAATTTACGACCGAAATTTCTTTGTGTTGCTCGTATTGATTTGCCACATAGTTCATTCGATCCGTAAAGTGTTTAACTGGCCTTAAAACACAGAACGGGGTTTCATACGCTTGGATCGCCTCACACCTAAACCTATCAGTCAAGTGCTATTCCAACATAAAATTAAAGTGTCCCCATAAAGCAGTAATAAACTCGTGGATAAGGATGACAACGTAGCTGGGAGTAAATCGATTCGAGTTGGCTAGCACACATCCATGGAATATCGAAACTGCACGTTTTCGACTTAAAAACGCTGATGTAGATGACAGTGACTCTTGGACAATAAATTTGTTGGCGGTGCGACTACCATTTTTGGGTCTTGGGTCACGTAATCTATTAGTTTTGATGGAAGCGTCTGGCAGGAGAAACAAGTTTACGATATCTGCGACAAAGATGTGACAAACGGCTCTGAACTATCGAGAAGAATGAATCACATGCAGACGCACTGTAGGTCGGCAAGAAACTCATCCAAACGCGCCGCCAAATTGTGTAATTGAAATTAATGCACGCTCCCCTGTGGGGTGTCATTATCCGCGTTAGTTTGCGTATCCCGAAACACCATCAGTCCTCGGGCTACAAGTTAATCTATCTCGTTTCCTGATCCACTGCCTCTCTAATTGTACATGCTCAAGTGACGACCTAATCGCACGACTGGGTGTTGAATCAACACCACCGCCACCACCAGCAGCAACTTGTTGTTGGTCTCTATAGCGTGGTATTGAATCCGAGAGCCAAAAAGCCATCGCGATTAGAATTAATTCGGTCTCATATAAGCCATTTGTGGCAGCAGCCAATATTGTGTTGCATGAAGCCAACATAAATATTAATAAAATGGCGACGCATAGATGCGTGACTGCGAAGAGTCGAATGCTAGCTGCAGGAGGGTTGGAATCCAACGACAGAAGGGAACAAATTGCGGTCACGTCGGCTGGGTGTATTTTTCTTCTCTGCTTTAAGTGCGGCGCTGAAGAGCTGGTATTACAGGAGAGGAAGGCCATTAAATAGCAAATCAACTTGATTTGCATTTCCTTTGGTACTTGGGTACTGGCAGCCACTCAAAGGCAGAGGGGAAAGCACTTTGAAGTTCGAACTTCGATTAATAAACTCGGGGTAGATTTATTGGCAGGAGATAATATTTGGATCGGATGAGGAAATGCGGAGAATCCCAAATGTCTTTTATGGAAATGATTTACGGGAGATGGAAATAAAATCGAAAGCACTAGGTGTATAGAGGAAATTGCAAATTAAAATTGATTCTTCGAATCAAGGATTATTTACACGTGTAGGTTGTGCGAGCGAACTTGAAAGGACCACCCGTGCTGATTGGAAATTAAATTGAGGAAGTTTAGCCCCACGCGCTGTTTCGGTGTCGGTCCATTTTGCAGCTGTAATTCTATTCACATCTGACCAGTTTCGAAATTGACATTTATCGCTGGTGGCAGTAATATTCGATTATGGGCTTCTCAGATTCTGCTCTCAGATTTCAGATTTCGTGTGTCTAATTGAGATGAGAGATGTTGCGACAGCAAAAACTCTTCTGTTAACTGACAAAATGAAACAATAGGGCGGTTTCTTAATGCCAAGTTACAAAACCTTTGTAAGAAGATAAATTCATTAATAGGAATAACCGCAAAAAGCATTGCCGCACTTAACATTCATATTCGAAATTTCAAAATCAGCTGCTTAACGTCAAAGTAAGCGAGATTGAAAAAATAAATAAACTATAAATCGTGCTGTTTTGTGTATTTTCAACAAAAAAATTCCTTAGAAGTGGATTCAGTTGCATTTGCAATTGTTGCTAGTGAGAAGGAGAATATTCGACGCAAATGTGATTTAAAAATGCAGCGTAAGATACTGAGGGATGTATGTTATCCGTTTGACCTCGAGGTCGAGGATCAAGTGTAAGTTGTTGCAGAACAATTTGATTTATTCCAAACTAAATTAAACTTTACAGATTTAAAAAAAAACAAGCATTCAAATATGTATTGGAGGCACTAGAACAGAAACTTGGTCCTACTTTTTTATCTTCTTCAATCACTCCTTTATGTCGGCTTGAAGCCGTATTAAGGTTTATGGGCGAAGGCGGATACCACACAGCGTTGGTAAAGACCACTCAGTTGGAATGGCACAGTCTTCATTTTAAGGCACGGTAAAAATGCTGCTGAATATTTTGGAAAGAAGGCTCTGTCCAGTCTGGATCAAATTAGACATGAATGATGCGGACAAAAGACAGGCAAAATTGGAGTACTGGTGTCTTTTGAAGGAGGTCCTTTGTTCCCAGAAAGCGTTTACATCTTCTGTTGGGCTCTTTGTAAATCCTTAAGTAATTCCAGTATTCTGCAGAAGCAGCAATACTGACCATTCTCTGGTATTGCAATTTATTTTTTTGAAATTTTCGACCTAATAAACAAAAAATTATTATTTTTCCAATATTTTTGTTACAGAACAAACTTACGGTTTTTGCATTTTGAATGGTTTTTGTCTGCGCACTACGAAATATCAAATTGTTCGTAGATTTAAATGTCAAAATTCCGTTTCATTCGGATTCAGTGATACCACTTCCCACGAATTTCGAAATTCGTAGCAAAAATTTCCCCTACGACGGATTCTGTGATAGTTCTTTCGGGGTTCGTAGCAAAATTTCGAGTACGACGGATTCTGTGATAGATGTGAATATATATTCATTTACTTACAGAGTCTCTTTCTTATCCCTTTAGTTATAAATTAACTTTAATAATATAATAATAAACGTAGTTTCTTTTATCAAAATTAAAGCGCGCGCAATCAGCGCCTCGTGGAAAAAAAAAACCAAATGTCAAAAAATTCGAAAAATACCTAACCTCTTTACAAGCGGCGTTTAAAAGAACAATATCAGTTTCTCCTACCGCCTAAAAGATATCTCCGTAATCTATTAGGCAGTAGGAGAAACTAATTTCTAGGGTACATCTGCACATGTCTCCACAAGAGATATTAGCCTTAGCGGTAAACAAATGATGCGAGAGAAATCATATTCAATTGCGCGACCAAACCAATTAAACGTGAAAACGTCACATGCTCTCTTTTTTGTTTATATTCGTGCAATTGGAATATGTGTAGCCTTCGACAGAGAATCTTCGAAGAGAAAATCTTCACTTGTTTAATTTTATATTAAATTATTCGAAATCTGCACCCCGATTGATTTCTAAACCTTTGTACATAAATAATTAACAAAAATGGATTCGCCCGATGCAGTTGCAGTCGAAAATTTTCCCAATCGAGTATTACATAAATATATCCGAACTCGGGTGAAACAGGCGAAAACAGTATATTTTGTAAAATATAAAGATGGTGGTAACTTGGTAGAACTTGACATAAGGAAACGTCATAGCGTGTTTAGGAGTTCACAATAGTTATATCACGTATAAACATTTCGCAATTATGACCTGCATTTATTTTCTACTCTTAAATTAACTCATTTTCTTTTACAAACCTAAAGAAAAAAAAGTCAATTTGTTTATTTCATAAATTCATTAAACTTGAAAAGATTAAAGCATTCCTTGAATAGGACATTAAAAAAAAGGTCCATTTCACAAAATGATTGGTATGTTCGCACGTGACTATGTTAGGCCTAGTACGCTGCTGTTGTGGAACGAACTTTTCCGGTGGTCTCCAAATGGACAGTCAAACGTCTGCAAAAAGGCAGCGGAAAATAATGTCTGGAGTGAGTTGCTAAACAAGTGACAGAATATATATTTTGTAATTGAAATCAATTTTATTTCAACTTACAGAATTTTATAAAAAAGTAAAAGGAAACATTGAAACCGGTATCATCACAAAATCAATAAAATCGTTCGTATTCGCTTTGGCTGCACTAATGGTATTTCGTTTTCGTTTTTTAAAAAAAACCTAAAATAGCTATCTTGCACTTGCATCAAAGTGTAATTTTAACCTTAATAAATTTAATTCACTTTAAATTTAATGCAAACTTGGCAGCACTTTTATCTTGCAAACTGTAGTCAAAAAGGAAATTTTCCTCTTTCTAGTTTTTTTTGTTTTCGTTGGCTTCATGCAATTTTCATGTCAGTTCGGTATTTATTTTATTGTTAGTATGTTAGTAGCCGAAAGCCCTGGTAGCTAGAGCTTGGTATTAGGATGCAATTTTTCTATCATTTTAATGGTAAATGCTAAGTGCGGTAGTATTGTTATTGATTCTAATTGACAATACACCGATAGAAAGACAAAATGGCGGAATTTGAGAAAATTTTGAGGGGGTCAGCGGCAAGATGATTGCGAGTTGGGGGTCCATGATTTGTTCTGTGGTTTGGTGGTTCTGGTTTCTTTGTTTGAACTTCGTGAATTTTTATATATAGGTAGTTCAATAAAATGAAAATTTTTGTTAAATTAATGCTTGAAATATTGTTATTCCTATTAGACTTAATCAAAGTAAACTTGTAGTACAGCTATTAAGTGAAATTGGATTCCTTGGAGGCGGTAAAGGTAAATGAAGCTGTAAGTGTATGTTGTGCAGCTGGGGGTTCTAAAAAATATGAGTCTGTTGCTGTTCCTATAAATTCAGCACCAAAATCACCTGCTGCAAGAGCCAAAGATATTGAGTTTTCAAATGCTGAAAAAGTATTTGCTGTTGGTACACCGACCAAATCTAAATCCGAAAAGGCAAAAAACCGATGATCTTAAAAAAGAAAAAAAAAAATTCGCACGCAAATGTTTCGTCAAGGATGGTTGAGTGATTTTTCCTTTCTTTTTCCGATTTTTTTTTTAATATTATTTTTAAATAGGTATCTACTTAAAGTTAAAGTACTCACATTTATTTTCGAAGGCTAAGAAATGTACTACTATTTTTTTTAAAATACTCCCCTTTTTTGGCTGCAGTACTAGCTTATAATATTTCTCTCCGGCAACACTGAATATACTACATTTGCCCACTCTAAAATGAAAAGAGCGAAACAACACGAAACGAAACGAAACAACAACAGCGGCGTACTGGCCTTATATTTGGACAGTGTTATAGTATCGGGGGAATTCATGTTTTCAAATTTCCATCTGAAAGAAAATCATCAGGATAAAGACGCAAATAAAAAAACATATAAACATTTCTACTCCTTTTTTTGTGCAAGTTTTAAAGCAAACCTCGCAGTGATCGACTGAGAGGTATCAGTTGTCAAATCTTCGTTTTTTCGATGGTATAATAGGTCTATAAGCTTAAACACAACTTTGAAGCAACAGACTAACAGGAACACCATTTGGCAATGGAATTTTTACAACTATTCGCTCAAGCGACGACGTTCATTAAAAGTACTCCCTAGTATATCATTATAAAAAACATTTTCAAATTTAAACACAAATCTAGACTATTTTTGAGCTCGGAATTTCATTTACCTTTAACTGAGGTTCGAATCCCGAAAGAACCCAAATTCCAACTAAAGGTTTTTTTCACTGAGATGATTTTCGGAAGTAATTGGTATCACTGTGATGAATAAAAGCACTCCAAAGAGATTAAAGAAAAACAATCCTCAAAGTCTTAATCAATAATCGTTGATAAATATACTACCCGTACTTGCAGTTGTTGTTTTTTTTCGTTCTAATCCTTGTAGCTCTTTTCCGATCCTTTTGTTGTCGTTTAACATTTTATCTCTTGAAGGTTTATCATTCTCTGTTGACCCAATTCTATTTGCAATTTACAAGCCGCTACTAAAGGGTTTCAGTCACATTTTCCAATTAGCCAGCGCTATCTCTTCCAATCGACAAATCCTATTAGCAGTAATAATGCTGCGACTTACATTGGTCATCAACATTCATCTCAATTTTCATCTCAAATAATATCCTTATGCTGCTGTTTTTGATGTTCCGCCCGGCTTTGCATTATTATTACACGACCCCCTCTGTTTAACAGGAAATGCATAATACTCGTCCTTCAGTTAATTAGGACCCCTTCACCGCGACATTCTTGATAAAATCATCCAAAATCAATTGGAATTACACATTCAGTCGCCCACGTAGTTCCCATGGTCAGTTACAAGACGATATTAGAAGTACTGCCAAGCAAAGCAAATTTCATTTCACAAGTTCCGTCATTAGCACTAATTTTGGCGCCTTTTCTTCTCTGTCCAAATAGCACTTGCCTAATCGTTTTGCCATTTCACTTATAATGTCCTAAATGAAGTCGAGCATTCTGAATGAGTGGGTATACAAATACGAATCTCTTTCTCTCTCTCCTTGGATGGCAGAGACTAGCGCAAATGTATGCGAAATTAGAGAGACAACCCTATCAGCATAATTAGCCCATTATTATTCAATCAACGAATGTGCCGAGCTGTTAAATGCACATCAACACGTCCATCCGCTGGTGGTGGTTCTTTTGTTTGTTTTTTGCTGGACCTGTCAGAGTGTGTAGGCTTAACCGCAAGACAATCAATTAGTTATGTTCAAGAGAAAATTGCTCTATAAAGTGTTCGTATGGGTGTGACATTGACATCTGGAGGAAATATGGAATCGGAAAACAAATACTCAAATAGACAGTCGTTACAAGTCAAAGCAGTTTTTTTATTTATGAAGGTGTGGTCTTTCTCTGCTGTTTTTTTGAAGAAAAGTAAGGCTTGGCAACATTTCTTACGATTGTTTGTATAAAGTGGAACTGTCCTTTTGACACCACAAGCATTGGCTACTCCCTACTTCACAAATATTGTGATTGAATGTAGCAAATTGACATTCGGGAACAAATATTGTTCCTGTCCCCAAATGAGAGTTTCCCCTCAAAGATCGCAAAAGTCAATAATCCTCATGACAAATTAAATATCGGAAATCACTATAGCCACTTGTCCCAGTTGATTGATTGATCTGTGTCCATTACAGCTGCCTGCCGTTTGGACAGGAAACCGATTAAAGCAAAAATTGTGCCACTTAAACCACCGATAGCATTCTGCTACACCATTTCAGTCTGGCATTCCCCACCAAACTGGAGTTCAGTCACTCCCACCAGAAGCACCATCGTCAGAATAAAATCAATGCCCGAAAAATAAAAATTTAAACAGAGTCATCCGCTTTTAAGTGAATTTATGTGTTGTGCTCGTAAACGGAAAATTTAATTAATTAAAATACCCCGCGTTGGATCATTCGGCAAAAAATAAAAACTAAGTGCACAACTGGGTCGCGCGAAACTTTCTCGTTCATATCAACTGTTTGGTTGATTGATTTTTCTTTTATTAAATAGTTAGACAGAAGCGATTGTAGAACCTGGATTAACATACCGTACAGAAAACATAAGAAAATACGTAAATAAAGTGTTTGGCTTCAACATATGCATTTTAGATGGCGCTCTCCGTAAAAAGCAAGTTCTGTTCGTAGGCTCTTACACCTTATGCGATATTTGAGTTTGCTCCTACAAGCGTAGCAGGAGTTTCTGATTTTTTGCAACAAGTTCTTGTTTTTGACTAGAATAGATTAGTGATCCTGGCTTAAGGTGCCTGTTGTTAGAGGATTTTTGGAGGTAGGGTTCATGATATACCGAAATTTCAAAATTTTCAGTTTGTTTTTTGAGTTTTTATACAAATTAAAGTGTATGACAGTCGGAATGAAGAAGTTTGACAGAATGAAGTGTTTTTAATCGTGTAAGATCTAAGTGGTTGCTGGTTCTTTTGTGGTGTAGATGTTTAAAAGAAGAGCAGAAGTGGACGATAGTTGCTTAAATGAAGTTTTGTGTAGTTGTCATTATATATTTATTGAAAGTGAGGCATTGAAATAAACAAAAATATACCGAATGTAAACAAAGATCTTGATTTTGGTAGTAATTTTAGGGAAATATTTATGAAATGCAGTCTTTTTTTCCATTTTTTTTTTAAGAAAACCTAAGTATGCTATCTTTTTTTTTTAAAATTCTTTTATATTCTTAATATGTGTTTCGATAAAAATCGATAGAACTGTTTTTGTAAAATTATGCTGGGAAAATGGTAACTGGTGTTGCAATGTTTAAGTCGAAAATTACTATTAACCTGACAAACTGAGTACAGGGTATTGGTTGGAATGCAAGCAGTACTTGGTTTCTAAATTTTCCTCGAAATGTGGACCTAATGGGGCTTTAGAGACATGAAACTTTCTTAAAAGTACCAGTTTCGGTGATTCGAATTGAAAGTGACGTATTGCTTTCTTCGTATTTAGAAAATATCAATTTTACTCCAAGTTCGTATTTTTGTCAAAATCAGTATATGCGTTTTCAAGTAAAAAAAAAGATTGAAATTACTTTTTTTCTAAAATTGATTCTACGATAATTTAGAGAAAAACTTAGTTTGACCGTCCTACCCGTATCGACCGTTTTTGAAATGAGTCCGGGTCGGCTATCTTTAAGGCCTTCAAAGGTTTTCGTTACTTCTGAAACTTACAGAAAATCATTCGATTTTCAAAAGTACCGTTATTCCATTATTTAGCGAAAAACTGGGCTTTCAGCGATATAAGCTCCACGTACATAAGCTCAAATATCAATTTGGGTTGAAACCGCTGGAGCCTTTTTCGAAAAAATCAAACTTGTGTTAAACCGTCATGTGGAAAGTACCGTTAATAATGATGCAAACAAAACAGAAGCACCGAACTGTAAGCCCACAAACTACAAAACCAAAGTTTGAAACAAATCCGTCCAGCCGTTTGGGCTGTAGGCCTCGGGAGTCGGGACCTACAGACAGACAGACAGACAGACAGACAGACAGACAGACAGACGGACAGAAATGCAAGACCCACTTTTTTGAGTTGAAATGTTGTACGAGTACAATATATTTCTCTTACTAAAATCGAGAAAGTTAAAAACCTCCTGTTGTTGCTAAATGATGGGAAGGACTCTCTGTCTCTCTCTGTTCACTGATGCGACTAAGCATCACACTTGAATCCTTTCTTTGGGAAAATACGTTTTTTTTTATTTATTTTTTTTAATCCATTATGATTCCTGCTGCCATGGAAGGAGAGAAATGGAATTTCTATTAGCTAACTGAAGGAGGAGCAGCAGAAATGTTGTTCTTTCGTTTTTGGTGTCATCGTTATTACAGTCAACGACGGAGTCCTTGGCTCACCAGATAATGTGTTGTGCTGCATCCTAGAAGGTGAATTTCACATTCTGCGATGCGTATAATTAACCGATTATCATGGGATGGCTCATGGGAGGGTGTAATGTGATTGAGTGGGTAGTAAACCATGGGGTATGGAAAAAAGGAAACTTTTTTTTAAACTCGCCTTGAAATGAATATAAATTGCCATGGGAAGTATCTGCAAAAGACTTTAGTAATTGAGTTGGCAGTTCATTATAAAATGATGCAATCCTGCTGTGCAGTGCGGTGATAGGGATCTAATTCCATGCGCGATAATCTGCGGAGTGAATTCATCGTGATGAGTCGCACGAGGGCTGTCTATTGTTTTTTTTAGAATCTGAATTGAATCTGAAATTTTCGACCATGTGATCTTTTCTGTTCGACAAAGTACGAGTGAATTGAGGACTTCCTGTCCTCTTTGAAGTGTAATCTCAAATGCAAATCTCAGAGCCGGGGATGATTCGCCTTGACTAAAAAAACCTCAGAGTGGGAATGTACTGGCTGTTTCTTCCATTGTTTAGCCCCATTCCCGATTGTGTCCCATTTTCAATAAATCGATATTATAACTGATGTTTCCCCCCATTTGCTATTAATTTCGTTCAATTGAGTCCTTGTTTTACTGCTTTCTGCTTACTTCTTTAGGATCGACTGTTTGCTATCTTCTTCGGTGTGGTAATTTTCCTGTATTCCTCTGTATATTACTGTTTTGAGCTTTCGTTTACACGCCCCTTTGCTGCTGCAAGACGGTAATTACATCCTCGTTTATGACATTCCATTCCGACTGGAGTAATGGCTTCATAAGCCTCTACCTTCGATTTTATTACACATCCAAGTCCCACTGCGTGTCGTCTCACATTCTGTGGGATCTTGTGTCCTTAAACTCCTTTTTGTCCTTAAAAGAAAAATTCATTTCGGCAGCTCGCTAAACAAAGAGGAGACTCTGTTTATAAGTTACTTAATCAAATGTCAATTCAAATGGAAATGGAAGTATTCTTTGAGATGTTTGTCGACTTTTGCGGAAGCATATCTGACGCAGAGTTTTCACGAACTCCCCTGACAGCAGGACTTCAAGGAAGCAAATTAATTTTATTCCTGAGAAAGAAACATAAACCAAAACGGAACAAAATGACGTAATTCTTGTGGGAAATGAGCACTGTCAACGATGTGCACGCAGACAAAAGGACGAAAAACCAATTTTGCAAAACAAATCTGTTTTTAATTAAATTTTTAAGATTTCTCCCTTCTTTTTTTTTTTTGTTTTATTAAAGTCGCCCATAGACGATGAGGTTTGTTCGTGTAATGTTTTATATACAATTAATCTCAACAATGAAAATGAATAAAGAGGCTCATAAAAAACAATTTTAAATGGATTTTTTACAATATTTTTAAAATTAAAGACAAAGCTAAAAATTAAGCTGCCAATATGATTTATGTTGAAGACGATTGTTCACCGTTTGTGGACCGCTTAAGGCAGGCAGATGTTTCCCTTTGAGTCGTCCAAAAGGCAGTTTTTATTTTTAGGGTTATCAAAAAAGGTGGCCTCAGTTCCCTGCGAATAAACTTGCTAAAGAGGAAATATAATTTAAACTTTAGGTTGCCTCGGAATCTAAAACAAGAACCTTCGAAGGTCGCCGCGGAAAGTAATTAAAAAGCAGAAGGTGTATGAAAATTATTAATTACTTTCGTTGTGGTCACTCAAGTCGTTAAATGGGGAAGTTTAATTCAATCAATGTAAGGTTGGGAGTATAATCTCTTGATGGATTAAAGTCCTCTTAAAAAATGTGGAAAGGGAAAGGGAAATACAGGTACAAGGATAATGCTGCATAAAATGAGAAATATGTGACTTTCCAGATGGATGAGGGGAAGTCATGGCTAAAATCATTTTGAGAACAAGACAAGGAGTGCCTAGAAATTCAAGGTAGATAGTCCATACCCGTTTTGAAAGTGCAACCAGTTTCAAGGCAATCGCCTTCAATATTACCCTCCTTTCGAGCTTGTAGAGTTATCTAGTGAAAGCTGTACTATTTTGAAGAAGAGCGATTTTTGGAGAAAAAAATGTTACGTATACGCCCCAGTGGGCAGGCACATATTGTCTATTTCATTTTAAGAGCTCGCCATCGTTTGATTTATATGTTTATTTCGAATTGTGCGGGTCCTTCGGACATATTCCTTTATTTCACGCAGCCTTTTGATGCATAACGTCTACATAGTTGGACACATGTCGTTCCTAACTCAATTTTGACTTTCTCGCGCACATCTTACATCTTATTTCGGATCAATCATCCTTAACTGTGTAGACACCTCGCAGACGTCCTCTAAAGCAAGAAATACAATGGAAAATTGCGCCTTCCAATATACTGCACGTATTTTCCGTACCTGTGACTGGCATATGAACGACTTCGATGGCAAAACGCATTTTTTCGTTTTCCAAACCAATTTGAAGTGCAAAAAAGCAGTCCCAACCAAATCGGATTCGAAATTACACCGCACGAGTTTCATTTACATATGGGTATCAAAAGAAAACAATTTTCCCCCCCGCCGACTAGTTGCGCCGGAGATGAAAGCCCAAAACATGAATAGATCATGTATTCCTCTGGCCCATTACCATACCGAGTCCGCTTTGTAAATCTGGAATTTCAATTTCCAATATATCTTTGAATGCGAAACGCTTTGCCGCAAATGTCAGACTATTTTCTTTGTTCCCGACCCACTCACCACATGGACTGTCAATCAAATTGTATCTTCAATACTTCAAAAAAAAAGCACGGAATAAATGATAATACTGCTGAAATATGCAAAAAAAAAAATACAAACTCAAACAGTATGGTTTCCCTTCGTACTGTTTTGTAAATGAAAGAGATTGACTCGTCGAAACAATTTATTCCATTAAAAGCGCTATTACAGCGAAACGGTGTTGATGTAGCTGTTGATGATTATTTTCCACTCGACCGGATAAAGATTATTTAAGATGGATGATCCCTTGGAAATTTTTTCATAGGCGATTTAATTTAGGATCGACTTACTGTCAACTTTCGTAGAGCTTATGCAAATCTGATTGTAGGTCAACTTTTGTTTTGTTTTTTTTTAATGGATATTTCTTCTGTTATGGGCATATACTTTAGGGGAGTGTCGATTTAACGAAAATTTGTCAGCTTCAGGGAGTTGTTTATATCAGGACTTTGCTTTTTTTTGGGACTATCTAGAAACTGATGTTGGCGTTGGTTTGGAATCAGTTTATGGTGCAAGAGTGTTGAGCATTCAGCACATATTTTAATTTTGTATGTTTAAAGAAAAGAGCATAAAATTAATCTTTATATATGTATTTTAATATTTCTCAACACGTATGAGTCCTTCGACTTTTCTTTTATTAATACCGTGGTACGGTGCCGCTGCCCGAATCGTCTGTGTAGTGTCCTCCCTCTGTTAGTATTGTCGTTTCATATGTGAGACGTGCTCGAGACCTAAATTATAAAGCTTCAAGCCCAAGTGATTAAATAGATGTACACAAAAGTTTACAAAAGAACTCTCTCTCTCTCTCGCTCTCTCTTCAAAAACCATTTCACTTTCACTGCGGATGGAATAAATAGGTAGCCTTTTTTGAATATTGACAAAGCTAAATATAACTCGAGCTCTCACTGATAGGTTTTAGGAGCCACGTGTAAGTCACTAAATGTGGAACTTATCTTCTAAAAGACAGCCGATTGCTACGAAATAAAATCTAAGTGAACCATACAAAGCCCTCTAATTTTTTAAAACTATTCGAGTGAGTAGCTTAAACGTCATGTAAAGTTGAAGAATCAAGACTGACAACCTTTAAAATTGAATAGGGTAACGGGTGCGGCATCAATACTTCCTTTTTTTAAAAACGCAATAAAACAGATTCCATGAACAGTGTTGCCAGATTAAATATCTGTAAATCTTGTTTTTCCAAAACAACAAATTTTTTTTTCAAGATTTTGTTCAAAATATAAAAAGAGCGAAATTTAAAATTCAATTTTGAAGAACTTAACTACTAATACATACTAAGCCGCATTTTTCCAAAAACACGTTACATCAGTTATTTTATCAAATTCGTTAAAATTCATGTTTCCTTAGAGTTGACAGAAATTGTGCATGGGCTCTGCTCGACTCGCATTTCATATAATAATAGAATTAATAGCAAACGTTTTTCTTCAACAGAAAAGGTTATTTTAATGTGCTAAATTTAAAAAGTTCTTGATATCAAAAATCTTGAAATTTTATGATTTCGAGGTAAGAAGTCTTGGACATGTTTTGGAGCTCAAAAATCTTTGAAAAAAAAGATATATGTTCTAATCTGGCATCACTGTCCATGAATATGAATCTTTTTAAAAAATGTTGGTGTACATCTAAAACTTTATTGCACTCAAATTTGAAAAAAACATATCCAGTAGGTGGCCGCTTTTTGGAAGCCGTCTTGACCTTTACCAGTATACCAGTGCATGTGTTTTCAATTTTTGCTCGAGTGTTGGCCTTTCGGTCTCCTAGGGTCCATGGATGCTTGACATCAAAAAAATTCACTTGCATGTATCCAATTAAGTGAGAGAAGTGGACATTACAAATCGCCCCTTTTTGTGATGTAACTCTCTAGAAAATGTTCTCTCGAATAAGCCATTGATTCCCCTCAGGGATGGAAAAGTCGATACAAATGAGTGTGCTCGAGTACAAAAGTACAATTTGCCTTAATTCGATACAATTTATCCATCTGAATCTTTCAAATTCTCTTTTGCAATTTGTAAAGCTTTTCCTAAGAAACCAGTTAAAATAATCGAGATGATGATGTCTTTATGTCATTTTGGAAGACAAGAAAATTAATATTCAAAATTCCTTTCTAAATTTTCTGGAGTATTTTTCATCAGAAGCAGTTGTATGAGGAAAATCTAATTCTATATTGAAATTTGTTTTTGAATTTGTTCCTAATGAAAGAAAGAATATTCAACAAATTAACAATGCATATAGAGCACTTCCCGACTGCTAAATAACTCAGCAATTTAAATATTATTCAATTTGAGAACTTTGGGCTGAAGTAAATTCAATTAAAAACGAGTCTAATGAGCTAATGTTTGAAAATATTTATCAAGCCGTTCTCGCTATTCCCCATCAGCAAATGTCGAAAGGATTTTTTCTTGCCAGACAAGTCGACACTTGCTGGGCTTTGATTGAAACAAAAAATTTTATTAGAAACTCATCCAGTTCGGAGTTTCAAGTTGGCAATATTTTGAAGATGAATGTGCAAATTGAGAGTATAAGGCCTGAAGAGCTCATAGATTAAAAATATAAACAATTTTTTTGTAGGTTTAATGTTTTGTTAATTTATTATTGTTTATGTTTTTGAAAATAAAATATTTTGAATTCACTTCTGTATACGAAAAAAAGTTTTCAATACAACTGGCTCCATTTCAGTACGATCTTACAACAGTTTTCAGTACAAATCGAAAATGGCATTTTCCATCCCTGATTCCCCTATGAGAAGTTGCTCCGCCAAGTCGAGCTCATTCAAAAACAGGAGCTTGTTTGCTCGCAGAAAGCCGTGAGGATTGCAAGATTGAAGCTCCGACTATAGACTCAGGTGATTTGATGGGGCGAAGGACTCGAGTTTTTCGCCTTGTCACACTCGCCGTTGGTCTGAACGCAGTGACCCATGAAAGAATTGATTTCCGGTGGAAGACGGAGCCCACCGAGGCTAAATTAAAGCGATTTCGTAGGCACGCTGGTTTTCAATCACAGAACTTTTATTCGAAGGCAAACCTCCAGCGGTATGCGCATATGCTTCTTAGTTCTTAGTGTTCCAACGCATGGTATGTTGACAGATAGAAAACAGTCACGCGAGTCAAGTGAGACTAATCCCCCCTCTATGACATTTTTAAAAAACAAATATTATTTTGCAGCGCCCTGCACTGCATTTAAAGCTAGAAATGATTAAATTGCTGTAATTTTTAGGAAAGTGTCGTCTGTTCTGTTTCATATTTTTGGCTTCAACACCATCGCAAAGAGGAATGTAGCAGCTTTATAAATACCATTTGGCTTGACCAGCTTAGAGGACTCATCTTTCTTTGAGTATTCCTCAGACTGCTGTAAAAACTCAAATTGCAGGCCTTTTTTTCGGTTTGTTCAGTTAACTTTTAATGTTGCTTGAAAGGAGTCGCCACATCAATCATCGGTCCATGAACAGTTGCTTATAGGATATCTTGGTCCGCTTCAGAATTATTCAAATTGAGCGGTTACACATTTAGTTATTTTTTATTAATTTCTTTTGTAATACTATTCGTCTATTCCCTCACCTTCTAGTAAGACCTCTTGAGTAAGGTACCTAACCTTGTTGGGTTCTCCAAAGAATTTAGAGCCAGTAAGGGTTTCTGTTTGGAGTATTTGGTATTCAGTCTACAATCGAATATTCTTCCTTTAGTGCAGGATGTGATCTCAATTTCCGAAGTCAGCGTGCTTTGCCTCCTTTTTATAAATACCGTTTATAACTTATCGACTTATCTGCAAATTAGGTTTAGGTTTCGGGGTATTCTTTGCCAGTTTATTTTTGATTTCTAAGACTTGCTTAGAGATATCTTGAGTGTTCCTATTTTTTTCGGAAATATTTTGAATATTTCTTGAAGCAAAAGTATTAGACTTTCCGCTTCTTTTTACTGGTCGAGAATGGGATGTATTCCTGGCAATCGTTAGAGTATTTCTTTCTCCATGTCGTGTGTTTTGCGGCTTAAAAAATAATAGAGTTGGTCCAGTGGTAGAAATTCTACCATTATATTAACCCGGCTTATACACAACATATTTTAAAACAAATTACAGACAGAATTGCATCTCTGCACAATCTTCCAAACAAAAAAAAATCAAGCGAATATATTGTGTTTGAGGCAGTGAAAGTGGTTCTTAACTATTTCCCTTCGCCTATTTATGTGAAATCCGTTTCCGGGAATACATTTTTTTCTGCATTACGGCTGAGGATCTCTACCTGTTCCAGAAGTTCAGATATCTCATTCTTTACGAGCATAAGCATTTTCTCAATGTCTCCATGGACGTTTTGCCTGTCTCTGTACAAATAATTAAGTCGAACAATTTGTTTCCCATAATTGTGTCATTTTGGTGTTTTTGTCGCGCTTGTTTTTCACACGTTTCGAAAGAAATTGCCACGATTTTCATAGTCGTAATTAGTTCTATTACATCTTCTGTTTTAGCCCAACTTTAGGTCCTGAAAGTACTGATCAGTCTACAATTGGTTGTGACATAGGTTCTTTAATTACTTTCATTGAAAACAACTGTCACAGTTTCCTGATTCACTGAACGGCGCAAACTTCCTAAACTCAATTTCGAAAATATATGCGCACAGTATTTTTTAGTTTTATTAAAGCTAAGACTTTTGAAAAATCAGCATTCTTCCAGTTTCAATAAAAGCCGTTCGTACCTATTTATAGAGCAGTAGCTCTGGCGCTTAATGTGTTCACACCTGTCAGCAATACTGTCGTCACCTGAAACCACCAACAAATCTATTCTTAGAGGTAGATGATGAATCTGAATGTTCTTTTCAAGGGTTGGATACGCGATTTTATTGTTGGCTCATATTTTTATCCCATTCGTCCTTCACCTGGAGGTTCGCCTGGATTTTGCGTTTCACTGCGTATTACCAAGCACCCGCATCCAAATGTGTGCTGGTTTATTTACATTACTCGGAGGGTTGGCCCCAACCCTCCCCCGATTTCCAATCGACGTACTCTCACGTAGTTGCGTGGGTATTTCTCAAATTGAAAACCAACTAAAGGCCCATAAAAAAATCCATTATCACCTGAGTGGAATTTATTTTTAGCAATAATAATTGGAAATATAGGAAAAATAAACAAATGTGGGAATTTTCGTAAAATTCCATTACAGAACCGCATGTGTATATGTTGGATTTGTTTATGTTACACCTTGTCCGCCCCCGGGTGGAGCACACACATTTACATCTCGTAATCACACCGGCATTATCCTGTTCACATTCAGAATCGGGATGTTTGGAATATTCTCTCTACAGTCCATCAGTGAACATATGCGTAATTCGCACAACCTTTTCGAATGTTTCTATGTTCCTGAGCTGTTATCGATTTATGTGATTTCATCCTTTGATTCAGGGAAAATCTCGAAAGTTTCATTCCATGTCCAGAGGTTTCATTCTCCCATTCAAAGGAGGTACCCTTATTTGTCGTTCTGTGAATGGGATGGTGTTTTCTGGGAAAATTCTCCGTAGTTGTGGTTATTTTATGTGCGGATTAAAAGAGCCGAGAATGGATTCGAGGGGATTTTTCTAATGTATTTTCCATTTGAGTGCGTTTTGAACAAAACCAGAAAATTGTGTGCTCCTTTGCCTTAAATGGTTGGCTATGCTCGAGTACAGGTACTCAGCTGGAGGATAACGATTTCAGGTGGGGGAGGCTTTGCAAACTTTCTTCGGAAGAAGGTTGAATACCGGACGCTCACTGGAGGGTGGATTTTCCGTAAGTACCTTAAGGAATATTTAACTTTAGCTTCTGGGGAGTGGGTGAACTTAAGTTTGGATAGTTTTGCAAATACGAGAAGATGTCTTTGTATTTGTTTAAGTTGTGCAAACTCTTATTGTGTGCCGTCGTAATCGACAATAAGCAGCGATATTTGGACTTGTATTTCTTGTGAAATTTTGTTTGCTTCAACAGTGGTTTTATTTTTGCCCAGTCCTTTTGCATCTTGTAGAGGAATTGTTGATCTTCGAACTAAAGTGAGTACAGGAGTAGTCGAACTCGAGATCTTCTGAGTTTTACTAGATTTGGCGTGCTTGCAGGAAGCGAAATCCTTAATGGATCCCCGAAATTCGCATTTAGCGTCTCCAAGCCTTACCAAACACGTGCGAATTCGAAACGTCTATCCACTTTAAAGCAGCAGTACCAACAACTTCCCTGTAAAAGCTTCGAGTCTCGATCGGCGTCAATTATTCAAACTATCGACTGTCAGCGGTCTGTGTACATGTTGTTTTTTTTCTTGCGTCAAACAATCCGAAACTCTTTTTAATGATTTTAAAGAATTTCAGGTAGCTCTAGGGAAGACTTTAACATCTGCCATGAAGGATGTTATTAATTCTGCTCACCGAATTCGTTCAAAAGCTGTCTCTGTCAATTATTTACAGACCAACGTCTTTGTAGAGAAAAATACTTCAAGCGGCTTACAAACTACGCTTCCTAATCGCCTTAACTCATATTCTTGTTTGTATATTCCCGATGGCAGTTTAAGCTTCCTTAAGCTGTCGTGGCAATGGACGCTTAAATTTAACAAGCAAGGAGGTTGGACCGGCTTATTTTATAATGCCATCGCGAACATAGAGATAATTTTACTTAATTGTTACAATTTGAACTGCTTTAATTAAACTTTGTCAAATTTTCTATTTCAGAAAAAAGGACATCTAAAACACGAATAGTGAGAAATGCCAACCGAAAATCATTGGGAAGGAAAAGCTATGAAGGGAACCATCTGTCACTTCCGAAAAATATCACCGACACTTCCATTAATATCGATGGCTATCTATTGGCATACCCAGTAAGCTGCCAATGGTAATCGTAATCGGAAACGGAAACGGAAAATTGAAAGAGGACGATAAATCCCTCGACATCTTCTATTGTGCTTGTGCAATGAGTGAGGAAGCTACACCACTTCCCATTCCATCTCGTCGAACACCATAAAATAGAAAAATATACCCACATTGAGACGCACACTCGTTTCTGCTGGGACATCGATATAATTCAATGCTACCCACAATGGACGTAGTCGGCGACTCGGGACTCTTTGAAGATATGCAACTCGGTATGCGGAATGCCTCGTTGGCATATGATTCGATGTCGGAACTGGATATGGAAGGCGGTGGCAACGCATCATTTATGCAGCTACCACCTGACGAATGTATGCATGTGTACAACAACGTGTCTTATTGGAATGTGTCCTGTGATAACCTGCTCCAGTATAGTTTACCACTGTATGGCTACTGTATGCCGTTTCTGGTTATCATCACGGTTACAGCGAACTCGTTAATAGTTTTAGTGCTGAGCAAGCGCAGTATGGCAACGCCCACGAATTTCGTTTTGATGGGTGAGTATCGTTTCTTTTTATTTATCCCCTTTTGCCCCCATTAATTGGAAGAAGGAACTCCTTTGAAATGGATCCTTGTGTCGTTTCATCTTGGGGTTTGTACCTCATAAAGTTAAGCGGTACTTCGGTGAATGGCTGCATATCTTCGGTAGTACTTTGATGACATTTTGTGCACTCAAATTCCAAGCGATTAATGGTAGATCCATGTCAAAGGAAATGGGAATCATAGGCAGTTTCCCATGGATGCTATTGGAATCTTTTTTTCACTCAGAATGAGGTTGCACAATATCCCTAGGTTCAGACTTTGAATGAGCTTCGTTTTGAAGGAAATCTTGCTCCATCTCTGGGGAAGTGGATATCCTTAGCTAGAAAAAATGGACAAATATTTGAACAGTTTTTAGTCTTGATGCACCTTTGCACATATTTTTCCTTTTTCTGCCTATTTAACAGGAGCAATTGCTATCCCACTGTACTTCCAAAAAGAAGACTTGTTTTTCTGATGAAAGTGTTAAGTCAGTTGCAATTATGAAATTAAAATTCACCACATCAGCTCAGCACCAAAAATCCGCCAATTGGAAGAGCACAGAAAGAAGAAAAACACACGTTGCAATTTTATTTGCAGGGTTCCCAGTCCCAGAGATTGAAGGGTGTTTTTTTTAGAGGTATAAAACTTTGAAATGGAATAAAACAAAGATGATATAAAATTTACTCTTTTCGAAAGATAATCTTCTGGCATTTTAATTTAAATATGATTTCTGGCTCGGACGTCCAATTTTCGATGACTTTTTCCAACATTTGTGGCCGTATAATCGTACACTTCACATATCCCAACAGAAAATAGTCAAGCGGTGTTAAATCGCACGATCTTGGAGGCCAATTCACGGGTCCGCAACGTGAAACTATTCGGTTACCAAACGTTTCCTTCAATAAATCAATTGTGGCACGAGCTGTGTGACATGTTGCGCCGTCTTTTTAAAACCACGGCTCCTGCACATCATGGTTGTTCAATTGATGACCGAAAAAGTCAGTAATCATGGCTCTATAGCGGTCACCATTGACTGTACCGACTGTAACGTTCTGGCCAGGATCGTTTTCAAAGAAGCACGGACCAATTAATCCACCAACCCATAAAGCACACCAAACAGTCAGTTTTTGTTGATGTAACGGTGTCTCAACATACACTTGAGGATTATCATCACTCCAAATACGGCAGTTTTGTTTATTGACGTATCCATTCAACCAAAAGTGGACGAATATGTTGACTAAAAATGGACGTAGTGCGCGATACGTATTTCGAACAGATCCACGATTTTCAAAATAAATTTGCACAATTTGGAAGCGTTGTTCAGGCGTCGGTTTATTCATGTTGAAATGCCAAACCAAACTAAAAATAAATCACTTGATAACTGACAAAATGGCCGCCAATTAAAATAGGGTTGCCAACTTAAAGTTCTATATCTCTAAAAAAAAAAACACCCTTTATAATCTGCGACCCAGCTCTGCCCTCATTGCAAGTTTAAATATTCAACGAGAGTAAAGTGGTCTGAAAGGCCTTATTCGGTCATGTACAGTTATTGCTTTTGAACAGTAGAAGAAAAGCAGCAAAGGAATAAATTTCCTTTCGCAATTATTTCCGGCAACACTGAAACCCAATTCTCATTCTATGGGTCCGCAAGGAAATCTCTTGAAACGATTTATGTTCACAGTGGCACTTCTCATCAAGTCTGGAGCGAGGAACTTGCACTCTGCCATAACCCAAAACAACCGCTTATTTTTCAAATTAAATCCTGCTCAGACTGACTAGGAAACCCCAACCCAATATGTAATCAAAATGCACAAATGTTTCGAAACATGAACGATTGCACGTACCCGTAATTTTATTATGTACCTTCGGAAGGACTCATCGCATCTTTAACCTGCTTTCGGAAAATTCGTTTCGTCTTAGATTTGTAGTGGAACTCGATTATTTTATTGACCCTTACTGCCCCTGGGTGAAATTGAAATGGAGCTCCAGTGGAGTGTGGCACGTTTTACAGGAAGCTCCGATTAAAATTGAATTTCAGGGAATATACCTTACGAAAATGTTCTACGGACATTGGATTGTTGCGGATCAGTAGAGATAATTCGGTTTGTGGCTTTCTATTCACATCCCACTCAATCAAATGGAGTTGCTTCTACTACTTTCTTGCAGATTGCCTGAACTTAAGACGATTTGCAATGTTCAGAGACAGATATTGTTTTCGGTAAACATTTTAAGCTAGAGACATAAAACAACGCTTGAAGGTGGGCATAAGGTATAGGAGTGTGCATTTTTTTGTCTGACTGTCCGGGAGCAGAATGGATTTCTCTCAAACCTGACAAAATTGGGATAGGTTAGCTCAGAGCTCGAAGCCATTTTGTATTTTTCATTCCAGACCCAAAACTAGAGGCATTTTTTATACGAGAAGCTTAAAAAAAAATTTTAAAACTTCTCGAATGCTGCTATAACGATTCTGATTAAAAGGTTGTAGTTGTAGATTTGAATTTCGTTTCTTGTCAGATGGAAAATATTTCATGTCCGAGTGAGATCTGCAAACTGTTTTTTTTTTTATATAATACTATAGCTGACCCAGCGAACTTCGCTCCGCCCGTTAATGTAATGAAAGTAATTATTCCGGGTATGCATATGCTGCTTCATATAATTCGGTTTAATAATGTCGATGGGTTTCAATCAAACCGCAATAATTGACGTGTTGGCCAATATTCCGCTTTTTGATTGAATTGCTTTATGGAACCTTTTTCGCTCTATTCCCGGGTGCGGATATTCGCCGAGCTAGCCGCATACAATTGACCATGTGAGAAATATAGGAATTTAAGGCTTACAAACAGCGATTGTACATGTACGTACATGCGACTTATTTATTTTAATAGCGAAAGCGAGAGGCACAAGAAATTTAAGATGCTTAGGCCCTAGCTATTGCCATACGTAAATCGAAATCTTTTGCTTTTTTTTCACCGCTTAGACCTAATGGTTGAACTCAATCTTGGTCTTAAAATGTTGCTTATGAATTATAAAGTTAGTTGATCAAAAAAAAAAGTAAGCAAATCTTTTAATTTTCTAGAAAAATAATTTATTCATTTATCCGTAGGAAAAAACTTTTTTTCTGATCAAATTTTCAGTTAATTACTCAAAAAAAAAAAGAATCTTTATTTCCGCCAGCAAATCAACGAGAGCGAGAGCGGCATGTACTGTAAAAATACTGTTAACATTTTGTTATTTCATAAGTCAATACATATTCGCGTGAGTAAAGTTCACCGCGTCGAGCGTTTTATGAAAAAAAAAAAAGACAATTTAATTATTATCTGTACCGCTTTATTGACTTGGTCACTTATGGACCTTACGTATCGATTACAATTAACAAAAGTTACTTAATTTATATTATTGACAGCCCGCCGTCCTTAGCGTCGCTGCAGCTCAATACGGAATACGTACTACTGGTCGCTGACTTCCGCCTTTGCTTTGGCTTTTATATTGGTTTTCTGCTGACGCTGCGTTGTCGACTTGACCCATATTCGCAGCGTTGAAATCAATATAGGAAGCAATGGCTGTTTGGAATGTTTGGTTTGCATTCTTTTGTTGATTGTTGAAATTCGCTGAGCTAGCTTCTGATGTTGTTGCTCTGGCTGGTTTTGGGGGAGCGACAGTTGTGTTTGGGTATGTTTCTCGTACTTCAAGTGCAGACTATTTAAAAATAAAATGTTTTTTTTTTCGATTCAGATGAAAGTGATGATGATGAGCAACAACATCGCGCTTTTTAAGTTTATAGACCCCGTATTAATTTTGAACCTGACGAAAAAATATTTCTCGAAAAATTCCGCGTTTCAATTAGCGTGGTGGATAATCTTGTTGACCGACTTACATATAAATTAATGTCACCAACAAATCGAAACAAAGCTCTTAGTCTTCGAAGTTCGACCAACATTTTTAATAGCTCTGCATGGGTTTGGGTCTGGAGCTCAATACCACACTATAGCTGATATGCATGGCGACGGTATGAATACTGTTTGCCGTTGTGTAGCTGAAGTCATTTCTTCCATAAACGAGGTTGAATTTCCAACTCATGTCTGAAAACGTGAACGCCATTATTAAGCAATTTTTAAGTAAGGGGGGCAGAAGTGTGCGGTGCAATCGATGGAATTCTTATTAATATAGATGCTCCACGAGCCAACGAACCGGATTTCACGGACTTTTAGTAGCACGCTTTGCTTGCTATCTAAGCTTATTTGCCTGCGCATCGTCTAGCCGTCACGGAAGCACTTGTACAAATGACTTGTCCAAAGAAGGGAAATTTGCATAATTAACAAGATCTTTTTTGGAATATTTTACAGTAATTATAGTTACTTGTTAAATCGGCATATATAGCAAGTGCCTGTAGAATTGTTATACTGTAGTTTTGTGGTACAGGCCCTATCTATTCATATCCACATCAAATATCTATGACTTTTCAAAGCGGACTCTCCCAGCTGCAGGATAATTACGTTTTGCTAAACTCTGCATAAATACAACTATAAATAGCAGGGAACAATTGATGTAAGTTCAGTTCCGTTTTAGTAAGGCTCTATTGATGTAAGTTCAGTTCCGTTTTAGTAAGGCTCTCACCGTTGACTTCCCCCCACCAGAGGTAAGGGGTCAATAAAGTTTTTTTTAAAACTGAAATGAACAATAAAATTAATTTGCATCCCTTCCTCAACAAAGTTACAACAAAAATGTATACCTTTAGGACTTCAAACCCATTTTGATATTTCCACCTTCTCGTTCAGCGAAATAAAAAACATCCCTGTCATATCAGATAGCTGTACCACCGAAAAACCTTTATTTCAAAAGCACTGTATACATTTTTCAAACCTGAAAACCCCCGATGCAATTGCACTTTTCCCTCAAATTTTCCCAGCCGTGACATGCCATTACGGTAATTCCCCGTTCCCTCAGAGAAGAATGTCCCGACTGAGCCTGACGTGCTCGTGGTATTTTTTGAACAACACATTTCCCTTTATAGTCCACTGAGCTGAAATTCGTCACCTACCTACATTTCCCACCTCATTGAGTCGCGACCTACACCTACCCCAATATGGGTTAATAAAAATGAAAACTTCCATTCCCCGTTATGTACACACTTTCCCACTGCATTATACCTTTGAAACACATTTACTTACCATTACCGTAGCTGCTGCTTGGTGACACCATCATAACCTACAACTGTGTTCTTTTTTTCCAGCTATGGCGCTCTGTGATATGTTCACGGCGGTATTTCCTGCACCAGGACTCTCCTACATGTATACGTTTGGGAACCATTACAAGCCACTATCGCCGGTCTCGGCGTGTATCGCGTTCTTAATTTTTAACGAGGTAAGTGCTATTACCCGAACATTAAGGGGCACTCCCGCTCCATCATTCATAATTCCTTGCACCCTCTGTCCCGCGCGTCCTCCGTTAGAAATGTCAAGCATCACCGCATCTCTTTACCCGTCAGACCAGCACACCTTGCATGTGAGTTTGAGTTACACTCTGTAAGGTGTAAGTACTGCTCGAGTAGCTATACACTGCCGCGGCTACACCTCCAACTCGATATGAATATTAAATTATGTCGTTAGGGCTGGTTAGGTGGCATGTTCAGCAGGATGCGAATTTAACTAGCACCGCTTGAAAAAAAATAAAACACACCTCAATGAACCAGGAAGGAGGGGGTGTTTTTTTTTCAACAGTCCTCATGGAAGAGGTAATAGCGGATAGAGACTACTCCGTGGTAATGGTTGAATGGAGTTTTGAAAAATACTTTATTTATCTTTCCGGGCACCATAGAAGATCGCAGACTGTGCAGTGTGTGGTGAAAGTTTTATCGCTTAAGGATGCGCTGCTGCAGTATCGGGGATATTCTGAAGAACATTTGCCCCAAGTAAAAATCCATCTAAGCGTATCTTGTGGCGGGGCGGGAATGGTGTCAAGTTTTTTTTAAGGATTTTCTGCAATATGCTTAGCAGATAAGTCGCATTCGCGTTCACTTAGGGATGCGGAATCCAAGTGGAGCTGCACAAAGCCGGATGAAGCGCGAAAAATATGTAAGCCGCATCGCCAACTTTGCACCTTTCAGGAGGCGGATATAGTCCAGGTATGTTCTTGTGATTTCCCAAGGAGTTTACTTATTTGCGAACACACATTTTGAGATATTTTTTTCTGCCCTACCGAACCACAGAAGACCCTCGACCTATTTGAAGTGAGAAGCGCTATAAAAATAGAAATGTCACAGTAATTACAGGCGGGATTTATCTGGGTCGTACTTTTTACAGCACAAGTTGGTGTAGATTGACGAACTAACTCCTTTTGACACGTGCTGTTAAATGATGGTTTTTTTAGGGCTCATACAATCATGTTGAGACCTAACATGCTTTCGGAAAATTCGCTAAAAAATTAAGCAAATTAGCTGTACTCCACTGAACTGAAAAGCAGGACTAGAAGAGCATGCCCTGTTTTAAAATTGGCACAACCACCCACTAAATTTGTCAGGTTAAAGTCGAAATGGCACAGCACAAATGTCAGTTGAACTTAACTTCCACGAAGCTGTACTCAAACATTTCGACCAATAGCGAAAGTGGCTTGAGCGTGGTGGCTCATACATCACGAAATATGCGAAACACAACTAGTAAGAGTTTCATAAATCGCAGTTTCATATAGCAGCCCCCCGATCGATGCCAATGATTTATGGCTTTGGGTAGAATATTTTCGATAGCAACGAGCTTCATTAGCATCTTTCCATGCGTCGAACTTTGGCGGTGAATGATTTTATTCATAAATCGAGATTGAGCCTATTTGCATCTGAATGAGGAAAAGGACAGCGTACATTGGAAATGCAAGATTTATGCACCACCATCGTCGCATCATGTAGCATCAACACAAATGTATAAAATAATGCAGAGTGATGGGGATGTTTTCGCAGAGTTGCAACCAGCGTTGTACCATAATTGGAAATGTTACAAAGCTGCATCGTAAATTCAAGGACGAAAGGACAAAATAAATAAACGCGGTATCTGGAAGGCTGGATTGTGAAGATTTGTTACAGCACCGGTTCTCTTAAGCCCCCCTGAAAGGGGCTTATTTTATTAACCGCTGCACCCACTACACTATTTAATAAAGAAGATCTATTGCAATTTTTGTAATTTTATAAAAAGTCTCTCGGACTTGATTTGGACCGCAGGAGCGCAGTAGATCATTTAAAAAAAATATATTATACAAGAAAACAAAGATCAATTGCTTAAAACTATATTAATCATCACTTTAATGTTTTTTTTACACAATAAGTTCACAATAAGTTGGCTTCGTTCAGAGGTTCTTCACAGGGGTTATTTTTATGCATGGTTTTTGAACAGCTGTTTAAGAGAATGTTTATCAAACAAAAAATATGCTGTAGATTGGATTTAGTGGCAGTAGATTTATTTTTTGCAAAAAGTGCAGTAGATCTACTGCTTTTGCAGCAAAGTGGCAACGCTGATTTGGACTCAAAGAAGCTTTACAAATTACAAACCGTCACTAAAGATGAAAACAAAACGTGCAGTTCCGCTCAGGGAAATTGTTCAACAGATGTTTGCAAACTGTCACATTGAGATTTCCCGAAAAATTGTCAAAGACTTCAAGTTTTCAGACTCAAAATGTGGGATTTCTGACGATACAGGGAAAAA
The DNA here is from genome assembly GCA_951230905.1 of Cheilosia variabilis. Taxonomy (NCBI): domain Eukaryota; kingdom Metazoa; phylum Arthropoda; class Insecta; order Diptera; family Syrphidae; genus Cheilosia; species Cheilosia variabilis. The sequence goes on from OX579677.1 coordinate 65,592,377, forward strand.
GATCGATAGGACTCAAGTTGACTTTTACTCAAGTGGCTAGAGTTCTACTCGGGATTATTTGTATTCGAGTCCCTTCGTAGTCCAGTCTATTAAACTGAAACAGCCTGTCTTATTTTTCAGAGTACTTCGAATTTAAAAATAACATTTACTACAAAATAACGCATACATTATAAATACACGTACAGAAAGAGACGACATTTTTTAAAAACATCTTTATTCATAAATGCATTGCAGAGTCTGCCTAACTTTACACATCTTCCATAAAGGTCTTGCACGGGAATATGTGATCATTAACAAGATTGTTGACAATAGAAGTTTAGAAGTTGCGTAAAACAACATAGACGCTGCTCTTTTTATAGTGGATAGGTGAGAAACGTATACCGCCACCGTCATTAGTCGAAATGTGTTCTTTTCTATTGTAACATTTAGAGATCTAAATGATCTCAGCTTTGTTTTTGTCATATTTTAGCGGATGTTCGTACCTATTTAGACACCAACCTCGATGATAAAGTTATTACGCGATGTATAACCAAACAATATCGTCCGAGTGTTGTTTCGATATCTCATGAATCTGCCTGAATACTTAAACCAATTAAAAATGTTGGCATGGAGCATTAAACATCGGCCAAGTATTTTGTTTTACTTTTTCCAATCGCTCATTGACGTCTAAAAAATACACAGGAAAATGTGCCGGAGAGCAGCAGAAGAAACAACAAACTGAACTGTAGAGAAAAACATTGTCCAGTCGTCTATATAACTTGTAAAAAACTTTTACTTCAGTTTCACTGTTTGGATAAAGTAAAATTATAAAAAGACTTGTTACTTAAAATGTTCCCCCATTTCTACTCCAGTATAACTCAATTAACTTTGTAAATGGTATGAGTTACTCGCGTAAAATAAAATCACAATTTCCGACTGAAAGCTTTCAATTATTTAAAAAAAAAAATAGTTGCCTCAACAGGTTCATATACTACGTACCTTGGGCTAAAATGCTCTCAACCATTCGTTTGTATTGGTTTTTGTGTTTGGGAGGAACGGAAGGAACCTTCAAGTTTATACCGAGAGTGAGCAGCGGAATTGAGAAGCAGGTCCAGGTTAGTTATACCCTCAGCTGATTGTCAGACATTCGTTGCAATGGAAAAAAAAACTTAAGATGTAATTTCTGATTTTCCGGGGATTGAACCTGAGACCCACCGCTGCGGACCCTTAATTTAATTTTTGGAAGAAAATCGCATCAGAAATGTCTCGAATTCTTTTAAGGAAATGTTTTGTGTAATTTTTTCCACCCAGAGCTCTTGATCCGCGTGGGGATGTTCGTCGTCGTCTTGAAAAACACTGCAATTCATATCCAACCCTGGAACCACTTTTTCGTGGTCATTTCTATACATTACATTTCAATTTCCTTGTCAACAATCAAATTGAGACTGAGGGACTTACCAATAAACATTTTTAGTTTCTAGACTCTACATTTTAGTAGTTCACAGATTTCAAATTTCGCAATTGTGAGCTTCCGTAAATTTAAAGTCGGGGCTAAAATTTGTTATTAGTACGGCGCTGAGTCTTCTAAATGAGCCCATTATTTCAATGCCAACAAAAGTTAAATGCTTATCACTTAACGGTCCACTTAACAGCCATATAGACAAGACTCTTCCTAAACCCCTCTATTAATCGTTAACTCCCGAAGGCATATTTCGAGGGACTGCAACTGCAACTTATAAAAAGAGTCCTGTTTGAATGATAATCTCTTTGTTCAGTAAAACAAGGTAAAGAAGAGTCTTCAGCACGCAATAGCAAGACTTACAATCTACTTAACGCTTCTGAAATTCAGCCTCCTCATTTATGTCAAACAGAAGTGACTTTTGTGTATACTAGTTCACGGTACCATTTGTTACGGCGCATTAACACCAGGGGAAATGCGCCGTACTAATGACAAATTTTAGCCTCTAAAATTTAGAGTCGAAACTTTTTTTTTTTTTATTGGTAAGGTCCAATAAGTCTGCTAGTAAACTGCTGTCAGTGGGCCTTACTAATAATAATTTTTAACTTTCACAGTAAATATTTTGTAGGTGCAATTTTGTATGGAAAATGTTGTCATTGTGAGTTCGAAAAATTTAGCCTGGACACTAAAAATGATGATTAGTATCGCGGAGTGTCATTCTACCTTACTAATAATCAAACTCTGTAGTGAAAATGTAGAGCATTAGTGAAACGGTGCCAATAAACAATTAGACCTCCACATTTGCTAGTGCGATAACTTTCTTAGAATCTATTACATTTTTTATCATCGCAGAACTCAAATTTTAAAATTAGTTTTCCTGAAAAACAAGGTCAATGGTTTATTTTACAACGAGGATTTTATTCTAAAAAAAAGGAATATATAAATTGCAAATTGCAATTTGCAATTTGCCCAACAGATATCTTTCAAAAGATTTTTGAAGCTTATTATAAGCAACAAAGAAAACACAAAATAGAAAATGCACAAAATTTCCGCTGATCTGTCAAATATCATTATGCAAATCAGTAATGCCCTATCGTCCGATCGGACGCTATTTTCTGAACTTTTTCTAGTACGCTTTCCCTTGTTTTCTAATGCATCACGATTGATTTCTGAGCCAATTTATGTTGTTATAAGATCTCTTTCAAATTATTCAATAAACGGAACATTGTTTATTAGAACGCTTTGCATCGTAAGATCACATTTGAAACATCGTAAGATCACATTTGAACCATTTGCAGGTGAATATTTTTGAAAAAAAATAATAGCCTGCTAGTCCATTTCCGTTTGAACTACAATTTGCCAAGCTACGAAACAGTAATTGCAAAAGTAGGTATATGAAAGTGTGAAAATAAATATAATTTCATCTTGTAAAAATTGAAAGCCGTGGACTTCTACGCAAAAGCTGTAATGTGTTCTTCTCTATAAATTCACAACACATAAAACATAATTATGTATATTTTGAATTCGCGCATACTATACTACGCACAGTCCTCCAGAAGTTTCTAAGTTTATTATTTCCCGTGGGTTTTTCTGAATGCTGACAAATCTTGAATCTATATTTTCCGCGAAGTCAATCTTTTCGCGCCAACCAATGATTCATTAGAGTCACACTTTCGGGGGTCACAAACTTCTTTTTCAAAAAGGGTTTGGTTGAAGCCAAATATCTACCTAAGGTACTAAGTACTGAGAATTAAAAAAAAAATTATTCAGATATGACCTGTCCAATCTTAAGTGAACAGATAATATTCTCTTTGAAAGTATTGGAAAGATCCCAAACTTATAATATATCAAATTTATTTTTTACTAAGCATTCGTTACTCGCAATCTATTAAAAAAGGAAAACCAAAAAAAAAGCACAAGTGAAACAAGAGCATAAACCATTTCATTTAATCAAAATATTTGAAATATATATTTCAAGTGTTCAGAAATAAAACAAAAATGCAATATTTTTCAATTTGTATATTCGTTTGTACAAATTTGTATTTTCTAGACGTAAAAACCACTTTCCGCATTGTTGTATTCCAAGGAATAAAGTCAGAAAAGATTTACAATTTACTAAAATTAGTTTATAATTATAAACGCTCAGGCTGAACGAAAGCGTATGTAAACTCGCTCCTTTTACGAAATTCCATACCATCATTTAGGATGGTTGGGCAACATTCCTCTTCAAAATGACATTAAGGGTGGATTTATTTAGCTAATGCCCGAGATAAACATGGGTTTCTCAACATTAACATTTAACCCTACAGTTAGCGATATTCTGGCAACTATATTTGTTTATTGGTAAAGGGATTTTGGAAAGTGTGGGGTTTTTGCGTAAACTGCCAGACTAAAGTTGATTATTGGTAAGTCCGATTCACTTTTAGACCGCGGAGAAAGTCGAGACATACACCAAAATAACCACTGTATAGATTTATTTCTAAAACTCGCATAGCTGCAGGCCGATCTCGGCAAATCACTGTGAATTGTTATACTGAACATTTTGTCTATTTTTCGTTGCTGAGATATTATGTTCAGTCAACAAAATTTTATTTGAGAACTGAGCTAACGCCCATCTGCCAGAATATCTGGACCCAATGAGGCATTAAAGGTCCTAGACTTGTTCGAGCAGTGGCTAGTGTGTTGAAATACTTAGCGAAAAGTTCTCCGTTCAGTCCCTGAATAATACTTCTTCGAACTCAGGTATTTTTTTCATAACCCCTAATAAAGTTTCCTTCCGAAAACGACAAATTGCCCTTAGTCCCAAAATAAAGAGAAAAACTCACACAAACGAAAGGTTTGGCATGAAAATTTATGTGTATATCAACGAGTTTAAGTTATGCACGGCATTTCTTTTATTATATACCCGTTGCTTCGGCAATTTCCTTATTTATTTTTAAGGTTAAAACAAGTACAGACAACTGCCCCAAGATTCCTAAATATAAATTCATCTCGCGAACGTCTGACACCAGGGATGGAAAAGTCGATACAATTGTATCGAATTCGATACAAATGAGTGTGCTCGAGTACAAAAGTACAATTTGCATTAATTCGATACAATTTATCCATCTGAATCTTTCAAATTCTCTTTTGCAATTTGTAAAGCTTTTCCTAAGAAACCAGTTGAAATAATCGAGATGATGATGTCTTTATGTCATTTTGGAAGACAAGAAAATTAATATTCAAAATTCCTTTCTAAATTTTCTGGAGTATTTTTCATCAGAAGCAGTTGTATCAGGAAAATCTAATTCTATGTTGAAATTTGTTTTTGAATTTGTTCCTAATGAAAAAAAGAATATTCAACAAATTAACAATGAATATAGAGCACTGCTAAATAATTCAGCAATTTAAATATTATTCAATTTTAGAACTTTGAGCTGAAGTAAATTCAATTAAAATCGAGTGTAATGAGCTAATGTTTGAAAATATTTATCAAGCCGTTCTCGCTATTCCTCATCAGCAAATGTCGAAAGGATTTTTTCTTGCCAGACATTAATAAAGTCCAAATGTCGAAACCAACTTCAAGTCGACACTTGCCGGACTTTGATTGAAACAAAAAAATTTATTAGAAACTCATCCAGTTCGGAGTTTTAAGTTGGCAGTATTTTGAAGATGATGCAAATTGAGAGTGTAAAGCCTGGGGCCTTACTCTGTAATTCGATTCTAAAGTCAAATCGTTCGAATTCGGAAAATATGTACTAAATAACCGAATATTTTTGGCCCCAATTGGGTGATATGGACTTGGGGGACACGTGGTTCCAACAGGACGGCGCCACAAGCCACACAGCGAATGTCACAATCAATTTATTGGAAACCAAGTTTGGAGAACGTGTTATCTCACGAAATGGTCCAGTCGCTTGGCCGTTAGACTATTTCCTGTGGGGCTACGTCAAGTCTATGGTCTGTGCCAACAAGCCAGCGACGATTGAAGAACTTCGTACGAATATCGAACGTGAAATTGCAGCAGTATCGGCCGATTTAAGCTTGAAAACCGTCGAAAATTGGGTTCAGCGTCTGGACTTCTGCAAGCGTGCCCGTGGTGGCCATCCAAAAGAAATCGAGTTCCATACATAATGGCATCGAACGTACTTTCACAGGAATAAAGAATTTCATTGATATCCAAAACCAAAAAATATTTTGTAGCGCTCTTATTGAAAAACCTTTTACATTCGAATTTCTGAAATTTTATTCGTTATCTAATTAGCATCCGGAAAAGTTTTGCTGAAAGCCAAAATGTAACTATTTATTTAAAAAAAAATACATAAATAATATTTTTTGATAAAATGTTATAAATTAATTGAAGAAAACATAACAAATATTGATATGATGATATTTTTGATGACTTTATTTTGTTTTAAAGGGAAATCACGAACAAAAATATCAATACAAAACAAAATCAATTTGAAATTATAATTGATTTATGTGTTCCCATCCGGATTTATCAAAGGGCTATTAAAAAACTGCGGACGCACGCAGAGCTTCAAATAATCCGTGGAAGCGTTTAGCAACCGACTTGAATGCAGCTTTTCCACCAAATCGGTGGAGATTCTGTAAATCGAATGGTGGTAACAAACAGGATTTTTGTATCTGGAAATGAAAACGGAAAAGAAACAACAACTGATGACGAAATTATATAAATGTATAATAATAATTTATTATCTTTGAATTCTTTCTGCAAAACAAATTTGTTCATTAAGACACAATGCAACTGAATCCATATCCAAAGTGAAATTCAATTTTTGAAATGTCATTTTTTGACAAAAACCAGGTCGAGTCTCCGAACATTTTTTCGAAAGTTGCAAAGTTTTCTTTACAACTTTACCTACCAATTCGAAAGTAACACGGAGTAACATTTGAAATTAGAATCGGAAACAACTTTCAAACAGTTTTTTCTTTCGAATCGAAATACAGAGTTAGGCCCTGGAAGAGCTCATAGATTAAAAATATAAACTATTTTTTTGTAGGTTTGTATAGTTTTTCTAAGAAGTCATTAGTGTTTTGCTGATTTATTTTTGTTTATGTTTTTGAAAATAAAATATTTTGAATTCACTTCTGTACACGAAAAAACGTTTTCAATACAACTGGCTCCATTTCAGTACGATCTTACAACAGTTTTCAGTACAAATCGAAAATAGCATTTTCGATCCCTGTCTGACATAGAATATGAACAAGAACATCCACCCTGACAGAATGTTCCAATAAAAATTGCAAACAAATTGGGTTTCGTTGCTTCTTCTGTACCTGTCAGTAAATGCTTCGGTTTTGATGTTACAACGGAAATCGAAATACATCCAACGATAATGTCAATGCGACGAATTATGACTGTATTTGTGCGGCAATCAACTTGTCATCTGGAAAGGCATCACTTTGAGGTGGGGTTTCTCAAAATATCTGTCACAGCGTGGCCTCCCAATCCAACATCGGGCCTGTAATTGACCTCCTGACCCCCGCATTATCACTATCATAAGAAACATTTTTTTTCTTTTTCGTTTGACACCTTTGTTAGCTTGGAACCAACACACCTGTCTGAGGGGCCATTAGGTGTTTTTTTTTTTTGATTTTTTTCCCTCGTTCTATTCCCAATGTTTACCTCGCATCTAATGGCAAACGTAATTGAATTGAGAAATGATTGATGATAGCCTACCCTCTCCACGGCTAATCTGTTCCATGGGAAACGGAACGTAAATGCCAATCAGACGCGCACAAAGAAACGAAAACATCCTCCGCAGTGCAAACAAATCAGACAGGGCAAACAAAGAAATAAACAAAATCATAACTTTGAAGTTTCTCGTCGAAGCGGAAAAATTAAAGGACGCGTTGTCCCATCGCAGTGGGGAAAATACCCACCCTTTGCCATGTGTCGCATTGGCGGAGTATTAGTTGCCATAAAAACGATTGCGACTTTATGACCTGTAAATATCTCATCATCCCATCAGCAGACGAGTACTCGTCCTTCCATCGGGCAAAACTCGTAAACTTTGAATGTTATGGAATCAGATTTTTATAGCCGCTTTCCTTATTCCGGCCGCTTCATGGTTTTCCTGTCGGAAGAGATTCAAGTTCCCAACAAGAAAAGGGTAGGGAGCCTATGGAACCCACTTGAAGTCCTGATAACCCTTTGCTCCTTGTTGATTGTTTTATCTCTGATAAACGTAGACCTCCCCCGGTATACCGAGCTCATGCACGGGGTGAAATGATTATTGCGTCTAACTTGAGGGGCTGGCTTTATCTTACCCCATTGCGACTGGCAGAAATGTTGATTAAAAAAATGGAAGGAAGCATAGGGTCAGAGAGCAGCTGAAAGGGTTGGGTGGGGGCAGAGTAAACCAATCGATTCGCATCGATCCGGTTGGGGCCGTCGTCATCATTATGGCCATGATTATGATTACCTATTTCCCGCCGCCGCCGGGGGCGAAGGAAACTGTCAATAAAGGCATGTCACAAGATAAGAGTCTGCCGGCGGGCTTAGATCATAATGGAGCTGTGAGTTGCAATGTCTGCCTTGCGTGCAGACTTTCTTATCGCAGCTTTCTGTTTCTCGTTCAGTGTCTAGTGAGTTAAGGGATCTGTCAAGGATATATGATGGGCGAAGAATCAACGTAATCTCAGCCATTCGATTGGACAGTAAATTGACCAAGCTAATCCAGATTGTGGTGGTCCAAATGCGGACTGATAAATTGTTAATTGAAAAGTTGCGAGGGATGGCGACGAGAAGTTCTCCAGCTGTCCTTTGTGTTTGTACAAGCGGGCTTTTTATATACATCTTCTCGGTTCCATTGTGTATCCGATGGCGGTGCTATAGTATGTCCGTTAATCACAATGAATAGGACTGGGGTACTTATTGTGAAGTTTATGCTCCCCGACAAATGGAATCTTTAAAATGGCAGACTTCCACGAGAAAGAATGGGACGTTGATTCTAACTGAATGGATCGCCTACTGCCGTGTTAAAGTCGGCTAGCCGGCTTAAAGGATTTAACTTTTGGAAGTTGTTACTGGATGCGGCAAATTATACTAAAAATAATATTTTTTTATTCAAAGGCTGAGGAAATATTTTGTTTTTATTTTTTTTTTATTATTATTATTCTGGCAACACTGACCGTAACTGGTTTTGCGTTGAGTACAAAATTATTATCCTTTTGCTAATAAAAGGTCAGTTGCTAGCTGAGGCTGAACTTTGACAGGTCACTTCGACCATTTTTGAAAATATTTTTCTGTCATTCTACTGTCAATGTTTACATGATACATTAACGCATCAAAATCGTAAAACTCTACCAGCGATATTGTGTCGTTTTCAAGAAATGTTCAACCCATTTATAAATACTCGCTGACTCGGCTTAAAATTTATTAAACTATTAATATCCCTTTTGATAGTTGAACCTCTCTTTTGAACGAATGAAACTCCCTTGGAATCAAATTGAATTCAATGCTTAGAAACGGCTTCTTGATCGGTCGACAGCAGCGCGACTCAACGGGTCAAAAACTATACCATCATCCTAGGAGGAACCTAACATACCCATCCACAAAATTCCATTGAAATCACCTGTCGGGTGGCCGCCAAAACTATCATATCTTTATCATATCCAGAAAATTGCATTTAAAGTATGTTCACTAAAATGCTAATAACGCGTATAACCAATTCACATACAAAAACCGTATATGCATACAAACCTTGGTATTGACGTCACCTTTCATTTAAAGTTAAAAACGGTTCACGCATTAAGAGAACATCAATTCAAACACAATCCGACTTAATTTGATATTATATTTAGAAGGAGATAGGTGAAACACGAAATGTGCATACAGCGCCACCTGTCGAGAATTTTCGGAATTTTCATTTTTCCCAAACCATCCCTGATTCAAGAAAACAAAATAAAAAAAAGTCATTCAAATACAAATCACCCGACTATATAGATGTTGTTTGGAAAAAAACCAAAATGTGTTTTTCACACAACAGACACATACGTTTTCCGATTTCAACCAAACTTCACAAAAACCATATATGGACCAATTCCAAAGATGTGTGCAAGTTTGGTTAAAATCGGAAAATGCGTTAAGGCGTGAATCGGCGACAAACGAACACAATTTTAAGGCTCAAATTTTATATATATATAGATTAGTAGATATAATGCAAACGACAAAGCAACTCTCAAGGACAAATTGACTGCAAGAAACATTTTAGGAATTGAATTGAAACTAATTTAAGTTTTCTTTTACTAGAATGTTGCTTATTTTGAAGACCAAAAAGCGTACCTTCCATTCCCTGGCATTGTCAGCCTAATGAGTGATTTGAGAAGCTATGTCAATATTCTACAACCAGTTACGCCATTAGTTTATTTATTAAAGGTCTTTAAATTGTACAGCACTGGAGTGAAGAGCTACTAAATAATCAATTTGAAATCAATAAAGCTATTTTTTAAATGAGTCAAAAACATACCTAGTAAATTTAGGGAGTAGGACAGATAATATTTCGCTCCTTCTATACTGGGCTAGCTCTAAAAAAAAAAGTAACGTTGACTTTTCGTACTATGGCATTTTCTCTAACACATATTACGTCATTCAAAAAGTCCATAGGATGACACATAGATGGCGTCACTAGAAATTTTTCCATAGTACTAGCCATTGACTTATTATATATGGACTGCTGGTAGACAGCTTCGCGTTGGTTCCAACATAAGCGCTTGCTCTCGTGGTTCGGAGCGGAATAAATTGGAAACTCACATCTGACGTTTCCATTTCGTTGCAGATATAAGTACTTTAAGAAATATAGATGTAAGCAATTTATATGATGAATTAAATTCTCATGTACTCGAATGTGATATTCTTGACAATCATAAGTATTTAGTGATCAGAAATGTGATTGAAATATACGCTTAAGTATTATTACATCATGTTCTAAAATTAATAATGAAAAACAACAAAAAAAAACTAATTCGCAATAAATATACGAAAATTGTGCAATTTATGGGACAATTAAAAACGATTTTTTATTAAAATTTTGTTGGTTCCATCTGTAGCACAATTTCGAGATGACATCTACTGTAAACAATGCCGCAACAATTTGAATTTCAACCGTTTCACTTGGCAAATCCACTCACGCCCAATAGGTGGCTCTAGCATTCTATGCAGAAATCCAAGATGGTTGTCATTTTGTTTCACTTATTTTTCGCATAGAACCACGAGCGCTAGTTATGTTGGCGTCATTTTCTGGGCAGAGATTGTATGGAAGTGACATTTCACTAGCAGTCCTTATATAATAAGTCAATGGTACTAGCCTCCAAATGGTGTACAAATTTGACAGCAATCTGACTATTGACTCGTGAGTTATAGCATTTTGTGTGAAGCAACTTTTGTAATTGAAAAAAAAAATGGAAAAAAGTCAATTTCGAGTTTTGATAAAGCATTGCTTTTTGACGAAAAAGAAATCAGTGGAAACCAAACAAAGGCTTGATAAACATTGTCCGGACTCTGCTCCATCGAGACAAATGGTAGAGAAGTTGATTGCTGAATTTAAGCGCAAATGATGCAGAGCGCAGTGGACGCCCAAATGAGGCTGTTATTCCAGAAAACATAAAAAAAAAATCCACAAATTGGTTATGAACGATCGCAAATTGAGCTAGCTGCCATTGTAAAGATATCAGATGGTAGTGTTTTTACCATTTTACACGAACATTTGGGTATGCGAAAGCTCTGTGCAAAGTGGGTGCCGCGTGAGCTCACAGTCGACCAAAAACAACAACGAATTGATGCTTCAGAGGAGTGTTTGACGCTGCTAAACCGCAATAAAATCGAATTCTATCGTCGATATGTGACAATTATTCACTTCACTTCACTATTACACACTAGAATGCTTGCTGGAAAGAAATGCATGTCCAATGATGAAGTAATTGCTGAAACTGAGGCCTTTTTTGACGAGAAAGAGAAATCGTAATATTAAAGTTAGAAAATCGCTATACTCGTTGTATCGTCCTCGAAGGCAATTATGTTGAATAATAAAATCGAGTTTTGTCAAAATTTTGTTTTTTTCTTACTTATTGAATGACCTAGTATATCCTTTTGCGCCGTCACTAATCGCAGAAAATCACTCATCTCATAAGAGCTGTTTAAACTTTAAGGTTGCATCAATCCACCTACGAAATAAATCAAACCATAAGTAAAAGGAGTCGTACTTGCACATGTTCATAACTTTTGAAAATATGTAGGCCGCAGTTTGATTCAAGCATCACTCCAGTTCCGTCTCTATGAAAACTTTATTTAGTTCAAAACGGATCTCATTGCACCGCACAAGAAACTAGCTGTAACCGGCCGGCTTTGACTGTGCCCAGGAACTTTGTCCCTTAAAATATGATTTTTCGTATGAGGAACCGACAATGAAAATCAATCTATATTATTTTCCTGCAAAACAACACAAAACTCCATTTCATGGTAATCCCCCGTCATAGTCAGGTTACCCAAAAGTTGCATCCACTTACAAATTTCCAAAAAACTACTTCTCAATAACAGCAGCACAAATTACACACCAGAACATTCTAATATGACATCCCTTCATCACAGTTATAACAGTTGCGGAACAAGTTTCACAAGTCAGTTGACTCTTGTTTGCCAAAAAAAGAATTAAAACTTTCTCCTACAGGGATTTGCGGGTAAAACTTTGTTACGTGTGCGGGAATTCAGTTGCACTGAATGAGTATGCATGGGTAAATCAGAAAATTAAAGACAAAACACGGAAGTTTTCCAATACAATAAGTTACGTGTGTAAAGAGTTTATTTATTTTCAGGCAGCAATTTCATCGACTTGCTTGTATTGGAGCCAGTTCATTGAAGTACATATTCAATCCAATTAAGACTTCTTCTGTAGGGCATTGCGAGATCAAATAAATCCGATTTTCGGAAGGACAAGACGTACCGAACAGGAAGCACAATGTGCAGAAAGCATGTAAAAAGAGTGTCTCCGAGGGGGCGGAATCTCCAGTCCGAACCCGAGCTACCAAAAACTCAATTAACAAACCGAATAAAACTTGGTTTTCTTTTAAAGAGGAAGCCACCATCGTCTAAATATTTATACAAGTCCCGCATTTGAACTTGACACCCAACCGCCCGCAGGAGTCTCTTGAAAGTGACAGCATTTCGTTGAGGTATATACCCTACATCTGGAACGTGCAACTCTCCCTGTCCGATGATGCGTCCCACTGTGATAGCTACCCAGTCGCTCTATTAGAAATGCAACGTGACAAGCCAATGGAATGAAAACCACAGCGAATTCACTGCATACGGGAACGAGTATCCCCCCCAAACACGTTCGCTATTTATTGGACCTCCGGGGGGTGGTTTGCTTTATGGTTTCAACCTTTCTTACCGCCAAATCTGCACACACGCTTACGTAACACTGAGGTTATGGTCTGTTTGTGAGAACGGTAATAGGAAAATAATTAGTTGGACTTGTTCTTCAGAGCTCCTGCTTTCGGTTTTATTTTATTTGCCAAATTAAATTTGCACTCCAAGTGTATATTTAATAATTCATACATTCCCCACTCTCAAAGACGTACAATGTCGCCGCCATCTGCCGCTCTGCCACATATGGAGTGAATAATTCAGTTGGACGACTTCATGAATATGCGAACGAGGCACAGGATCAAATTGATCACTTTGCGGAATTGAAAGCAATAATTAGTCGAATGAAAATGCGATTTAATTAAATAGCTTCACTGTGATTGATGGTGTTCCAGACCCAGCAGGGAAGAAGAAACTCATTCAAATGATTCTATGACACGTCAAGTCGATTTGCATAGTCAATTTAGATGCTGAAACCTGAAAGAGGAAAGTCTTTCGGAGTGGTCCACATGGGGAGTTCTTAATCCCGAAGCTCTCAGACTCGAGAGCTAGTCTATCTCACTATTTAAGAGAAACCACTTAATTGGCATTGTGTTTTGAGATATTTTAGCCGCTGGGTGACTGGTATATTGTTGCTCGGGCAGATGCCAAGACTCCAACTGCGAGTACATCACAATGGAAATAAATAGTAGGTACTTTGTAATTGTTTCTAGTTTGTTGGAGTTTTGTTTCTAGTTTTGTTTGATAATGGGACAAAGGGGCGTAGCAGCTCAAACACAAAAAAAAACTATTTCCCGACACCCAAGGGAGCAGGTGGTTATTAATTTATTGAGTTTTTGGTAGCTTGGACCGCTCGGTGACACTCTTTTTACATGCTTTCTGCACATTGTGCTTCCTGTGCGGTACGTCTTGTCCTTCCGCAAATCGGATTTATTTGATCTTGCAGTGCCCTACACCAGAAGTCTTAATTGGATTGAAAATGTACTTCAATGAACTGGCTCCAATACAAGCAAGTCGATGAAATTGCTGCCTGAAAATAAATAAACTCTTTACACACGTAACTTATTGTATTGGAAAACTTCCGTGTTTTGTCTTTAATTTCCTGATTTACCCATGCATACTCATTCAGTGCAACTGAATTCCGGCACACGTAACAAGGTTTTACCCGCAAATCCCTGTAGGAGAAAGTTTTAATTCTTTTTTTGGCAAACAAGAGTCAACTGACTTGTGAAACTTGTTCCGCAACTGTTATAACTGTGATGAAGGGATGTCATATTAGAATGTTCTGATGTGTAATTTGTGCTGCTGTTATTGAGAAGTAGTTTTTTGGAAATTTGTAAGTGGATGCAACTTTTGGGTAACCTGACTATGACGGGGGATTCACATGAAATGGACTCGTGCGGTACTGCAGTGTAGAGTTTTCTGTTGTTTTGCAGGAAAGTATCATATATTTATTTTCATTGTCGGTTCCTCATACGAAAAATCATATTTTAAGGGACAAAGTTCCTGGGCACAGTCAAAGCCGGCCGGTTACAGCTAGTTTCTTATTAAGCAAAGTAGGAAAGGCAGTAACAATTTATTAAAATGACACGTACGACAATTAAAACATGACAAAGCATGAGAACATGAGTCACAAAATATGAATTTGAATTTAGATGATAAATATCTAGTTCCTTTTAATGTCAGGTTAAATATAGAAATTGCGGTCATAGATCTTTTTAGTCAGTTCAATCTTGTTCAAATAAATAATTTTTGTAATAGCCTGAACCGCCAACTAGATTTGGTATTTGTCGATAAGGATTTTGATATTTCTATGGACCTTGTTAAGATTCCAGTTATTGATAACACCGTTTATCATAAAAGTGTCTTTCTAGAAGTAACATTTTTTGAATATATGCAAAATGTAAAAGTAAATAGTACTCAAACATTTGATTTCAAACGCGCTGATTTTAATGTTCTTTACTGCTACACCGTGGAATAACTTGCTTACAGGTACTAACCTCGAGTTTGCATACAAAGTTTTTAGTCACCGTGTAAAATATGCACTGGATCAGCTCGTTCCATAGAAGCAATTTAAGTCAAATTCCAATCCTCCTTGGTTTAATAAAAGATTATCCAATTCAAAAAATCGGAAGATTAAGGCATATAAATTATATAAACGTGACAAAAATAACTCATTTCACCATCTAAAATACTTGCAGTCTCTGTAAGAGTTTGATTATCTTAATAAATTTTTATACAAGAGTTACGTATTGTCAGCTGAGTCTAAAGTCAAATAAAATAGTAAACATTTTTGGACCTTTATTAGTAACAAGCGAAAATGCATTGGCCTCCCAAACTATATGCAGTAGCTTGAAAACGAATTGAGCGATACTGGCACCATATGTAAATTTTTTGCGGACTACTTCAAATCCGTTTATTGTTCATCGTCTCCAGTTACTCTTCAAGATTTTAGCTCTCTGAATCGGGTTTCTGCAGTTAAGCCCATCGGATGTCGTTTGTGCATTAACAGGCTTAGATGTTAAAAAGGGTGTAGGTCCAGATGGGATCTCCCCCATATTTTTGAAAGGATGCGCAACATCACTTGCTTTACCATTATCTATTATTTTTAATATATCCCTTAGGACAGGTAATTTCCTTAATGAATGGAAAGTGTCTCACATATCACCTGTTTTAAAGGCCGGATCCAAGCGCGAAATTACTAATTATAGACCTATACGTTAGCTATCAGCCATCCCCAAGATTTTGGAAAAGATTGTGTGCGATAAATTAAATTTCTTTGTCAAGGAAATCATTTCCGATTCTCAACAAATGCTAACTAACCTAGCAATTCTATGTGAAACTTTGAACTTGGTTTTCAGACTGATATAATTTTAACCGATTTTGCCAAGGCTTTTGACAGAGTAACTCATAGAGTGCTGATCCAAAAATTAAGATGTATTGGGCTTGTTTCCCCTCTGTTAGATTGGATATCTTCGTACCTACAAGACCGTACTCAACACGTTAAGATAGGTGGTTTTCTTTCAGAGCCTATCTTTGTAACATCAGGTGTTCCGCAAGGAAGTCACATTGAGCCCTTGCTTTTTGTCCTCTTTGTTAATGATATTCCATCTTATATTCGTAATTCCACCTGCCTTTTATTCGCTGATGACTTAAAAATCATTCATATTATTCAAACTGCTGAAGATTGCTTGCTTCTCCAAGATGATCTAAAGAGTGTAGCCAGTTGTTGTCAACGTAACTTGTTAGACTTAAACGTATCTAAATGTCAAAGACTTACTTGTGCGAGAGGCATTAGCCCAATAACTTTTAGTTACCAAATTAATAATGTAGAGCTTGAAAAAGTACTTCTAAAAAAAGACCTTGTAGTCATATTGGATAAACAACTCACTTTTAATCCTAATGTTGACTACATTGTGAGTAATGCATTTAAAATGCTTGGTTTTATTAGGCGGAATACGAAAGAATTCTCTGATCCATATGCACTAAAGGCTCTGTATTTTGCATTTGTTAGATCGGTTTTGGATTATTGTAGTATAATCTGGAATCCTTACTACCACAATTAAATGCCAACACACTGGACTTACCTCCCACCCTAATAAACACTCTATTGAAGTGTTATCGCCTCTAGGCTCGTCTGATCACTGCACTATATCAGCTAATTTCTCGTACTCCGACCACAAAGTTAAAGAAAAAGCTCCGAAAAGAACCGTATGGCAATACGAGAAAGCCAACTGGAGCGGGCTTAACAACTTCTTTAGGAGTTTTAACTGGTCGTTATGCTTCCTCGATACCGACGTGGATGCCGCTGCTGATATGGTGTCTAATGTAATCACCTTAGGTATGAAATCCTTTATTCCTAATAGGATAAAGAGTATTGTACCAAAAGTAAGCGCGTGGTATGACTCGAGCTGTAAAGAGAGGTCAGTTTTCGGTCTTACAAAGCCGATACATCTAAGGAAAACCGAAAAAAGTTTAAACGAGCCAGAAATGACTGCAATGCCCTCATTAAACATGTCAAATTCCAATATGACCAAAAGTTGAGGCAAAAAATACTACGATGTCCCAAAGGTAGTAAAAAACTTTTGGTCATTTGTTAAAAACATAAAGAATTCGGCCTCTTCATCAATCCCAACGCTCATTTACAACGACATACCAGCCGTCACCTCCTTAGATAAAGCCAATCTGTTTGTAGCGCAATTTGCTGCTAGCTCAATGCTTCCTGATTGCGCTTTGTCTCCAACTGTACTTGAGATCGTCCAATTTACTATGGGACAAATCCATTTTTGCACTCGTACAGTCGCGAGAGTACTCTATGATCTGAACATAAATAAATCCGCTGGTCCAGATTGTATCTCCTCCATTGTTCTGAAGAGGTGTTCTTCCACGCTGGCAAAACCATTGCGTAAGCTATTCTATCTGTCCTATTCTTCTGGACTCTTCCCGAGAAGATGGAAAACAGCATTTGTCCAGCCTGTTCCCAAAAAAGGCGATTCTTCTTCTCCCTCGAATTACCGAACCATAGCACTTACGTCCATTCTTTCTAAGAATTTTTTCTAGTCATGGAAACGCTGATAAATCGTCAGCTTATGAAATATCTTGAATCACGGAAGCTTCTTAATGACTGGCAGTATGGTTTCCGTAGCAATAGATCGCTTGATATTTCAAAGGCATTTGACAGAGTTTGGCATCATGCTCTTTTGTCGAAAATGCGTACTTATGGGATCGATGCGTCTCTTATTCAATGGATTAGAAACTACCTTTCTGGTCGTTCAATTCAAGTTGTTTTGGACGGTTTCAAGTCTGATATTCACCATATAAATGCTGGTGTTCCCCAAGGCTCTGTTTTGTCTCCGACTCTCTTTCTCATTTTCATAAATGATCTTTTGTCTACAACTTCTAATCCAATTCACTCCTTCGCTGATGACAGTACCCTCAGCTTTTCATACTCGTTTCAAGACTCACGTCCCTGCTCTTCGGCCGTAGAACTGGAACGGCAACGTATGCTAAGCTCATTAAATTCCGACCTTGACAGCACTATAAAATGGGGTTCAGCTAATAGAGTGGAATTTAATACTTCTAAAACACAATTCTGTCTGCTGTCTCTAAAGCGAAATCTGAATCTACAGCCATTATCCATGAATGGCACTTGCATTACCGAAACTGAAAGACTCTCCATTCTCGGTATGTGTGTTCATAACAACCTTCGTTGGAATGACCACATACATGAAGTCGCTAAAAACGCTCCGAAGTGTCTAGGTTTCCTCAATCGGTGCAAGAAATATTTTACCCCTTCTGATCTGGCTATAATAAAGGGTGATTTTTTAAGAGGTTTAGAACTTTTTTTTAAAAAAAAACACAAAAAATTCGAAAAAATGAATGAAATATTTATTTGAATCGATAGTTTGAACCTTGCAATTTAATGTTTAAAGATAATTTCATGCAAATGTTGACCGCGGCTGCGTCTCAGGTAGCCCATCCGCTGAGTCCAATTTTGGCATACTCTTTCACACATATCGGCCGGTATCTCACGAATGAATGCATGGATGTTGGCTTCCAGTGCGTCAATCGAAGCGGGCTTGTCCCTATACACATTAGCCTTGGCATACCCCCACAAAAAATAATCTAATGGTGTCAAATCGCACGATCTAGGCGGCCAATTGACCGGCCCGAAACGTGAAATTAACTGTTCACCAAACTCGCCTCGCAATTGCGCCATTGTTTCGCGTGCTGTGTGGCATGTGGCACCGTCTTGTTGAAACCACATATCATGCAAGTCAAGAACTTCCATTTCGGGCAAAAAAAAGTTTGTTATCATCGCTCGGTAGCGTTCACCATTGACAGTAACGCTGCGATTCGCATCATCTTTGAAGAAATATGGCCCAATAATGCCGCCGGCCCATAATCCGCACCAAACAGTGGCTTTTTCGGGATGCATTGGTAGCTGTTGCAATGCTTCTGGCTGATCTTCACTCCAAATGCGGCAATTTTGCTTATTTACGTACCCATTCAACCAAAAATGAGCCTCATCGCTGAACACAATTTTTCGATAAAAAAGCGGATCCTCGGCCAGCTTTCCAAGAGCCCATTCACCAAAAATTCGGCGTTGTGGTAGGTCGGCTGGCTTTAGTTCTTGCACCAGCTGTATCTTAAAAGGCTTTACGCCCAAATCCTTCCGCAAAATTTTCCACGTAGTGCTGTAACAAAGGCCTAACTGCTGGGAACGGCGCCGAATCGACATTTCGCGGTCTTCTGTCACACTAGCTGATACGGCCGCAATATTTTCTTCACTACGCACAGTACGTAAACGTGTTGGTGGTTTAATGTCCAACAAAGTAAATTTGGTGCAAAATTTGGTCACAATCTTCCGAATAGACTGCTCAGAAGGTCGAGAATGCCGATCATAAAATGGAAGCAGCGCGCGATGAACATTTCGAACCGAGCACGAATTTTGATAGTAAAATTCAATAATTTGCAAGCGTTGTTCATTTTTAAGACGATCCATGGTTAAATTGCAAACCAAACTGAAGCTGTTTGACAGTGACACAAGGTACTAAACACACGTCAGCTGTCAAAACCAGTGTTGCCAAAACCAAACCAGCTAAAAAATCACCCTTTATATAAAACATACATCCGCCCAAAACTTGAGTATAACTCCCACATCTGGTCTGGTGCGCCAAAGACCACATTGCACTTACTAGGTAGAGTTCAAAATCGTGCGATTAAACTAATCGGAGATACGAATAATGGACTTTCTATAAATTCGCTTGAACATCGTAGAAATGTTACGTGTCTCTCATTGTTCTATCGTTATTTTAACAAACAGTGCTCAAATGAAATTTCCAGCTGCATTCCTCCACCTCAACAATTCAACCGCAATACTCGTCA
Organism: Cheilosia variabilis; assembly: GCA_951230905.1. Lineage (NCBI taxonomy): Eukaryota > Metazoa > Arthropoda > Insecta > Diptera > Syrphidae > Cheilosia > Cheilosia variabilis. The sequence continues at coordinate 65,612,071 of OX579677.1, forward strand.
TGCTAGCAATGCACTTCTGTTCACCCTTAAGCCTATTTTCGGTCGTACTACGAAATATAGAGACTCATCCATAAGCCGTTCAACACGAATGTGGAATGCTGTACCAAGCTCTGTTTTACCTTCTTGTTACAGTTTGCAGGCATTTAAGACCAATGTGCATCGGTATCTACTGCCTAATCTGTTCCCATTTCCCTAATGCCCGCGCTGTGTATTTCATACTACAAGGTGGCGCAAAAATAAGCTTCCGATGTTTTTTGGCTGTAATTTAAAAAAAAAAATGAAAAACTTTGATTCTTCTTGTGGATTATTTTTATTTGGTCTTTTAATTTTTTTTACATCAAGTCGAGAATATGATGTCATGTAAATGGCCGCCGCCACAGTTGATTGTCATATGAGCCCTTTTTATGGCATTTTCCATCACTTTGGCCAAAACTTCCGGCGATAGGTCCTCACATTCTTGACGGATATTGTCTTTAAGAGCTGCAAGAGTCTGAGGCTTGTTGACATAAACCCGCGACTTCAAAAAGCCCCACAAAAAGAAGTCTGGAGCGGTCAAATCAGGCGATCTTGCTCATCATTCCTTCCTCATCACTCATGATTATTTTTGATGAAAAATCATCTTCCTCTTGGTGGTGATTAAGGATGGCTTGAGCTTGAGCGTTCTGGAGCAGTGTAGCGTAACATTGTTTATTAACGTGTATTTCGCATGTGTTTACTACACAAATGTCAAAACAGAACTGACATTAGGGGCCAAACGCAAAATTTATAGCATTTTCTGATAGGAGGATTACTTTTGCGCCACCTTGTACATTATAAGAGTAGTCATATCCTCTTTAGCGCGTGCTTAATATAAAAAAAAAAAGAAAAAATCAGTCCTACAGAATAGAAAGGGTCCAAAAATGTTTAACTAGGTATGTTTTTAAAAAGCTAAAGTGGAATATAGAAACTCCACCCTCCTCCACTTAACGAGATGCCTTCTTTTTAATATACTTACTCTTGAAAATAGACGCAAGCATTTTAGTATCATGTTTGTAAGAGATGTAATAAATTGCCACATTAAATGCCCCTATCTACTAGAGCGGATAAACTTTTATTTTCCCGAAAGATTGTTGCGTATGAGATTTCATCTTCGTGGTCAGTTTTAAGGAACAAATTATGGCAGTAATAAACCAATTGAGCGTTGCATCAAAGAATTAAATTTAGTTATTGATCGCATTGATGTTTTTCAAAACTTTTCTAGAAAGTTCATATTATAAAAGTTTTTTAAGTTGTCTAAATGGGTTTGTAACTCAAATTGACGAACGAATAATAATAAAAATAGAAACGCGTTGTTGCAGATGAAAAATAAGAATCTATGTTTCTAAACAAATTTATTTTACATCATGAATACTAAATTTTTCTATTAACATAAAAGCCTTAAAGTTAAGGGAACTATTATGTCAGTTTGACAGCTTGACAGTTGAAATGTAAATAATGTTCTGTTTTTTTTTGTATATAAGAAACTTTTTGAATAAATCCGTAATTATTACTTTTATAACGTTGGCAGAAAAACTGTGTCGTTTAATTTATCCGTTTTAACTGACCAACGGGAAGATATTTCATTCTACTGTACAGTTTTCCTTGTACATATTTTTTCATAATACAGTTGTTTAAGAATTAAACACGCGTATACGACATATTTTTTTGTTTTGCAGAAAACTGTCATAAGCATACGGAAACCTTTCCCAACTTTACTTTAGCAACTTTTTTCCATTTTGTAGCGACAGCATTTTAAACTTTTTTCACTTTATTTACAGATAATGCCAGCATTTTTTCATACTGCGTCCATATGGCTGACAGTCGCGCTAGCCGTTCAAAGGTGAGTACTCCATTATCCACTTGCTGGGTAAATGTTGATAGAAACAGCAACGTTACACACAAACATGTGCGCATCTTTATATGAAATTCCTAAAGCTACGTTAGAAAAAATGCTCACATCCCTCTCCGTTTGTAGAAATAAAAGTTGACCTAAAGTACCTATACGCACTGCTTGTAAACGAGTACATCCATGATACATCCATACCTACTTCAATTTCGATAGAAACAAGCACTAGAAAAAAATTCCCTGGAAACGCACGTGTGTGCATACTCGTATGTAAAGTGTTTGTAGTGGCAAAGTTTCGCAGAAATATAAAATGAAATTGTTCGCCAAGCAAATATTATGTCCCAGAAGTTGAGAACCCAATAAAAACCGAACTCCCATTATGATTTAATAAAATCTAAGAAAAAAAGATTTTTTACTGGGATTTTACTGTACTTTACTGGAAGTTTTCAAAGAAATGGGAATTTATGCTTTAGATGCCTTTACAATGACTTTTCCAAAGACCGCAATGAATCTCTCTCTCGACTTAAAACATCAATAGAGGAGGACGAACTTTTTTGCGTTCAGCACAAACGGTTTATGGCTTTTAGCTCTCAGCTGGTTGACTACAAACAGACACCGAAGAAAGTGGCGCGTAGTTGGTTTGTTGTTGGGGTAAGTGAGTTGGGTTCTGCCACCGCAGCATTGGAATAAGTGAAATAAAGTGCACGACTGGGTCGCACGAAACTTTCTCGTTTAGTGCGAGTCTGACTGAAATTCAAAGTCATTTAAGCAAATCTTTTTTTCGGGATGTAAGCGTTACTTGGTTTTAAGGGTTTTATCGAAATCGTAAACGGGGTTTTCGAGATATGAGCATATTTTAAAGTGAGCGCTTCCAGTGATTCGAATTGAAAATTAAGGACGCAATAATTTTGAAAACATCAATTTTATTCTTAGTTTGCATTTTGGTCAAAATCATGCCGTTTTGAGGTAAACTAGGGAAAACTATATTTTTTTAAAAATGACTTTTTCAAAAATCCATTTTACGATAATACAGAGAAAAACTGAGTTTTCCATTAAGTTAGAAATGACCATATTACCTTAGAAATAAATTTTTGTTACAATCGTATGGACCGTTTTCGAGATGTGTCCAAATTTCAAAAGTACCGTTACTCGATTCTTTAGCAGAAAACTGAGTATGCAGTTATGTTCATCTCAGCTACATAAGCTTAAATATCAATTTTTGTTGAAATCGTTAGAGCCGTTTTCGAACAAATCAAACTGTAAGCCCCCTCACTTTAAATCCGAAGTTTGAACGAAATCCGTTCAGCCGCTTAGGCTGTAGGCCTCGGGATATATAGACAGACAGACAGACAGACGGAGAGACGGACTTTTAATTTTATTTTGCGACCCACTTTTTGAGTTCGCCTATCATCGTAATGTCAGAATTGATTAACATCTCGAGTTCGAAATTTTGTACGAATACAATATCTTTCTCTTACTTCGTAATGGAGAAAGTTAAAAATTGTATTCCGAGACATATTATAATAAAGATCAATGAGGGCCGTTAGTAGGTCTGTATAGAGCAGGGCTGGGCTACTAAGAACTTATACGGAGCCCCCTTCTTTGACGTCCAGAAGAGGGCATAACTTGTTAGTTTCTCAGCCCAAAGAAACGACGACTTGCAAGAGTTTTTCCTCGTTTGATTTTTAAAGAGATGTCCGTTCCAAATGATAAAACAGAGTTGGAGCTCATTTTTGATTTGACCTTTTAAGGGTGAGTGCTGTTTTCCCAAACAACTTTGGGCTCGAGACTTTAATCAGAAATGGAGAACAGAGTTGGAGCTCATTTTTGATTGGACCTTTTAAGGGTGAGTGTTGTTTTCACTAACAAATTCGGGCTCGAGGCTTTAATCAGAAATGGAAAACAGAGTTGGAGCTCAGGAAACCAAAAAAATTGGGTCTGGCAGAAAGGTAGTTAAAAAAACAGAAACACTTCAGAAAATGTTAACTTTTCTGACCCAAAACCGTACAAAAATCGACCAATGAAATGTTCACAAGTCATTTTCAAAGAGTTTAGATCTTTATCCGTCTCCCGTTTTATTAGCTTTACTGGTGGAAATTATTCGTGGAACTAAATGCTTTCTACCACTGGAGCGATAGAACTCTTCACAAACTGCCATCAGTGGAGAATGTGGCGATCCCTAGCCTAAGCACTTATCCGCCACCAATTGACGAAGTGTTGGAAATCGCTGCAGATCTTTGGTCCGAAGATGTCAAAGAGGGCAGTCTGTTAAATATCGTGGGATTTCTCCCTGTATGTGGGAGTACTCATGTCCGACAAGCTTTCCGTGGGAAAAAGGGAAAAGCAGCAAAATCGTGGGAATTTTCAAAAATTCTGCCAAAAAAAACATAGAAACTTAAATTTTTTATTGAAATTTCATCAAAACGTGTACATTTCCGTAAATTACTTTTAGAAGTTAAATATTTGCATAAAAAAAGTTTCGAGGAAATTTTAGTACGGTACAAAAGGGATAAGGACCAAGCTTCGTGGGAAAAATGAAGAGAAAGTGCGAACAACACTGGTAGGAATGTTTCATTTAAAATAATTCCCTTACTCGAAACGTGCCTTTGGCAGCTGCTTGCAAGCTGCAAACCTATGTCCATCTTCAAATGTATCCACTCACCATCCGGCCAGTTAACACTCTTTATTTGTTTATTTGTTTATTTGTTTATTTATTTAAGTCTACCATTTTACAATTTACAGACTATATAATTACATAATTTTTAAAAAAAAAAAAAAAAAAAAAAAACTCTTAACATAAGAGAAAAATTATTTAATAAAAAAAAAACAAAAATAAAAAAAAAAAAAAAAATAATAATAAATAACTAAATATATGTATACATAGCAAAAAAAAAACTCTTCAAGTGAAGAGAAAAAAAAATGAAGTTTAAAAATTTATCGAAAAGAAATAAGGAAAAAAAACTTCCACTTAGTGTGCAAGAAAAAAAATAATCAATTACCCTAAGGGAAAAACTTGTGCTTTTAATAATTACATTCGTAATATTCTAAGCAAAAGTTAAAAAACCCTATGAGCAATTATAACAATTCATTTAACCGTTTTTTAAATGCAATCCTGTTGATCGAAATATCAACACTGGAATCACCGGAGTTGCATATTAAATTAAAACTCCTAATGCACCTTGTTAAAGGCTCATTCATTCCATAGCTTGTCGAATGATTAGGTTCATAAAACAAGCCATGCACACGTAACGGTATTCCCGGAACGTAAAAAGAGAGCTTGGACAGTAAAAACATTGAGTTTATTCTTCCAGAAGCGATGTCTTTTACAAACGTTATGTCCTGAATAAGTCTTCTCGTTTCCAGGGACTTTAAGTTTATTATCCGACATCTTTCTTCATAACTGGGCATTTCTACTGACCCATTAAAGTGACGAAGGCAATATCTTGAAAAAGACTTTTGTACACGTTCAATCCGATTTATATGCACCTGATATGCTGGTGACCAAATAATAGAACAGTATTCTAAAACAGATCTTACTAAAGAACAATGCAAGGTTTAAAGAGTTTGTATATCTGAAAAATCCTTGCTGTTCCTTTTAATAAATCCAAGAAGAGAGTTAGCTCTGGATATTGTGCAGTCTATGTGTTTATTGATTATTGTTTAAAGTGACGCAGCGTGAACGTCAAAGCTTCTGAAAATCACTTACGGTCAAAATGCTTTTCCAATGGCTCCCAGTCCGTCGGGGTTATTGATGAGAAATTAATACGGCATTCCGAAAGATGAATTGATGGATGTGTGTTGTGTGCATTGTGTACCTACTCCCATTTCATGCTTAGGTACACAAAGGTTCGAAATAAGACTGGGGAGGTGGTATTTAATATCGCACGTCAGCAAAAGAGGGATTGCGGCGGATATTAAATTCCATTTTCTAGGACAAAGTTCAGTGGGGCCGACATTTCAATACCTTAGTGGGCTTTCCTGGTGCATTCCATGTGACCCAAGAGACAACTTTGCCTCGGTGATTTGCGAAAGCTTCCCCGTTGTGGCCTCGCATAAGTCTATTCACTTTGCACTTACAAATCGAATCTAAAATTAACCATCTCTCACGTGTGTAAAATTTGTTTTTCCATTTCAGATACATTTACGTGTGCCATGCCCCAATGGCACGTACTTGGTGCACCATGGCACGTGTTAAACGCTGCACCCTCTACATTTGTCTGGCGGCGTTCGCCCACCAGAGTACCCGATTCTTTGAGCGCACCTACTACCCGCTCACCATCGACTGGAACGGCACCCAAGTGGAGGTGTGCCATTCGGAAACATCGAAATGGATGGAGGACTACATCGGCGTGGACGTCTACTACTTTCTGTACTTCACGTTTCGTGTCTTCTTCATACATCTGATACCGTGCATAATATTGGTGACGCTGAACATCCTGCTGTTCCGTGCCATGAAAAAGGCCCAAGAACGGCGAAAGGCACTGTTCCGCGAGAACCGCAAAAAGGAAAGCAAAAAGTTGCGCGAGGCCAACTGTACAACACTCATGCTGATCGTTGTCGTCACCGTGTTTCTGATTGCCGAGATACCGATTTGCATTATAACCATTTTGCATATCATCTCGTCGGCAATAACTGAATTCCTGGACTATCACATTGCGAATATATTTATTCTGTTTGCGAATTTCTTCCTTGTCGTCAGTTATCCGATAAATTTTGGCATTTACTGCGGTATGTCGCGACAGTTTAGGGAGACGTTTAAGGAGATTTTTCTATCTCAGGTGGCGGTGAAGAAGGACAGTTCGTCGAAGTATTCGATTGTGAATGGACCGCGAACATGCACCAATGAGACGGTGCTCTAGTTGTAAATGAGACGTTTCTCTTTCTCATGCAAGGGAAGGGAAATGGCTGCGTAAAGTGTGGACATGGGATGTGGTAGGCTGTCATGGTTCGTGGTGATTGATTGATTGATTTTCCTTTTAATTAAAACCGTCATTTAACCAAAAATTTGTATCAACAATGGTGGTCTCTTGTGGCATCGCACCAGCGATATCTTCCACCAGTTGTTGGGCATTGTTTGTTTAAGAAGAGACATCTCTGCCAAACTGTCAAACAATTGTGTAAACATTTCCAAATTCAAATCGGAAGGAGGAAACTTTTCCAATTACCAGTATAAACTAATTAACCGAAAAAACACTCACAAAAGAACTGCAATGTGCGTGCGGATTGGCGGCAATAAAGGGGTATATTTTAAGAAGGATTCGACTCTTGATTCGATTTTTACGCAGTGCGAATGAAGCTTATTTCGAAAATATGGCGCGAATGTATACCGGCACTAAAATCACGAAGAGCTGTAAAAAAATCATCCTGTTCCTTACCGTCATTTGGCAATTTGTACAGGAGAGTTTTAAATTCATTATTAAGGTGGTTCAATGGGCCTTGATAATTATTAGCCAAACATCCACTCGTTCGTAGCCAACTTCAGTCCTAATACATTGCTTAAGAAAAATGCTGACAATTACACATTCAATGCTTTGCCTATCTTTTAATGATTAAATCTTGAATCTACTACATTTTTGGCTGTCAAAACGAGAGGCAAGTCAAAATGGTTACTTTAATAGGCGTTGCCAGATGCGTTGCCAGATGCATTGCAAATTTGTTTCATTAAAAAATCACAAAAGCTCGTATGGCCCGAAATGTTTGTAATAAACACAACAACTACTCCCTTTTCCGACATTTAAAACAATTCCAACAAATCTATTATCGCTTATCATTCGTCTCATCGCAGAGGAGGCGTGTCCGCATCGGCTCCCTTCCGGAAACTTAAAAAGAGATCCATAACTATGAATCCCTCCAGTGGAAAATACTTTTGTTACATCGAAAACGACTTCCAGACTTCCTTACCACCCAGGGAATTTCACTCTTTTTTGAAACTTTTTTCTGAAGATTTTCTCAAACTTTTTAAAAGCCTTTTTCAAAACCGTCTTTCACTTACCGGCTGCGACATTTTTATTCAACAAACTACTTATAACAGCGACTACAGACTGCTTTAGCAATTGCTATTTGTATTCTAGGTTTGTCAGAAAGCGGCCCAACCGCCTAAAGGTTTCAAACGGGTCCAAGCTTAAAGCATGGTTTTCAAATACATTTTCAAATCATGAAGCAGTTAAGATATAAATAATTTTAAATGCTCAAACATTGAGCGTGCTCTGTACTCTTAAAGGAGGTCCGCCTTGATGCGATGTGGATTTCTTTGTGACTACGGTATGAGAAGTCTCACCTGGTGAGCAAGATTGACTCAAGTATACTTTGATGACATCTCCCTATATTGAGGTGTTTTTCCTACCAAATATCCTCGGTGACGTTTGTCATTGTTTTTCTTCCACCCACTTCAATGGGCACCGTTTATTTTTGAAGCCATTCTTCCAGATGTCTTTCTCCCTTTTTCCCAAAGATCTACACAGATTACCTAAAAACTGGTACCTGGGGTTAGGACTCGAAGACTTAACCCCAGGTACCAGACGGAATCAATGTTGCCAAGCCTATGCACGAGTATACTTTTAAGTTGTCTTTATTGAACAACACACCTACGGTTTAGAAAGAGTGGATACCTATTGACGATTGAATATCCCCTCTCCTCAATATTGTTGCACTTTAAAAGGGTCGGAGAGCTGTCCTTTTCCTTTCAGTGCGCTCTAGAGCGTTGGAAAAAAAATCCTCAATCACATAGCCAGCCATCGACAGCTTTTGCACTCATTCTCTAAGCTGTACTACGCCAACTCTATGAATATTTAAATAGTGCAAGCGTATTTATAACAAAATATAAGATCCATCAAAAATTGCATTGCACGACTGCTACCAGAAGAGCTTGAGCTATAAATGTTTAAAAAAAATAACTTATAATCCAAAAAATTACACAACAAATATTTTTTTAAATTCAATATTTTGTATGTAGTTTATCAAAGAAATCTCTATATTAAGCTCATTTTAAAATAAAATTAAACCAAATAAAAAAAATAATTACATGTATACAAATAAAAAAATACTCATTTAAATTGGAAACGATTGAGCCCTAGTTAGCCGATTTAAATGATTTTTTACAAAGGGGAACTCTGAAAACTTTTTCTGTTATTTCCTAAGCTGAGTATATAGAATATAAAATGGCTTTCATTAAAAAACCAATAGCATATAGTAAAACCCATAATAAATATATATATCTACATAAATATAAGTAAAGTTTGTTAAAAATCAATTTAGTCTTGCAAATAAATTGTAAAAACAACAGATTATTATAAATTACAACTTGTACTTGTACTCAATAATTGCACTTGAAAAAAAAGGAAGACTTTTCGTGACTTAGCTAATAAGTTTTGTTATTTTCTTTAGCAATTGTTTAATACGAATATATAGGGGCAAGAACATCTTATAGCAAATAAGAAGTTGAACATATTTACTAGCTATGTAAGGGATAACGATTTGTTCTGTGTTTGTAATAATTCCTAATGATATTTTTTAATTTGTAAATACATTGACTGTTTAAACAAAAAAAAAAAAAAAAAGAATAAGAAAAAACTGTAATTTCTTTGTTAATATTAAGTTTCCTTTGTGCGACCTTGTAAAGATGAATAAAAATATATTTTTGAAAAGTCCAACATGGTGTGAAGTTTCATTTTCAGAAGATCTAGTGTGTTCGATGAGAGAAGTCTAAAAGACTAGATCATGGTCAGGGGTGAGAAGAAAAATATCGAAAGCTATAAACATCTAGTAAAAATTATATAGTGTTTTACTTGGAAAAAGGTAGTTTTATATTTTCACTAACGAAATTTAGCAAAAAGCACAATTTTTGTTTTCTTTTCTTTTTCAGGATTTATGTATAAACAGAAGCTAAAAAGTAAGTGTATCAAAAGAGGACGTACATATTTGGACAGTGACGGGCATCAGACCTAGCACACTAGAACTCTGAACGCTCGGTGTGATTACACACAACGAATTCTGACAGTTGTGTGTTTATTGACAGTCAAAAGGCGATCAAAGCATTGGACAGTGAAACTATTAAATCAAAAACACAAGGTCACACGCTTACCGGACAAACAACATTGACATTGATAAAACACAAAGAGAGAAATGAGCATGCATCCTATAGCAGTGTAAAAAAGTCATTTGCTTAGTCTTCAGGGAAACTAAAAGAAATGTGTAGAATTCCTTTTATTTTTATTTACTATAACACACATTTTTAAAACATAAGAAAACATAAGACTTTTAAAATATTCAATTAGGTGCGGAACGTAGTCAGTCCTTAAGCAATTAAACAACGTCAACTATGTTGTGCACCAAATTACCAGCTGCTAGAAGGAATGGGATCATCTACCATTTCAGAGTCTTTTTTCTTTTAACAAACCTTTTACAAATAAGAGTTTTATGTCTGCAAATAAATAATACGATTAACTAACCTATCCATATCTCAATGTATAATAAACAGAAACAGAAAATATTTCGAAGTTCACCATCCGTCATAAGAAGAAAATGAGTGCATTCAGTAAATTTTTTTAACAAAACAGACATGAATTGATATCAAGTTCGTATTTTTGGTGCTCCTTTTAAAAAAGTTACCATAACCGGATAAAAATTACCAAATTACCAAACCTCAAAAAGCAAAAAAAAAATTACAAAATTTGGTAGAAAATTACCAAAGTGGCAACCGTGGTCATGGGCCATTGTGCAGATTTTAATAACCACGTGACGTTTAATGGAGCCAGTTCATATGAAGTAAGTCACTTAAGGCACCAAGTGACAAAGAACAGAAACAGAATCCCATACATTTGCAACAGCAACAGAATTAGGAACAGAACATAGTTTTTTCAGCAACAGAATTTAGCGACAGAAAAATGGCTGTTTGACGACGGAACGTAAACAAGTCTACTTTGATTGAAATGCCAATTTATAGTGGGGGAGAGGTTTTTTTGTTTGCATTTTTCTGCTTCTGTCATCTGGCTGTTTGTTTCGGATCGTACTATTGTATATTGTGTATGAATAACAAACTAAAAATGGAAAAAAAAAACTTTTTATAGACGAAGAGGAGAGTATATTAGATTTGGTGAGAAATCACCAAATAATGTATAATGACCGTCACCCAATATTTTGCGACAGCGACATGTTTTTTCAGTCTGTCTCTGTTTAAGTTTTGTGTAGCTTAGTGTTGCCAGATGGTTTTTGATGAAAGTAGTACATAGGGTTCCAAATCCTTGACTTTCTCGGACAAATGATGATCAGAAAAAGAGTACAAAACTAGGACAAAAAAAAACAAAATATTTTTAGTCCAAATTTGTTCACTTTCACATTAAAAACATTTGCTTTGAGAGAGCGCAAATCCAACACAATTGTTTTGACGTTTGGCGTCTCAAAAGTTCTGTTCGTTTCGAATTTTCATTTTTGAATTATTAATTCTGTTCGTTTATTTGATTTTAGTGATCTCCGACTGATTTTTCGATTTAATTATAGATTTAGACAAGCTGCCAAGTAGATAAGTGAAAATGCAATCACGGACAATTCCGGACATTTTATTAAAACTATACCGGACTTTCCCCGCAGATGCAAACAAGAGTACATGTCCGGGAAAACCCGGACTGATGGCAAGGCTAGTGTAGCTGAGCGAGCAACGTAAACATAACCAGAATTTACTACAGAACGAAAAAACTTTCTCTTCTGTTTCAGTTTCTGTTCCTGTTTCTGTTCTTTGTCACTTGGTGCCTTTACCGGGCGACTCGGCGCGTCACGTCCAATTAAATTTTAGTATACCTACTTCTCTGTATGGCAGCTAAAATTCAGCGCCCATTTTAAACCGGATCAAGGAATATTATGGGACGGAGTTTTTTTTACTTTTTCGTATTGCACAATACTCCCATTATGCCCCCAAGCAGTTTTGAAACTTTTAAAAGAATAATGTAAAGCGTTTCCTCTCCTCCCAAAAAGAGAGAAAAACATTTTTCAGACCGCTCCAATTCCAATTTCCTCTCCCAATACCCTTACCGTAACATGCAATTGACACTATCCGTTGCAGGCGGCACTTGCACACGAACTATTACGACCATAAAAATAAAATTGTATTGCCGTCGTTAACAAAATGTTTGTGCCCTCAACCAAATGGCATCGATACAGAATATCCTGCCGTTTCCAGTTTCCATTTTCGATCGGGTATTAAAATTTAATTTTCATAAGTGCCTGGCAACCAATCCATGCCTTAACCACCGATAAGCGAACGAGGTTATTCAGCTGATCAACGCCCATCAACGCATTTCGTGGGCATTATGATTCGCAGAGAATGGATTGCATCGCGAAATTTCCATTCGGTTTGATTCAGGGAAATTGCATCCCTCCATTCGAAAATAATTAATTACACGTTCTGTGGCTGCTATGGGTAGTTGGCACTGCAGTTTAATATCCTTGGAAACAATATTTTAAACCCAACGGTAATTGCTGCAGCACCTGGTAGCTGGTAGTGTGCTACCTGGGGTTGTGCGCACTCACGCGTATCGCCCTCATATACGAATAATTGCCCACAAAACTAACCAAGTTGTGGGTTGTCCCCAGCAGCTGTCTGTTTGCTCGACTGCATCAGGATTTCATTGTGGTGCAGGATCTCTGACTCAACCCCAAAAAGCGCAAACTTCTCTGCCCTCGGTATGGCGATACTTTGGTAGTTTTGTGGAAATTTATGAAATTACTCCCAACATGATGTTAGTCGGTGGAACAACAAGGCAAGTCGAACTTCGGGCACCATGCTGACTGCAGAAACTTTTCCCAAAATATGGTCGTAAGTGTTCAAGTTCAAATCACTGCAGAGGCTAATAAGGAAATGGATGCCACACTTTAGAGCACTTTCGTATATTGATTTTCTTGGGTATTCATTTGGTGTCCTTATCCCTGGTATTATCTCGTTGGATAATTGAAAAAGAACACTCTGAAACGTTGTAAGCGTGATTATTTTGAATTAATTTCCATGCGCACACGATGGAGTATGAGGGTATCCTGCGGCAGTCTGACCTTGCATATGATAAATCCAAAGAGCTGCTATTAATTACATTTCATTTTCCCAGCTAATTGTATTTGCCTTCGAGGACTCATGCCTACAGTGCAAATATTTAGAAATATTCCGAAAATTATACGGGTGCCAGTGAAATGAAAATTAATTACAATAGTTCCTGTTGGTACAGCGAAATTAATCATCCAATTTTGTTTTTGAATTACTTTTTTATTCAAATGATTTTGAGTGATGGAAATCTTTATTTGAACCTGTAAGCTGTAAATTTGTTCAGTTAAGTGGAAAAGATGATATCCGTCAAGTGGCTGCTGCCAGTGTAATACACATTTGTGACCGTTTTATCGCATTTTCCATGACTTTCCGCAAGATTTCCTGTGATAACTGTTCGTCGAATTTTCTTCTTTAAGCCCGTATGACACTACATTTTTTCCTCATTTTTATAATGTTGAAAAGTCAGCGGTGTGTAAAAGAGACGAAAAGTGTATTACGAAAGGGGTAGCAATTGTTTGCAAAGCAACCGCAAATTTTCAATAGAATTTATTTTCAAATGATCTTGAAATGTCAAAAAATGCTGCGAAATGTGATTTGAATTTGAACAAGTTATTAATAACTTGTTGGCATAAGCCCGCAACTTCAAGTAGCCCCAAAGAAAGAAGCCTGATAAAATAAAATAATATAAATTTAATAATTAGATAAGGGATTAATATGGAAGGAGAAGTTTTTTGTCAAGTTATACAAATCAATGAATTTATTCAATTTAATCCTTCTATTACATCCACGCTCTTGCTTGACCGTTTTATACCGCAGCTGTCTAGTTCGCAAATGTCAAATGTGATTGACGTACGCCGCCATTTGCAAAAATTAAAACATCGTAATTAATTTTGCGCCACCTTTGTATTTATACTTTGAATTGGTAGGTTTCCTGGGGGTTTTACTATGGTGCCACTTTTGATTTACTGTTGGGTTGCTCCTTTCCCTTTATTTAGCTAAATATTTTCCACATTGGTCACATTTTACTGTGGGACGTTGTCTCGAGTCGAAACTAACTACAGGTTGTTTTTAACAGAGAAGTTGGCTAGATTTTAACAAACATTGAATGGGTTAAATTTTCACGAGTAAATTGGTTAAAACCAACCCAGTGATAGGTTATATTTAAACAAGACTTATTGCTTGTTTTTAACAGAGAAGTTGTTAGATTTTAACAAACATTGAATGGGTTAAAAATTGATAAAAAGTACGGTTATTAATAACCAACCGGTGTGTTAAAACTTCAAATTGGCTATGTTGTTTTCAACAAATTTACTTATTAGCTTTTAACAAAAACCAAAATAAAACGGTTTGGTTGATATTAATCTACTAACTTGGTATACATTTAACCTTTTTAACTCGGTAGTTCTTAACAACAAATACTCGTTTATTTTCTACAGAGACTAAGTTAATTTTAACCTAACTAATTTTTTTGAACCGAGCAAAAATCGCACTCGGTTAAGGTCAAAGTTTCTGCGTGTAGATATGGATGACCAGGATTTTGTTCAAAGGAGTTGTTCCAAATAAATGCCGCAACAGGTATAAGATAAATGACTTCTTACAGTCAACGTTTTGAGTGCGCTGAGGTTCTTAATGTGTGAATCTCTTATTCCACAGCATGCCAACTTATACACTAGGTTTTCGCGTGTCCTTTTTCGTCACGCTCATGTCTTGCCACATGCCAACTAACTCAACCACGGCCTAAGAAGTGAGCGTAACGAAAATTGAAACACACGCAATTCACTTCACTGTTGTATTGCTGTGTGGGAAGTGGGGCATTTCACTTCCCAAGATGCCAAATTACCAAACCATGATATAGAAAGACAGTGGGCCTTACTTATAATCATTTTTAATCTTCTCCCTGACACTTTTGTAGCTCACAATGGGTAATTTTATATTTGAAATATCGTCATTGTAAAATTTAGCCTGGACACTAAATATGATTATATTTCTGCTATAAAGTTAATCCATACGAGCTGGCGCATTCAAAAGTAGTAAACGTAACGAATGTTGAAACGTGTCCCGCTCACCTGATTAGTGGGTTACTGCGCGGCGTTTAGTCGTGTTTCACATTTCGTTACGCTCAAACTTTTTAGCATGTTCAGTTTCCGTAGCACGACATAAGAAGTGAGGGTAGCGATTATTGAAACACCCCCACCGCTAATCACTTTTAAATAGACGAATAGCTTCCGTGCAGCTACTTGCTTTAACCCGCAAATTTTTAAAAAACACCACGTGGCATTTCCACCAAAGTGAGCACATTTATTGCGTATTTAAACTGGACACACCAAGCAGCTCTGCAGATGCTTGTAGGCCTTCATTTCTTCTCTCAGCTGTCGATCTACTTATTAAAAGTTTGGGTTCACTTCTCTGTTGTGTTGCTGCGTGAATGGCGTTTCATTTTTCGTTACGTTATCCTTAAAAGTCCCGCTTCAAAATACTATTTTTGTCGGACTATAACTCATAATTTTCCACTCCAAAGTATTTAAACAAACACTTGAAGAAGACTATTTTCGAAAAGGTTTACATTTTACTTCCATAATCATCCTTTTTACCAAGGGTAGATATCACTTTTTTCATTCAACAGGCGATTACCAATTCCCGCCTTTTCTTTTTAGCAATCCATGTCAAAAGTTCATGACGGTCGACAATCGCTTTGTATCCGGCATGTCCTTAACACGAAAAGCAAGTGAAAAATACATCCCCACGGATAGGCAACTATCTTGAGTAAGAATAATGAAAATGTGATAAACTCCATTCACCGTAAGGCAGAGACAGATCACTGATGCATTCGCCCTCTAGTCTCTGCCCTATTAGATGAAAGGACACCGTTGATGCGCAGTAAATGGCTCCAAGGTGAACTGCCAGTCTATTGTCCTCTGTAAGGTCTTTCGCTTTATCTTTGCCGTGAACTATACAAAGAAATTCGAAGACGAGATGAACACTTCCCACCATGCAAGGATTTATTTGCAACTGCATTCACATTTGACAGTTCGTCTTTAGTGGATGATTACCTAGTTCAACAAAGTTGACATTCTCCAAATGTGGATTAAGGTATTTCACCGCAAGCATTCTTAAATTCGCAGACGAGTCCTTGAATGAAAGTCTAATTATGGTTCCCATGTCTGTATTCATAATCTACTTCCTGGTCGTAAACCGATTTATCATCCAACCGAATGGCTTCCTTCCATTACACTGACAACAGAATGTGTGTGTTACTGAGTCTGTGTGTCTCAATATCTCACTCTGATTGATGCGCACAAGACGAAAATGAAACCCAACTGCTAACAGCAAGTTAATGTTGAAGCTGCAAATAGGTTTTGGCAATTCGAGCTGGCACTACCTACCGGGAACGGGGTAGTAACACTTCCGCCTGGGGTTTCATGATACTTTTGACAATAAAACCAACAAACGACCCCTAAAACAAATTGTCAATATTGTTGTGCGGCGTCCTCCTTGGAGCCGAGCAACTTTGTGTAAACGGTGGCAAATTGATGATGAGAATGTTATCCTGGATTTGTTTGGTCTTTAGCATCATAAAATGAATTTTATTTCTCATGTTCGGTGAAGAGTACAATGTGTTTTAGGGGTTGATGATGGTATTCTTCAGGTTATCCATAAGATGCGCACAATGACAAAGTTATGATTCTAAAACTGAAAATTTGTTTAAAACCGGTAGATGGGCTTTAACCTTTATGACCTTTTTGGATGACGTATCGATGCTGAGACAAATGAACTTGATTGCTTCGGGGATAGAAAATTTGATAAGTTGCAGGAAAGACGTTCATGGGAATAAACTAGTTGGTGCGACTAGAACGTTAGCTACAAGCCACATCAAACTGGACCATTGCAAGTGACGCGGCGGTTCGAATACTCCTTGACTATGACTGTGAATGATAGAGAAAGCTAAGTCTTCAATACTGCCTTACGGTAGTTCCACATCCAAATCGGCCGGTTCGGGAAGAGAGGTGGTTTTAGCCGGTAGGAATCCGGCATAACCAATATGGACGTCGGACCACTGGTGTCTCATACAAGGTTTCCACCTTCCATCGCAAAAAAAAACAAAAAAAAAGGTACGAACCACAAGGTTTAAAGCCCCAATCCCACTCGAAACAGTTTGTCAAATTCGAAATGGTACTGCTGAAGTGACAAAGTCGTATACAGGACCCTGAAAGACACCCATGGAGGGTGAACGAATTAATAGACTGCCTGAGTTTAGCAAGCTCTTAAATGGAGACACAGCTAGACAGAAGTCCACGAAATTTTTCATCAAGTACTTGCTAAAGTATGAAAGTACTTTTCCCAAAGATTCTACTACAGAAGTTGAAGGCTGTTGTGGCCTTCTTGATTTTGTACCCAATTCAATTGCATAACTAGCCTCGAGCCTCTTTGTTTCGGGATAAAACTTCGCCCGCACACCCATGTTCAGTTTCGGACACACCAATTAAAACAAATTTAATAATTTACTAAAGGGTTTTCCAATAAGAGGTGCTATTGTGAATGACCCGGCATTTCGGTAGATGCCACTTTTGAAGCTTTTATTCTTTGACATTTGACAAGTAGAAACTACGCCATTACTAAAAATGGAACGATACACGCTTCAACAACGCATTGAAATTATTAAAATTCACTACAAAAATGGTGAAAATCTTGCAGTCACAGTTCGCAAAACTAAAGCATTTTTTGGTCGTCGATGATTAATGATTTTTTATGGTCGGAGTTGGATGGTACTGATCTGGACAAAGTTTACTTTCAACAAGACGGCGCTACGCGCCACACAAGCAACGAAACCATTGATCACTTTGCGATTTGGTTATGGAAAACTTCATGAGAAGGATATGGTCCTGTATGCGTGCTCGTGGTGGCCATTTGGCTAATGTTGTTTTTCAATATTAACGGCATACCTTCCTCTTTATTATGAAATAAACATCCGATCATTTATCTCAAAATATGGCATTTTTCTTTGAATACCAAACCACCTCTTATTGGAAAACCCTTTATAAAACTTCGCTTTAATTGCGATACAACAACGAAAAAATGGCGGCCAGTTGTCGCAATGGTCGGATAAAGGAGAAGGAATAAACGGGTTTGACATCTATGAACGTACTAAATGTACAAGATTCTTAGACTGGTTATGCTACACGTACATAGATGGCGTTGTCACTCTTATTAAAAGGTCTCAGTGGTTCAGTAGTTGGTATACTGGGGTCTCAGGTTCTATCCCCGGAAGTTGTCACCAGATTGGATCACTGATGTCCACAAAAGCTCAAGTGTACTGCTGGTTCTTTAGCGAGACTTTGAACGGAGCTGTCTTTTCTGTGTTCGATATAGAAAAAGGGCCATTTTTAAGCTTCACCTTATATATTTTGAAGGTCACAATATGCAATTTTGTGTGGAAAAATTTGCCATTAAGTGAGTTCGAAAAAGTTAGCCTGGACACTAAAAATGATTATTAGTATCGTGCAAAGCTTTTAAATTCTTGTCTTGGTGTCTTTAGCGTATATAACTATAGGTATGACTTGGAGACTTAGTTTACCCCAAATTGAAGCTCGAATTAGGCTCTAAAATACTATTTAAAACAAGAGTGCAACGAAAGCTACCAATCTTAGGTATGGAAAGTCGCTGTCATGAAATCGAGATTGAGAATAAAGTCAAGTGTCAAGTGTATGACCCCTCATCCCAGATAGGTACCTGTCACAGATTTTACGGTTTTAAATAGTACATTTTAAAGGCAATCCAAACATAAAACATCGATTTGGAGCTCTTTTTGACTCGAAGTAGGCAGTTCTAAGGAGCACCATTTACCAAAGAAAAACCTCTCCCAAACAAAAAGTCCCCATCAGCAAAGTCATAAAATCATTGAACACGAAAATCCAAATTCACGCAACCGTAGCCATAACTCTTCATCCTGACGAAAAATGCGATGAAACGATACGATATCCCGAATAACTCCTGCGAAAGTAATACCCATAAAACTTCCCTTAAACAGCCGTTATATTTAGTAGACGTTAGCAGCGATTGTCGATGTCGTTCAATTCATCAAGGAAAAAGAAAACGGTACACATAACATTATCATCCACGCGACAAGGGTGACACCACCAGCGTTGCCACAATGATACAAGTGTAACAAAAGTGTTACACTTTTTAATTATTTTATAATTTTCTTACAATGTTACTTTTTTACGCTTTGTTACACTTTTACCCATTGAAATCTTTTTTTGTTTCTCTCGTTAAAAAATATTGAAAAGTTGAACTGGCAGCACTTTTTTCTTTCGAATAAACTTCTACCAATTTCTGTCAATGTAAAGGGTGATTTTTTAAGAGGTTTAGAACTTTTTTTTAAAAAAAAACACAAAAAATTCGAAAAAATGAATGAAATATTTATTTGAATCGATAGTTTGAACCTTGCAATTTAATGTTTAAAGATAATTTCATGCAAATGTTGACCGCGGCTGCGTCTCAGGTAGCCCATCCGCTGAGTCCAATTTTGGCATACTCTTTCACACATATCGGCCGGTATCTCACGAATGAATGCATGGATGTTGGCTTCCAGTGCGTCAATCGAAGCGGGCTTGTCCCTATACACATTAGCCTTGGCATACCCCCACAAAAAATAATCTAATGGTGTCAAATCGCACGATCTAGGCGGCCAATTGACCGGCCCGAAACGTGAAATTAACTGTTCACCAAACTCGCCTCGCAATTGCGCCATTGTTTCGCGTGCTGTGTGGCATGTGGCACCGTCTTGTTGAAACCACATATCATGCAAGTCAAGAACTTCCATTTCGGGCAAAAAAAAGTTTGTTATCATCGCTCGGTAGCGTTCACCATTGACAGTAACGCTGCGATTCGCATCATCTTTGAAGAAATATGGCCCAATAATGCCGCCGGCCCATAATCCGCACCAAACAGTGGCTTTTTCGGGATGCATTGGTAGCTGTTGCAATGCTTCTGGCTGATCTTCACTCCAAATGCGGCAATTTTGCTTATTTACGTACCCATTCAACCAAAAATGAGCCTCATCGCTGAACACAATTTTTCGATAAAAAAGCGGATCCTCGGCCAGCTTTCCAAGAGCCCATTCACCAAAAATTCGGCGTTGTGGTAGGTCGGCTGGCTTTAGTTCTTGCACCAGCTGTATCTTAAAAGGCTTTACGCCCAAATCCTTCCGCAAAATTTTCCACGTAGTGCTGTAACAAAGGCCTAACTGCTGGGAACGGCGCCGAATCGACATTTCGCGGTCTTCTGTCACACTAGCTGATACGGCCGCAATATTTTCTTCACTACGCACAGTACGTAAACGTGTTGGTGGTTTAATGTCCAACAAAGTAAATTTGGTGCGAAATTTGGTCACAATCTTCCGAATAGACTGCTCAGAAGGTCGAGAATGCCGATCATAAAATGGAAGCAGCGCGCGATGAACATTTCGAACCGAGCACGAATTTTGATAGTAAAATTCAATAATTTGCAAGCGTTGTTCATTTGTAAGACGATCCATGGTTAAATTGCAAACCAAACTGAAGCTGTTTGACAGTGACACAAGGTACTAAACACACGTCAGCTGTCAAAACCAGTGTTGCCAAAACCAAACCAGCTAACAAATCACCCTTTAGTTGTTTGTTTACACCATTGACTTATTATATATGGACTGCTGGTAGACAGCTTCGCGTTGGTTCCAACATAAGCGCTTGCTCTCGTGGTTCGGAGCGGAATAAATTGGAAACTCACATCTGACGTTTCCATTTCGTTGCAGATATAAGTACTTTAAGAGATATAGATGTAAGCAATTTATATGATGATTCAAATTCTCATCTACTTGAATGTGATATTCTTGACAATCATAAGTATTTAGTGATCAGAAATGTGATTGAAATATACGCTTAAGTGTTATTACATCATATTTCTAAAATTATTAATGACAAACTACATAAAAAACTAATTCGCAATAAATATACGAAAATTGTGCAATTTAGGGGACAATGAAAAACTATTTTTGTTGGTTCCATTTATTATTTGAACTAGCACAATTTCGAGATGACATCTACTGTAAACAATGCCGCAACAATTTGAATTTCAACCGTGTCACTTGGCAAATCCACTCACGCCCAATAGGTGGCTCTAGCATTCTATGCAGAAATCCAAGATGGTTGTCATTTTGTTTCACTTATTTTTCGCATAGAACCACGAGCTCTAGTTATGTTGGCGTCATTTTCTGGGCAGAGATTGTATGGAAGTGACATTTCACTAGCAGTCCATTAATAATTCAATGGTTTACACAGAGCACAAGGTGTGCAAAACGTCAAACTGCGAGTGGGAATGGGAACGGGAGGGAACGAGAAAGTACAACAATATTTTTCTGTATCACCTCGTCGCTGTTGACAATGTTCTTTCTACATCTGGTGGTAAAGTTTGTGAAATAGAAAATGAAAATGGTCAGTAATTTTGTTTTTTTTTATTTGTTAAACACAAAATAGACATTAGGTCAATAAAGAGCTTTTTCTTTGTAAAATTATAAAATTTGTTCAGTTTGATAAATTTTTTTTCCATTTGTGACACTTTTTGAAAAAATTTGCTACACTTAAAAAAAAAAAAATTGCGGCAACATTGGACACCACGCACGAAGAGGACGACGAAAATTCAACGAAAACTTCAAACCTCATTATATACGTCGTATATCCAATAAGTTACTCGAGTTGATATTCAATTATGGTTATGGTTGCGCTGGAGAATTTTAAGTGCTGAAATTGAGCCAACAAAAAAATATAAAAAAAAACCAAAGACGAGAGTGTTCTTTCATGGGAATTCCCTTCTTTGGTCTGTACTGGACGTTGCTGCAGCAATCCCTTGTAGCTGGTTGGGTGCATCAAGTGTACCCATACCTTTCTTGGACGTTATGCCATTGTGTAAGGAAAAAAAAATCCAGAAAATGAAGAAACGTCCAGAGTTTAAGGATGTTAGTGTAACTTTGTTTGAAAACTGGAAAATTAAACTTGAAGCGGTTAAGGTTGGGTTGGGCAGCATGCACTGGGGGATGAAATTGGTTATAGCCGTAAACACCCGCCAGACCCGCACATCTTGCAAGGGATTTCAAGGGATTTATTTTTCACTGCTGCTTTGCTATATACCACAGCCAATCCCATTGTTTGTTTAATGGATAGTGATTTATGGATTTCGTTTATTCATTCGGGAGGAGAATGGCGATAGCGCGCTATCTCCATTAGGATCCTTTGCTATACTAGCAGATTGCGAGAGCTTGCTGGCGGGATATTTAAAGGCAAATACATAATATTGAAGGGAGTTATTTGAATTATTACTTTAAGAATGTGGAGTCTATTTAGCTGCCGATTGTTGTGAGAGGGACGCATTCCACTGATGATAAAAAGGTTCGCTTTTATTATCTACTACTATGTGCCACCACTGAGAAAGAGCCCGTGGTATGATGATGAATGGCTTTATGACAGAAGGTGCACAAGTAAAGACGGCACAGTGGAAAACAGGTGCAAGAGCATCGAGTCAGAAGAAAAAAATTCTCAGTAGAAAAATACAACATCTTTCTCTTACTACCTAATGGAGAAAGTTAAAAAGGTCATCAAGGGCTGTAACTTCATAATGTTTTGTAGATTATCCTATTTGATATACTGGGAGCACGTCTTAAATTGTCGGCCACAGAACAATTTTTCGCACTCAAGCAGATCCTTAAACATGCCGATGAGGTCCAAGTCAAAACTTATCTCATTTTCTTCGACTTCAAAGCCGCATAATGATAGAAGTCATCGTCTATACAGTGATGGCTGAATTTATGTCCCTGTCCCTCTAAAGCTGAGCCAACTACTGTCTCCTGAAAAGCCCTACCTTCTCACAACCTTTCGTTTTGAGTGAATTTTTCGTTTTTGGGACGAATGGAAGGGATCAACAATTTAATTCCGATTCCAGGCGGCTAATTGAGAAGCTCTTTCATGAAAGTTATGCTCTCGGATGTTTGTCAGACGTTCGCGAGAAGCGGCGCAGTGGAAAAAAGATGTAACTTGTGTTTTTTAGGAATCCAAAACGCACCTGATTTATGCAAGGAGATGCCATAGCCTGTGACTTCCTAAACACCAATTTTGAATAACCCTGAACCGTCAGCTGTTACGCTGGATTTTTGTTTCTCATTGGCAGTACCTGCTTTACCGCACAAATGGCGTAAAATTCAGATCTTCTCTAAATTTACGGACACCCTTCAGTATGTAAATAAGGACTGGCTGCGTTCAGTCTCAAAATTAATTTAAATTAGTTTAAGCACTATATTTGCACAGAGCAAAAATCTGTTAAACCAACACTCTGCTGCCGAAGGTACATCCCTCTGCCATGCAGTTATCTTCCTGAATGGGTTCTCTTGCCAATAATTTCGCTTAGCCACCCGCAAACACAATTCAAATCGAAGTAATTAGAGAAGTGCTATATAACGGATGAAAGAAAAAAGGTCCGACAAACTAAAGAAAACAATTTTTTATTCGGTCGAGATAATGGTTCCTTTGACAATTCAATTTATTATTGCCTCATTTTGATGCGAACCCTTTTTCCATTATAACCAATTTGCCAGTTATACAGCGGGCCGTACTTATCGTCCTCATCTTCATCAAAGGCAAGGTGAAAGTGCCTTTTAAAACAAAAATCAAACATTCCCCATAAAAAGAGCAAACACTTGTAATTAATAATCATTGTCTAGACCGCATGGACAGGGGGACCCAAATCGGTTTTCGCAACCAACCCTCGCGGTAAGTAACAGACGACGATGTGGTGTTCCATTTTTAACCCTCATCTCCTCTTAACCTATATAATGAATTCGAAAGCAGTTGTGGGGAAGGGGAATTAGCCTACCATCACCTCAATTGACCGCCGAACTCCGCAAGCCAATTTAAAATTCAACTTCCGTCGGAATATTTACACAAAGTTACCCTGAAAAGTGTCATTTGCACCGTCTGACAAGCGACAATAAAGACTGCTATCATTGTGCAGCCGAAACAAAAACAACCCCAGGCCATTGTTAAAACTGAATACGACCGCCTCCACCTTTGGTTTTTCGATATTAACGAAAAGTTTTCGTTTTTATGCTTCCACTGAAAGTTATTTCCGAAAAAAAACAATTTCACCAAATGGTGGTACTTTTAAGTGATGCCATTTGAGTGGAAGTGGTTTAGATACGGAAGCTGTTAAAGCACTTTGTTGCGGTAGCGCATGAGTTATAACGATGAGTGGGAAATAGAAAATGCCCACCCGCAGCGACAATCCCAAAGTGCAGATGACGGAGATGAATAATATAAGTGCAGAAATAAGTGTGAAAGTCGGCGGAAAATTCGCGAGAGTGTTCTTAGTAGCGAGGGAATGTTTTGGAACTGCATTAGAAAAATGCACAAAAGTCTTGTTGGTTCTTTGAGTGGAATTCTTGGAACTCCTTCTTCAAATAACGATGGTAGTGAGGTTCTGAAAAGTTGGCTTTAAAGTGGATTAAGATTAAGTTGAGGCGCGAACCGGATGAAAACAAATGACAGTCCCCAAAATTGTCGCTGAAAATTTGATAGATTTACGCGAGGATCTTTAGATTGTTTTTGATGTCGTGAAATAGTTCTACCTTGTCATTTGATCTTCAATACTAAAATATTATCCCCAGAGAAAAAGAGAAACGGTCAAATATCGCAAAAGTCGTGCTGTTGGTCAAGAAAAGCTAAAAAAAACCTGAGGTCAGATTCTGTAAGGCGAAACGATCAAACGTTTTCGTGCGCACGAATGATGTGGCCTAAGCAAATTTCTTCGTGCACACGAAAACGTTTGAACGTTTCGCCTTGCAGAATGCCGACCCTGATCTCACTTATCACGTATCGCGTGATAAGTGATTCATGTACTTGAGTCATACTTAGGATCACTTTCGTAAATAAAATGTTAAGAAGACTGTTTACCATAAATAAACGAATAAATGAGTGGTACCACTCCGGGCCCAGGCTAACAAAAATGTTGCATAAACCAAGTGTTTGCTTAGTGGATCACTTTCATGTGAGTGGTTGCTTCTAAATCGGGTCATCTGTCAACGCGAAATAAGAAGGAACAGAATTTGCTTTTGTCAACCTAATTTCGTAAACGTAGAGCACTTTCAATGATGTGCGGCGATTCGGCCCATGATCTACTCATTCACGCGTTTAGTAATTAATACCCTCATACAACTTTAGAGCATGGACATGCAATCAATGGCATGACTTCAAAAGTATCATTGGAAAGAAAGACATTTCGACGGGTTGAGTAGGTATGTAGTGAAATCAAAAAGACAAACAAGATCAATGAAAAGTCGAAGCGTGCTGCCCGTTTTTTCCGTCCTCAGTCTCTCAACGCAAATACCAAGTGAAGATTTTTTATCAAAAAAACAATTATGCGAAAACGCATAGACTGGATTTTCAGTGCATTTTTTGTGCATCAATGAGCATCTATCCTATCGCTTACAAACTACCTCTATCGGTGGACACGACATTCATTGGCAATCCAAACAAAAATACTGTGCTCGAATTAGGTAAACTGCATTTTAAGGGCGTTTCCGCACAGCGTCAGACGTTGAGCAACTAGTTGAACACGCTCTGGACTGCGAATGACTGGTAACTGAGGGAGCAACGTGGATTGTCTTTATCAATAAAATGCTTCTTCTCGTGCTAAACTTACTCGTACAGCAAACAGCAAAAAAAATTACTAAAACTTTAAAATGTAAAGTACATAGCTCTAATGCCGTTGCTCAACGCGATGCTGAACCAATATATCCAACGGGCAGCACAAGTTTGCGTTTGGCAACGATCTCTAGCCACCTCAGGCACATTGGTTGGGTCAAGTTTAGATGGATGGAAATGCGTTGGGTCGCACGTGTAGTGTACGATCGGCTTTAAGGTCGACTTGTAAGGAAAACGGATCATAATTGGTAACATGTAACTCAGAAATGGACTTTTATCAACAAAATATTACGTTTTTGATAATTTTACTATTGCAATTCAAATTTGACAGCGGAGCGTGTTTCTTTCACTTCTAGTCATAGCTTATACACTGTAAAACAGTAGCGCCCACGATAATTTGGAACTTGGGCGAAGTTAGATACTAGCAGTCAATATTTTGAGAAATAAAGCCGCTTGCATTATTCTCCATCAAATTTCGTATGTTTTCCATGAAATCACTCACTTTTAAGAATCACCCAAAAGCGTTAAGCAAACAGGAAAAAAAGTGGCACCACTGTCGCATGCCTTTGACATTGCACAACAACTGTTAAACATAATATTTATTTTCTCCTCGTTAAAATTCAAGTTTGGTGTGGACTTTTTTGCGTTAAATGCAAGTTCTCAGCGCCACTGTTGGAAGGATGTCATCAAGGCCACGACTGACTGGATATTCTGCATTAATTTTTTGTTTGCAATTTTTTTTTCCTTTTTTTTTTGTCGTTCAGGATGGTTAACGTGCTAAAAAGTTCGATAGTCTATGATCCGTATCGCGGCCCGCTGGGTTCCATTCCATGTGTATTTAAAAGTTGTTGACTTGGTCGGTCGTCTTCTCTTCCATCTTTTCGATTGTTTTCGTTCGAATTTCGTGTTGGAGAAATACGCGTATCTTAGAGGTATTAACAAGCGCTTATATTGAATCGAGGAATGGATATAGAAGAAGCATTATGCAAATTAAACAGCTTTGTGGGATGTCTTTTGGCGGCGATAACAAGCGCATTTTGTATTCAATTGAGAATACAAGTGCTTTGCGGGCGCGCACAACTTGATGGAAGCGATTACGAGAGATTTAATTAAGTTATCTCGACAGAACAAAAAATTAAATTAGCAACATAAACGGGTTTCGACTAAATAAAAATGGGCGATAAATGAACTTGTGTACTTTTGCATTTGGAGTTGGAGTGCAAATCAATGATCAAAATGGGGTACATTTGTCGACGAGACAATGGAAGTAGGTACATGAGTGGCGAGACGAATTTCCAATAACCACACTCTGACGTAAAAGAAAAGTTCGTTTGCGACAAATGTAAACATGTACTTGACAATGAAGTAACAAGTGGAAAAGAAACATCAAAATGGGTCTTGCAACTGACTTTGGGTATAAAATTGAAGCAATTGACGTTACAGGTTATGATTTTTTTTTTGCAGAGAGATCCATCTGTCCGCTATCAATGCTAATAAAGGCGTAAGAATGAGTTCACAAATTAGACGCCTAAATTATCATGGATGTTCTACTCATAATTTTAGATACGTAGAACGGAAATAAACACGAGTTCCGGCGACCAATATTTCTGCCATCACTTGAAAACATATCTATTTCTGACTTAAAACATGTCAAATGAGAGTGGTAATTAGTGTAAGTAAATTAAACCAACAATTCATCAATCAGTTATACGAAATAAATAAACAATTGTCCATTCATCATTTCCGGTGTGTTTGCTGTTTCTATTCCAAAAGTGGTCTTTCGAGATGAAATCTGCTTTTAGTCAAGTTTGTCCGAAAGATTTTCTTCGACAGAGTTGACTCCTCAATAAATGGAATTATTTTCCAAAATTTCCAGTTAACCCATCTGTTCAAATCACCAACAGTACAAAAGTTTGTAAAGTTTTTCAAGAAAAGATTTTTTTTAATGGTTTGCTTTGTCCGATCCGCTTCAAATCCGACTTTATTTTTTTAAAGAAATTCATTTTAAGTTGGTTGTACCATTGTGAATAGTTCCGCTTTGAATTCCCCAAGATTTGTGTACCAAATTCTTAAGGAAATAATTGAAAAGATGTAGAAATAAAAATGTGAAACAAATTCAGATGGAAACATTACTTTTGGGTCACCCTGTTAATAGTTTGGTTCTGCTGTCATACATCTTGCATTCTTGTACGTCAACTTATACACTTTTTGTGTCAATCGTTAACACCAATATACAGTAGAATGTTGGAAAAAATTACGAGTTAAGAATGACTTGTTAGTTTTTTTTCGAAATGTGCAGCTTTTTGTGTACGTACATAATTTTGCCTAGGAAAGAATGAATGAAATAGATAATGCTTTAAAAAAGTATTTATTTTTACAACACAAATGAAGAAAAAACCGTGGAAAACATAAAACGTATTCAGGGGCATTCTAAAAAAAAATCTATTTTGCGTTTTTCGTCGCCCGGAAGAATGTTTGGAAACGTACACCCGCATTTTACAGGAAAGCTAAATTTTGTAAACCATATCTATAAAAATATCAACATGCTGAGGTTTCCCATAATTGCTTCCACATAAACAAGATGGCCGACCTAAATATGTGTCACGTATTTTTGCGTGTTAGTTAATGCTGTCGCACGCCTATTAACTATTGGGCATCTCTTTAATCTTTCGTGCTAGGAATGTTTGATGTTGTAAGTGCAGCACTAGTTTGCTGACTTGACCCTGCATCGGTTGACAAATTGAACTAAAATCTTAAAGATGTTAGTCCCAAATGTTAATGCCCACTCCTTCGCTACTGGAAATTCAACCAAATATGTCTCCTGCTAAGCCTACCCATCAAAAAGTTTGTTTAAAGTTATCTGGCGATAAACTGTAACCGTCATAAACTTGCTTCTGACATTCGGTTGACTTCTATGTAAAACACTCGCACACGACAATCTTTGGAACGCGTTCCTTGTAAAATGTCCACGATAAGAGATGAGAATTTAAGTTTTGTCCTTGCGACAAATTTGCCTTTTGAAATAATCTGACAGAATGTTGAAAAATAACTTTTATTGGATTTTCTCCGAAATTATAGTGACCACATTTTGCCAAAGCAGAAAGGAGAAATACATTTTCCACGGACACGGGCTAAGTTTATTTATTTATTTCTTTTTTTTTTTGTGGAGAAAGAGCGAATTTCTCGGAGAAGCCAAGTTTATAGTTAAGATTATTATTAATGAAGCTGTCAGTTGGCTTAATCTGTCAGAAGTTTTAGGTGGAAAAACCACACTGGCATAAGATATACGAGCATTTTAAAAGAACTGTTTATTATGCCGTGAATAATATTAACTGACAGGGAGATAAACAAGGAGGAACATTTTGTTTTTGTATGTTGTATACAGGACAGGTGTTTATTTTACCTTGAGGATTTATTAAGCCGTTGATGTTGTCGGAAGTTGCGAAAGGTAATTTGTCAATCAAAGGCTCGGAGTGCGTTAAACTATACAGTGCTCGCCACTTATCGATGATTGTTAATTAATTCAGAGAGTACTTAAACAAAGTGTAGAAAGGTTTATTTCATCCGGAAATGATGAGGTGGAATCTAGATTTCATGTTTTCTAAAGGCAAGCTCTTAAACGATTTGCAAGACAAAGTCATACAGCGTTTGAAGGACAAATTTGGTGAGAGTATTAATAGCTGTTTTTTATTATCAGCTATGATCCATATAGATCATCGATTTACATGCACCTACAACAACAGCACATGATCCTGCTTCTCATCGAGATCACGAATCGTGATCTGAAAATTATTTCTACTATTTCCGACTAGGTGGCTTGTTTTATTTTTAAATGTTGGTGTGTCTGTAAACGATAGCCACACAATCACGTTGCCAGACTAAACAATTGAACCCAAAATATCATTTTTTTTTTTCGCATTCGAATGAACCCGTCCGTATTCCGAGTAATTTTGTTTTTTTCTTCGTTCTATAAAGGTATGTCCAGACCAGCCAAACATTTGATAAACAATTAAATACCTACATGCTCCATAAATATTTCTAAACCATTTATTAAACAAAACAATTTTTATGAAATGTTTAGAAATGTTTTGCTGGTTTGGATCTGGACACCAAAAAAACATTTATAAAATGTTTCACAGTTACCCAATCGTGATGGGAAATAATTTTTGTTTTACGGATACTTGTAAAGTACATGCAGAAAGTGAGCGGTGTTTTTCGATTATTATTTGTTTTTAAATAAAATAAGAATGTCCAGAAAAGCTTTGAATACCTGATGAAAAAGTGATTCATTTAATACGATTATTTGAATTAAATCGCGTGTCGCGTGATTGCCGAGACCAAAGTTACAAAAATAAAAACTTTACTCGCTGCTAATAATCCCACCACATTATTTTCTTCTAGTTCAAAACAGGATAAAGTTGAAACATTTCATAAACATTTAATAAATAAATCTTTTATAAGTGTTTATGAAATGTGTCCGATCTGCTTTAGAAATATTTCATAAACATTTCTGAAATGCTTCGCTGGTCTGGACACACCTTAATACGAAAAGATAAACTCAAGTGCTAGCAGCAAACTATTGTTCATGTGTTGCATATTTTTTGGGTTCTTTAGTCATCACGATGTCATTTCTGGTTACAACTTGAAGATGAACACTTTTCGATCAGTGCAAATTTTTCAGCGGCTCAAAAAAATATTTTTCACCACAAATTAATAGTTCTGCCAATGCTTGACAGATTTTGACTCTCCATCTTTAAAATTGAAGTTTCCAAAATTCTCATCTAACTAATAATGTTTCGAATGTCAGTTTCTGTTATGCTCAACTTTTCGCATTTCCCTGGTATATCATATTAGTACAAAATGGAAGATGTTCTTTGAGCAAATCAGTTAGAGTCAGAGAGGAATTACTCGTTACTCGTTAGTTCATACAAATTGATACAATCAAACGAAGTAAACGAATATACCTACTTAATTCCTTCCCGCGTGTGATGATAATACCGGCGATAGCCCTACAAAAGGGTGACAGCTTAAGAAACAGGAAACAGAGAACAAAAAATTAAGTGTTCGTTGAAGGAAACAAAGATACAGAGGAAAGGATATTGAAATTGGGCAGTTTATATAACATTATTAAGGACGTAACGAGCTTCTTAAATAAACCTAATGCCGAATTCAAAATGTCGTGCGTGCGTCGGGGTGCTTTGACACGCTTTATCGAATCTTTACGATTTTAAATGGCAAAGCGCGCAAGCAACAACTTTGTAAAACGAAATGCTGCTTTCAAGCGACTGCGCGTTGAGAGAGTAGAACATGACAGATTTAAAGTTCGGTTTGGTTTTAGGTAGTGTACACAAATAGAGAGAAGAATTCAAATTTCAAGTCTGCTCTCTTTTTTCTTGTAGGTGCAATTAACAAAGATACAAGACCAATGATTAATTTTTTTTTTAATCCAATAAAATCTGAAGAAATAAGTATAGCCCCACAAAAAAAAGGTATTCGTCATTTTCACTAACTAAATTAATTAATTTGCATTAAAAAAGCATCATATTGTTTTAAAAACTTGTGTGTGATAAACATTAGTGGTTCTGTGCCACTCCAACTAGGAACGGAACACTCCATGACATCAAATCGAACAATTCAAAATTCTTAAGTTGTCAAACGCGCGTGAGACGCAGTGATACCAGATCGTGGGTAATTACCATTTCGTGGGCATTTTGCCTTTCAAAATGAGCTAAGAGGGCGAAAAAGTATCTTTTTTAACGTCGGCATGGGCAAAAAGGGCATTTTTGGGTGTTTTTGACGTGTATCGTGGGCAATTCAGTCCGAATCTAAAGTCGATCCAACGCCTAAAGTTGTATTTTGTGTGGCAGCATATGAACGCTTTGTTTCTACATAATCTGTCAACGCGACATTGTGAATTGGGCATTACTTTTTTATTAAGAATCGATAAGACTGTCAAAATGGCAGTGGTGGGGATAAAAACTCTCACAGAGAGAGACACTTACGAAAAAGTTAGGGAACGATTTTGTAGTAATCTATGAAAATCGTCAGATATATAATTAAAAATTCAAAAAAGTGATGCAAAAAGTTGTTAAAATATCTGATAAGATCGAAGAATTTGCTAATTTACGAACCACATTAGTTGATTTATCTACCTAGCGATGAAAGTGATTCGGAATTAATCGAAGTCATGAATCCGAGTATATGGAAGAGTTTGTACTGATTGAACTACAAACATTCGAGAAGAGAAAAAAGCAGCACAGCATTTAAAATTACGTGGAAGAGATTGTCCTTCCTTATTCCTTACAGCGAGGAAGAATTTCGTCGCCACCAAAAGAATCTAAGGAGAACATTTAATTTTATTTTTCCGCCTGTTGTTACCATTTTAACATACAAGAAATCAAAACAAATTCCGAATCAGCTGTTAATTGACAGCTTTTTCAATTCTTACACCAAGAAATTTGTTGAGTAAAAATTCGTAAGATTCTCAGCGGAGGGGTAATATCTTGCTCTCTCGATGCCGCTCTCTTTTACGAATTTTTCGAGTTAAGGAACGGCATTGAGTAAAAATTCGTAAAAATTCATAAGATTTAAAAGTAAAGGAACAGACCTATTGTGAGTTTAGCCGCTTTTTTTCTATAGTTGCAAACTCATCAGTAATATAGCTCGCTGTATTCTACCAATGATGTGAATATCATCGGTGTGCAGGATATTGAACAGTCTTTTGAAATATCATACCTTTTATTGTAGTGAAATACGCAAAATTCTTTTAGTTTTCGAAAATTCGTATGACGGATAATCGATGGTGTAGATATATCATAACTACTCTGCTTGCCAACGTCGCATACTCCTGTAAATTTTCATATCGTTCCCTATATACTTCGAATACTACGAATATATACTTCTTCCGATTGTTCGCATATACGTCTTCTGGATGCTTGCATTTCGTTCTTCCGCGTGGGTGCTAGCGAATCTTCTATTAAAATTCACCGTGCCGTCAATCATTTTTTATGAAACACGTTTCGCCTGGGATTGTTATTAAAAATTAATTGCTGACGAAGTAAATTTTCTGTCGAATAAGGTAAAACGAAAAAAATACGGCTCACATAGTCCACTGGGTAAGTAAGAACAGAAGCTCGCTCTATGGACAATTGTAATCGGAAATAAACTTTTTAATAAAATTTGTGGTTGAACTTCAAGAGCTCTCACAATCATTACCCTACCCTCAGGAAGTTGTGCAACATATTTTCTATTACCGTCAACAGAAAATTAAACACAAAATAAAGTAATTATTTTTATCAAACTGGTCACCCCTGTTTGCATACGGATTCCTTAAGGACTTACACTTTGCAGCGTAATTTTCTAAAATTGGCTGCTTTTGTGTACAAAAATGTGTCAACTTGTTCCTTTGTTTGGGCCAGGTGCATAGTCGTACAGAGTGGGAGTAAACTTTCTGCTAGCTGACTGCAGAAGCAAATAATTGCAACCAATTTTGAAGGGACTTTATTTTGACGATGGGAAGAGAAAAGGAACCCATGCAAATTAATGGTGAGAAAATTGTGATTTATTTCCTCTGTGTGGCTTAATTGCTAACAGAGAGCACCTGCTTCCATTACGCGATTTCGAACATTTCTCTCGTAACGTGATGCAATTTTTAACGTAGGCCAGGGAGACAGAAATACATAATAAGTAGTTACTTTATTTGAACTGAAATTTGTTTGCTTCCTATGGAGTGACTACCGTAAATATGTACATGAGGTCTCCTTTTGTAAATAAGAAGTTGTAGAACTTATTTTAAATACCTATGACAACATTTGAGTTTGAATTTTAAGCCTCTCTTGATTATAAAGAATGGTGAATGGGTTATGACTGTCTGATTTCAAACTTATGGCTTCCTGTCGCGACAATATTTTTGAGTCTCTATCTCACGGTGAATATTGCGGGATATTAATAATCATATTTGGTGTCCGGGCCAGTGTTGTTATATCGTGGGATTTATCCCTTTTTGTGGGAATTTTGATGTCCGAAAAGCCTTCCGTGGGATAAAGGGAAAAAGCACCGAATCGTGGGATTTTCAGAAATCAAGAAAAAAAACCTTCAAACTATAAATTTTTGGTGAAATTCTATAAAAACACCTGTATTTCACCATGATTATCAACACACTGAATGTTCATAAAAAACCGCTCTTGTAAATCGTCTTTTATCACAATTTTCTAGTACCAAAAAATAATCATAGCAGTGTTACAAACTGCGGTTTTTATACTAAAGGTTAATTTAACGTGATTTTCTTTCCGTGTAATACAAATTTTACTTTTAAAAACTTGATTTTGACGCAAAAAAGTATCGTGAGATTTTAAAAGGGAATTTGTGTATGGTGAAAAGGGAAAAATGACCACGCTTCGTAGGATAAATGAAGAGAGAGTGCTAACAACATTGGTCCAGGCTAAATTTAACGAGCTCACAATGGCGAAATTTTCCATATAAAATTGCCAACCGTGACCTAAAAAATAAAAAATTAGTTTGGAGGTTAAAAACGATTATTGGTAAGTCGCATTTTGACTCCTGTGACTGTGACCAGTTTGAGTGAAAGTGATCCACATCCACAACGACTGGAAAGCATACTATCAAACACTGGTCACTGACTGGAAGATATTTACTTTGACTGTTTTACCTCAATCGTGGATAATAGAATGCTTTAGTTTTATGGAATCAGTCTATGCTATGTTTTTTTGTTTATTCCAACTACCTACCTACGTTTACAATATTGCTTAATCTAAAAATAACTTTTTGTGTAAATGAATTCATATTGTACAAACTCTTAATAATTTGTTAATGTACATATTAC
Organism: Cheilosia variabilis; assembly: GCA_951230905.1. Lineage (NCBI taxonomy): Eukaryota > Metazoa > Arthropoda > Insecta > Diptera > Syrphidae > Cheilosia > Cheilosia variabilis. The sequence continues at coordinate 65,646,525 of OX579677.1, forward strand.
TCCAACAAAGAAGGAAGAGTGAGAGCTATAAAGTAAATGTTTAGAAAAACGGCCGCCCTTTATTTCTGCTCTTGAGATTCCCATAACCGCATCTACACATCCTCTCCAAAGTTAAACGCTCTATCTAAGTGTCAAGTGTCAATAGAATTAAATGAAAAACCATTAACGCATGTCACGTCCTTAATTAAAAAAAGAAACACAATCACAGATCCTCTTCGTTCCGTTTACCATACCTGACCGTAGCTCACCCTTTCGGCCGCCTCAGGGTATAAGATTTATTCTTTGTTGTCACCGTTTCCCATTAACTCTGGAGAATTTTTTTAAATACTACTGGCGCCTCTGTCGTTCGCTTCGCCTTCCTCCGTGGTCAGCAAAAACATACATATACCGAGCATCCATCACACAGGAAATGGAAATGTTTGCTCACTGGAAGAACAGTGTTTGTGTGTTTTTGGAACCAGGGTTGATATTGGAGGAAAATTCATATCACGCTGCATGGTGTTTTCTGCAAACAGGGGATCTAATGGCACGAAAACTCGCCAAACACATCGTATCATTTAATATCCACTGAGCGATTTAGCGATGATGATGGTGAATTTTATTTTTTTATTGTTGTTGCTGCGACTCCTTGGGATGGGGGTCATATTGAAATGGGACTAACGCCAGCATTTCAATTAAATTCAGTCGTTTTTTTGTTTGTCCTCAGGCATAAAAGGACCAATATATGGTATCTTAACCTATTTGTGTGTTGCCACTTATGTCAAGTGTTGGGGCTTCTTTAAAATTAGGGGCGAGAATGGTTTTTTGGGGAGTCGCCTTTGTGTAGGGATATATGACGCGAAAACGCCGCAAGGGTGATGACGCTAATGGAAAAACTAGACAAGAAAACATATTTTATTGTCAAGTAATAAATGTTGAAAGCACTTTGGGCGAAGTACTCTCGAAGGCGACAATACACACAAATTATGGCCAAGTGTCCATTGTTGCTTTTCAATTCGTTTTTAGACGAAAGTACAATCTCGCTGAATGCGGTTGGAAGGTTTCAAGTTCATTGCGATAGAAAAATTGATAAGGACTTTGAATTGAACTTGGAAGGATGGTAGGTTGCACAGGTAATGATAAATGTTGCTTTGTATCGAAAAGTAGGTTTTAGTACGAGATGGAGGTAAACCCGAATACTTCTTAAATGAAAAACAATAAGAACATCTTGTGGACATTTAATTGTGTTGTATTCGTAAGAGCATGAGGAAGCGATTAGCCCAACAGAATTGTTCCCGGCGAGTGGGAATTTAATTTTGTTTCCATTAAAAATAAGACTTGACATTTCGCCAACAGAAAAGCGAAGAAGTGAAAGGTGCAGCTACCGGTACACCAATAGAGTAGGACGGACGTAGGAGTCTTGGGAAGTCAAAAGGAACCACGCACATGCTACTTAAAATTTAAGTGGACCACCTCAAACTGACAATTTGGTGGTGTAACCTATAAAATAAATAAATAATTGGCGCAACAGGTCTATAGGGACCCTAGGCCTAACTTCTCAAAACCATTCGTTTTGTGTGAGTTTTTCATTTTTGGGGCGAATGGAAGGGATCTACAATTTTATGCCGGGTCCAAACGGCTAATTGACATGACAGTTATACTCTCGGATGTTTGTCAGACGTTCGCGAGAGGTGGCGCAGCGGAAAAAAACCATAAACCAAATTCGAACCTAGGACCCCTCGCTTAGTAGTCCAACACACTAACCACTATTTCATTTCGAATTATAGTAATTATTATTGTATCTTGAGCTTGAAGAGGTCGTAGAAGACCCTTATGTTATTATTGCCCAAATTTTTAATATTTTTCACCTTTCATATTATTTCATTAATCCACTAATTTTTAAATGATGAGATAATTTATTTAATCAGTAGTTATCTTTGTGAATGAGCTTGTATAAGCATGCGTTTTGAAAAATTTTGAGTAGGGCTGACTGGCAAATACGCCATGAATTTCACGCAGCAGTTAAAATAGGCTCTAATTTGCAATTGGGCAATTTTCTGATTGAAAATGGGCACCAACAACTGAGCAACTTTCTTCTTTTGTTAGACCAAATTTTTTTAATAATTTCTAACTATCGGGAAGCGCCAAAAAATATGTTTTGGCATCAGGAAACAAAAATTAACAATGGGAACTAGGAACCGAGAAATCAACTATAAAAAAAAAATTATTATATTTTTAAAAGAAGCACTCTTGCACACTAGAAATCAGTGATCCCTCTCTGTTACTGCATCACGTTAAAATTGCTCATTCAATTCATATAAATTTCTCAATCATAGCCGAGTGCTCAATGGAGCCAGATTTAGTTTGTATTTCATTGCGGTCGGTTAACTCTTTCCGAAGATATACAAAATAAAGTGCACGACTGGGTCGAACGTAACTTTCTCGTTCATCAAAAGTTTGGATGGTTGTTTTCTTATTTTATTAAGTAGGTAGGTAAAGATCTGAGAACCGAAGCTAGATAAAAGAAATGGGTGCAAATGAAGTTTCTAATTGTGAAAGGAAGTGCAATTATTTTAAGGTGCATATTCAACAAGGTTGAAAACAGGGTAATATTTGCTAAAATGAAGTTTTGCGTAGCTGTTATTGCATTTTTATCGGAAGTGGGGGAGATTATAACAAAAATTTAGCATAGATATGTGAAAATAGATTGGGAAGTAATAAGTAATTAAAAAAAATGTTTTTTTCGATTTTTTTGAGAAAAACTAAGTACGCATCTTGTTTCGAATACTGATTTTATCTTTAATATGTATTTGGATCAAAATCGTTAGAGCGGTTTTTGTAAAATTTCGCAGACAAAATAGTACCAAATATTGCAATGTTTAGTTTGAAAAATACTATTTCTATTTAGCTATTTAGCTGAAAACCGAGTACAAGTTATTGTTCGGGATGTGAGCATTACTTGGGTTTTATCGAAATCGAAAATGCGGTTTTCGAGATATGAACAGTTTTTGAAGTGAGCGATTCCAGTGATTCGAATTAAGGATGCAATCATTATGAAAACATCAATTTTACTCTAAGTTTGCATTTTGGTCAAAATCATGCCGTTTTGAAGTAAACTAGGGAAAACTATATTTTTCAAAAATGACTTTTTTCAAAAATCCATTTTACGATAATACAGAGAAAAACTGAGTTTTCCATTAAGTTAGAAATGACCATATTACCTTAGAAATGAATTTTTGTTACAATCGTATGGACCGTTTTCGAGATGTGTCCAAATTTCAAAAGTACCGTTACTCGATTTTTTAGCGGAAAACTGAGTATGCAGTTATGTTTACCTCACCTACTTAAGCTTAAATATCAATTTTTGTTGAAATCGTTAGAGCCATTTTCGAACAAATCAAACGAACGAACCGGACATCTACAAAAAAAGAACTATCGGAAACCATTAAATTCTGTGTTAAATGCCACAACTAATTCGCACGCATTTCTCATCAAACTGTCATAAAGATGTTGACACTGCCAACAGCACAGTTTATGTTCACGCTGCAAACCCACTCCCTCACCGTCACCATATGTGCGCCAGTCAATTGTATCGCCAAACTTTTCCAGGACAGTTGTGCAAATTTTATTCAACTCTTCAGGAGCCCCTCTTGAAAATTATTTTCCCATTTCTCAAAAATGAAGGAGTCTTTTACAAATCAAGGGAGCAGTTCGCTCCCCCTCGATGTGTTCTTCGCCAACAAAAAAAAACGTATTAACGACCCTACAGCATTTCTTTCGCCAACAATCAAATGGCAATAAAACAAAAATTACTGCCAAATTACCAATTGAATATCCCACCAGAGTGCTGCGAGCAATAAAATTCCATTTAAAATTTAAATTTGAAATCAATCCGGAAGCAGTGCACGAGCATCGTTACAATAATTTCGAGTATCTAATTTCATTGCATTAGCGCAATTTGCTTCAGCGGTTTATTAAGTAAATTCAATGGCAAGGCACGCTGAATGAAATGACGCAGTCACTCATGCGGAATATCTTTCAGCGCTGAACACAAAACCAGATGAAGACTTATTGCGGCCACAAATCAAACTTCGCATCCCTTTGGAGCAGCAGACATCCGTCGGATTTATGTAATTAGAATGATTGGCATTGATGTCTGAGGATGCATTAAACCTTCAGGGTGGTACTCCATCACCTGCGTTTGGCAGATTATTCAATTAGAAGTGAATTACTCATTCGAGCAGGTATGCCATGAAATTGATTGCGGAAAATTAGCCAGCTGAAGTGGAAAGTGTTTGAGAATATGATGAAAAGTTTACTAGCTGTTGACACGTACATGAGACGGATTCGCACAGCCTAGTTTCGATGGAATTGTGCGTTGCAGGAGTACATGAGGTTTGATTTACTACTGCGAGGATTTGGTATTCGCTTCAGCGAAGCTTTGTATAAGAAGGAAATAAGAGAGTTGTTCTCCAGGGACATCGTTAAATCTCCGAATGTGGGCCATAGTTTATTTAGCCTGGTCTCGGAAATGATAATATTTCAGCCCACTAGAGTGCTCGCATCATTTTCCATAGTGCTCCTTCTTCCGATCCTGCTCCTCGTCGTGAAACGAACCAATTTGTGGGGACGTTAAGTTAATGATTAACATACCCACGGGTGCAGTTTTATTTTTACACTCACAGTTCACTTGCTGGGTGGATTGTTCTTTTAATGTCAGTACTTATGACAGCTTTATATTATGATGCTGATACTGATGTTTATTCAAGTGGATACTACAGTTACGCTCCTATCGCACGTAGTGAAATTCCACCCTAAATAAAACAAGATCCCAAGCTCTAAATTACAAGAACTCCACACTTACGATAATTTTAGCGACCCAACTAAAAGGAGGTTTCCATCAAAGATTGTTTTCACTGCGCCATCTCTCGTCACGAGTATCTGACACACATCGAAGAGCATAGCTGTTGTCTTGAAAGGTTTTCTTAATTCAGCCAATTCGTCCCAAAAATAGAAAGTCCCATAATACGAATAGTTTTTTATAGCTTTAGCTAGTCCTATCGTCCTTCCTCCATGGACCTATTGAGTAAACCTTTTGCTTATTTCAGAATTCAACTCAGCGTGAACGCGACCACCCTACGAGCTAGTGCTCCCACTGTTATGTTTAAAAAAAAAAACATTTTTTTTTGGCAACATGACGGATTTTATTGCGGATTGTGGCGAATCAATACGAAGCATTCTTTGCAGATAGAACCACAACAGCAGCACGTTCTCCATTACGACAACCATCATAATATTTCTAGGGGCCCTACTATGAAACTCGATTCTACTATTGATTCTATTCGAAAGATATTTGCGATTCTTCCTTCAAATGACACTCTCTATGAAAGTAGAATCGAATGCCGGTAATGCCAAACTATTTGCCAAAAAATTTGCGATTTTCGAACGATTCTCGCAATATGTTTGACATAACACAAACGAGTCTCGCATTATGTTTGGCATTTCCCAAAAAGTTGATCGTGAAACAATTAAATAATAATAAATAAACATAGACTGTGTCGCAATTAGGTTGGAGTCTGAAGGAAATCCAGAACAAATTCAACAAGTTGAACGAAGGCGGATTAGAAATAAATCTAACATAATGGAGCTTGGCAAGAAAAAGTTTTTCCATTCAGTATTTATTTAAAGGCATTTTTAATCCAAAAATAAAATTACTCGAGCTGTTCGAATTTCGCTTTCATAGCATACCTACTTATATAACTACAGAGTTGCGATTTTGCGAATTCGAACAGTTTCACTTTAGAATCGAGTATCATAGTAGGGCCCCAGCTGTCACATTGACCTTTTCCGGCGTCTTCCTTTTCTGCCAGCGACGGCGAGTAGACGTCTTTCAATTACACGCGTGGTTATTAAGTTAGAGTTCTTAAGCTTTCTGTGCAGAGCGCACCAAATTGATAAAAAAATTAGGACTCTGCTAAATGACACTTTGATTTCGTTACTCATAAAATTTCAAACAAAAATCGAGTCTTATGAAAACAATTTCCAGTATTGTAGCACTATCACTTAGTACAAAAAAACTTGCCGCTTCTGTACCAATGGGGACGTTCAAAACTCTAGTTTAGTAAGTCTGATAGTTTGCTGACTTGATGTGTTTCTGTTTTCTTTTTGTACTCTAAATTGGTGGTGTGAAGATTTTTTTCCAGTTTACGTGTATTGAAAGGCAGCCGACAAGTCAAGTCAAGAATTTCGTTGACATTTTGTTTATGTGCCTGACGTCTAAAAAGCGACGTGAACGACCAATCTAGTTTTTGCGTTCAGGGTACATCTAAAGTACATCTCGATGTGTGAAAAAGTGAAACGAAAATGTTTTCACCCTTTCACCGCAATTTCGATTCTCGTTCTACGAAAATGTGAAACCAAACATCAAAAATTTTCATATGAATCATTTTTTTTCACGTACTCATTTTCAAATGAATGTTTTTAGTGAGAGATTGAAAATTGAGAACTTGATGTTGTACAAAACAGTGTGCGATATTAAATTCACCACGATATTTTCACTTAATGAACGAGAATCGCTTTTTAGTACTGAGTGAATCGAAAAAATGAAAGCAGTGTATGAAAGCGAATGTGAAAACGGTTTATTCGATTCACTCTTTCACAGAACCAGAATTGACCCCGGCACTCATTCCGTAACTTTTCAGACGATTATCGTCGAAACGATTGACCTCCAAAACTAGCAGCTAAGTGCTAAAATAACAAGTTTGAGAGCTTAATCCAGTTCATATTCCACAAATATAATGAAAGCTGAAGTTTGTCAAACAAATTCGAGCTGAATTTATGACTTATTTTGGTGATTAATGTTTCAAAAACGATATCGTTTAGACGATCGTTGATATACGGAATCTGCCCCCAGACAAATCTGATCGACTCAAAATAACAAGATTTCTGAACATGCCCAATGACTGCAAACGCAACAATGATGCCAATGTTATCCACGTATTCAAGTAATTCTGCAGTCTTGTGAAAAATTGTGCTCCTAGACGATGGCTTCACCTCGTCTAAATCGTTTTTTGACATCAAAGGTCTCGGTGTTATTGTTTCCGACGTGGAGCAGTGAGTGTTCTCCATCGTAATTCGGTGCAATCCGACAAGTTTTGCAGTGATGCCATACACATAGCTCGAAAATAACTCGTTTCTATAAATAATTCTGTCATCCCGTATGCCGCCATAAAATCATAAAACCGACAAACAAATGGTAGTTACCGATCTGGATTTTCTCCATCTGCCGAAGTGTGAATGTATTGTCAGTTATGGACTTACGGGACCTGAAACCACACACTGGTAGGGGCCAACCAGCCGACAACTGACAACGCCAACTCCCTACACCCCACTTAGACCCTGAAGAGATTCTCTTTTTTTTTCACCTCACAAATTTCAAAACATCCCAACAAATGGACCGCATTTTCATTTTCACAGATAAATTATTACCTCCCGCTTCAGTTATCGCTGTATATTGGTGTGTAACAGTGTTCGCGTGATGAGATGAGTCCATTGTGGTTGCATAGTGTAATGAACTGTCAGAAGTGATTGCTTTCTGCTGGGGCGGCGCCACCGCCCAGCAACACTATCATCAATGCGAATGTACTCTATACAGAGAAAAAAAAAGAACCAAAGCAAACAAATGGAGTACCACAGACAGGACATCATTTCGATACCTAAATTGTAACGATTTTCGACGGACTAAGATGTGAAATAGAATCCACTTGATTCCAAACCACCAAATGGAATGGACATTTATTTTCGATTTTCCTCCATCTGTGCCGTCATTATAGACAAAGCTTTTCCATTGGGTTCTGTTTTTCTCCTCTGGAAATAGTATTTTCTTTTTCGCCTCCTTGAAACAGATTGTCCTTCGTGCGACAGTGCAGGCGGAATGAGAATTCCTACATCGATGCGAGTACACCATTGACTGTTGGAGTTTTTTTTTTCTTTTTTTCGCAAACCCTAATTTACATTCAACCGATAGAGAACGGAATTCTGACAACGAAGGTTGACTCTGATGGATGAGTGTTGGTAACGATGGTAATGATCCTTAAGTCGCATGATAACATCTTTATATCATTCTGAGCACTGTGTGGAGGCGAGTGGCACGCGTCTTTTCCCATTGATTTCTGCCAATTTAAGAATATTTTGTCTGCAGGGCCGGTTTGTGCGTGTCGGCCAAGTGGAACTGGTGTGATTCATTCAAATCGACTTCTCATATTGATGGGAATAGAAATGATGGCCAATCAATTGCAGTAAATCAGTGCTGCGCGTGGTAGACGGGTTTTTGCTTTCTTAAATAAGTCAAGGACACGCTAAAAGTTTTTTTTTTTTTCGTATAAGGATGCGACAATGGTGCTCCAATTACCTTGATCTGCGATGAAGTGCCTTCTTGCGTCGCTTGTTTCGGGCCGAGATTTATATCCATTGTTTGGCTTTGTTCTGTCACAGGTATTCTTGTATCTGCTTGGTTGATTTCAATTAATTCCCCGAATGGGAGAGCTGTTTGAATGTTCATTTGCACCAGACGCGGCGAAAGCAATTTCGATCCAATGGTAGACATCTGATTTATAAGGACATTCAGGGAACTTGTTAGTAAAATGAGATGAATCCCGTTTTGTCATTCAATTTTTACGGATAGTTAAAAGGAACAAGAAGATTGGCCAATATAAATTCTCCAGTAATAGTCCTTTTTCCAATCACTGTCCATGTTTTAATGGCCAAGAAAAATTTTAGACTAAAAGCCAGCAAACATTTGTTCCCACACTAATGGAACAGGACTATACTCTTCGTGCTACGCCTTCTGAAAATCAAATCCCATTAACTTAATTGACAAAAAGAAGTCAAATTTACGTTACAGTAATAAAGTCAAATCAACGTCTTCTCGTGCTAAAACCCTCCAAAAATTTACTAAGTTGGGTTGAGAAATTTCACGTTAGGCTCCATGTTCTCTAGTACGTATCAGATGACCACCTTCTGATTTCTACAAAACTTGTTTGAAGGAAATGAAATATGGCATGTCGGAGTTTGTAATGAGCGGTTTTTCGCCGTACTTCCCTATTACTGCTTGGAGAAGATTGTAACCGGGTGACACATTTTTAATAAAACACAATGGGGCATATTCATAGTTATACTATAAACCTGGGTCTAACTAAACTCCAACCTAAAGTTAACCCACAGGTAAAACACAACTGCTATTCATAAAGAATTTGGCAGCTCTGTTTAATTAGATCCGAGTCTAACGTGTATTCTACTACAAATCTATTACATAAATACTTTCTGGCAGGAAAAATAGAAATATAGAACTTGTAATTTGCGTTTTGTTGTGGTTCTGCTTGTTTCTGGCGTTTTTTTCAAACAAAAATGAGGTATGCATTTTAATGCGAACATAGTTATGTTTTGTGATGTAAACAAAAATTATAAAATTGCAGATGACCGGCAAAGAAAATATTAAAAGAGCCAGAGAACAAAACTGGTCGGAAGCAGAAAAAGAAATGCTGCGTGAGTTGGTCTGAAGAAAGAAACGATGTCAAAATGATTTCAAAAAAAAAGCTCCATATAGATAGATTGATATTTTAATAAATCCCGACATTTTTCCTTTATTTTTTTTAGTTTATTATTCACGCGCTACGTTATTTTATTTATTGTAAATCAATGTAGTATCACATTATCTGCAAAATTCTTAAATTTTCCTTTCGTTCACTTGGTTTTGACGTTTAATTGAGTTAAAAACTACTTAAACATAAGTTCTGTTGTGTTTAATGTTAGACTCGAGTTTTTCGTTTAGACATGGGGTTAAATGTGTAAAAGTAAAATGCACTCAGCGACCTTTCGAGTTACATTCTTAAAAATTATTATGATTTGTCCTTTTCATCCATCTGGCTTTGGCACTAATTTTCGATTCCAATTTTACACATATATGGAAACGCATAATACAAGGCAGTGGCAACATTGTTTGTGTTTTATTCGTCATTCGGCGTCGAGTTCATCTGCGAATCGCAGACGATATAAATCTCCCATAATTCGTATGATGTTATAAAAGTATCACTTTCCGATTATTATAAAAAATGTGCTTCTTAAATAAACACAATGCAACATATTTTCAGTTAAAAAAAAAGTGTTTTCTTCAATATAATTATGTCCTCCAAAAAATTGTGTGTATATGTATTTACACATCGAAATCTGGGCCGGCATTCTGTACGGCGATTACGTTTAAACGTTTTCGTGCACACGAACGGTTTGCTTCATGTAACATTAAAAATGAAGAAAAATCTCGTGGCCGATCACATTTTCCTTGATGTTTGCACTTTTCTTGCTTCATGTAACCTTAAAAACGAACAGATTTTATCGTCTACACGAAAGTAAACAAACGACAGCTATTTTCTTGACGTTTATCATTTTCCTATTCATTCTTTGTGAACTTGGTGGTGTTTGATTGTGCTGAAAATTGTATTAGAAATGCTAGCAAACTATTATTTGTTGACCAGTGATAGCGACGAAAGTGAAGTTGAAAATGAACATGTAAACTTAAGAAAACTTAGAAAAAATCTGCGGGATTGTTCGAATCCTCTCACAGTACCTGACAAAAAGTTGGTTTATTTAAATTTGGCTCTTAGTTTAAAATGTTTCCTTTTAATTTTGTTCAACGTTTTCGATCGATCAAAGCCGCCCTTTAAGTATGTGCTGCGTACAGGTACATGACATACATGGCACGTACCTATTTTGAAACTTTCCTCAATATTAGAGGTACTGGCTGGAGGAGGATACCAATGGTTAGTTGGAAATGACTCCGTTTGTTATGCGGCGTAGCTTTCAAAGTACGACAGTAAATTATTCTCTTCTTTGTTATGTTTCAAATGTGTTACAAAATAAGTGACTGCTCTGTCAGTCAATGTCATAACTCACCCATCGAATATCGGTAAAAAATATCACTAACTTGCCTCTCGAACTGATAAAGTTTGGAGGGGCAAAACCTTATTCGAAGTCATTAGCATTACCAACATTATGACAGCCATAAATGACAAACTGCTTCGCACATCGTTCCACAGTTCGTAAAGCACTTAAGAGGACAATTTGACTCAGTTTTGTTTGAATGCGAATCCTTACGATTTACGAAGACATCACGTCCCTTCACAGCTGGCGCACCCTAATTGCCACTGTAAATGTGCGGATAACTCATTGTAAATAAACAGCGCACTGCGTATGGCTGTGATTTATTTGATTGATTGCTGCGAATGCCTGTGCTATATGCCGTGGCGTGGTAAATCTCTGTTATTTCCATCCTGAAGTCGCGTTTCATTATTTATCGCTTTGTAACGATCGAATTTAAGGCACTCTAACTGACATTAAAGCACTCGTCTAGACAGTGGAGTTGTACTTGTTCACGTGGATATTTGCTAATTTTTGGAAGGGAAATATCCTTTTTGGGGAATTTCTTTTGTTTATTGCAATCGCCCACTGGTGGGAGAGCGGCCAATTCCCAACATATTCCATACTGAACGACTGTGCAGATGTGGGTTTTCAATTAATTAACCGCCTACTAATGGAAGCTGTAATCTGCTTTTGATTAAGAATCGAAAATGCTTATTATACGCACAGAGGAACAGAGGAACAGATGTTGTGAGCCTTAATACCTTTATGCGGCGATATCCATTTATTGTAATGTGATGGAGCTTGTAAGAGCTTGTATTGATACTGCGTTCGTCCTTTAACAGGAGTGGTACGTGCAGGGAATCGTACATCATATGGCATTGGAGTGGATGAGTCAGCGTCCCATGGAAGGGACGGTTGAACTGATTGATCAATAACATTGATTTTGGGTAGTGCAATGGGAAGGGATTAAGAAATTCGGAAGCTTAAAAAGTGCACATCACAATTAAGCGATAAGTTTAACAATCAAACTGATAATGTATTTTTAAGTCAGAAGTAGCACTGCTAAGAAATGGCGTAGAATCAACAAACTCTTTCTGGTGAACGGAAATAAAGGGTTCACTTACTTCTTGGAATATTACTATTTTTCAGAGAACTGTAAGATCGAACTACTCTGCCGGCTTTTAAACTGTTTTAATTGGAACGTTCGAATTTTTATGTCGATTTCCATTGGTTTCACTCGTCGATCCACTCATTCCGTAATCCAATGGAACAAGAAAACTGCTTCTGATTGAATCCACAAAAATATTGGTGAAATTACAAAAAATAATCCACGGCTGCTGACTTGTATAAAATATATAAATTACACTTGTGTGAGTGCTTCTTAAGTGGATTCTGACTTCGAGAAGCGAAATTCTCTTCTCAGAATCACCAGAAGAGTATTTTTTGTCCCAATGGAACGGTTTCAGAAGTGATTTTTTTCGATTCCGGACCCACCCGGCCGCTTCTTTTTGCCCAATGGAAAACGACTAGCTTACTTAATCTGACAGCTGACTGATGTATTTCATGTCGTTTTCCATTGGGACCACCAAAAATCTTTTTCAGATCTCAGATATAACGCGGCTCATGGAACATGCAACGAAATTGATCTGATTTTGTAAATGGATTAGTGCGTTATTTGACAGCAATGTCAGATGTTCAAATTGGATTCGTTTTTGGAAAAATCAACTATGGATATCGACTTGAAGAATGTTTCTCCTGTTGTAGATACAAATGGAGTAGTTTCGGTGATTCGTAGTTTCCAGATGATGAGGAAGGCAATGAAGATAATAATTCCTACAAAATTACATCCATTGCTATTTTTGTTTATCTTTATTTTACTTTTCACGAAACATTGCGCATTTGTTTTGAAAGCAAACTTCTTAAGATGACGTAAAACAGCTGTGCGTGACGTATTGGTATTTGTGGTAGTATGTGTAAATCTGAAAAAATATCGAGGGCTGCAAAAAGTGATCCGAATTGAAAAAAAGATCGATTTTTTTTCCCAATGGAACATGAAAAGTGATTTATATCAAAAAAAAGATAGATTTTTTGTCCCAATGGAAAACGACATCAGTTTCACGTGAATAGTGTTTTTCAGTTGACATTTATGGAGGGGAAGCCGATAAATCTGGACAAGAAAATCCTGCCTGTATACTTATGGCGTTTTTGATTGAAGATCCGAGAGAATTGACCCGAATTTCATAATTGCTCTTTTCAATGAAATTCGTTGGAGCACTTTTGTAATAGAGGTAAACACCATATGAGAGATTTGGTTTTCTGTTGCTACTTTCTTTTTGTTTTCTGCAGTAATAAATACAGCCAAATCAATTTAAGTTTACATTTTGCACGCATAATTGTATATTTTCGGATCACATAGCGAAAAATTTGTTTCTAATAACACAACAAACACTTCAATCTGACATTTTGTTAGTATTTATGTGTTGGTGAGTTCAGGGCAATTCTCTAAAAATATTCCGGACACTTCTGTCGTGCACTTTTTATTCAATGAAGAGCACTACTAGATTTGCTCTTTACATAGAAAGGGCAATTATTTTCTTTAATCGAAAACGCCATTAGTCGACATTTCGAAGTGTCAAAATTCAAAATAAACCGCGAGAATATAGAAACAATTCAAAATAGGTTTGTTCCTTTTCTTTTGTAGTAAGAATGGAAAAGACAGAGGTGGGGATAAATTCTCTCCAGAGAGGGACACTTACAAAAACCTAAGGGACGCTTTTGTAGTAGTATAAGAAAAATGACAGATCCATAATTCAAAACTGGTACATAAAAGTCTTTAAAATATCTGATAAACTCGACAAGTTTACTTATATATTAACAATTTTAGTAGATTCGTCTAGCGATGAAAATGATTCGGAATTAATCGGACTTCTTTTTGATCTTTTTGATGAATCCGAGTACATAATATGTGGAAGAGTCTGTACAAGCATCCGAGAAGAGGAAAAAGCGACACTGCATTAAAAATGACATTACAGCGAGGAAGAATTTCGCCGCCACTTTTAAAAAGAATCTTGAGGAGAACATTCAATCTTATTTTGCCGCCGTTGATACCATTTTAATATACAAGAAATCAAAACAAATGTCAAATAGGACAACAAATTTCGAATCAGCTGTTACTTGTAAGGTGACTGACAGCTTTTTCAATTCTTACACCAAGAAATTTGTTGAGTAAAAATTCGTAAGATTCTGAGTGGAGGGCTAATATCTTGCTCTCTCGATGACGCAAGTAAGTTTTAAAAGTATGCCAAATACGACAGCGAATTTCAAATCAGCTGTCAATAGTCAGGTGACTGATAGCTTTTCCAATTCTTACTACAACAAATGATGTTGAGTAAAAATTCGGAACATTCCCGGTTTAGGGGGAATATCTTGCTCTCTCAAAGCCCCTCTCTTTGACGAATTTGTCGAGTTAAGGAACGGGATTTAGTAAAAATTCGTACGATTAAAAAGTAAAGTAATAGACCTATAGAGCCCTTGTAAATCTAGTTTTACATGAACTCGCAACTAGGTATACGAACGTTTCAAATGAGTTCAGTGTGTCCATAGTTGTTTTCAATTCCGTTTTATTCCCTTTCAACCAACCACACAATCGGGTGTGTCGGTAATCTGTCAATTACGGTGCGAAGCTAATTTAAAAATGGACAAGGACTACACTTCGAGTGCTACAATGTCGGAGAGAGAATGTATAAATCCATTTTATCGTAGAACACAGCGAGCTGCTACCAGAGGGAGTATAGAAAGGGAAAAAATGAACAATGGAGGGAACAAGTGCTTCCAAACTATATGAACTTGTGCTTCATATGTCTGTTAATTTTATATTGTGGCTAAAATTATGAATCCTCTCTCATAAAATATTTATATGTCATCAACTTTATATACTCACAGCGGTAGATAATAAATTATTTATAAGCCTTACTACCCACCAAACTATCAGCAATTTTTTACAGTGCCGCACATGAATAATAATTAAACTAATAAAGTTAAACTTCAATAGCATTATTTATGACATTGTACTTTCCCACGAAATATTGCAGGCTTGACATGATTTTGAGCTACCCCATTCGATAAATTTAAGCGGCGAGCATCGTCAACAAAATCAGGAAAAATGCAAATCCTGTGTTGTGACAGCAGACGTGACACATTGCAACACCACTACAAGCTGTTTCATCACATGGATGTACCGTTGCCATGGAAGTATGCTGTCTGATTTTTAAAAACGAATACCTACATAACCTACAAAAATTGGTTTCGATCCTTCGCCTTTTAAAGGGCAACACTTTTCATTGACTGACACTGACTTCATTTAAACAACACAAATGAATACAATCAACCAGCTTAGGGTAAGCAACACATTAAACGCCCGAAGCTGTTTCGAATTCTTACAGCAATCTACTGCATTCCTTTGAATGGAGGTGAAAATCAAAACCCCAACACGCTGTATACCTTTTAAAGCGATGATCGCAATACATTGTGGATGCTTCGCATTGCCATCGACTCCATTAGCGAGCTTGCACTTGGAGCAATTAACCACGCCAAAGGAATAATTACGAGAAGGTAGACAACCCAGACAGGCAGCAGTGGAAATGAAAAGCAAACAAAAGGAAAAGGAGTAGCTACGTCTCTGGGGTGGATGTGCTTCTGCTGCATCTGTTGGATAACCCATCGCTGGAGGTGTTCTGTTGATTTCTCATTACGCTGAGTAATTTAATTTTGCACTGATTTAATTTGTTAATTGCTCAAGGTTTCACAGAGAATAGGATTTGCTTCTTTATAGGTATTTGTCGGGAAGGGAAGTTAGTTAATGCTAGACATCTGGGGCGTATATGTATCATTTATTTTGTGCAATAAGTTGGTGTGGCGACATATTGAGAGTAGATTGCTTTCGTATGAGCTGTTTAATTATGCTGCACGATTTAGGGAATTCATGCCCGCACAAAAGGAAGGAGTCGTGCGAACGTCTTATTCTTGTCTTTAACACGATGCGGTAATACTTCTGCACCCTCCCAGACCCAATTCCTTGCTGCCTTACTCAATTTCCGTTGAAGTGATCTTTAATTTTTGTCATTTGTCTGCAACTTAATTAGATTGAGCATTTTTTCGTCAGCTCTGTTCAGTCATCCTTAAATAATAGATTCGTCCCGGTGGGTATCTGCCTTGCTGTAGTCCATTGTCATTCGGTTAAACAGGACGAACATCTTTCATTATTCTCTTATCTCGACACATTCAAATTAGCATATTTCATTTGGCTTCTCCTGCTCATCCTTCGATGATGCGTCATTATCACAAAAAGCTGCCAATTTAAAATCAATTTCGTAAAATCATTCTTTCTTCTTCTATTCGTTGAAGAATTCTCGACAGAAGGGTGACGGTTCGCTCCACATACTCGAAAAAAAATCATTGCCTATGGCAAAGGAAGATAACGTTTGCTAAAGACGTACTACCCTGTGTTTAAAGACTCACCTGTCTTTTGGGGGGATGACAGCCCAATGACTTTTCTCATCGTCCTCATTGTCCTTCTCGGTTATAACAAGCATTGACAGTGGAGTTCGGTTTCTATCAGTAAAATTGTGTGCTGTGAGCAAGAAGCTTCTGGGAATAGAAAATTCAATCAATTTCAAGAACATCTACCACATTTACCGCGCTCCACACCAGAAGTAGCTTCATCCTACACACATTGTTGGTTAGTCGAATAAGGATTTCCTCACGTGCGTAAATGATGGTTGTCATCGTAACTGTAGGGTTTGTCTTTGCCTCGTATACGATAAACGGGAAACCAAATCAATTAGCTTAATTGTCGTTTCAATCGTTGGTGCAGTGCCGTCATGATGGAGTAGACAGGAGGACGATTTGATGGGGTTTGTGTAATAAGTTCAATATAAAATTGGCTTCTCAAGAAACGGACTTTCAGTTTGTATGCAGCTAAATACACGTTTGTGGGCCGAAGAGTCTTTTCAACCAAGATCGCAATAGAGGAAGACGTCGGCTTAGCCGCTCGCGTAGAAGGGGAACGCGATCAACTTTTCAGCGCTTTTTTGAGGCGTTCTTTGACCAAATATTTTAAGCAGAGACAAACCATACCAGTATTGTCTCTGATTTTAAGTATCCTTTAACGCGTTTTTCCATGCATTTTTCAACCAATTTTTCACGTTTTTTACCCAATTTTTGACGCGTTTTACATTTTTTTTTTTGTTGGAACAAATTTCTGATTTGAGCAGTGCTAAATAACTCAAAAGAAAAATAATTTGCAAATAAAACATATGCCTGCTGTCAATATCCTCACTTGAATTCGTACGTGATAAAGCATAAATTATACCACACATACGGATTATAAGTAGCCGCAAATGAATTAAGATATTTCTCTCGCAAATACACCGACCGCACCAAATGCTATTCCCATCGAGGCGGCAGTACCTAAAAATATCACAGACGCATTACTGATAAAACGAAATCAGAATCAATCGATGGGAAACGACATACGTCTTTAAATACTCTTCTATACAGGTTATAAGATAAACCGCCTTAAACCCATACTTTATTTATGTAGACCGCCCCTATGCTGGAGGCAAATCTTTTTTTCTCTAGGCTAAACATTTAACCCTGATCAATCATCGGAATATAAATATATCCTTCCTTTCCTCACACACGAGTTGACTACCAAACGTGCAAGAAAAAAAAGAAGAAGAATCCCTCCATCCGATTGTGGATACGCTGGTTACCTCAAAACCAAGTCCTCCTCTCCATACTCCGTAAGACAAACACAATGGACCTCGCTGAAAGTGGTAAAGTAGGGGTAGGTATAACCACACACGTGTCCCAAAGGGATGACAAAATCGAATATTCCATGAACACTTGCCCGTCACTCAATTAGATTCAATTGAATTTTGGAAGTCTGCCCATATCCACAAGCAGGAGCAGGACCTCATTTATAAGCAATTTTCCACCTCGTAGACAGCTAGGTGTCACTAGGAGAGTTGTCTAATAAAGTTGTAATTTCTGGACGGAACCATGGAGGCTCTTCAAAATCTGCTGTTCATAATCAGCCGGTTTTGCAATAACAGCAATTAGCCTCTTCTGGCCAAGAGATCCGCCCTTGACCGAAGAACTTCAATTTATTCCAGACACACTTAGTCGCTGCACACAGAGATGATGTGTCGAGTGGCCAAATTATTGCGCTCGCCATCGCCATTCAGACGAGAATGTCTCTCCGTCCCTCTGGAGGATGCCCATGGACTGATGGCAATTTGATTTTCAATTTTATGAGAATGATTGCATTGCATTGCAATGACATTGGGTGGTGTCCGGACGAAAGGGGCTGTTTGTTTTGATTGCGTATACGACCGGGTGATGAAGTAGCATTACTAGGTGAGTGAGGCGCCCCTTGTTCGGGAGATGTTTGCTCAATATGTAAGCATGCAATGTAAGTACTGGGTCGGATCGAAATCTTTGAAAATGTGTTGTGGGTGTGTGGATATCCACACAAATGAACACAGATCGTGATGGAATATTATTATGCAACGGAAGTCAACATCATGAGATGGGCAGTTCCTTTGAGTTGCTCTTGGGGAATATAGTACGTATATATCCCGTGTGTATGCTCTTGCAAAGTGTAAAACTCGAATACATCGCAGTTGAACCAAGTATAACAAGGAAAGAAATATCCCCCGATGGGGATAATTTGAATATTTCGAAAAAGGCTTCGTATTTGAATTTTTTATTAGAAATTCATATTCCATTCACCCCCAATAAGTGCATGAGATTTTTCATCACCAACGAAGGCAGTTACGTGCCCGTCCCACCTTCGGGATATACCTTTCATAATATTATAACAGTTTTTTCTCGTTTTAGGAAATAAAATTGTTAGTAGGAGAAAAACAGAAGGTAGTTGAAAAATGTCGGTTGCAGAAAATGTGAGATAATTGTTGTAGTGCGCAATTTTTTCTATTCCTGCTTAGAAAATCTCAACCCCTAACCTAGAGTGCTGGCTGAGCCTGCTGAACACAAATAGAAGAACGTCAACAGTAGCAGGATCTGCTTTGAACTTAAAATTAGATGACCCCAAATTAGATGGGAATAATTAAACACGTTAGCAATTATTTGGTACAAAACAAAATAAATATATTTCCCAACACAACAACGAAACCAAGAAACAGAAATGCAGAGTGCATAGGATTAAAACTGTAATTTCTTTGGCAACGTTGCACCATCCATTGCCTCCAGTAATTTTCTCTTCAAACTCGGTTTCTCGTCGACTTTATCCTTGCTCGACTGTGGCAACGGCAACTTAGGACCGAGAGTTGGAGCCGGCTTAGTTGAGAAATACCGCATATCTAGTGCTTCAGTGCAGGTGCAACGATTCGAAGGACATAACGCCAACAATTTTTCAGCTAATTCAATGAGATCATCTGGGGCGGCAGTGAATATATGTTGCAGTGGAGTGCCGGGAAACACTTTGAACTGCATAAAGTCTGGCAGAAGCTTTACATTAAGCCAATTTTCCTCATTGGGAGTGCCCATTGCCTGAAAAATCTTCGTCAGCTGATCCAAGTCACTGTCGCCGGGCAAGAATGGCACACGCAGAAGCAATTCAGCCAATATACAGCCAACAGCCCAAATATCAATTCCGGTGCTATATTGCCGGGCACCAAATAGCAACTCTGGTGCTCTGTACCACCTAGTCACCACTTGATGTGTGTAAATCCGACTGGGCGAACCGAAGAACTTGGCCAAACCAAAATCGCCAATTTTGAGAACTCCCCTCGAGTTGACGAGCAAATTGTTTGGCTTTAGATCACGATGTAGGATCCAATTCAGATGTAGGTATTCAAGTCCTGCAATTAACAATTATTTAGAAAATTCTAATTCTCTGGAATTGAGCGTAGCTTACCTTGGAGGGTCATGATCATGTAAGCTTTGATATTCGCCTGTGAGAGGACAATCTTTGGATCTTTTATAATGATCTCCAGATCGGTGTCCATGAAATCGAACACCAGCGACACATTAGACTTGTGTCCGAAGACGTCTACCAAACCGATGACATTCTCGTGATGCAGTTCGTGAAGCAACTTAATTTCACGCAACGCAGTGCGGTTTATACCATCCTGAGCTTCCTCGCGGCTGCCGATTTTGATTTTTTTCACAGCTACGATTTCGTCTGTATGGATGTCTCGTGCCTTGTAAACGGTAGCGAACTGGAAACGAATTTACTTCAGTACTGTTTGATGAATCAAAATGTGACAATTTTACCTGACCCTCGCCAAGGAAATCTATTTTTTCATAGCGTTGAAGTCTATTATCCATTTGATTTGTCTAATTTTAACTTATGATAGAAAACCACTTGTTCGAAACTCGAGAGAAATAGAAACAACAAACTATACCGGATTTTTTGTTAGACGTCAAAAAATAAATACAAAACTGGCGATGATTTACACTTGAAGACAGAGATGGCGGTAGTAAGTTTTCTCAGTTGAAAGATGGCTGTGGTAATAAACGCAAAGTGTTCGTGAAATTGAGCTGCGGAACGCGTTGCACATAATGATTCTAAACTATTTTGGCACTGCCAGAATTCAAGGGAAACTAAAAGGATCTACTATCTACTTGGAAGATTATTAGGCGTGTTTTTTTGAGCTAATCTCAGCAAAGTAAAGTAGGATTTTCAGCACGCGAAAATCTACAACTGAGTCTCGAAGTGTCAAGTAGAGCGTAGGTGTTGTAATTGCGTGATGAAAATCCTACTTTACTTTGCTTTGCTGATATCGAAACTCAAAAAAACACGGCTATTGTCTTTGTCGATTTGTTCGGTTCGATACATTTTTTTTTTTTAATCGAGATAACTTTTCATGTTCGATTCGCTAAAAAAAATCAATTTTGTTTTGATCTTACTCTTTATTGAGAAATCTAGATTTTTTCTCAGATTTACACTTATGTCGTTTTCGATTTGGCAAAAAAATTAATTTTTTTTGAGAAAAAATCGATTTTTTTTAATTGAAAAATGTTCGATTTGCCAAAAAAATAAATCTTTTTTTTGATCTGACACTCTTTAGAGAAATCTCGATTTTGTTCTCAGATTTCACACATACTTTCACTAATACCAATGTGTATGAAACACAGCTGACTGTTACGAATTGCTTATCGTTGGAGGGATTTTTAACTGAATTATTTACTATTTATCTAGTATGGAAGCGATTTTTCATATTAAATTATTTCGAAATGAGCTATTAGAAATGTGTAAAAATCAATTGAAATGGATTTCCAGTGCAAGTGGCCAACTCAATACACACAAGAACCAATAAAATTCGGAATTTATGTTCGATTTGGCAGCAGAAATCTGAAAAGCCAAATCGAAAACGACATAACTTGAAATCACGATATAAGAAAGATGCAATATTTTACTTCGATATTTTACGCTCGACTTGTTACTTCGATGACTCACAGTAGATATTGTAATTGCGTGCATAAAATCCTACTTTACTTAGCTTTGCTGGGATCGCAGCTCAAAAAAACACGACTAATGTCGAAAAAGTTGTAGAAACTGGTATAAGTTTTGTGTCTCGACCTTTGGTTGAAAATAAAATTGGTTTGTTATAAAATTGTCCACGAAAACCACATTTTTCTAAACAATGTAGCCGCTGCCGAAGCATTGCCATACAAAATGAATCGCCAGCTACTTGATAGCTCTGGCTTCCGGATGTCACCACAGAGGCAGCACTTTCGTGACATGTTCTTTTCTAGGCGAACGCCATTGCTGTTTGCATCGGTAGAATTTTCACAAATTTTAAAAGTAAGAAATCTTTAAAAAATATTCAACAAAATTTATTTATTTGTGATAAAGATTTAAATTTATTTGTTCTCTTACCTGGAACAGCAAAAAGTTTATCTTAAATCTAGTGTTTTGGCATGAAAAATATACTTGAAAAGATGTTGGGTTATGGCGGACTGATAGTTACACGTGTTTCGGTATTTTAATTAAAAAAGACAAAATTAATCGAATTGTGATATTAAAATGTATAAATATTTTTACAAAGTAGAGTAGTGAACTATTTAAGAAATGAATTTAACCAAAATGCGCAACGTGCTTCTGTCCATC
The DNA here is from genome assembly GCA_951230905.1 of Cheilosia variabilis. NCBI lineage: Eukaryota > Metazoa > Arthropoda > Insecta > Diptera > Syrphidae > Cheilosia > Cheilosia variabilis. Next base: position 65,668,558 of record OX579677.1, read on the forward strand.
ACTAAAACTATAGCGATTTCAGTTAATGGCGTTTATAGTATTCAAATTGGACTATATTAAATTGGTAGACTTCCTCTTCAGGATATCGTTTCGAAGATATAAACCTTAATAAAGTTCCAACCGACAAGTAAACTACACAAAATCAGTAACAAAAAACCGCCATTGAACATTTTATCGAGGCGCCTAGGCCTTGCGCGTGTGTCTTGCACTAAAACTATATTTGTTTCAGTTAATGGCTATTATAGTATTCATCAAAGACTAGATAAATTGATTAACTTCCTCTTAAGGATATCGCCTTACAGATATAAACCTTAATAAAGTTATAATCAACAATACATAAAACAAATGCTTTTATGCGAGCGGCAATTTTAAAGCCACGCTGACTTGATCATTTTTTTTATATTTTGTAGAATGGCTGATGTTGAAAGCGTTGAAAATTTCGAGGAGCAGCCTTTGGAGGCAGAGCCAGCACCTGTTCTAGACACAACCTCACTGCCACAACCAGCTGAGTTGCCCGATATCAAGCTGTTCGGCAGGTGGAGCTGTGACGATGTCACTGTAAACGATATCTCTCTTCAGGATTACATTGCTGTCAAGGAGAAGTATGCCCGCTATTTGCCGCATTCGGCTGGTCGTTATGCTGCTAAGCGTTTCCGCAAGGCCCAGTGCCCAATTGTTGAACGTTTGACCAACTCTCTGATGATGAAGGGACGCAACAATGGCAAGAAACTCATGTCCGTGCGCATTGTCAAGCACTCATTTGAGATCATTCACTTGTTGACTGGCGAAAACCCACTGCAGGTAAGACAAAATTGTAACAACATGCTGCTTTGTCCCATGCTAAACTGCGGCTGTGAAATCGACAACACGGCAGTAGGTAGAATGAGGACATATATTGAAATATTTGGCTTCCCTTCCTGGCCCAGCATACTCAAGTGTTGAGTCACAGTCGAAACCAACGTACATGCCTATCTCTCCGACTTGTGTGAATTTGCTAACAAAATTGATTGATTGTCTTTGCAGATCCTTGTCAGTGCTATCATCAACTCTGGACCACGTGAAGACTCGACCCGTATCGGTCGTGCCGGTACTGTCCGTCGTCAAGCCGTCGATGTGTCTCCACTTCGCCGTGTCAACCAGGTATGTTCGGTCCCCCTCTTTTGTTTATGTGGTGCCGCGGATAATGTCCTTCTCCCGTACATATTTGGGTTGACGATTATAACACGCGGCTACAGCAATCCTCGTTAAATATCCGTAGCGTCTGCAAGGTCACATTAAGGCTGACGCATGAGTTAATGAGACATCTAGGTGAAGCCTGTGTCCAGCACATTACTTTCTCTCTGTCAGTACGAAAGAAAGCTTATGCTTCTGGACTAGACTGAACACGGGTTGGCTACCAATCGAAGTATCAGAACTCCCCTGATTTTCACATGTAATCAAACCACAGTTGCATACCTTTTGTCCCCGAACGCTGCTTTTTGGAAATCGTATTCTAAATCTCGCGCTTTACCATTTCAGGCTATTTGGCTGCTGTGCACTGGAGCTCGTGAAGCTGCTTTCAGGAACATCAAGACCATCGCCGAATGTTTGGCCGATGAGTTGATCAACGCTGCTAAGGTGAGTCCCCAAAATATTTCCTCCTACGTCCTTTCTAATTCTGTGCAACGCTAACTTATTTCGTTGTGTCAGATTCGCTTTAGGACAATAGCATTGTTTTATTATCCTAGCGCCTAATTTACTATAAAAACCTTTTTATGGTGCTTGAGAAACGTAGAACAACAGTTCGCCATCGAATAAACCGTCGAGTTTCGTCCATTCCGCAGTCCTTTCTAATACTGATCAGCAACAATGCATTACGCTGCGTCAGTCTCGCTTTAGGACGAAATAAATGTTCTATTATCCTAGCGCCTAAACTGTATAAAACCTCTTTACGGTGCTTGAGAAACGTAGAACGACACATGCCGGACAAAACTCATTCAAAAGTCCTTTCTAATACTGATCAGCATTAATTTTATTACGTTGAATCAGCCTCGCTTTAGGACGACATCAAATTGTTTTATTATCCTAGTGTCGTGGGTAAATTTACACACCTCTCACGACACTCGAGAAACGTAGAACTACAACCGAACCTTGTTCCATTGCATTTTGTACACATTTTCACATGGACATTGATTTCATCAACGCACGTTTTTGATTTTCCTTTGCAGGGCTCATCCAACTCTTACGCTATCAAGAAGAAGGACGAATTGGAACGTGTTGCCAAGTCCAACCGATAAACACTATACATTCGTGTGTATCTTTTTTTACACTTAATAAACAATATAACAACACAAAACTGTAAAAAATTCAAAAGCATTTCGTTCTTTATTCAAAACATAAGTTGAGCAATCCTCTGGTTCTAGTTAGGAGCTGGCCACCAGAGACAAGTATGATTTGTCTATGGTTTGTCTATGCTGGCCACAACAACATCGCATCCAGGAATATAATCACAGAGCAGAGATAAGGGAATCAAAATTATTCATCCCTGGCCCAAAACGTGTAACTTTTTTGATGATTATTGTCGAAGCGAACCCTCTGCATTGGAGCCTGAAAGTCGCATCCAGTTCAGACCGGAAAAATTAGGGCCATTGCGACCAGGTTCGGGTTCGGACTTCACTGCAATTGTGGTGACGGCACCATAAAAATTCGTTTTTGATATGAAAGAACTCGAGTAACCCTGTCAGTGGTCAGTATAATTCGTCACACCTTTCAAGTCGAATAATTAACTGCAGGTTAAAGAAAGAAAATATCCAAAAAAAAAAGACAACAAAAGAAATATATATACAAAAATCTCCATTAAAAAGAAAAGAAACTCGTTTCGATGAATCAATCGACGTCATGAAATTGTGCGATGTACTGGTTAAGCCATTCTTGGAACTCTTGCATGTGTTGATCGACCGCATCGATAGATGTGTGCGACTTAAATTTCGGCGGCGGATAGGCGCCTTCGCCAAAGATATTCTGAATAAAGTTCTCCGCCATGTAAACCGCTCCGACGGCGTCTATCGAAATCACTTCGTGTCGAAGCGACAATTTAGCAAACGATTCGGCAAACAGTACGAGCGTGGAAAACGATTGCTGAGCCAAACAATCTGCAAAGTGAACGAGAATGAGTTAGGATGCAGACGGAGGAAGCACACTCCCATACCGGGTCTGTCCATTCTTGAAGCAACGAAGTACTTTCGCAGAATCTCTGAAGCCTCGTGATCTAGATCTACTCGACGTTTGCTAACGATCTTGAGAAACTCCCTCATATCGTCGGCTCCTATGGAAAATTCGTCGATAGTAGACTCGAATGTTTGAACTGAGGCCTGCTCCAGTATGAGATTGACCAGAACTTCGTGATTGTCCTCTTCAATGATGAGGGGGATGCCAAAGATTCTAGTGGAAGTAGAAAAGTAACGAAATATGTTCCAACGAAACTGAACATTACTCACTCGAGAAACTTGTTGAACGTATGCTGATCCTTTGTATCGTACTTGTACGATCGCCAGTGCGTCCAGATAGCCGTCTCCAGTGGATAGCTCTCAGTAGTCCGGCCCAGCATCACACGACCGCATTCGATGGCTTTCATGATATTGAAAGCTCGCGGGGCCTTGAGTCTAGCCCAATCACCCACATAGTAGATGCCACCTCTGGCCATGACAATGGGATCGGCTTCAATCCAAGTGTGCTTGTCACTCTTGCTCGCGGCCACTTTGAAGTCATCACATGGCCCGACAAATCTATCTGCAACATCGCCAATGGTTTCCATCATGTAGTTGGCCATATCGAATTCAGGACCTATGCCGACGATTGAGATCGGTGGCCGGTCTGGGTTGTCCTCCAAAGAAGCTATGCTCAGCAGCAGACCGATCTTGAAATGCACAAAGCAGTCCATCGGCACTCGATCCTGACACAGCTGCGCACCCAGCGAGTAGACGAACGCAAAGTCGGAGTATGCCTTCTTGATGGTTTCATGGAGCCGTTGCACGGAGTTGGGAATCTGTGTTGTATCTATTTGCTGAACGCTTTGAGACGAATGCGGATCTGTCCGCGTGTTAGCATCAGCTTCTCCCTGGTCTAGCGATGCTTGACTGTAGCTGAGAGCCAGGAATTCCATGGGCGATCCTCGTGAACAACTTGGAGCTGATTGCGATGGTTCTGTATCTTGCTGAATGGATTCATTTGGTTCGACTTTAGAAGTGGTTGGCGTGGCAGAAGACGGTATTGCTGAGAATTCCAGATCAAAGTCATTGCTGGTGGTGCACTCGAGCGCTGACTTTGATAACTTCGCCGAACTGAAGGAAGATTGGAACGAGAGGTCTAAAGGTTCGTCCTTAATCTGCGGGTGAACGTAAATAGAGTCTTCCTGTTTGGTTTGTATGGAGTCATCGACTAGATCGATTCTGTCGGTTTTTTGTGTATTGAGGTATAGCGACGAGTCAACTGGACCTGGAGAGAAAGACAACGATAATTCGGGGTACTTTCGGGTTTTCTCATTAAAAGCGCTCGCGTCTTCGTCTTCGCCAAATAGGTCGGTTGTATGGCGGGGAATATCCATTGGTTGGTGATGCTGAAACTCTGAGACGTCTTCATTGTCCGTCTCATTTCTTATTTGGCTAAAGTCCAGAAGTTGGTCAAGATCAGCGTCGGGAATCAACCGCACAGACGACAGGCCTGTGTTTACTGTCTCATTAGATTCCATGCTATGAATTCAAGTGTTTTGAAGTCCAAATGGCCGGTTACAATGTAATTGGCTCCCAAAATTAGATCACAATCGTAGGTGTAGTCTAAATGATTGTTAATGACAAAGTCGTGAAAGCCCAAGGAAGTACACATACCTACCGTTCAAGCGAATCACCTGACAACTAAAGATTTTATTAAATACTCTCGGTGTAGAGACGCTTTCGGTGGGAAATATCTTAAGCAGACAATACTTGCCCATACAGCGGAGTTTGGTGTACTCGCTCATTGGTTGGGAGCATGTGTAGCAATTGGGAGCTGTAAAGAAAGCTCGCATCAAATTACAACTAATAAAGTTACCGATTTGAATCTGCCACACCCTTTGTTATTTCCTTTTTGATATTATTCGCTTGACAGCCCGTTGAGCAGTACCAAATAGACTGAATCCTAGAGAAAATACACCATCAAGAGAGAGCTGCTGAAATGAAACTCCGATCTACTTACGTATAACTCGCTTGTTCGGTTTTCCCAGACAGTACACCAGTAATCACAGACAATCCACCACGATATTGATTCGCTGATAGATTGAACAGTAAATCGTCCTGCACAGGCAGTCCTATGAATCGACAATGAACATGAATCTGAGTGGAATCAATGGATTTGGGTGCAAGGCTTGGAGATTGCTTGAGAATTGAAGACACTTTCGCGTAGATAAGGTACTTTGCTGTTTCCAGAAATTCAAGAGGTTCTTCTACTATCAACTCGAGCAGAGTTGGTGACCTTGCAGCAAAATCTTTGAATTGAAACGGTAATTCTAGAATGATAGCCGCTCGAGCGTCTTCGGGCTTCTTGGTGCTGTTGTATTTTTTGATAAATTGTTCGGTCTTTTCTTCTATGATTCGCATAAATTTTGTGCCGTGCAAAAAACTGTCGAGTAGTTTTTGTTCGCCAAAGCTGTAAGTATTAAAATTTTGCTACAAATGTATATATTTTTAAAGATTCGTAAATACTTACGATTCGCTCGAATCGCTGGTTGACATGTTTTTAAAGTTTTGCGCGAAAAGATATAAACCCTACAAATGTCGGCAGATTGACATTGAGATGGGATAGGTGTGTACAGTAAGATAAGAAAGAAATAAAGTTTCCGGTAGGTATTTACCCCCATATTAATAAACACTGCGTAAAAGCTATCAACTCGTTACTCAGCAGTTACGTAAACTTTTTGTATGCTATCTGACGTCTAGTAGCTAACTTACATTTGTTAGTTAGTGTTTTATTACTTTTCTTAAATCTGATATTATATTCAGAAATTTTAAATATATGTTTCATGTTTTCATTAGTTAGTTCATTGATACCGAATTTCGACACGCCTTTTTATGAGTCGTTACAGTTGTACCTTACACTATTGGTTGTTTGAGACGGGGAAAACTAAAGTAGCAATAAAACACACTAATCACTGGGCCAATTACCTGCACTGAATAAAATATAACAATAGCGTTTCCTTCGAAATGGAATTCAACCTACGAAAATCTTTGGATTTTCAGCCATCCTGTGGCCTTAACAACTTTTTCACATGTGGATTCCTTGTATTTTTTTTTTGAGTGTTTTTCGGATCACAGTGTCAAAGGCTATTCGGCACTGGCCAGGTCAAGGCCACTCTTATAATAGTCCTGCGACAATGGCCGAATGGGATAGATCAATTAGTGGTTTCATTGGCAACGCAATTAAGGTTTAAAATGGTGGTACGGAATTTGCGGATTCCATGTTGGTGCCTAGCTGGCGGTATTTTTTTGGGTATTATCGATATAAGTCTGATAATTTTTCCCAGTTTGAGCTGATCATTCTGCAAACACTCCATATACACAGAAGCGATAGCGTTAAAACTGAGAGACTTTTTAATCACATATCATATTTCATTCCGATGTGGTTCTACCGAACGGACTCTTGAACGTAACAAATACCTCGTAGTTGCAATTTGCAAAATTATGTCCCTTCCTAGTTATCTTCTTTAACCAATAAAACAAAGAAATATTTCGTTGAATGTATTTTTATTTGTTACGTTATAAATTATTAGAAGCTATACAAAAAATAAAAGGGTTCTTGATAAAACACAAGTCAATCCAAAATACAAAAGCAATCGTAATTTCATTTTAATAAAAAACAAAATAGAATAGATGTCAATTATGTATAAGTAATGCTAATAACTATTTCGAAAGAAATACAAATAATAATTTTCCTTATAGTCCGCTCCATCCGAAACTAACATACAATCTTTATGTTTACTACGACTAACTAAATCAATTCCATCTTCAATAACATGTAATCAAGGTGCCTAAAAAGCTGACTAAAGAGTTTCAATCTCAACTCAAAATCAACATCAGTTTCAATAAATATATATGTATACATATAAACCTTTTCACGAAATAAAACAAAGGCACATGCTAATAGAAACTATTGTTTGCCAAATTCACCGGCTCTGAGATATGGTGAACAAGGTTAAGTTCAAAAAAGGAAGAGCAAAGAACATTCAATTGATTTTCGTTTCATTACTTACAAGCTAATTACAAAACTATATGTCGCTCTATATAGTTAACATCTAAAGTGCTTTAGTTCTTTCATTTTGTTTATAGTTATACTGTGTTCGAATTTGAAAATTCACTTTGGCATAGAAATCTGTGTGTGTATGGGGAGAGTTAAGGTCCTCTGATTTCTTAAATGTATTACAAGTCTACAAATTCTAGTGTTCCAATACTAAATCTAAAAAAATGCCTTAGTAGTCTAAGTTTCCTTGAGCTCCAGTTATGATGGCATCGATCCAAATTCTTGCGGCTGCATCGGAAGCCGCCTGTAGATGATAGCTGCGCTTTTTTGTCTTCACTATGAATGTACAGTGGGGTCGACCGCTTTTCGATGCGTTCAAATGATCGAGGTAGACTTCTTCGATTGTCTGAAACGAGAGAGAAAAAAAGTCAGTTGTAGCGTTTTCTATGTAACATATTGGATAGAGGAAACTGAAAAGTTTCAACCGGCATGCGAGATTCATCTCGTTCTTACAGAAACTGCGAATGTGTCTTGCAAGCTTAGAGCTTATATTCAATAATACTGTCAAAAATTCTCAAGTCGAAAGCGATTTTTTGTTTATCACACATTCAAACACAGTAGAAGTGAACAGCAAGATGCTTTGTCAAAGCAAATCCTGAGTCCAACCTACTTTAGACAATGACTTCGATTTCCGTGGGCCGATTAAAGCAAATACCACTGTGTCCTTTTGTGTGAATGCTCGTATCTATCAATTGGCTAGATAAGTTCCCAAAGAGGCTGCAAGAGATGCCAACAGGCGATCGAATCCAAAATGTAATCGTTTAGAAAGTGCATCGCTACGGTCACTAAGATTTGAAGACGATATTGTTGAATGATCACTCATTGCATCAATTCGAACAAAATCATGTTCAGTAGGAAACCTACATCAACTTTGGCCTTCATTTGGCAAATTAGAAACCATGACGCATCTACTACGTCCCTCTTAGTGATATACCTAATTCCAATGAGAATTCTAAACACACATCTACTCGAAAGAGCATCCAAATTAACGCCGTGTCAATCACAATTCATTCGACACATGTTTCAAATACTCACCGAGAAATACGCCCCGCCACGGGGCTTCCTCTCCGATTTATCCGAATAGTAAATGAACGCATTACGCTGCCGGTCCAAAACAAACCATCTCCTTGACCAGCCGTGGAATGTGGCGCCTAGTTTGTGCAAATATCTGCGCGAAATAAAACAAAATAATTTTAGAATGAAGTCCAAGTTCAGAAGCCAATCAGCGTGCTTACCCTCGACAGCTGTGCGCGTCGACAAAAACATGCGGACACTGTACGATCTGGTGACCCGCCGATTCGATGTGCAAACGTAAATCTAAATCCGGCGAGAAGATCGGCAGATATCTCGTTAGCGGTCGCTGATGCTTTGGCAACGATCTCTTGTTGCCCGATATAAGCCGATCACTACTTGTTGTATCGTTTGAATTGACACTTGAGCGTTTGCCATCGTCGCTCTGCTCCGAGTGGCGGTTGCCTCCCCCTCCTCCTCCGCACGAAGATGATAGCTCTATGCTGGATTTATACGCATTCTCCGATAGTAGATCACAGCTAAGCTCGGAATTGGCCTCGGACAAAGGTCGTGATCTTTGTGATTCCAATTCGGGTTGTGAGTGACGATTCTGGAATGAAAATTCATTTTATTTACACCGTTATTAATAGGACAAAGAAATACAAATTGGGAAAGAAACAGTAAATAATACATCGCTCGAAAGGCATATGTGTCAGCCTCCCGGAATGAGATAATGATTGAGTGGTTCCCCACGTTAATAAATTCCACGACGAGAACGCATCGCACCAATCTATACGCAAATGAATCACACAGAGAGTGGTGAATCCAAAAATAAGACACAAAACTAATGTCACGGGATTCCATACAAAATTAGATTCAATACTGAAAAAAAAATGTTTGTCGAATGTGTAACGCAATTTACGATATAATTCATTGTCTTGCGCTGGCATTTTGGCGATGGGCCAAGTTAGCCGTGGTTCGTGATCGCGATGATTTCGTACGTCAATTAATTGAATCCACACAGGAGTGTACATACACTCATACTCATTTTAAACGATTATAAGGTTAATTGGGAGGCGGGCAAGATTTGGCTGAGAACAAAGCTACGTAGGTAAACATGGATTTTGTATACGAAGCTGTCGGAGTGAATGAGCTGTTGGGTTAAGCACTTGATTTACTCGAAGAGATGTCCAAATAGTGAAAGAGTCGCTGCCAGCTACAGTTTTGTTTGGCGAAAATCGTTTACGAATCTGGACGTACGAATGAACCTCCAAGAGGTTCAGAAATCTATTGACCTCACAATATGTGGAAGAAAATGACAGTTGATTTGGCACGATTTATGCGATGGAAAGCTCTCAGTCAATCTGACAGAAATACTGCGTAAAACGTCAAATCCCTGGATCTCGTTCTTCTGCACACCTACATTTCCTTCTTTCGCTGCAAAAAAAGGATATGAAGACTGTTTCCAGATTGAACCACTCATACTTAAGTAGAGATGTGACACGAATTACCCTGCATTGAACGAAACTGGATACAACTGGCATAGCTTCAAAGTCTATTTTCTCCAAGTTCAGGTATGTTGTGAGAAACAGGGGGAAGTGCGAAGCACTTACGCTGGATAATTTCTACTTTTCTCTGTAAGACAGTGCGACAGTTCAAGAACGATCTGAATTCCGTCGAATGGCTGCTTTGACTGAGTTGTCTGGTTTCAGGTCACACTGGAATGAGATTGTTGCTACATTTGGTAGCTCGAAAAAACTTCAAATAGTCTTCGGTCTTCGATACTTGTCGAGAAGGTGATGACAACGCGAAGCACTGGTGATGTGTTTAATACTAAACATCTACCTCATCTCAAAAAAAAAGTAAAAAACGCGAATCCTCTGCACCATATATCATTTATCACTCTACCTCGAAGACCTGCGACGGAAGTGGACCGGCTTTCCACCTGTTTATTTTTAGATGCAGTTATACCAAAATTATTTTTCTGTTTAAAAAAAAGAAATTTGTCACTCGAACTGCACTACACCGGATGTTGGGAGCGCATCACACTTCCTCTCAGAATTTCTTCGTTCACTCAGCGCAGCTGTACTTGATTTTTACTCCGAACGACCTCTCAGTCATTCAAAATGCTGGACGGACTCCAAACGACCTCTAAGTCATTCAAAATGCTGGACGGACTGCACACGAGCACTTAAAGGCCTGTTTGGCCTTGAGTACGATAAATGTGTCGCTTCAAATATCAAAGTAACAGACATACCACGGCCATTTGCAAGATGAAACACATTTCCAAACTAATTTAGCGCCACACAAGCATACTTATGTCAGTTTTAAGACTGTGATTACCATATAGATATGCTCCTTAAAGGCCGCTTTACACACTCCGCTTAATTTATTTCAACTCACTAGATAATATTCCACTCTCATTCGCATCTGCGACGGTTTCCTTCTGTTCACATAAGTCATCCAAACTGACATTTTTACGCTGTACCAAAATTGCGAATTTTCCAACAAAATGTCACTCAAATTATTTATAAAAATACCCGTCTATATATATTTATAACTTTAGCAATAAGACTGCATTAAAAATATTACGAATGATGAACCAAAATAAATAGAAATTCAAATATGCAGCACACTGACTCGAACACCCGACTAAAGTCAACTTTTATCAACCACCAGCGGAATGTATCAACGTTTTATTAATAACAAAATTGTAAGAATACAAAATTTCTATTTCGATAAAAACTCTTAACGCACCACGACGACGATCATCAGACTCAGAGTGTGCACAGGACAATCTCATTGAGTGAAGATGCCACCTCGTTACTAATTCCGGCGCACTGTAGCAAATGCTGATGGTGAGTATAGAAAGCGTTTCGCTTTGGGTGTTATTTCAAAAACTTAACCAGAAGCACAGCGTAGCGCGTAAGCAGCGACAGAAGAAAACAATATATAAACGCAGACAATGCCATCAACGTATGTAAACATAATACGTATCTCATCTCGATGGCAAATTAGCCATACCGCCGACCACTTAGTTGAGGGCGGAAATCTAAAAGAACATAACAAACGTCACGAGAGTTTCCCACCTCAGCGCGGGCGGGTTGTGTTTTGCTTCAAATGAAATTGGCTGAGATTCCTATGGCTCTTCTTTGAAAAATAGAATAAATGTCCTACAAAGCGGGGGTGATAAACGATTACTTGCTTTGTTTTCGAGAAATCAATGCGTTGTTCCAAAGTGGTAGTGGTGATTATTTTTAGGGGGCGTTTCAGGCTAAAAGAAAACAATTCGAATGTGATCCATCGTTCCGAAAAAAAAACAATCACAAACCATTTGTCTTGGGGCTGAAATGACAACGAGATTTTAAAAATGCAGATAAAATTGTTGGATCACTGTCAATCGTTTTCCGTTTCATGAGCTCATGGGATTGGTGAGTCTTGCGTATTTACGCAGGAGTTTTGTTTGAATATTTAAGACGCAAAGAAGTCCTGCCAGGTACCAGTGCTGTGGCAATCTCTCTTCATTTATCCCACGAAGCGTGGTCATTTTTCCCCTTTCACCATACGCAAATTGCCTTTTAAAATCCCACGATACTTTTTTGCGTCAAAATCCAGTTTTTTAAAGTAAAATTTGTATTACACGGAAAAAAAATCACGTTAAATTAACCTTTGGTATAAAAACCTCAGTTTGTAACACTGCTATGATTATTTTTTGGTACTAGAAAATTGTGATAAAAGACGATTTACAAGAGCGGTTTTTTATGAACATTCAGTGTGTTGATAATCATGTGAAATACAGGTGTTTTTATAGAATTTCACCAAAAATTTATAGTTTGAAGGTTTTTTTTCTTGATTTCTGAAAATCCCACGATTCGGTGCTTTTTCCCTTTATCCCACGGAAGGCTTTTCGGACATCAAAATTCCCACAAAAAGGGATAAATCCCACGATATAACAACACTGCCAGGTACTAACGCCGCCTGAGTCGATTCAGATACATACTTTTCCCGCACGTTTTTAGTAAAGCTCAAAATTCGTAGATTTTTTATTTTATGGTGGGAACATGTAAAGGTCAGTTTATTCCACTTGGCAGATTACAAAAACCTAATTTCGTAAGATTTCTTAGCATTTATGACTTCAATTCATTTGACGTGAGGTTAAACACATTTGAAACACCGTATTCGAAATAGGCGAGTTTTTTGTAACGTAGAATCTACGGCATGCAATCACTACAACTTCACTCTTCCTGAAACTTTTGAGATTTATCGTAAGCGCAGTTGCTTAGTGGTTAGTGTGTTGGACTACTAAGCGAGGGGTCCCCTGTTCGATTCCCGAAAAAAAACCAAAAACCATCTTAAACAAACGTTTGACAAGCATCAGAAAGTGTAACTGTCATGAAAGAGATTCTAAATTAGCCGTTTGGACTCGGCATAAAATTGTAGATCCCTTCCTTCGCCCCAAAAATGAAAAACCCACACAAAACGAATGGTTGTGAGAAGCTACCTACGAACCTGTTGCACCAACTATTTAGTTTTATTGCGTATTTATCCCAAGTTTAAGAGACTTGAAAGCAGCACTGCAGCCCTCTGCTGGTGACGTGCTCAAGACAATGCTAGTAAACTGTTTCCAGCGACTTTTACTATCAGCGAGGTGAACGTTGAATCAAATTAAAAGTGGAGACACACACACAAAATATAACAGTTTATACCAGAGACAATACTGAGACCACCAACTTCGGCCGATTTCCCGTTACTTGCCTACAAGCTATATTTTCATGGCGTGGCAAACGCTAAGTGCGTTAGTATTGTTACATAGAAATTCGTATTGACAAAAATGTCACGTAACTTCAAAAATCCACCTTACATATGCCACTTCCGCTGTGGGCAAACCTGTCAGCGTTCATAAAATTTTGTCCGTTAAATTTGAAATTATTTATATACGTGTGGATAGTATTTTTTTAGGAATAAGTGTATATTTGCTTAAAATATTTATGAAAAATTGTCAATGCAGAATGGTTGCATGAAAATAAAAACATTTTGAGCAAGTTTTCTTCAGTTATTAAAGAAAAATTCACACAATAAGTCGATCTTAATGATATCGAAAAGAGGTAAATACACAACCATGTTTGTCCTATTATATTCTAGTATATAAAACATATATTTTAGATAATTTTACTAAGCAGCCAAATCAAATTTTTCGCCTTTTAACAATTTATAATAACAAACCAATGGCATTCAGTAATATAAAAATGTGGAATTCCCGAACTCTTTCACATTTCCCCACGGTTGCCGCGGTTGGCAGCATTTATTTTTGTAGTTTTTGTGTGTTTTTGCATGTCACACTGATTCTTTTTTGACATAACACCGATAGGAATACAAAATGGCGAATTTGAAAAAAAAAAAATGAGGGGCCCAGCGGCAAGAGGATTGTGAGTTGGTGGTCTCAGTATGGTTTGCCTATGGTTTATACTATACTTGATCACAAATGTGACTGGAACTGTTATTCATCTAATTTACCTTGCTGATATTGTTTTAAATAAAACAACAGGTCTGTTCCCTTACTTTTGTAGTAAGTATGGAAAAGACTGTCAAAATGGTAGTGGTGGGTATAAATTCTCTAAAGGAGAGAGACACTTACGAAAAAGTAAGGGAACGCTTTTGTAGTAATCTATGAAAATGAGAGATACATAATTCAAAAATTCTAAAATATAGTATAAACTCAAAGAATTTTCTAATTTACAAACAAAATTAGTTGATTCATCTACCTAGCGACGAAAGTGATTCGCAATTAATCGAACTTCTTCTTCATGAATCCGAGTATATGGAAGAGTTTGTACTGATTGAACTACAAGCATTCGAGAAGAGGAAAGAACGCCCCGGCATTAAAATTTAAGTGGAGGAGAGTGTAATTTGTTACTCCTTAAAGCGTGAAAGATTTTTATCGACACTTTCAATAAATTTTATTTTTCCGCCAGTTGATACCATTTTAATAAGCAAGAAATCAAAACAAATGCACTATCTGTCAAATAAGACAACAAATTTCAAATCAGCTGTTAATTGTAAGGTGACTGACAGCTTTTTCAATTCTTACACCAAGATTTGTTTTACGAATTTTTTGAGTTAAGGAACAGCATTGAGTAAAAATTCGTAAGATTTAAAAGCAACAAAATTAGAAACCAAACTCGAAATGTCTGTCTGTTGGCAGAAAGCAGAGCTTGAAGTTGGACACACAATGGGGAAGTAAGAAAAAATGATGTGCTACCTGTCAGTCCTAAAAATGATTAGAGCCATTTTTAACATATAGTTTGAAGAAGGCCGAAGCTGTCCAATTAGAATGAAGAACCAAAAAACTAAATCTATAAGTTAACTTCAAACAAATGTAACTATTTAAGTTGTCATACTTAAACATAAAAACTAACAGCCTTATTTATAAACTCACCGTAGAGTCTGCTTATCTTTACGCACCCTCTAAAATGTCCTTACGCAGGAAAACGTGATTTATAAACATAAAGCACTTTGCGTAAAGCCTGCGTAACTTTAAACGCAAAAATTTGCGTTTAGAGGTTGCGTAAAGCTTTCATATTTTTATTTTCGTTTTTGAAATGTCATTTTGTTTACATTTTTTTCGGGGTAGATTTGAAAATTGAAAATGAAACTAAAAATTGAATTAAAAATGTCATTCAGCTTCATGAATTTTGTTAACGGCATTGATATGTATGATCGACTTAATAGATGAAAGTTCAATTCCAAGAAGGAGAAAATTATATAAAACCAGGTTCAGCCCCAATTTTCCAACCGTTTTCTTTTTATGTTTTGCTGCTCCATTTTTGTTTTAAAACAAAATAAATCTCACAAGAGAGATGTCAGTTTCTATTCATAGAAACAGCTGATATCATTCCGCAGGGAAAAAGTAAGAGATTTAGGTTTTTTGTAATAGTTTCGTACTTATTTAGACACCAACCTTGCGTAGTAGACAGTCAGGGGACATTTGTTTATAAATAATAATTTCAGCAAAGCCACATAGAGGCTGCGTAAATTTGTACGCGATGTTTAACTAAACAACATCGTAGAGGCGTCGTAGGGGAATCTAATAAATACGGCTGTAAGTGGGTAACATGACAGTCAACACCTATTAAACAATTAGCCAAAAATTGTTCGCATTGCGCCAAATTATCAATCGCTTTGACAATGGGTACACCTAAAAGCAATAAAGCTAAAAGCTTTCCTCAAAATTCATGTTTCTTTTGGACACAATATATATTATTTTACAAAAACATATTTATACCCATAAGTACATCGAATATGCATGCAAAATGAAAAAAAAATACTATTCAAGGACAATTTGACGATCAAACGTGTGAAAATCTGTGATTTGGACTATATCCAAAAAATTTCCTACACGAATGAGTGAAATAATTTTAAAAGCTTGCAAATTTTCAAAGACGTAAATGCCGTTGACATTTTTCAACTGGAATATATTCATTTTATGATCTTTATGGGTTGGATATGACAAACGTATTGTCGTTTACACAATTAACTTATAAACTTGTGGCAGGGTGTTTACATTAATTTACTGAGCATTTTTCTTCGACAATCTGGAGGGAATTGTTCATGAACTCAGTTGTCCCATTAAATGACCATAAAAGTTCTTAAGACATATTCGCCATCAGTTTCAGTTTTAGTTGCAATTTAAAATTTATCTGTAGTCTGTCTAATTGCACACGTCGGATACAATAAAAATTAAGAACAATATGTGTCATTGCGCTGTTTAGTACAGTCTGAATTGAAAGCTTCGAAAAATACTAAAAACAAGATATAAGTTCAACTTTTCGCGTTCCACAAGTTCAAGCCGCCGCATTATAGTATGTTCGAGGAGTTCAAAGTCTTTCGATGGGCTAAATAAAAAAAAAAGCGAAAAGTTATTTGAACAATTTGTGAACATATCTGAACACGTAAGTTTTGACTACAATGAGGAAGATTTATAATCTCCAAACTTTGAAAAGTCGATGAACTACAGTACCACGCAACGCAGAGTCAGAAGAAAGTTATGTTGAAGAGCCCTTATTAGGACATATACCCCATTATGGGTAGTTTGACAGGACGAATGTTAATGCCCTTATCGACTTAGCTTAACCGAAAAAGAACACTCAAGTTCTTGATTTTGTTGACGTCTTGCCAAAATAATAAAATAGCAAAGTACAATTGAAATTCGGCTGTGACCACATTTACATCTCCATCAAGGGAGCTTAAAAATCAGTTAAAATTACATAATTTACCATTAACTTTTAGCCCAGACTGTCTAATTTGCATTTAAGCCGGTTTCTGTCGGTTCTTTTTTAACATCGAAGTTCCGTGGCATGTCCTATTCTTTTCAAAAAATAAAAATAAAAATATGTCCCAATCAATAAATCACAAAGCGCGACAACGCAAAGCTTAACACCACTACACCTACAACGACAATTAATCATCCTGACACACTAACTGAAGATACAAAAAAAAAACACTCTTTGAATGTAGAGTTGAAAATAAAAACTATCCACACACACCCTCTGAGGCACTGAGTAATATTAATCTGTTCAATTAGAGAGGGAGACTGGTTGTCAGATGGATTTAACTTTATATACTCACTTGACTAGATTTGTTCTGATCGTTACTGGTACCGGTGTTGGTGCAGTTGGCATTTATGCTGCCACCGTGGTTGCTTCCTTTGATATTGTTGCTGTTGATCTTTTGGTCTGCATCTCCTACCTGTTGTTGCCGATTCTCTTTATCGGTTAAATTATCCGTTTCCGGCTGTTCGGTGACATTCTTATTACTCGTTGAGTTACTGCAAAATAAAATAAAACAAACTCGAATCAGACGTGTCACTAAAATGAAGTTTTTTTTTTATTCTATTATGTACATATGTTCTAAAGTAAATTTACCAACAAATAAACGATGAGATCTTTTCGAAGTTCATTTCGAGAGAACTTTTGAATTTATGTAGACGACTGTTGCGTGCTGCCCAACGCGAAAATGAATAAATAAATAAAATATATATTTCGTGTTATCGGTATCGCGCCTACTTTTGTGTGCTTGGCTGCTGCAGAGCAGGTGAAAAATCGATCGAAATTAAATTGTTTATGGTACACTTTATCAGTTGGCAAACACGCAGAGTCGGATATCGCACCGAATGGCAGTTGATTAGTGACGTTATATGCCACTATATCGAAGTGATATCGATGTGTTTTTATTTTGTACATCTATATCGGCGCAATGGAATGTGATAACGAAACGGCGGCGGAGACAATCGTGCGTTTAGCCTACATACTTATTCCCTCAGTTTGTAGATAAAAATAAAGAGTACAATCGAAAAGAATGGCGAAATGGCAAAACGAGTACGGATCTAGGTGATACTGGTCAGGCGGGTTCAAAATGCCGCTTTAAACTGAGGCTGAGGGTCTTGCGCTTGAATGGAATTAGAGAGACGAGAGGAACACAACAGAGCGGCTCTATGTCTGTTAGAGTTCGTTTTGTTAGCACAATTATTTTGATTATGCTTCCAAATGGAATTACCATTAAAAGTGACTGTGAGTGGAGTAGTTTGTGGAGCACATGAGATGAGAATACACTCATGGCAGGAGCTTTCCATTTTATGACGGAGTATGACAACCAGAGTATGATTTGTCTATTATGAAAACTATTTTGATTTACGGAAAAAAAATATAGTAGTATAGTCGTAACGACTTTTTTTCCCATGACAGCTTTGAGTTAGAAGTTGACCAAATGGCGTGTTCATTATGCTAATGACCGTGGCCCTATGATGTGCTGGCCTTTTTTTGAGCAAATATTTGTCCTAAAATTAACAGAAGTGAGAAAACAGTATAAATTCGTTTGCTTTATCGAAGGTTTGTTTGTTTGTTTGTTTTTACCCAACTGGTTTTAGTATAGACCTACAACAGTAGAGTAGTGAAGACCGTCAATGCAAACGAAAAACTTGTGATAGCTTTAAATGCTATATGTGGAGGGCACGTCACAATTAGATAAGCCGGTTGTCCAAGAAAACAATGGATACGATGTGCAATTTCAAGAACAACTTTTTAAATAATTGGTCACCTTTGCCCTGGGCTTAGCAGAAAAACATCGAGATTTATAAAACTGTGTAATTATGCAAATGAAAACCAGTAAGACATGGCTGGTTGCCGTAAAAAACTCGCCACCGACCTATGCCCAGGGCCGGGCGCTTTTGTTTAAGTGTAATTCGTTCTTAAATCGTTTACATTTAAAGAACGTAGGTAACGTTAATAATATGCGAGTTTCAGTTGTTTTGTAAAGCACAGGGTGGGCCACTAAATTTTGTATTTTAAATCAAAAAAATATTGTTATCAACTGAGTGTTTTCTTTTTATATATATACATAGCTACATAACGGGTGCGGCACCTTTTATGCCGGTAGTGAATATCGAATAGCTTTAAAAACCAACCGATTTCCATAAAGAATGCATTTTTATTTATTTTGGTCCCTAAAAATTATTCGGACTCGTTTTTGAACACAACATCAATCAGAAACAATCAATTCCAATGCAAAATGTGCCTTTTTTGCTGCATTTTGCATCAGTTTTTCGAGCATCTCGGGCGGTATAGCAAAGATTTCGGAACCAATGTTTGTCTTGAGCTCGTCAATGGTCTGAGGCTTGCTTGCGTAGACTTTGCTTATCAAATAACCGAAAAAACAGAAGTCCGGAGGGGTCAAGTCTGAAGATATCGGTGGTCAGTCAATGTCGACATTTTTTTACAGCTCACATCCAAAGAATTTTCGTTGCAGAAACTGCATTGCTTGATTTGCAGGCATGATTACGGTGACCATCCGTTCATTATAATAATGAACAGTTCTGTATTTGAATACAAAAACATAATAAAAGTTCTGAATTTTAGAAGTTATCCATTATTTGTTCAGTTAAGAAAACCAGAATTTAATCAACAAAGTGTTAATGCTAACGTGCCCTTACTTTCTAAACGGCCAAACAAGTATTCTATTACTAAAAATGTGTTCTATTAATGTTATACACCTACCTGTGTATTAAATGAAATAGAGAATCTGAATACATAATTAAAAATTATTTAGAAATTTGTTTCTTTTTCTATTGTTCATTATTTGAAATTCTAAAATATGATCACCGTAGCATGGCGCACCGTCTTGTTGAAACCAGTAAGCGTAAGCCCTTATTCACACATTTATGGGCAGACATAATGAGCCAACATCCAGCGATGTCGATTGTTTCGCCTTTTCTGGCCACGAAATTTTCGAAGATATGCAACTGAACGAATATTTTCGATCATTATTCGAGAGCTGTTTCGGTCATAGACAAACCATACTGAGACCCCCAACTCACAATCCTCTTGCCGCTGGGCCCCTCAATTTTTTTTCAAATTCGCCATTTTGTATTCCTATTGGTGTTATGTCAAAAAAGAATCAGTGTGACATGCAAAAACACACAAAAACTACAAAAATAAATGCTGCCAACCGCGGCAACCGTGGGGAAATGTGAAAGAGTTCGGGAATTCCACATTTTTATATTACTGAATGTAATTGGTTAGTTTTTATAAATTGTTAAAAGGCAAATTATTTGATTTGTTTGGTTAATTAAACCTAAAGGAGATGCTTTATATACTAGAACATTTGACAATTTGTCAATACGATTTTCTATGTAACAATACTAGCGCACCAGATGTGTACACTCCATAAAAAATATAGCTTGTAGGCTAAGTAACGGGAAATCGGCCGGAGTTGGTGGTCTCAGTATTGTCTCTGGTTTCGGGGTGAAGCGATTCATGGTTAAAATTGTACTGAATAGGGTAGTTCGCGACAACGTCAGTGTCAAATATGAAGAAGAAAAACCAATTGACAGATAAAAAACTTGTAGGAAAACAAAACAGAATTTATATGGCTGTAGCATGATTTTGTTTAAAAATTTCAAAAAAGTTTATAATAAAGTCCAAAAACAGAATAAAAACATTTTAGAATTGAAAACTGATGTTTATCCCATGTATTAGGTAAAAGAAGAGAGGTTCAAGTAATGGCTTTTTGGCACTAACACTACTCTGGCCATTGCAAAAAGGCTTTGTTATCCTACAAGTTTTTTGACGTTTGAACCAAAATGATAGCCCATCTGTGAAAGGATGGGCTTCGCGAAACACTATTGACGTTTCAAAAGCATGTCTACTCAAGTCAATCGGTTGATAAAAAATGACAAGTTATTCAATGTTTACACACCGACATAACAGATGACGCACCCTGTACATATTTGTGAATTTATGCGTATGAACGAATTTATTTCGCGTTCGTGTATCCTTAATACAACTTACTCTTTGCAATGGAGTGTATCCGTTTCCATGAATTCAGTTTCTGGACCAGGATAATACACCAATTGTTCCGATGATAGAGGCAGATTTTTCTAATGATTTATACACTCGTTAGTATCCTCTTCGGATGTTGATAGTCAATGTACTTAGGTTTTCTACAACTTTCTGATGACACCCTCAAAAGACGTGCACTTGTAATGGATTACAATGTAAAGCAGTATTTTCCTGCCTATTGCACCTATAAATTGACTAGGTAAACCTTTAATTCTCAATGGTATAAAAAACACGATATCAGCACTTTTTACAGCTGACTACTCCCAACTACTAATCAATTTCTAACCAAAAAACCAGGTAAGACACTGCTCTTCAACAAAATATCTCAACAACAGTATCCGTTGGGTAAAATTGCAAAAACTGCAACACATTTATTATACGGGGAATTTAATCTTATCGAACTTTATTGGAACTGTTTATCTTGATTTCGTGAGTCATCTTCTTTGTATAGAGTAAACAAAATCAAAAGTAACGTCCGTCGCTTACAAGACTGTAAGGAAGAAGCACTTCAATTGCAGTGCGACTGTGACTCTTTTATATAGATACTTGCAATTTATTGCATAAATTACTGAAAAATGCCGTTCAGTCAAGCATAGAACATTAATTGAGGCAAATTACTACAACAATAAGTGCAGGCGGCACAGTTCATTTGGAATCTTAATTGTGTTGGGTGGTATCATTCGTGGTTCGTGAATATTGATCGAGGCGAAGCAATGGTTCTGTTGATAGCACATTTTAAAATAATTGCTTCAAGAAAATTTTATTTGAACCACAAATTATATTGCCATTACAATAAAACAGTAAAGCTGATTATGTAAACACGTATGGGATATTAAACTGAGGCGTAGAGATATTCTACATATGTGGATAATGTTTGTATTAGAAAAATATATTTATTAAAGAACCATCCCAAGCAAAACCTTTTAGGGCCGTTTGCTTATACGACTCTTAACGATTTAAGTTTTACTTAAATACTTATAGGCTATTTTTTTAGGGCATAAACTGTCACATAAGAGTTTAAGTGGCACTTAATTCGCTATGAGTCGTATCAGCAAACGGCCCTTAAAGTAAGACAAGCAAATAGTAGTTTGGCTCCTTATGTAGTAGAGAAAATAAGCGAATAGGCGAACCAAAGACTTCCGGGACAGTAATAGGCTATGATTATGGACTTCGAAAGGTCAGTAATCAAAATGGCAGTCGATGCCATAAAAACGGAGTTCCTTCCATTACGTTGAGACTACGACAAACGGTGGTTGAGCAAAATGGCGACACCAGCAGATAGAAGCGCGTAAGGAACTTAGCGGCATATCGCTTGGAACTGTGCGAATCAAAGCAAACTTTGCTCAAGCTGGGAAAATGTGTTTTACACGTCACTGCCTGTCAAAAAAGTCGATACAAACGACTTGCATCATATCATTGCAGAGAAATAGGTTTGCAAAGATCAGCTAAACTGAAAATGATGAAAAATAAGACGACAATATGATAAATGGTGAGAATGCAGCTTCAAAGGATGTTCTTTTTGTGTCTGCTCTCAGTTTGTCGTTTAGCAAACAGTTCGAATCGCTTCATAAATACTGTCTAAAAGAAAGAAGCTGGACAGTTACCTGAGCTGCATGCCAACTTGTTAATCGCTTATCAGCAGAATACTCACTCTTTGTGGCACCGTCTGATTTCACAGTTAAAAAAGTTAGCCAAGTTAAAAGACATGTCGGTTGGAGTAGTAAGTTTTTTTTCAGTCTGAGAGCCTTCCAGTATGGACGATTTTTATAAAAGCGAAAGTAACCGTTTAAAAACGATGTCTATTCTGAGCCGGCATTCTGTAAGGCGAAACGTTTTCGTGTGCACGAACGACTTACTTGTGTTACTAAGAGCAAATCAATGGAGCACACGAAAACATTTCAACGTTTTCGCCTTACTGAATCTGACCCCTGGTTCGGTTATGTGAGTATGTGATGATTCGGATTAGAATGCTATCGAAAGGGCCGTGCAGCAATGCAAGAGAAGCGATACTTTTGTCTCTACTTATACTTCGTCCCTGCAGCTTCTGCAGAAACAATTTGTATAAATGTCAGAGCAGCATCTGGCAATCTCATATGTTGATTTGCTAATTTCCACACCAACATGTCTACTGAATATTTACCTAATGATAAAAAATTTAACTTTGACATCAAATAGTTCCTAGAACGCTGCACGAATTGTTGTAGCTACTTCACAAGCATTCATTAAAGAAAATGTAAACAAAACAGCAATACTCACTCTAAACTAGTGCTTAACATAGACAAATACTGCGCACGTGCTTCATCGTGACTCCTCTTCTTTAGATCCATCATTTTCTGGCGTTCATGCTCAATAACATGGCATCCTGCAAGCCAAACAAAATTTCCAGGTCAATGCAAAAAACAGAAAAAATTCTTCAAATCATTTATACCAACCTTGCTGAGCCAGCAACAACTGCCGATTCCTCTCAATCTCCTTAATACTGTCAAATATCTTATTACTGGCTCCCTTGGTTGAAATCGGAGCATCGGTGGTTACCTTGCTAATACGATCGATATCGTCCTGCGATGGAATTCGCCTCTCAAGTGGATTAACCTCAAAGTCATCGCTGCCCAGCGAGAGATTAAAGTTTACTCGCTCCACTTGCTGATCCATCTCGTCGTTTACATTGTACTTTAGTTTCAGCAGTGGATCCTTTTCATCTCTGTGCAATCGCCGCACTACCTTATCCTCAATTGATGGAGAGTCTTGGGAATTGCGGTTCGGCTTTGGAGGGATGGCGGGTGATGAATTTATTAAATCATCGGTTATGTCCACTGCCTGTAGGGGCCGTTTGGGTGTGCTGGTCATTGGCTTTTGTGGTGGTAATTCGATTTTGTTATTGTAGAACATATTCTCGTTGACACTTTTGGACATGATGTCCTCGGGGTGACGTTTGGGGCAGAGAAGTTCAGCAGAGCCGAATAGGGACTGAGACATGATACCATGTTGATTTTCCCCTGGCGACATATCACTCTCGTCGTCGTCGTCGTCATCCTCATCCTCCTCCTCTTCGTCGTCATCGTCTGAGGATGGATCTGAATGACCATTGAGTTCGCCTGTTATGTCGGAAATGTTACCTTCCATGGCTCGCAGGCGGTCTTGCTTATCTCGCAGTTCATTCATAAGGGAATGGAGGTTTGTTTTTAGTGTACGGGCGTCCGATGAGGCACTGCTGTGGTTGGCTGCCTCTTCGCTCTCCAAGTGTCGCAATTCAGTGCGTTTCTCATCGATTTGTGTCGAAAGCTCCTTTTGTTCCATGTGTAGTTCTTCACGATATGCCTGCCATTCGGACTCCTCTTCTAGGAACTGGAATTCCAGGTCTTCAAATGTTTTTCTGTCGTTCTCGAGAGACTCTGAGCACTTGTTGAACTCTTCTTTAAGGCAGTCGTCTGACGGCTTCTCTTTGAGCATAACTTTCAGTCTAAGCAAGGGATATTGGGTTAAAAGTGCAAAAGGTCAGTAAGTTTGGGAGTAACTTACCTTTTAGCTTGGTCCTGCTTGATAGCAATTGATTGCTTGAGCTTTGCTTGCTGGTTCTCCTCCATCACACGGGTGGCGTTTCTTTGTGCTTCCATTCGGTGGATTTTTGCTTGCAAAGCGGAAAAGGATTCTTCCAATTGGCCAACCGAGTCTCGGATCGATGAGAGCTCCGCCGACACGAGGGCTTTTTCCATGTCCATCTGGTGGGAGAATTTGTCGTTATAGATTGACAGAGTTTGAAATTGCTCTTGAAACTTACCTCTCTTAGGGTCTCGTCCTCCTGCCGCTGCAACTCAGCGATTTGTGTCTTTAGCCTTTGGATACTGGCCTGTAATTCCTTTCGAGATATTTTCATCTTTTCCACGTTGATATCAGAGCCTGCATCTGATGAAGATGGAGTGGGTATGGGTACAGTCATATTGGTCTTTACCGTTCGCACAGCTGGGACTGGCTTTTCCTTATCCTTGTCGGTGAAATTGAGGTTCAGTGTCAAATTGTTTATGTTCTTGTTCGGCCGCTTGGACGGTGAGGTAGAGTCCGCCACTGACGCTGGTGGGCTTACCAATCGACTGCTGTCCTGTATCGCTTGCATTTCCATTTTTAGTTTGTCCTCAAAAGTCTGTATCAACTGTTCGTAGTCGAGTGTGGACGACTGCTGATTCGTATGCGCCTGCTGGTGATTCTGAAACACAGCATTGTTAAAGGAACTGTCCTTCTTCGGCGATACACAGGTGGTTCGTATTTTTGTTCTCGGACTCTGTGGCACATATTTTCCAACAACAACATTCTCGTAGCCCGACTTTGGTGATCCAACGCATGAACCACCACCGCCACCTGCAGTTCCGCCTCCGATCTCTACCCGACGATCACCAATAATCCGCACATTCTCGTAGCCAGAACTCGCCTTCGCTTTGTCTGGGAAAAAGACCTTGGAATGGTTGCCAGAGTGCTGGGGGCTCATGTCATAGAATGGCCCCTTTTTCTCCCTTGGCAGCGACCCATTCGTCTTTATCCGATTTTGGACAATCGGCGACGAGGTGATGCTCTGATTCTGCCGATCGTACTCGGTGCATATTTTGAGAATCTCCTCCAATCGTTCACTCTCCAGAGCCGATATATTTTGCTGCGACGAACTGTGGCCACCTGAAGACTCATGCGACACGTTGTTGTATACCGAGGACGAGGTATTAATGTCATTGTTCACCCCATTCATTGGGAACAACTGCAGGCCACCGTTCGACTTGGGATACTTGTCATACGGAGTTGTATTCCTGTGATTCGACAGATTGTTGTTCACTTTCGTTAGAATCTCATTACCACCATTGACACTAGACGACGACGAACTGTTTAGGTTACTGCTATTGTTATGCTGCAGGAAGCCCGCAGCTGGAATGTTCACATAGTTATTCATCTTTTGATTCTTTTCGTTGCGATGATTCTCGGCGAGATTCTTCGCAAAATTCGCATATTTCGGGCCGAGGACATCTTTGGCCGGTGTGTTCACAGTTATCGAGTCGGCGGTGAACACCTTCGGACAGGTCAGTCCATTTAAATCGATATTCTCAATTAATTTTGCTTCTTTCGGATGGATTTTCGATTCGTAGAACGCTTCGATTTGTGCTTCTTCGGAGCCGTTGGTACTGCTTCGGCCCGAGTTGCGACGTGGCACTTGGGTGAAGTCAATCTGTGGCATTGAGATTCGTTCGTTACTGCCCATGGCGGATCGTATTAGCTGGGCTTCGGCTGGATTATTGAAACGCAAATAATTGGAATTACCAATTGTTATCATTGCGCCTTGGGTGAGATTTGTTTCGCCACCGAGTTTTGTGCCGTCGATGAGGATTCTAGCTTCGGGCTCTGGTACGATAGTTACTTCGTTGTCTTCGCTGCGATATATGGTGCAATGTACAGGCCGCACACCGGATCCGTTTAGAGAGATGCTGCATGTAGGTGATGACCCTATTGTCATATCACCTAAAAGCAAAAGAAAAAACTTTTCTTATAAATTTTGATCGTTGTATTTGAGTTGTAACAGCGACTGTTGTGCTAATGGTTATTACCGGTCACATGCTACCCGCACAATTGATTTCAAAAGATAACCGACTCTAACAAAAACCAAAGCAACACGAAGCACTTCAGTCCAATTTCTGAGCACCCCTTCAAAGTGGATTCAATCGACTAGGGCTACATGTTACCCGAAAACTAGGTCTCTAGCAATAAATCATTCTAAATGTGCTACTCACCAATGGGTATGTAATGTATTGTAACTGCCGTACTCAATCGACCACCACCGAGGCTCACCAAATGAGGATCATTAGCAGCGACTCTTAACGATGGATCCTTCTTTTTCAATGACATCTGTAAGCAAACGAAACACAAATTAAATAAACACAAGTAAAGCAATTAAAATTTATTAATAGCTGTAATGTATTTAGGCCATGACAGACAATTAATAGATATAGGCATAGGCCCACTGCGCCTAACCTCTTAGTATGCTTAATGGTTTACATGCCTCTATAACATCTAATCAAAGTCAAGGCTATCACTGGCAATTTGCCTCACTTTCGATCGCGATCTGAATTTATAAACGCAAATCAAACAAAAAACACAAAACGTACCACCACAACAACTCTACAAAAGCGGTTAGTTAGTTGTAAGTCTCTTGCACAATACACAGCGTAGCACGCAATTTCTCTGGCACGCACAATGCGATGATTTAAATTGCTCCGGCTTCCAAGTTTGTAGTTGCCAAACTTCCGTCTTATTGCGTCAGTTTACTCCCGGCACACTGGATTAGGCTAAGTCAAGTAATTCAGCTGCGTGACGGGTCTTCCCTCGCTCGCTGTCTGATTCGAAATGCCACGAATAAACAAAAACTCATCTGTTTAGGGAATGGAAATGGACATTGATCCGAACGTAGTCTATATGGTCGTTATCAATCGTGTGTGTAAATGAATGACGTGCCAATCGACACACAGGCAGGGGTATGTTATCTGACAGTTAGGGGTAACTTTTAAACGGTGCCACCAGTGAATTTGTAGAGGGTTTTTCTTTGTTTCGAGTAGCTGTAGCACAATCCAGACAAGGACTAAACAACTGGATTAAGGGTCAAAAATTTCATCTATGACATGTGTGTGTGTGTGTAAGGAAAACTCTATACATTTTTAATGTGACATGCACGTGCGCTACATATGGAGAAAGATGCGTCCTTTATAATATGGATAGCGGGTGTGGACCAACAGATGGGATAAATAAATTATTGTCCAGCGTTCAACCTTGCTGATGCACCGGGGCCAAGGTATATCGCAGCTGTTAGGTCTTTGGAGTGGGATGTGCAGATGCGTGCTCAATGTTGTTGATGCGTTGTATTTCGAAAGAGGAGACGTGGAAATAAGGAATTATACCCGAGTGTTTTGTGTTGTGAATTGGAACAGAGTTTTAGGAGTAAACTAGTGGGTTGATGTGCGTTTGGTAAACAAGAAAGTTTATTGCTTTCCTTGTTATTGCAATTGTTGTGTAACTTCGTTTGAAAATTTGTCGAAAGAGAGAGTCTGTTTGGATATTTGCCACAACATTAATTTTCTGTGTCTGTGTTTTTTTTGGCATCCGAACCAGCAATTTGTTAATTTAAAACGTAATCGTGTGTGGTTTATAATGCAAGAGATGAGCTTAAACCTCTTAAGTAATGCATGTCGACGGTGGTGTTGTTGGCCAATTTAATACCAAAGTGTAAGACATTAGATTGGCGGATGAGAATAAGTATGTTCTCTTAGAAAACAGTCCTAGGTTTACATGCCTATCCTCTATTAAAAAAAAAAAAGCTGTACACTGTCATCATTTGATAAAGTTTGCTGATTATCAACACGGTACCAGGGGTTAAGCAATGAGGAAGTGCAAGTATCTAGTAAGTCTGACAGCTTTCTGACTTGATGTATCTCGGTTTTGATTGGCTAATCGGTCAATTCAACAGCTGTTTCAGTTGAAGTTTATGGAGGGGTAGCCGACGAAACTAGTCAAGAACTTCGTGATTTAGTACTAAGTTGACAGTTCGCATTCGCGTATGTGGCTGACGTAGAAAAAGTGGAGTTCCCGACCAATCTAGTTTTTGCGTTCTGGTTACATTGTATTCAGACCAATCTAGTCGACTTAAGATAACTAGATTTTTGAATGCGCCCAACATTGACTTATCATATATGGACTGCTAGTAGACAACTTCGCGTTGGTTCCAACATAAGCGCTTGCTCTCGTGGTTCGGAGCGGAATAAATTGGAAACTCACATCTGACGTTTCCATTTCGTTGCAGATATAAGTACTTTAAGAAATATAGATGTAAGCAATTTATATGATGAATTAAATTCTCATGTACTTGAATGTGATATTCTTGACAATCATAAGTATTTAGTGATCAGAAATGTGATTGAAATATACGCTTAAGTGTTATTACATCATATTTCTAAAATTATTAATGACACACTACATAAAAAACTAATTCGCAATAAATATACGAAAATTGTGCAATTTATGGGACAATTAAAAACGATTTTTTATTAAAATTTTGTTGGTTCCATCTGTAGCACAATTTCGAGATGACATCTATTGTAAACAATGCCGCAACAATTTGAATTTCAACCGTTTCACTTGGCAAATCAACTCACGCCCAATAGGTGGCTCTAGCATTCTATGCAGAAATCCAAGATGGTTGTCATTTTGTTTCACTTATTTTTCGCATTTCCTCGGTATGGAAGTGACATTTCACTAGCAGTCCATATATAATAAGTCAATGGTGCCCAATATGAGTAAATTCGACAGCTTGATCTACCAGTAGCACGTCAAATTAATGTCAAATTTTATATAAACAAAAATGTCTTCTTATATTTTCCGCTCCAGTCATAACCATTTCGGCTAGATGGAGCTAAGTTTGACATGTCGCTAGTACTTATATTTGCCGTCCCAGAACTAACCATTTCTGTTTCGTAGTTTGACGTTTCTCTAGTCCAGATTTTAGAATATACGATACGGAAATTGATAAAATGTTTAGTATTGTAAACTTTTGTTGTTTATAAATATGTGATTAGTTATTTCAAAGGCGTGAGTAGTCTTGAGCTCGATGACATTACACTTTAGACTTTAACCATCACTGCAGTATGAAAACTGAGAATTTTAGCTACAAATCAAACTTTTAATTCAGCAAGCTTTCACATTACTTTATACTTCATAGAAAAAAATTACACTCTATCTACATTTCGAATTCAGCACGCTTTTGCAAATAAGATATCGTCTTTTGTCGGCTTTGGCAAAAATACTCATTTCCAATTTATACGGACTAGAATAAGTGTGGTTAATTGGTTATGAAAGCTAAATAAGATTACTTTGTCACATTAATTCTTATTTGTTAAAAACTTTCAGTCGGTTGGAAAGACAAACAAAAAAATAGGTGCGCAAACATTGCAACAATCAAACCTACGAGTAACACGACTTAAAATTAAATAGGTAAGTTCGGTTGACAATACCCAACCACTTGATTCCACCAATCATGACATGTGACATTGTGACACACAAATGTATGGTTATGTACCACAATTGTACACATCCACTGTATCACTCATTCTAATGTTGAACTTGTGTCAAATTAACGCATTTCCACAAGTTTATTACTTAGATCAACAGTGACCAGGCATTATGTTCGTTTATAGTGTTTTTCCACTAAATTACAAAATTACTTATAAGGCGTCATATACCATGGAAGCTTAATCCCCAAAATCAGCATATTTCGTTTCACACTGACAACACAAGAATTCTATTCACTGAGCTCATTTCGTTTCATAATACGATCCGCAAGGTTGCCGACTAAATTATGAAACCTCCAGCATTTAACAATAAAAAAAACT
This sequence comes from Cheilosia variabilis, assembly GCA_951230905.1. Taxonomy (NCBI): domain Eukaryota; kingdom Metazoa; phylum Arthropoda; class Insecta; order Diptera; family Syrphidae; genus Cheilosia; species Cheilosia variabilis. Next base: position 65,698,673 of record OX579677.1, read on the forward strand.
TACACAGATCAACAATTGACGTCACTGCAGATATAGTATCATATCACTCCACAAAAAAGAAAAAAAACTTGACACATCTACAACAAATATTCATTTCATCGACTAATAGCTTCGCCTGAATCACTGGAGCTTAATTACCCAGCAAAAAACATAAACACAGCCGTGTCTGACACCTTGTTATATTTTCATCCGTAATTAGCTTGAAAATAATTCCGAAATATTTTCACTTTCATCTCTGGTTACATTTTTTCTATTAGATTCTACGATTCAGAGAAGTAGGCGGCGTATTATAATACGAGAAGACGGAAGACGTTCGGCGACTATACGAGTGCTTAATCATTTATGCAGAACAAGCGCGCGAGCGATCTGATTAGATGTTACAAAATAACTGAAATGCCAAACTATTATCAGTTACACGTTAGGCGTAGGGGGCATGATGTTTTGATACAACAAAAAATAAAAAATATTTTTCGACATCGTTTAACAGTATGAGGCAGAAGTAGAATTGAGTCTAAATTGGCGGAAAGCCAGACTCATCCGTCGTTCTACTCAACATTTGCATAACAAACTAGAATTGGAAATGTAATTTTAATACAACTGTGTATATTTTAAGCAATAGTGATGTGTTCTTCATACCGATTTAAGCCTAGTACGCAGTTCGAGCAAAACAGGTTTTGTCACACGAAATGTGCCCTGGCATATGTCATGTTGCAATAGAATAATTGTTCTAATTCTTGTTCGATATTTTCGTTACATTGTAAAACCATTTTCTTGCAGCCGACATATACTTCAAGAATGGGTATTTTCTACTAAGATAACTGTCAAGATTTTGCCAAATGTTGGCTCGCTGGTTAAAAGGTTGACGAGCATATTTATATTTCTTATTGCGAATGTATTGGAGACTTTATAATAGAATCAAACATAAAATCCAGCAATTTGGATTGTACTAGATGTAGAGAAGGAAATAACAATAAAAGGGCGATAGAGTCAAAAACTAGTTCTCCCAAAAGAATCTTAATAATTTTTAATCAACGAATTTATTTTGACAGATGATTTATAGAACTGTCATGGGAAAGATTACAGATAATATGATATTTACTATTTTTATAGGGAATCAAAAATAATTTTTTTTTACGTTCGACATGTCAGAACTTCAAAAGAAAATTAAAATTTCGTCTTCTTTGATGTTTGTCAAACTTGATAGTGTCATGGGCCAAATTAAACAGTATAAAACCAGATCACGATGGAATACAATTCACCGCCACTGTAAGTAAAGGTTTATGAATGTTGTGCCAACGAGAACACAAATTATCTTCAACCGATTGTCCTCATTTTGACAGATAAGATAAACCACTTCTAAAAGGTTCGGGCAAATAACAAAATATAGTATCCATAATTCATCAAAACGTAGTCGTCCCTCTTCCGAGTACATTTTTTTTAAATAAAAATACATTTGCAAGGCAAGCATATTATGTAAACACAATTTGATTACCTGAGTCACATTCTTAGACAAACGGTAAAGTTAAAAAAAAAAAAACAAGTAAATAAACCGCAAATATTTATTCAATTACAAATCACTTTATTTTGTGCGCAAAATATAACTTCCACCCGATTCAATTAATGAACTCGTACAGAAAATAAATAAACTTTCACTTAATAACAATTTTCGACGCAGACTACCTACCTACAAATGCCTATTTTCGATTATGTATATTTTTGGCCCAGTTTTTATTAGCAATGTCAAGAGCGCTTGTGTTCATGCTGGGTTGTAATGCACCGCAGACAGTGACTTGCGCCTGAAACAATAACAATGACGTTTCAAGTGAAATTTATTTTATTAGAAAAATGTAAATCGGGCACCGGACGTCAGGGGTTTTGTTTATATTTGTAATGAAACAAAAGTGTGGTTATGGTCAAGAGGTTACACGATTTTGTAATTTCTGCGTGTTTGGCTTAAGCGTCCACTTTTTTGAACGCGCATTTGCTTTACTTTACGTAATGTCGTTGCGATGAGATACAGTTTAAAACAAAGTGAATGGGTATAAATGACAATTTAAGTAAATATTTTGACGGAAATTTGTCAAAAATAATATTGAAGGAGGAATAGACTTGGAATATTCGAGAGGAAGTTAAACAAAATGTCGAATGCAGATTTTGCAATTTGATGGCATTTGGATAAATGTTAAGACATTGCCTGCTGGGCGGGGAGGGGGTGGGCAAGCGGTTGTCTCGTAGCCGTGCAACGAAAAGTACATACAAAAGGTGTACTATGTGTCGGTGGCATGTGTGTTATGATTGGAGTTGACATCCGAGAATTAGAATGTAAGTTGCAGTAGCATAGCATTTTATTCTAAGTTAATCTTGTGTGGCATGTTTTGTTATTGGTAAATTGGAGCATACGGACAATGAACCGGAAACACCACACTGAGATAGACATAATGGGGTATATGTTGCGCGGAATTATGGCCGCGACAGGCGAGTCTTCTATTAGGGACGATTAATATGGGCATTTAATGCAGAAACACAGTACAAAACGGGTACAACGAACTCGAAGGGACTGGAAAATATGTTTGTTGTATCCATTGATGCCGGAATTTTCGGACCACGATAAGCATACGTCAAAAACCCCCGAAAATGTCCTTTTTGCCCATGCCGACGTTAAAAAACAACAAAATACACTATTTGTTCTAGTTCCAAGAGATAAAAAAAACGCCCTTTTAGCTCATTTTGAAAGGCAAAATGACCCACGATCTGGCATCACTGGTTGTATCTGATATTTTATTCGAATCAAATTATCTTCCTTTTAGCACTCCTATTCAGAATTATATTGATGAACGTCTCTAAATGTAAGTAAAACGTTTCGGTAATTTTTAGTTAAGACCTACATAGGTTCTTGAGTAGGAACTGTGCATTTTATAGGCCCGAGCTTCCAACAATGATACAATTTTTTTTAAAGGGCTTCGTAATCAAAATAAAACCAGTGACGATTCACACTAAGGCTTACTAGGTTTTAGGCCATCAAGCTGATGAATGTCTGCATGGCGTTAAATCATGCTAACCTTTAGGCTCATCAGCGACGGAAAGAGTTTCGCAGTTAAAATTGGATAACATGTGATCGTTTACAAGGTTAACATTGATTGTAAGGCTTTTGTGAATTTTCTAATATTCTATGAGTTAATATAAATCCCCTTCAACACAATTTCCAAGGGTTCACCAACTCTTTGATCCCAAAAGCAATTTTATTTGTCTCAAGCAATTCACACTTAAGTTTCCTGCTCGCGTCGAAACTCAAAACCGTCTATGGGTACACCTCAAAATGGGCAGCTTTGTATTCCCTTCAAAAAACAAAAAACTTTCAAATCCACTTTATATTTCGGTACACAGCTTTACCTGTTATTTATTGCCAAAGATCGGCACGTGACTTCTGACTCACACACAGCAAATAAAAAAACAATTAAAATGCACGTGCTATCGCGTGTAACTCGTCGCACGAACTGCTAAATGTTGGCGAAAAAATCGTTGACCCCTTCTCTGCGTTGTAACGCAACTCTTGGCCAAGCCACATACCACTATCCAGCAATTAGGCGATAAAACAACCGTATTTCTTTAACACCAACAAAGAAGAGGCCAAATCAAATAATCATATCTATTACCTATCGCTATCAAATGAAGTGTGAATTTTCGAGCACTTAAACGCAGTAATTGAGGCCGATTTTCAAATCATCCAGTCAACCGCACTACAATGAGCGTTCTCTATCTCTCTTCATGACGATAACGCACGTACGAGTATATTCGTTTCAATTAACGCACTATGTAGATAAAATAAAATACACTCGACATGTATCTTTTATACGTTCCGCGCGTCGTCGACTTATTATGGAACGCTTACCTAAATATGCTCCCCTTACAGAATTTGTTTTGTTCAGGTACCTTTGGCGTGTTCCAAATTTGAAACGCAGTCGACTCCCCCCTCGGCTCACGGTGTGGTTATCACTTACACTTTTGAGGACTCAAAGAGATTGTAATCTCAATTAAATTCCGTTTCGCTTTCGATGGGAATCAGTCTCAAGTGGAATTAACACTGAAGTTTAATTAGGTGAAAAAATGAGGGAATGGAGGTTACTTGGCGGTTTTTTATTTTGTTGGAGGTCTGTCTTGATTCGAATAGACTTTGCTTATCGGGAAATAAAATGCAGTGGGGCAGATATTCAGTTGAAAAGAGTTTCAAGTGTATTTATCAACGTGGTGCGAAACAGCATAAAGCGGGGATACCAACTTGAAGACTGCATGTGAGGTCATGAAGTGATGCATCGCGGATACTTGAGACAATTTACGAGTACATTGAATTGAAAAACGAAGATCTCTTTTAAATGGGATCAACCAAGTTCAATGGTACTTGAGATCTTGAGGAAAAAAGAAAAGTTACGTTCAGCCCAACCTTGATATGTGGATATGTAGCATCTACAGGTCACATGGGTTTTAGGCAATTCAATTGGAGTCCTCGTTTCCAAAAGATTTTTCCTTTGTTGGATAAGCCTTGGACAGCGCCTTAAGAAGTTCTGAAGCTTCGAAACCATAGCCCCGGCGCAAAAACTCTTTAAATTTACAAAGTTCAAACGAAGGGTTTTACCGATAATTTAAACATCTCTGTAGCACTCTTTACTCTGTGAACTCTCCCAACTAGGTACTGCCATTCTACGAATAAATTTATATTTAAGGAACTGTCACTTATTAATGTTTTGAAAATAGTTTCCAGTGGTTCCGTTTGCGTATTTGTTCAGTTACAATTTTCAATTTCAATTTTCTTAGATACCAATATTAGGAAAGTGACAGAAAGTATTACCTTTACTTATACAAAAGGATGAGAACAGTACAAACTTTTACGGATTTTACAGCTCCGAAATTTGACAGATTACCGGAAATGTTCTGGGTGAAATTTTGAACATTTTAGGCGAGCTATCCGCTTTATTCTTCTCGTTTGCTCAAGTTTTCACGAAATTTGTTTAACGGAATCTGTTTTTGAAATCAGTTCTTACAATTATGTCGAGACTTTGTTACGAATTGCCCTACGGGAATGGGAGCCGAATTGAGAGGTCGATTGTTTGATGATGATGTGAGAACGAATGATGATTTCGTTTCATACTGATACTGATTCAGTCGAATTTCAAAATTTTCGTGTTTTAAGTGCATTTTGACAGCTAGTTATCCAAAGAGTTACCATGGGACTTCCACAATATATTTTCCATTTTTGAATCGAAAAAAAGGTTGTAAATAGTTCTGTCAAAAAGTGAACGCAAAATTACTTGAACAGATATACTATTCAGTTATACTGCACATATCTTGTAACTTAATTTTCGAGAAGATAGATAAATTTATAAATCTGAAAATATATGATAAAAGACGAGATCACCGCAAATTGCGTTGTCGAATAAATATCTTTAGCGGAACGTAAAAGACTGAAGAAGTTAACAAAATTCCAATCGCTCTTCACTTTCAAGCCTGACTGTACTGCAGCATAACCGTGTCGACACTATATGCGTCACTTTTGTCGTATATTGCGCTTTTGCATAGACGAAAGCGGTGACGGTTTTCAACCAGCAGCATTATAGGAAATCATAATTTATAATTAGAATTTGTACGACTAACGGCCACACCAATGATTATTTTTATTACCAGTGCCACCCCAAAATGTGTTTCAGAACAAACGAGTTCGGTATTCGGTTCGTTGGAAATTCTGATGCAAAGCGCAAACCACACACACATATGTCATGAAAATTGGAAAACAAAATAAAACAGAAACAGTGGAAGAACAACATGAGGAGGAGTCGCAGTCGTAGACATGGAGCTATAAATTTTATTTAATAATTCCAAATATGCTGGAGAACTCTTTTGATAATACAATTCGTTGGTTTTATTTCTTTTTCATTCCGTTTGCGTGGATTGAAACGGTCTGCTGACAGCGACCAAACTGCGAAATTAGGTATGAAGCTGCTGCTGGGTGGTGGTGATGGTGCTGCTGGTGATGCTTGTTGCATGCAACAACACTGACAGTTTGTTGTTGTTTTCTGTTTTAATTTGCGTTGTCTTTGGGCCCCCTCCACTCCAAATGAGTACTTCCGGTTAACTGCGAATATAGGGAATGAAACACGAACGGGCTGCTTAAGATTCAAATACTTTAAATCGGAGGAGGAAGTGCTGCTATATTGTCAGTGGTTTGGCAGAAGCATAAGCTTGTTTTTTTGGTGCACCAATAAGGGCGTCTGTTTTAATTTTGTTTTTCTACGGGTTCCTCATATGAAAAAAGAATGAAATGAAATATGAATTGAATTTACTGATGACTCTTACCAAAAAAGAAGCTATTAAAGTAAAATTAATCGACTATGGGCTGCCGATATCTACTTATCGACTTTTAGTGAGATTTCATTTGTTTTATTGGAAGCGCTTATCGATTGGTCGTTATCGAACAAAGTTAATTGTTGGAAAAAACTGAGAACTTTATTAGTTGAAGTGTTTTAATCATTCTTTTGTTTTTATGAATTAATGTGTGAATTATAGGATATGGTTAATAGGTTTTCTCCGAACTTGGGCATGAAATTATTAGTTGGCATTTGAACGACCTCGTCGGTTGATTGGCCAATAGAATTGTCAAACAATATTTATTACGATCTGTTGCGGGAGCACTTTTTTTCTTTGTTTTGATTACAAGAGAAATATAATAAAAATATGAGAAGTAACATAAATTTAATTTAAACCTTAAAAATCCAGGGTTGTCATTGCGATGCAATTCAAAAATCGCGTATAACTGAAAGTATACACGTCCTACAAAAACCTGTTGGATTTGTCTAAAAGTGGTGATGGATCAGCATTGAGCTTGTAACACCGAGGTACAAAAATATAGTTGCACTTGTAACATATTGGTATTTGAAAGGAATTGTGGTCATACGAATTTACTTAGTGCGATCGCATCCAGTTGCGGGCATTCGAAAATGAACCTCAAATGGATGAACTTTCGAGCTAAATTCCTGCATACAAACTTTAAAATATGAGATTTCCCATACCCATATCCCAGCATTTTTGTTATTATACTCAAACCACTGGATATTCTTAGTGCCCCTTTGATCGATATATTTATGGCGATTGCTGTTGCTATTGATGATCTGTATACGGATGGAGTGTTGTACCGCCACTATACAATGTGCAATAACTTCTGAGTGCCTCGCTCTGGCTTTGTGTCTAAATTAAGACATTTAGCGATGGAGGTGTTGTTTCGACATCCGTCTGACTCTGCGGAGAAACTCTTCTTTTTTTTAATTCACTTCATTATAACTTGTTCGGGAAAAGAAATACAACCCACCCGCAGTAAGGATGCCCCAGTCTCATGGCTCGACCGAAAACCGCAAAACCATGCATCTTTTCGATTCGCAAGACCATTCTCGTACTCGTACTCGTACGTGCGAACATCTTCTGTGCTCTTAGGTAATGGTTAAGCAATTATTTGATTGAATTTATTTAACTTCCGTTGTTGCAATGAAATTAAAAAGGAACAAAAAATCCAACTGAAAACGGCACAAAGAATACATCTCTGGATGATGGGTGGTACTCCGTCAGATCGTCTGCAGTACATTTTAAAATAAACTGTGTTTCTTGTGAACTTTTCCCCTCTGGCACGGGTCTACCTTTTTGCTTCCGAACCAACCAAATGATTTGTTTCTTTTGGCAAATTGAATTGGAAAATTCTCTCGAAGCCCCAGCCAACAAAGAATGCATGGAAATTTCTGCGAAACAGCAACATGATTCTTGCAGACGAGGAAATCCTCATGAGAGTTTTTACTACGATGAAATGTGCTCGTATACTTTCACTTATTTAGCAACGAACTGCAAATTGACGCTTATTAAGAAGTCAAACACAATTGGCTGCGGTCAGCTATTATTTGCACAGTTTGCATATTATATTTTGAGATTATGGCATTTTAATTAAAATCATGTGTTAAGTGATATTATCTACGAATAGCGTCAGGAAAAAAATTAATTTATTACTTGATGACACAATATATGCAGTGTGTGAAATAATATATGCTCATCAGGTGGACAACATATAATATTCTTCGGAATCGCGCAAGGTTTGCAGTTAGCCACATACGTTTGACAGTTCGTTGGCAAATTGAAGAGGACAACACAATATATTTCGGGAAAAAGTTATTTATGAAAAGTAATCTATACGTATATTAAAATTATTTGTCCGTTTGTATGTGGATTTGGATTTGTTACGTTATCACATTAAAACTACACACCCATTCCGCATAAGTTTCTCAGAATGGCAGGCAGGTTAAAAATGAATTGCTCTTACCGTGCTCATGTCATGAGCAATTTACTGAGGGCGGTTAAAGCTCGTTGCACTAAAAAAAGAATTTTTTACAGCAGTTTTAAAAAATAAATTGAGCCCCCCACCTTCCTCAGTATTTATAGTGAAATGCTGTCATGAAAATCAGCTCTGTTTCATTTTATTTGCATGTGCAGAGCGACGTTGATGGACAATGAAAGCAAAACATCACTCCTGTCCTTTTCGAACAACATGACATCCTCTATACAACCATTTTTCGAGCTTGTTACTCCCATTATTACATCAAAGTGTAGTTGTCTGCTTCAATCATTTCACAAAAGTTTTCTATAGTGTTCCCTATGTCCCCTATGCCCATGTGTGCTTATGAAAGTTGCCTTCTACTCCTCCACTTCGTTATGACGGCAGTCAAATTGTGTCTTCCTCATGCTGTGTGACGTATATAATAGAATATCGTAGACATTTTTGTGTCAACAGCAACGCATTCAATCTCTTTGGACACATTCCAAATGGTAATCCTCCGTCTATAGTTGAACACCACTCCAGAATCATTTCGTTTCCGATACTTTATGCATACTTGACTGCTTCCGCTGGTTTTGTAAAGTCGATAGCAGCATTAGCCTGTCTGTGTCTGTCTGTCCGTTCGCTAGTAATTACGAATAAACATCTCTCTGTTGCGGTTGGCAACCCATATTTATTCCCTTCTGTCTCGCTCACCATTTGTGAAGTATGTTAAAGATCCGAATCAGGAAGCAGCCCATTGGCATATCCGTGGAGTGACCTGCATATTCCATGCCTACGAGCAGTTTTTCTTTACAACTGATTAACCACGCTCTAGTTTGCAGTTTCAATTAGCATTTGGTTGTCTTATAGACGCTGTCGTCGCCATCGTAAACGTCAACGTCATCGTCTGCGATTATTATAGCGAAAGAGGATTAAGTGCGTTTGATATTATTATTCTCCACCCTATGGCGCATGCAAGCGACGATACACAACAAATCGTCAAACAAAAAAAATCTCTCTGCGGTGACTGACGCCAAACTAAAAACCGCTGCGCTGACGATTGTTTATTTCTAGTTTTTCTTTTGAAAAAATATACAAACAAGAAAGCGCAACGTGCCAATGTGAACGCACCCTCATTCGCTGCCACAAAACGACACCATTCAGTGCTCCCATGTGTCTATGACGATAAATTGTTGGCTCCACTTGGTGCGCCCATTGTACAGGTGTTGCACATTAAAACGTCATCGCGAGACAAAGTATGTGTTCATTAATTAGATGTTGTTGCTTTCCACAGATGAAGTTAAATAATATCGGGAAAAAGTGCCACAGACAGAAACGCAAAAAATATGTTATACAGTGGATGGCAAAATAATGTGAACGGCATAAGCTAAATTGTGTCAATTTGATGTATAGTAAAAGTGTGTAGGCGGTGGAGAGTGCAGAGTATTGCTGTGTTTCAAAATACTGTAAATTTGGAATGCATTGAAAGATTTACTTTTCTTTTTCGTTGAGTGTGAGTAAGGGTTAATTTTTCACGATTCGCTAAAATGTCCGCGACGTTGTAAAAATCCATAAAGTTGGAGACGTGCTGATCGAAACAAGCAGATGTGGGTACATTGGGAGAGGAACATATAAAATATGGGGTGCAGTAGCACATCGAGAAAACAAAATAAAAATGGCGGCTGCAAAACCTCGTAACTTAAGTTAAGTGTTTACGGAGTTGTGTAACAAATGTATAAATCATAACCATCGTAGCAGTTAGCCTTTTTTTTTTATTGGCCACTACATCTTTTTGACGTCTACAAAGCTGTGGAATTCAGATTAAAGCTAAGCGAAAGAGTTTCGTAAAAATGTAGAAATTTTAACAATTTAATAAAGAATTCAAAACATGTTTTCACTAACGAAATCAGTTTCAACTTTTGTGAAGGATCGCTTTCATTGAATTTAATGGTTGAATTCAGGATCGGCAAGTAAGCTTTTAAAAATGCGCTGAAATATTTGAAAAGCCCTAGGGTAAAGCGCTGATTTTGTAATTGTATCGGGACGATGACATTTTGAGTTTAAACTAGACCGCATTTTTAGATTCGTTAAAGGATTCTAGATTATTTTGGAAAATGAATACTAAACAATAGAAAACTCTATGATTTGTCAGTTGATTGAAATAAATATTTAAGCCGACTTATTCATATGTTTCAATGGTTTCAAATGAAGTTATAACGTAGACGTAACAAAACTCAAACGACTAATTCATCACCACAAAGTACTGTTATACTTCATTACGTTTACCATTGCTTCTGTTAAGCTTTTTTTGTTGTTTTAAATTATGTAACACTTTCGAAAAGGGTTGAACCACAAAAACCTTAGCGCTGGTCTCTCGTTATCCAAATGTAATAGTGCTTTATGCCTTCACCGCCTTGTAGAAATCTTTATAAGTGTATGCTGTGATATGCGTTGAGAAATGGGCTAATTAAATCAACGACGTTCGTGACCAAGGAACTCACATGTCACACCCCACTTTCCTCATTTTTACAAACATTCATTGATTTTGATTACCGAAAATGTCTTTCTGTGTCGGCTACCGATTCCAAGGGATTAGATAAACAAGTGTCGAAATTCAAATACTTACAAAGCATTTAGCCTATAGCTGCATCTATACTCGTACCTTATACACGGTTATAAATTATTACACAAGCGCTTTCCTTGCTTTCCCATGGTTAAAAAAATAAATATAGATCCCCAACGATTTGTTTTATGTTGCACATCAACAACAAATCAGCATCAGGAAACAAAATCAAAAAATAAAGAAAACTAAAAAAGATGAACATAATGCTCTTTTGCTGTTTTCTATTTTGAAAATGTATTTTTAGGCTCAACACGTAAACAGTCATCTATATAGGTTGAGGGGAAAAAAACCATTCGCAAGATAAAAGAAAAGACAAGAACTTATGCAATTCTTGCTTTCTCACATGCACAGACTTCGTCCTCTATCTTTTCATCCTCGTAAATCAATGAACATTTTACAACTTATGTACCAAGTCAAAATGCCCATAATATAACTTTGTCGCATTCAATTAGGGAACGTTCGAGATGCATGAAGCCGAGGGACATCCAGGGTATGAGGCAATTTTGAGCCCTTTTCCTCTTTAAATTTGTTAGTTGCCAGCACAGTATGATGCGATTTGAATTAATGATGAATGAGGCTAATTGAATGGGATCCATTGAAGTTAAACAGTTTGACTTTGCACTTTTTGACAGAAAGTCTTGTGTGTGGTGACTCTCTTAGTCATCGTCTCTTCATGCAATATGGTGTGGATCAATGTGTCATGCAGAATGTACTTCCAAGAGACATGTGGGTGGGGCAAGTAAATCGCCATGACTATGGACTTGAAATATTAAAGTGTCAACGGAGGTACTTGGCTATTTATATCGTTTTATTATTCTATAAAGTACTTCAAGAGTTTTGTCCTGTGGGGCGCCTTCGCCGATGTCGTTGCCAATGAAATGACACTGACAAGTTGTCCAAGAAAAATTCAAAAGAAGTTGGTTTTTTTTTCTTGGAACGAACGAGAGGAAGACGTTGTAGATTGGCTGGTGTTCTCTTGTGAATTGTGTCTTAATACTAACTAGACTTGGAAAATAATTTCATCATACTCAGTGTTTAGACAGCAGTTTTTTCGTCGCGAAACGTACCAGAAACAAATGGGACTGAAATGCAGGTGCCCATCAACATTGTTGACATTTGATTCGTGGCATGCTTACAAGCTCAGAGGTAAAAGAAATTATGAGTACGATTCCTGGATTTTTAAATCGCAATCCTTGTTTTTTTCGTCAATTTGAAAGACAACATGTTTATTGACACAGAAACACATATATATGAAAATATGGATTACCCGCAGGTCCAATGTCAACAAAGCTATAAGTTAGTAGTTCTTTTGAGTTCGATGAGTGTATTCAGACGAGCGGATTGTTAACTGTGCATTCTGACTTAGATGATTGTGTAAAGTGCAATAATTTTTTTAGATCAAAATATAAAGACTACCTGTAAACTTCAAGTTACACTATAAAGTTGATTTGTGAGTTTCTGTAAATAAAAGTCCATTTACTGGTAAGGCGCACTCTTTTTTCACGTTAATTAAAAATATTTTAAAAGTTATAAATTAGCTGTCAAACTTTTGTTAGTTCAAACTCCGCTAAATAATTGAAACTTTGACAAATTTGAATGCCTAAACCATTCTTTCCAAAGGTAAACTTTAAACCTAGTGTGATCAAAGTAGATTAACGAACGCACCCATTGAAAGTTTTTACATATTTTTGTGGAGTACCTCGTTTAAAGCAGCAATATAAAGGACACAACAAAGAACAGTCAAGCGAAACATTTTTGTACCAATGGATGCCATAAAATGAAAAATGTTTGCGATTTTAGTAAAATCAGTTCAGTTGATAGAAAGTGACAATTTAAAACCCGACCATGCATGGCGACTCCACAATCAAACCAACTTTTCACTGAATGCAGTCAGCTTCCTAATCGGACTTAAAGTCGTCATTGCATTAATTTCCAACCAACAACTTCCTTTGTCTCCCTGTTTAGAAGGGCAATCTACAATTCTCGACAGAGTGTGTATCCTAATTGGATTATTTTCAATGAACACCAACTTACATCTGCAGTTAATTGACACCTATATGCTATTTTCCTTCTGTCTACTACGAGCTACTGATATTATCGCCCTTATCCAAATCACGCTCAAACAATCATCCAACCGCCCACTGTCTAAGCCATCAATGTAGCCTCATAATACACGTGTGGGCTGGGGCAGCAATCCGTAATCGGTGTAATTAATGCCCTCTCTTCGAGCCAGTATAAAGTGACTCCGTTCGCGCAATCATCGTGAGCGCTTTCCAAGAACTCGTTCTATATAGACCCCGGTTGCAATAAGCAGAAAAAACAATCCCGCATTTGACACGATACAAGAATCGAATGCAAGTGCCCCGAAAGACACATTCCTTATTATTTACCCGCTGAAAAACAACACCCGAGTGTCATTTCAAGCACTTTTCAGTTTGTACAAGTTGTCACTTCATATACACGATGACAGTTTGTACACATGTTCTGTTTACTATAAAAATATTTACCAGAGATATTAAATGTCAATCCATCGAATGTAGTCAACTTTTAACACCTTACCATCTTTATATTTATAATATAAGTCCATAATCTGCAGAACAAGTGTAGCTCTTGCATCAGAAGCGCCACCCAAATGCGAAATGTGACAGTGACAGATACATTTAATCTTCACAGGGAAATGTATAATTCTGTCCACTACGCGTGACTAACGAAAGTAAATGAAAATAAAAACAAACAAAAAAATATAAATATAAACAAAAAACACTGATGCTCTGTTTATATTTCTGTGGAAGACTCTGTGAGTCATCCGTCTCATTGCACACACAGCGAATATGATGAAAAAGAGAAACAGCAAAACTTCTGTTACTCAGTGGAATCGGAAAGATGTGGTGAATTTTAAATATACATAAATTTAAATTGATTGCAAATGTACGATATTATAATAGTAATATGAACAAAAGTCTTCCCATTCAAATGAGTTTAATTCGAAATACGATATGACGCAAGCTGTCACACCTCATTCATGCAGTCAATTAGATGCGGATGCACCACAGCCCTCTTTTAATTTGTTTCATCATTTTTATCATTGTTCTATATGGCGGCGTATTTATACTTCCATGTCTAAAAAAAAGAAGGAAGCTTCATCTACGTGGCTGGTGTGTCCAATTTGACACATAATTCTAAATTTCACGTCCGATGATTTTGGTCGTGGAGTTCATGTTTCGATGATGTGATGTGCTTCAAGTCAAACCATTAGATATGCCTTCTTGCAACCACAAGAAATAGGTTGTGCACAAACACGCCGCACATAGAATACGGAGGCAAAGCTCAGCGCCATTAGCCTCATTTTATTAATAAAGTTTACGTTTTATGGTTTTTAAGTTTTTAAAAGGTGATTTGTCCCGTACACTTTGTGTTTAGTGTGAGCAGTGAGGAGTTATGCTTTCATTATGCACGACTGATTTTTAGGGTCTTTAAGGTGTGGATGGAACTTAAAATATTCGTCATGTAGCGGTCTGTTTATTGTAGTTATATATTGTGACAAATCTGTTATTAATGATACTTCATGCGTTTGATTTCCTTTTGTAAGTGAATACAAATATTGAGTTTCTTTTTATGTATGCATATATTGGGCACGTTCGGATATCTAGTTCACGTAAAACGTCAATTGGAGCTGTCTTGACTAGGTATAGGAACGCGTTGAGTTTTGAATTTTTACACTTCGAAATGGCAGGCAGGCTATATTTGTCGGTACCCTTCCAATAAACGTCAACTAAAAAAAACTATTAACGTGTTTGTTGAGCTGTCAGACTTACTAATCTTGAAATCCGAACGTTTGCATTATTATTTTCAATGTAGATGGTGAGGAGAGCATTATTTTGTTTCAACTCCGCTGGTTCCCATAAGTGTTTTTGACAGTTCGAAGCGTTGACACGCTAGTGCCGAGGTTGCCTCTGATGGTACTTTCCAGAAAGTAAAGGATGGGCAATTATTTCAAAAAATCTCCCGTAAAATACGCACCAGCTGTCAATTTATCGATTTTAGTTGCCGGGAATACAAATACCTAGACCATAGAATTTGTTCGAGTTTGCTCTGAATTATTAACATCACAAATTTTATGCCGAGCCAAGTTTGCTAAAAAAAAAAATTGTTGTGTTTTCATTGATTACTGCTGATTAGTAGTTTTTCAGTACTTTTTATTCCATATAGTTTGACAAAAAGCTATTTGCATTCTTTTTCAGTTGCTTGTTGAAATGTCATAATATGGACAACATTTTGCATGGTTTTTTAGAATGAGGTCTATGACAGAAGTATTTTTACTGCAGAAGCGAATAATTCTCAAAAGAATATCCTTATGATTAGTCTTTATTAGCGCCAAAGTCCTCGAAGTTGGACCTCAGATGTCATTATCTGTCAAAAATGGAATTCAGCAGTATTCAGCGTTGGGTGTATCCAGAGTCTTAAAGTGATTTTATTGTGACGCCATTGTCACCAACACGTACAGTCTATTGAAATATTGCAACTCTAAGGAAATATTGTGAATAGCCTCAAGAGTTGGACAAATTAAAATAACTTCAAGACTATTTCTAAGCTCAAAATAAATTTGATTTTAATGTGAGCAACATATCCCATATGTTTTGCCATCCCTGTTGGGGCTTTGTATGGCTTGTTTATACACGTTTTAGACAAATTCATGGGCACCCCAAAATCGGTTAATTGTCCGCACTATGAAAGCATTGTAAACGCCCTGCATGCTCTTGTATCTTCCTTCTTATTGACGCATTTAGTTTCCCCAACCCAAACCGAACTCAAAACATTGTCCCACTAACTTTGACTAAGTTTAGAGCGTAATGTAAGCATCTGAAAGCAAGTTTTCGCTCAGAAAATAATAACTGCGCCATTTATTCAATGTATTTGTCTTCGCTTAACGGCCATTAGTTATAGTCTCACGAAGGGAAACAAAATTATTAAAAGAAACTCCCTATTTAGTACCGTAGTTCGCACCGCTCACCAGTCTTATGGGCAGGAAACCATCTAAAATGGATCAACATTTAACGCATTTAACTAGTTTACGACCAGTTTCCGGTAATAATGGTGTGTAGATAATGCTTTGCCTTTCTATTAACCAATTTCCTAAAATGGGTCCATCCCATAAATCCGCTTCTCTTAATGGTCATGGATTTTCGACAGCCAAATATTCCACAACGCACGCCTGAATACAATTTGCATACAGCTACTTGGCATTAGAAAATGTGCGCTCTTTCTAGACAAGATCGTGTCAAGCGATAGAGAACGTTGAACAGCAAAGCAAAGTTTGTCATAAACAAATACAGATTTGAAGGCAAAAAAGAAAAAGATTGAACTTCAAACAATAAGCGAAACTTTGCACGCGCTTTCAGATACACGTATCTAGCATTCACCGACTGAGTCACTCGCTCCAGTGTGCGCAATATTGTAATACCAATTCAACCTATTTTTGCGCTCTGAAGTGGTTGCCTACTTCCAACTTCTTCAGAAGACCGCTCAACCCAGCTCAAGGAATGTTCTTACCAATTTCAATGACACAGCGCAACAATCACGTACAACGTATGAAGGTAATAACAACCACAATAATGGAAAAACAGAGCCTAAATCAATCGTGTGTACCACTCCGCGCAGAGATAAGCATTCGGCCTTGTTCGAGATACTTTCCTTCGCCTGTCTGGGTCTACCTGCCCACCAAGTATGTAGTACTAGTGCTCCGCATGTTTCGTATAAAATTCCAATATACCAACGGATTGTGATTAAATTGGAATGGGCTTCTTCCTCTTCGGATTCATTCATCTCTCCGACCGACATGTTGAGCAATTATTATTAGGATACTTTGGAGAAAATACACAACAAAAACAAAAGAAAGAAAAACAACACATTCTTGAGCTCGTTAGGTAGATGCAAAGAACTCTCAACTGACAAGTGACGGATTGCCGAAGGTGGTTCGTTCAGTGAATCGTCACATACAGCTTGATAAATACGAAAGATGAAATTGTTGCACGTCCTAAGGCTATCTATTATACCTACCCGAAGAACTTGAGCCATATGCGTGAGTCATCAAGTGTGTGTGCCTGAGGAGGCAATTGTGGGCCAATTTAAAGATATATCTATTGTGTGGGGGATTTAGTTGGGTTAATTTATGCGGGTCAAGGTGGGAAAGATACAAAATGAAAACATAAAAAAAAGATAATGGTAGTAGTGCAGCATTGATTTAAATTTTTCCGGTTAAACCAGACAACTGAGGGAGATCAATGAAATTGATTAAATACCAACAATACTGTAACGCAGAAGCAGTTAAAGGGTCCTATTATTTAGTCGAGAGATATTTGGTTTGTCGGCTTCATAAAATGTCAGGCGATTTTTAAAACATTGCGTAAACAACATTGTGACTGGAATGTTGTGCAACCTGCCCAGCTATTAAAAACGGCCATAAAAATTTGTGTTGGGTATGGATGGATGTTTGACCGGCAGTCAAGAGCCTGTTTCAAAAGGTTAGAAGCACAATTATGGAAATATATCACAGATTTCGAAAATTCAAACAGCCACCCTCTGCTTGGCAAACATAAATCCAAAACAAACCCAAAAAAAAAATAAAGACTAAATGCGACTATTTGATGGCTTGTATTTTACACTTGTCACAGTAGGCATTACATTATTTTATCATTTTGTCAGCGGCATACGAATTAAACAAAAGTTCACACCCAATTTAAAAATAAAAGAAAAAATACCACCCAATATCACGAATTTTTCCACTTTCTGTCGTTGCATTTCATTGTTTGTTGTCCAATTTCAGTGACATGTGTCAATAATATTGACGGGTAGTGTACCACTATAAATAACATCAACAATAAAACATGTGTTTCGTCGTTTAAAAGGGACCGTTTTTTTACGATTTTATTACATCAATTAAGAAGAGGAAAAAAATATAACCTGGAATGTTAAAACATCAATAAAAGTCACAGAAACAGAAAAACGTGATTTTCTTCCCTGTTTGATGTGTAAAGTGTTATTGACGATAACTGTTACATTAATATAAAAACAAGAATTTATCGTTCGAGCTTTCAGTGGAACGCTGACCCAAATATAGGTAGACAATTTATGTTCAGGATTTACTTATTTCTCCAAAGGCGCCTCTCTTTATTACTTGTCAGTGATGAAATCAATTTCTTAGCTATAGTCAGAAACCTCTAAGGAAGTCCAAATTTGACACCTTTTTTTGTCGCTTGTTTTAAAGATAAGATGTTTATTCAGCTATTCAGCAAAATTGTTTACTGTAAAACGTTCCAAATCTAGGATTATATGACAGCAAATTAAGAACTGCTACTGTAGAAGTTCGGAAATTTACGTAAGCAGGTTCTCACTTCTGCAGTTAGCAAGATGTATTTTGAGGTTATGTGCGAACGACTTTTTTGTATTTTAGTGGGAAAAAGTAAGGGTAACGACGCAGCGCTTCTTTTCGGCTTGCAAATTGTTGCCTTATTTCGATCTAGTTTTTGCGTTCGGGTTATATCTAGTCCAGACCGATCTAGTCGACTTAAGATCACTAGGTTTTTGAACGCGCCCATTGTGTATGCTTTTGATAGTATGTCACTCATCAGTCAACCAAACTAGCATATTCATTTTAATTACATTAGCGTTTCGAGATTTACTCAAGAGAAAAAAAAAAAGTGCTGCCAAGTTAACTAATCCTAATGTAGGATTACTTATTATTGTCATATCTTTGTCAAAAACAATTTTGACATCTAGACAAAATGATTGCAGTTCTGACTGATTGAATGTGGACATTTTTTTATATAGAATTTCAAATTAAGTTGAAGTGTCGCTAGCGGTCAATTGAACGCGAGTACTTTTCCAGAGTTCAAAATAAGCGTTCATATTCATATACATTATATTTAAATTTGGCAAGTTCCACTCGCATTTCAACAGAGTACATTACGTAAATTTTTAGCGATGATAGAGGCTGTTTAATGTCCTTCGAATTAACTTTTTACCCAAAACTTGAATAGAGATTTCCCAGGTACACTTTATCATGAAATCTCCCCCGTTTAACCTTCAACTCTGGTCTACACTTGTCACTTGTTGAATATCTCATTTATGTACATTTTTGTCACATCTGCCACAAGCGCAATAACCGAATAAAGGTCTTTGGTGTGCGGTAAACGGAAACGTCAACAACTTCAGTATATAACAATAAAAGCATTGCTCCTCTCGAGACCTTATTTTCGCTGAATATATATGCACAATGCCAAAACACCCCGTCATATAAAAGCAATTTTTATTAATTTACAATGATGTCATACGAGCTAGAGGCATCATCAAACGACTAGTAATAGTTTACTCCGTCAATTCAATCAGTACTCCGCGCGTTCTAATAAAATGGAATGCTGACTGCAACGCCTAGATGCATAATGCGTTGCATTGTAATGAAGTAGGTACCGCACGGACTGGAATATATGCATTGGTACTCATATATGAATAATGACACTTTTGCAAATTGCCTACATAACAGTAACTGTGCATAAAATGCGGAACTTGTATTGTTTGCGCGCTTCGCCATTTGATGCTGGATGCGTGCAGGAATGGTACACAAAAGGGAATTTTTTTTCTGGGTTTTTTTTAGCTGTGGATTTCTAAACTGGAAATGGCCTGTTGTGAGCATGAATTAATTTCAATTGTTGATGCACTAAATAACTAATTTTACTATTGTTCGTATGATGAAAACAGAACAAATCGTCAATTGACATAGTTATTAGACAATGTATAATAAATTCGCGTACTTTTCGTGCAGTCGAAACAAATACAATTTACAAGATCAAATGACCGATTTTTTTTAAATTCGGTCAGAAAATCCGGTCAAGAGATAAAATAAAAAAGTTTGACCAGAATTAATCTTAATCTAAATTAATCTTAAATCTAATAGAACAAAAAAAACAAACAATTCATTGAAAAGCTTTGCATCACAACGTTTTGCAGAATAAGGAACTTCCCACTCCACTTCAGAAATTGCAAAATATGCTAAATCGTCTTCACTTCAGTCTTGATTGAATACAAACACCCAGTCACAATTGCTGGGAGCATTCAAATGAGACTGAGCCGATGTATTCAAGGATTATTCACAAAAAAATGGTTTCTGTATGGAATTGTGAGCGTGTTCGTTAAGTATGGCCAGTTATCATTCAAATTTTGTCCATAGAACATTATTATTATCCGTTAAAGAATTTTTTTGTTTCGGGTAAAAATCGGTTAGACCGGAAATTTTCTCCGGTCAGAGTGAAGAGATTTCGGTGAGATGGCAACACACGTTCGCTCTCTCATCAAAAATGACAGGAAAAGAGAAATTTGGTAAAATAACGAGTAAACATGAACAACTAACGAGTACCTCTCGTACTTGGCTTTAGGGACTTAGGGTTAGGGCAGTGATACCAGATCATGGATAATTACCCATTTCGTGGGAATTTTGCCTTTCAAAATGATAATAAAAGGGCGAAAAATGGAATTTTTTTATCTGTTGGAACAAGAAAAAATAGTGTATTTTGTTGTTTTTTATCGTAGGCATGGGCAAAAAGGGCATTTTAGGGTGTTTTTTACATGTATCGTGGGCAATTCAGTCCGAAAAGTCTGGAACCACTGGGTTAGGGTTT
The DNA here is from genome assembly GCA_951230905.1 of Cheilosia variabilis. Lineage (NCBI taxonomy): Eukaryota > Metazoa > Arthropoda > Insecta > Diptera > Syrphidae > Cheilosia > Cheilosia variabilis. Next base: position 65,719,308 of record OX579677.1, read on the forward strand.
AGATAGAGAGATCTGAGATAAGATTTTATTTCGGATTGTATTTTGGAATATAAAACAAAAACAAAAACGTTTAACTTATACCTAAGCGTATAGGTGACATATGCTATACCTTACGACAAATGGACATAGACAAATTATTTCAGTCAGTCAACGGAGTCTCGGACGATAATAAGGTGAGACGCACCCCGCACTAGATTGGAAGGGTTTTCGTTATAAAGCCCGGTGGTTTAATATTGTCACATTTCTCTTATGAAATAAAAAGTTTTGAGCATTTCCAGCTGCTGTTTTCTGTTTGACTTCAAAGTTAAACGAATACCAATGCAAGGAACATTTTCCCAGTCGAATAAATAAACCGTCGCTTTAAAAATCCCCCCTACATTGATTTCATTAGCGTCTTATCAGCGCTGCCAAGCGATTAAGGTAATCAAATGTCTTAGTTCATCCGAAAATACAACGCTCATCCATCGTTGCTTTTATCAACTTGAAACCCCAATAAAACACACGAATACATCCAGAACTTTGAAAACTAACATCTACTTTCGACGTAACAACACGTAATTCATGTCGATTTTAAGGATTACCGAAAATCTAGGTACAGCGCCAAGAAATGCCATCTAATTTATTGGACTCGTTTCATAATTTTTACGACGACTTTTTCCCTCTTCTAATTTATGATTTTTATTGCGGCGCAACATTTTCTTCGTTCTCCCATTTATTCGGGATTGCGGGTGGCACACGAACACTGATTTACTGTGCGAGATTTCTTTTTACGACAAGGAAACACAAAATAAATAATACTCGAACATCCACTGCAGATTTTCAATTTAATAACGCAAAGTAAATACATCCCATCGATAGGCAAACAAGCGGGAGTAGGTAAACGGAGGAACAAAAATTATAAAGTGATTGCGTTCACATCAACACAATCTTAATCCATTAAAGAAAAAAAAGAAAAAAAGGTCCAAATTCATTCATTCAATCTCGTTCGACGGATTTGGTGTAATTTCTTGAAAACTTTCACCTCCACAGCGAGATTTCTTCCATCTTTTCATCTCGCATCATCTTCTGGCACATGAATCAATTCCTTGTGCGCGTACCTTAAGCATACAGAAAGTACCGCCCGGCCGGGTGCTCTGTCTACGATCGGATTTATGTTGCAACTATGAGTAACTCGCTTAATTCACTGCAAATATTATTATCAGCGTATGCAGTGTGGGTGACGGGACAGCGGGGAAGTATTAATAGCATTTTCTCCTTCACTGCGAGCCAGAGCCGCAGCCACAGCCACAGCCAACTTGAGTGAAACACCGTAGCGCGTAATGCTGTTTAGTGTAGTTAATGGGTTTCCGCAAGTGCATTGCGTTTGATCGGTTCAGTGAAGAAGACTGAATGAATTTGATAATAGCTTGCTTATTATCCGAAAACGTGAATTGGAATTTATTACCATTATTTATCGGCGGCCTTTGTTCACCTTTCGTTTGTTGGTGCTAAGTGCAAGGGCTTTTCGCGAGGCCGTGAACTCGTCGTTTACCTTGGAATTAGAGAAAGCCCAGCTTTAGAAAGAGGAACTATGGTAGTGTGTTCTGAATCAAGGTATCGCATGTGAGGCGATGCGAATTACGAGTGTCTAAGCACAAGTTTTTAAGCCGTTGGGAGACCTCTAGATTCTGAAGGGAAATAAAGGGAAAGTGTTTAGTTTCTTTATTTCAGCTTTTTAATTTCAATTAAGATCGCGATATGCCAGTAGGAGTTTCATGAATTATTCATCTATTCCGCAAACGTGTCAACATGAACTTAACATTGTTCTTTGTTCAGAACTTCGCTGCTTCCAAAGCACTTTTACTTTCGGAATTATCTAGTGTGCATATCAAAACTGTCAAATAGAGTCCAATCGGTTAGGTTGGGTGCTGCATATTATCCATATGCATATTATAGCTCCGTATGCCAGGAGTCCAAACGGCATGAATTAAGAACCTTCCTCCGGTCTGTTATGCTCTCAAATGTTCATCATACCTTCGCGACGTTAACCATTTCACACGATAAATCTATCGCTCGGGTTACTCGAATGAACTCGCTGTCGAACGAAGTCTTCTCCCGTTCGTCATGATTAGCTGAACCATTCAACGGAATTTTACATTATTCGAATTGGACGTCTGTCAAGGACGAAGTAAAACGAGCTGGTTGAAAGAGAATCTGATGAAAATAGGAAAAATGTGCTGTGTTTGACATTTAACACAACGTTGTGCCCACATCTGCTGTAGTTGTGAAGGTTAGGTTAGGTTGAAGGACTTGCATAATGGGGGACTTTTCGCGGTAAGCTTGTTAAAAGAGATACAATTTGTTGCAGGTGATTCCGAAAATAACATGTCCTTCAACTGTATGCAGATTACCAATCCGACTTAAGTATTATATTTCATTTATGTTTTCCTACCACAAGAACTCATTTTTGCTTCTTCCAAACATTTGAAGACAATTTGCGTTTGTAGGGATATCTTTATAGTAAGCCGACGGAATTTTGTCCATGGTTGGCATCCATACAAAATCACCATGGGACACGCAACGCATGGGCCTCTAGCGAAAAGACCGTTCTCCAAAAATTATCTGAGAATATTTTTTTCCAGGGTCTTGATTAAAGTCATCCGCAAAGGGGGTCAGTAAAAGAGTCAACAAAATAAAACGAAAACCGGTTTACCATTTTGTCGTCATTATGTTTTCCCTTTTTCTCCAGCAGCAACGCATACTCGTACCTGCTACATATTTCCCACAGGGAAAAGTACATTCAAACAAATCGGTGTTGTAATTACACAAAATTACCGCAATTGAAATCGTATGCGAAAACAATTCATTAAGAACGCTCTAGAGCAATTGTACGAGACGACATTTTTTGTGGTTGCCATATCAGGGAGGAGGTGGCGCACTCATGTTTTATTTTCCCTCGTGGAAACGAACTGAAAACACGAAGCACACCTTGTCAAGTGTCACAATGGTACAACGTACAACTGTTCTACCACCGCCGCGAAGAAGGGGTAGAGCTGGTTCTGCACTGTTGTCGTTCTGTTCTAGATTCAAATTATCCATCTAACTGCCATAGCTTTTTCAACAACAACAATAACAACAAAACAAGCAACCGAAAAAAAGGCCAGCGAAAGTGTTTTGCATTCTTCTTGTCTGGCGGCTGCAGATGCCGGGAATACTGGTTTGCCGATTAAATAAACAACGTTTCGCTACCAGATATATAATATGTATTTGCTTGTTGTTCCTTTTGTATGCTATCTATTTGTTTGGATATTAGCCAGCATTATCGACATGCTATTCCATCAATTGTATTTGTTAGCTTTTCTGCTCGTCCAGCCAACAATGCGCCACTAGATTACGATAAGTTTTGCACTTTTTCACATATGTATTTGCATATCTGTTAGAAGCGTGTTTCTGGAATTGGGAATTCAATAGCTGGAACAGAAGAATACTTACAACGCAACTTGCCACATATCAAATGGCGCTGACCAGACTAGATTTGATTGGATTTTAATTCGGAATCAAATTCTTTGAGACCGAATTCTGAGTCATCGTCAGGCGTGACCAGGGCGAATTTAACGAGTATATTATGTAAAGTCGGTATTGAGTCGCTTTTGGTTTGGCGCAGAAAAATTCACAAAGTTACGCAATACGTTTTCGTGTTTTACTTTTAATTTGCAAGCAACTCTGGAAAGGGAGACGAACGACAATAGATGCTTAATTTACGCAAAGTTATAACACTGCTTCGTGACACACACGGTATGTTTGCATTTTGGTGTAAAATTGAATGCAATAGCGCAGCACTTTTGCGAATATTTACGAGTGTAAGTTGTTGTTGGCGGTCCATTAGTTTTTACAAACAGCTAACAATAAACCATTTTTTAGGTTGTGTAACCACTACAGAGTTTGACAGCAATTTATTTGAAATTAGATATTTTGACATGCAAATTTGATCTCAACGAAAATTATATTTTTGAACTCTTATCAGCTCGACTTAAAAAATAAGACCTTAGCCGCTCTAATAACGGGTTGAAATGTTTGTAAATTAAATGTCTTTATAAAAGATTCAACTCCGACCAGTGATGCCAGATTTTTCGTACTTAATTGCCCGCGACGATTATCAAAAATACCCAAAAATGCGAAGTGTGACCATTTTCGAGCAGTGATGGCAGGACTTTTCATTATTAAGGTATTCTGTAGATTCAATACACATTTATGTTACAATTACTGTTTTTGTTTACTTTTTGTAATCCTAGCATGTGAAAACTGACAACAGAGTGTGATTACATTTTTTTAATGAGTTTGGCAAAAAGAAGAACATAAATTTACATTCTGTTTCCTATGTGACCCCGTGCGATGGAACAAATGCGAACATTTAGAGGAAACTTAAACGCATAGACGAGTTGAGATGTATAGATCTGGTAATATGTAAACCAATATAATTTATGCAATCGATACCCTCAGTCAGTCGATAAAGATCTTAAGAACAGCAAACAAAATATCCATCAACTAACAAAATGTCAGATTGAAGTGTTTGTTGTGTTATTAGAAACAAATGTTTCGCTATGTGATCCAAAAATATACAATTATGCGTGCAAAATGTAAACTTAAATTGATTTGGCTGTATTTATTACTGCAGAAAACAACAAAAAAGTAGCAACAGAAAACCTAATCTCTCATATGGTGTCTACCACTATTACAAAAGTGCTCCAACGAATTTCATTGAAAAGAGCAATTCTAAATTTCGGGGCAATTCTCTCGGATCTTCAATCGAAAACGCCATTAGTTTATAAGCGCGACCTTTCATTTTGTTTGGAAGGTTTTGCTAGGTAGGTTTCCAGGATGAAATGTAACCTTTCTATGGGTAGAGGCAGAGTAATATCACTGAAGGATGCCTTAAATCGAAAGTATAACCTTCATCAAATACATAGACGAATGCTTACTTGTTAAATATCTAACTATAGTCATTCACATCAAATAAAGTATAAATTATAATGTACCTATTTTAAAGGCCATGAAGAAAACTTGTCTGCTATTGCTTTCTGTTCTCTGTTGCGAACCGACAAAAAAGTAATGACGTCTATTCTCAGGATTCTGCATTTGCATATTTAACTTTTTGCCGTTATTACATTTCCTACCTATGTGTAGACATACTATACATGAAATACACCCATCTATCGACAAAAAGACAATTAGAAATTGATAAATGAAATTACTCGCAAAAACTTACGAGTCACAAGATCATAACAAAATTTTTATTGATTGAGGTCATTGTTGTTTTAATTGACATGCCCACCATACAGAAGTCAAAATTGAATTTCCAGCAAAAAAAAAAAAACATGAGACTTGGTTAAAGGTTAAATTTATTTACAATTTTTTTTTTTTTTTTTGTGTACTTACCGTGAGTGTTGAACTGATAAATTAGAAAAATATTTTGCTTACTTTATACGGATTATGCGTGCGAAATTTTAATTAATTTTAATAGCAAATTATATGCGTGCCTTTTCTTGCTCTATCTATGATTTTTGTGCATGAGACTTTTCGTAGAAATTTTTATTTCACTGCAATGAGGGAGTAAACTAACAAGACAACAGCGAGAGTTCACGTTGTTTTTCCACCTTTTTTTCGCAAAACTTGTTTTCTTCACAATTAACCGTGAAATCGAACGCACTTGGAATTCTCTGGTTGCTATATCACTTTTACACCGCACTATTCAGATTATGTGTTTCGTTTTGGGGAGACTATTCGCTTGAACTCAAATTAAAAAAACAAAATCAAAATAAAAACAAGAGTTCGGGTTCGAAGGAAATGCACTCGATGTGTACTTCTTCTACATGATCAAGCGACAAAATAATAAAAACGCCCGTACTTATTCGCTGTTTGTGTGCTACTACAATTTGAATGCGAACGAAAGACAGAGAGATGAACAGAGAGCAGTGCGGTTTCGGTTGGCTGGATTTAATATGTTTTGACAATTGACAGTGACAGCTTGCGGTGGAGATTTTCGGCCCAAAATCAGATCTCTCCAATGATAATGGGCTGCATCCAAGGACTATTGTATACATTTTTAATAATTGGAAGGCTTTTGTGCATATTATTTCCATTTGCAAAATATGTCATAAAAGACTATGTTCGTATCTAATATAACTAGTCTTGTGACTCGTCCTTTATTTCTGTAACTAGCAAATTCTTATAAATATATCCAAAGAATGTACGCCATTTTAAAGTAAATACCCATGATTCGCATTTCCTAAGGATATGGTATCGCTTTTTCACATTTTCTTCTAGTTTTCCATTTCGACTTTACGAGTAGTATTTGCTCTCTAAGCATGATTTTTTTATCAAGTATATGTAAACAAACGAGTCGTTACATTTGAATGGTGCTAGTTCACTAGAGTAAATCAAAAGAGTTCTGCATATATTGTGACCCCTTTCGGATTGATTTGTTAGCAATTTTTAATTCATACATACAGTTAAATTGATTTGTTACCCTATTCGCAATTCGCTCTCATAGAATAAAGTTCTTTACTGAGTACTCGTTGCTTTCTCCATAATAAGGTACCTATCTATTCTAATATAGATATCTTTCTCACTGAATACAGCCTACACGCAGCTGTCATCGAACCCTTCACATTTTTTATTTACCAATATGACATGAGCAGAAATAAACTGCTCAAGGCAAATCATTCGAATTTCACATTGAAAAGAGTATTTGCCTATATACCAGAAAGAAAAGAAATTAGTGAAGTGTTCAGAACATAATGACGTGAAATGAGTAACATTCTTCAACTAAAGAAAGTTAAATTCAAAATCGAATTATTTGCACTTGACAGTAGGTAAACATTACAGTTTGAGTGTATTTTCTTTTTCAACAATTGCTAGACCATGGCATTCTTCCAGAATTTTACAGTGGATATCCAAACATTTCTTTGTGAGTAATAACAATTAAAACTTGTATTATGTTTTTATTTATCTTATCAATTTGAAAGTGGTGTGATTTTTTTAACAATCAAACATTTGTTTTGCAATTATTAATAGACAACATTAATTTCTCATTGATTAGCTTCATACATTGACTTGGATTACTCGCTATGGCTTTACAGAATCCTTCTGCCCTTGATTATAACATTCCTTCTACCGATGGTATTTGTGGCGCTTATTTACATATCGTTTATTGTGTTATTTGTTTACAAACTGCATAGGTAAGTCAAATATTTAAAAATGTTTATAGTATGTATGAGGTGATCAAGGTCGAGTTTCTTCGAGGGGGGCAGTGATAGTAATCCTAATCAGACTGTTTCAGTTTATAGTACTAGTTATATCAGAGGTCCCTCCCATCCATTCAAAACACGAAATCTCACGCATAGCGAATTGTTGTGAAGCCTAGGGCTTTATACGACAATTGTGTGGCAACGATTTACGATGGCTTCTTGCTGTCATATCTCAGATAAGCCAAACGAAAGGATTTGGACATGAAAAGAATGTCCAAGTCCACGCTTGCGATTCCAGCCTTCTTAAATTTTTTTTTTCGATTTGCAGACAAGTAATAATGCGCGCCGTCACAACAGATCGTAATTTCTGGCACATTGGTCGAAAGCTGGTTGCTGCCATTTGGGATGCTCACGCCCGGATTTATCATGGCTACGAGGTTATCGGCATGGAAAACCTTCCTGCAGAAGGTCCGGCACTAATAGTCTACTACCATGGTGCTATTCCCATCGACATGTACTACTTCAACTCTCGTGTCCTGCTGCAGCGTGATCGTCTGGTCTACACAGTTGGGGATCGTTTTCTCTTCAAACTACCCGGATGGGGTTTGCTGGCCGACGCTTTCCACATTAGCCCTGGCACTGTGCAGTCGTGTAGCAACATCCTCAAAGACGGTAATTTGCTGGCCATTTCGCCTGGTGGGGTATATGAAGCACAATTCGGCGATCACTACTACGAGCTACTCTGGCGAAATCGCACTGGATTTGCCAAAGTTGCACTGGAAGCCAAAGTGCCAATTATTCCATTCTTCACAGAAAATCTCCGCGAGGGCTTTCGCCAGGTGGGTCTGTTTCGACGTCAGTTTCTATGGCTGTACAACGCGATACGAATACCAGTATGTCCTATTTACGGTGGGTTTCCAGTTAAATTTCGGACATACCTCGGAGCGCCTATTCCATACGATCCGAATATAACACCCGAAGAGTTGCAACTAAAGGTCAGTTGATCTAACTAGTCACCTGGTCAAGGTCGTTATGTAAGTTGTGTTTCATTTTAGGTAGCCCTTCAATTAGCAGAATTGATCAGCAAACACCAGAGGATACCTGGCAGCATAATGCATGGCCTACTCGACCGCATTCCATTTCGAAGGAAACATGAATAGACATTAAGAAGAACATTTCCAAACACACTCAGGAAACAGTATGGAATTGAAGACGTATGAACCTAAAAGCGATTGAACAAAGTACTTAAGGAAGCAGTTCCACTTGCGTGTTTTTTTTTATTCTTAATTCAAAATTATTAGTTTTAGCATTTAGTTAGACTGTAAATCAAATTTACCCCCATCTCTTTCTCGTCTCGGCTAGGCCATCCATTTTATTATCGTATTTCTTACTAAATAAAGAATACAACGAATGTGATACACACATTCAGCTATATGTTTAGGAAAAAAATGTATTGTGACTCAGACCATGAAAGGTACTAATAAAAACAAAAATATATGTACACCCTGCAATATACATTTTTTGTTCAGCCATCAACGGAACATACCACCCGCTGATTGGATTGCGTTGTTGTCTTATCAGTAGACGTGTTGTCTATAATTTGCAATTGGAAATAATTACGCTATTGCAAAGCTAGTCACGCAAGGAGTTACCATAATAGCTGTGGTTCTACACCTATTTGGGTGTGAACTCATGCTGAAAGGAATCCAGTAATCTTGTTTGTCTTACAAACCTAGGAAAAACAAGATGAGAGAAGCCTTACTTAACGCTACGGTGTCGGTGAGTCAATACAAATTTTCAAAATGGAAAAGTTTCTACAATCCCTTAAGTTTAGTACGCTGCTCGAGCTAAATTTTCGCTCCCATACAAAATTCTCTAACCCATTTAGCTGAGTGGTACGCAGCTCGAGCTAAATAATCAAACTTTTGTTTCAGAATGGACTTCATGTGTCTGTCAAAATTCAGCGTGCCCATTTAATGGGTCGGCACATTTTCTCAAGCTAAATTCTGACAGATCGTTGTGTATTTGTTGTTCTGTCACGGAAAAGAATGCAAGGATGAGCTCAGCAAAGAACAGCTGTTTTCTGTGACACTTATCCATGGCGTACTCTATGTAAAAATTTAGCTGGGAATTTAGCTGATGTTTGGAGAGAAAAGTTGGAGACCAGATAAAATTTAGTACAGATTACTACGCTTGAAAGTTTAAAGCAGAGGCAAAGTATACTTAAAGTATACTTTATTCATCTATGGCTGTGACACCACATTAGCGCAAATTACTGCATTAACACAATGAACCCGCGGCAATAGTTTTATTTGACACTGTAGTCAAAATCCACAAATGAGACTTATTTGACGTTTGCTAGGTACCTAATTTATTATAACGGACATTACAAAATCACCTACAATAAAAATAGTCACAGGGACCTACCAATTTAGCAAAAACTCCTGCAAAAGCAGGACAACAAATACTAGAAACACGTTCCACTTATTCGAAATACATAACAGCTAATTCAAACAAACAGTTCTGAGTTGCCACTCAGGAAAATTCCACTCAACTTTGACGTTTCGTAGCATAAAAAGCCCACTCAAACATTTTTTGGTGCGTCCCAAAACAGTGCATTTTTGTGGTTAGGTTCTAAATATTGTGTATAAAGTATTTATTTTCATTATTTGTGAAAAAAAATGTCCAAAAATGCAAAAAAATATGATGAAATAGATGAAGCAGAGGTAATAACTATTTGGCATATAAAATTCGTTCGTAAAATATCATGAAATTCATCTGAAACAGGAGGAAGCTCTTTTGAAGTCCGACGACGATGGCGCTGCAGGTGATGAAAATGAAGTATCGCTGGTCGATGAGGATGTTCTAATGGACGAAGAAGCTATACCTGCTGCACCAGAAGACGACGATGAGGATGATGATGATGATGATTCGGAAGACGACGTCAGTAAAAGTTTAATCGAATATATGAACCTTCTTAAAGAACTCGAAGAGAATCGCTATGCATACGATAAGTATGTCAGATTGTGTCAACTATCTCAGTAAGTTAAATTTCCTTACTGGATCGCTCTTGTGTGATGAGACTTCTTTTGTATTTGTAGTAAAACTGACGATTTGGACAACATTCGAAACGCATACAGTTTGTTTGCCTCAGTGTATCCTTTGGCGCCAGAGATATGGTTGGAATATTTAAAGATTGAAGCCAATGTAGCACTTTCGGAGACGGAAATCGAAAAGGTCGATAAACTCTTTCAGAAGGCATTACGGGATTATTACAGTACGAGTAGTAGATAGAAATTATTTCACATCAATTGAGTAATGCGTTTTGATTTAAAGGTACGGAGGTTGCTTTGGAATATGCAAAACTTGCCCCACGTACGAGTCGCGCAGATGAAATTTGGGATGAGATTTTGGGTGTTTATGCTCTGCACTGCATGAAGGGAAATGAGTTCTTTAAAATGTATCGAAAGTTTATTTCAAAGCGGGAGGCAAGGTAAGATTTTGATGAAATGTGTTATTGATTTATATTCTCAGCGGCATGAATCATTGTCAGAGTCAATAGAACGAAAACATTGGCATACAGTTGCTATTTTCGTCTATAAGCTAAACGCAACCAACAAACATTTGAAATTAACACTGCCCAAGAAATTTGTTTTCATTTACAGCTCGGACGATAAAATAGCATCAACTGTACGAAGCTACCTGCGCCAGCTGAAACTACCACTGCTCGACATGGAGGACACGTACATTGAGTTCAAGGTAGCATTTGAACAAAACAAAGACACCCCCGCCTATCGCAGTCTAGAGTGGGAACCAATTGAAAAGAAATATTTCCAAGCCAAGGCCCACCTGCAAAAGATTCTCCCACACGAACAAAAGCTAACCGAGATAGATCCAAAGTTCTATCAAGAGAAAGCCGAAGTCTACCGTACATACATCAAGGAATCTGACAAATTCCTCGACGAGAATATCCTTCAGACACTCTACGAACGACTGGTGGCTGATTGTTGTCTAAATGCGGACTGTTGGCTGGAATACATCTCCTTTTTGGATTACAGAGACGAATATGAACGTCCAAAGGAACTTCAAGATATATCTGTTTTTCGTCAGGATGCGGTGGATGTCAGTAACCGCGCACTACGCAATTGTTCATGGAATGAAAAGTTGTACATCAAACGAATGCAGCTGTTGGAGAAAATGGAGAAGAGCCGCCAAGAGATCCAAGAGGTCTTGGAGAGTTCCTTGGCGGTGGGCTTCCAAAGTGCAGAGCCAGTCGTTGCTATTTGGCTGGAGTATCTGACTTACCTGAGGCGACTTACCAATTACGAAGATGAGAGCGAGTGCGAAATACTAAGAAGAAATTTTAATTTGTGTTGGAACTCGTTGGGTCAACAGTGGGGTGTATTGGCTGACTGCAATTGTGAGATTCTGCAGTTTTGGGGACGACTCGAGTACGGGCCGCTTCAGGATCCGAAAAAAGGAAAAGAGCTCTGGACAACTGTTATGGGTAAGTTGCAGCTTGTCTTCAAAATGTACATTCAAAATTTTGTGTCCGAAACAGAGAGCTCGGACAACGCCACAAGAAGCGGTCTCTGGATAGAATTCCTTCAGTTGGAAATGCGGAGAGACCTTGAGGCAACAAGGAAGTAGGTTGCTTGATGTAAAAACTAGTTTTTCTCTAAACTTTTACGCTTATTCCCAGACTCTATCGGAAGGCTCTTCAGGCCCAGGATCTGGACAATCCATATGTGATAGTGTCGGCGTGGCAACGCTTTGAACGCTGCAATGGCACAATTCGACAAGTGGCCTCGTGCCAAAAGGATTGTGAACACTTTCTGCAAGAACTGCAACTCAAACTGAAAGACATCTCAAAAAGGGTCGACCACAAGTCAAAGGCCGAGCGAAAAGGAAAGGATAGGAAAAGGAAGTCCAGTGATGTCTCACAAGAAACTGCACAGGATAAACGGCTCAGATCTGATGATGTGCCTGTGGCGCAGTTTAAAGCGAATGACACAAAGCAAGCCGTATTCAAAGAGCACGAGAATCAAGAGATTGATTTGTCCAAAGATCACCTGCGGATATTTGTCAGTAACTTGGACTATAAGTAAGCTTGCAGTCCGCACATTAAGCGCTACTAAACTTTGTTTTATTTTTAGCCTCAGTGAAGAAGATGTCAAGGAGCAGCTGCCAGAAATAAACATTTCGAGTCTTTCGTTGATTAGATCAGTAAATGGTCGGAGCAGGGGCTTTGGATACGTGGAATTGGAGAGTGAGGCCGATGTTGAAAAAGCTATAAGTCTTGATCGCAAAATGCTCAGTGGGCGTCCGGTTTATATTTCAAGTGTGCTGCGGGATAAGGAGAAGAGACAGAAGTTCAAATTTTCAGGTAATTGCTTTGACACGCATTAGATGTTCTTTAACACAGCTCTTTACTTTAGATGGTGTGGAGCCGAAAAAACTATTTGTCAAGGGGCTGCCAGCTGATGTAAAGAAAGATGAAGTTGAAAATATGTTTGGTGCTTTTGGTAAACTGCAAGATGTGCGGCTGGTGTTCCACAAGTAAGTACCGATGGCCTGTTGCTGTCGGAGGCAGGACTACGGTTCACGCGAGTTGTACCTTATAAGCAAAAATATTGCCATACCGCTCAAAATAACTGGGGCTCTCATTTTACCATTTGTTTCCTTTTAGGAGTGGCAAATTCAAAGGCATAGCCTACGTTGAATTCGATACGGAGAAGGCCGCTTCAACAGCTCTGATGAAGCTAGATCAGCACGTGCTCCGAGATCAAACAGTAAGCGAAAAACCGCATGCGTGTCGGATAAGTTATACAATCCTTTGCTTTTGCAGATATCCGTTGCAATTTCTGCACCTCCACCCAAGGTAGCTGTGGGAAAAGAACCCGCTATCGTTGAAAAAATCCTGGGCATGAGCTCAGGACGAAAGTCGAAAGCATCAGCTAATCCCAATCAAAAGCCTCGAATGTCCCTAATCCCAAATGCTGTCCGAAGACAAATTACCTCAACAACTGCACCAACACCAACCTCTGCCAACGGCTCTGCCAAGACGAACGATGACTTTCGCAAATTGCTCCTCCTGAAAAAACCCCAATAAAAACATCAAGAAAGCAATTTTTTTTTTCTAAAGAACCTAAAAATGGAAATTTTATTACAAGAGCAACAACAACAGAACGCATTAAGATTTGATTTTGATTCCCTTCTTGACTGTCGCCTTGATGCCAGAAACTTCTCCGCCATAGCGTTTGGTTTCTTTTCGTACTGTTCGCACAGCACCCTTGCGCCGAATGAGTGCCTTGCGGAACTTGCTTCGATGCTTGACGCGGGGATTGCGTAGTTCCTTCTTGCGATGTGGCATAAGGCCCTTGTTCTTGGCGATTTGATAAGTGATACCGCGACGGTCTGCTTCGTCGTTCTCGTCAATATTGGCCTCTTCTTCATCATCGTCACCCGAGATGCCCTCTTCATTAGAGAGTTTAGCTCGTTTGCCCGTTGGCTCTTCGTCATACTCTTCGTCGCTTTCTTCGTCTTCACCGTTAAATGCCTTCATCATGCGTAGTTTCTTGGTTGTCTTCTTTTTGACAATCGGCTCCAGTAGAATGTTCACTTCTTCGCCAGAGTTTATCTTCGCCAGTAAGTTTTCCAACTGTGGCTTCACTACATCGTCATATTTCTGCTGCAGTTGAATGAGGAGCTTCCTCATTTGTACCAATCGCTTGGTGGCTGGATGGTTCTTGATTGGAATCCGGTTTGACTTGAGCAGCAGATAGAAAGCAATATTTGTACAGTAAGTCAGAATTATGTTGTTTTTAGTCTGCACAAAGTCTACAATAGGCAGATTTATTCCCTTCTCCGCTGAAAACTCCAAAATTGGATTCAGTAAAGATTGGCTCTCTGCTAAGTGTGTTTGAAAATCTCCAACTAGTCCGGAAAATTCTGGAGAATCTTTTTCAAAAAGCTGCTGCTTTTGTCGTTGTGACATTCCACTGAGGTCCGACTTGAGCTTGATTCTTTCTTCAGATTTCGTTGATTTGGATTTGTCATTTGAATCATCTTCGCCATCGGTGTCCGCAGTTCCAGTTGGTAGGTCTAAGAAGAAATCTGCCTCATCCAGCTGCTTTGCAAGACGTAGCTGAATTGCCTTGGCTTCCTCCTCTTCCTGCTGTGCTTGTTCTTCTTCTTGTTCATTGTACGCACTGTAATCCTGATCGACAAAATCAGTGTTGTAGTATGAGCGACGTTGCTTGCCCCACGCTTTAGCATCGGGAATGCCGTCTTGTTCATCGCCACGCTCAATGTCGCTATCACCAATTATATCATCGTCATCATCATCAGCACTCTCGTCGAAGGCCAGAAGCTCCTGTTTGGGATCTGATTTCCGCTTTTTGCCCTCGCGAACTTCTTTCAGAATCTGTTTCTCTTCTTCGCTGTACTCATCTTCTGAGTCTGATGGTTCGTATGGAACTTCGTAGTCCTTATTATCCAAATACAGCTTGTTCGCCATTTATATTAATTCATTTATTACTTTTTTTAATGAAATAATTTTACTAAAGATGTGTAATAAACACAACAGCACGTGCGGCACTAAAGATGACACGAAAATGACAGAATGAAATGTCACAACAACTTTCAGGTGTGTTCGTCGAGTAAGCGATGTTTTATGGAACATTTCTTTATATTTTTTCAAAGGACATTAGGTACCTATCTAAAGTCGGTCCAAAGGGTTGCGGAATGTAGTGGGTTGTGAGTTGTGGTCTCTTCAACATTTCTTACAGAAAAAATCAGCCTTTTTATTGAATTCAAAATCACTTTTCGATATCGATTTCTTTTCAATATATTCAATATATTTCTGCACACATTTGAAATAATCAAATATATAATGCAACTAGCGAATATAAAACATGTAAATAAGACCCAACGAAATATATTCCAATCACACGAATATCAGCAAAAAAGAAAACAAGCGACTTTTTCATGTTCGATTAAACATACCAAATATGAAAGGTACCTACACAACACAAAACTCAGTCCCAGCCTGCGCAGCCACCTTAGGAGATTTTATTTTCCAGAGGGCACCACCATCTTTAAAGGAAATCTACTGACATTTATGACGTTCTACTCAACATTTAATTAATTTGAGTGAATTTGAGTTCGAAGTCGCGAGCAATTCGCACGTGTTTTGATTCAATTTGATCAATAATTTAACAAGAAATATACCAGCCTCCAACAGATAATCCAATTGTAAATCACTTTAAATGGGTAAATTTCGGTCCAAGTTAAAGCGACATACCAAAGGCAAAACATGGGCCAAAGGTGAATCGTCAACATCCAATCCCGAGCAGATGAAGCACCGCCTTAAAGCAAAATCTCGATTCTTTCAGCCGAATTTGAGTTTGGGTAAGGGTTTTTGGTCCTTAAAACCAGGAAAACAAATTAACTTAATTCATTGTTAGCTCCTCAAGAACCAGAACCCGGGAAAACCTCACTCACATTGGAGGCAGTTCTTAAACACGAACAACGACAGCTTTACGCTAATGGCAACAAGGAACCTACGGTTAATGACGTTGCTGGCAGTTTACGTTCCTTTAGTATTAACGATAATGATGGCGATGAAGCTATGTCCGAATCCCAGTTCGGAACATTCAAGACTTTCAAAACATTCGCCTCGAATTACAGCACCTGCACAAACATGAGTTTCAAAAAGCTTCTATCTGGCTTTCGTGCATCGTCGGATTTGCATAAGGAAATGCTGGCAATTCTGACGGCCTTGACTGAGATTATTAAGGAACGTGGCGGAACGGGTTCGTCTACCGAGTACTTTATACTACTCATGGAGGCAATTGAAGCTAGTGACCAGGATTCGGAGATAATTGCTGGAATTTCATTGCTAGGAATGGGTATAAAGTCGGTTCCAGTGCCGGTTCTGAGAAAGAGATTCTCTGAAACTGCCCAAACACTGCTGGCAAATCTACAGCGCTTTTTGGAGACAAACAATCAGTCAATCTTGAAATATGTAAGTTGTTGCTTATCAACCAGATATCAGTTTATTTACTGTTTATTTTCCAGATCATTGGATGTCTTTCGGTGCTACTGCGGGCCCAGGAATACATGACATGGACGTACTCTTCCACGTGGCAGTACATAGATGCGATTCTTTCGTTTACAATCCACTCAAAGCCAAAGCTTCGCAAAGCCGCTCAGCATGCCGTCGTATCGATTATTCACGGCAGTTACTTTATGCTCCCACCGAAGGTAGACTCAGAAGGTCCAGCAGATAAGGCACCCGAATCCTTGAATCGTGTCAAATACCATCCAGCTGGGAGTCGCGTAGTGCGCTTCTGTCTAAATCAGTTTAAACCTGAAACCCTAGCCAACTCACAGACTACTGTTCTGCACACTTTAACATTGCTGAAGGACACGCTGGCAGGCTTTAAAACCGACGATATTCGGTCGATCTGTGAGAACCTTCTGTCTATCATGACAGCCGCCAATGTGTTGGTCCGAACCAATTGCTTTCAAGCTCTTCACACCTTGTTTCTTTCCCGTACTGAGAATCTCAATGGGGCGCTTTGTGCGAAGCTGTTGGCTGCTATCTACGAATACCGCCCAGATCGCTCGGATGTGCGTCAAACTCTAGCATGGCTCACGGTTCTCAAGGAGGGACACATCCACTTGGCTTCTCTTGAGCTCCATTTATGTGTGAATTCATTGCCGCGCTTGGTAGATATTTGCACAACTGATCTCTGGATGTCAGACAGATCAGAGATAGTCACAGGGGTGTCCAATATAATCAAGGAAATTCTTCAGGAATGCGTGAAGCCGGCTTGTGCCAGCCATGACCTCGCTGAGCAGTACCGCTTTTCCATAACGAAAATAATCAATCTAATTAACAAGGTCCTTTCTGCGCCCTTTGGAGACGTCGCCAAGTATGTTATCCTGACGTTCTCAATAGTGTTCGACATTTGTGGAGAGTTTTTCAGGTGAGCTGGTATAAGCGGGTCCCTATCTTGCGATATTATATGATTTTCCCTCCCACAGCAAGGAACTGACGACAGCGCTGGCTACCCTAGCCAATCGCTATGACACCCAGAGCTCGCTGCGCATTCATATTGAACACTCTATAATTTCCGCCATTAAAGCGATGGGTCCAGAGAGTGTGCTGAAAACCGTTCCCCTTACGAATGCCAAGGGAGAGGTTTTGCTGGAGAAGTCATGGCTTTTGCCACTTTTACGCGAAGGCGCAACTGGAGCGACATTCAAATTCTTCAAAGATGTCATCCTTCCGCTCGCTTTGGACTGCAACAACAAGTGGAATCAATACACACAGGACAAGCAAGTCACACTATCGCATACCTATGAGCTGTTGTGTTGCCAGTTGTGGGGTCTGTTGCCTGGTTTCTGTCGCAACCCAAAGGACCCGGAGAACTTCCGCATGATTGCCCCAACTCTTGGCAATGCACTCGACAATAACCCGGAGTTCCGTGCCCCAATCTTCGATGGCTTAATCGAATTGATCGCCTGCGAAAATGCCGAGATTCGTGAAGTCCTTGCAAAGTATTCGAAAAACTTTTTGCCGCGTCTCTTCAATGTGTATACACAAAAGCCGAATGGGACCTACGAGGGTGACCTTCGCAAAAAGGCCTTGGAAGTCATCCAGACCTATGTGACCATAACGCCAGAGCCAGTGTTGAGGGAACTCTTCGAATCCGCGAAAGCCCAACTGACCTCCACGCAGGCGGGCACTTTCGAAAACGACTCCATTTTCGATATCAATTGTGCCCTGGTGCTGTATCAACCCGAAGATGTGATCAAGAGTTTCTTTGAGACGTTCATTGTCCCCGTCCTAAAGAACGAGAAATCAAAAATCGTCGCCAAGGACGATCAGAAGTTAAAGAAGCAACAACGGAAGACGTATGAGTAAGTATCAAACCCGACTAAAAACGGCGCAGCATTCGACAGGTTTTGCTGATCTATTTCAGACTGCTCCGTGACATCCTTACGTCGACTATACCGCAGTGTAAGAAGTTCAGCAAGAAGAATGTAGTCGCCCTTCAAAAATTATTGCTGGAAGCTTTCGCCACCAGCTGCTCCGTATGCCAGGCGGCACGTTTAAAGTAAGTTCCAAAAGAACACAATCCCGAGTCTCTGATCTCATGTTTTCTCCACCTTCACCAGATGCCTGAAGATTCTCATAGAGAATCGCAAAACTTTGACCGTCAACGACAAGATCGTGGTGAAAACAATCCCCGAAGCTATCGTCTCCTACAGGGAATTCTCCACACGAAAGGAGAACATTTCAGAGGAGATCATCAAGCTGGTTGGCAATCTTTACCAAGAAGCTGAGAAGCTCAACGATTTCATTGATATTCTGATGGCTGGCTTTGCTGGCGATGAAACTATCATCACAAATACGATTTTGGCCTTTCGCTCCGTGGTACAGAATTTGGGTAAACACTTGACTATCAACACTTTGGAGTTCGTTTTGGATCAGGTTTTGGTGTTTATCGTGCAAAAGAGTCGAGCACAAGCTGAAGCCGCTGTGGCTTTCCTCATTACCCTCATTAAGGTGATGCCCTCGCCGCTGATTGCTAATCATTTGGAAAATATTGTAAGTATGGGTGTGCCAGAGAAAATATAACTGACAACCTGCTCTATTGCAGATGAAATCTCTCTCAGCGATGATGTCCGACACGAAACGGTATTGTCGCATTCAAATTGGCTATCTACTGAAGAAGCTCTGCAAGCGATTTACCGCTGAGGAATTGATCAAATTTGTTCCCGGTGACGATGAAGTCACTCATCGTCGACTGAAGAAGATCCGCAAACAAATGCGACGTGAAATCCGTCAAAAACACGAAGAGGACAGCAAAGATGACGACGATGACACAGAAGATGAATTCGTGCCGGGACTGGAGAAGAAGAGTGTCACGTAAAATTGTTTTTTATTTTGAGTATCTTTATGGGATTACTCACTCTTTCAATGTAGGATCGATGACATCCTTGAAGACTCTGACTCAGATCTTCCAGAAGAAATGGAAGATGATGCGGGAACAGAGAAGGCCAAATCGAAAAAGAAGTCGAAAAAGCAGCAGGAAACGTACATTCGGGAAGATCCCGAAGACATTGTCGACTTGGCGGACATTAAATCGATTGGAAATGTTCTAAGTAAGTCATCTCAATGAGTCCACCAACAGGTGTCTGTCATTTAACGCTTCTTGTTCTCTTAGCAAACATGCCAAGCACATCCTCAGCCACAGCGTCTACAGAGAAGAAACAGAAAGACAAAAACCGCGGCTTCAAAACAGCCGGCGATGGAAGACTGATTATAAGTGATAAGTTTGCTGACAGCGGTTCAGGTGATGACAGCAGTGATAATGACGATGATGAAGCTGCCAAGAAATCAACAAAACGAGGACTAGAAGACGACAGCAGTGACGGTAAGTTGGAACTTAACTTGGAGCTTGGAACTCGAATTAAACGGGAATTGTGCTTTCAGAAGAAGAAGCTCCAGCTGCTCCAAGTCGCAAACGCAAAGCAGTGGACTCGTTGAGTATGAAATCCGGACGCACAGCCACATCACGTTACACAGCTGGTGGTAAGGGTATTCACAGACCTGTGGCGGCGTCCGTTAAATCTGGACACACTGGCTATTCAGTGCAGACCACAGCGTCTATGTACTCGACAAAGAAGGCCCAGGGAGATATGAAAAAGAAAGGCAAATTGGATCCATATGCCTATATTCCACTGAGTAGGAATGTTCTAAACAAGAGGTGAGTTGGAGTATGCCATATACTTGAGACTATCGGTGACAATACAAAGAACAATCAACTCCATTGGAAAACTTTCAAATACAGCATTTAAAAATACCTCTCTTTGCAGAAAACGAGCCAAGCACGTTGGGACCTTTAAGGGCATAGTGAAGGGAGCCAAGAAGGGAGCGTCTAAAGGAGTCAAAAACAGGATACAGAAGAAATACAAAAAGCAATAAACAACCGCATACCAAATGCACATGTAAAAAGTAACCGAAGGAATTAACAAATTGTTTGGTTGATTTTTTTTTTTATAAATCACAAAAACATTTATTTATTTTAAATAAATAGCATGTGTACAAAAATACTTTGAATATTGTTTCCCAATAATTTCGACTGATCACAACAGCATAAAGGCCTACACACTGGAGCTACAAACTTTTTACTCGGCACAATGGCCATTTTCTGGTCGGAAATACTCCTCCACGATGTGTTTGGAATTCCATTTGTCGCCGACCATTGTCTCCTCGTAGAAATGCAGTCTATCGTCGGCGTCGATGAGTATTACACTGTGCGTTCGGCTACCATAGCCAGCATCGAGGATTTTCACATTGATTGCACTTAAATGCTCGCCCCAGTTGGGCGCGCGACCGGCCAGCTCTTCATCGGGCCAATGTTTTTGTTCGTCCTTTAGCAAGTTCATGCACTCTTTTACAAGATCCTCCTGAGATGGTTTAGCATCTGTTTTAAGGTATTTACTGATGATTTCCCTAAAACGTTCTCGACCTGCTTTAACCTTTTCAAAGGGAGTACTGCTCGGACTATTACCAAAGCCATAACATTCGGAATCGTTAAATGATGTTACCGCCTTTGGCGCGTTGCTACATAGAGTAATGGATGGTGGAGATGATCCCCTCGAGAAAGAAAGAAAAAAATTACACATACGCCCGAGTGACGAAAATAAAAACTCACTTCAACTCGATGGCAACAAAGTTAAACGCCGTATACTTCTCGCAGTCGTCCAAAAGCCCTCGATTGTACTCCTCAGCGGACAGATCTCCGGCAACATAATCCGACACAATCATTCCACGGCCTAGTAAGAGATTAGTAGTTGATGATGTGCATGTTGCTTTTGAAATGATTGCATGAGATAAAAATTGTATGTGCGCAGCAAGGTGTGGGGATTGTGTGAGGTTATTTGTTTGGTGGTAATAATTTAACCAAGTTAGTCTCAAGAAAAATATTTGTTTTTTTTCAAATAAAAAGCCAATCATCTACTTGAACAGGGTTAGAGTGTCACTCACCTTCGGCGTTCTTGGGCTTTGGCTCTCCAGTGACATTCAGCAGAGCGCCGAGTTTAAAAATGTCATTCTTACCACTAACGGCTAACCACGAGCCACCTTCGCGTCCGGTTTGTAGGTCAATGCCTAGAGAATATTATGAAAAGCTGTGTGAATAAAATTTTAATTCAATTAAATTCAAGTGGCATGTTACCTCCGAAAACATGTGGAAATTTCTCCCATCTATCTGCGTCGAGGGTTTCTCTTGAATAAAACTCATCTCGATTCGAAGCGACAATTAGTTTAAGGCCATTTGGGCCAGGATTCGAATTTACATAAAAGAATATTACGCACATTGTTGGTATCGTCTGCGTCTCGACTTTGAACTTTCTTTTGTGCTGCGAAAAGACAAAGAAAACGAAATTGTGAGTTTTCACGAACTACGATTGCAAAGCGCTTTCAACGAATTACCTAATTAAAGTGCACCGTCAGGCGTCAGTTGAAGCCCGGATCGAAAAGTAAACTTTAATAAGAACAAAAAATGTGAAATAGTCGAGTGTTTATTTTTGTTTTCCGGCAACCAATGATAATGACAGTTGGAAAGAAACAAAACAACAACAGAAATCTATATGGAGCCAACTGATTTGATTTGAGGGGACTTGGTGCTATTGTGAATTGGACTGATTTTAATCAACTGCAGAACGAAGTATGTTCGTTGAGGTGCTGGAATTTTGGAGTTTAGTTGGGTGTGGATATTTTTGACGAGGGAACCGTTTTCAATTTTAATAAATTAACTTAGATGTTCGCATTTAAATCTTTTGCATGAGTTTACACATAGGCAAAGTTGATACGCAAAAGAAATCTTTTTCCGGTGAACTTCAAGTGAACGAAATGACAATCGCCTGGTTTGCAATTCACCCGAAATATGGATTGTAAGATGTTTGTTAGAATCTTCTACTATTCTGTGCGAATACCGAAATGTCAACCTTTTATGCATAACCTAATACGAAGCACCAATTGTGAAATTAATTAAGAAACCAAACGCTTTACTTGACTTTGTAAATTGGATGTGGCTGATTATAGAATATTCACCAGTCTACCAGAATAAACAAATAAATAGTTTCTATAGCACGTTCAGTTTCTATTCGACGTAGCTTATCAGAAAGGATCGTTTTTATGAGTTTTCCGTGAAATTTATTGCTAATTTATTTAACTAATAATAAAACGGGACATAAATAAAAGCACAAAACAAAAGAAAATATATCTCAGAAATTGACTTACTTAAGTAAATTAATTTCAAAGATTGCAGCAGAAAAAAGAACAAAATAATGACAGAAATAAGAATTGCGAGGAACACATCTGTCAGGAAACAATACTTTGACACAATTGACCAAGTCAAACGCAAATTTGCGATTTTTGTCTTAAAAAATACAATCTATAGCTGTGAAAGTCAGCCGTTGGGGCACAAACGAATAATTATAATAAACAACGGTTTTCTTATCTATTTACTTTCGCGTTTGTCCTCTTATCATCAAGTTAAATAATTTTAAAGGTGACAAACACTATAAACGAATTTATCACTTCGTTATCTGCGAAATATTACAAACAGAATTCTGTAATCTGTTGTTTGGTTTGTTTTGCAGTTACGATATAGATTATCGTAATTGCAAACCAAATTGCTCAAGACTATGTTCCTGTAAATGATTCTTTAGCAGTTCATTTGTCATGAATGTCGGGTTAGTTGTCTTAACTTTAAACATTTCACTTTAGATTCAAGCCTATGGCACCAATTATGTTTTTCTGAATTTCCCTCTTGAAAGAAGTTTGGAAAAGTGATGTCCTCGCAGTTTCTAGTAGATGATTGTTAATAAGCCTTTTTTATTATGCTCACATGATCTATATAGATCATTGATTTCCACGGTTTACAACAATAGTACGAGATCCAACTTTTGTTGTAAACCACGGAAATCAATGATCTATATAGATCATGTGAGCATAATAAAAAAGGCCTAATATTCACCTCCAGTAAATTACAAAAGTTTTACCTATGTCGTTTTCCATTGGGACCACCAAAAATCTTTTTCAGATCTCAGATTTAACGCGGCTCATGGAACATGCAACGAAATTGATCTGCTTTTGTAAATGGATTAGTGCGTTATTTGACAGCACAATTAGTTGTTCAAATTGTATTCGTTTTTGGAAAAATCAACTATGGATTTCGACTTGTAAAATGTTTCCCATGTTGTAGATATAAATGGAGTAGTTCGGTGATTCGTAGTTTCCAGATGATGAGGAAGGCAATGAAGATAATAAATCCTACAAAATGAAATCCATTGGAATTCATGTATTTCTTTATTTAGCTTTTCACGAAACTTTGCGCATTCGGTTTAAAACAAAATTTTTAAACTGACGTAAAACAGCTGTGCAAAATATATTGGTATTTGTGGTAGCATGTGTAAATCTGAAAAAATATCGAGAACTGCAAAAAGTGCTCCGAATCGAATCGACGACATTAATCTTCTTCATTACATGACTTCACTCGCTTAAAATGATTTAAACTCCCACAGAAAGATACTTTTGGGTCTTTCCAGTGCGAAGCTTGTGCCTCTGTGTCCGTTCTACTTAAGAACAAACTCCAAACAACCCTAAATAATAATAGTTTGATAACAAACTAGACACCTGAGACAAGGTATTCCATTGTAATTTACCTTGACTTCGTTGTCTAATTTATTGCAGCCATTCAATAATCTTTCGACTTGGCAATACCTATCACCACATTGACTTTTTATGTTATCAAAACAGAGGAGCGGAAATTAAAAATTCCCAATTATGTACTTGTGTTTTGTGTAGTTCTATTGGGATTCGGTATGCTCTTATTAGAAAGAGTCTCTTACTAAAATTTATATTCCATTTTCCACTATCCATTCAAATTCCAATTTCCAACCGATTCTGTTCTGTTTGCCTGCCTTATACTTTCTCTTTGCTTTTCGCTTTATAAAAATGGCCTTTGTTCGATGCCACTCACTCTCTTAAGACACTGAACCAACACCACCAGCTTTACGAATGAAATGACGTTACAGTTCCATTCTGATTTCATCACATGAAAAGGAATGGCTATAGCCAAGTGAAATTCGAACATTGAATCGCGCACTAGGGAAAAC
The DNA here is from genome assembly GCA_951230905.1 of Cheilosia variabilis. NCBI lineage: Eukaryota > Metazoa > Arthropoda > Insecta > Diptera > Syrphidae > Cheilosia > Cheilosia variabilis. The sequence continues at coordinate 65,743,739 of OX579677.1, forward strand.
ATTGGCTATCGTTGCTTTGGTTGATTCTTTGCTGCGGATATTCAGTGAAATATTATTGCATGGTATGGAATTTTAGCAGACGGACAATGTGCGAAAACGTGACTTCGTGTGATTCATTTTTGTGACATTCAGCTGATGGAAATATTAAAATATAAATTTCTTTGACAGTTCGGGCAAAAGTTAATGCGATGTGTGAGTGTGACGAGTGACGTATTTATTTATTCACTTTTAATTGAACGAGAGAAGTAAAGATTATAAGAGCACAACACACAAACACAAGTGCAAATGCTTTAACTAAGTTGCCAGACCAACTGAATTCATCGTGTGTTTATTTTGCTCGGGCGTATTTCGTATTATTGCTATCTTTATTTTATATTTTCCATTTCCCTTTTATTATCTACTCTTCTTCGAATTCCTTATAACTCTGTACTTCTTTTTTATTCGCTCTGAACTGAATACTAATTCCACTACACTGCAAGAAATTTTGTTTTTCATTTTAATTTGTACCCCGAGTGAGAAAAACACTGGTCGTCGTCGGTTCGGTGCGTGGAACGAGAAAAATCTGTGATTTATTTGTGGAATTTTTGTTGAGACATTTTTTTTTTATTTTTAGAACTTGTGGTAAAGCAAAATTATTATTTTTTTGTTTGAATTCAATAAATGTATGAAATTGTAAAGTGATCTTTTGAGTGAAACAAAGAACAAAAAAGTGAAAAAAAAAAAACATTTGTTCATCCGGTTGCTGCAATACCTACCTGCTTTATTTAGTCACCACTAATTCTCAAAGGTAAGCATACGTAGGTACTTACTAGATTTGTAATAATTAAAGTGACAGACGGCGTAAATCAGTGCAAGAAATATGTATTACATTGGGCATTGTCTTATTGTGTCCGTGGTTTATTTTCTCAGTCGAGTTATTAGGTAATTCGTGTTGGTGTCAGTTTTCTATATGTTCTCCGTTGGCTGCGATTAAAGTTCAAAAACAGATTGTGTCATACATATATATCTACGTACGTACCTATATCACTTTATAATATTTGATTCATTTTAATTTACTTGTTCAATGTGCACCTCTTGGGAAGGAAGAACAAAATACGTAGGAACTCAGAAAGGTCCAATTGGACATTCATAATTACTGACACAAGATACAAATTCAATTTCCAAGTTACTGAAAAACATTACTCATTCTTTTCACTTGCTGATAATTTCTCTCGTTCTCTTTTGACGTGCGGCGTGCCGTGCCCGTCCCGTGTGCCGCGCCTGTTGTTTAGCTTTGGATTTTTGTGCTCACTTTTGGCAATTTGCTTGGTTTGATAGTATAATGTATAACTGTGTTTCTCCGCGTATAATCAGGGTTGATTTCATGCATGCACATGGCACACATGTGCAAAGTTGAAAAAAAAAATCACTTACTACGCTGAGCTGCTGTTCGCAACGAAGGTTGTCTATCTCTTTCGTGCTAGTTAGCAAAAAGCGATTCTCCATTGCTTTGCTTTCGACGACGACGGCGGTGTCGGTGATCTCAAATGATGTCAAAGCTTTGATAAAGAGAACAAACAATGATTGGCGTGTACGTACACAAAACACAACACATGGGAGATGGGACAGGCGGCGGCCGCATTTCATATAAAGAAAAGAGGCAAAAGAAGGCGGTAAAACTTTCTTGTGCTTCTTGTTGTTGAGTATCTGGTTGATGTATCGCACTTGCATCGATAGCAATATCATGCGGCCCCAATATGATTGGTGTTGCCAGGTGACGATTTTGCTTCCTACCTACTTTAAATGCAATAGGGTAGTTTTCGACAACGTCAGTGTCAAAAAAGGAGAAAAAACCAAGTGACAGCCAAAAAACTTGTAGGAAAATAAGCAGATTTTTGCAGATGGCTGTAGCATAGTTTCGTTAAAAAATTACTGAAAAGTTTATAAATAAAGTGCAAATAACGGAATAAAAGTTAATTTTTTTTCCGAATTGTATCTTCATTTATAACTTAAAGATTATATTAGTCTACTGTAAATGATGTTGATAAATAATTAATAAATAGCTAAATAGCTAAAATAATTATACATACCTACTTCGATAAATCTAGTCCATGTAATGATTGCGTTAAACGATTAGTATCGATCTTGACTAAGTAACACTGTGGTTAGAAAACATGCATAATGGCCCTTACCAATAAACATTTTTAGTTTCGACTTTAAATTTTAGTACCTAAGTCACAGTGTTTTTTTTTTTCATACAAATTTTGCAATTGTGAGCTTCCGTAATTGAAAAGTCGAGACTAAAATTCTTTATTAGTAGGTACGGCGCAGTAATTCCACATGCCGAACGTCCAGAATTGTCTTCTGAGCCACCTCCTGCGAGTGTTGTCTCTATAGCATAGCATGGGCTTATAAGGTAGGTACCTTATAAGCCCAGAAATTAATTGCGAAATTTACACGTGTCACATAACATTTCAGACTTCTAAAAGGAAGCAGGCCATAATTCCACATATATTTTTATCACGTAGGTACTTACCTACAAATAAAAACCAGAATCATAAAAGAAACTACGATTTCGTTTCTGACTCATTTTGTTTAAAACTAAGTTTTTAAAACAATCTTCGAAAAATTGTAAAATAAATTGAAGTAGTGAGCCATAAGACAACAACCGATGTGTCTGAGCTCTAAAGTGGACACGTCGCCGTTGGAAAGAAAGCTTTAAAAAATAAGGTTGTTGTATTGGTTGACATTTATTTTTGCTTGTTATATTTTTAACTGTTTAGTAAAAAATAACAGAAGTTAATTTCAACCAACTTCAGCTTGTAAAACTTTATAAAATGTTGCTTTATAATGTCACATAATGTCAGACAGGAAGAACTTTCTGTAAAGTTCTATATTGGTCTAGACTTGATTGGTCGGTCACTTTTCCTACGTCAGAGAAATGTCAACTTAGTTTTCTGTTAAGATACTCTTGACTAAATTTTGTCGGCTACCCCTCCATTAAAGACAACTGAACAAACTGTCCACGTGACCAATTTAGGTCTATCAAAAGTGAGACAATTCAAGTCAGACAGCTGTCAGACTTACTAAACTAGATTATTGAACGTGCCGAGTTCTTTCTCGAATTAATGTTTAATCTACAATCCACACATCATGAATAAACAAAATTCCTCCACCTTAACCCCAAAAGAAAATTGCAGTCGGAGGTTGATTATTGAAGTTTGACAAAAAAAGAATAGTTGTTAGTTATTTACAGTGCTGGCTCGTTTTTTTTAACTGGCCCCAGTTGCGCACTTCATGATGCTCCCTTTCACTTGTCTTACTTTGCTTCTTTTTGCTGGTTTGGAATCGATGACGCTTCGGATCGCAATTTTCGTGTCCATTCGCTCTACAAGTCGAAGAGGACTGACTGACATTTTTTGACCAGTTCAAGATCATACAACTGTTGAATTTTCTCTTTCAAAATGCTTCAACGCAATTGGGACTGAAAATCACTTGAAGAACTTTACTACCAAAACGAAAAAATCTTCTTTATCCGCCTTTGACGCTTTCGTGACATAGGACAGGGCTGTGATGAGGAGGGTCTTATTTAAATGATGACCTGAAATTCAAGTAGGTACCGAATAGAGCAAAGATTTATCCCAATTAAAAATAATCAATGCGGCAGTGTATGATCAGCCCTATTTAGAATATTACATTAATTTCAGTTTTAGGGCTATCAGTTCTTAAATAAAAATTATTATTGAAACTTAAACTGATGGGAAATACGTTCTAAGTTCATCTGTCAGTTAAATTAATGTGGAAATAAGTTTCAATCTTCAGTCCGAAGACGAAGAAGTTTCTGTTTATGATTGAAATTTATCGCGCGTTCCCAATTTCCTTCCCTTACCCCTTTCGACTTCCGACTGCTTACGAGTAAAATGAAAGCTCCACTGAATGTCTCCCTGACGTCTGAATGCACTAAACCGATAACTGATCATCTTAAGCTTACAAATAGTTGAAGACCATTTACTGTCTGCATGGCAACACTGCGTGACCAGGCGGGGGTGATTCCTGGTGGGTGCATATACGTACTAGCATTTTTTCTCTGCATGTGTATTCATTTACTTCAAATTACTGTGCTCAACAACAGCGATAAAAAAAATCTCCGTACCACAATTCCACTAAGCAATCCGAAAACGTTTACACTTGTTTCTCCTTCAACCATATGGTGTTAATTTCGAAATAGAATAGACTCAAAGGCAACACAAGAGGGAGATAATCAGCAGCAGTACAAGCTGTAGTAATGGGTAGTAGAAAAAATCCAACAAAACAATAAAACACCAGCGCCCCTAGTATCTGGATCTGATTTACACTGTCACTTGCACAAAGCACTGAACACACCAAGCACCAACCAACCAGCCAGCACCAGCAGTCGAGCAAGGGAAAGTGAAACAAAGAGATTATGAAAGCTTTGGTTGCACTCGTCGTGTCGTCGGTGTCGTTAGACAAAACCTGATGTTGTACTTGTACGTTGTACTTCCCAAAGGAGGGAAAGCGCGTTCGACCGCATTGTTGTTGTTCTGCATGGCCCGCACAGCACAGTGTAACCGAATCGGAAAACAGGTTGCTGCTGGTGGGAGAGCCATTCAAAAGAGAACGACGACACAATCCTTGAACAAAAGGCAAATTCTTCGCCTGCGTCCTGCCTACGCTTGCCTCATCCATCTGCTCGCTCCTGTTTTCCCAGGCAAGGACAGAAGGACAAAGAAAATATTTCCATTTGTTTGTCTGTTCTGTTTTCCTCAGGTGGGCTTTTTGCACCTTTGTGCAGCAAAGTGCGAGGTTTCTCACCTAAGATATTAGATTCATATCTGTACTCTGTACAGTGTACATATGCCTATGTGTGTTTTGTTTGTGGGATTTGTTTAATTTTTGCTTATTTTGGGCGCGCTCGCTTGGCCAACTTGTTTTTCGTCTTTTAGGTTGAATGTACGCGCAAACGTCACTAACGTCACCCATCGATAAAACCCGACCAAGCAAACTTGTTTTTGTTCTACAGCCACTCTGTCAGTGAGTAGCATGCCTGGCTCTCTTATCGCTGGTATATATATATATATATAATGTACTTGTGTTCTGTGTAGCCAGATTACTATTTTAGTACCGCGTTAAGTGTTGGAAAGGCATTAAATTTAGAAACAACAAAAACACTTGCGCTATGGGTGTGGTGGTGTTTTTTTTTATTTTCTTGCTTATTCTCCATCGCAGTCGCGATTCCAAGAGATATGTGTTGACCTTGAAGCAAAAAGAAACATTTCAAACAAAAAGCATTTTTGAGTTGGTATTTTTGGCAACACACCGATCTTGACATGCTTATGGCTGGGAGAACGCGAAGCAATTCGCTAGGTTATGGTCAAGGATTTTTATTTTATTCATCGTTTGCGAGCGAAAAAGTGTTAGTAAGAGAGACGTTTCTGACTTGCTCAGGTGACTTTATGCTTAAAATATGCCTTTTATCATGAAACTCGTAAGGCAAGGTTTGAATTGAGTTGGATTGGGACATTGTTTTTCTTGAAATAGTTGCTGACTAATTGCACAGGAAATTGGCTATTGGCATGATATGTTGCCGATGCTTGGGATTGCGCTTGTTGCGAGGTAGATATAGGTATAAAGTTCAATACCACGCAGCATATGACGGAATTCGGCCGAAATTTATTTGTCACTAGAACTGTTGTGGAATTTAAAGAAAAATACCATACATAGACATCGCCCGAATGCAAGCCTTATACATTTTCCGCATGAGCCCGGTGAGATGGTGAACCTTAAGAATCGTCTAAGTCTGACCTAAAATATAAGCAACAAATAATTGTTTATGTTTTTCAAATTTGTTTGATTATTTGTGGAAGCTGCTTCAAAGGTTTAACCGAAACGTTGCTCCTTTTGGAAGTCTTACGTTTCGAAAAGAGTTCATGGCTCAGCCCAAAAGTTGCTGCAATTTCCATCATTCCCGGTTTTTTTTTCTTCGAGGTGTACGAATTTTTAAATGCTCCATACCTGCTCAATTGCAAAAGCCAATTCGTCTGAGATCATTTGGCTTTCTAATTTCATTCATCTCATTCAAGTGAAGCGTACTTTTAATTTAATATTACGCCTGACAAATTTGCTGTATTCGTACAAAACTACTTTTGTCACTCGATCCCCACATGCTGAAGGGATATACAAATTATGGATATACATAACATTCATGTATAGGGGGTTGTTATGCCCTGCAATGTGTGTGGTCCTTTTTCGCACAGCAGTCTCAATCCCCCAATTACCTCTCTGGAGGCAGATTGCCAAATACTGACCGGATCATCGCCCGCCTAAGGGTGGTTAGGTTATAGCTGTTGATTCTAATGCTGTCTCATAACAAGATTTATATAAAAAATAATTGATTACTATCAATCATTTTTTATCTGTGGTAAGCTCAGTCATCTGGGGTGTTGGATATGTGAATGGCTTTCTTGTGGCAGTGGTCAAGTTGTCGGATTATGTTTTTGGTGTCGGAGAGAGCACAGGGATTTTTTCCTCCCAATAAAATAAGGGTCTTTCTGGTTGAATGCCAATTGCTTTTAGCAAGAGTAAACATGCTTTACACGAATGAATTGACTTGTAGTTAATTGATGGGGTAACATCTATGGCGTTGTGTTTAAATATAGCCAAGATGTCATAATATAAATCGATTATTTGAAGCATGTCATAGCAAATCGATTAACATAAAATGTTGCATAGGCTGAAGGGCTAAACGAGTGGCTGTGAGAAGCCTGGCCTAGGGTCCCTACGGACCTGTTGCGCGAATTCTTTACTTACATTAATTTTTTTAATTTTTTAATTTTTTTTGTCCAAATTGAAGTTGCAGCGGTTTCTGTCAGATCTCCACTAAGAAGTCATTCGGGGAGTTGAGTTTGCTCCGAGGTAGACGAAATTCTTAACCCCTTCAAGGTTGCTGCCGTCAATATTACCGTTTTTTGCTTTGACAGGTATTTTTATTATGTCATTCGCAAGTTAACGTTCTCGGATCAAACGAGTACCTATCCATATATTTAGTCACAGCAAACGTAGAGTCGGCTGTGTTTGTTTGAATGTCACTTCCGACCCATTTTATAATTTTTTTTGACACAAAACGTCAAATCACACTTTGACACCTTTTGGCTTGTAAAATACTGTTACTTGTAACAGCAACAATAATCCAAATGAATAAAATGTCAATATTTTAGTTTTAGAAACAAATAAAAGAACGAGTTCACAAAAACAAATTAAAAATAGACCAATTAGCATAATAAATTACAATAAACAACAAAGTAGGCAAACAAGCAAAACCAAAAGTGTCTATGTACTTATTTTTGGAAGTCCACACAAGTGAATGCATTAAATAAGAATTTATTAACCAAAAACGAATACATACCTACTCGTCTTTGTCTTGACACTTTTGGCGACCATAAAGAGCTCACTGTATTTGTATTAGTTGTGGCAGAAAAATCTGTGCATGCATGCTCTTTTTATATTTTGATCTGTATTTCAGTGAAAAGTCTTTGGATCAATCTCATTAAGGTTAATTTGTATTTGCAATGACATTTATTTAGATTGCAACTCTCTGGAAATCTGGAAATCTGCAAATCGAACGTCAAACATGTGACATTCAGTAATCCGCGATATCCAGCTATCATGTGCGAATGCGAACGTGCTAATGGACAAATGCAAAATGGCACTCTATGTATTGGGGTTTTTTCAAAGTCCGCTTTCTTGTTTACGTTCTTACCGCCGCGGGTGTTTTTGAGTACTTTTTCACACGAGCGGTTAAATGGAGGGAGGCGTATGCGCAACTTTTCTCTATCACCCACGCTGCCCTTTCGGACGAATATTTTGAATAATTGTTGAAAAAAGTTGAAGCACCTTTGCGTCCCCACCAGTCCCAGTTAAAAATAATAAAAATGCCAAAACCCTCTAAATGTGTAAGCCATTTGCCACAAGCGCGCGAAGTGGTAGTGCAGCCGCCATGTGATGTCGGAAATAAAACAAAATTGAGAGCACATGCTCTGTTTACTCTTGCATTCAAGTGTAAGTGTATGTACAAGCAGATGGAAAGCATAGTAAGAATACAGCTTTTATCGTAAAGCTAATGTGGGTGCTGTTTGCGTTTATTTGAAAGGGGAAGGGCTATTGCTCATTCCAATTTGGTGTCAAAAATGTCCGAGGGTATTTGTAGTGTCTAAATGTTAGATAATCATCGAAATTAAAAGGCACAACGTTTTTTTTCTGCTTATTGCGACTTAACTTATTATCCAATCGTATTTGTGCGTCATGCCGGCAAAGTCCTGAATGATTTCTGTCTGGAAAGCGCATACTCCGAAAAGGGCTCTGTCAATGGACTATGTGTCAACTTGTGGCAAGCATTACTTTTACGCTGTGCGGTAAAACAGAAGAGCAGAGATTTTCCTTTGAGTTATCTTTGTCCAAACTAAATGCCAACCATGTCGCATTACACTTACTAATACAACGCTCAAAAAGCTTGCTTTGTGTTTGTTTTTGTTCGTTCTTCTCTTTTTCAAACCCAGAGGCAGAGCGTGCGATGACAGTGAGTGTGGTGTGACAATTTTACACCAAAAATGGAATGACTGTTGACAAAATATAACGATGACGCGAGAAGTAAGCCGAGTTCTATCATGGCAGCCATGGTCTTAGAGAAAAAACTTGATTTTCTGTTTGGTATTTGTATACATAATAATCATTTCTCATATGGCGAAATGTTGTATGGCATTCCACTCTCACACTGTCATCTTTGGTCAGGCTATCTAACTTACTCACGTAATGTGTTTAACGGGTGATCTGCTGGGGGAAAGGGGCAGCTGTCAACGGTTACATCGATTGACGTGATTGACAAAAGGCGCGGATAATAGAATACTGTGCGTTGGGAAGAATTCGCGATTGGAAAAAAGGTTGCCGAAGAATATCGCACGAGTGTGAGCCTAAACAAGTTGACGTGTGTGTTTTTTTTTTGTTGTATTTTGTTAAGCTTTGTCTTATCATTATATGAAGGATAGAAACAAAATGAAATTGCTTTTGCTAATAAGTGGTAGGCACAGAAACAAATGAAATAGTTCTATGTGGTTAAATAGCCGGTTTGAAATGTTATTGACCTTTAGAAAAAAAAGGCAACTAGAGCTCGATTGTAAGCTACAGTGAGTGTATAAGGCATAATGTACAGCCACTGTTCGCATTTTGTCCTTGTGATTTAACTAATCAGGGTTTTTTTTTTCAACGGGCTTACTAAGTTGGGAAAAGCCAGTTTTGGCTCCTCCAAATATTTATTTCAGTCAAATTGTTTTTGTGCTTTTCCAAAAGAAGCAAAACGCTTTGGACTTTCTGTCATACACTGAGAAAGTCGGTGATGTTTTCGAAATTTTTTTCTGGGGGAAAATAAGAATCAGTTTGACAAGTGACGTTTGTGGTTTTAACAGTGCAACTCTTCCCGCTTATCGTCTAGCACTAGTTTACTTAAAGCAGAACTGTCAGAATAAGGTTTCTGTAGGGCAATCGTTTTGGACCTTTTCTTTTGCCAAAATGCAGTTGTGTATATTGATTCATTCTTTGATCTGGCGTTTTGGACAAATTTACCCCCCAGCCGAGTAAGGTCTTCACATCCCTGACCAAGAAACATTAAGTCCATAACTGCAACGACGATTTTTGTCGTTCATTTGAGACTAGCTGTCATTATGATTAGATTATCAACGGAGTTGAACAATGTTTGCGGCGTTTGGTAAAATTGTTCTTTTCTTGCAGCCGTCGTTGTACCTATCTGTCAAAATATAAATATTTTTTCAGATTTTGTGTGTTCCTAATCAAATAAAATAAATTATAAAAAAAGCTGTAATGTCACCCACAAAAATTCAGTTGACAGTTCAGTCTCTGACAGGAACTACTGAACTACCTATTGGCACAAAAATGTTTCTCTAAACCGTTTAAAAAGCACTAACAAAATCCCTTTCCAACAGAGGAAACCTCATTGGGGACTGTCTTATTCCCAATTTAATCGGCCTACAAAGTTATTGTCACATGTTTGGATCTATTATTTCATTTTCTGAAACCAATATTCTATTGGTTGTACGATTACAGCATTTTTTAATGACAGGAATTTTATATTTAGTTGCTGTCTCTGTCTGGCATTACATTGCACAGTCATCTGGATCTAGTCCATTGTTTAAATTTCCAAGGATTATATACAAACCAACAACAAACAAAAGCACTAAACATTTGCATATTCGCTGTCAATAACATGCACAAACGCTAAAAAGAAAAACAGGAACTGTCATTTCTGAATTCAATTCACTCAAGTGTAATGGCGGATACTATGTGCGTTTTCACATTCAGCACCGTAAATCGTTCCATAGCTCCGTACGAAAACACCGACTACACATGGTTTCAAATATTGTTTTTCTATTTTCTTTTTGTTATACTTTATTGCTTTTCTTGACTTTCTATCTACCACGCGGATATTTTCGTATTCATGCGCGGTTACCTGTTTAAAAATAAAGAGCAGGCGAACGAACAAAGCCAACGAAGTGAACATTCTGTCTATTTGTACCACGTCGTTCTCTTGGTGGTTGTGGAAATTGTCAAATGAAGACAAATGAATGTACGTAGCTACAATTCTGTTTCCAATTACATTTTTCCGACGCACATCCCAAATACACTCAACTTTGTGAACACAGAAAAAAGCACACACTTGGCCGCACTCCTGGACTTTGAGTGAAAAAAGTCGAAAGTACTTGAATTGGTTCAAGGCGCGCAAAGCAGGGCAGCAGCAGCGTGGGACGGTTTATGAACATTCCTAAAGGGGAGAGAGAACCCAAAACGAAAATGGTAATAGAGGTTAATTTACGTGCAGTGTTTTTTTTTTCGCATACGACTGACTCTGACTTTGAGGGAAAGTTGCCTTGCCGTGCAACTTGACAGCGACGAATATGGAAACATTTTGTGAGTTAGTAATGTTTACTTGTTTGGCTAATGGTGGGGGTTGTAGTTAAACGTTTTGCCTTGTACGAATGGATTTGCATGTCAAAAGTGAAAAAAGAGAACCGCTCTCTTTTTTATGGGGTATACTTTAGATGCGAAATGATATTAATCAGTGGGCATTATTTGATTACACGTTCTTTTAGTTACAACATTAAATTCAACTCAAAACCTTAAACGTCAGACATCTGTTATATGCAGTTGGAAATGTCGCAGTTCAAAATGTCTTTTTGTCATCTTTCCGGATGGCTCCGTTCAGTTCCTCGAGGTGTTAATAAAAATTTATTAACTAATGTTAAAATGGGCAAAAAGTTCATCAAGCAGACAGACACGTCAAAAAACAGGCATTTTACAAATGTTTCAACCAACACTTTAGCGACAATCATAATAATAATCTTGTGCGATGCCGCTGTCATGTCAGGCCAGAAGGAAGCATGTTAAGCCTACGTGTGCTCCACTTTATGTTGGACTCTTTCTTGCATGTACGAAAGGAAAAGATGCGTCTGCCATGCGCGGTGCACTTTTTATTCTGGCAGATCATGGTGACTTGCACGTCAAACTATATTACCCAAATCGCGTCAAGTCGTTTTTAGAGTATCTGGCTTGCAAATGCATTTAAACTCCGCAATGACGGCGAACTTGTTCGTTGCGGTTTTTCTCCAATTCCGATTTCGTTCTATACTCGTAGAACTCAGATCTACGATTAGTAGCGTCGTCTTCGTTGTTCCAATCATTTGTGTCACAATTGTATTCAACGGTCACACGTTAGCGTTATGGTTGCTTATCATTCATTTTGTAGCGAACGTAATGTATAAATAAACTTAATAAATCAACGGATTCTCTTTCGTATGATGTTGTTTTCGCAAAACATTAACTACATCATTGCGCCGCAGTGTATATCGTACGGTAAAAGTGGCGCGTACAACTTTTGACAGAAAGTCGTCATGTGTGTGCGCTGAAAATGTCATACCTACTTCTTTGTTTTAACTCATTATTTGCTCAGTGTTTTCTTGATTTTGTTGGGAAATCATTGCGGCGGATATAAAAATAGATCCATCCATTCGGTTAATACCATTGTTTGCCGGCTGTGTGTGTTGAATTCCTGTTTGTTTCAGTGGTCTGGTCATGCCTCTGGACTTGTTGTTCGATGGCTTGAGCAAGCTTCTTGCTTGGCTTGTTTTGTCGTTCACTACACTATAGCAAACCGAAAAGTTGTTATACTTCTTTTTGCACCTCCGCAATGGCTGGAAATTTACGTTTTTCCTGGCCATGCTTGTGAACATAATAACAAAAAGTGGGAGTCGGTGCAGAAGGTGACAGTGTTGAAAGAAGTGGGTAAGTAAATGATACTACCAAAGCGAATGAGAAAAACGAAGGCGACCTACGAATGAACTTTCAACTCTGTTGTTTGAAACTGTTAGGTATTGCCAGGTTGGAGTTTATAAGAGTAAAATGTTGTGGAAATTATTAGCAAAAAGGTTATTAAACGAAGTGGTGCGTTTGCATGTCACGTTTAGCAACGTCAGGGCAAACTTTGTTTTATTGAATCTGTTCAATACAGTAATATCAGCGGCATAGCTAAGCGATCTGTCACTGGCACGTTCGCAAATATTAGGACAGTTAGGAATGAGATGTCAACAAGGAGGAGATAGTGAAGGCTTTTGTATAGGTATCTGCAGCAAAACAGCAAAAAGTAAACGAGACTGTTTTCTTTCGCTAAAAAGGCGACTGAGTAAGGTCTCGGATGATTCTTTGTCGTGTTTTAGGCGAAGATTTTACAGTCGAACCCGGAAATTGCCACATCGCTTAATGGCACAATCCGTTTAATGTCACATTAATGCGAAGACAGTTGTCTTTTGTCACAATCCGCTTAAGGTGTCATTATTCTGTTGCCCGTTTGATGTGATGTTATGCGGGTTCGACAGCTGTATACTGCCATTGAACACCAACGCTCCGGCCGAAGGACATCGACTTCAACCCGGAGCAAACCGCATTAATTTGCGAGACATATTAGTTGAGGCCCAAGAGTACTCCGGACTTCACCTGTAACCATAAAGTCCGCCTAAATTTTAGATAGATAAGCTGCAACATAAGAAAACCCGTTGACACTTTTAAATTGTAATGGAATAAATAAATAGCTGCTAACTTTATTTTTTTAGTAAAGTTATTGCAATGATTGGTTTGATTTAATTTTATAGCCCTCGAACTCTAAAAAACCTAAACAAGAACTAACTGCCTGTCACTATGGTTAACAGAAGATGGATTTGAAATATTTCATATGGTAGGACTGTGACTTTGACGTCAGAGTCTCGAAATGAATAACCCCGTACAATTTGTTCCTACATGCGCGTCGCCCAGTCTATCCAGTTCTGAGTGTAGCTTTACTGGAATGAACAAGAAATTCTTGTCTTTTTACCTGGCAATGATTTAGATTATATTGCAACGATCCACCGCATACTAGTTTTGAGCAACATCCATTTATAAAAAGTTGTTTTCTACCTAATTTGTTATACTCACCATTGCTCCATTCTCAGTCACACTCAGTCACATGCACATCACTTGTTATTCCGGCCATGTAAAGATTAACGTAACTTAGTGATTTTATTTTTTCTCTTTACATTTGCTTCTACTTTTCATTCTCCTTTGTTTTTTTTTTTTTCTTGGAATTTCACAATTCTCGCGCAACATTTAGCATAAACAATTAGTCATTCCATTTTGTTTAACCGTTTGCCGATGATATTTCATATATAGGTAGAGGTACGTGACACGATGCGGATGACGTGTAGTATTTGCGTGATTGCCCACCGTTCCGTATCATCTTTCTCTTTTTCATCAGAAAGAGAACATGTACACACTACACCGACCAAAATGTACCTACATCCATACTCTACGTTGGTTTCTTCGGCTTTGCTCAATTGCACTTCATCTGCTATTGCAAAAGTAGTAATTACACCTCTCCGCGTTCAACTATTCTGCTACCACTTCTACCTAGTAAATAGCGATGAGCACATTGTATGCCTTTGCCATTCTGCCTATTAACACAGCGCTATATCTAACTCGTCGTTCCACTTCTGCTGCCATTGAACATAAAGTCAATGCACGATGGCAACCAGAATTGCATTGCACATGGACTCGTACTGGAGTAAAAGGTAAATAAAATTGCGAATGATGTGGTTGTTGATACGTGTACGAATTGGGGAAGGGTGGGAAACACAAAGATACGATCCAGTTAAAATCATGTGAGCTAAAAGCTAAAAGTAAATGTAAACAACAAGAAGAGAGAATAAGGAGAGATCATCTTAATTAATTTACGTTTAAAATGTTGCCAGAGTTGTTTTTTTTTTTGTGATAGAGTAGTTCGCAACAACGTCAGTGTCAAAAATTAAGAAGAAAAAACCAAGTGACAGCTAAAAAACTTGTAGGAAAACAAAACAGAATTTAGAAGGCTGTAGCATGATTTTGTTAAAAAATTACTAAAAAGTTTATAATAAAGTCCAAAAAACAGAATAAAAACATTTTAGAATTGAAAACTGATGTTTATCACATGGTTAGGTAAAAGAAGAGAGGTTAAAGTAATGGGAATTGTGCGCTTTTTGGCATTATTTGAACAAAACACTACAAAAAGGTTTTGTTAGCCTACAATTTTTTTTTGACGTTTGAACCAAAAAGATAGCCCATCTGTGAAAGGATGGGCTTCGCGAAACACTCTATTGTATATTTTGATTTCTGTGGCACCATAATATTTGAGCACATCATTACCGACCGTTTTAGAACGTTTGTTATTTGTCGAATTGACAGCTGTAAATGAAACTACGTATGTAGTTATAGATTGATGATGTACAAAATCATAAGAATAAAAGTAGTCGGCGCCCAAGATGGTCGCAACTGAAAATTAAAGAAAATCTGTTTTAATTCGCCAGCCTAAAAGCTAACGCGCTTGGTAGTGAGGAATAAGTTTGGTGTAACCAACTGTCAAAATATAAAAGTGCGATCAAGCTATTTTTTAAGTACCTAGGTACCTATACTGTACAATCTGAGAGATGAAGGCGGTAGCAGATTTGAGGAATGACAACAAAATATGTAGTTACAATAGGCGGGCAAACTAGGCGCTGGGCTCATTTGGTACTTTTACATTTGGAATTAGATTAGTTAACATATCCTTGACAATACCTTGAATGGTAACGTAGTTGTCAAATTCTTCTACTGTCTCAAAATTATGACAGCTCAACGTGACATTCTTTCTTTCATACAAGATGTTGTATGTTCCCCTTGTGGACAGCATAGATTTCATTTTGCTTTTATTCACCGCAAAATACATCTCTGCTGCTTCTGTCTAAATACCCACAAATAATCCACTGACAACTCGCCGCATTCTTCCTTTACGGAGGCGCAGTTCTCCAACGTCAATCTAATTTCTGTACAGTTCGTCTCTATAGACGCTATGAAAGGAAATCGTAAAATAATGTACGGACATTTTTTAAGATTCGTCCTAATGGCCCAACATTGGGCCATTAGGACGAAATTATTTTAAAGTGTCTGTTAAATTGTTTGCTTAATTAAAATTTTCCGTTGAGCTGGTAACTCTTCTCTTTACCGATCAATACCTATCTTTTGATAATATTAAAGCTTTGGTGTTTGACGGTGTTGCTGCCAACATAATGTGTGTATTCCGAAATTCGGTAATTTTAAAAGATAAAACCGCATTGAAAGGAATATTGCTGCGAAAAAAACAATGCGTACACGTGATAGGTAACCTTCCCCCAATTTTGATTGGCATTAGCTTTTTTTCCTCGGACTGATATTCCACAAGACACGTGAGCATGAGCATTGCTCTCTATCTCTCTCTCTCTCTCTCTTGCCCATCAAACCAACACTTGTATCTTATTGGATTCCCATTCCATTCTTATGCCATTAGCAAAAACAACGGAACAAGTTTCTTCAATAATGCTGCTCAGAGATGCTTTATCGCCATCCGCGCGCGCCCACACACACAAGCACAATTATATTGCATGCATTCAATTCAAGAAGCAATCTTCATCGAATGTAGAAAAAAACAACAAAGCAAAATCGCAAGAATAACCTACAGCTACTTACGTTTACGTCCAGTCCAGGTCCACGACCACGATTCAACGAACAACGATACGAAATAGAATAAGAAGGGGAATTCATGACAAGAAAACCGAAGACGAAGACCCAACAAGAAGAAAAAGGAGAAACATATAATTTGATAATTTTTCTGTGTTGCTCCCGATTCTCGTGCTTTTTACTACTTTTTCTTCCACGGCAGTGGCAATTCGCATTTATCGTGTAGCCGTGCCGTGTCGTACTCTCATAGTCATAGCGCTTTGTTCGTTCCCCTCAGTCATCGCATTTCTCATTTGTGTATTAGTTCCCCGTGATGAATGTTGTACGTCGTTGTACAATGTTGTTTTGATAGATACAGCGAGATACGATACGTGACTATAAGCAACAGACCGAAGAGTAGAGTGTGATGAAAAACCAAATTTCGTCGTTGTGGCTATCGCATTTGTATTAATTTTAATTTTTTTTATTCAATTCCGTTCTTACTTGAATAACAGTTAAACTGCGATTATCGGTAAAGGTAAACGTATCTAAAATAAATATACAAAATTCGCATCTAGGGTATAACGTCACTGTGTTTGCATTGTACGTATTTCGAAATTTGTTTTTCTTTGTGTTGTATTCGAAAATCTTTTACCGAAAAAGAAAAAAAAACTTGTTAAAGTGTTGAAAGTGGTGTTAGTGCAAGGGAAAATCCGAAATAAAGAAAAAAAAAATCAAATTTGAATGGAAAATTGTGTATAATTCATGTATCTAGATACATTTTGCCTGCAAAAGAGAGTCAGAGGAGTGAAGAAAAGCGCACGCAGTCCAATCTTACGTACAAAAAAATCGTCATCGTCTTTAACACCTTGGTCAAACAAAGCAGAAAAAAAAAACTGACAGTGACAGGTAAGAAAAAAACAAAAAAGTGAGAGCCGTTATAACATCATCGGATATTTTCAGCCACAGATAGTCTAACCAGATTGTTGGTCATTCTTTTGTGATTATCGTCGTTGCAATTAAAATCTCCGCTGATTGGAAGAAATACATACAAATATCATCTGTATACTATATATAAATTTCTCTTTCCCCCGAATGTTGTGTAATGTCAATTATGACAGACAAAAAAATTGTTTTCGATATCGAAAATTTTCTTTGGCATTCTTCTTTTTTCAAAAAAAACAAAAGTCGCTATTTATTTTGTTTTATTCCAAGATAAAGAAAAAAAACTGCAGATAGTCTGCCGAAGGGTATGCATTGCTTCGAACCTACTCATAGTCATCGTAGCCAGTTTTTCAGTGTTTTCTCCACGCTACGGCTAACGGCTACCACTACTAGTAAGATAACTTACTCACCCGGCCGCACTAGTTACTTGATGGCAGTCTTTTGTCTCGTTTCCTCCCAACGATTCCTGCCGTGCCCGAGAATATCCAACAGGGAGCAATGTGCGAGGTTGGAAAAATAAAAGAGAGTGTGAGAGAGAGGAAAAACATGGCATCATCGTTATTCTATCAAAATAGAAATGGAAAATATATAAAAATTGTTGCATGCGCTATTTTAAAGTTTTATGCAAACAAAGTACCTAGCTACTACGGCACATGGGTGTGGGTATAACGTATAACGTATAATCGCCTCATCATGTTTTAGTCGGGGAGTTGTTTACCGTCTCTGTCTTCCTTTGGTGTGTGTTTTTCTGTTGTTGTTGGTTGTTGCCATCGTCAACATTGCCTTCGTAATCGCTGTAACATGTGAGCAGTGAAAAATTGATTATAATGGATAGGTAAGTCAAAAGAAACTCAATGGAAAGGAAACGGGTGGAATTGTATTGTAACTTCCAGTTGGCCAAAAGCAGAAGAAAAAGAACACCACCAAATGTACCTCGAAGAGGATGCTTGTTTTTATGTTATCATCATGATAAATTACTCATTTTTTGTTTTTCTTGGGAAGCTGTTTTTTCTTCGTTTTTTTTGTTGTTGTGCTCTTTATCTGCAAGTGTTGCGTCTTGCGCGCTGTGTTGTTTTCGAAGTTATTTTTGAACTTTTGTCTATCCTGTATGTGCAGTTTGATTACCTATCAAATATAACCATATAAATTTGACATTGACAAGTGTCATTGGTGTAGAAGTGCCTGTTTTGAAATTCTGAATAACTCGTTCAATTATCTATATGCACTACTAATATTCCTCATCTGTTACAATTTTATTCAGTCAATTGTATATTATGAACAGAACTACTACAAAGAAAATGTCATATGACAAAATAAAAAACTATCACTAATATCCCAGTAGGTAGATAATCGAAATAAAATGGTGAAACCAATCAACACATTCGCCTACCTAGGATATATCAAAATGGGTTGTGCGCAATCGAACAATTAGCATTATCTGTAGTCAATAGACCGCACCGTCGTAGGGAAGTGCTATGGGACGACCAAAGAAAGAATACAATTGTTGTGATTGCTGTAGAGAGCAGGTTGGCTTCTTCTCACAACCATTCTAATGCTAATTGGGAAGCTCTTTAATGACAGGTTTTTTCTCGGATGTTTGTCAGACGTTCGCGAGAGGTGACGCAGTGGAAAAAAACCTTAAATTGGAATTTGGGCTTTTTCGGAATTCGAACCTGGGGCCCTTCGCTTAGTAGTACAACACACTAACCACTTAGGCTAAGCCACTGCGCGCCATAGTTCGTAGGTTTGTTTTACTAATGTGAATGAACTTTTTAGATGTAATAATTCGCATCAATATGACGAAGCCGATAGAAATAATAGTCAATATGAGCTCTTCGACAAGACATTCGTAAGTACATGCAAAGCCTAATTATGATTACCTACTTGAAAATGGCCGACGATTTTAAATCTAAAATAGAAAGACCGACGCATTTTGTCTGACAATTACAGTCTATATAAAATACCATACCTGGTAACATACTTACGACAGTTTATTTTGCTTTGAGACAGAGTGTACTACAGCAAGCAGAGGGTTTCCTAATTATGGTAATCTCTAAATTGTCTACATTCTGGTTCTTCCAACCCTTTAAGCCGCCAACAATGTCTTAAACCAAAGAACGCATTTGGATATCCAAGAACCTCAAAATCGAAACACTGACACATGACACGTCGTTCAATAGGATGGCATACTTTGGGATAGTGAAGCATTGCTTACACATGGACATAAAATGAAACACGATCAAAACCGGAATCGGGATTAGAGAATCTTGACTATTAAAATCCTATGGAAAAATTTACAATCAGCCACAATTGCACTGTCTTTCAGACTGACTGAGAGCTGCTCTAAAGCAAACGAAGGACTTAAAGAGACGCACTGTGGGGAAACATCGCTATACATATTCAATATCCATGGAACATATTGTAGTCGATGACAGTTCGCCAATACTAGAAAAATTGGGATGAAAAGTCATCTATAGGTACCAACACGGTTGTCCTTTTTTGGCTGCTGGGCGGACACTTAAGAAATGCAGTATGCAATGAAGCCAATGGAACTCATACACAACGTGCAAGAAATTGAGGGAGAGCTTCAGCATAAGTAATCCAGCTTAGACGAAGTCTGACACAATTGGAACTGAGCAGGTCAGCAACCGTTAAAATACTCTTGATTATCTCTCGGTTACCTTTACGTGTAAATGTGAGCAAACTTAACCAATTAAAAACCAAATGTCAAACTACCTGATCCTGTTGCGATTTGCATTGATTTGAATAATTTTTGGAAGCTAGTTAAGGAGAAGTAGCTTCGCCATCATCATTGTGAATCCAACATTGTTGGACATCCTTATTCAACACCAGCTAGAGACACGAACCCCAACAGCATCAGCCTGCGTTTGAAGTCTATTCCATTCGCTGAAACAAGAAGTCACCAACACTTCACTCGAATAAAATGTACCTAAACACATTTAAATCCAGCATGAAATAAACTTTTATCGCATGGTTGTAAAATTGCTTTAATCTTATTTTAATTGCAATCCTTAAACCTCCCGCACAGTGCGGCGCGACGCGTCTTAATCCCGCTAAAAATACGCAAATTCCTCTTACACAACTCGATTGCGATAATTTGTCAAACGGTTTACAATCGTGCATTTCATTTACACTACAATCAATTATCTGCCTATATATGGCCGACTAAATTTACCTCCTAATCCGCCGCCAGCACTGAGCCCTCATCCAATTGCGTGCTCTTATCTCAATTTTCGTCGCATCATCATCAAAATCCCATTTGAAAATTGATTTCCTTGTAAATGGCAGACTGCTTCCGTTCACCATGTCCTCATCCGATAGTAAAAAAAAAAAAAGAAGAAGTCAAATATCCCAGATTGGGTGGCATATATCGAGTGGTGGAAAATAAGAAAAATCGATTCAAACAAAATTACACCCGCATGACATTTGCATATACATACACCAAAACCATCCACTCACATGTTCTCAGCGTCAGCACCGTCACCGTTGTGGTACAGTACAAGTGGAACAAAAACCGAGAAAAAAAAGACTTCTCTTGTCTGCCTGTCTTCTTTGGCTCTAAATCGGATTATCAGAACGAGGTGACGATGATTGGGAATGTCTTAAAGAACACAAAATAAATTCCTTTGTTGGATTACAAACTGACAGTACCCCGTATGTCACAGTGTGTTTTATATAATATATGCAATAATGTCAGCGGCCCCATTTGACATGTCATGCTTTTTCTTTTAATGAGTAGGACGACATTTCTTTGCCGTGTGTTTATGCTTCTGGCCTACAGTTTGTCACTTGAAAAATTCCATTCTGTAAACAAAAGTTTTATTTATATTCTTTGTTTAATGGGATATAGCACGCCCAGAAAAAATATGCGCACACAGTACATATTGTATATCTACTTAATGTCGGGAAGGAAGTCGGAAGGAAGGAACATTATCAAAGATTCTTTTTTAATTTTTATACTTTTTCCCTATCATCTTTCTTTCTTGTTGTTCACAAGCCTGCCTCGGCGTTGCTTTTCATCGTTAATATAATGTGTAAGTATATGTCAAAATGTGAGAAAAAAAATCAGGGCTGTAGGTATATGAAATGAACTGTACAGACAGCTGAGTGTCATTTCGTCGTATCGTATAATCAATTTCAATTTCATTTTCACTTTATGCAGTTTTTGCGTTGGTTTTTCTATCTCTGATAAGACCGGCCAACGACATTAATAGAAATAGAAATCATTAATAAAAAAAAAACGAGATCTGATACGCCACACAATGACACAGATGGAATGTCAAATATGTCATTATGCAAACGTGGATGTACCTAGTAAGATGCGATTTTTCCTATCCATTCTCCATCAAACAAACAAAGGCTAAATCTAAACAGTAGCAGAATGAACCAGCATGAACTTCTAATTCCTTTTCCCCATTTTCTCTTTAGTTCATACTTTTATGTTAATTTGAGATGTATAGTTTTTTTTCTTTTTTCGTTCGTTCAGCATGAAACATAATATGTGGGCAGTCATGTATATTTATGCATATTAATGTGTTCTGCGTGTGTCTGCCTAGGAAGGTTTGGATATAGTGCAAGTGTTCTTCCCCTTCGCTTCATGCCCATAAGGTTTTTAGCTCAGTCAAGAAACACAAGACGTAGGTGTAGAACAGATTCATGCTATTGCGTCAAACAGTGTACAATTTGGGTGTTTCCACATGGACGTTTTTGTCGCTTCAAATGATACATATAAACACAGTAAAAATGTCTATTCGTAGAAAATGAAATAGCGATTACAACTGACGTTACAATATTGTGGAGTCTTACTGACAGCTTAATAAGGAAAACGAAAACATAGGAAGCCGCGGTGGAAAATCGCCCATTAAAATATAACTGTAACGTGGTCTGAAATCATTTTCCTACCTCGAAAGTCTATTCTATTCCCCGTATACTTACCCAGTTCATCTTTTCCAAATGTAAATCGTTTGTTCAGAGTTAAGACCATTATTCGATCTAGTACAATATTTGCTGGTGGACTAACTGTCAATGGTTTATTTACTTTTAACGGCCATTACTGCCTACATCTTCACTTTTGTAATGAAACTGAAAAGAAAAATGTCGTATATGCCTATACATCAGCCCAACTACTGTCAAATCAAACTCCAAATCATTCGACCGTGGCAAACACTCTTACACGCAAGCCACATATTCATGAATGCACTGTCAAGATTTGTCAATTTTTAGTACGTTTGCTTTTGTAAACCTATACCTACCCCCAAGTAGTGAATATAAACCACCCGTTCTACTAGAGTACACACTCGCAAAAACGAAAGTACACTTATGTGACAACATTGCATAAGCTGCAATCATATCACATTCACATCACAACATTAAACAGAAAACAGCATGCAAACATTGGGAAAATAATTACGCAGCGAAAGAAGCAATATCTCACACAGATGGTATTGACTACACCGAAACCCCAGGAATTACATCAACACAACATAGCACAACACCAAAGGCTCCCACCACGTTGTCCATTCCACGTTGTCTCATGCTTCTGCTGTTGATGACCTTCTTCCAGCAACTGGACTAGAACAAAGAACACGAGAAAATGTACAAATGCAATATGTCAGCTACTACTTTGCTCGGTTGTAAAATGAATCCACTCCACACCTTAGCAAACGCAAACGCACAGTCACACTAAATATTTACCAACATCAGAGAGTGGAAAAGAGAAAGCGAGAGAACGATTCCAGAAATGTAACCATTTACAAAGCACTTCACAAAAAGGGATTCTAAAACCTTCACCAAATTAGTTTGGACTCAACTTTACACACCACCAAGAGCTACCACCCACAAATCGAGAGGACACGAAAAAGAAAACATACCCACACAATGTAGACGCAGCACCCGGTCTGTCCTTGTTTTATGTTTTTCGCTACACACCACTACATTTGTACAAAAGGCGCACGACCGGTCGTGTTCCTCTTGTTCACCCTTTTCCGATTGCATTTCCCATTGCAAATGTTGTGCGCACTGTCAAATCGCACTGCAGTTTGGGGAGTATGGCTACAGTACACAACAGCCGTGGAGCGTGGAGTACTTCCTTTCCTCATACACCTACACCGGCAACGTCATCTGGATTTGATATCAGCATGTTGCTGTGCGACACACCAGAACGAGAGGGGATTGACAAATGACAGGAACAAAAAATTCATTGGCGGAGGAAAAATGCAAAATGCTCCGGCGATCTTCGATTGAGCATCAGAGTTATGTTCAAGTTTAATTGGTGGATATGTTTAATATTAAATGCGCGTTTATGCCACAGTGCGTTCTGCTTTTTCGCTTTAATGACAGGTATTATGTTTTCATTCTGTTATGTTACTAAAATAATTGCACTCAAGTGCAATTTAATCCGGTCGTAGTCCTGTCACCCTTTTACCACAAAAATGTCGGTGCCAACCTTCATACGCAAGTTGATGAATGTATTTGGACACAAATAAAGATGGAAGTGAATGTCATTGAAAGCAGGGCTAAGGTGGGAATATGATAGTGGTAGTAAAAGTTTTTTTTTTTGTCGGCAGACAAGTGGACTATTTTTGAATGTGACTTACATTTTTCAACGTAGGTTGCTAGAGGTGCAGGGAAA
Organism: Cheilosia variabilis; assembly: GCA_951230905.1. NCBI lineage: Eukaryota > Metazoa > Arthropoda > Insecta > Diptera > Syrphidae > Cheilosia > Cheilosia variabilis. The sequence continues at coordinate 65,767,407 of OX579677.1, forward strand.
ATGGCTCTACATTGAGCTTGAGTTGTTCTACATTCTGACCTCAAAGATGAGAGAAATAAACTGCAACTATCAGCAGTCAATCATTTTTGTAATTTTGGATTTAAAAGACTTTCGTTTTTGCAGAAAGAACTTGCACACAATATTGTCGGTAATACAGTATGGGAAAATTTGTTGCCTTTCGCTTGGTGATCAATCAAAACGGCCCGGGCTTTCAATCAGCCGTCTTGTTACATAATAATACTTTTTTTTTCACCAACGTGCACTGCCGGTTATGTCATGACATTAATAGTGACAACTAGGTGACGGATGATTTAAGAAATTTAATTTTATGTAGATATTTGTCTTAAAAATGCATTCCCAAAAAATGGTTCTAGGGCTGTGTTCGAAAACAGTCAAAAATATTTCACCTAATTCATACATTATTACTTAGTTGACATTTCGTTTTAACTGCCTTAGACGTAGTAAATATAAGTGACGTTAACCATCAATATACTTTTTTTATTCCACTGAAATTTAGTCCACACCATAATCTGGCGAATTTATGACGACTAGACTTAAATGTGTTCCATACACGCATGAATTCATAAACACATCTGTCATTTCCATTCCAGATTTTATATCAGACATAACATATTTGACAACCCCAAATGTATGGATGTAATAACTGTTGGCAGAGTTGACAATCATTGATTCATGCTCATTGTGTATAGTAATACCAATTTTTAGCAAGTACGCACTTCACAATGTCCTTCAAGGAAATGTGAATTCTAATTCAATAGGTGTACCACTTGATACGACAAGCACATACTACTTACCTACCAGAAGTTCCAGGAAACGAGAGTACACAAGACATTGCTTTTGGTTCTGGGTTGCTCGAGTTCTTCTCCCTCTTTCCTGATTTTTTTTTTTTTTGCTGAGCTACACAGATTTTCAATTTCTGCAGGTACCCGCCGGCAGGCTTGCTATTTTTAAACTTTTTCAAATGCTGTAGCCTGCACACACCCACACAGTTGCAATTGAGCCAAGTCCACCGACTCGTCTTTTTCTCTTGCTTCAGCTGGAAGCCCCCATTCAGTAAAACTAACGTGGATACAGGTAAAAAATCACCCCTGTGCTGAGAGGCGAACACACGTCACATGTGTGAAGGAAGGAAAAATCGACCCGAGCATATAGTGAAAAGGGAAATGAAAAACATGGAACACGCTACAAAAAATTCCCTGCGCAGAATCAGTTCGGAATTGGATTCGAAATCACAGCTCCAGCTCCAGCCCAAGCCATCCAAATCCAAACAAAGGGAGAGTCGACCTTCTTAAACCATTGTCCGTTCAGTAAATGAAAATGTGTGAGATGAGAGAGAGCCGAAATCGAGAGAGCATCCCAGTTGAACGTCAACCGCAAGCCCACAGCCGGGGTCGCCACAACCGAGTGCTTTCTTCGCCACCTTATTCGTTTCATGGATCTGCCGGGGGAGACACAGACACGACATCAAGGATTCCTTATACAATTTTGTTGCATATTCTTTTCCTTCCTTTTTTTTTATGATAAGGTTCGGGAAAAATGGGCTACGTCTGCTCAGTAGTGTATGTGTGTACTTGTGTTTTGTGTGATAAATGGGAATGATATATATAATGCAATTGTTGGTAATTGATACTTTCTCTCGCCCTCGTGTATTGCTCTTCGCTCCTTTCTCCGACACTTTGCACAGTATTTATCACATGATTTTTTTTTTGTTTTTGGTGAGCATTTTCGTTATCTCCATAAAAAGTTATACATCCGGTTCCGGATAAGATGAAGGTGGGTTGGCTGTTGCAGGAGATAAAAGCAATCTCTACTGAAAACTGACGGAAATAGGTTGATAAGGTAGCGGGCGGCACAAGATGCCAATGGAAATGGTAGATGCAAAGCGAGAGGAATTTTGCCGGGCGGCGCACTAAAAGCCAACCAGCGTGGGTGTATACTGTATATGTTGTAGAAAATCATGTGCCCAACAGAGAGTTCTTGTTCGGATGAGCAGAGCACGCTTGTTTTGTTGTTTCTCTCTTTAGGCACTTTGTTGTTAGAATAGCATTTGGTTAGCCCGGGAATTATGGAAGCCATAGCGTAGCAGCATCGTCTACTTGAATTTAATGAATCCAGGGTGTTGTAGTGCAAGTTTGTTTGTTTTACAACCATGAAGAGGATACTCTCTGTAATTTGTATTCCTCGCACAGAAAAGGGATATCATACCGTAGAAAGGTTTCAATAGCACAACGAGGTGAAAGAAGTGCTTGTGCAGTGGATTTTATCCACGTTGACTTCTGCGCCTTGTGGGTGGTGTTGCCAGAAATACATACTGCAATGTACAGACGAATCTGACTTTAGGGTTGAAAATGGACCGAAAATGTGCACATGAACGATTTTATGAAAACAGCCGGAAATCCATTCATTTCTTTTGTACAGACCCTACAAAAGGTGAGTAGGCGATTAAGGCACGAGATATTTTCGCGACGCCTTTCATATTTAAAAAAAGAAAATACACGGAAACAATTCAGAAATTTTTGAGTCTCTGTTCTGCTGACTTTAAAACCAAATAATAAAAAGAGTACTATATAAATTTAATTTATCCACCTCATCATCAATAAATTGAGACATATAAAAATAATCAAACAATATCAAGCCGCTGCTTCAAATCCAAAATGATGATAGCCAAACTATTTAGAGCGAATTTCTGCGAAGTTATAAAATCAAATGCCAATTAACATTATTTTATATTTGACCTAACCACCCTTAAAAAGGTCTTCGCGGGCATATATACCGATTCCAGGAAATACCTACCTCTTACATTGGGAGAAGAAGGCTGCGAATTATGAAAAGCCAAGCTCATAAATCTTGTCGACTTCCTTATTAGATTTATTTATTTCTGACACCCAAAGGAACCATTACTCCTGCCATGTAAATGATAGCCCTTTAAAGAGTTCCTCTTTCGTATACGATTACGAAAACTTATCCGACTATGTACAAGCATCAACTGAATTACTGCCAGACAACCCAAGCTTAAACATTTTGACAGTTGTGATATCCCAAGTCGCAGCTTTTCATCGTGATTTGCTTGGTGCCACTTGAAACATGAACACATTTTGACAAGAACACTTGACACTTGAACAATCATTGTGGATAGTTCCGTTCTTTTGCATGCTGTGGCAAATACATTACCCACCCCAAACAGTTGATTGTAGAATACTAATTGCGAACAGGGTGGTTGACAATTAGAACAGGGTTTTGTTAGGTCTTTTTCCTTCTCATTAATTTCTAGCACTCACATTGGAGGATTATCCGCCTCGCGCACCATACAACGGGATATAAGATGAAAGCGTTTGTAGCTATAAACTTTAGGATTTTGTGTGTATGCAGATATGAGCGGGCGTGAAGATGAAAGGCAAGCGTAAAACCTCTTTGGGGCTTTTATATACAGGGGTGTTAAGCATCAATGACAGATGTATGAACGTGCTCCGTTTAGCTTGAGATTGATGGTTTTATTTTTATTAAAAGCCGTCAAGACTAAGTTAAGCAGATTTTCCTGCAATTTAGACTTGGCATTGACATTGGCATGACAGTTAAGCGATAGGTACCTGCTTAGTGGAATGACAGATGTCGCTTTTTTCGTCTGTCAATTGACTCGTGTAACTATTATGGAATTATTGTGAATAATAAGGTTTTTAAGACGATTATGTTGCACTCCATGTGCAGAAATAACTCTGCGGTCGAATATAAAAATAGTTTCGACCATATCCTTTTATTTCACGTGAAAATACGCGCAGTGGCTTAGTGGGTAGTGTGCGGGAGTACTAAGCGAAGGGTCCCATTTTCGATTCCCGAAAAAACAAGGTTTTTTCCACTGCGCCGCCTCTCGCGATCGTCTGACAAACATCCGAGAGTATAATGTCGTTTTCCATTGGGCAAAAAGAAGCGTCCGGGAGAGTTCGGAATCGAAAAAATCACTTCTGAAACCGTTTCATTGTTACAAAAAATACTCTTCTGATGATTCTGTGAAGAGAATTTCGCTTCTTGATTTGAAGTCTGAATCCACTCAAGAAACGCTCACATAAGTGTAATTTACGTATTTTATACAAGTCAGCTGACAGCAGCCGTAGATTATTTTTTGGCATTTCACCAATACTTTTGTGAATTCTTTCAGAAGCAGTTTTGTTGTTCCATTGGATTTCAGAATGAGTGGATCCCCGAGTTAAACCAATGGAACCCGACATAACTGTCACTAAAGAGCTTCTCAATTAGCCGTTTGGATTTGGCATACAATTTTAGATCAATTCCATTCGTTCCAAAAATGAGTAACCCACTCAAAATGAATGTTTGTGAGAAGCTGGGCCTAGGGCATCTACGGACCTGTTGCGGCAACTATTTATTTTGTTTAATATTGCATTGACGTGGTAAATGTAAAAAAAGAAATATCCTAGGCGTAATAACTGGTTTTTGGCTGTAATGAAAGATCATCTCTGGTACTGTCTTTTTGTGAGACCATCCCTTTGTCCAAAATGTTTAAAACAAGTGAAGAGTTCTATTAATGGACATTTCCCTATTGCTACCTGGCGGTATGCGCTTGATTTATGTTACCTAATGTTTGAAGTTTTGTGTAGTTTGGTTCGGTATTAGTGGTTTGGCGAGACAGGAGGAACCTGTACCCGCCACACCTAGATCAATGTAGAGCCAATGTAATGAGCTTGGAGTATGACTTTCCATACTATGGAAAGCTATGCAACTGGGTTGCCAAGCCACCCCGAGGCTGTTACAAATGCATGCAAGCCTAATATAGACTTGTCAGAGAGCTCTTCCAAGTCTTCGAAGAATTCTTTGTCCCAGGATTCTGTATCTGATGTGTGTTTGTATGCTCCTTTGTTTGGTGTAGATATACCTTTTTGAATATCTAAAACAGGTGCCGCAGAAGTAACGTTCATTTCGAACTGTCCCTCGGTTTTCCCAACTGACGTTTATTTCTGGAATTATATGTGTTTTTCTTTTAAACCAGCAATCAGACAATTAAGACAATTATTCGGTTCCAGTCCTTAGACCTTCCGCAAATTATCTCCACACGCTATTTGCAAATGTCCTGCTGTAGGTCCTTAAACTACATACAATAAGAACAATTGCTTTGAAATTCACGGTTGATTTCACCGAATGCTTGCAGTTTCGATTCATTTGTCCGCGTTTGTCGGAAAAATGTTGCCCGACTCAAACGCAACCTGACGCGTAGGATGACATTCCATTTACAATTATGCTCATGACGCATTAAAATCGTAGTGATGACGCTCCCAAAGTTCGAGAATCTGCAACTTCTATTTCTAGGACGCAATTCGGTTTCTACACCCCCATCCCAAATCAGAAAAGCCCAAACATAAATGGAAATGTGTTTGCTCTCTCATTTGGCTTAGTCTCTCTTCCATTTTCATTCAAAATCAAATTATCTTCAGTCTTTCTCTCCATCTCTGGATACGTACACGATGGTGGAATGAAAGAACTCAGCATAGCTTTGCCGGCTGGTAAAGCAGCGTGGCGTACACGTACATCTACATGTACGATCTACCCCTGGCTCCTCCGATAAAACCGGAATTCAAACATAAACATAACATTGAATAATCATTCACACACAGCTCTAGGGAAGCATACTTGCTTTCCACCCTCTTATCCTAGGAAGATATCCTTTCCTTCGTTGAATGGAGTATGCACGTTGACGGCTGGCACATAAGCGCATACTCCTCGGGTCGAGAGCATTCCGAGTTCTCTTCACGGACGAAACAAGGACGCGAAACGCGAAACGCGAAAGCCCGCAGCGGTTGATACAGTACAAGAGCTCGCTGGTGCTGGCTGTGCTGTTTCTGGCCGGTAATGCTCTGTGCTACGTAGTATAGTGACAACAGTCGTGTCGTGACGGTTGCTCGGTTTGTTGTTGTATCGTTGAATCGAAAATATAGACGACCCGGATAAAAAAAACGGTTGATGGAAAGACACGACGCTCTCGATCAGCGGTGGTGGTATTTGGCACATGACACAACAAGGCGCAGCAGTTTAAACAAAAAACAAAAAGAAAAAACACACAAAACAAAATAAAGCACGCACACACGCTATCGCATAATATACACAATAGGGTAAAGGCATTCTATATACCGAGCATGCTTTTAGTTCACAATGTGACCGTGACGCGTTCATATTTACTTTTTCGTTGGAACCATTTGCTAAAAAATATTTAGTTACCTCCGAGATCTCTCGTAAATAAACGTACAATGGAGAAGAACGCATAAAATGTTAAAGCCATGCCCATTTATTAAAAAAAAAGAAAAAGAAATAAAAAGTTGGTCGGTCAGTTCTCATAGTGACCTTGTTTTACGGAACTGAGAACCACACAAACGAAAACAATTCCGCAGACATTGTTCCAGTATTCAAAGTGAAACTATGTCCCAAAAACAAAATGAACAAAAATAGTATCCTCTTCTCTATGTGGAGTAGTGGGTAGTGCACAATTTTGTTTTATTAAAAAAGTTTCCATATTCAGTCTCAATTGGTAGTGCGGAAGTACAACAACAGTAAGTATCTTCTATTTCTGCGATTACTATTCTCCTTCTTTTTTTATGAATGAACTTTACACCTACAATCTACGGCGCGGCGGCGGTCCTTTTCATTGCATCCCCTAGAGCAGCTTTTCTCATTAAAATTGTTTTCTCACTTGTTCCTTTTGGTTTATGAAAAGTTTCGGGCACCATACCAACACCGACAATATTGTATACCACCCTTGAATCTCCATTGGTTGTTGTGTTCTCTCTTGCTCTCCGCTGAAAGGTGGCTCTTCTGTACGTGACTTTTTGCGTTTTCGGGTCGGGTATCGGGGTTTTGTTTTTCTTCTTTTGCGTATTTTATTCACTTCCAGCATTAGGTGGTTAAGTAGAACGAACATGAAACAAAAACACATTTAATTTCAATAGAAATGCCAATTTGTTGGGGGTGTTTAGATGAGTAAGGAGTTGCTGTGATGATGAACGGCGAAAGGGAAGGGAAGATAAAATATTGTGGTTTCACTGTAACTAGATAGGTACTTTAATTAAAATTAATTTGTGTCTCTACGTTGAGTAGATATTTAAGTTATTTATGTTTTATATATGAATTACCATCAGTGGAGGCATCTGTGTCGTTTTAGTGCCTTATTAGAACACAAATTGGAAATTAAATTATGATTGAAAGTAAATAATTAAACTGGCAACACCTTTTTTTACACCCGGCTTGTCAACGATTGTGGCTGTGTATCTATCCTACTTATTGTATCATGAGGTTATTGTGACATTTATGTATGTCATAACATTTTATGTATGTCATAACATAATTTTATTGTTAAATGCCGTACCTATGAGTACCTATGACAGGAAAATTGAAATTCCAGGGTTGGCATAAATAATTAATCCGCACGCTTTTCCAGTCTTTGGACGGTACCGAATAATGCTGTGCTCTATCACGTTGCTCAAAATTGAATTAAGTCGGGATTATATATGTGTAATAAACAAGCTGTCAAAATAGTTGTCAAAATCAACGGCAAGTGTCATGTGAGAACCCGAACCCTATATTACAGACAAAGTGGAAGAAAACATTACAACCAGAAAGTATTTGCTTTTCAAAATTAAAATGTCTCAAATACGTGTGATGCATAATTAGCTGCAGTTAATCTTGCCCAAAATATTTAAATAATTGTCAAATAATTGAAACAGGTCGTTGTTCGTTTGGTACTTCCGGAAGACTTTTTCTTTTATAGAAAAACAAAACTACCGCTATAAAATATGAACACGATATTCTTTTCCATCGACTAATTTTGACATTTTATTTGCCTTAACCTATTTTTGGCCGCAATTAAGTAAAATAAAATTCTATTTGTTAAAATCGCGGTGCAGTGGGTTCTGTGCTGGAAGTATAACAGTTCTTAAATCTATTTCATGACTGTCATATAGCTGAAGCTAAAGAGAGCAATAAAAAGACGAACATGAACTTCTCATTATAGATTAAAGCTTATCTTATAGGTACCCGGTCAGTTTTTGTATCACACCAAACAACGTTTTTGTTTCTAACTCAATCACAGCATATATTCACTTGTGCTGTCGAATTTGGCCCCAGTTTCGAGTGATACTTCTCTAATTAAATGTAGCGTTTTATTACTCGCATGTTGTTTTAGAAAACGCTCTTTTCATGTTGAATATTGAAAATGTAAAACTTAAATTTGATTCTCCATGGTGGTGTCACAAATTGGCACTGACACATATACATATAGCCCGAGATTTCCAAGGGCTGAAATTGATAACTCAATTAAGAATTAACACATTCGCATAGATGCGCAAAAGTCCTTTTCACTGTAAGTTTGCAAGTATCTATATATATTCCGGGTAGTCTGCTCTTGTTAAAATGTAGAAGGGTGTGTTTTTTTTTTTCGTCATCACACAAGATTAAGCTGACTTTCTGGTGTTAAACGCAAACACATTTTCCCTCTTCTTTTTTTCGCCCAAGGGAAGTTTGTTGATTGGGTGGTGGGAAATTCCAATGGCAGTAACTCGACTGGCAGTCGTGGATTTTGGGGGGTGACGACGACTAAGAGAAGCTACATTTCATAGAGATAATTGAACAATCTTCCGGAATTTCTTTATTACATTATCCTTCCTCGCTTTATTCGTATAAATTGTGCAGACAAGTTTTTCGTAGAAAGTTTTCCAAATGGATCTGTAGTTTATCGGTATGGGATGGAAGGAGGTGGTCCACCTTCTTCAGGAAAAGTGAGAGTGATTTTGACAGATGACGATGAAAAGTATTTTTTTTTTGTTGCGTATGTTTTGAGAAAATTCCACTTAAAATAACTGCCCGATTTTAAGTTGTTCTTAATATAATCTGGTTGTGACTGTTGCTCTTCTAGTACAAATAAAATGTGGGATTTCCCCGCTTATTTTTTGCCGCTGCTATTGACGATCTATTTTTAATTTTATTTTATTTTTGCTTCGCATACTGTTCTTGTGTGCTCTGTGACGTGCTTGTTTCAACACAATCATAGCGTTTTAACTTTCAATATGTGATGCTGAAAGCTTAATGCATGCATTCGGCATAGTGTGGTGTAATGTGTGCAATCATTTGCTGTCACTTTATGTGCAGGTAATAGATCTGTCAGATGGAGTTATAGAAAATCGATTCTGAGCTGTGTTAGATCGGGTTATTCGAGTATGCAGATAATTGCGATTGCTTCTGTAGCAAGATATAGATATGGCATAATAATTATTATTGTTTTTAACCTTGTTTAGTTCACGATGGTTTTGGTGTGCTATGTAAGTATATGATAAAATTAATTTAAATTTCGTTCAAGGGATTGATGTCTTACGTGCCTAATTTCTACAACAAAGGAATACAAATCAAAATGTCAACTGAGTACCTACTCAAGCGAGAAATTTTATCTAGATTTGTCGGTTATCCCTCAGTAGATGCCAACTGGAAAAAAACTGTTAAACTGTGAACAGCTGACCAAGGTCTCAATCTTGTTCATTCAAGTGAACGCACTAGACTTTTATTGTACGTTCGACGAAAATTATGAAGTATGGTGACAACTTTGCATACCGCCATTCTTGCCAGATGCCAAATTCTGCACACTTATACCCAGCAATTGGTATATGTTTTTAGTTACATTTTTTTAACACCCCTAATTTTTTGTCGTAAAGTAGAACACTTTTTGTACGTTTTACCTACCCTTTATAAATTGAATTCCATCTCAAGCAATATAGAAATCATTTTTAATCACATTGGCCCACAGTGCTAAACCTCTCTTGAGACAACTCCAAGATCATACAAAAAATAAACCGTCTCGAAACCAAACAATAAAACATTTCGTTCGATCAGCTGCATTATCAGCCTTCCTATTCATACACAACACACACATAAATGAAAATAAATGTCCATTTCCATTCAAACAAATGTCACAGTCTTCCCAATTTCTTGCGTTTGGCGTTTCGACGAGACGGCATCCACAACAAGGGAGAATCGCCACCTTAATCAAAACCAGAGCTATATGGTATGGCTTTTCTTTAGACGCAGATCGGCACAATACAAAATGATTGTATTTATGACCCGAAGTTGTAATACACCCCTATTAAATGTATACGAATGTGTGCACAATGGACGACTACGTAACGAAAATGTTGAGACTACTAAAAGTGTGCACAAGGACGTATACATAATTACATTGCTTCCCTAGTTCGAAAACACTGATCAAATATCAAAAATTTCGTTTTTTTCTGTTGCATTCGGGCTGCTGACCTTTCTACAATTTACACATGACAGGTGCACCGTGCATCTATCTTTCATAATATCTTTTTCTAATCCAAGATTGTTTTCATTTTTCTTTTCAGTTAATATCAAACGATGTCGTTAGATACGCTTTTGAAGGCCGCTCAATTTATTGAGTTGCAAGAACAAAGTCGATTACTAGAGCTTTCGCCAACACCATCTCATGGTGAACGTTTTCAACGATCTCAGCAGCAGCATTTCTATGACAATGTCAACAATAGTCGAAGCAATTCGCGCCATCATCAAGTGTCATCGTCATCATCGTCGCCGTCATCATCATCATCGTCGTCGTCGCCACCAACAGCATACGTTCTGTCTAATGGCCAAATGATGCATAATAACAACAATCGCAATAATAGCAACAACAACAACAACAGTCAATTAAGTCATACTGATTTTGATTATGGTGTAGAAGCAGTAACAAGTGCAGTGGCAGCGACCGCAGTAAATGGCAGGTCCACTGAAGGTCGCACCATTACGGGTAAGCAATACTTTTGATCATTATTCTTTGTGCTTACATTTGAAATAAAGTGTCACATGTTGCAACTGGTTGAATAATGCGAGAAGAAGAGAATCAGATGTACTACATACTGTTCTTTTCGTTGTACCTACATGCGCAATTACTCTTAGGCTTTTATTATCATATCATATTAAAATTAATCCAAATGTCAAATTTGACGACCTTCGAAAGATTGCTTTATTGTTTGCAAAATTTCTACAAGCTTCCAAAAGAATAAACGTTAAACGTATAAACGCCTGGATATGTGTTCAGACGGTACTACTTTTTATGTTGTGCATGTATTCTATTGTTCAGTCACACGTCAAACTCAATTAAGAAAACACATTTTTCCATTTCCCGATAAAAGCTATTTCTCAATATAGAGTAGATTTGCCCTGTCACTGACATTTAATTCGATGGCAAGATCTTTGAAAATTTAAAAAAACGACAAACTAAACCAAACAGCTAAATGTTAAATTGGGCGCTTTCCATTTGCAGACATTTTTTACGGGCCGTTCCATATCTAAGCTTAATTAATTAGCAAAATTGAATGCGATAGAAACTTGGCCATATGTTTTTGACACGATTAGTTTTTATTTTTGAGTAAAAAGAAATGTAAACAAATCAAAATGTCATTTTCTTTTTACTAGAGAGCGCTAGTGTCTTGTCTTGCCACCTATGATCTAACTCATTCTGTGGTTGTAGTTTATCGGCAAATTTCAACTCTCTATTTCGCTATCGGATATGTACTTTACGATTGAGAATATTCATCCGAACACACAAAGGTACCTTATTTTTACGTTCTTATTGAATACCTCTATTTTGCTACATGAAAAATATTGAATTGTTATGTTCACGCTGTCAGATCAATTCCATTCCAATCCCATATGCATATACGGGGACTAGGTAGTAGGTACCACTCTTAACCGAATTATATTTAGTTAAGTGCTTTTCATCCGCTGTGCTGCATTTTTTTATTAAATAACAATGTAGGTAGGTACAAAGCTATCTTCTCGTTTGACAGTTCACAAGACCGTTTGCAGCATGGAACACATTCGTTTTGATCGATGGCATTTTTTTTTTACATAAAATTGCGGTGGTGGAAGTACCTACAGCTCGATTTTGTTTCAATTCATAAACCAAAACACAAATTTGACTGAAAACCAATAATGCGCTAGGACTGATGTACATATATGTATTTCTACAACTGACAAGTAAAAGAAACTTCAACTTGCAGATTTAACATTGTTTTACGCATTTTTTTTTATATTTTACGTACTTTTCCATGATCCATGCATCTCGGTATCCGCAGACAACGCAATTTACCAACAGAAACATATAAACACAAGCACACACGTGATATACAAGTACAAGCTACTCCAAATGACATTGAGAAAAGTTGAAAAACAAATGATTCATCCATCATGAAGAACAAACTCTCTTAACACAGCCAGCGGCGCACTCTGTTGCGTTGTTTTGCTTTGTTTGCTTTTGCTTATTGTTGTGATGTTACTGGGGCCGCGACGAATGCATGTGCGACGGCCGTTGTGGATCTATTCCTACGTAACCTATTCGAACAGTATGGTACGGGGGCGCACGCGGCAGTTTCGCAATTCAACGTCGGCCATGGATATGAATAAACCGGTCGGTTTCTGTTGCTATCTCTATTCCAGGTTTACATTTGCGGTCGCGCTTCACTCGCATACCATGTGTCTGTTGACTTGGGCGTAGCGTAGCGTACGCCGTACCGCGAAAGCAAAACTCCACTACGCGTTTTGCTTTCTCTGTGTTTGTACTTTGTTTTGTGCTATTTATTGTTACATGCTCCTCGCCTCTCATTCGATTTAAGAATGTGTTCGAGTTCGTTTATCGACGCGTACGAAATATGAGTCGAGAAAATGTTCTTTAAAGAGAGAATGTTCACAGCAAAGAGTGTTGTCTAATAGTGTTACCAGGCATCAGCAAATATTTTTGTTAAATAAAGAATTTCCTAATTCTAAAAAGCACTTGTAAGACTTGTGAAGTTTTTAGATCTAAAATGTATGTGAGTGTCTTAAATCCGACCTGCGGATTAGAGCAATTTATTAATGCTGCTGAGAGGTCAAGAAAATGCTAGCAAGTGTGTGATGTGTAGCTCTGTTAGACCTGGCATTCACAATCCCATTGTTTCCACTTTTATACTTTCATGAGAGAACTCTGACATTCGAATTCGTAAACTGTGAGGACGTTTCAAAATAAAACAAGAACGATTGCCAAAAGATAGGCCCATGATATTGTGAACAAAAGGCAAATGCATACCCCCAGTCTCAGTATTGATTGGCTTAGGTCGGTCACATGAACAGCTTTTTCAGTTGACATTTTTTTTTTGCTCTTTGTCAATAGTTTTTTTTGGACGTTGGACTTATTAATTATGTTTGCATTGCCTACCCAACATAAAACCCAACATACCGCTAAAAATAGACGCTTGGCAAAAATCAGAAATCACGTTAAAAATTCTAACATTACAACAGCAATGCATAGGTATACGTTATTCTCTTCGATAGAGTGGGACTGGAATAGCTCCACAATTTAATTTTGCATTTGGTTACCTAATCCTAATTCCTAGTCCTTAGCTCCATATTTCTCTTTGGAATAGTATAGGAGTGGGTAGAGAAAGGTATGGGGAGGGGATAGGAAAAGTTAAAGAAGGTAAATCAAATATTTATAAACGTAATTTTGCCTCTCTCCGAAAGGAGAGATTAATCTCTCTTAGTACGCAAAGTCTCAATCGGTCTTTCGTGGAATTGAAATTTCAAAGAAAGGAGAATATTGATATTGAATAAAGAGCAAATAGAAAAAGCGAACTGAAGGCCAGAAATGCATCCTTTCCTTGCTTAGCAAAGCCTTGCGAAGAGAACGAAATTCACTCTTGCCATGAATTAAAAGTGTATGCGTATGGTGATTGGTGGTGCTGTTTAGCTTCTACGCCACGTGTTTACATGCGCAGTTGCCAAATTTATTGATTGATTGCGAGCACGTTACATTGTGTGTGAATTGATGATTTGCGATGGATGAAGAGAAACAAAAACAAAGAAACGCGCCAATACACGACTCACACTTCACACATGGCAAAACCAACGCACAACAAGCCACAAGAGTGGCAACAACCAACAAGCACCGTAAAATGTCAATGAACTTTCAAGTGTGACATTTTTAATATTATATGTAATTCGTTCCATTTTTTTGTGTCTCATGCTATTTGTTGCAGCTTGCAGGCAGGGGTTCAAGTAGGTTGAATACATACATTCATAGCCAGACCTACATAGAAGTTATATGCGAAAAGAGTGCCAATGGTTTGTTTAGTGTGTCGCTCGTTTGTTGCATTGCTGTTCGGGCCGGTTCTTCTGTCACCTATGAAATATTCAGTGCATGTTACAACATTTTATGAATTTTACTGCAGCGGAAGGTTCATCGAGCCTGACAGGTGCACTCATTTAGTATAGTATATAACAATGTGGTAATATCCTCACTTATAAATTAGTCGGTTATTTTTTTTTTTTGAATTAAGCTATACCTAGAGGTACCTAGCTACGTACCTACCTTTCTCTTTCTTAAGCTGAAGAAGAGGTTGCAAATTTCCCCTATAGTCAATATCAACAATCGAAGCAAACTTTTTTAAGAATGAAATAAAAGTTTCTAACCTTTAGGCTAAAGAAAATCCTTTCAAATGAAAGTCGATAGGTAACTCATTTTATTATGACAGATAAGAGCCCATCTAAAATACCTACCTACATTTATTTGTATCTATAAGGTACTGTGCCTAGGTAGCTGCCGGTTTTATCGTAATATCTTGCAAATAACCCCAATTTCCAATTCAACATTATCACATAGAATCGTAACGCACACCTGACATGCAATTAAACTTGTCCCACACAATTGTTTATCTTGCGAACAATTACCGCATGGGCATGTCAAACTTATTCCTCTCCAGCAAAGAAATTATATTTTAGGTATAATGCGCATGTTCTCTTTTTCTTTGTGTTCGCGCTTAAATCGTTATGTACCTAATGGCGTTTTCTACCGTGTCAACTGTTCATACAATGGGTAAATTTAATTAAATAGAAATTTGTACATGACTAATATCAAACAAGAGCATTATGCTATGACACGGCAGATGAAATGAAACTCCCACGCCTTTCTGGAGTTGTCAAATTTTTCTTACTTAAAAACCCATAAAACTATTTAGCTCGCGGTCATTGATCCGAAACATTTACCACGCAACCACCTACAAAAGGTTAACCATAATAGGATTTCGCGAGATTTGTCTAATGTCACAAATGAACGGAAATCCATCAGGAGTTGTGTCAATCTGTGAATGGATTTGGGCAATCATTTTTGAAACATATTTTTGGTTGCACAAACGAAGAAATTGTGGAAATAGAAAAGTAGGTAGGTATTACCTTTTCGAAAAGTAGTTTTTATTTGTTATAGCTACTGTCAGTTGGACGTGAAGAGAAATATTTTGTTCTAAAATCGAGAGCTGTGTTAAACTGATCCAAAGAAATCCAATTATGTTTGTCCAGTTAGATTTAAAGCTTTTTAATGTGTCACTTAGTTTAAGCTCGCATGACAGAAGTTTTTTTTTTCATTTTTCCTCTACTTTTAAAATGAAACTAGAGTAGTACGAAAAATTAAACGAAGAAAAAACAGCTTTATTAATGAAAAATTTTTATTCAAATTACATTTTTTTTTTTTGACATTTCCAGATTATGTGAAAATAAATTCATTTGAAAATTTGTGGTTTCTTTTCAAACAATTGCTATCGCTATTCGTAATAAACTTTTAGTCTCTTTTACACACCGCTGACCTGATGATAAAAATGAGGAGGAAATGTCATACGGGCTTGAAATACATTTAACTCCTGCAATTTTGAGTTAAAAACGGATATGTTTACACAATTTAACAAATTGACAAAAGAAGATGTAGTAATAAGATATACCTACATCGCGTTTGCTATCTTTTTTTTATACATAATTGCATATATTTTATACCTTTTTTATTGAAAAAAACGCACCCTTAAACAAAATCAATCGAGTCAATTTGTTGTTGATGCGATGTGTGCTGCATAAGGTATGTTCGTTTGCAAATTTGTGTTTCTTAAAATGAAGTGGTTAGGTATGCAACTATTGAGATAAATGATTAATAGGAATGGGAAAACAAAAACAACAGGAACTGTCTAATACGGACTTCTATCTGTTTATGGTACTTCGTCGTTCTCGGTAGTGAGCCTTCTTCAATAAAACTCTTGCTGTATGCCAACGACACAGGTTGAGGTTATTTTAAGTTAAAAGGTTGTGTCAATCCGCATTTATTTTTCGATCCGTCCTTTTCTTCTTCTGTCGTTGAGATGTGTGTCCAAAGGAGTTAATCCGTGAAATCTTTCATAAAACCCACTGAGAGCGAATTCGAAAATCCACTAGCTTTCCAAAGAGAAGCTTTTTATAACCTTTATGTAAACTTGAACAACAAATCGACTTCTGTCGCAAACAGAATTCGCACAAAAACGAGAGGAGTAGTAGGTGGTGGGGAAACAATTTTTTTTTTGTTTGATTGGCTTGCACACGTTTGAGTTTTCTTTTGCACAGCCATTCGCAAATTATTGTATAGTTTTCTTCATGCACTGACGACGATTCGGTTCACAATGGCGCATTGTTAAAGGTGGAGTGCTCTAGGTGCAATCATTCGCGTCGTAAAAGCGAACGAGCAGAGAACGGTTTTGTGGTGTTCTGACTGCACTGTGTTTTGAATTGTATTATATGTTGTTTGTGGGATTTTGCTTTGGTCTTTCGCGCGGGCCTTTGTTTAGTGCTGCCATTCTCTCATTGTGTTTGTTTGTCTTTATTTTTGTATTCGATTGGAATAGCAACATAATAAAATGCAAAACAACTCAACAAAGAAACCGCGATCGAAAATTGCTACCCGTAAAAAAGTTTGCGTTGGAATATTACCGCCTTCATTGTCATTAATTGGATGGCCGCGAAGTGCATCACGGCCGTTGACAGCAACAAGAATGATGCCTCCTGTTGCAATCACGACTACATCAGCTGCTATACATGTGGACCTGTTGGCAGACATTTTTCTACGTTTAAATACCTGCTTAATGAGCCCAAATCAGTTTTTAAGCGGTAGCGCAATGTTTCCACTTGACAATGGTCGTAGTCGAAGTGTGACATTGGAGGAGCATCAGGTTAGTGACCGTAGAACGCTTCCAGTTATGCGAGAATTCAGCGCCGATCGTCTCGCAGTAATAAGTGGGGAACGCAAACGCACTTCGCCAATGGTGAACGCTGAACCAAACGGATGTGTCGACAAGGCAGAGATGAGTCGAGGCGCTTTGCCTCCACCAAAGAAAAAATGGATACGCCACTATTTGGAGGGTAATCAATTTAAAGTTGCTTAAAGTTTAGTGTCAATTACAAAATGTTGACGTTTTGGAACTGAAACTGATACTGATGGCGGGTTTTATGTTTTTAGGTTTGTTTACCGGTGTTATATTTTGTAGGTTTGTGTTCCCAATTCTGTTTCACGGCGAAAATATCAATGCTAAATCAGCTGTCAAAATATTACTCCAGTTGACACACAGCCTTACATAATAGAAGATTTTAATATGTATGTAGTTATAAACCACAGTTTTATACAAAGGGAAGTGGGGTAGACTGGATGTATTTTAATATTGAGAATTGTAATCATTGTTGTTTTTAAAAGAGTGTATAGTTTCATGAACGGGGCTAAATTATAAACTGATGGACATGTTTTACTTATAATCACTTTCTTGTGTACCTTTGTTATTATATGAGTCATAGGCCCTTGCCATAGGGCTTTCCTGACGTGTCTTTCTCGAACATTATGGTCATCAGCAGTCAGCTGTGATCAATTATTAATATAATTTTTTTTTTTTCAACAAACAGACCTACATTGGGTTTATCAATGGAATGAAGTCATCTTCATTGATTTATTCACTTCTTAAAATTTTTTTTTATTTGTTACAGTCACCATCACCCCCCGGACGTTTTTTCTCCCATGCGTATTGTGCCACACAGAATTTAATTGACGGCACAGAGACACGCGTTTTGAATTCTTAATGATAAAAGACAGTTTTTGAAATGCCAAAAGGGGATGTCAGGAGAGTCAGGAATTAGACAGCTTTCACGTGTTTCATTTTGTTGTGCAACATTAAACTTTTACATTTTCTTTTTGTATAAACAGAAGAGCTGTTTAGTTTAATGCCTAGTGAAAGTTGTGTTTGTTTTTTTTTTTTTTTTATTTGTGTGTAGACAGGACTCGTCTCCACGAGCACAACATTGTTCTTCTAGTACAATATGGAATCAGATCGGATCAATAATAATTTGATCTGTCATCAATTCTCTTTTTTCGTCTATACCTAAAAGAAATTTGACACAATTATTATAATGCTCGGGTGCTAACGAGATTCAAGTTGTCTCGTTAGTAAATCACTGCCACCGAACCATATTTTTACTTGAAAACATCAAACTTTCAAACGAATATGCGAGCTAACTTTCGTATTTCTATATACACAAATGTGTACCCAGAATATAATGCACACCGCACGAGATACAAGATACTGAAATGAAACGGTTTGTTCACAACAAAATTGCAGGTTGAAGGCGAATGGAAAGTTCTAGCGAGGAATGCTTATTTATTCTTGTTGACTGTATTTATATCGGGGTGATAAAATTAATTCGAAAACAAGTGTACTCATAGGATATATATGTGTTGTGCATGCAATACTCATAACAGTATAATCAATTTGAAAGGTGGCACGTGTACTCACGTATACTTGAGCTAGGGTACGTACGAATAATAAAAGGAAAACTGTATTTTTGTTATTTGTTGTCTCTTATAGATTTGACGAATAAGTGTGAGTGGGTAGGTGGTTTATTTTGAATTGAAATAAAAATATATGTTTGGAAAGTGTAATTAATGTAGTTGCCAAATAAAAATATTTTTTCATCTTTTTCCAAAGGGATCCATTTCTGACATTTGTTCGTACAGTTTGTTTTTGTCTGGTTTTGTAGGGTCAACTGTGATGCAAAATACTATTCTATGATCTTAATAGCTGTTTTTTATTATCAGCTATGATCCATATAGATCATCGATTTACATGCACTTACAACAACAGCACATGATCCTGCTTCTCATCGAGATCACAATCATTATCTGAAAATTATTTCTACTATTTCCGACTAGGTGGCTTGTTTTATTTTTAAATGTTGGTGTGCCTGTAAACGATAGCCACATAATCACGTTGCCAGACTAAAAAATGGAACACAAAAAATCAATTGATTTTTTTCGCATTCGAATAAAGTCCCTGTCCGTATTCCGAGTTATTTTGTTTTTTCTCGTTCTATAAAGGTATGTCCAGACCAGCCAAACATTTGATAAACAATTAAATACCTTAATGTTCCATATTTATTTCTAAAACACTTATTAAACAAAATAATTTTCATGAAATGTTTATGAAATGTTTTGCTGGTTTGGATCTGGACACCAAAAAAATATTTATGAAATGTTTCACAGATTCCCAATCTTGATCTGAAATAATTTTTGTTCTACTAGTTTCCCAACAGAAAGTGAGCGCTGTTTTTCGATTATTATTATTTTGTTGAAAAAAATAGAAATGTCCAGAAAAGGTTACAATACCTAATGAGAAAGTGATTCATTTAATACGACTATTTGAATTAAATCGCGTGTCGCGTGATTCCCGATACAAAAATTACAAAAATAAAAACTACTCGTTGCTAATAATCTCACCACATTATTTTCTTCTAGTCCAAAACAGAATAAAGTTGAAACATTTCAGAAACATTTACCTCCGTATTAATAAAAAAATAAGTATACAAAAAATTGACGTAACTGCTGAGTAACGAGTTGATAACTTTTACGCAGTGTTTATTATTACGGGGGTTAGTAAATAAATTTCAGACATTTTTTATAAATGTTTATAAAATCTGTCCGATTTGCTTCAGACACATTTCATAACCATTTCTGAAATGTGGTCTGGACACACCTTAGTATGCCAAGATAAACTCAAGCGGTAGCAGCGAAAATTGTTCATGTGTTACATATTTGAACATAAAATACTAAATTTGTTTCACAAAAATATATTTGAAAAGAAAAATTATGCAAATTTGATTCAAATATGGTAACACCCCCGACTTTGCAAGTGAAATGACATGTGCCTTGTGTGACGTCACGCTGAGAAGAATATTTACACGATGGCTGGTTGCAATATGAAGTTTAAAATACCCTGTATTATCTGCTTTGCTTTTGAAAGCAACTGTTGCCACAATTCCAAAATTAAACGTTTTCAATGATCCGTTTTGTTTTATTTTCGTGATCTGATCCGAATCAGTGTTTTCTTCTTCTTGTGTTTTCTCTACTCTACTCCATTGACAAGCTCTTGCTGTTCCTTTCTGTCTTACTTCAGCACCTCCGTCCATTATTCTCAGGGACATTTTGGTTATTTTGACGTTGTCTTCTAATTGCTAAACAAATGGTTCTCGTTCCCCAATTGCATTCACTGGTTTTATTCTCATTTTCAAACCAAGTAATTTGAAGTTCAACGATATAGTACATTTCGTGGGAGTCTGAAACTTCAGCTGTAGAAACTGCAGGCGTTCACGATGTCGGATAGGCATTTGTGGCTTAAATCGTACTGAATACTCGAGCAGACTTTTTCTTTTTCAAGTGCTTCTAAAAATGTTCAAACTCTGGCTGTCACTCTGTTTAACCTTCGAAACGTCATAAAATAATATGTTAGCAATGTGCTTGTGTATTGAAAGCTCAATTTAATTTGGTATAAGTACCTACTGATGTATATACCTACCTTTGAGAATTCTGGTTTAATGAACCGTTACAAAATGTTGTCAGATTGGATGTCAATACAAACATATTAAATAGACTATAAGCAAAGAGAACAGATCAATAAAATTAACTTGTAATAACTTGTAAGATCAATAACAACCAGGTCCAGAAAGGCTATAGAACATCTGCTGTCAGACATGCAAAAAAAAAAACTTTATTTATTAAAATCTGATATTCCGACAGTTTTCACTAACGTGTTCTGTTTTTTTCTCAATTTTTCTTCACTATAAACATCTATTCAATTCTGACCGATATTAAATTATCATTGTCAGATGACATTTGTCGGTCTTTTTGTTCTATGAATTAATCAGAGGGTTAGTAAAAGCCAGTTGCTACCTAAGTGCCGTTTTCCGTGTTCCTTCTGTCTTATCTGTCAGAAGTTTCAAACGTCAATAGTATGTAAGTTCATGTTTTATACCAGCTAGTACTATTCGTATTTATCATATTTTTGTTGAAATAAAAAAAATCTATAGCAAAATCTGTGTGGCAAAATCTAGAAACACTTATCTGCAGCTCTCTATTTTCCGATTTCCTATGACTGTATATATTCGAATCATCATTACGTAAGCACAAGCAAGCACCCGCATTTGAAGACATTAACTTGTTGTAATTGTAATAAACTTTCTTTTTTAAGCGTTCTTCTCTCTATTTTGCTCACTTGCTCCACGTCTAACCAACAAGCTGCTTTGTCTGCTACCTACTCAGTTTTGTACTGTATGTAACTGGTTGGTAAGTGGTAACTCTCCTAACACAACTACTGCAAGAAATTTTATACGTCGATGCCGCCAGCCAACACATGTTTTACTCTTTCCCAAGCAAGTAGGTTCAACCTAACATTGCTTTTACAACTTTGATGACACATGGTATTTTCCCGGCTACATGCGAGTATGTGTTGAGTAAACACATGCAGCGTGATTCAAGTGGAAAATGACGTAAAAATACAGTCCGATAGTGCGAAAGAGAAACACGCTCCCATTCATTGTGCAAACTGTAGTAATAAGCTTGGCGAAGCTTTATTTTATGGGAGCGCTGCGCAGCGCAGAATTAAAGCTTTTATTACTGCTGTGGGTGTTGGTATGAGCGAGATCAAAAAAGGATGTGAGGATAGCTAATTTTAGACGCGCAGATTGTTTGTGCGTACCTTCCCCGGGAATGATTTGTAGGAAAAACAAAATAATAAGGTTCATGTGCAAAAAAAGAAGGAAATCTTTTATGCGCGGTTGTGGGGTTGACAGATATCAATTTCAAATACTCTTGAAAATGTCACACAGAAATTATGTATATTTTTATATTGTGCGTTATATTTTATTATGATGTGGAGGCTGGTGAAAAAAGGAAGCAGACATTATTGCGACTTAGATTCGTATTGACCCATTCTTATATGAAATAACTATCAGTTTTGCATGCACACATATTTTTATGTCCGTATACTGGAAAGCACTACCAAATAGATGTCAATTTTGTAGGGTTGATGTCTCTGTAGGTATTGCTTGTTGACGCCGAATCGGTCACTCCACCTGGGCCACCGCCTTAGTTTCGATCCCCATGTATTCCCATTCCGACGCTTCGAAACGGACTATCAAATTTGTACTTCTCCGATATGAAATAACGATAAGCTGTTTTTTGCAGTGGATTAGAATAACTTGCAAAGTGGGGAAGAGACTTAACACTCCACACGAACTCGAAGTGCAAAATTCAGTTTAGCACACTAAAAGCAGGATGAAAGCATCTCATACAAGCCGGCATGAAGTATGCCTTTTTTGACATTGAAACTGTGCCTCATATCTAAATTAATGGAAATTGTCTAAGTTTCTCGTCGTTCCCACGAAAAAAATATTTCTCTTTCAAGCGCTCTTAAACAAAAAGTCATATGTGAAAAACTAAAACCGAAAACCCTTTGATCTGTCAGTTTACTAGTTCTCCCAAAATCATTTGAAAAGTCAAATCATTGCAATAAACGTCAAAAGCGGCCTTAAGATGCAGTCATTGGGGGCGTTCAAGTATCTAGTTTAGTAAGTCTGACAGTTCTCTTACTAGATGAAACTCGGCTCTGATTGGGGGAAATCGGTCGTGAGTGCAGATGTTTCAGTTGACGTTGAGGGGTAGCCGACGAATCTAGTTTAGAAATTCGTGATTGAGAACTATGTTGACAGTTCTCATATGTGGCTGACGTAGAAAAAGTGACGTTCCCGAACAAACTAGTTTTTGCGTTCAGGTTAAATCTCATCAAGATCAATCTAGTCGACTTAAGATAACTAGATTCTTGAATGTGCCCATTCTACAGAAAGTCATGTGTCAAAACGTAAATATCGGACGTTTGCTACGCCCACATATTGTGCACATCTGTTTGGTCATCATAAGTGTACTACCACACTATAGGTTTTCACTTTTCGCTGTCATGTCAAAATTTGAAATTAGTCCCCGGCTATAAATTTCTCAATACGCATTGATTTTCTTAATTGAATTCATCGTTTTAATCCTCCGGCATAATGACTAAAACAGACGCTGCAATCAACATTATGAAATAACGAGCCACCCCATAATTACCATACCTGCACACCGCACACAGCCTCAAAGTGAGTTCGTTACACAATTGCGCCACCTGCTCGACTCATTAGAGTTATTCTGAAATCTCATTAACTTCATTTCACTTGAGTGGCTGCTGCCGCAAACGCACTTCATTATTTAGTTTTGCTTAATTGCATATTAAACTCGAAACTTACAAAACCACCGAAACTGAGGAAAGCTGTAACGCCGAGAAAGGGGTGTTTATGCGCATTCAACATGCTTCCAAAGTTTTGTTTGCAGAAGTTTTTTTTTTTTTTTTGTTTACTATATACCACGTTGCCATTATTCTATTTTCTTATTGCAATATTCGGTTTGATCTGCGCATGAGTTTGCCTTATATTAATGAAAATACTACCACTTCTGCTGTGCGTGGCATCCTCGTGGTTCTATTCACAAATTTTGTTCATCTATTGTTGTGTTTTGTGCGAATTTACTGAATTATATTAATTAATTAAAAATTGTAAATCTTCGGCTGTTGCTATTATACAATACATAGGTAACAATATATGCATGAGATAAAGTGCGTGTTACATAGTTGGAGTTTAAAAATTACGAATGGGTGTAGTTGAATGTGTTCATTGTGCATTAGGGTGTTTGCTTGGGCGTAGTTTACACTCGACAGTTGTTTTGTATTTCTTTGAAATAAGTTTTCGGAAAATGTAGCTGTCTTGCATTTTAAGGGTAATTGTTTACAACACATCTTTTACTTTGCAACCGAAACTGAAATGTAGTGTGAAACTAAACGTTCTTAGCCTTACCGTCAGTTAATTCGAAAAAATCGTTAATTTCCATATTTTATAGAAAATAGAGTATTGACATTCTCATAACCTTAAAGAAATGCAGAAAAGGGCGTTGCTCCGCCTCTGTTGAGTGGTGAATGGTGATGCAAGCTCGTTCTCCCTCCCAAGAGTACCAATGCTTTCTCATTGATTGGATATTCTCTTGTACACTGACTATTTGGATATTAGTTCAGTTTCTGCGTATTTTATTATTATTTTTTTAAACTTGTGAACATGCACTTAGAAATGGATGAAGCTATCTTATGGCTTATCTGTTTTACTGTGTATCCTTTGAAATAAATACAAATGATCGTAGGTACATGTTTCTGTTTAAAGTAAAGTTATTTCTGTTTACATAATATTTTTTAGAACATCATTAAAAAATCAAGTTGGTTTTGACATTTCAAAGATAGTATTGCCTGTTATGTACATAGTTAAAAATTTTGTTAAACTTCTTCCAGTGGTATGTAAAAGAAATTCCCCTGCTGGGGATAGCTTGTAAAACGTGCATTTAATTAAACTTCAAAATCTATCTTTGATTGCTGTCACTCGTTGATCAAAACATTCGGAGGGTTTTTTTTTCTGCCATATGGAACGATTTAAGAAGTTAGTTTTTGATTCCTGACACTCCTGGACCTCCTTTTTCGCAATGGAAAACTACATAAAGTTATTTTAAAACGAAATTTCAACTCTTATTCCTATGCATCGAAAGATGTCACTTGAGTGCTTCTAATTTTCACCCGCGTAAACCACTCAAAAGTGATTGAAGACCTCCATAATTCAAAATGTTGTAGACTGTAGACTTCCTGTAAAATCCACATGACCTTACCTTCAACAATTGCAGAAGAAGGAAAACAAAAAAAAAAAAAGCACATAGTAAGACCACAATATCCCCTCAGACCACATGCCAAATCATGACGAATGTATACCAACAGAAAAGAGCCGTAATAGTGAATGAGTCAGTTTCTTTGTGCTTAACTGGTTGTTGCTTTCATTGTTATTGCAGCAAAGCAACATCATGCCATCGCTTTGTTATTGATGACTTTCAAGGCTGTCGGAATAAAACTTAAATTAACAACAAAAAATATTTCCTTCACGTCTCACCAAAAATTAATTTCATTTTGCATTCTTTTTTTTTTTTTGTTCTGCTTTGTGTTCTGTTTGTTTATGTCGTTCACGTTTTATTTATATAAATATATCCATACATATATCAATCGTTTTTTGAGTTGACCGTTATCTTTATTTTGTTTTTCGTTTTTAATTTTATTTGCAGAGGAGCCATATTCCAATGGTCACTCATCCCCTTCCTCTTTTATAATGATTAAAACACCACAATCATCTACCACTATCACAACAACAAAACACCTACAACAACAAGGATTGCAATCAGATCAACTGCAACTACAACAGCAGCAACAACAGCAATTAATAATACCTGCTTCACCCAAAAGTGAAACATTATCCTCCCTCTTCTCGAACAACAATAACAATAATACAACAATCAAAATTGTTGATAATAATAATAAAAATGCCATCTTCTCAAACGGCAATAATACACCATCAACCAATGGTAACGCCAATTTGGCAGCATTGTCTGCAGCTGCTGCAGCAGCATCAACCCAACCGATTGTCATTAATGTCACCAACAATCGTACTGCAACAAATGCATTCAGCGCTAATAATTTAATATCCCACGCAACTAGTTCCACCATAAGAAATTCACCACCTATGGGGGTAGCATCAGCGGTTGCAGCTGGAACTGCGACCACCACCTCGACGGTGTTTCGTAAAAAGTTCATCCCCCTCACCCCACCGCCAATGTCAAATAGAAAAATTATTGAATCCTCAAGAATTCGTAGTTTCTCACTTTCTTCTAATAAAATTACAGCCAACGGTTTAGTTGGGAGCAATGGCATTATAACCGGCAATAACAGTACCACACCCACCATCTTGCATAATCATCATATACAACAAGTGTTGGCCGCAGCTGCAGAAGATTCATCACAGTCCAGTTTGAATTTATCCTCATCTGGCTATCTGTCAGCTGGCAGTATTAATTCTAACATTGGAGGTCTAAATTTATCCACATCTGGTGGTGTGCTGAATGGTGTTAGTATGATGAACGGATCACCGCCAAGGGGAGGAAGTTTATTAGTTACCGGTAATCATTTGGATCATCCGATGTCGGGGGTGGCGTCTTCGGCACCAACATCCAGTGGAGTACATCAGTTGCATGGATCTATTGGTGGATGCAGTAGGCGAAGGACGATCAGTTCCAATAGCAATGGGTGAGTTTTTTTTAATTGTTTTACGCCATTGGGCTATATATATTTTATTAATAACGTCTTGTTGTGATTAAGAGTTGTAGTATACTCGTATACCTTGTGTGGTCATTTTAAATTATCTTCTCACAAAAAATGTTACCAAGAACTTGGCAGCACTTAAAAAAAAGTTTGTTTTAAAGAACAACAAACCACCAATAACTTTAGCGAAAAAGAAGTTGAAGTTGTTCAACTGAATTTAAAATAAAAAAATCCAAATCAAGCTCAAACCGTTGACAGCTAAGTAGCTGTCGAAGATCCGTGTTTTCTAATAAAACCATAACTTTTAATCACAACTAGTTTATGGATGACGATAGTTCCGTTTTTTCTCGTAGTAATTTGGTAAAGTAACGTAGTAACGTGTGTAAATAAATTTGCCAACTCGAAAAGAAAACTCAATAAATCCAGCATTCGAAATTTAGTTCCTCATGTACTTCTAGAGCTGGCACTCGGGAAGTTCACAATAAATTGGAAAAACATCGAAGAGCACAACTCAAAGAATGCTTTGAGCAGTTGAAAGGTCAGCTACAGCTTAAGGACGAGGAGCGAAAGAAAACCTCAAATTTGGCAATTCTTGGAGCTGCCTGGAAACACGTAATGGTAAGTTTAACAACTGAAAGATGAGCTGAAATTTATTTTAAGTCAATTTCTATTTACAGGCACTTAAGTTCAAAGAACAGGAGCTTGAGCAAAAAGTCGAACAATTGGCGAAGGAAAAAATCAATGCACAAAAGAAGATTGTTAGCCTAAAGCGTGAGCTCGGCTCCAAAGTTGAAAACATTGATTTTTCCAGTATTAACTCTGACATCGAACTCGGCAGCATTCCGATCGAACGGGGTAAGTTTAAAAAGCTAATATTTTTTATTTTTGGACCGTCATGTTAAGAAGCACTCACCTTTTGCAACCAATGGTCACTTAGTCGTATCGTATGGTATGACTTATAGCTATTGCAGTCGATGCTCAAAATGTCCCTGTTTATAAATTAGCAATCGATATACTTTACTTTAAAGTAAAGATGTTGCATATATAAAAATTGGAATGGAACAAAAACTTGCCGTTCATTTTTAGTAATTTCGATAACTTTTTACGCAGTCGCGTGGAAATATTATGACATCACATTTTTGGTTTCATATAAAGAGAACTCCAGTCACGCGCATTCACGGCAACCTTGAGACAGGCAAATTCTTTGCAACGTTTAGGAATAAGTTTTCTTTTAAACACAACGTGCGTAAAAATAAATTGATTTATGAAACTGAGGATCATGCAAATATATGCTTGAGTTCTAGTTCTTGATGAAAATGCCGGTTGCAAAACGCACATGGCCTTAGCAGTTGCTTAGCATTTTTTATTGACAAGGGGGCTTGTTGTATCTCTTCTCGAATTTGTAATCGTTGTGTGCTTCTGTTGGAAACTAATACACTATCATTTAAAATAAATTTACTTGGGCTAGATTGGCGAAATTGGTTCAAGATTTGAAATTAAAATCGACTGATCTTTTATCGCATGTTCGCAAAGAATTTTTATTTCGCGTGCGTCTGCTTAGGTATTTAAAATTTGAGTCCAGCTATAAATTTATGTATATATTTTTTTGTTGCAGTGACAGAAGGACTTAATGATTCAATTTCCCTCTCATCGGGCCGTGGCAGTATGCTGTACAGCTCATCTAGCTCTCTATCGAGTGGCAGTGGCGGCAATACAATGTCCTCACCACTAGGCGCTGGAGTAAGTTACCTTTGGGCAGTGTCTCTTTAACGAGGCGACACACACATGCTCAAAAGTCTCTACTCTCTCTCTCTTTCTCTGCTCTCAACTTTCGCAGATGCAAACAGCAATGCCAACTGCATTGTCACCTGTCATAACACAAACGACATCGTCTGCCTCTTCCTTTACGAGCTCGCCCAATAATAGTTCGCCGATATCGCCGAATATAATGATGATGATGAAGTCATCACCACCATTATCATCATCTTCATCAAATGCTACGCCATCATCTCTGTCCATGTCCTCCTCCTCAGCAGCAGCAGCAGCATCACCCACTGGGGGGTTAACAGTCACCATGCCATTGTCATTGACGGCGAAAAACATCTCAGCCACATCATTGACCCGTGGATCACCGACTCCATCGACTCCCTCGCCATCGCCGTCCTCATCGAGTGGTATCTCGTCATCGTCCTCGATTCATTCTTCATCACCGCCCATTGGTGGCGTTAAAGTTGTTCCAAACATTCCAGCAAATGGGGTGAAATTCAGTGCTGCCAGTGGCGGAGTGCTGACCAATGGTAATACATTTCATACATCTCCCGTTATAAATATCACATCACACAGTGAAAATAATGGCGGAATTTCATCGTCAAATAGCGGCTATAATGCTACTGCATCGGGGATGCCACTTAATATGAATGCCGCCATTGCTGCGAGCATTGTCTCCTCATGCTCCACATCGTCAGCGTCACCATTATTCTTCTCGTCGACATCTTTCAATTCAGCATCATCACCATCGTCAGTACCGACCATCACGACTGTCAGTCATAGCAAGGAATTTAATAGCAGCAGCGGAAGAAACGGCCTCACCCGAAAGACTCCTGCGAGTGACAACAATGACAATTCCCACTTCAGCAATTATCACCATCATCATCATCATCATCAGCAGCAGCACAAGCCGCTCGATGAAGGCGAACAACCGGCAAAGGTATTCAAGGTCTTCAACGGCATCGCGCTCGGATCAATGGATAAAGACAACAAGCTGGGCATGTCAACGACACCCCTTCAACTGTCTCAGGTCGTCGGTGGTGGCAGCCTGGTGGTTAGTCCATTTCTAACATCATCACACAACAGTGGCGGCGTTCGATTAGTCAACACAAATAGCTTAGCGACTATCGAACTGAGCTCTGGGCCATCAAATCAGTCCAGATGCAACGGAAGCCTACTTGGCCAGACATCATCCCCACCGAATACTGGAGGTGCACACCTACACAAGCTCTTAATGAGTGCTGTTAGTGCTGGCGGCGGTATTGGCGCAACCAATACTACCTCAAATGGTAACAGTGGCTCCTCGGCCTACGTATCGGCCGCCGAACTTGGCCGATTGCCTGGAGGTGCTGAACTAAATATCCTTCCCACCGCAACAAACGGCACAACCTCATTGTACAGAGGAAACGGCAAGTTGGCTTTTGCCAACAATGGTATTTTAATAAAGGGTGAGTTCACTTGACGTCCTCTTTTGCGTTGTTTCTCTAGTTGTGTTTTTGTTTTTCCTCTGACAGGAGCTGTCAATGATTCCAATTCATCGAATGCCGGTGGACGTGGTGTTCACATCGTCAACGCACCGGTTTCGCAATCATCTGGGCTGGCATCTATTGCTGTTTCACAAGGACAGCAGGGGAGCACTTTTGCCCAATTGATTGGCACCGCATCTCAGCTGGCTGGAAAGGTAAGCATGGACAACATTTTTATAAATTAAAAGTGACCTACTTGTTATCCCAATTTGAGAAGCTTGGAGGTTTTCATTTGAACTCTGGTCTTCTAACTCGAGAAAGATAACTGTCTGCGAGTTGTCACAAGACGAGCCTTGGCTGGAATTAAAGACTGGAAACAGAGTACCTACCAATTGCAGCGGGAACTTAATTTGTTCTCCTTTTAACGTCAAGGCCTGTTTCCGCCATCGACTGGTACGTAACTTCCCAACGGTCGTTAAACAGGGGTGTCAGCACATAACTTGATACAATCGAGTTCAGTCGATACAATCGAGCTCTGGCAGCACCTAATTTGTTTCAATCTATTACCCTCCATCGAGTATCCTCGATTGAGACAAATTAGGCGCTGCCAGAGCTCGATTGTATCGACTGAACTCGAATGTATCAAGTTACGTGCTGACACCCCAGGTCGACCTCTTCGATTAACGTCCGCTCTAAAATAATGCGTTGATGTGTGGAAAGACCTTCGGGCATTACTTTTTTCTGATTGCCGTTGATCTTAGGACTGAGCGATACTCCATTTCCCAAAAATAGACACATTTCGTCTAGCCCGCTGATGGTACCTGCCATGCAACGGATGTCGTTGCACTTACCATGATTTAGTCTCTAAGGCTCCATTAGATTTCATGTCTATCTACACTAACGGCACACCTTCTATTCCTGCTAGAATCAGGAGTATTGACACCAGAATATCCCCCTTTCACACTTCCTGGTTGCATTTCAAAAGATTCGGAAAGCTATTCAATGTGGAGGACTACATTATAAAAGCTTCCTCGACTCAAGCTGTTTTTCTAAAGTTTATTCAACTATCCATTGACAGGAATTTAATTAATTAAATATGAAAAGTCTTGTCATTCTTTCAGGTAAATATGTCAGTTGGTGGACAAAACTTACCATTACTTGGTTCCCAGTACCTCGGTTCAATGAAGCCGATGGTGATGGCTGTTTCAAATAATTCAAATCAACCCACCTTATCGTCATCGTCATCAATTGTTGTCCCGCCCACATCGACGTCATCGACCGCTATTGTAACAGGAACCACCAATGGCAATGCTTTATAAAATTTTATCAATTTTACACACTGTAACCTAAGCTAAGTAGTGAGTTTATTGTTTCAATTCCATTTTTTTTTCAACGGAATAAAATATATATAAATGAATGTATTATATTATGTGCTTAAACAGAACTAACCATGATCGACACACAAACACTCCCTCCTGTTTCATATTTCACTCAGAAGATCATACTTTATCCAAATGCATTTTTTTAACCATTTCTCCAACTACCACCGTGTCTCATCTTCATTGTTTCCAATCAAATCAGATGCATAAATATCTATATGTTTACAAAGAAGAAAACTAAATCATCAAATTTACATACGACGTGTGTTGTAACAAAAACTAATTTATATATGAAAACAAATTAATGAACAATCGTTGTTGTGAACACGCAAAATATTAAAAAAAATCCAAATATAGGAAGTGCATAAATATATAGATATGCAATGTATTTTCTCAAAACAAGAAAAAATAAAATAAACCTAACCCCTAAGAAAAAAAAAAACTATCACAAGTTGAAAAAGAAACAAAAAATCATGAAAAAAAAGAACAAAACTATAACTCTTAAGAATCAACTAGTTTTTAAAAATCAAATTAAATTTGTCTAAAGTGTATAAACAAAAACTCTCCTCCTCTACTCTTGGAACGAAAAACTATCTTTGTAAATATATTAATATTACAATCTACTAACACATATATATACGAAAATATATATTTTCTAAAAAAAGAAAAGAAAAAGAAAACAAACAAAAAAAATGCAATCCGGTGTAAGATAAACATGTTGTAAACAAATTTTTAACATCAACATTGAGCTGCGAACTAGGGTCTCAACTCAAGGCAAACAAAAAACACACATACACATATTAGTTGTTACATTGTTGTTATTATTATTATTAATTTTATTTCACTTTAGCTTTTATTGCTGTATATGTATAGAATTTTTTTTTTAAATTTATGATATGATTGAAATCTAGTTGCGCGCCTTAGAATTTTATTTCTAAGTTTAAAACAAAACCACTTTTTTTTTATTTCAAGAACTAAAACTATTGTGTAACATTTGTTTTTCTTTTAATTTATTTCTTTTTTGTTAAACTTTTAAATTAAATTATAAAAAAAAACGTGGGAAATTCAAAATTTGTTATCTAGGGTAATTTTGTATAGAAAAAAAGAAGAAAAAAATGTAACGAGAGAGAACATAATGTATTTTATAAGAAATAAATCATGTGAAGAAAAGAAACCAAATTAGGGAATGATTAAATAGAAATAGGAAAACTGCAGCAACTATGGGACGTATATGAGTGAGAGCAAGAAATGAGGGTTTGTTGTTGAAAGAGAAGTGTGTGCCTACCTTTGGGAAATGCTATCTTCGCGAAGTCATGCTATCAGAGCTCAACAGGCGGATCCAATTATCAAAACTTGAATTAGAAATGAGGGAATTTTTATTTATACCCATGTGTGGGAAAATCCATTTCAATTGTGTTCTTAATCTCCAACCGAAAACAAAAAGACATCTCGAGCCTGGAATCGGCATCAGCTGTGGAGTGAGTCAGTAACAGTAACACATACCAAACGTAAGAGTTTATTTAGGTTAGGTTCGCGGGCTGGCGAGGAGTAATCACACTCAGATTTACACTCGATCGGCTCCATGGTCCTGTTGACTGAGTCACTATCGTTTGTTTGTTCTTGCTGCTCAACTGCAGTCTAGTTTTGATAAGTATAAATTACAACTTGTGGTTTTCCCACTATACCGCCTCTGGCAAAGGTCTGACGATAATTCGAAAATACATTGTTGTCCTAAGGAAACGTCTGAACTGAATTCAGAACGAGCGGTTACTATTCGCCATAAAATTGTAGTTCCCACCCTTTTATTCGTCAAAAACAAGTGAAGTTTGAGTGTAATAAATTTTAAGTAAATCGCATTCACGTAGTTAAAACACATTGGAAAACAACATTTTTATAAAAACCAAATTGAATAGAAAGTGGCGCCCAACGAGAGTCCGTACTATTGTTAGCTAATATATTTCAATCTGTATATTCCTACTGCCTTAAGACATATCATTGTAGTGCACATAGTTCAGCTGAGTGTCACTTCGAGTTACACTACATACACAATTTTATTCCAAGCCTAGTTCGAAAAGAAATTTATATCTTAACCTTAATTAATACAATTGGGCGTCACAGCGTTCATAGTTTTGCAAAGACAAATAAATTAATGGAATAGGATAGTTGATATTTGCTTTAAAGTCTTATAGAACCTTCAATTTATGACCTATCCGATCCAATGAACTGGAAACTGTTGCGATCAGAAATAGAGCGAAAGCAATGCCATGGTGGCTAACATAAATTTGCTCTTTTCACGGATAAAAAGATTTACACTATAATCGATGACTACAAAATAGGGTCGAAGCGCATTATTTGTAAACGAGAAACACGTGACTAGATATAGCTCGTTAATGGATGCGGCGATTATGACGCTATTTTTTTTCGGGAATTCATAAAAGTAAAAATCTCAAAATTCGTCTGCTTAGTTATAACACTCCTCTCCGAACTTTTTAACCCCCACTGGGAATAATATTTCCTCCGGAATGTTATCTATTCAGCAATCTGATTTTCATTAAAATTTATTAACGATTCCCGTGTTTACATGATTGAATGATAGCAAACGAGAATCTTTCTACAAATCCTTTAGCAAAGGACACACTCAACCACAACTGAGTTATTTCTAAACCAAACTTAGACCTCTCCTCCGTCTTTCAAAAAAAAAAAACGTAAAAAAAATTCGAAGTAATTTTAATCAAAGTAAAGCTAAGATAAATATAACGAAAAGATATCCTCCCTCCTTTAAGAATAAATTAGATGTAAACAAAAAACAAATTTAATTTTCTATTTTGCATTTGCTTCTTTCGTACAAAATGTGGCTTGAAAAAAAAAAAAAACCAATGCTACAAAGAGAAAACGAATTAAAACAAAAAAAAAATGTCTGTGCAATGTACACTTTGTATATTTTCTTAAGCAACAAAAAATACAAATAAAACGAAATTGAATAAATGTACTGTATAATTATAAATAAATAATACAAAAAAGGAAAACTAAATATTACCATATGAATGTCTGTAGATACAACAAAAATAATGTGAACTATATATACATAAATATAATATAAATGTGTTTCAATTTGCATCAGAATTAAACTATGTAATTATAAATATTAAAGAAAAACAAAACTTTGTGCAAATATTTTGCAAAGTACACACACATACACACAGAGAAGAATATTTTTAAGTAAAAACAAAAAGAAGTTCTTTTGATTTTTAATTTTGTAATATTAATTTAATTTATTATTTTGTAGTAAAAAGTAAAAAAGAAACACAACAAAAATCAGAAAAGTGGAAGCAAGAAACATAACAACAACAAAAATGTTTATATTACTATACTTTATGCATATAAATAGTTACAATATACAATATAGACTTTTATTTTTAAAAAATAAAAAAAATATTTATTTACGAAAAAAGGAGTAAGAGAGAGTTTTATTTTTTACTGATGGAACCTTTAGGCCAATATCAAACGAGCTGCTTTTGCTCGCTAGCTTTTGGTCCCGCGTCGGAAAAGTCAGTTTTCTGTAAAATTTGTGGGTTGGCGGGAAATGTTGATCGTGTTACATATCCCTATTGAGGTATCCGTTCGGAAAAAATTTCGATGCGAAAATCAAATCTGCGGAACTCAAATTTCGAAGTTCGAGGTTTCCATATAAACGCATTCATTTCACATTAAAATATTCCGCAGCAATTAGTTGTCGGAGAGCTTCGGAAAAATATGTGCCGTGGAGGTGGAACTGTCGAAAGTAAGTGGCTTAACGCTGTCCCACGCAATGCGACATATGTCATCGGAGGATTTATCCGAAAGTTGTATCGGAACGGATATCTCTCGATTTCGTACAAATCGGAGAAATTCCGTTCCGAACGGGTACTTCGATAAGGGTGATTGGAAATCTTTCCTAATAAAGCGGGATCTCACTAAGCAGTAGTTCCGAACTTAGATGGAACGAAAAGCTGATAAGGCCATGAAGTATTTTAGCATATTGTGATCTGTTGTATCTCAATCATTTTGAAATTCGTGAAGTTTTACTTATATTCCCTAGCTTGGAATAGGGAATAATACAATGTATATGTTAAGCTCCTCGCACTTAAAATACATCCAATATAACATCCTTTTGGCATTTTCTATTTTCCCCGATAATTTATTCAGCTCACAAATAAAGTGGGATCTTGCATTGCTTAGTTTTCAAAATATTTTCCAAATGCAATGTGGATATGCTTTCAACATTTAAAAACTCTATTTAATAAAAATGCTACTTAATTGTACCAGAAAGTGTAAGTCTCTTATTAATCTAGTACATTGTGATTTTTAAAAATTAAGCTATCCTAAATGCAACCATTCGAAAAATAAAATCGAACAGTCCAACCAAATGACAGATCGAAGAATTCAAATGTTTCAAATTGAAAAAATTAAAGTCAAATTGATGCGGGCTAGAGATATTATTATAACATTTTATTTCTTATAATAATAATCAGTGATATAAAGTCATCGCGGTAGGTAGGTTTTGACTTTTAACCACAAATTTCTGCCAGCATCAGTACAAAAGAACTATGCAGAGGCCGCGGCGCACTACGGAATATGAAACCCCATCAACGGCTGCCCGCCAGTCAAGGTAGAAAGAAATTACTTTATAAAAAGTCGTCTACAAGTTTGTATTTTCCAGACCGAGTCGTCTGCAACAACCTCTACGACGGCCATCGAATCAACGCAGTTCCTCGGCAGAACCAGTCAACTCACTTGGTGGGAATTATCTTGCGGTGCCATCCTCTACGATTAAACTGCGAAGAAGCAGTAGCGTCAGCAATGCACGCACCCCACAAAGGACGCCAACACACATCACGCCTTCTAAAGGGCCGCAATTTACGGGCGAAAAACAACGACCCCCTGTTAACGATAAACGCTGGATTCAGGAACAAGCCGCAAAAATCACGGAATATCTGCAGTCAGTCGATGTGGGTGTTAATATGGACTTCTTGCATCGAGGTGGCCTCAAAACAATGTCCATCAAGCAGTTTATTGCTCTGGTCAACTATTTTCTTAAGTTCCTTGCTGGAAATAAGTTCGCAGTTGGCTCCAATCACGTCGAGAGTATCTCGAAGATTCTCAGTCAAATTGATTACCCATATACAGTGAATAAATCGTGGCTGAAGACTCCAACAGCGCCACATGCGTTTGGTAACACCGTAATGCTGTTTTCTTTCTTCATGGAATTCATTCCACCGGCCGATAATCTAGATTCGTTTAAGAAAAGTTATTTAATTATGAGTGAGGAATTTCCGGATATAGACTTTGCTTTCAAGTTGTCTACCATGGCTGAGGAGGGTTTCGCTATGTGGAACAATCAAAAAAATGATGAGTTCGAAAAGTTGCAACGACTCGCAGTAAATGAACTAATTTACAAAAAGGTTTCAATCGCCGGTTGTGACGCGTTCGACAAAGAGATGAATCGACTGAATGCAGAACTCGATAGGATCAACAGCAAA
The DNA here is from genome assembly GCA_951230905.1 of Cheilosia variabilis. Lineage (NCBI taxonomy): Eukaryota > Metazoa > Arthropoda > Insecta > Diptera > Syrphidae > Cheilosia > Cheilosia variabilis. Next base: position 65,803,955 of record OX579677.1, read on the forward strand.
AAGCCTGTTGTAGACAACGAAGACGAATATTTTCGCATGGAGAATGAATTGAAGACGAATCAGACGCAGATCGCGAAATTGCATAAGTTGCGACAGAAAAATCAGAAAATCCTCAAGAATCTCGTTCGGCAAATAGATGCACAACTCGAGCTGATCACAAAGATGAAGTCACGGGTCGATGAACTGCGAAATGTTGTCGAAACTCAGGAGGTTTCAATCGAAAAGCGCAACGAGCTTATCGAAGAAGTCGGCCAGATGCAGTACATTCTTGAGACGAAGAAGAAGTCTGTGTGTGATCTCCAAGAGATGGATCATCCGAATCAGATTCTGCTCTCAAGACACATCAAGCAGCTGACTGAGAAAATCGCCAAATTCAACAGCTACGTTCGACAGATCATGCTGGACTTTGAAGATCTCGACGTGGACATTGAGAGTCTTTGCTTGCACCAGAACTCGAAAGTAAAGTTAGAGGACCAAATTAATGAAATCGCTGTTTTCCTGCAAAAATTGCAGAAAGAAATCACTAGCCGAATGGAAAAGCTATTGAAGCAGAATGAAGCTTTTGAGACGCAAATCAAATTGATCTCCTACGAAATTGCCGAGTGGATTGAGCCCAAAACTAAGGAGCTATTGGAAAATATCAAAGAGCAGCAAAGAAGTGTTGATGAACTGGATCGAGAGATCGTTGCAGTGAAAAACTACGTAACCAATCGTGTGGATGAGTTTGCCCAGAAGGTGGACCAGACCAACGCATTAGTGGATTCGTTAAAAAAGTCAATCGAAAAGAATCGCGAGGATCTGGTAAATACGCGAAAAGAAAACGAAGCAATGATGATGGTGGTGAAGGAGCGTTTTGAAGAATCATTTACTATTAGGGACAAACAGTTAAAGCGTTTCCAAGAAGCACTCCAGCAGCTGCGTAAAAAGTGCGCCGATGCTCAAGCACTGATGAAATAGCAAATAAGTGTCTCTTGTTACGTTATGTATGTTTATTTTTTTTTATAAATAAAGACTCAATAGCTGCTATTGGGTAAATTAAATCTCTCTATCTATCTGTTTCCTTGATTTTAACAGGTGGTACGAGCACCTGATAGCGCTTTGTTTCAATAGATGGTTGTAGGTTTTCTTTCTGATACTCCCCCGCACTAGTGAGAACTCTGTATTGTTTGTCGATGGAGTTTGGTAAGCGATAACGATCCTGGTTGAGTAAGACACTCCTCCTGGTCTCACCTTGTTTCGCTTTTAATATATATGTCCTCTGATCGGGTAAACTCATCAATATGGGATAACAGCTCGGACGACGTCGCCAAGATTCTGCGTACGTTAACGAATTGCAGCTCCCGGTAAACCAAATATTCAGGGTAGTCTGCACATTTTATTTTACCTACAAAGATATCCTTGAATGAATATATAGCGACAGTCACACTTTGCGAAACAGACCTAACCTACAAATTTGGTAGTCCATCGTTGCATCTGCATGAATCCCATTCATGCTTTAAATCAAATGAGACAAAAACAAAAACAAATTTTTCTTCATTTTAATATTTGTGTATTTATTTCATTTTTAATATTTTATTAGTTATATGAATTAAATACAATTAATAAATAATATTTAAAATTTATCATAATATTTGCATACAGCTTAGTTTCTTTTTTCATTCATATGTAGTTCAAAATCCTTCCAACCAAGTTTTGTTAGTAACAAAAAACTATTTAACGTGAAAACTAATGCTTCTAAAAAATGTATAGTTCTCTCAAAACGAAAAATACATATTTAAGTCAAATTCCGCTGATACGACGCGTATGTATAAATTTAATACTTGTATCTCACCATACTAAATTTTTGTTGGTAGGTATATTAATTTTGAAAACATGTTATAAGAATAATTTGCGACATTTTCTTTCAATTTAAATAAAAAATAATAAAATGTTACTAAAGATAATAATTATTCTTTTCATATTTGTGCAAAAGCTTTCACATTGACAATTTAAAAGAGTATCGTGACAGATAGAGATTTTTACTTTAAAGATGCAGGACTTCCGGATATAAGCATTAAGTACTCGTACTGATGAACAGCTGCATAGACTAAGCGACACTTGAATAAATTATCTGTTCGTTTAGATACTAAGAAGTGTACAGTTTTATAATATTTGCAACAATTTGAATCAAATTTTCACATGCGAAAGCTTTTTTTCTGTAAAAAAAAAGGACGAAAGAAACTTAATAACTTAATACAGAAACACAGTGAACGTTTTTTATTTCAATCTTCTAGATTATTCATTAAATGGATTAAAGCAAATGCTTAATTAAAACGAACAAAACGAGATTTATAAAAAATAAATATTCTTTTTTTTTTTGTTGAAAGGGAACAAAAACTATAAAAGCGATGAATCTCAAGTCTTCTGTAACCTGTGTTTGTTGTTTTAAGGAGCATACAAAAAAATTCATGGACCCTGTCTCTAAACCTCGTTCTCAGTCCCTCTGTAGGCTTGATTCGACTTAATCTAATCATTGTGATTCATTTTGAGCTCATTCAACGTTGCACTGAATCTCGACCATTCATCCCGTGTTGGTTGTGCCACGTGTTCGGCGACATCGTAAACATACAATTTGCCAGAATCATCGCCGATTGTCAAATGGAGCCCCGAAGGGGTCCATGAGACACGGTTCAACGCTGGAGCACCTTCAACCACCACCGATGCCGAGGGCACTTCGGTATCCTGATTTAGATTCCATAAATCAAGGCGACCGCTGCCGTCGACAGAAGCGAACAAGGCGGGATGAATTGGAGACCATGCAACATCCATTACGTAGTCCGAGTTGTCTTCGAAGGAATAGAGTGGTTTTGTGTCCTAGTTGCGAAATAAAAACATGATATATAGTTGTGTCAAACGCACAAATTACCGTCAATGCAGTTACCTTAAGACTCCACAACTTGATCGTCCAATCAATGGATGACGTCAGGAACAAATCACCAAAATCTGGTGTAGATTGATTGGGATGAGTCGAGATCCCGGTCACCGGACCCAAATGCCTTTCGTATACCTCGGACACACCCGAACGAATTCCGTGGCGGTAAGCTGCAAGCAAACAGATATAGAAACTGCCACAAGTGTAAGGGTTGGACCCTACCAGAATAGACGTTGCCGTCTTCACTGCCCATTACCAGATTGTTGATCTCATTCGATGGGAAGGACATGCAAGTGATAGCGATTGGCTTTGACTGCCGCTGCTGCAATTCCAGTGTGTCTTGCGGCATCGACAGCATGTCCAGACTCCAGGAGCACAGCTTACCATCGGATGAGATTGATATCACATTGTGCGCATTCTGTGTGCCAACCATTTGCAAACAATACACTGGATGTGTGTGCGCCGTTGCACTCAGCGGTGTCCGCTGAATGGGCGTGCGCTTCTGCACTCGATTATCCCAGAGAACAATCTGACCAGAATAGGTCCCGCCCAAAATTAGGTTCTGATTGAATTTTGCAAAACATGTTGACATCACGGCACTCTGACAATGGAATACATCTTCGGGTGTTTGTTTCTTGTATTTCGTGTTCCAGACCATGACAACACCATCGGGTTCGTTGGGACTCTCCTAAACGAATACTTCTTTCATTACTGATCAAGGCTTTAAGATTAAGGTGAAACAAACCTCATTATTGTGATACGATGCCACAACTAGCTCGGGAAAATGTGTAGACCAATCCATCGAAGTGATGCACCGATTCTTCGACCATCGATCCTCGTAGAAAGCACGATTCATAGACAATCGGGCGTGTGTCCTTTCATCGTTGGTCTCCTCGTTGTCACCACCACCAATGTAGTCCGTGTAGATATCCACATTTTCGGACAGCGCCCTCTCGACAACGCGCCCAGCACGCAGTACAAACCTCTGAAAGTCCTCCGACAAGATTATCATCTGTTTCTGTTCCTCAGACAGTTCCCTAACTGAAAATTTTAAACGAATAAAATTCAAAATCCAATCTCATATTATGATCGCTGGTCTTACTCTCTTTCTTCTCTTCGTGTTCCTTTTTGTGTTCAAGGGGCGTTATGGCTGGTGCTACTTCCTTCACAGTTGGCAGCCCATGCGGCAGTATCCCTGGTGGTAACTTGGAATGAAAGCCATGATCGATGTGTGGCAGCGAGCTCTCTTCGTCATCTCCTTGGGCATCATATGTAAGCACTGTTTAATGTATAAAACTAACACAGCTAGAGGAACATGACAATCGACAAAACAGGAACAAATTCTACGATTTTTTTTCTGTTTTCAGCTTCTAGGTTAAGTTAAGTTTAAATTTTCTTTTAAATCTAAAATGTAAGTTCGCATCGCATCGCTTTAGATATTTATAAAAAAAACATAAATAAATTCTTCTCAAGATTTATATATACATTTGGAGAAACTTCTTTGCATTTTATTTGTTGTGGTTTATAGCTAGGCAAGTCAAAAACAACAGTACAATATTAAAAAAGCAAAACAGGGCTACAAAAGTGCAAAGTGAATGCAAAGGCAAACGTGAAGCTCAAGCGGGATGTGTGAAAAGCTATTTACGAATAGAAAACTATAGCCTGCTGATTGCAACCGCTATAATGATTCATCCAATCAAATGTTCTCCAATATTTGGACTGTTAAATTAAAGATAAATAGACTATGAACAAAATGTAAAAAAAACTTCCAAGTCAACTTTTGGAAAATAAAATGATGCCGTCAGCAACTTTTTGGTAACTCTCGCATTTACGTCTGTGCCTTGATTTTGTACGGATTTTCCCACAATTTCGGTTGCGGAAAGGGTTCACGTATAATCGGATTCTCTAAATGTGTGAGTGACGTCGGAAACTGACAACTTCCATCTATTTACAGCCTATATTGTATTACGAGCGTAAAACTAAAACTAAAATTTATAACATTTCTCTAACATTCAGGCAAATTACTGCAAAATTCTGAAAAGTAGCAAAAGAAAAGAGCGATGAAAGAAAAAAGTGCCATTTCTAAGGCTACTCTGCAAATTTAGAATTTTCGCTCGATATTTGACAAGTATTTGCTCGCTTAACGCTATAACAGTTTTGTGATAGGCAACTGCATCACATTTTAAATGTATTTATTTGGAAAACTGTTTTTGCAACGTGCCACCTCCAACTAAAGAAGAAGCAACAAATTGAATCATTGCCCTCGAAAAAAGCACCAAATTGTCGCACATAGGTCACACTGGTCACAGCGCGCGGCTAGCTCACACATTCAAATCCAATTCAGAACGTTTCCTAGCGACATTGCAGAGAAAACCGCACAAAATCGAGGCACGTCCCGCAATTTCAGAGCCAATAAAGCTAAATGTCATAGTTCTGTCAGCGGAACAGCATTTTCTTACCGCGGTTCAAAATAACCAAAAAGTACTAGATATCCTTAAATCACGAATACCAACGATACAAAATATGAAGTCGTGTATACCTTTCGTAGGTATATTGAAAACCAATAACAAGAAATTTGAAATCATGTGCAGTCAGTCACAAATTGGCTTTTTGAAAGGTTTGACCACCACCTGTCACTTTTAAGAAACTAGTCCAAACAAATTTCTTGAACTATAATGTGCAGGCATTTTTACGAAGGGAAAGTGTGGCTTAACTTATCTATTCGAAGGAGTCTATAGCGTAGGTGGTTCTTTGCCAAATTTGGATGAAAATTAGGTATGTGCCAAGGAAGTTGAAGTGTGGCGTTCTTCGTGCTGAGCTGACGACAACGACTATTATACACTCCGGGCTCGATTTCCATCTAGTCTTTTAATTTTTACTAGATTCCGCCCAGTGGTAGAAATTGTACCATTGTACAGGCTCGACATCCCTTTGCTTTTTTAAGCTCCAGGAACGCAAATGAGAGTGAAACAGTATTTCGTTTTCTTTGCGAGTGTCCGGCTTAAGCTTAAAGTAGACATAGCGCACTGGGTTAATCATTCATTGATAACATCTCAGACTTTGAAGCTCCATTACGCTCAAATGAATGCAGAAGCACATTTTTTCCGACTCATGTAACTGATGAAAAGGAATCGACTTGAAGGCATTCAAATGGCAAACAAATATTTTACTATGCTAACAATAGTGGTCAAAATTAGAAAAAAAAATTTAAGGCACAATGCACATTTGCGATCGCATATTTCGATAAAAAAATAAAACACCGCATTTCTTGTGAAAAATTTGCGACTTTTACCGATGCAACTCTGCACCGTTCCCAAAATAAAAATATTGTACAAAAAACGAATGAAATTGAATATGGAACAAAAAAACAAAAAAGAATCACATGATCGTATTGCATGCAACATCTAAAAATTGTAAAACAAACTCAAGCTCTTTATAATACATACAGGTCCCTTCAACCTACCTCCTAAGCTCAACGGAAAACTTTTGTAGAAAAATATCTCAACAAACAGCACGCGGATGCAGTCAAATATTAAATATTACAGCCGTTAATCGTATGTGTTGTGTAGTAGTTAGTCACCTTTAGTTAAATGTGCAAAATGGTTTTAAAGTATAAGTAGCTGTGAAATTGATTCAAACTTGATTAGATACAAAAAATGTGTTGGATTGAAAATGAAAATTTAGCTGGTTGGTCATTTGATTAAATTATTCTATACTATACCCACGCACACAAAATGAAGGTCAAAACTATTTTTGTTTTTGTTTTGGTGAGCTTGTACATACATCTATGCAGTTATCTCTTGTATATGCCATTATGAAAGAGAATATTAGTTAGCACAATAAATTTGGTTTTAAGTTGATTTTGTTTTTCTGTACAATAAGTTCACAAACAAAAAAGAGATAAATCAGTGAGAAGCTTTGTTTTCTTTTTTTTTGTACAAAATAAAAGAAGAAAGGTTATAAAAATGAAACTTGCGATGTGAAGTACATGTATTAATTTAAAATAAAAACATATGTATAAACATAAAATCATACAGTATATAATTAAAATTAAATTAATATTAACAGTATCTTAAATTAAAAAAAAAGGAGAAGAAAAAATGGAACGTGTGCACTTGTCAACTGATTTTGTATATTTCTCCACCCAATTATATAAGATTTTAATTTTATTTTGAATTTGTAAAAAAATTCGTTGCTTTTGTTAAATAATAGTTTATGGAATATATTTTTATTCAATTAAATTTAAGCTGCTCTTGTGATTGCAGACAATTCTCGTTTTAATGATTGGCCACACATAAGCACCACCGACATATGAACACAAAATAGGTAACGTTCAGATTTGTAGTTTATTTTTTGTTTTTATTTAAATGTTGCTGTTTTTTTGAGTGAAACAAATAAAACAAAACAAAAACGAACAAAAAAAAAAATTATATGTAGTAGGAAAACGAAAAAAATAAATGTTTTAAATGATTTAATGAAAGCTTCTCGACTTGGGGGAAAGAAAGAAAGAGAGAGAGAGATATTGAACATTTCTAGTAATAACCGTATTCCTTAGGAGAAGGTTTAATGCATTTGAAGTTCACAAAACGTTGGATTGGTATTGCTTTTAGTTGTGAGGCTGAGGAAACTATTGGTTTTTGAGTCCTTTTTTTAAGTGTGGTTATAAAAGAACAAAGTAAAGCAAGGACGTTTGGATGTTGATCAATCAGTTGCAGATGATTTTTCTTACATCAGTTGAAACATTGGAGATCCTGTCCGCTGTCCCACTGTGACATTTCATGTACCTAATTCGATTAAGCGCTGTTTAGGTAGGGTAAGACCGCCGAAATCCATTGCGATGCTCTAGGGGTTATGACTACCATCTAGAGCCTATAAAAACCTGCGAATTTTTAGACCATTACTTTGTGAACTTTTGGCAAGCCATACAGCGGAGCGTCTGTAAACCTACTCATGTATAGGCCATACCTGTAAACGCCTTGCTCTGCCAAAAAAGAAGAAGAAAAGAATAAGAACGTTCTTAATCTTGGGGAATATATTTGGATAATGCGACACCGAAGGTAGCTGGCGTTTATAGAGAGCACATAATAAAATTGCCCGCCAACGCCAATATCCACTTTAGATCTATTCATGCATATGGGTCGACTGGTAATTGGGAAAATAAGCAAAATCTGGACAGTATTGTCCTTATATTTATGCGTGTCCCGTCAGACCGGGTTTATAACTGCTGGTTTGGTATAGGCGATAGGTATGGCAACGTTTTGAATGAGAGAGTCAAGAGATTTCAGCTAGTGTGCTACCAATGTCGGCTACTCTTTCAATCCTTGTTATAGTTTTAGTTTTACATGTTGATTGGCATACCAGTACCATTCGAACCGTCATCGTGTAGATTGATAATTTGAGGCGAGGCGATTTTGCCAAAACGTCTTTTGCAGAGGGGCTCTGCTTAATCCAAATTAATACATTTAAATTAATGGTAGGAAAGTAAGATTCAAATTCGGTATAAACTTAATTCAAAACTCTTCGATGAAGCTGACGATCGTAAATGTCTAATCTCAGCAAAGCAAAGTAAAGTAGAATCTTCAGAATGTAATTACAATAATTAACACTTCCAAGGTATTTATCCAAAGTAGAAGTGGCTTGACAGCAGCATTTCATGTTGGAACCTTTTTGGTGCTGTGTTCAAGAAGTTTATAGTAAACCGATTTCAACGCCATTGGACACATTCTCAGAACTGGCTGACTTGATGTGCCTCGGTTTGGTTGGCCTATTTGACTGATGAACACCTTTTTCAGTTAACTGAAAATAACTAGATTTTTGAATCTGCCCATTTACTTAATTCAGCGGAAGGGAACTAGGACGTTAAATCAAACTTAAAGCAGAGACACACAACAAAGTGACTGCAACTGTCTTTTATGTCCTTTGTTTGCTCGCAGAGCAATTGTTATGTTCGTTTGGTGCAAAAAAAAGCAATCTTTTTCAGATTTCAGACCACTCTGGATTTGTTCTCATGGCGTTTTCGATTGAAGAAAAGAATTGCCCTTTCTATGAAAAGAGCAAATCTAGAAGTGCTCTTTCGATGTATTCTATGTTTCATTGAAAAAAAGAAGTGCACTTCCAGGTCAATTCTTAACACGACAGAAGTGTCCGGAATATTTTTAGAGAATTGCCCTGAACTCACCAACACATACTAACAAAATGTCAGATTGAAGTGTTTGTTGTGTTATTAGAAACAAATTTTTCGCTATGTGATCCGAAAATATACAATTATGCGTGCAAAATGTAAACTTAAATTGAAATATATTGATTTGGCTGTATTTATTACTGCAGACAACAAAAAAAAATAGCAACAGAAAACCAAATCTCTCATATGGTGTCTACCATTATTACAAAAGTGCTCCAACGAATTTCATTGAAAAGAGCAATTCCGTCGGATCTTCAATCGAAAACGCCATCAGTTTTGCTTCAGATTTACCAATACAAGTACGTTTCAGTTTGACAACTAGTGGAGTTTGTTTTCATTTTCGTGACATTTTTCAACTGAAAAGAAACGAATTGCATCGGGTTGATCTATTTTTTGTTAATTATTTATGTACAAATGTTTAGAAATCAATCTGGGCGAGCATTTTGAATGTTTACATATAAAATTTAACCAGTGAATGGAAAACGCTTAGAAAAGTGTCGAAGACTACACAAATATTCCTATCGCATGAATGTCAACACAAATAAGAGCAAGTTAGGTTTTTATGTTCGATTAGACACACAAAATCTGAAATCTGAGAGCGAATCTGAAGAAGCCCAATCGAAAACCACATTAAAGTAATCTTCTACTTTACTTTATTCTGCTCAGATTGGTATTCAATAAGACAGCATTTCGACGTCCGTACATTCTAATTCCTAGAACACGTTTAAGGCAAGTTCACCTCAGCCATTTTAATTTTGAAAAGTTATATATAACGGCGGAACGTATTTTTTGTCGTTGAGGCATTTTGAGTGTATGAATTTTATTTTCTCTCGAAAAAAAACATTTACTAAATGAGCTCCCCACACAATCCTATCAAATCGGACTTTCTGTATCTATACATTTATAAAAATGATAAAAATTACTTCCGGTATTTTATTGAAAATGCTACCCATCGCAATTTTCTAATTTTATCCTAGCACCAATTGTTTTGTTTTGTTTTGTGGTATGAAAAGCGATAATTGTTCAAGTTCAGCTTTAGATGAGAATACAATGAAATAACCTGTCACCATTAGAAGTTAATGCTGTATACAATTTACTTTACGGTTTAACAACTAATAAGAAAAAAAAAAAAACAAAGTTATCATGAGTGTTTCCTTATTCTTTTTACAAAATGTATCAATCGATCCACCAAAACAATGATATCCCCCAAGAAATATAATTGCTTAAAATGAGTTGTGAGCTGTCGTTAGGCATTTTATTATTAAAAGTGATCTGAAGCCAAAAATATACTATATGATATTTTCAATTGAATATTTTAAATATTGTTAGCGCAAAAACACAGAAACATGCAATAATTACTATTTATATTGTTTATTATAGGTTTTGTTTTTGTTTTTAGATGGAGAAAAGTAAAATATTTGCTACTATTTAAATTTATTTTGATAATAACTGGAAACAACAATCAGGCAACAACAAAATACAATGCAAGTTCTACAGTAGGATAACACTCTATTGGTTATATATAGCTGATTTTTGTTGAAATAATTTCGTTTGTGTGTTTCTTTTTTTTTTTAAATAAACTCTGTTGTATCTGTAGAATTAGGAAGATAACGCAAACGCGATTTAAATTCTTTCTAGTTCCTATTTTGCTTCATGTCGATCCCGTTAACTGTCGATATAACGCACAGATACCTACCTGTGAACTCATCCTCCCACTCTAAACCTGGATTAAGATTGTATTCATCTTGAAATAGAAAAGAATTTGGTTTTTGTTCACGTTTTATCCATTTGCAAAAATATTATAGCGATGTACTGAATTTTTTTTTTGTTCTTTTTGATTCATTATGTTGACCAAGTTTTAGGAGTTGGGATAACAAAATAATTTAAAAACAAATAAAACTGGATGAGAAGGTTTGCATTTATTAGATGAATTCATTTATGAAATATACCCAAGAGTTGGAGTTAAGTTCAAGCTAACATAAGGGGAGGTCCAAAAGGAGCGAGTGTTATTCCGAAATGTAAACGGAACAATTTTGCCAAAGTGAAGAATGCAGTGCCTTGTGTGCGTTAATGTTGGACACGACACGTTTTGTATGATAAGAGGAATAGAGCTGCAGGTGACCGCTTCGCATTGACCGTTAAACTGAAATTGCAGACATTTTCAGGTAGTCCAAAGTTGAAGATTGTGCACATTTGTGGTCTGAATTTTATATAAAAATAATATTTGAGAACTTTATCTGCGAATAATCTTCGGTTCTGTTAAAACTGAGTGGAGTTGAAGAAGAGATTTACGATCGAAACGAATATGAGTCTAGAGTATGTCTAAAGCCAATGTGCGATTTAATTGGAATCATATGTATGTTGTGACCATGAAAGGGTTAGCTGCACATTTCATTTGTGTAGCACATGTTTGATAGGACGACAGTACCGAACGAGGGGTACATGGTGGAAAAGATATCTAAAAGGTTAAGTCTCATAACCATCCCAAGCATAACTGACGTGAAAACTAACTCATAGCACAATCAAATCACTTCGTGATTTTACTTCACTTTTCCTGAGTATTTGTAAGCATTGGTACACACATTATAATTGACAATTTTCCACAGGAAATCCATTATCCATTATATAGAGACTCCTCACAAAGCATGCTTTAAATTTGGTAGCTCCTCGACCTCCCCTTGTTGTTATGTTTAGCACAAGATGTTACACAAAACATGATGTGTTTGTTTTTCTTTTTTGTAAATGCTTGCCAACCTCTCCAACAAAAACGTGAATTAAAATTAGGAAAGAAAACCTTTGAATTTAGTTGAAATAATAAAATGGAATTTATGATAATGACGCAGCATTTGTATGAACCATCAAATTTTGTAAAATATGTTTAGGAAAATCGCCTCTTATTCGGAGGCACTTGGAAACACCAATAAAAAATAAACTAATATTCATTTTATGTTTGCTGTAAAATCATATACATATAAAAAAAACATGGGTGGAGAAATAAAATTATCTAATCGAATAAAAAAAAAAAAAAAAAAAACACCTGAGAAATTATAATTAAATTAGTTTACAAAACAGAAAATTGCTTACATCTACTATACGAACAGAAAATTCTAAACATAAATGTACGAAATAACAAAACTCCACATTGTTCAAATCATATTTTGGAAATAACATTAAACTATTTAGATTCCTTACAAGAAAATAAAATACAACAACTAAACAAAACTCAACTCACCGTAATAGTCCGATGCGTGGGCTAAAATTAAACAAAAGAAAATTACAAAAACTCACATTAGCACTCGTAGGTAATTCGAAAAGCTGGCACTTTGTGTTAGAAAGTTAGAAATATTTATATGCTTAAGTCTAAAGTAACCTCGGTTGCTACCCCATTTACACACTCTCACACGAAACTAGAAGTGGCTACACTCGCAGAAAATGCACACTTAGTAGCAGCAGCAACCGTGGTATAAATTTGTGTTAGGGGATTTCTTTTTTATAATTTAGACTAAAGTTATATAATTTTTTTTAAGTTTATGTGAGATATAGTGATTTTATTTTAAAAGAAGTACCTTTGCGGGGTCTCCACCAATCCTCCATATATCCTGACAGAGGTGAGGAATGGCAAGAAAGAACTGTATTTGTTATTTAATTTCACTACGAATTACTATTTTTTTTTTTTTTTTTTTTCATAAATAATAAGTTTTTCTTTTAGGAATGAATAGGTATACTGTGTGTGTATAGAACAAACGCTTAGTTTTATTTTCTAAAATAGTAGCCAGGTTTGAGGGCAGTTGATGTTAGGGGTGATGATCGACTTTAAGCATTTTTTTTGCTGGTGCTAATAAATATTTTTAGCATGCTGAAAACGTGCAGCAATTCTAAACATTAGTCAAACAATCTACGTCCAATTAAACTATCGTGCAACTGGTGTAGGGTTGTTAAATCAAGAATAAAGTGTATCTGGATTAAAAGTGCATTAAATATAAAAGGAAAGTTCGTGACAAACGACTTTTTAAGTGCACTGTACTGTTTGTTCCAAGGTGGGTTTAATTCCTCTATTGTTATTTTTTTTATTTTATTAGCAATTGCTTCCAAGCAAATTGTTATTTGCGTTTACATTAGTGACACCCCTACAAAACTATGTTTCACGTTCCTTGGAAATATCGAAATTCCATTTGATGTTTAGCAGTTGATGAGTGCATAAACTGATTAAAAATTGTAAGACAGTCAAAAACATGCTTGAGTAATAATCCGTTTATAAGGAGCATCGCAAATGGTATTTCGCAACTATTAGTACTGATTGGCATGAGCTTGGTAATATATTTGCATCTTTGCTATGTTCGGAACTTGTGTCGAGTAAAGCCCGAATACTTTCTGTGAAATGTAAGCAAAACTGCTGTAATATTGAAAGCAATGAAATAGATGAATTCAATCTGTGAAATCGGCCTAGATAACTTAAAACGAGAAATTTACAATCAAACTTGTTATATATACTGGTAGGTTGTACACATTGTGTTATAAGTAAATATAGCTAATAAGCAATAGCCGGGGTTGGTCTTCTCTTTAAACAAACGTCAACTCCTAAAGAAAATGCTGAGGCTGAGTCACCGCATCATAACCAAACTATTGATACACGACATGAGTCCAATTTTTCGTATGGAAAGGAAGAGATACAGTGGGAATACTCATGCTACTCAGGAACGTTTTACGGTTGTTTTACTTCCCCACTTCTATATAAGGATTGGTTTGAATTTAACAGTTGATGGAAGTCTTCTTTTTGAAGTCTCTGAATGAGTGAAATACAAATTTAGGCGATATTGTTTATAGGCTCTCTACTTTTGTATTGTCTTACTAAAACTGTAAGGGCTAACATCCTCGATTTAAATTTTTTTTTTAAACCACGCCTTACCATAGACGTTCTACGTATGGTGTTTATTTAAAAATAAAAATGGAAATTGTGTCTCTGAACCATCAAATAATAATATTATGTATATGATAAAGTTAAATGTTAAAATTTTCTTGTAATATACAAAAGTTGTGTGGCGACGCACAACTAGGACGACATTTGAGGATCTGTTGTGGAGAAATGTTCAAAACTAAAATAATTTTCATTAAAACAACATGAAAATGAAAATCAAATCAAACAAGCATTAATAATAATAACTTCTTTATATGTACAGGGAAATAATGAAAGATTAAGGCAAAATAAAACCAACGCAACACAAACAACTAAATAAGAAACTACCCACCATCACGTTCATGTCCGCCAGTGCTGGTCGTTTGAGTTTGTTTTGTGTAAACCAGAGTCTCCTTTGGTGGAATGTTTGTGGCTTGTACAGTGACAACGCTTAAATTCAGAGGCTTCTTGCGTGCACCACTGCAAGTTTGAATGCATTAAGACAAAGTTATAAAAGCATGGAAGAACACGGTCTTACCCTTGGCCATTTAGACTTGGTTGTAAACTCGCATCAGGTGTTATATTATTGGAATTATCTGATGTAACCGAGTTGACAGACGAAAGTGATGATAAAACTTCTGATACGGGAGCAACACCCAACGATGACAGCATTTCATCTAAATCTCTGAAATTTAAATCACACAATTAGATATTTTTCTGGATTGTGCAAGTTGGTTTACTTACTTTCGCTGATCCTTGTCGATGCCACCGCCACCTCCTATTCGACCAGTAGCCTCTTCGATGTCTTTCATTTCTTTTTCGCGGCGTCTGCGATCTTTCTCCTCGCGTAAGGCTGCCAATTTGGCCTTTTTACGTTCCAGCTCAGCTTTGCGATCCATGATGAGGTCTTGTTTGTTTTTGTTCAACAATAATTCAGGAAAGTGATCTTAAGGGCTTTTCGTGTTTTCAGCACTAAAAATAAAAATGTAAGTTAATAAAAGCGTCATTTGACTGTTTGTTGAATGCATTATAGGACAGCAGCAATAGAAATTCTGTGATTTGCCTCTACTGAGAGGCCAGTAAACAAAAATATTTAGATAAATGTCTTCTTTTCTTTGTATGGTATCTTAAATAACCAACTCATTTGAATACCTAACTTGTAAACTGGAGTCGCATTAAACAGTTTGCAACAATTGGTAGGCAACTTGTATCAAACGCTTGCGGTAAACAAACAGAAGTGTACAACTTATTTCGTAACAAATCACTTAATTTGAATTACCTGTTCGATTTACTTGCAAGTCTTTTGTCACACCGAAGGCTTTTCACTATAATTCCTAACTAGAAATCGCTCACCCACTTTTACTGTACCTACGTTGTATCAAGAAAAAAAAATGCATTTCTTTAACAATCACAGCAACAAAGGGCCAAGTGCAGACAGATCCACTTAAACCATCTGTAAGACTTTATCTGGCCACTGCTTACGTTTCCAAAAACAACAAAAATCAATACATCCCAATAGAACGACAACAAAGAGCAATCCGGGAAAAGAAAAAGACTCCACCTAAAAAAAATCGTTCTTTTCATAGCAAATGCAAATCGTTGTAGAAGAGAAGTTAAAAAAGTGATGATGTCACCGGATGACTGTTTTTCGACCTTAATTATCCCAAATCCAGGTGCTTTAAATGTTTTAAAACAAAGACCAAACAGTTTTCGATGCACTACACTGGATTAACAATAAAATTCCACAATTTATCCCACGAAAATTCATCATCCCAAGAGAAAAATCAATAATCCATGAGAAAACTCAAATTTTCATCATACGGCGAGGGAAAACCTTTTGAAATTCTTATTCTTATAAAGTTTTCGTATAATTTTTCTTAACCAATCTATAGTCACTACCTTTATTTACAATTTCACGTAACTTTTCTTGCAATTCGATTATGTTTTTCAAGTTAATTTATCATTTTCAATACGGAAGATGTATTCAATAAAACCACTAATCACCACAATGCAGAAAATCTAATAAGATTCACTATAGTTGACCCAGCGCCACCTGCAGAGAGGTATTTGTTTACTTTTGACAGCAAAATTGAGCCCATTCAGAGAGGCAGTTTGATGGTAAGGTAGTTTATGATTTTTGCCGGTTGGCATGGAAATTTAAATTTGATTACCGTCAAATTTTGTAAGTATAAAATAAAATAGATATAACAAAACATTTTTTCCAGCTGATTAAAAAAATGGAAATCACTACCAGAATCGAAGAAGAAAATCGCGTTGTGTAAGTACATCCACATGAACACTATTTGATTTAACTGAAATATTTTTTTAAAGAATTTGTGAAAAGAAACCGGATTTACCAATACTATCCGATGCGGAGTCCACCGACGATGAATTGGAGGGACTTAGTACTTTTAATATGGCAACCGCTAGGCAGGATCTTTATGAACTTCCTGGTTGCCAGAAAATAATGCTTAAGTACTCTTATATTATATTGGTAATGGAAATTTTACTTGTTAATATTTTAAATGCAATCTTGCAGATTAAAAACCCAAAAGCAACTTGGTGTTGAGGTAGGCATCAATGTCAGTCAAGAATTTCCCTGGAAGCGTCTTAAGTTTAGTCTGTTGTCGGATCATCTTTTCGACGAGATCGATAATGGGGAAATATTAAAAGAGTTCTTCACTGCCTATATGCCAAACGATAAGGTTCTTATGGGATATGCTCCCTCCCTCGTTAAGCAAGAGGATGGCATTTCGGAAGAGGATCCGTTTGTTATCTATGTCACTGAAGCAGATGCCCGGTCGGCAGCTGCAATTATTAGAAATATAGAAATATTCGAACGCTTCATAATGAATAAGAGCTTAGTCAAAAGACCAAGAGAATGGATCAGTAAAGGCAGTGAATACGAAGTAAATTTGGGTGTACCGCGAGAAAAGTCTGAAGTTGTCGATGTGGAGATTCAAAGTGTCTATCCAATGAGGCAGTCGAGAGTAAAGTTTTCCTTACGGCGAACATCAGACGTTCGTGATGGATATGCTGAGTTAGTAGGGGGCGATGTCAAATTTCAGAATGTTACCCAGCAAAGGGTGCATGTAGGCATACAGTCAGCACCGGAGACAGTGACTTTGGAGCAGCAAACCGATCCCACATTCCCATCGAATGCATGGGCTCAATATTTGTATGAAATTAAAGAGGACGGTAAGGCAGTCATCAGTGCGTCGACATTTTCTTAATATATTCCAAATGTTCAAGTTTAGAAGAAGACGGTTTGGATGTGTCGTCTGAGGAGGAATTGGAAAAGGGAAAATCAACTGCAACTAGTAAAACCGTCACTCCGTCAATAGAGGTTGAACAAGTGCCCAAGCCTCCGCCGGAAATGTCGGATCAGATCAAATATCTGCTGAGCACATTGGAATTTAATCAGGTCGACATGTATAGGTAATACAAAATTTAATAAACGCTATTTGGTGTTCCTGTTTGTGACCCAAATCTTGAGATTTTTTACACAACAATACGTCTTGCACATATTTGCTCTTTAGGTATGTTTGGACTTTTCCATACTAAGCCCCTTCCATTACACATTTTAAATAGAAACGATTATCCCATGATATCGACTGCTCCAGTCCGGATCTACACGAACCCACATCTTGAGGAGGTCTTTTGTTTCGCAAATATTTCCAAGAGTAATCATCGTTATGTATCCGCAGTTGATTGGTATCCCCATCTGACGGGAATAGCAGTTGCAGCATATGCCTTCACCACTAAAGTGACTGTCAATAGTGGTAATTTCTCCAAATTAACTCAACACATTTAAATGAACATAGTTCCTTCCTCCCTTTCCATTTGCAGTACATCCCAAGGAAAAAATCGACACCGTTCAGAGGACAATACTCCAGCCGAATCCGATTCTTATGTGGAGCTTCACGGACAGCCTGAATTTTAAACTTGAATTCGAATCTCCACGTGAGATAACCGCTCTGTCGTTTTGCCCCTACGATGAAAATATTCTCATCGGTGGTACCATAAATGGGCAAATAATCATTTGGGACCTACAAAATCGCATCAAAAACCTCGAAGCCGAGGAGCACCTCACGATCGCGCAGGCAAACAATCGAGAGCTCATAGCAGAGTTTCTCGCTTGGACAATTCAATACAACGAGGGCACGTTGGTCTTGCCGGCTGCAATCAGCTCTCTAGATAAATCGCAAACAGGAGCTTTAACAGAAATAAAGTGGCTTAGTCGTGATTACTATATTTCACCAAATGGTCGAATACACGAGACCCACTTAAAGGCAAAGAGTCGATATTTTGCTACTTTGTCTATTGACGGCTCAATAGCCTATTGGAATCTGGACTATGACATAGGAAACATTGCCAAAGCTTCAGCTAAGAAGCGTCTGCCTCCAGCGCTGACGCAAAACGAATCTGTGTACAAGAAGTTGGATAAGCTTATAAAGCCTGTTTTTATGGTCACCTATCCGGAGCCATTGACTTCGGTTATCTGCGATGTGGTGAATTACACATACACTCCGCAGGCGGAAAGTATACAAAGCAGTGATGCAGAAATGAAGACCTATCCCATTGTTGTTGAGGAGGCTGGCCAGAGTTTGTTCCGCAATTCCCTAATTGTGGGGTCATTCTTCGGTAGAATTGAAGCTCTAAGCTTTGACGGTACCGATTCTGATGCCGATGTCAATAAAGAGAACATAACGACTCCTACGTATAGTTTTGCGAGGGTTCATGATGGTCCGATTGTGGCTTTGGAAAAGAACCCCTTCTATCCGGAGGTTTTCGTTTCGGTTGGCAGAACTGTTATGGCCGTTTGGAGAGAGGACTTTCCGTTTACGCCGATTTTATGGCGTGTAAGACCGAAGATTTTGACGGCAGTTAAATGGAGTACGAATAGACCGGCTGTGTTGTTTCTGACTCGCAGTGATGGCAGCTTTGAAGCTTGGGATCTTTTGGGTAAGTTTTCACCAGAATGGGATGGAAGCTTTGTTTATTGTTTGGTTCTTAGCCCGAGATGATGATGCGTGCTTAGTCGAGGTCCTGGGGGGAGGCATATTAACAGTTCTGTCGGAGCATCGAACATCTGTACCAAGAAAGGTCATTAGCATTGGGGACTACAATAGTAGCTTTCGGATGGTTGAATTGCCCGAGGGATTTTATAAGCCACTACCCAATGAGTTGGAGGTTAGTACTGCTTCACGTTTTGTTTCTCTCTCTGTGAAAGAAATGTGAGATATCGGAGATTTTTCGCGAGACAGATCCAATAACAGTGCTCCAAGACGAATGCCACTGACTAACTAAATTTAAAATAAAAACATGTCTTACAGCTTTTCCAATCCTACGTCGATAGGGAGGTAGATCGCAAGAAATCCATTCAAAATTGGGAGCAAAACTGGATTGTACAAAATGCTGACATAATCGAAGAAAGGAAACGAGCTGAAGCTGAAGCTGCTCGTGATTTGGCACACTTGCGTGCAGAAGCAGAAGAAGCTAGCAAACTAAAGAATGCCCCAGACGAAAAGAAGTGAGTATTTAAATAGCTTGTTTTTAAATCGATCTTTTACATGACTTCCTTGCAAGGCCACAATCTGTTCCAACTAGTGCAGCGCACTACGATCTCACCGAAAAGTTGGACAAAAAATGGGACGAACTGAATCTAAAACGTCTAATGCACAATTTGATGGCCCGCAAAATGGTCGATCCGGAAAAACTTGATCGTGAAACTGCTCTCGAAAAAGAACGCCTCTGTTATGAGGAACGCAAGAAGTCTTCTATTACAGCAGCCATATCAAGAGTTAGCGAAGAGATTGCTGCCATTCGAGCCAGACTTTTGCCAGTCGAAAAGAATGATGTTCAACTATCCGATATGATTGCAAATTCGGTAAAAAGAATCCTCGAAATAGCTCCGACCTATGCCGACGTGGAAGCCGAGGCAAATAACTTTCTTGCAGATGCACCGCCAATACCGACAATGTCTTATGATGAAATCATTAGTCGCTCTAGAGAAAGACGGCAACTTCTTAACAAGGCATTAGGTGTGCCCTTCGATCGTGTTTACTTTTGTGAACAAGAACAGGCATCTGCAGCTGTCGCGGATTGGGATCATGGTTATGGTGAATTTATGCAGTCGCTAGAAGAGTCTGCTAAATTAAACGCCAGACTTGTTCCCAACCCATACAGCGACTTGGACTTGACTCCCCATAAGGATTTGGAGGAGTTAAACGCTTGAATCTTCATTTTTCATTCAATAAATGCTTTTAATATTGCTCACACGTACTATTTGCCTATCGATCAGTGTTTCTTTGAATTCGTTATGTGGGACGTTGACTACTGACAGGTATTCTTTTAGTGATGGCTCTTTTATTGATGGATCAACGTGCATATATTAACAAATTCAAAACGAAACGCTACTTAGGCCAGTCGCAAATGTTCAGCGGAGGCGTGCACTGAATACGTTCGATGTTGCGCTCGAAAGTTGCCCTTATGCATAACAACTCTTTGGGAGTGGTGTCCCGGGTGAACAATGCGTTTGGTAAGTGTTATAAAATAGTTCAATAACTGAACGGGATAATGAATGCATTTTGATCGCTTAAGATAGGAGCCTACTCTTTTAAGATTTGTTGGATAGCATACAAATTGTATTGCTGTCTCTTGTCTACTACACATTGTCTTTGGGATTGTTTTAAAGTCCCCTTTACTTTTTCAATTGAAAATATTTTTTCTTGTAATAATGCCCCCTACATACATATTCACAATTTATTTAAATTTGGGGTATCCTAATGGCACACTTAATTGTGGAAACACAAAAATGTCATACTCCAAAAGCGTTTTGACCTCTCAAATTAAAATATGCGCGTAGGTTTCCTCCTTTACATTTGTAGTAAGTAAGAATTGAAAAAGACTGTCGAAATAGAAATGGTGGGGATAAATTCTCTCTCAGAGAGAGACACTTACGAAAAAATTAGGGAGCGCTTTTGTATAATCTATGAAAAGTGACAGATAGGTACATAATTCGGAATTAATTGAACTTTTTTTGATGAATCCGAATATGTGGAAGTTTTTGTAGTGATTGAGTGATTGACCTACAAGTATTCGAGGAGAGGAAAAAGAGACACTGCAATAAAAATAACGTGAAGCAGATTGTCCCTTCTTCAGCGGGGAAGAATTTCGTCGCCACTTACAAAAAGAATATTTATAATTATTGCCGACTGTTGATACCATTTTAATAAGCAGGAAATGAAAAATTTAAAACATATGCACGGGTATGCCAAGCACGTCAGGAAATTTCAAATCATCTGTCAATAGTGAGGTGACTAACAGCTTCTCCAATTCTTACACCAAGAAATTTGCTGAGTAAAAATTCGTTAGATTCTCAGTAGAGGGTTAATATCTTTCTCTTTTGAAGCCTCTCCGTTTTACGAATTGTTCGTGTTAAGGAACATCATTGAGTAAAAATTTGTAAGTTATGTCGTTTTCCATTGGGACAAAAAATCAATTTTTTTTTTTTGATCTAAATCACTTTTCATGTTCCATTGAGCAAAAAAATTAATCTTTTTTTTGATTCGGAGCACTTTTTGCAGATCTCGATATTTTTTTCAGATTTACACATACTACCACAAATACCAATATATTTTGTTCAGCTGTTTTACGTCATTTTAAGAATTTTGTTTTAAACCAAATGCGCAAAGTTTCTTGAAAACCAAAATAAAGAAATACATAAATTGCCATGAATATTTTTATCTTCATTGCAAACTACCCCATTTGTATCTACAACAGGGGAAACATTTTTCAAGTCGATATCCATAGTTCATTTTTCCAAAAGCTAATGCAATTTGAACAGCTGATATTGCTGTCAAATAACGCACTAATCATTACAAAAGCAGATCAATTTCGTTGCATGTTCCACGAGCCGCATTAAATCTGAGATCTGAAAAAGATTTTTGGTGGTCTCAATGGAAAACGACATTAGTAAAAATGCACTATATTTAAAAATGAATGAACATTTTGCTATGCGTAGTAAATTAAAGTAGGACCTTTAACACACAATTATAAAAACATCAATTTAATTGAAACTTCCGAGATTCACACAAGCACAACAAACTTTGGGAGTATTGTTTATGTTGAATACTACTAGTTAACTATGTACTTTCAGCGCCATTCATCGAATATAAGGCGATCGTTTAATAAAAGCAAAAATCGAGGGATACATCAATTATACCACTCAATCGCAAATCTCTGAACTGTTTTATTGAGCATTCGACTACTTTATCTACTTTACTTTTCTGAGAGACATGTTCAATAAAACGCGTGTAGCGTGGTAAAACAAAATTAAAAATACCGAGATTACATTTTTTAGTACCAATGTTTCAATACAAGGGTAATAACATCAAAGTCAATACAACCATTCAATGTGTGCATGCGTGGCCGGTTGCGAAAAATCTGCATAATATACATAAATATTTGCCAACTTCTTGGTCTGTTCATTTGCTAATAAAAAAAGATTAAATAGCTGCATGGAATAGCAGTTTTGCAATCTAAAACATGTTACATAATATGATTGATCAAGCCGAAACCCAAAAAACACGTCTTGATTGTCCTGTTTGAAGATGGTCACAACAAACGAACGCAAACCTACCTACAAACAAGAAATAATATTTTAAATAATTTTTCACATAGTTACCTACTTAATTTTTGTGCCAAAAAACGAACACCTAAACGAAAGCCGCACACTGACAGTGACGTCGTCGGTCACAAGCCCAGTGACCGTATTGTTAAAAAAAAAATTACCACACCCGGGCAATTATTACGTATGAAATGAACGAGATGTTATCCTTGAAATCTCTTTCACTCAGCGACAGGTTTTCAACTTATATCATTTTCCATAAAAATCAGTTCAGCCAAATATAGGTATATCGTGACATGACATTCCAGTCCGAAACGTTTGTGTTTGTCGATCAGCATAATTAAGACTAATTTCCTTTTAATCTCTCTCTGAACAGAATCAAAATGTCAAGGGGCGTCTGCTAAGGAATTTCTCCAGACCCAATTAACAAGAAGTTCTAGACAAGTTTGCGTGAACTGCTGCTGGCTGAAACGATTTACAAGATACCCCTGTCTGTCGGCCGGTAAACTATGTACAACAATTCCTGTTTGATTATGGAAATGAAAGATCAACCGGTATTTCACCAATTGACAGACATACAAAAATCAGCTTTGATATAAGATACATTTTCCTTGTGTTAGCAGCCTTAGGTTAGTAAATTTCATTTGATACTTTCGTGAATTGCAATCAATCTTTTTTTTTTTTGAAAAGAAGCGTTCATCATAGGAGGGTGAAGAACAAAAATGCTAATTTTTTGAAAAGGTCTTTGGCAACCGTTTGGTGCTGTTGATATCAACAAAGATTAAGGTGCATATCATTTACAATAACCTACTCAGGTTTATTGGGTGGGAAGGTATGCGTAGGCCTTGGTAGGTTGGTGTAATGAATCTATTAGTTTGTCTCTTAGTTCAACCACGTATTATATAAACATCTCTCTGATAGTTAGTAATCACATTTAGCATAGGCATTTCCGTTTTCAAGTATGAACTTCTGGCGGGTGCTGATGGCTTGCGTTACCGGTTCGTGTTTGTGTTATATTATTTACAGGTAAATACTTTTTGTTTTCATTGTAAAATACAAGACTTGATAGACGAGTTTCATTTTAAGGTGACATATAGTTTCAGTCGAATGAACTACCTTGCAATTTAGGTTTTAGGTAAAATTATATAGAGTTTCACAATCTATATGCTGCAAAATATAGGCGCGTCTGCACTGTTACTATTATTTATAACCTTACAAAAAACTGATTGAACCTATGCGTGATAGGTCTTAAGTAAGACGTGCTCAACATAAGTACTAAAGAAATCTATCGCTCTTTCAGTGCTCTAAATATTAATGTGTGTAACTGTCAATATGTAATGAAATATAAAACAAAATGTCTGGAATCAGCTCTTTAAGAATTGCCCTATATATTTTTATATAAAATAAGAGTTAGAAAATAAAATGGAAAGTCAGGGAATAATGAGAAAGGAAAGGTGGATGTAATATCCACGCATATGTCACCAATTCATAATCTTAAACGTTATCGGAGACGGTTGTTAAAAAAGCCAACTTGGCGCTGATTATGCTGCACCAATGGATCAGTGCATCAACAGCCCGAGTCAAAAGAAAAATGCTGCCAAATTTATGCCAAATTGTCAGACAATTTTTAATAATGGAAACCACCAACGATTTCCTTTTGGCTGTAGGTTTGATATGTATACATCAAAGTGACGTTTTAAAAGTCTGTGTAAATGGCAACTGACAACAAAATGATGGTGGCAAAGACAAAGTGATGCCAAATTTATGTAATTAATTTACGATCACCTTACTAAGAAGATTTGAACTCTCGCATTTGACTATCATAAAAGTGACGATCAACTATCATCTTAGGGGATTGCATTCCAGGGTTAATGTTATTAAAAAAACACGTCATGTTTTCGTATTTAAATTATTAAACGAATTGGGTAAGCATATTTTTAGCAAATAAACACTATAAAAGACATAGAAATCCGAAAAATTTTGAATGACAGCTTCCATTGGTCTTGCCCTTTCAAGTGTGTATGCGGCCGAGTAAAAGTCTCATTTTCATGGTTTATTTTTAAGAGAAACTACACACCGTGCAATAGACTTTGCAACGCACAATAAATTCGGCGCTAAGGCAAATTGCATTAAGTACATTTTTGTTATATTCAGACTCGCCTGGATAAATGAACTCTACTCCGACAGATTAGCCATACACAATAAAAAGTGAAAAGTCTGCCTCTTTTGTTCTGTTTTAGTGAAATTTATTGTAATAGTCTTTTGTCTGACAGCCCACAAAAAAACAGCCAAACGATAACAGAGAAACAGCAAAAAAAAAAGATTAAAAAATATAAGTACACGTCGCTGTTGTTACTTTCTTCCACGATTGGCCCATATTTCCTGACACATGCGGAACTATTCGAGTACCCAACACTAGCGTGTACAAGATGATAGTATTTTATTAACCCGTTTGAAATGGGATAAATTAAATACGGCTTACAAATGCTGCCAGACCGGCATTATAGCACAGCTATGGCGGTGGACCAGTAGTTGCTATAATATCGATTTCATTCAAGGTTCCCCATCATGAACACATGAACTGAACTGTCCATAAACACAGTTGTACACAATCCAGACGGTGTCGTTGCGTTGTAACAAGATTCTTTTCGCTGTCGCCGCAAACAGAAATGATGCTTTACGCAAAACCAGATTCTGGAGGAAAGTAAAAGTTTACCTCCGGGGCAATTAGTTTAGACGTAGAGCCAGACTTCATCGAGTAGTTACACGATGCATGTGTGTATGGAGGTGAAGTTGTAATCCAGTATGTTCACGCGTTACATTGCATTGCCAGAGGCACGTTTTGGAGCATACCTAGGTGTTGGGATTATGCAGTTTTTTTTTTTTGTTTTTTAATTTTTTTATGGGCTTGGTTGTTGGCATTTTCTCGAAAATGTCGAAGTATGTTGCATTGACACATTAACTGTGAAAATGATGTCTATTACGATAACTGTCGCAGAAAAAGTTGGACGAGGTTATAAATACTAGTATTGGGTTAGGGTGGAGTACTCGCGATGTACTTAAGGTATATGGGTTCTGCACAGTGTTCTTAGCTCTCTCTCTTCATTTATCCCACGAAGCGTGGTCATTTTTCCCTTTTTTCCTTTTCACCATACTGAAATTCCCTTTTAAATCTCAACGATACTTTTTTGCGTCAAAATCCAGTTTATACACGGAAAGAAAATCAAAACACTGCTATGATTATTTTTTGCTACTAGAAAAGGTTGATAAAAGACGATTTTCAGTGTGTTGATAATCATGGTGAAATACAGTTGTTTTGATTGAATTTCACCAAAAATTCATAGTTTTAATGTTTTTTGTCAGATTTCTGTAATTCCCACGATTTGATGCTTTATCCTTTTATCCCACGGAATGCTTTTCGGACATCGAAATTCCCACAAAATGGGATAAATCCCACGATATAAGAATACTGGTTCTGCATGTTGTTTATAGTAAACTGAAAACTATGAAAAATCGTAAACATTTCTGCTAAATCTTTAAAATTCAGAAAGAGTCGATAGAGGGCTACAGCCGTACTACGAAAGTTAAGCTGTCCAATTAGGCTGTTTTCAAAAGCTTATTACACAATATTAAGGTCTGTTGAAACATTATAGATAGAGCATTCAACTTCTGTTTGGGTCGTCTCAAAAATTAAGGATACACAGGCGAATGGGTGTGAAAGGCGTAACTTCTATGACGATACGTTCTTTCTCAATTCCTATGAACGTATCTGTGCCTGCAGTGACGTCTAGACTGCGCTTTTAAGCAGTCCGTGGTATTCTTGCTTTTATTAACGAGAAAAGAGAATGGCTGACTAATAGGTGACCACGATTTTTGTAAAGCAAATATATGTTGTCCTTAAATAAAAAAGCTTATTAGTGACACTAGTAGAGAGGAATATGACAAAACCAACGTCTTTATATCTACCTACCCTTTTTTGGAAGCTTGCAAGTCAACTATTAGACTTAGCAACTGCTTTTAGTTCTCCATTGCCCTCTGAAGTCTGAAGGCATCATCAATGACTCGGTGTTGCTCTCAGTCTGAGAGCTCGGACTTAAAGATCCCCTTTTCCGCTTTTTCGACTTCATCTATATTTTCGTTCAGTTCGACATTGTACCGACCACCAAAAATCCGCCGAAAATATCTCTTTATGGAGCCCAATATCAGATTTAACCTGAAGCCTGATGTCCATCTAGCAGCTACTGGAAATGCTGCTTAAGCACATCTGCTTTTCCCAGTGTTCCGGGGAATATTAAATGTCGCGTTAACACTCACATACTAAGCTTACAAAATATAATAATCTGTTCACAACTTGCTGTAAATAAAAAAATGCTTCGTGGCGAGCCACAACAAAATTCTTGATACGCAAACCTGGGAAGGACAAACTTGTTAAGCAAGATCATTTCTTAAGATCCGATGTGAGTAACATTCGGAATAAGCAACTCAACAATTACTCATTGTTTCGTACCGGCGAATTGGTTGCCAATCCGCTTCTACAACTTCAACATACACTTCAATTGTTTTTCTTGTTTTGTC
Source organism: Cheilosia variabilis (assembly GCA_951230905.1). Taxonomy (NCBI): domain Eukaryota; kingdom Metazoa; phylum Arthropoda; class Insecta; order Diptera; family Syrphidae; genus Cheilosia; species Cheilosia variabilis. The sequence goes on from OX579677.1 coordinate 65,831,148, forward strand.
AATGAAAATGCTTAAAACTTTTCCACAAACGTCAGCCTCAAAATCAATAATTAGGCTACTATCCAAAATTGAAGAAAAACAACTCGACTTAAGTTATAAATAATGAGATACCGATTGCGGTTGACCGGTATATGACGTCTTAATCACCAAGCCATAACCCGAAAAAAAGTCAACCAGTAAGTATGCAAAAGCAACTTCTTTTAGCACACATGGCGACGAATACCAATGACACAAAATCAATTATGCCACGAGAAGAAATACCTGCACCTATATACCCCTAGAAGACCGTATATTAACTGTCCCCAACAAAGCCGCGAGTTAAGTATCCATAGCAAAACATATTGAGAAAAAAGATAACATTATTTGTATTCAATGATATCTTTAGTCTCTAGTACAGTCTTGCACACAACGCTACAATGATAACATATGTAAAAGAGATAATATCGTTTGTATACAATGTTGGAATATTATCTCTTCTTCATTATCAAGCAAGACGATTGTACGCTTGGGTCTCCTTGTAGATAGATAAGAAAAGTATATAAATACGACTGTATGATGAATTTATCGATAGTCTTATTGTAACTACATAGTAGCCTTAAGCTCCTTTTAGAATTAGTAAAAAGTATTTCAATAATAAAGGACATAGTTCCAAATAAATATTGTTTAATTTTAAAAGTAAGAACCAAGTGTTTTAATTGGCGATCCTGCCAGGAGGTTAAATATACTTTTTAACTTCAATCGAGCGGACCTCGGGAACAAGTAGTGAAATCTAGTATAAACAGAACACTCGCGTTACCGGTTACAAGAATTACCTAGCATAGCAGGTACAAATATAGCTCCTTCGTACGAAGCAGCAAAGCAATTCAGTGAAAGTGTATATGTGGAAAAAAAAAAAAAAAAACACACAAATTCGACGACAACAGACACGAGTTCAAAATGGAACAACTCGCAGTATTAATGGCAAGATTAGAAGCTTTAGAAACCAGGTGCAACACAGTAACACAAACCCTAGAGCACACACGCACAGAGAATGCAAGGTTAGCAGCAATAATAACTAACCAAAATCAAATAAACACTAATTTAGAAACAAAACTAAATGAAGTAAAATCTGGATTAGGCATAGTACCAAACATACCTGTGCTAGAGGAAATAAGAACCACATATACAGATGGTAGTGAAATACAGTTAGACGCATTTAAAAGCCTACCTATTTTCAACGGCGATCAATCAAATTATCGGTCGTGGCGCGAAGAAGCATCCAGATTAATGGACAGCATTAAAAACCTCAAAACACACAGTAAGTACGCAGCAGCATTGACTATAGTGAAAAGTAAAATACAGGGAGCAGCCGCGAATGTGTTAACTAATTATAACACAATTTTTAATTTTGAGGCGATACGTAACAGATTAGATTATACGTACTCTAATCAAGAACCTCTATACGTGCTACAAGACATGATGAAAGCCATCACGCAAAAAAGAAGCACACTGTCTGAATACCACGACGAGATAAATAAAAATCTCAATTTAATAATATCAAAAATCACTATGTCAGGTGATCCGCCGAATATAATCGACAGACTAATTAAAAATGCTAACGACGACGCAGTTCGTATATTCATTGATGGTATGAGTGACAACTTTACAAGAGGATCATTATATTCAGCTACAATAAATGATCTAGAACACGCATTCGCAATTGCTCGCAGAATAGAACATGATAATGTGCACAGGCATTTACATCTCACTCAAGATAAGCACCACAAAAATATGCCACATGAACACAGAAACGAAAGAAGACCAAACTATTCGAGCCAAACAACGAATTATCAACCCCAGAAGCAATACGATAATATGCAGCAACACAATCAAGGACCACGCCTAAACCCTTCCAAGAGAAATGACGGACCACAGCCGATGGAGATAAACTCGAGACAAATTGTACATGCACAGCGACAAAATTGGAATCAATACAAACCCGATGTATATAATCCACCAGCGAAACGTGAACACAGCGGGAGTTTCAACACACACAACAGACCGCAACGATCTTATCAGCAGAACTTCAAGCAGCAGAGAGTAAATAACTCCCGACAACAACGCAGAGACGATGTCAGCAGTACATATGCAGAAGCAGATGAAACGGAATGTATGGTAAATAATAACATAAGAATAGATCATTTAAACTAGTAGACGGGTTGCCCTGCTTAAATTTAACTAGTACTATTTCTAAGAAAATTTATAAAATTCTTATTGATACTGGTGCAACCCATAATTACATTAATAGAAAATGCGATTCTAGCGAAAAAATTAAAATTAAACCTATAAAAATAAAAACAATGCATGGTTATTCTATGGTAGATACAAAGAAAGTAGTTAGGATATTAAAGAAAAATATAACATTTTTTGAATTAGAGGATATTCAGTCTTTTGATATGATATTAGGATATGAAGGACTTAAAGTTCTAAACGCGGAAATAAATTTCAGTAATATGACTCTAACTACCATAAGCAGTGTCGAATCTATTCAGAAAATTAATTACATAATTGGGGAAAATAATATTTATAAAGCAGACATAGATAGACTGATGAAGATTAATAACAGCATAGGACCGTTACCCTTTACAGATACTATAGAAGCAAGCATTAGGACGACCAATGATAATCCGGTTTATGTTAAACAATATCCATATCCCATAGCAGATAACGAATTCGTAAACAAAGAAATACAGAAACTCTTACATGACAATATAATAGAAAAAAGCCATAGTCCTTATAACAGTCCCATATGGACAGTACCTAAAAAAGGTTTGGACGAAAAAGGAAAACCAAAACGGCGCATGGTTGTTGATTTCCAAAAACTTAACGCTCACACTGTAACAGACAGATACCCCATTCCGGATGTCAACATGACAATTCAAAATTTAGGTAAAGCCAAGTACTTTACAACGTTAGATTTGGAGTCAGGTTTCCACCAAATTAAAATCAAAACAGATGATAAAGAAAAAACAGCTTTTGCTATAAATGGCGCAAAATATCATTTTAAACGAATGCCTTTCGGGCTCAAAAATGCACCAAGCATATTTCAGAGATGCGTGGACGACATTTTGAGAGACTTTGTAGGTAAATTCGTACACGTTTACATTGATGACGTATTGATATATTCTTCATCTGAGGAAGAACATATACAGCACATAAGTCAAGTATTCGACGTACTCAATAAAGCCACATTAAAAATATCTGATGAGAAAAGTAAGTTTTTTCAAGAAGAAGTAGAATACTTAGGTCACATAATCAGACATGGTAGAATCACTACGAACCCTGAGAAAATAGCAGCTATAGAAAATTTTCCAGTCCCACAAACGGTAAAGGATTTGAGAGGATTTTTAGGTCTTACAGGTTACTATCGTAAGTTTATAAAAGGATACGCAAGCATAGCCAAGCCCCTGACATTATATTTACGAGGAGATAACGGTAAAGTAAACAAAAAACAAAGTAAAAATATTAAGTTAAATCTGAATGATTCAGCATTAGAAGCGATTAGAATTTTAAAAAATTATTTGAAAGAACAAGTCGAACTTTTTCAACCGGATTATAGTAAACCATTCGAGCTTACTACAGATGCATCCAACATAGCTATTGGAGCCGTACTAAGTCAGAATAAGCAACCTATACACTTCTTGTCAAGAACACTGAGTAAGACAGAAGAGAACTATAGCACAAACGAGAAAGAGCTATTAGCGATCATATGGTCCTTACAAAAACTCAGAAACTACATATATGGTATAGCAGACTTAACCATATATACCGATCACCAGAGCCTTATATATTCGGTATCAGAAAAAAATCCCAACACAAAGCTGAAACGTTGGAAGGGAATCATTGAAGACTTTGGAGCAAAATTAGTTTATAAACCAGGAAACCTAAATCTTGTAGCTGACGCATTATCACGTCAACGCATAAATACTTCTACCATAGAAACAGCACATTCAGCTGAAAGTTCTTCTAATGATATAATAAAAACTGTGAATCAGCCTTTTAATGCATACACTGCACAGTTCGAACTTATTGAAGATATAACAAATAATATCGAAACACAAATCTATTTTGGTAACAAAATAAGACTCATAATAAAGTTTAAGGACAAAGACTCTTTACTAAGGCAGATGAAAGAAGTTATACAACCCCAAAAGATTGTAGCTTTGCATACGAAATTTGAAAACATATACAAATATGGTGAAAACATAAAAAAAGAATTCCCACTAGTAAGATTTATATTCACACCAAGAAAACTTCAAGACGTGACAAATTTGGAGGAACAACTAAAACTTGTAAGGGTAACTCACGAAAGAGCACACCGAGGGTTACGTAACAATATACAAGAAATCTCAGAGAAATATTACTGGCCCGATCTAAATAAACAAGCAAAGAGTTTCAACAAAAAATGCATAGCATGTCTATTTGGAAAATATGAAAGAAAACCTATCAGAGAACCCCTGAATAATTCAGAAATACCAACACATGTGGGAACACACATTCATATGGACATATACTTCAACGACAAGTATACTTTCCTTGTAACAGTAGATAAGTATTCTAAATATACAATCCTTCGGGAAATCGAAACTCGAAACAGACTGTACGACGTTATGGAAGAGGTCTTATCTAATTATTTCCCAAAATGTGAACGACTCATGACAGATAACGAGAAGGGATTCAAAACAGAAATGGTGAACCAAATGTGTTTGAAATACAACATAACTAAAGTAGAAACTCCAGTATACAGATCGACAGCGAACGGTCAGGTAGAACGTGTAAACGGTACAATAACTGAACTGTCTAGAATATTCACAATTCAGAATAAAACAAGACTTATCGAAGAAATATTTAGAACAGTGCGTGAATTAAATAATTCCATACACTCAGTTACCGGTTTGAAACCTAGAGACATTTTCTTTAATCAAAATAAATATAGCAATAGTGAAATTATAATAAATAAACTAAACTCAGCATCCAAAAAAGTGATCGAACGTCTAAATAAAGGAACTCGACACAGAGAATATAAAAAAGGAGATAAGATAATGGTAAGAATCACAGGTCTTAGAAAGAAATCTAACGCCAGATACATAACAAGAATAGTAGAAGAAGATAAAGGAGACACTGTAATCTCTAAAGAGGGAATAAAAATTCACAAGGATAACATAAAGAATTATCATTTTTTAGATGACGAAAATATTAATATTCCTAACATTACTAGGAATTGTACAGAGTCAAGAAGGGCAAGGAAACGTTCAAATAACTGAGTTACTAAACAAGAAGTTTATACTTACGCAAACAGATGACGTGTATTTATTCAAAGAACAAACTTATTTGTTACATGCCACCAACCTGACTTCGATATTTCAACCTTACGTAAATATCGTAACTAGTAACTATCAACCTACACAAGAAGAAAAAATTTGGTTAAGTAAAATTAAGAATTTAGCAGACCAATTACAAGAACATACTAGGCATACTAGATCAATTAACTTTTTAGGAACAGCTTTCAAATATGTGTTTGGTAATCCTGACCATTATGACTTAGTTAACATAGAAACGAGTATAAATAATCTCATAGAAAACAATAATAAACAAAAAACTATAAATTCTAGATTCGAACAAATTTTGCAACAATTCGAAGGTCAGAGCCTTAAAGAACATTTAGTAATAGAACAAGTGTACGAACAATTATTATTATTGACCAGAACAATTAATGCAGCAAAAAATAATGAATATTTATCAGAAAGCCTAGACTTAGATGACATTAAAAATATTATTCAACATGAAATAATTCAAGTACCCATAATAAATATACTTGAGTACTCTAAAATATTATTAGCTAGAACTGATGAATTCTTCATCACAATATATAAATATCCAGTTCTAATTAAATCATGTAAATTGTATAAAGTAACACCCTTAAATTCAAAACATGGAAAAATCATTACAGATAAAACAATTGCCTTATGTAACCAAACTTATTTAAGAACAAGAAATTGTCAAAATCATCTAAGTAAAAACATTTGTGAAATTAACTTTGAAGAAGAAAATTGTCTTATTCCACTTTTAAAGAATATAACTTCAAAATGCAACATTAAACAAGAATACGATTACGACTTAGAAATTGAATCCGGTGTTATGTTATTAAGCGGTAAGCATAAGCTAAATAATCAAACAATTAATGGTATAAACTTAGTTACTTATGAAAATACTATAAATCTAGATGATAAAATATACAAAAACATGCATAAGCAAATTAAAGAAGTTATATTAAGAAATCATAATTCAGAGTCTTACATCGACCAAATAATTAAAGAAGATACAATATACAAATTCGATAACATAGATACTTTAAAAAAACTAATTATTCCTTTTGAAGAAAAACCGATATTATCAACTATATACACAATTGTAACACTGATTGTTATTTTAGCATTTACGTACGTAATGATAAAAACTATACAATGTATAACAGATCGTCAAAAACAAAAAAAGATTGACGCATATAACAAAACTTATGAAAGAGAGATGTTAAAAATAGCGTCGAAAAATCGGGACGATTTCGTTTAACAAGGGGGGGAGTTAAGTATCCATAGCAAAACATATTGAGAAAAAAGATAACATTATTTGTATTCAATGATATCTTTAGTCTCTAGTACAGTCTTGCACACAACGCTACAATGATAACATATGTAAAAGAGATAATATCGTTTGTATACAATGTTGGAATATTATCTCTTCTTCATTATCAAGCAAGACGATTGTACGCTTGGGTCTCCTTGTAGATAGATAAGAAAAGTATATAAATACGACTGTATGATGAATTTATCGATAGTCTTATTGTAACTACATAGTAGCCTTAAGCTCCTTTTAGAATTAGTAAAAAGTATTTCAATAATAAAGGACATAGTTCCAAATAAATATTGTTTAATTTTAAAAGTAAGAACCAAGTGTTTTAATTCGCGCCAGCACACCAGGCACCAGATAGGTAGAAATTTTTGAAAGAAAAGTAAGTATTCCGCACACACCTTTAAAGTGGCAGCGCAGCGCCAGCGCGCACTTAAATATCTCACACAAATGCGATCTTACTGTATAAGTATCGCATATGTGAAAGGTAACATTTTATGTTGAACTTTTTATTTTTTCTTGTTTTTCACCTGGAGAGTAAACAACGAAAATTATATACTTGCCAACTAACACTAAGCCATGGCATAAGTGCAACAACAAATTACATGAGCAGTCTCAAATCAAGACCATGGAAGGGAGTCTTCAAAAGTCGACGTTAAGTGGGAAGCGAATGTAGTTTAAGTATAACCATCGAACTGTTTAGTTGTAGATTATTTAGTTCCATCTGAATACGAAGTGACGGTAAACGCGTTCATCCTATAATTTATTTTCGTTAAATACGTTTATTAAAAAAAAAAACATAGTCATGAGGCAATTTGCTGTTTGTGCCATTGTTGCTGCATTACTTGTAGTTTCAACCAGTGAGTGTGACATTTAATTTTTTTTACAAATGTAGACTACCTATTTTACTGTTAAGACAAAGTGACTTATGAGAAACAAAAAATACAAATTTTAAATAAATTTTAAAAGAGTAGATTTGTACGAAATTTCTGTGAATTTAAAGTTTAATTCTTATATAAAATGGTCCATTTATTATAACTACACACACCAAATTACTTCTTGGATTTTAAGAGAAAAAAAAAAGGCAGTTGATTTGTGTTAAGTGCTAAGGACGTGTTCTGCATTAGGTTTTCTTTTTGTCTGTGCTTGGATATACCAAACGTGGAGTTTCTGTTTTTTTTTCTTGCCTAAAATTTCGATCGATTTCTGTATAAAATTTAATTATCTAATAATTTTGGTGACTTAACCTTACAAAGGAGATAAAGTCTTGAGGTGTCAAACACTCCTCGAATATAGTTAATTTTAATAATGTGTCCCTTATTATTTTCACCTCTGGATGCAATATTTGAAGATTATAATTATACGCCTCCTTATTCTTGCATTTTAGTGTTGTCTATAAATTTTTCCAACTCATATTTATTAGAACTCAAAAAATTGTTGTCTGAGCTTTAATAAATTTAGGGCGTACATTTAAAATAATTATTACGTAGGATAATCAACAATAAACTTTTCGACAATTTCTCCACATAATGTGTTGAACCAAGCCTCCTTTAAGAAGGCGGTTTAAAAAGTCAGTTTAAAAGTACATTAAGTGAAAGAGTTTTAGTAAAATATAGTAACAGCCATCGGTTTAAATTATATGTTGGCAATGTTGTGACCAATTTTTGAAGCTTACATTTTCGCTCCTTTTGGAAACTTTATTATAAAACGTCCTCACCTGCAAAGTCGAATAAAATTGGTGAATTAGTTTTATTTAGTTTGCATTGAAAGGACATTTTTCTTGCTTTAATTAATTTTATTATCCTACTTTCAATTTCCTCGATAGAACCATTGCATTTTCTTTCTTTTTTTTTTTGTAATTGTTCTAAAAATTGTTGTAATAAGATTTTAGAAAACAAAATATAAATACAGAATCTTTAATCGGGTATGCCCTTTAAATTCCGATTTCAATAAATAAAGCATTAAATTACAAAAATCCACACTGGCATCACTGACGTTACTTTCATTCCACAAATATTGGCTTTTGAAATGTGTGTGTAATAAATATTATCGAATTATGGAATAACCTATAAATTTTTAGTTAATAAATGCTGTGTCGAAATTATTATCCGGTTTGTCTATCCTTTACGACGTGTTCAGGGATTATTTTGTTAGGGTTAGGTAGAAGAACTCACAAGTCCGACTCAGAAAAAGTCCAAAATAAGCACCAGTATTACTGAACTTAGCGTAAAGATTATCAAATATTCACATAATAGTTATGTCAAATTTGTACAGCGTAAAGATTATCAAATATTCACATAATAGTTATGTCAAATTTGTATATGGCAGACTTGAAGCTAGTTGTATACATTTGCAAATTGCAGCTTATTTCAATTGACACCAGCTCTTAAGAAGTATTTACTTATATTTAAAACTGTAACTGCTTGAAAAAGCAAAATATAAAAAAAAAAGTAGCAGAATAAATCCGAAAACACTATATACCAATGGGAAGTGGGTTCTGTTAAAAACAATTTAAAATTCTATATATAAAAAATAGTGCTTCTGCATTTTTTAATAGAACACGTTCACAGTTAAAATAGTAGCTTAAAGTTTTGACACTAACCGATTTATAATGTCAACAGTAGCTTACAAAATGTGTCATTTTATGTTACTGACTCTGGCCTTTGTAAAACTCCCTTAAGACCGCTTTGAATGCTGTTCATTAAAGAAACACAACTTTATAATTTGTGTTAGTAAAAAAACAAATACATATACGTAAAATTAAATTTTTTCTGCCAAACTGTGCCAGTCACCTAAAACAACTTAAGCTTACATTTCCATACAGGTTTCTCCAAAAAATAGCCACTGACAACTCATTAATCACACTTCAGTGCTGAACCTCCTACCAACTTGCATAACGACGGCGTTGCTAACATCGAATGCTTTTACTTTCAATACGCATAACATTTCTCCATCTAACAATTTTCTCCGCTGACTCATTGCATATATAACCCGCTACTTCTGAGTAACAATTAACAAGATCATGCTAACATTTCCTTTAAATATTCTACACATCCTTGATCTATTCTCTTTTTCCATACTTCGAAATGTCAAAGTACTAGTAATAAGCAAAATGCTACCTAAAACGATACAGGAAAGAAACATACACGTTTTACAACCTCACAGCTATAAATTTAAATCGAATACCGTAATTCCCATAGCAAAACTGTGTAGTGTACCTACCACACTCCAAGCAACCATCACCACCACCACTTGACATTTGATCATTAACCAGTTATCCGGTGATGAAATGCATCGCTGATAGATTTTGCCAGTTCCCACAAGTGGGGCAATAAAACACGCGCGCGCCGATTTTAACTTTTGCAATTCCTATTCAAATTAGCTGTCAAACCCCACCCTTGGACAGTATTTGACTGTCATGTGAACGGTTCATTGCCTGCTATAATAAATTTGCTATGAAACATATTCCTATTAGTTTATTTTAATTTGTATTTTTATTTGTCCTACCTACTGCTTTTTATGTTGCAATTTGCTGTCAATTTCTAAATGACACTGACTAGTAGAACACCCACAAAAACGTTACAATTAATCGGTGTGACGTACATTTCTGAAGATTATTATGCAAATCTCTTTTTGGAATATTTTGTTTATCCATACCTTATTATCAAGTAGGCGCTATGTGAAACAAAAATACCGGCTTTGGCCATTTTCGTTTTTCGTTGGAACCGGCCCAATATGCGATTACAGCGCCTGTTTATTATTAAGAGATGTGTTATGTCATTAAACATTATGCAATTGGATAAACCCATAATCGACTAAAAACGCTGTATTGTGACGAAACATACTTGTACTCATTTTGCATAATCTGTTTTGTTTTGTTTTTGTTGTAAATACATGATTTGAGTTCGTAATAATTTATTTGTAAGATCAGACTGGGGTCTTGAGTTTATTAACTTTGCGGTTAGGTTAGGTGTCGAGCGAGAGAGAAAATCAGCACGTAGCGTAAACCGATACGAAGTCGTCTTTCTATGTGCACAGTCACTTTGCGCAATTTGTATTTGTGGCGTAGACTTGCGCACGCAGATAATTGGATACTTGGATGCGGAAAAAAGTAATTCCATCTCTGCGATGGAAATCTCTGCACCTAGGTACAGTTTAGGACTCTTCCACTTTCGCATCGGAAAAGACTTTCCATTTCGATTGTCTGATGAGGCATGTGTGTGCCAACTTAATTACTTAAGGTCAATAACATCGTCAAACTAATATATACGAGTAGAATTCAGATTTTTGTTGCTGTGGTCAATATAATGTTATGTATTAAGGTGAGATTAGATCTGGTCGGAGACATCAATAAGTACGAGTATATGTAAATTAGCGGATTACAAGCGTGTCTTTCAAGGTTGTGTGAGATTGGACTATGCCTATGGTTGGCCAATTTTGATAAATTAAATTGTATTTGGGTCGTCAAACAATTTGTTGACGGAGGACAAGTTGATTAATGTTGTTTGCGAAGTGGGTGACATTGGATGAGTTTAATTCGGTATCTAAAAAAGGGTAGCAGCAAAGATCAAGTTTGAGTCGTTGTTGTTTAGGTGGGTGCACAAGTTCATTTTATTAAAACACCTTACAAGTTGACATAGTTTTAACATCTTATATTTGAGGTATATAGGTATTGCCTCTAATGACTTTATGAATCAACATTTATAAGGCTGCCAGCAGATATACTGGCTTGTGCAGTGCAAATTACATAAACAGAAAATTGTGAGTTTTAGGTACGCCAGGAAGCAACTTTCACTTTTCATTTGCCAACGTCACAAAATCTGAACAATATTACCAGATAGTTATCAAAAGTGCAACCACTATTAGACTAGTGGTTTTGATGAGTTTTAGTCGTTGCATTGTATACTCGTATTCACTTTACCTTCAGCATTTATACCCCTCCCACGTGTATGTAACTATACCCTTAAAACTAGCTCCATGATAAAAACGTGCATTTGTCCAATTTCTGTGTTATTCGATTTTAGCACGGTACAAATAATTATAAAATTTTTAGATAAAAGGCGAATTTTGAAAAAGACTAAATGTAATAGATTTTGTTAATTGATTCGCTGTCATTTGTTTTTAAAGGTTTTCTATGAGAAAACCAAAAATAGAAAGTTATTCCTCTTGTTTATCAGCAATTTTGAACCATAACTTGCAGCTTTAATAAAGCATTCCTCTTGTTTTCTTTTCAGACGCTCAAAAGGGATTTGTCTGTCCAAAACCAAATGGTGAATTCGAAGATTCGCTCCAATGCGACAAATACCATTCCTGCTCGGATGGTGTGCCCACCGAAAAACTCTGCCCAGATGGTTTGGTCTTCGACCCGTTGATCAGAAAGGTCAACAAATGTGATCAACCCTTCAATGTTGACTGTGGAGATCGTACTGAGCTTCGTAAGTTTAAGCTGATTCCTTTTTTTAAATCTTTCCATTTAAATGTGTTCCTATATTGCAGAGACCCCAAAATCCAATGCATTGTGCCCACGCAAAAATGGTTTCTTCCCCCATCCCGATGAGACCGTGTGCAATATTTTCAACAATTGCATTGATGGCGATGCCACCGAAATGAAGTGCACAGTTGGTCTGTGGTTCGATGATTACACCGGTAACTGTGTGTGGCCCGATGCCTCCGGCCGTACTGGATGCGTTGACGCTGAAAGTGAGTTCAGCAATCATCAAATATGAAATGAAATAGTAATCTAAGTGGAACATTTTTTTTTCTTTCACAACAGAGAAAAGCCCCGATGGTTTCGTTTGCCCAAAGAACTCAGCTAAGAAAGATCGTTCTGGCAACGCTGTTGCTCATCCTAAATTTTCGCATCCAACCGATTGCCAAAAGTTCTACGTGTGTCTGAATGGTGAAGAGCCACGTGACTTGGGCTGCCAGGTCGGTGAGGTGTACAACGACGAGACAGAACGTTGTGATGCACCTGAAAATGTGCCCGGTTGTGAGGATTGGTACAAAGAGGCCGATGAAAAGAAGAACTAAGCTGTGAATTTGTGTTTTTTTTTTTCGTTTATCTTTTTTTTTTTTTTTAATTTTATATCTTAGTCGTAGCCGTAATACTTTATAAGTTTGAAAAACCTCTTTTTAAATTAAGTTCTTAGGTTTTCTTCTAAGAGAATGAGTTAAACTTCTTTTTTATGTGTTATTTCGTTTAAAAAAAATGTTTAATTTGTGTCATTGACTGCTATGTAAGAGAATTATGTTCTATGACTGATGTTAACTCTTTTTTTATAATTTCAATTATGTAACGTTAGGTATTTTTTGTTTACTTGTTTTTCTAAAAATTTAGTAGTTCTTTAGCCTTTTTTTTTCATCTTTCTATTCTCAATCACGCTTTCAAACTGTTATATATTTGCTTCTGTGGTTGTGTAATGTAGATTTGACCAGCTTCATTGAGAGTAAGTAGAGCCCTCCCTATTTCGGATGTTGGTAAATAAATTATATTTATATGCACACTAAAACTCTATTCTCTAACAACAACAAGAATACCTATACCTTGGAAAACTGTTTAATTTCACTTGGAATCATAATTTTTTTATACTTTAGACACAATAAAAAATACTTTTTTTTTGAATTTTTATATGGTAATCATGTAGTGCTTTGTTTTTTTTTTATTGTATAATCATTTTCATTTTGTTTGATTTTAGTTTGGTAAGTTTCTGTTTTATTTTGCACCATTCCCCTTTGCTTTTCAGTTCCAACGCTCCTTTTATTCGCATACTCTGTGATTTTTTTTTTAAATTATTTCCTTGAATATCCAATCCTATATATTGTTTTCATATTATTCTCCTTCTACTAGTGCTCAAATTATTTACAACACCTACATTCTATGCTTCTATTTCAATTTACAATTTTATTTCATTTAAACTTTTGTTACGATTGTTCTCATTGAATTTTACATTTTTAATCTACAGTATGGCACTGAAGTATTTAAGTAAATTTATATTTTGAAATTATTATTCCAAATCTACAGATTTGATTTTCCAGGTCATACTGGAATTCATTTTTATGAGAAATTCGTATACATTTATCCTTTTTTACTAGTATTCTATACTTTTCCAAACGCTCCCTTTCAATCCACCCTTCAAAATACTTTTCACTTCTTATTTTTGTGACATCTTTCTTACTTCCAGTAACTATTCTTACTTCTCTGTTGTCTTATTTTGCTTTTGTTCCTTTCTGAGTTTATTTAAGTACCTTTTGTGGTATCTACTTTTTATATATAAACTGTTTTTTAATTGTTTTAAAGCACATCTTCCTACTTTAGTATTTTCCCAAACTTGTACCTGCTACTCCTTCTCCGAACCTATTTTCTATTTTCTATATTTTCTACTCTCTTGTTTCAAATGATCCTTTCATTTAACTTCCTGCTTTTAAGTTTGTTTAATCTTTCCACTGTTGCTCAGTTTTTGTTTCTTATTTTTGTCTTATATGGACTTACTTTCAATAACTATTATCATGTTATTTTAATTGATCTTCTTTACTTATTCAAATTTCTATTCTTATTTTCTTCTAAAGTCTTCTTACCTTTTTTCTTTCCTTTTCATTTAAACAATACTTTTACAATTCTCTAAAACATTTTCTCTTAAACTTGCACCTACCAATTCTTTTCCTTCACCTTTTCTTCTATTTTAATATTTCCTTTATATCAATTCGCACTCTTTATTGCATTTGTGTCTTTGTATTACTTTGATTCTCAATAGTCATTTGTATTTATCAACTGCCTTTATTTGATCTTTCTTATTTTTGAAGTTTTAATTTTTTACAAAACTACTTTCACTTATTTTATTTACTATTTACTATGAATTTCCTTTCAAACTTTTCCTTCAAAACTTTTCTTTTTATCTAAGTTAATTTCTATTATTTCAAATTATTTTTCCAAGACTAATTATTTTATTTTGAAGCACTTTTCCTCAGTTTTTTTTTATTCACTATGCATTTCCTTTCAAACTGTACTTCAAAAGTCTTCTTTCTCATTCGTTTCTATTATTTCAAAAGATGCCTTTATTATATTTGTATTTCATAATCTCGGTTTCTTAATCTTCTTATTTCGACGCTATATTTTTCTATTCACGCAAAATATTTGTTCTTACTTTACTTTTTGGAAAGACACCCGATGTAGAAGAATATTTACCCCTTCCTAATTTTCATCAAAAGCGGAACTAAAACAAAAATACAATAATTAATAATAACTTCACTACCCTTACTTAACAAATTGTTAATTATTTCTTTCCAAACCTTAAACGACTTTATTAATGTCACTATTTTTCTCTTACTATTTTCTCCCTCTAAATATCATGCAAGTTTAGCCAAAAATATTGCAAACAACTGTGTTTATGTTTTAATTAGCATTGAATAATCAATATAACTCCGACTAAAATATTGTACTAAAACAATAACACATTTTTTTGAGCTTATGATGTATAATTGAAAAACCACATATATTGTCGGTTAACTGTTACATAATTGTTTTTGCTTTTGATTTTAAAATCTATTTGGAACGCAGCGAGCATATCTATGCTCTTCTATTATTGCCATGTCTGATAAACGCACTCAAATAATTCATCAATTCTCAAATGAAAAGTATAATATTGCTGTTATGACATTAGAACCGCGGCCATTTTATTTGTGAAGTCATATGGAAATTGTGTAGCTTCGTCGCTCTGACCGAAACGTAAATCCTCTTTAAAAAAATATTCTCAAACAGAAAGTCCTATTGGGCTGAACGACTAAAACTGACTCGTATTTTCAAGCAAAGTGCCCTTATAAGAAGAAAATCGACTGATTACTACTTCTCTGTTTTAAAAATGTCTTCTTCTTCTTCTGCTTTATACTTTTTGGATGTCTATAATATACAGTTTATATTTTCTCTTTCAACTTTCTCTGTACTCTGTTTTCAAATTTCCTTTACACTTCTACTATCTGCAACATCTACTGTCTTTAGTTAATTCTACAAGTAAACATTCGGAAAAAAACAACAACGCTTTCCTTCTTCGTTACCTTCTTTCGATTTTTCAGTACAATATAATTCTTAATTAAGCAAATTGGAAATCTACTACCTTCTAAATCTCGAATTATATACTTTCCTTTATCTATTTTTTTTTTGCTCTAATGTTCGATAGTTGTTGTAATTTGAAACTTTCTATCTTCAGTAAAGTTTAGTATATATCTACCTATTTCTATATATTCTCAATGAAACTAATCATGAATTATGCTGCAATATATAATTTGGTACCAAAAAAGACAGAATATAAGTTCTGCTTTTTCTTTAAGCCGCTTTAATCTTGTTTTTATTTTCTATTTTCTTACTTTTTTCTACGTAATCTTCTTTATTTTGCCTTTCCACTTTATCAAAGGCTAACTATTGACCATTTCAATTGACATTTACTATTGTTTTTTGTCTAACGTCAAAAAACTTGCAGGAAAACAATAGTAGATTTTGTACAGCCAGAACAGGGTTCTGTTCAAAAACTCATTAAACAGTGAATACTCCCTATGATCCTAACTACTCTAACAAATACTTTTTACAAATGAAAAATGTCAGTTAACTTTTCATTCTGTATTTAAATCATTTAAACAATTTTAATTGTAAATGGACAGACACATAAAAAAAACTGCTATTCCTTGTCTAAAAGCCTTTTAGCTGTCACTTGGGCTTTTCTTATTCTCATTTGAACCTGACGTTTCCGGCAACTACGCTAAATTTCTAAAACGAAGGATACTTTATAATACTTTAATATTTTTACTTCTTTAAAGCATATTGTATTAGTTGCATGATACGTCGAAATAAATTATTTTATTAAATTTGACATTTCGACAGAGGGTTAGTGTGCTAGGCATTCATATTTCATCACAGCAACAGCAAATCACATTTCCACATCCCCATCAAGAGCCTATAAAGTGCGTTTGCTAAAATTTTCCAACCAAGCACACCTCATACACTTGACACAATGCAGAAAAATGCTGCGTGGGTCTGATTCGAATGTCTCTCAAAATCTATATTATAAAAGCTGCGTCCCGCGTCCCTTTATAAAATGTCAAAAAAATACGGTTACACATGAAAATATCCCTTGATGCACAAAGGTACAAAATTGAATGATACACTTTGCAACTGCTCTTTATTTGAACAGCAAATCCCATTCGGAACGAAAAACCAATAAAATCCCAAATAAATAGGCACTAACCTCACATCAATTGAAAATAAAACAAAATCAACAATTCAACGATTGTTTTCGTTTCATTCCTTTAATGTCAAGTTTAAACATATTTTTTTGATTATTATTACGGCGTTTTTTACTATTAAAATTATTATTAAACTATTTTTAAATTTTTCGTTAAGGCAAAGACTACTGGAGACAATATTACAAAATCGTTATATAAATACTTGTAAGATAATAAAAGAACAAACATATTTAAATGAAACTCAAATTTGTGTTTTAATATAAACTTTTTACTTTATTCAATCAAACGTCAAATGAATAATTTTTATAAAAATTGTGAGAAGTTATCCGCTTCAATCTTTATTTTTAAAACTTATGCAAGAACGCCCAAAAGTTTAGTCAATAGAAAAGTCAGCAAAAAGACTCACCATTGCCATTAATAGATAATTTGAAGACGAATCTGCAAATGAAATGACATGTTACCACAATGTATGCAATGAGTTGAGTTTTTTTTGAGTATCTATCTCTCAAATCAAAGTAAAGTAGGATTTTCAGCATGAAATTACAACAGTTACATTCTTTTTGACATTCTTTTTGACATTTTTCAAATTAATGTCGTTTTCCATTGGGTAAAAAGAAGCGTCCGGGAGAGTCCGGAATCGAAAAAATCACTTCTGAAACCGTTCCATTGGCACAGAAAATACTCTTGTATGTATGTATTATCCGCTTGAAACTGTATCAAACGTCGAGCTATTTGGGAAATAGCACCAAGTCCATATTTAATAAGTCTGGAATAAGTTCCAGAGGGAGGGCGATACAGAAGATGATTTTACCGGTTGAACCGGTTAAGGTCGACTGTCTTCGAAAAAGTAAGTAATATCAAATGCCCATACGTGAAATAGGTACTTTTCTTTACCCACTGGATAGTTACGAGTAATCAACTCATCCTTTCAAACCACAAGCAAATGCTGCTTAATAATGAAATGACTTAATTAGGACTCTCTGAAAAATGCTTCCCTCCCACGATTACATTTTTAGCGCCCATTTTCACGCCCACTTATTAAAAAAATTACATGATATTCACCTCTTCCATTTACTATGTAATTAATTCTTCCTGTAATTAAGTTTTCACATTTACGCCTTTGAACACTTTAGGTCATGCGACTCAAATCGAACACTTTTAATATACCAATAGTACTTTTTAAAAGTCGTGTAGCCCTGGAATGTAATTACGGAGACATTTGACCTTTTATTTGATAGGTTATGGCAAGCTTTTTTGCAAAATATCTCAAATTCGTTATATTTTCTAGTTTTGGAGATCTATCGTTTGGACGATAATTGTCTGAAAAGTTACGGAATGAGTGACCAGGTCTTTCGCGAATAAGTTTTCCCATTCAGCAATTTGAATTTCCGTCAAAGGGAACATTTTATTGGGACTTATTCACAATGCAATCTGCAGTGCACCCAGAGAAGAAATAAAACTATTATCACCAACCGCCGTATTAATAAACAAATACGCACAAGTTATTCAGCTAGCAGACTTCAGTTATGCACCAAACTAATAAAATAAATTTGACGTAACTGCAATGTAACAAGTTGGTAATTGTACACTGCGTTTATTACTACGATATCTAATTAATCAACTGAACGAAGTATTGTGAATTAGGCATTTAAATGGCCGCGCGACCAACTTAAACTCGCTTCTGACAAGAACTTAGTGTTGCCACATAAGGTGCAAAGTATTGCAAATTTTGAAATCCTAGTTTATTATAATTTCTTCAGCAGTTGCAAACAGATATTGCCCGAGTTCCGTTAGCGATATGTCAAACTCTAAGCGCACAACAAATTAGCTATTCTTTTGTTTACGTACATATCTTCAATAGAACGCGAGCATATCGATAGGAACTGCAACTTCACTACAAGAATTTATAAATGACTGGATGTCAAAAAACTACGAGACGAGACAGTCGCTTTTCTCTACAGTCTAATTAAATTAAGACGACGATGCATCCTAATATTTATCTCTCGCCCGACCACTTCTTCTAAGAGATCTTTATTATGTAAGGCATGATTAGAAAAATTGTATCATTGTTCAATGCATACAAAGCCTAATTGACAAATAAACAAAAATAATAAGAAGATCACATTGCAGGCCGTTATTGCGGCAATGCAATGAAACTAAATAAAAAGTTGGCGCAACAGGTCCAAAGAGACCCTACACGCTACGCCCTAGGCCTAGCTTCTCGTTTTGTGTGAGTATTTAGTTTTTAGGCCAAATGGAATACTCAAGTCTCCCATCGCACTTCCACTCGCCAGTGGGAAGGGGTCAGCCTCAGCACCATATAATTAATAAAGTTAAAAATAAAGATTTAAATTATAAAACAACTTGGGCCTTGGGCTAAAAAGTTTTATATTTTTTTTATTACATGTATGCACGTAATTATATAGTAGTTGAAGGGACGAACTGCGTTTTACGGTTCCGCATGTAAAAGTTTTCACAATGCAGTACAATGCAGCGAGTGTGCAATTTCTGTGGGGTGTGAGTTTTATTTTTTTAATAAGTTATTGAAAAAGATTGCATTCAGCGCTCCACCTCTTCACAAACTTTCCAACAAAAAAAATCAAGCGAATTTGTTGTGTTTAAGGCAGTAAAAGTGTTTCTTAACTTTTTTTATGATTGTGGCGATGATTTCATATAGCTATTAGTAAAAAGGTGAACTTTTAACGTATTTTCGGTAATACATTTTCTAAATTGTGTGAACTGCGGATCCGTAATATGCATAAAAAAAGGTAGCCCGCGTATTTATGAAGGTTGCACAAAAGTTATCAACTGGCAACACAGCAGTTACGTCAATAAATAAAACAAATACTTCACCAAAAAAAATTATATTAAAATATAAGAGAGTAAAATTGAATAAGCTAAATTTGCTTTGATACTATACCGCATACTGCCCCAAATCTAAAAGAACATGGCTTATAAATACAATCAAATACAATCTGCTGTACTATTTTGCAAGATGCTCCGATATTGTCCCCAAATGCTAAACTTTTAAACTTTTCGAAACTCACTTCATGGGTGCGAGGTGGGCAGGACAATTTATTTTTTTCTTGCAAATAATTTCCTTCTAGTTCTAGGCGTTGCGTCACACACATTTAACTATGTATGTGTGCATAACTTGCGCGTTGCACAGCACCACCCACCACATGACGGTATAAGTAGCTAGGCTACTTCAAATTTCAAAACTAGTCTTTCGGGAACACTCACATAATGGACGTCGATCTAGTACAACCCATACGATTTATAATTAGAATCCTTAAGTCCTTTGGACTTTGGCAATTAAACAATAAATGGGAATTCATCTACATAGGCTACTCCTATATTTTGCACTTCTTTACCACCATTTTGACCACGCTCTCAATGTGGGCCAGTGTCGTAGCCGCCACGGATCTTGAACATTTTAGTGAAGCTCTTTATATGGCCCTCACGGAGGTGGCTCTCCTGGCCAAAGTGATAAATATTTTCAAATTAAGGAAAGTAGCTGTGCAGTTCTTCGAAGTCGTGGAGAGTGAACATCTCCTTTTGAAAAATTCAAAAGAAGTAACGCTTTTCGAAGACATGCATCGAGTGTTCTTCTTCGTGGCAAGATTTTACACTGCCGCCTGCGTAGTGGTTATTGGCGCCGCCTTTACCGTGGTGGGACTTGGACAAAAGTGGATACTGCCATACCCTGCCTGGATGCCATTCGATTTGCATTCGGGGTATTTTTGGTACGCATACAGCTTTCAATTTGTGGGCATGATGGTGACATGCCTGACAAATGCATCCATCGATATACTGCAGGCTTATTTCTTGCACCATCTCTCGGCTGTATACCGTGTGATTGGACTTCGTTTGGAAAGTATTGGAATTGACATACGCGCTGGAGATAACAGCTCGCAAGTGAATAAGCTTGTTCTAAATGAAGTGACTGAAATTATTAAGGTTCATCTTCTGGTTAAAAGGTAGGTAGGTAAATTTGTGAGTAAAACCTTTTTAAAATTTTAGATGTCCTACTTCTAAAGCTATTTATTTATTTATTGTGAATAATTAAAAATGATCGCTTATCTTATAAACCTGCCCCAATCGTAAGAGTATATTGTGTGCCGTTTCTTTTGCACTTCATTAAAATCTCACTATAGGCGCAACAAATTAATGCAAACTGAAAACTGCGTTCGAAATAATAAACAATTTTCTTTTCTGCCTAAGAATTACAGCACAATGTGAACGATTCATATCATTTCCAATATTCATGCAACTTCTCTTGAGTGCCCTGGTACTTTGCTTCACCGGATATCAGCTAACAAGTGTAAGAAATACCTTCTCTATAAAGGATCAAGTGACAGATAAGAGAAAAATTTTAAAAATTTCTTTAGATTTCACCTCTACAAAATACAGGAAAGTTTCTTGGAATGGTCGACTACCTCTTTGTTATGGGGCTGCAAATATTTATACCATGTTATTATGCGCACCAAGTAACTATTCAGTCGGGAAAGCTAAGCGAAGCTTTGTATAACTCGAATTGGGTAGCGTTGCCCCAAAAATCAAAGAAGCTAATTTATTTGCTTATGGAATTTTTAAAGGAACCGGTATATTTAAAGGCTGGCAAGTTCTTTAATATTGGATTGCCGATTTTTTCAAAGGTGAGTCAAATTTAGAGATATGAACGTTTTTTTTTTCAAATGCGATGACAAGCGTCATTTAAGCCTGCGCCTAAGGGCTAGGCTAGGCTTTGCGATTGAGTTACTTCCATTACTGCAAAATGCTTGTGGTAGTTTAGGCGCAAGTGAGAAAGAAAGGAAAAAAACGAATGTTAACTAAAGAAGCTCAGAATTGCGAAATTTGTATGGAAAATGTAGTCATTGTGAACTAATAAAACTTAGAGTCGAAACTAAAAATGTTTATTGGTACTGTATGTCAATTGCGCTAATAATATATTTAAGTCTTGACTTTAAATTTAGGAAGCTCACAATTGCGAAATTTCTATGGAAACTATAGCCACTGTGAACTATTAAAATTTAAAGTCGAAACTAAAAAATGTTATTGGTAAGGCCCATTATCTTTGCATCATTTTATGGCATATACCTATGTGAATGATGAAAAGGGAAGTTCACCAGAGTCCAATCTTGAAACTGAAATTTCTTAAATTTTAATTGGGAGTTCTATATTGCATTTCATATAATCACTCAAGCAATAGCAATTGCGACGCAAAAAAATCGTCAAAAAACCAGCAAACGGGAAAATTTATTACCTATCTCCCGGGGCCCAGTTTCAATTTTGACAGTATAGTTTAAACGTTAGTGTCAGAAAATAAGCCGATGATAGTTATTAGCCGACTGGTGAATTTGCGTTACCAAATGCAAATAAGATCGCTCTTCTGCAAGTGCGCGCAAGTGAATCCAATTTCTAATGAACTAACGTAATATCGACGAACAATACAAAACGAATAAACCGATTGGCAAACTTTGACAGTTCAACAAAATTTTCTTGAAAATAGTTGTCTTTACCCTCAAAGTGCAATCTAATTTACGAGCTTCTTAAAGAGGACTAACACAAACTAAAAAATGTTTAAATTGTAAAACCATTCGCAGTACCAAAGTGGGTATAAACAGAGTTGTGCAAAATATTGACAGATCGCTTTGAATGTGTTCTATTTTAAGATGCGTGTGGAATGTTCGTATCTACAGATTCCGAAAGCAGGTAGAAAATATTTGAACTGCACAATACGTAGCCACGTTTTGGCAAAACTTGCGGCTTTGTTAATGCAACAGTTTTAACACCAAAATGTAATAGATTCCTGGAAAACACGCTACTAACTAAGCAAAAAATCAAATTTGTAATTGTTTTCCAATTTCGCAATTGTAAAATTTAAGTCGATAACAGGCGATATGTTGCTAGTAAATGACTTTATTGCTTATTACTAATGTAATGACCGTGATTTTTGGCATAAATAAAATCGTTTTTTAGGAGTTTAGTACTGACTTGACACTTCTTTCTTTACTCGTTTGCGCGTTTTCTTTTGGAGAATAAAAAATATATCTTTTCCGATTACATCTCGTATAGTATAAATATATGCACATCCTTTTCTTTTATTACTTTCAGACTATAAATAATGCATACAGCTGTTTCGCAGTTCTAATACGCATGAAGAATTAATTAAAGCGGGTATCCACACAAGGGTATTGCATGGAATTGACAACAAAACAATTTGTATGTGGCTGTTATAAAGTCCTTAATGCAGAATTAAACTATATTCATTCCGGCAATTGTTAAATAAAATAAAGAATACTTCATATCAGCACAAAAGTGTACTACCCTTTCTTGACATTTTGTTAAAGGTTTTTTTACTTCAGCTAAAAAATATCGTATTCAATTTAATATCCAAGCCATGTTTCTTCCTTAATCTGTAGGTCGACTATTACCATTTCGTTAACAAATGAACCCAATTCGAACACAATGCGAAAATACAAAATTGTTCGGCTTCTTAAATATGACATTGGAGACGTTCAAGTTGGGACGTTCAGGAATCTAATTTACTAAGTCTGACAGCTCTCTCACTAGATGAATCTCGGCTCAGATTGGGGGAAATCGGTCGTGAGAGCAGATGTTTCATTTGACGTTTATGGAGGGGTAGCCGACGAATCTAGTCACAAAATTTCTGACTGAGTACTAAGTTGACAGTTCGCATATGTGGCTGACGTAGGAAAAGTGACGTTCCCGACCAATATTTTTGTGCGTTCAAGCATAGAATGCTGCTCGCGCTTAAATTAAGCCCCCATACAAAAATGTCTCCAAGGATAATATTAAGCAAAGCAGTACGCAGTTCAAGCCAAATTTGTTAGCCGCTGTACGAAAAATCTCTACACAATTTGAAGTAATGCAAAAAAACAGTTTGGAAAATGGTAAGTTCAAGACAAAAAAATTCGTTTTTGTTAATTTAATTTCTTTTAGAAATGGAATATTTTAACGAGGAGTACCTGAAAGAGGTTTTTGAGGAAGTACAAATAAAAAAACCAAAAAAAAATTCGAACACAGTTTTTTTTTTTTACACTACACTGTCAAAATTAAGCGAACATTAAGCGAAGCGGTGGAGAGAAACATTGGAGAGGCGCTTATTTTTAGCTTTCCTGGAACAGCATACTAGGCATCAGGTTACATCCAGTCCAGACCAATTTGGGGGATTTAAGATAACTAGATTTTTGAGTGTGCTCAGTGTTTATTTTAGTAAGTCTGACAGCTGGCTGACTTTATGTGTCTCAGTTAAGATCGGTCACATAGCTTCTTTCAACTGTCTCAACAATCTCTTGCATTTATAAGCCCCTTAAATATAGATTTATACCAATAATGCAAATCAACATTTTAAAAATAAAAATACCTAGAGCGTAGTCTTCTGAATAATAAATCGAATACCCATGCTTTTTAATGAACATCCTTCCATGCTAATTATCTCACATGGGTGGAATAGCTTAAGCACATTTTAATTGTTACCTTTGTGGGTATATATACAACCGCCATGCCCGTAACCTCACCATTTGTATACCACAAATACAGTCAATCGGTGCTTAAGCTGATTTCTTGAAATGAGCTTCGATCTAGTTCAGCCGATACGATTTATCGTCATCATCCTTACATGCCTGGGACTCTGGCGTTTGGAAAACAACTACTGGTAACCACTCTACAGAGCCTACTCGTACTTCCTACATTTTTTTCTTCAGTTTCCTGACCGCCGCTTCGATGTGGGCAAGTGTTGTGACTGCAAAGGAGCTCGAACAATTTACCAAGTCCCTTTATATGGCTCTTACAGAGGCAGCCCTTACGGCCAAAGTGTTGAACATATTAAATTTAAACAAAGCAGCCGTGCATTTTTTCCAACTCGTCGAAGATGACGATCTAAATCTGAGGGATTCAGATGAGATAAAGATATTTGAAAAATCCCATCGGGTTTTCTTTGCTGTGGCCAAATTCTATACTAGCGCCAGTGTAGTGGTTGTGTTGGGGGCTTTTACCATGGTGGCCATTGGACAGAAATGGGTATTACCATATCCAGCATGGATGCCTTTCGATTTGAATTCGAGTTTATTTTGGTACGCCTATGGTTTTCAATTTATTGGCATGACTGTGACATGTTTGGCAAATGTGTCCGTCGATATGCTGCATTGTTACTTCTTGCACCACGTTTCGTTGCTCTACAGGGTGATTGGATTTCGCTTGACAAGGATTGCTGTTGACCTGAAAAGCTCTGATAATAACGATGAAGTGAATACAATAGTTCTGAAGAATGTGAACTTTTAACCAACTTGTTAAAAGGTATGAGCTGTGTTTTGTTAAATGCTTTGTAATGTGTGTATTTTTTTATGAAAGAATAACGGCAAACTGTGAGCAATTCATGTCATTTCCGATTTTTATGCAAATTCTTGTAAGCGCTCTGGTTCTTTGCTTCACCGGATATCAATTGACAAGTGTAAACAGATAATTAAGACGTTTTCATGTTTAACGAAGCTCATCATATACGTTATATACTTTCTCAGTTATCCCCAATGACGAATCCAGGGCAGTTCTTTGGAATGGTTGATTACCTGGTGGTCATGGGACTGCAGATATTTTTACCGTGTTATTATGCGCATCAAGTTACTATTCATTCGGACATGCCAAGTGAATCTTTGTACAACTCAAACTGGGTGGTCTTGCCTCAAAAGTCAAAAAAGATCTTATATATGTTTATGGAGCTTCTGAAAGAACCCGTACATTTAAAGTCTGGAAATTACTTCAACATTGGCTTGCCAATGTTCTCCAAAGTGAGTAGTGTTTTTTTTTTTATAATTCCGTCAACAGAAGTGAAATGTAGAACTGTTTCGAAATGAATATTTTTCTATTTGCAGGTTGTTAACAATGCTTATAGCTGCTTTGCTGTTCTTATTCATATGAAGGGTTAAATAAAGGGTCCGCCAAATAACTTTTTTTTTTGAAAATGCTTTGAAAAAAAACTACTGACTATTTTCTTAAATTTCTTTTTTTAATTTGAAAGTACAATCCTTGCGGTTAATAATGGAAAATAATTTCTTCACGAATATTGTCCTTTAAAGCGTCAATTGTCTCTGGCTTGTCGGCGTAACACTTATCTTTTACGGCACCCCACAAATAATAGTCCAACGGTGTCAAATCGAAGCTCCGAGGTGGCCAAACGACATCAGCTCTGCGGCTGATAATGCGATCTTCAAAAACAGGGCGCAAAACATCGAGTGTAGCTTCGGCTGTGTGGCACGTAGCGCCGTCCTGTTGAAACCAAATGTTGCCAATATCCTCCTTTCGTTCAACATGGCCCGATAACGATCGCCATTGACTGTAACGGCCACTCCTTGCTCATTTTCGAAGAAAAATGGCCCAATTATGCCTCTGGACCAAATTCCGCACCAAACAGTGACTCGTTTTGGGTATATCGGCTTTTCAATGTATGCGTGCGGGTTTTCTGTGCCCCAAATGCGACAATTTTGCTTGTTTACATACCCGCCAAGATGAAAATCTTCTTCCAAATTCCGTACGCAATTTTCGCACACATTCTGCAACATTACCATGATTTTCAAAGTAAGGTCGCAATATTTCCCAGCGTTGTTCAAGCGTATACACAACCATATTCGTTCAGCTGGAGGATAAAACTAATTATCTGTCACATCAGACATGAGCTAAGTGTTACCATTCGCGAAATAAGCACTAGTTGAAAAAAAAAAAAAAGTTAGATGGCGGACCCTTTAGTTGTTTAATTTTTGAAATTAGCAGCTGCTTAAGCCCACATGCAATATTAAAAAAAAAACAGAGCAAAGTACGCACTGGCTCGTACGTGCTCGTGGTGGCCATTTGGCTGATGTTGTTTTTCATTATTAACGGCATACCTTCCTCTTTATTATGAAATAAACGTCCCATCATTTATCTCAAAAAATGGCATTTTTCTTTGAATACCAAAATAACACCTCTTATTGGAAAGCCCATTAACGAAATCTGTAAAAAAAAAAGCGACACCGTGAAAAAGGTTGGTAGTCTTTGAATTTAGAAGTTAAGTAGTAGTTCGGTCTCGGAACTGAAGTTTATTATTATTATTTTGCATTTAAAAATACAATATCTTATAAACTAATACGAGCTTCAGTTTAAAAACAATTTTAAGGTACTTCAAACAAAAGTTTTAATACGTTTTATTCTTATCAAATAACTAAAAAAAATTAATATGTTTTAATATTCTTAATTAAATTAAAAGACATCTACATTTAGTACATTATATTAATGTACATAAATATTCTGTTTTGGTTCACACAAAAACGGATAAAACAAGGAAAACAAAACAAAACCCCATATAACTAGATTTAATGAAACTATAAATATGCCGCCAGTTCTTTTATAAGACAATCGATACCCCCAATTCGGCTAATATTACACGGTAGACAGTTCCATAACCGAGTGAAACTTACAAAAAACTGACGTTCAGAAGTTAAGCACTAGAATCGAAATTCTGTAAGTTGTTGCGATCTTCTTGATGTCGACTGTTGCAATCTGTTGAAAAGATAGCAAGGTTAATGTGACTTTATTATCCTGACTTATAAGACTAATGTTCGATATCGGATGAGATTGTCAAATGAAAGATTGTAAAATGGATTTTGCTAAGCTCGATATCCTGTCATATCTTTTCAGGCCGAGGCCGTATATATCTACCAATATAACCTATATATTAAGTAACTGTGTTAATAATCTATAACTTGTTGTTGATCACAACCCACTAATTGTATATTGATGCATCCATGAACGTGATCAATTCTCTTTCATTCAATTGGTTAATCGTTTGTATTTTGTGCGTATTCGGTTTAATTATTTTATTTTGTACACATCTATGGCACATTGCCTTTCGAATGATATAAGTTTTTTTTCCCCTTCTTTCATAATAAATACTTAAAAAAAGGAACGGCAACTTTCGATTTTCACTTATCAAAAAAAAGTTAATTTAAAAACCAAAAACAACCGACTGACTGTAAAAATAGAATTAAAAAGATATGAACAAGACACATTCAAGTACCTATACCTAACTAATTGACAATCGGACACTATATACCTACACTGCCTAACAAATATGTGAGTCTTGAGTATCCTCCGACTGCCAAAGAGTTAGGTATAGGTACTCATATCTTTTTAGTTATTTTTTTTACAGTCAGTCGGGTTTTTTGGCTACAGGGCGTCACGTAGGAACGGACATAGGATACGCCCGAAACACATAACCCTCCCTTTTTCCAGTCGGGTAAAAAATGTGTTACTTAATGTTTTATGCTTTATTGACACCTGGATCTGCAGAACAAAGAAAAGAGAAGCTTACATCGGGCTTAGAGAGTACGACAACAATAATACAATGCTCCATTCACATTTCCACCCACGTGTTCGATCGCCTGCCAGCATTCTAGGTTATGTGATGCAATGACATTACATTATCACATTCATCCAACAATTTATCGAAATAGTACCAACTGCAGGCTTACATCTGATTTTAATTAGGTACGCTTAGCTACCTACCTAAACAGGTCTTTCTTTTGAGTCCAATTCCAAGCAAACCGAACCAATACCTTTACTTTTATCGAAATCACCACTTGAAATGTTATTTAATCGCTCGCAATAATACAATTCAAATCTAAATAGACACACAAGTAAAAGTTAGATAAGGCAGAGAAAAAATTCCAAACAAAACTCACTCCCTCGGGCATTGTGTTGGTCTAATTTCGAATCGAGTAGCTTCAGCACAGCCCACTCTTGCTCTAAGCTCTCTACAGACCTCACTAAGCACTGTTGTGCCTTGTGCTCGTGTATCCAAATGTACCTACCTCTTGTTTTGCGAATATGTGCGGCAATCTAATACTCAATGGTTGTCTCGCACAATCTTGTTATGCAATCCGACTTTGATTTGTGTTGTTTTGTTTTTGTGTTTCCCGCATAAAAACTCATATCGCTCATTTTGAAAATTCATTGACCCAACCGACGGCAACAGCGCCGCCACCGCGCGCCACCACCTGCGTGCAACCCATATTGACAGACGTTAATGCAGACATGGAGCGCAGCCGCAGCAGTTACCACAATAACCGCAAGAAAAACCAAAGCTTTCACTCTCGTTTTTGTCTGAACGAAGTCGACAATTTAAGTTTAAGTTGGCGGTATGTCGCAGCGCAACATGTTCGAAGTGAATTCGTTTTGCTATTAGCTTAGCTTCAGTTGGCCACAACGATTACGTTAGTAAGTCAGTTCGTTTTTGATCGCGGTTTAGCTTAAACGGAAACGGAGAGTGCCCCCGAAAAGTAGGAAGTGTGTGCAAAGCGGAAAATAGGTGTACATTTTAAGTAACCAAAAAAAGAAAAAAAACATCAGGAAAACTTTTTAAAAATGACACGAATTCAATCAAGCGTTCTAATTATTTTGGGATATGTTGCCTTAGGTAAGTCTTAAGTTAGATCTCGCAATGAAATTGGAATCCGATTACGACGCAGGCTTGTCTATGTGAAATACTGAAACTCGATCCCTTCAGATCGGTTCAAGTTTTGCAATAAGATTTCGCTTTTGTGTTCTGCTTTTTTTTTTTTTGTCTGAATGCATTCACTTTCAAAACGCGTTGCGATATGTGTTCGATTTTTCGACCCCAAGGGGGCTTTCTGATTGACAGTCATAGCCATAGGAATAGGAGTGGTTCTACTTTAGATTGTGCACATATCAACCTTGTTTCGTACCTTAGAGAGAGAGGTTTATATCGAAATTTTTTTATTTGTGATATAATTCTGTACTCTGGTAAAACTGGTTCAATTTTCAGTCTGAAAGTTGAAGATCTTGAACTGCTCGAAAAGATATTTTTTTGTATGATTGTCAGAATAAAAACTGGAAGCTTTGTCTTAGATTTGTGTGAAAAGTCATAGGTAACTGCTATATGGGAGTTTGTGCACTAAATGACGAAATGGGGGTTGGGAATGATTTACATATATTTGGATACGTTTTTTTTTTGTAGATCGGGCGATGAGAATCCTAGTTAATTTTTAGAGAAAGACGGAATAAAAGATTCGATTTAAACATTCAGTCAGTGATGCCAGATCGTAGGTAATTACCCATTTCGTGGGCATTTTGCCTTTCAAAATGGGCTAAAAGGGCGAAAAAGGGAATTCTCTCAGAACAAGAAAAAACAGTGTATTTTGTTATTTTTTAACGTCGGCACGGGCATTTTTGGGTGTTTTTGACGTGAATCGTGGGCAATTCAGTCCGAAAAGTCTCTCATCACTGCATTCAGTGTGTCTTGATTTATACAATACAACTAGCTAATCTGTCAAAAGAGATTTTTAATCGTCTTTAAGCACAATTTAACTTTAGTTTTTAGCACATAGCCGGATCGCGTTTCTTGGCACATATTGTCTAACTTGTTAGCAAGTTGATTTAATAAAATATAAGCCGTTTTTAATGGAATGAATACGAAATGAAAAGTATCTTTGTACATTTATAGTAAGTTTGTTGTTTAAACTGTTAACAAGTTTGTTTTTTTATTTAATATCTTAATTGAAAACAAAAGTTGTTGGAAGATGATATTTTTTCGTAATGCGACATCTCACTCTAACTTTGGAATAAGAAGTATTTTATTTGACAAGAGCGAAAATTCTGTAAGATCTTGTGCTGACAGATAACTATGAGTAAAAAAAACGATGAAAGAGCTGGAAACCAATGTGTTGAAATAGTTTTATCATTTACTTTGCAATATTATAACGATCGAGCGATTTTTTTACAAAATTAATACCATGTATGCTCTTCTCGACCGCCACCGTCCATTTGCATATGGTTTCCAATTCGCCTAAAGTTGCATGGTTTGTAATTCACCGGCAGTTTTTTCGACCATTTCATACGATAAATGAATCGCCTTGGATTCTCAGTTGAATTTACCGACGACTGAACCTTGGGTAGGATGAAAGTTACATTTTAAATAATTTTCATGGCTTTTATTTCTTGCCACTCTGATTGCACTCTGTAAATTGTGTGTTTCTTTGAAACACCTTCCGCTTAAAACTTTATATTATCCTACTACAAATGTAGTTCAAAAAATGTTGTGTTCTTTCACAAGTCAAATATTATATTTCATTCCACTAAAAGAGATCTTTCTTGTACTGTTTTAACTGTTTTAAAGAAACATTAATACAAAAAGTTTGGTCGGTTGACATAAGAAATGTGAGCCTCAGGAAAAAGTGCTTTCGAAAAGGACTATACATAAAGAATCGAAGGGAATCGGCCAGAATTCCAACGTCGATTCAAACGCATGACGTACTTCCGATTACGACTTCCAATTATCCTACGCACATCACCTGTTTTACCTTCCCCCGAATGTGCGCCTTCTCAAGAATATGACCTCATTCGAACATCAAAACCCACCAACGGAGTGAACAATTTGCAAAAGTATGACAGTAGGTCGATCCATGCATTACAATGCAATTCCACGCCCAACTTCCTAGAAATAAGATAGCAACTTTTAAAATGTTTCATCTGCAGGTACTGCCGAAAAAGGCCAACACACACTAATTGGCAAATATAAATTCTTCTTGTGTGCACCCAACGTGATTGGCATAACAGAAAATTTTCTTCTTTTTTCGTTCATTAAATGGGTGCCACGAAGATTGAGAAAAAAATTGTTGTGATAACAAAATCAATACTCGCCGTTCACTCTGTAATTGGTAGTTGTTGTGTTTTTTTTCGAATTTAATTATACAAAACTTGTACACCACATTTCAGCCCACAAAAAC
Source organism: Cheilosia variabilis (assembly GCA_951230905.1). Lineage (NCBI taxonomy): Eukaryota > Metazoa > Arthropoda > Insecta > Diptera > Syrphidae > Cheilosia > Cheilosia variabilis. The sequence goes on from OX579677.1 coordinate 65,862,842, forward strand.
AAAAAATTCCAATAAATTAACATAATTCAGTCAAAAGAAATACAAGTACAATGCAGGAACACGAACTGAAATAAAATTGCAGTTAACTGGTTTTATAAGAAAATGTAATGTTCATGTCGCGTACCGGTGGCGTATACGTAACCAAAATTAATTGTCGTTTTCGAATCTTTTGAAATTGATTTCTTAACCACCCAATGCACTTTTCGTTGTAGTTTTGACAGTTAAATATGATTGCAAGTGATTTATTTGTTAATTAAATCAGAACATACGAGAAAGGGTTTGTCCGAAAAAAAAGTATTGTAGCAAGGTTAAGAAACTGTGAAAGGTTTGTTTTACTTTTCGTAAGATAAATGAGGATTATTGCCGACCAGACAAATTTAACAATACATAAAAGGCATAACCTTGAGTTGGCAACAAAGATATCTGACTATAGGATGCTAACTCTGAACAAGTTCTTAAATTCGAAGTAAGAAACATAACAAGTTTCGAACTGAACTTTAACATTTCGCGTATTTTGGGTTTGCAATTTTTCAATTAAACAATCCGTTATCCATGAGTTGCACGGAGTTATTAACCCAAAAACGAGTGTATACCATCTAGTTGTCTACGCCACAGTAACATAGTTGCAGAGTTGTGTAGTGACTGTAAGCTTTTGTGGTTTTATGGTACTAGGTAAAGAGTTGCAAATTGTTTTTCTGTTGGCTTTGCAAAACTGGAAAGACCAGATATGGCGGCCTCCCCTTCTCGCCACTCCGCTCCATATTTATTGTTGAGTTTTTTTTTTCATCAGTTAACTGTTTCCTATAAATGAATAAATTTATAATTCATTGAGAGAATGCTGTCGTGGATTGTTAGCTGTTTTATCTTTGCCAGATTAATAGGTTTGTGAAAAATCTGAAACGTAGCGACTAACATAAACTGTGGAACTAGTTTGAACAATATTAAATTGGGATACTGTGGGTTTGCCTTTCAAGGTTGGACTTGTACTTATTTTATAGATTGTTGTTTCGTTAAGTACCCATTGGGACTTTCGTTAGTTTGCGCGAAGACGGGAATTTTAGTAGACTGGAAGCAGGCCACAAATTGTAACAAATCAGAGTTGCGCTCTTTGTTCTATATTTACATACATGTCATCGAAGATTGAATCCATGTAAAATTCAATTATGGATGCCGGTGCATCCATCAGGGGTTTATGTCCTTAGAAACTACTTACGAGTGGCTAGTAGCTGGATAACAAAATGTTTTAGATTGTGTTCGATAAACTAGAAAATATAAAATCTCAAGAGAAAAAACTAACGGTACCTTGGGGACATTTTTTGGTATACCTTATAACTTGAAATGACATTCACTTAATTTGGTTCTTAAGAATAATTGACTACTATTAAATTGACGACACAATTTCAAATATTTGACATTACGCATTTGTAATGAAGTTTCTGTGGCTGGTTTAGGTGATTGGTGCTGAAAGCACGGTCGGCATTCTGTAAGGCGAAACGTTCAAACGTTTTCGTGTGCACGAAGAAATTTGCTTGTGTAACATAGGGCAAACCATTCGTGCGCACGAAAACGTTTGATCGTTTCGCCTTACAGAATCTGACCCCTGGTTACAAATTTACAATTTAGAATCTCCCATTCTACTTTTACTTGGGATAATCACCTAATCGTCGTATTAAATAAGAACTGACTCTTAAAGTAAATAAAGGTCCTGTATGGACCACCTTGCACCGTCTTTTTATTTGTATTATTAGAATCAAAGTCATTCCGATCAAGAAATCCGCAAAAAACGCACTGAATCGATATTCTTATAGCTGTCACAAATTTTGATTGAAATGTCAAATATATTTAATATTTGCAAAGCTCTTTCAAACCTTTCTTAGTGAAATATGTTAAATATTATATGTACGTTGAAGAGTAGAAAGATCTTCTGAGCCTGATGTGAAATTTATAAAAAGTACGGAAACGATTTGCAAAACAATTTTAAAAAAATGTTCAGCCATTAATTCAGAGACATGATCACCCTTATTGCGAAGATCAACTATCAACCGATTGACGATTGATAGAATTTATCAATTCAAATAAAAATCGGTATTGCGAAAATGAATTGATAAAATATTGTGCAATTGTGAATGCCTTCAAAATAATTCTATTATTGTGAATGGGAATGTGCGTCTGACAGATGTTTTTCTTTTTTAAGAACGTAGGTACAAAAAATTCAGAAAATCAATAAAATTAAAAACAAAATATAAAATGACTTCAACTGAACTATATTTTGATTGAGATGAGAAGTTGGATCATCCTGCTATCCTCATAAAATTTATCACTTATTTAATTCGAAATTCATATTTTTTAGTTATTTCTTTAGGTAGCGCGAACTCATCAACTGCAAATTTACGATTGAAAGAAAAATTGACAGCTGACAAGAAAATCAATGAAAATTGTTGTTCGCAATACCGATTTTTTTTTTAAATCACAATGTAACAACAATATTGACAGTTGACAGTAACAATACCATTTATTAAAATTGATTGATAAATTTCAATTATTAATTGATAGTTGATCTTCGCAATAAGGGTGATAAACTTAAAGTGATGTTTTTCATTTGACAGATTTACGAACAGAAATTTCTTGCATAAACTTTCGTAAGATTTATCATGGAGAGTTAACTGTTTTCGGTTGGTTGCTGACAACCAATTTGACATATTTGACAGCTTATGCCAATACCAAATTTAACATTTCATCATATGTTATATAACAGAGTGTATAAGGGGCGGATGTCCTCCATTACTTGCAAAGTATGTATTGTCCACTGATTTGTTCCTACATTCGAAAAAGACTAAACGTATATTTATTCCCTTTAAGTAATGTCGACCCTCACAGACATCTACATGTAATTGCTCTTGGATCTTGACATTTCCATTACCTAATCCAAAAACGTTTCCGAAACGACAATTATCAGACTCTCCGAGTGTTATGGTAATACTGGTAATCATTTTCTTAAACTACTTCTATATACGCCCAGAACATACAAATCGCAACCGTCCGCAAATCTGGTTGGATTCGTTTAACTTGATTGCCTTCGATGAATGTAAATCGACACCGAATTCAAAACTCATCAAAATTCCTTGAATCGCACTGTGCAACTTCGCACAGGCAGACTTTATAATTTGTATTGTACTCCTATGGAGCTCTGCATAAAGTCGTTATTCCTCCCGCATTTTATCGAAACACCCACAAGATGTGAGACTTTCTCGAAGACTCTTTTTTTACGCAGAAACGTCGCGCCGCGATTATCAACTCACAACATGTTCATATTACTTCTCCGTGATTGCAGTTTCTCACACTCATCCGTGTCTTACATAACAAAAAAATACAACTTAAGCGATGTCGCGGCACCGACGACGAAGACGACTACAATTCCTCTTCTCTTTTCCAGGAATATTTTTCCATGTCAGACAGGAAAGTAAATATGCAACAGTCAGAGCCGACCGTAAACAGCAGCCATTTATTCCACTTCCACCTGCCATGTGGAACGTCATGGATTCATCAAACAGCTTAAGCAGCATCATCATCGTCTTCCGATTTCCGAATCCGGTAATTTCGATACCACACGCTGTGCATGTAATGTTGCACGCTGATCCCACATCGATGTCATCTTTGGCAGTTACCGCGGCAAAAGTGAGAGTTCTGCATCTATGGAACTGTTAATGTGAACGCCATCAATGTGCGCACATCAACAAGTAGGAAGTCGTAAATACACAAAACGTATGACATGGTCGATGATATTTGACCAAAAAGTCAGCTGAAACCTTGAAATGATATCGATTACAAACTCGATTTCATGGTTTCAGTTATGCCAGTTAATTAATGGTTAACACGACTTTGTTTTATTTTGACAATGAAGATCATGGTCAGCAAGTATGAGTTTCACTTTTTCTTTACCGATTTTCAATCTCTATTTACAATATACATTCGTGGCTGACGGTAATGTTTGCATTATAATTTGCAATTGACAAAATTTAACCGTTTGCGCACTTTCTATGGGGCCGAGCAGCCTTGTGGATCTTTTGAATGCCATGCCACTTGAATAACAATTTTTTTTTCCGATTTAGAAATTGTTTATAAAATTTTGTTTGATTTTTTTTTTTATTTCTTTTAAGCTCAATCGGCTGCAGTGGGAACACCAGAATGTCCTGAGAAAATTGGAGTGCAAGCCTATGCACATACGGAAAACTGCGATCAATTCTTTTTGTGTACGAATGGAACTTTGACTTTGGAAACTTGTGAGAATGGTTTGCTTTTCGATGGCAAAGGGGCCGCGCACAATCACTGCAACTATAATTGGGCTGTTGACTGTGGAACTCGACAACATGATCGTAAGTAAAATATTGTTCAACTGAAACGGATCATACGAGTTCATACGGACAAAAAATCAGTTTTGCTGATTAGAATCACTTTTTGCGGGTCTCGACATTTTCTTAAATTTAAATTTTAAGATTTATTTATCAACCCCATTTCCAACTTATCGTTAACAGCCACTCCAATTTCGACACCGGGTTGTGAATACCAGTTTGGCATATATCCAATCTCAGCTGAGTGCTCAACAAGCTATATTAAGTGCGCCTATGGTGAACCACATCAACTTGAGTGCGATGCTGGATTAGCTTATGATGAAAGGATACACGGATGCAATTGGCCAGATCAGCTTTTGGAAACATGCAACCCAGAAGGTAAAAACTTCTTTTCCTATAGCACCCAAATAGATTCCTAAATTTATGTACATCCCTGTTGTAGCTGTTGTTGGTTTTAAATGCCCAACAAAGGTAGCATCTGACTCACCAGCTGCTCGCTTCTGGCCATTCCCACGTTTTCCCGTGACTGGAGATTGTCACCGTTTGATTACTTGCGTTGAGGGTCATCCACGATTGATTACTTGCGGAGCAGATAAGGTCTTCGATGAAAACACACTGACATGTGAAGATCCAGAATTTGTTCCCCATTGCAGAAAATAAATTACCTCGATTACATGGAGGAGTGAGACTATCGTTGATGTTATACACTTTTGTACAAAGAATAATTCCTTCTTCAGCAAAAAAATAAATCTCTTACACTTCGGACTTGCCCTTCACTTGAATTAAAAATAAATTATAAATATTCTTCCTAATATTATTAAATGTTATTTCGGAGAAGATTGTATGTATATAATATAAATTGGCTTTGTTAAATGAAACTTTATTTAAATAAGTTGTTTTATTTATGAGAACGTGTTCTTTTTTGTTTAGCATGGCTGTTAATAAACTCAAATTCAATTAATTCCTATACAAAAACAAGTTTTAGTTTCGTCAAACGTCAATAAACTGCCTTCTTAATAGGTATGTAGTAAATAATTTTATCACTAAAGAATTTTATTGACACCAGCAGTTCCATTCAGGATCAGTTCCATCTGTTTGAGTTTTTCCTTTTTTTTAATTTTCGGGAAGAATGTATTTAGATTTAGGACAAGTTGTAGGATGAGCTCTAACGCTTGAATTGAGAAACTTTTTCAGGCCAATTATCCTCGCTGATGGTTGTCACACGTTCTCAAGATCAAGTAGGTCAGAAAACTAGCCATTGAACGCTGGATACTTTAAATAATGATACCCAAGCACACTTCTGCAATTTGTTTTTTGCCAGTTGATTTTTTTTTGATATTCCAGCAGCAGCGTAGCCAATTGAATCCTAAAAACGAATGTTTCCAATTTTTGGTAAATGATGTTCTGTGTATGTTTAAAGAGCCTACTCAATCGCTTATGTTCTTATAATATAGAGACGGAGAGTTTAACGCTATCTGTTGTAAGCCGTTTTTAGTTTTAAGAACAATTGTTCGAAGTGGAAATTATTTAACAAGCTTTATTTCCCTGAGCGTGCACGCATAATGACGGAATGGCATAATAGAAACCATGCGCTTCGCATTTGGTTCGATTCCAATTCCCCGAAAGAAGATTTTTTTATTGTTGACGTTATGGCGAATGTGAATGGGGGAATCGTCGACGTTTAGTCAAAGCCCACGGAGAAAAACAAAATGCAAACCAATGTTTAATGGAATCTGATGCAAAAATGAAAACAATATCCAAATTGACAATAAGGGTAGTTTTGGTGGTGTGGTAAAGAAGAATAAGTGAAATATGCGACACATGTTACCCTGCGTAAGTCATTTGTAGTGTAAATTCAGAAACGTCAAACATTTGCGCAGTCATGCGGCATCACTGCTAATTTTTTAAAATTTGCAAATTTGTCGTCTTTTACAAGCATCATGATGCCAGTGATACGTTACTGAATTTACACGTATTAAATACAAATGTACGTTTTTCTGTAGCTTTACATAGAACAAGAACAGTCTTTTAACTTAATATTAGCAAAATTTAAACTTGTCAGTCGCATGCGAACATGCATTTTTATTCCATTGAATGTCGGAAACAAGTTGCAACGCGAAATATTGTCCGCAATTATCTTTACATCTCCAACCCACTTCAAGGACACTTTTCAAACGGCCTCCTCAAACGCATTTCTAACATTTAGACGCCCTATACCTTGTGATGTGGGCTTAAGTTCCGTAAAACTTTTGAAATATTTTAATAGGACCACGATATAAAAAAATCGGCCCAATCTAGATTACTTATATACCTCTCTATTCGATGGAAGCGCACTACGATCTTTTAATATCTATTACAGACCTCTTGCCTATCTTTTGTTTTTATAAAAAAAAAAAAAAAATAGTTGGCGCAACTGGGATGTAGAGACCCTAGGCCTAGCTTCTCACAACCATTCGTTTGTGTAAGTTTTCCATTTTTGGGACGAATGGAAAGGATCTACAATTTTATGCCGGGTCCAAACGGATAATTGAGAAGCTCCTTCATGACAGTTATACTCTCGGATGTTTGTCAGACGTAAACCATAAGTTGGAATTTGTTTTTTTTCGGGATTCGAGCCTGGGACCCCTCGCTTAGTAGTCCAACACACTAACCACTAAGCCACTGCGCCTGTATATAGTTTTTATAGTGACTCAAAAATCCACAGGACCCATCGCTTCAGTGGTAATGCCATTTGTTGGTCGTGAGTCGTGACCAGAACAGGATTAGTGGATTGAGATTTATGTTATATGCTTATGCTTTCGTTCGTATAATCGTTTATTCACACTTATTTACGTTAAATAGATATATACTACATTAAACACAAACTGAAAAAAACACGGAAGAACGTTCCTCTACGATAACTACAAAATAACATAAGAACGAGGTCCTACTCCAATGTAACTGCTGGTCGGTCCGGTGACGCCGACTTGTTGTCTGTGTGCAAAAATACAATAGCTCGGATCAGCCCATCGCGAATCGATTCATTGGGAGCGCCAACATTAAACATAAACTTTACCCTATCGCAGGTAATGTCCGGCACACAAGTATACATCGGATACCATCCACTCTTGTGAAATACTAGGTATAGCTTGTAGATGCGATTGCGATAGATGTAGACTGGCCTATCGAATGAAATTTCAAGCATTGAGTCGTATCGGACACGTGACGTGCAATGTGTATATGCGAGTCGAGATCCCTGCATATCCTGAATATGTACGTATAAAACTTCAGCATAACGCTCGGAGAAGCCAGCTGAATTCATCAGTTCACCGCACAGAACCTGTGTTGGCACCTGAACTCCTGAAATACAAGAACAAACAACAGAAAGACTTAGAAGCTTATGTCAAGCGTTTTCTTTTATTTGGAAACAAACCTGTGATCATAATGTTGGTGTCAACTTGAAACGTCAGACTGCAATCAGTCACACTTGTATTGCGATAGTCGAATTGCTGCTGAATAGTTCGAACGCAATATGATCGTCTGGTGTCATTTGTCAAATCACAGCCGACAAACTGTCGAGTGAAGCTGGGGGCATAGTCCAATACTGAACTCACCGAGGGGAACAGAAGTGGCTTTTTTTTATCCACTGATGATAAACGAAAGTTATCATATCCGTTCGGTGTCGCAAAGTTCGTCTTGCGCGAGATGCGAGATGTGCAGAAACCCTCGGGCATGGGGCAGTCGTTAATGCAAGGGCTTGAGATTTTGATTAGAATCGAGAGAGCTTCGTTTTGCAGAAGGAGCTTAGAACGGGCAGGGCCTTCAGCAAATTGCTGGGGCGTGAGGGTTAAGAAGCGAATTTTCTTTACCGCCTGCTTCATCAGATTCTGATCAATAATCTTCCGCTGCGAGTCCATATCAAGACTTGGTTCTCTGTTGTGTTGGTGATGCTGCATGTGCAAAGACACTTCGTCTTTATGTTCATCTATTTCATCCGATTCAATGCTCTCATGCATTGATTCCACATCAACAACAGGCTGGTCCTCATCGATGGCCTGCGGTTCGTCTTGATTATCTGCCAGCACCTTGCCGCTGGTACTTGGAATATTGTCATCGTCATCAGGCATACAGCCTCTTTCCATGGCGTAACGCAACAAGGCGTTAAACAAATCCAACTCTGTATCGATGTTTAGTTTGTCACAGTCCAAAATCGTTAAGAAGGTTGTCATCTCGATGTCACAGAAGTTTGGATCTGCAAGTACTGTCTTTATATTGGCAGCGATTATCTGGAACGGTTATTCAATTTAATAAATTAATATAAACAGACCGCGTTCCTTGGCACTTACCTCCATGCTGCTCTGCATAAGGCGTGGTTCGTCAAACAATTTTCCAAACTCATACGCCCGGCATGCGTTCTTAGGACTCAAATCGGCCCATAGAAAGTGTGTACACTGAGCAACTACATGCGGTAAAAGGTACTTCTTCGCTACATAGCATAGCTCACAGGCCTTGTCAAATGAACTTATATTTATCTTGTCCGAGTAGATGTACTCTAGCATTGCATGAAAGGCATCTGGTTGCACGTCGGGTATTACAATTGGATCAGTCTTATCCGGTAAATTTCCGTAGAACATTCGCTCGAAGACCGGTGATGCCATCGCCAGGATTAGCTTATGACCAGGCAGTAGCTTTTGATTGGGAGGTGTTCCAACAAGGAATCGGCAGTCAGCCCATTTTTCCGTATCGAGCAAGTGTTGGCCCCGATCTCTAATGTTTTGATAGTTGTTTTGCCAATCGATGAGTTGGTCCATTTTTATTTATTGCTTTAATTTTCGACCAAGTTGTGATTTTGTCCACAAAATCTTGTAAAATTTGTTCTTGTGCACTTTGTTACTATTTAAAAATAGATTTTTTTGTAGGAAGTACCTTTTTATGACAAAAACAAAAAGTAAAAGTTTACCAAGAGCAAGACCGTCTGTGAAAATTTGTGTTGTCTTATTTTTGTTGCATCGAATGAATTTCGAATCATATATTACTTTCTCTTTCTACTGCGCAGTTGTCAAGGTGTCAGTGTTCCCACTTAAGATAAAATATAATTACATTTTAATTCCAAATATTTAATGAAGTCATACTTTTAAAGACTTTTCACATGAAATCGAATTTCGAACTGCGAACAAGCGAATATTCGTGGTTTCTATACCCAGAGATGAATAAATAAAAGAGATGGATATTTTTCGTACGTCTATCCCCCCAAAACCCATTTGTTTATATTGTTGTATTTGTAATTTCAACCCTCGTCTGTGAACACGTGTGACTTAAAAAAAAACATGTTGCTAATGGCCGGCCACCATTCCATTTACTTTTATGGGCATCGCGCTGTTCAATTGTTTTGCGTTTCGTATTGAACTTGTTTGGTTTTGTCACTGGAAAGTTATATATCTCTGTATTCCATTATCGTTGCTACACACGAAATCTGAAATCTGAGAGCGAATCTGAATAAGCCCATTCGAAAATCACATGAGTTTGCTGAATGCATCCATTTTTATTACTATCGATTGGCTCGGCCCTCGGCGTTTCCAGAATTCGAACTTCGAAGCCATTTCAATTTTTATTCTAAACTAAATCGGTTTTGTTTTGTTCGACCGGTGAGCCGCTCAAATTTATTATTTTCTTTCAACAAACAACAAATGTGCGCAGCACATGAGTTCTGCCAATAATTATTATTAATTAAAGCATTTGTTCGTTAAACCTATATCATTTTGAATGCAATTTAATTTTATTTTTCTTATCACAAAGGTAAGTTGGAACTGTTTTATTTTGTAGGTATAAGAAATTCATTTAGAGTAATATATTATTCTCTTGTTAAGTACACTTTACTATTTTTGTACCCAAATAGAATTAACTACCGACTAATTATGGATGAATCTAAAAGAACTTACGAAAAAAACAAACAGTTTCTTACACGTTTACATTCATCAAAAAAAAAATTTATCAATCAATATCGAAAGTTCTACGACGGAAAAACAAAAGCCAAAGAACTTAACCTCCAAATTTTAGCCGAACTTGAAGCGGCAATCGCAGTGAGTAATATTGAAAATTTTAAAAACTTAAGTAATATTATTTCTTACATTGGAAATGTAGAAAATTCTGCAACATTACAAGAATTCTATGATAGCACCGAAAATCCTATCAAAAATACTAATTTGGTAATTTTGGCATGCAAGCACAATGCAGATGAAATTCTGCAGTATGTATTCGACAATACAGAGATTTTAAATAATTTTTCTATCAATATTAATGCTGAGGATGAATCATGTCATAACGCATTTTACTATTCCATACGTTCAGGGAACTTGAAACTTATCGGTACACTCATCGATAAATGGCCAAATGATTATTTTGTTGCTCAAAATACGGAATTAGATAAAGTTCTGTCACAGGCTTATGAGGAACTAAAACTTAAGGATGTGCCAATATCAGATGAGATTGAACTTTTTATTGAAAATAAACTGATAAACCTACGCTTCTTCTCTACGGGACAAGCTAAGCGTCTCAAAGCTTCTCTTACCAATATCAAGAAGCGAATCGACTTGGTTCTCGAGAACATTAACCTACTCTATGAAAAGGAAGTAGATGAACAGTTTTTATTTATTGCTAAATTCGTTGCTCAAAACATTCACATACTTAAGCGGCAGCTTAAATCCACCTACAATAGCTTACCTTGGGAAGAAATAGAATTTTGTTTGATTGCTTTCATTAATTCGAAAATAGTTCGTCAAGAGATAAATCTAATCTACAATTCCGTATTGCCCAAGCAGAGGATACTACTGCACCTAAAAAACTTTGCTGCAAAACTTCAAAACACCGAATTAAGTGAAGCAGACATAAATAGCAATCTTCCAAAATTAAAACGAGAAAATGTGGTTGCTTCTATCATAGGCGATTGTCCAACGTTGGAAGAGTTGTATGACGATTTTGAACAAGTCAAAGACATATACTCCTTAGAAAAAATATCTAATTTTATTGAGTTGGCATTAATTGCTAATCCCAAAGAGGGAGATGGTCAGTTGGTTATCGCAAGAGCATTGCAAGTCACCGGAGAGTACTTAAAAAACACTTTAGAATCTCCCAATATATCCGACAACATAACAAATGTTCTGCTTAGCTCGGTATTTCATCAAAGTTCTGAGGAAGTCGTTCAATCGTTCCGTGATGTGCTCTCACATTTCTATTCATTAAAATCAAGAATTAAATTCGAGGAAAGTGAAGGCTCAAGTTATTTTTCCATGGTGCAAAGTGATCTCGACAAAATCAAAGTTGAAATAACGTGTCTTTTACAAAAGAATAAGGCCAAGATAATTAGAATGTTCCTTAAGCAAATCACTGACAACGATGACTTGAACGCAGCAAAGAAACTTGCTGACGCCTTCATTGATATTATACCGGATTTAAAGGAAAAAAAAATTGAAACTGCAGTAAATACCAAAGAAATTCAAAAACTCGAGGACCTAATCAATAAGCTGGATGAAGAAATTGACGACAAGACACAATTTGAAAGTGATTTGTTTAATGACATCAGAAAAAAAATCTTTTGGGAAAAAAAGAAATTAATCAAAGCACAACAAACTTTTTCCAAACAAATGCTAAGTATTGCAAACATTGCCGATTATGTTCATTTGATTAGCAAAAGCAAAGGTTCTCAATCAATGAAGAATGCCAAAGAGTTACTGGTACAACCGTCCAACAATGTTGAGCCCTTCATTGGTATTCCACAGCTAATTTGTAAGATCTGGAAAAGTATTGCCGCAAGACCATATTCTGCCAGCAAGATTTATAAAATGAATTATCTAACTTCAAGGATTAACTTAACAATCCAAGTAGAAATGTGCCAAATCAAAGGAATAGAAAAGCTAAAAAATGTTTTCACTTCAGGTAGGGATGAAAATTCATCTGTTGCCACAGAAGAGAACATTCAAGATATTAACGCCAAGGACGCTCTAAACAAAAGATTGGGCACACTAAGAAATCTTTTAAATGCCAACGGGATTGAGAATAATTCGGACCTAATAGGCAAGTTCCCTCAATATAAAAAGGACAAACAATTTCAGCTGATGGTAGAAATGCTTGTTCTCGATATAATGGAAATTTTGCAGCACCTTCGGTGTTTGGGGAATAACCTTTTGTTTGTCGATACATGTTTCCCTATGTTAATTGGACGATCTCTACGCAATCATTTAGCACATGGTAATTCTCTAATTAATGTCCTACAATTCGATGCAGACGTAACAGTACTTTCGAATGCTTTAAAATTAATTCTGGAAGAAGGAAACTTAACCACAAAAATGATTGGTAATTCAGTGTTGGACGACATTACGCAACTGAATAAGCACTTCAATTACAATTTAAGTCTGCTCAGCAATCAACAGGCAATGTTTGAAGCTGCCAGACAAGGTGACATTGATAAAATAAAAAATTATCTCACGAAAGGAGCTGATGTGAAGGCGAGAGATATCAATCAATGGACTGTATTCCATTTTGCTGCCGCCGGAGGCAGCCTTGAAGCAACAAAATTCTTTTTAGATGACAAGAGTGTGGCTATCAATGCAAGGGACAACAAACACCAAACACCTCTGCATATAGCCGCTTCCTATGGAAGGGAAAATATCGTCAAGTTTTTTTTAACAGAAAAGCTATTTCCTGTTGACACAACTGACGATAATAAGATAACAGCATTGCATAGGTCAGCCGAAAATGGTCATAGGGGGGTGGCGAAAATTCTGCTACAGCATAAAGCCAACGGCGAGGCCAGAGATTGCAACAAATTAACCCCATTATACGTTGCCGCAAGGGCAGGTCATCAAGATGTCGTTCAACTGCTCGTATTCAACAAACAAATTACAGATAATCACCAAAGTGAAACTCTTTTTACACCTTTACACATAGCCTCCCTTAATGGTCACTTGCAAGTTGTTAAGATTCTTCTTATGAAAAAAGTAAATGTTAATGCGAAAACGATCAATGGTTTAACACCCTTATTGTGTGCAGCCCAACAGGGTCACAATGATGTAGTTAAAATGCTGCTTGCACACAAAGCCGATGTAAACTGTCAGTCTGTTGATGGCGTCACAGCATTCCTGTTTGCAGTTTCGCGTGGCAATTTGGAAATAGTGAAGACGTTGATGGCAAACAAGTCTAAATTTGATACCATTCACACTTGGTCAGCCATGCATGAAGCAGCACAGCGTGGTTATTGTGACATTGTTAATGTTTTACTTAAAAACGGCTACGAAGTTGACTCTGTGTGCGAAGATAGCCAAACAGCGCTACAGGTAGCTGCTAAATTTGGTCACTGTGATTTGGTTCAGCTTCTAATAGCTAAGAAAGCTAAAATCAATAAGGCAAATATATATGGTTACACAGCATTGCATAATGCGGCAGAGGGTGGATATAATAGTATTGTTGAGCTTTTACTTAAAAAAGGAGCAAATGTTAACGCAAAAACATCTGTTAGTAAAGCCACGCCTCTGCACTGTGCAGCAATTGGTGGCCATGTCGCAGTAGCTACCACACTAATGCAAAATAAGGCTGATATTAATACTAAAAATGCCGACGGCTCTACACCACTATGCATTGCGGCAGAGCACGGCTATGACGAAGTAGTTAAAGCTCTACTAAGCAAAGGAGCAAAATTAAACGATCCAGATAATAACAAGTGGACTCCTTTACACTACGCAGTGTACGATAACAGATTAGATGTAGTCAACACTTTACTTTCATTTGGTGTAGATACTAAAGTGAAAACAAAAGAGAACAATACATCTATACATTTAGCAGCCCAATGTGGTTTTCTGGAAATAGTAAAAGTCCTACTTAAAAAAACCGGTGTTAATTTTCGTGGGGAAAATGGGACCCCTCTCCATAGTGCAGTATTGGGCGGTCATTTAGAGGTTGTGCAATATATTCTTGCAAATGGAGCAAATGTAAATGCAACGGATGAGGATAGTTGGACTCCTTTACGACACGCCGTGCAAAAGGGTTTCACAAAGATAGTAAAAGTTCTACTTGGTAATGGTGCCGATATCAATGCCATGGACAATCTGAAACGTACACCTTTCATGGTGGCAATGCTACAAGGCAACCTAGAGATAGTCAAACTTTTGATAGCCGAAGGAGCAGACCCTAATTGTCTAGATATGAATAATAATACACCCTTGCATTTGGCAGCAGAAATAGGTGAAGCGGTCATTGTTGAAATCTTGTTAAAAAATAGAGCTCATGTTGACGCTAAGAATAGAAATGGCCTAACGGCATTATTTTGCGCTGTTAAAAATGGTCACAATAAAGTCGTTAACATTTTATTAGAACATGGTGCCAGTACGAACTTTATCAACGACAAACAAATATCTCTGCTACATATAGCAGTGGCAAAGGGTTACAGTGAAATTACGGAAATGTTACTAGCTAGAGATAAATCAAACGTTAATTGTCCAGATAGTGGCAACAAATGGAGTCCACTACATGCAGCTGTAGGCTGTGGTAAAAGAGAAATCGTTAATACTTTATTGAAATATGGTGCTAAAGTAAGCGTCAGGGATAGCTCGGATAGAACTCCCTTGTTTTTAGCAGTGCAGTACTCTCGTGCGAATATGGTAGAAGATTTGATTGCTGGAGGGGGTAGAGTTAATGATGCAGTCGTCAGTTACGAAGGTAGTACACGCATACATATGACACTGTTGCACGCAGCAGTAGGAATAGGTAGCAAAGAAATTGTGGAAATTTTGATAAAAAATGGAGCCAGCTTAGATACCCGAGCCACTGAAGGTGTGACTCCTTTATTCTTGGCTATTCAAGAAGCTCACGAGGATATTGTGGAAACACTGCTTAATGCAGGAGCTAACGTTAATATATCTGCTGATAGAAGGATAGCGCCACTCCAGAACGCTGCAAAAGTAGGCAACGACATAATTGTTGAGCTTCTGTTGAAATTCAAGGCAAAAGTTGATGCCAGATCGGTGGATAACGAGACTGCCTTACATACTGCTGCCACGTACGGTCATGAAAAAATTATTAAACTTTTGTTACTAAACAAAGCAAATGTTAACGCTGCTGATACCAACTGTCAGACGCCAATAAACATCGCTTGTGTCAAAGGTCATCTACAAGCAGTCTGCGTTCTTCTAGGTGATCAAAATATAAACATTAATGCCGTCGACAAAGACAATACAACAGCGCTACACGTTGCTGTTTTCGCTGGTCACAAAAGAGTAACAAAAACCTTACTAAACAATGGAGCGTATTTCGACGTCAAAACTTCAGGTGGATTAACGCCTTTAGATATCGCATTAGAAGTAGGTCATTCCCAAATTGCAAAACGACTAAAGCTAATTGAAAACCTATTCGTGTCTACATCCGAAAACAATTATTCCATTGTTCAAAAATGCATCACAGAGAAGGTATTAGTTAACTGTAAAAGTGTACGTTGGGAAAGTTCTTTATTCACTGCATCCCAAAGAGGATATACTAGTATAGTTTGTCTTTTATTGGAAAATGGAGCAAATGTTTATACTGACAATCATATGACACCACTACACGTTGCCGCTAACATAGAAACTGCAAAATTGTTGCTTAAGTATGGTGCAATATACAATATGGAAAATGATCAAGGCAAAACACCTTTAAATCTATCTAAAGATCAAAGCATTACCAATCTGCTGACACTAACCGATGAGTTATTTGAAGGTGCAAAGTCTGGTAATGGCAATGTCATGTCAAAGCTGAGATCTGCAAAGCCCGATGAGCTAGAAGCTGTAACGAAAGCCCGTAACAATGAACTGAAGACACTGTTGGCGGTGGCAACATCCAATCAACACAAAGAACTTGCACGACAAATAACTGCTTTGATACAAACGCCCACTGGAAAGCAATCATCAGCTGAACACGAGTCGGTTTGTCTTAAGAAACTGCTTAAAGCGATTGAGAACAACAGTCGATCAGAAGTTGAGAGTTGCATCAGAGAGGCGACAGAAGCTATCAATTCGAAAGACACCCACGGTCGAACACCTCTGCATTACGTCGTTAATAATGGTAATGTCGACCTTCTAAATACCTTGCTCGTAGCAGGAGCTGACGCTAGCCAAACCACCAATAAGGGAAATACAGTATTACACACAGCAGCATCTAAAAATTACGGAGAAATTGTCGAAGTGTTGCTGCGGCATGCAGAATGCAATAATAATCTTGACTTTATTAACGCTCAAACAACTGTTGGGGGTACTACTTCATTGCATGTCGCAGCTGTGAATGGCTTCTTCGACATAGTGCGATCACTGCTGAAACATGGTGCCGCTTACAACATACAGAACAGCGACGGTAAAACACCCTTAAATCTATCCAAAGATCAAAGCATTACCAACCTGCTGAGACTAACCGAGGAGTTATTTGAAGGTGCAAGGTCTGGTAATGGCAATGTCATGTCTAAGCTGAGATCTGCAAAGCCCGATGAGCTAGAAGCTGTAACGAAAGCCCGTAACAATGAACTGAAGACACTGTTGGCGGTGGCAACATCCAATCAACACAAAGAACTTGCACGACAAATAACTGCTTTGATACAAACGCCCACTGGAAAGCAATCATCAGCTGAACACGAGTCGGTTTGTCTTAAGAAACTGCTTAAAGCGATTGAGAGCAACAGTCGATCAGAAGTTGAGAGTTGCATCAGAGAGGCGACAGAAGCTATCAATTCGAAAGACACCCACGGTCGAACACCTCTGCATTACGTCGTTAATAATGGTAATGTCGACCTTCTAAATACCTTGCTCGTAGCAGGAGCTGACGCTAGCCAAACCACCAATAAGGGAAATACAGTATTACACACAGCAGCATCTAAAAATTACGGAGAAATTGTCGAAGTGTTGCTGCGGCATGCAGAATGCAATAATAATCTTGACTTTATTAACGCTCAAACAACTGTTGGGGGTACTACTTCATTGCATGTCGCAGCTGTGAATGGCTTCTTCGACATAGTGCGATCACTGCTGAAACATGGTGCCGCTTACAACATACAGAACAGCGACGGTAAAACACCCTTAAATCTATCCAAAGATCAAAACATTACCAACCTGCTGAGACTAACCGAGGAGTTATTTGAAGGTGCAAAGTCTGGCAATGGCAGTGTCATGCCAAAGCTGAGAGCTGCAAAACCCGATGAGCTAGAAGCTGTAGCGAAAGCCCGTAACAATGAACTGAAGACACTGTTGGCGGTGGCAACATCCAATCAACACAAAGAACTTGCACGACAAATAACTGAATTGATACAACATCCAAATCAAGGGAAATCACCTTCTAAGCATAACCGTTCCATAGATCAACTGAAAAAGCTAAAAGAAGCGTCCGAATTTCATTTAAAACAGTCTGATTACCACCTGCCAATGTTGCACGGCCAATGTTTTATATCTGACATGCGAAAAGGTTACATAGAAAAAGACAAAACTCTTAGGGAAGGTTCCCACTTTTTGGTTAATGCATTTAACTTGGTTAAGACATATAAAAAGTGTATGCCTGGTGGTACATTAGCTGATAAGAACATAGAAGCAATAAATTCCAAACTAGTGGAACTTCAATTTCATCCAAAGCACATAGCTTCAGGCGAGGCTTACAGTACAATGTCCATGTACTATTTTGCTTCCACTGGACAAGGCAGGGTGTATTATAATATGCTGCATAGTGGTTTAAAGAAAGATGTAGTGATGTTCATTGAAATGGTTGATCGTGATATTAATGTTCCAACCAGGCTATTTCTCGAATCAATTGAACAGAAATTGCAGTCCTTGCAATAAATGTGCTAAAAATATGTTTTTTGTTTTAGTTTTTTTTCCCAATCAATATCCTCATTTATTTTCGTCCTTAACCACTACCTCATAGCTCCGCCCACGACCTCCTATAACCAATATCTATATAAAAACGTGGCTATTTTTTAAATGTATTTTCTATAATTTTATTTTTTTCTCTTAGATCGGACGTTTTGTATATTGTTTATAATTAGGATAAATATGAATTTACAAGTTCAAAGAATGATCGGATGTTTACAATATCTTCCCACACATTTTTCCCTAAAAATTCGTAGAATAACAATTAACAAAATTTACGGATTGGCCCTCTCGTTTTTCAAATTCCGAGCATGGGAACATGATAAAGTAAAATTTCCTAAAATTGATTGCGTACGGGAACAAACCTACTATAAATTAAGTTGTACCTGCTCTTTCGAGTCGTGAAATAAAGGTTGTTCTCACATTCTAATGAAACGTAAGAAACTCGCGACGCGCTATTTTCGAAAAAGCAGTGCCATATGCCGCACAATGCGCCTTGCTTATCCAGACTGAAACTATACAGAGACCATCAACTCAAAGTCAGTTTCCTTTTCCATGAAATCTCTGATTTTTGTTTTCTCTCAATAGTGAACTGTCATTTTCCTCGTAGCTGAAGGTCTCTCTATAGTTTTCCCCCTGTTTTTTTGACCACTAAACATCTACGTGAAAATCAATAATTTAAATTGACAACTTAACAATTTCGCTAAAGCTTTAATCACTTGCGTGGAATCGTAGATTGTTAATTTATTTTTTATGCAACTCAAAGCCGAAAAAAGAGAAGTACAAACATAATAAGTAGCTCTCTTAGTTCAATGAGCCCGAAGGTGTGAAAGTTCTAGTTTCATACAAACTAGTGCCATCCATTGCTGAAACCCCGAAACTGCAAAAATGGATTCGATATTTTCGTGTTTTCAACAATAGATGTCATAACCTAACCTAACCTAACAGTTGGAAATGTAAATTCCTTGTAATATGAAAAACAAACACAGCACATAAATTTGTAAAACTTGTCTTTATTTAAATTAATTACGCACACAAATCGCCGGATAACATTTGTTTGCTTGTAATATTTGCTGGTGGCTGTGTTTGAGAATCGCCGTTAAAATTCATATAATGCCTCATATTTCTTTAAGCTCCGCACATTCCAAAAACCGCTGAATCGGTAGGCTAACTTTATAAACCAAAATCAGGCTGAAAGAGTGGTCAACATAGAACTGTTTGAATGTACATTTAACTTTACCATTCAAAAATAATAGTAAAGAAATAGGTAGCACAGTTCTAGTTGGCCCAAATCTGAATTGGTTGTAATTTTTATCAATTTGTCTATTAACTTTTGGAACTTGTATGAGTTTATCATTTACTTTTTTGTTTTTTTTTACTATTTACTTTTTTATTTTCTAAATATCATAACTAATTCAGTACGTTCAGACATATATTCATACATAGAAACATACCAAAAACGTAATTAGTCTGTGATCAATAAAAATACAAAAATGCATAACATGCATGTGTAACGAAATTAAAAGTCTGCAGATTTATTATCAATTAAAAACAAAAAAGAATTGTGATACCAAAAACCTAAATCGAATGAATTTACAAAGCCTTTATATAAAGGAATATAGTTTTTATAACTATTCTTAAATACTTGAAAGAACTTATTTAAACTAAAATATATAATAGTATTCATTTTAAAAGCAATAACAATAAGTTTTATAATATTTTATCTCGCACTTATCTCGTGGCAATTTTGTTTTCAAAAATGTTTGTAACGCACTTCGAAGGAAACTGAGTAAACAACTTGCAACAGAGCAACTTTTATTTGATTGAACCTCGATCTCAAAAATACAACAAGCTACAAAAACAAATTATGGATCTTATTGAAATTCTGGAATCTGCATAACTGTTTGCTGGCTGCAATTGTTCAATGAAACAATAACTGAAAGTCAAAAAGGTTCCTTAAGGCAAATTCCCGAATTCCACCAACTACCATAGCCAGTACTTGCTTGCATGACGAGACGATTGAAATTAATGACACACAATTGGACTTGAGTTTGCAGTACACGTTTTTGGCGGAACAATGTAAACAAAGCATGGACTCGTAATACAGAAGTGGAAGCTTAACTTCAATTATGCCGCTATTCCGACCTCCAGTTTATGGAACGCAAAACTAAAAGCCTTACAACGTGTTCCTAATCATCAAATATCAATTGCAACTATGCTGCAATTCCGAACACCAAATTTCTGGCAAGATCAAAATTAAAAGCCTTTAATCGTCAGATATCAACTTTAACTATACTGCGATTCCGACCACCACCTCTTTGGCAAGATCAAATCAAAAGCAACGTAATCCACTTTGGCATGTTCAAAATTAAAAATCATCAATTGCAAGTACGCCGCTATTCTGACTTCCACTTGTTGGTAAAATCAAATCGAAATGCTCGTAATCATCAATTTATCAACTGGAACAACACTGCAATTCCGACCACCACTCCAGAGAAAATCAACTCGTAAGGAATATTCTGAATATATTGATATTCTTGTAGTTATAGCTTCTAAATTGAGATCGTCCACATTTTCCCTAAGGAGGAGAGGTTAGAAATGGACACAGACAACAAATCATAACAAATGATATAAATAAGCTCCAGTCCACTATTGCCATAGTGCCTACTTTTCATAATGGAACGTTAAAATAAAGCCTCCAAACTTACCACAGAAGAACAAAATAACAACGATTAAGTCAAGCAGAACAGCCAACAATATTGCCCGAGAATAAGCTGCCTCTTTTTATATTTATAAAAAATGTATATATTT
Organism: Cheilosia variabilis; assembly: GCA_951230905.1. Lineage (NCBI taxonomy): Eukaryota > Metazoa > Arthropoda > Insecta > Diptera > Syrphidae > Cheilosia > Cheilosia variabilis. Next base: position 65,883,846 of record OX579677.1, read on the forward strand.
TATTTTATTCATATTATTATTCATATATGTATGTGCCTATACTTAAATACCGCAATAATTTATATATTTTATATTCTATAATGTGAAAAATCTTATTATTAATGTTTGAATTGTTATTTTATGTTAGTAGACCAAACATTTGGTTTTTTCTTTTATTATTATTCATATATGTATGTGCCTATACTAAAATACCACAATGAATTTAAATGTATTATAAATGTATCGACAACTATTTAATAAATGTGTTTTGTAACGTAATGTATTGAGAACAGTTTTTTTTTTCGCTACGTGGTGGGTTTTTCATCCTCAAATTTTGTAACTAAATCTTCTCAGCAACTCGTCAACACTAGAGACACGAAACGAAGACACATTTCTGAAACACAGACAAGAAATGTTGATGTCCATCTTTTAAATGGAACGAAAATCTCCGAAATAAAACATCATGCCTTTGATTGAAGAAAAGAATTGCCCTTTCTATTAAAAGAGCTAATGTTTTTCCTATTGAAGAAATGAGTGCACTTCCAGGTTAATTCTCAAACGATGGAAGAGTGTGTGAATGTACTAATGCACAAAAAAGTAAAGGCACTCAAAATTCTCTTCCGGAAGATCCAAAAACCATCCCAGCTAAATATCAACCCCACACAAACTCCTCTTATAGGAATTTAATCGATTTTCAGCATTTTGCTATAAAAGTCGATACACAACATAACAAGTTACACCATTTTTTCACAAAAGTGACTGGGGGCGATGTGACCGCTACATAATTCTTAAAAGTCGAAAGGAAAAAAGGGCAATGTGAAAAAAATTTACAATTCTGAAGCAGAACAGCTTATTTAGAAGTTTGAGCGATGTTTAACGAGTATTGGTTCGCTAAACACTTTAATTGTATTGTGATCGGCAACTCGGTTACATTTAAAAGGCCTTTTATTTGAAAATCCAGCATTTGAATAATGTCTCTCCAACTAAAAGAAAAGGCCAAAATAGCAAAAAAGTTGTGGCACAGCCTGTCGAAAAGGTGCCAAACTGCAACTTTAGTCGCACAACGGTGACGCTGACTGACCGCTGGGGGGGCGGTTTTATCGTGCTTGCGTTTACCTTGCTTTGCTGAAATAGATCTTCAATAAAACGCGCCTAGTACAATAGGGAAAATGACTAAACGGCAATACAGATCACTAGGTTTAAAATAAAATTAAAACCAGCAGACTAGCTCTAAAAATCTAACCAGTTTCCACTGCCTCAACGAAAAAAGAAAAATAATGTCCTGAGCAAAATAAACGCTCTTCACTTTGCAATATAAGCTCGTGCCAATTGCGATAATGATTATACTCGGGCAAAGTGTCAACAAATTATACTGTTCCTTGGGCTAGACATTGAATTATTCGGCTGATGTTGTTTTTGGAGGAGGAAATGAATGTGTTAAATGTAAGAAAGCTATGTTTCAAGACAGTAGGCGTGTCATATTTTTCCGCATATAACCAATTTCTACGGCTTACGCGATTCTACTCTTGCATAATAAGTGTAAGATGAAAAATATAAATCGTCTATTTTATTAATCTTTAAATAATTACACAATTTTATTTAGTAATTTATAAAATAAACAAAATTAGCAAAGTAGCCGAAGATAGTTATTTAACGATAGATCTCAAAATAATGCAGTCACCAAAGTTTACAAAGAAGTAATGTAGTCGCACCCTTTGAAAACTCTGGCTAAATGCGGAATGCGTTCCACAAAACTGTCAATTTGTGGAACTTACACATCATTTGACGTTTTGGTTGAAAAAAACCCAAAATTTCACACTAACAAAATGCCGCACTAGCCAAACAAAGATCACACTATCACGAAATGTAAAATAGCATGAAAACTTTCGTTTCGCATAGATTTTCCATCCCTATCGCACGCACAGCTTTGCAGCCCATCAGTGACAGTTGCCCATCTACAAGTTGGCATTTATTCCAATGTCCATCAATCGCTCTTCCGAGCAGAGCACTATTCTTATTTCGTTTTAGTTTGTTAATACAGAAGAAACATTAAACATTTTATTATTCATTTACAATTGTTTGCATTTATACGTCGGCAATAATTTTTAGCCATTAGTGTGTGTGTTCTTTTATCCTATAACCTACAATAAATAAACAATCATGAACATCCCAAATGAGTATATTTCGAAGACGGAGGATGTCGCCGACCAGGTAAGTGTCACCTCCAAAGGAACCTGCGAAGCGAATATTTCCGCCTGCACGAATGTGAAAACGTAAACACTTTCACCAGAAAATCCCTTTCTCACGCAACCAATTTCTTAAAAGTACAGCGTGTAGCCAATGACAGTTGCTCTGCATCGCAAAAATTGTCAACGTCATCGAATACGAACTTTTAAGCGAAAATTAAAAACGAACAATAATTGCTCACTTGCTTGCTTAATGTAATCTTATGTTTGAATTTGGATGCTGTTCTGACCTGGCACTCTTCAGCCGTATTTTCTGCTTTAACGGTTATGCACCTAGAACTTTTGCTTTTCATTCGGCTAGTAACTGTAAAAAGGTGAAATTTACTGAAACGTTGTTCGTTATATTGGAATTTTCATATGCACAATACTCTCTGCACTGTTGTCTGCATTCCATTCGCCAAGAGGCCAGCGCTGTCTGAGCAGTGAGCATGCATATTCAAAGAGTTTCTTAACCAGTTCAACATGGATTGACCACTTTCGCTCGACCCAAAAATGTGAAAATTCATCGTACGAAGGGAAAAGAGTCAAATTTTCAGCATTTAAACCAGTTTTACTCCTCCATGACAGTCGATGTGTACAGCCTTTGTACGGGAGATGTTATTTAACTCCTTGATCTGAAACAATTGTTGTTTTCAAGGAGAAAAGAAGACATCGCTCCGCTACCACGTATTACAAATTATTACTCAATATTGAGTGAAATTAAAATATCTAATTGACATTTTAGTGAGCTGAATTCAAGCGGCTATAATTTGTGTGATATCGTGCGATGCGGTGGTTTGTAAGGTGTGTGTGGATATAACACATCAGTACTACTTGCTACCTTGTGTGTACACGTCACAGACGTTGAGTGATTTTGCATAAGCTCACTTCATTATAATGCTTGGCGACTTTTGACTTGATTGCGTTGGTATTTAGCAGAATAGGCATATTTGGCATTGGGGAAAACTTGGTGGTAACGACTGTTTAAACAGTTGTAGATGTTTTCTATAGATAAAGCTGGGGGTAAGAAACAAGAAAACTCTAAAAAAGTGATAGAACTCTGAAGATGTTTTGAGTTATTCAGCACAACAACGTTCAGTTAATGCCAAGCGGTAGGCATGTTAGCCAAGGTCACACCGACATCATACTTTCTCTTGAAAGTAAAAGTAATTCAACAGCAATGTTAATTTATTTTCGAGCACTCTGTGATTGACTTAAAATGACTGTCTTTTTAAACAGACAAATTTTGATGTTTTATCTTCTATAGAAATGTCCCAACTTTCTACACATTATTCGTATTCTCGGCCTTGGCAACGAACACCTAGGTACATTGAGCACTGTTTGTCGATAATAGTCAATCCTCGTGCGAGAATGTATTAGGCTTTGCGTTTACAGATCTTTCAGTTTGATCAAACAATGGCTCGTCGATTATGGCATTTGACCTGCTCCATGACAGGGATGATTACTCGTCAATAATTTCGTCGTAATTTAAGATGAAGACCTACAAGCGAGTACACAGTCGGCTTTTTAAGAGGCAACGGTGCCTTAGGTACTCAAATTTCATATATACTGTCGGCCTAAGCCAAATCATTACGTTTGCTTTACCTAAATAGTGTGGCAGTCGGTTGATATGGTACGTTGGAAAGTACAAGCAGCGCTGTGACGTGCTGTCTTTGCCACCAAGCAGTACCTTGAAAATGACGTTTTTTCGCTAAAGTAAGAGTATTTACTCACATGAAGCAAATTTGCGCAAAGAATAAAAATAGTGAAAAAAAGACTAGGTTTCAAGTTTGTAAACACACGAGTCAAGGCATTTGCTGTCTGTTTCGAAAATTGGATGGAGGTCAACTTAAGCAAATCTGAAGGGATGGTCTCCCCGAAAACAATGCACTTTGTTAGTGTAATTCAACAGCTAACCTTACGAATAGTAAGCATATCGTGGACTTACTCAGACATCACAATCGATGGCAGCAGTAAGGATTTTTCGGGCTTTTTGTATTTTTATAATTAGTCTTGTTTTCGATTCCGAACGTCTGAATTTATAATAGTCGTGTTTTTTTGAGCTTCGATCTCAGCAAAGCAAAGTAAAGTAGGACTTTCAGCACGCGATAACAACAACTACAACCGAGTCTCGAAGTGTCAAGTAGAGCGTAGTTGTTGTAATTGCATGATGAAAATCCTACTTTACTTTGCTTTACGAGAACGAAGCTCAAAAAAACACGGCTATTATCAAAGCTAAGCTAGTTGGCCTTTAATTTCGTGTTTGTTCCAACTTTAACCTGTAGTCATGAGAATTAGGTGTCGACCGAAAGAATAAGGTTCTGGGTACCTGCTGGCGGAATGAGACTCCTTTGTTGTAGTGCAGATATCGGATACGAAGCGCCAGAATAGCTGAGTTATTCGTTGTCGAGTGTCCACGCTTCCGAATAAGATGGTTGGATAGAGTCAAACATCTCTCCTTTGAAGATTGGAGTTATATGGTTCTAGTTGCATATCCTGCCCACGTGAATTATGTAAAGGAGAGACGGAACACTGAAAATAATGCGATTTTGTGTGTAAAATGGTTCGGTATAACTCCTCTAGATACACTTGGTACTGTTTGCAGCTAAATTCAAACCTAATCTACTCCAAATTTAGACTAACATTTCTTAAAAACTCCATCTAAAAAACAGGTCATACGGAAGGGAAAGAACATCCTACCTACAGTTGCCCGACTCTGCCTTATAGCAACGTTCTTCGAAGATGGACTTCGCATGTGGTTCCAATGGAGCGAACAGCGCGAATACATGGACATGAGCTGGGGCTGTGGCAAATTTCTGGCTACCGTCTTCGTTTTAATTAATTTAATTGGACAACTTGGAGGCTGCGGAATGGTTATCGCTAGATTTAAAGTCGAAATTGCTGTTGGTGTCCTATTCTTCATCGTTGTGCTTCAGGTGAGCTGACAAAAATGTGTAATTCCGTGATCATAATATCTACTCTGGTGTTTGCCTCTTTCACAGACAATCGCTTATTCAATTCTCTGGGACTTGCAATTCTTATTGCGTAATTTGGCTCTTATCGGAGCCCTACTGCTAGTTTTGGCAGAATCAAGAGTTGAGGGACGCAGCTTATTTGCTGGTGTTCCGTCGCTGGGTGAAAACAAACCGAAAAATGTTATGCAGCTCGCTGGACGTGTACTGCTTGCATTCATGTTTATCACTCTTATTCGTTTCGAATTCAGCTTCCTTCAGGTGAGCCGTATAAATTTCTCCAAGAATTGAAACGTCAAGAGGTTTTTTTTTGTTTTTTGTCAGATCTTGCAAGATATTGTTGGTTCGATTCTAATGGTTCTAGTCACTATTGGCTACAAAACAAAATTGTCTGCACTCATTTTGGTGGCACTATTGACTGTATTGAATTTGTATCATAACGCGTGGTGGACCATTCCCTCGTACAAGCCTCTGAGAGATTTTCTCAAATACGACTTCTTCCAGGTGAGTGTTTTTCGACATTTTCAACTAACCAATCGCTCATCATCCTTCACCTCTCTATTTCAGACACTCTCCGTCATTGGCGGTCTGTTAATGATCGTGTCACTCGGGCCTGGAGGTGTTTCAATGGACGAACACAAAAAGAAGTGGTAGACTAACAAAGAGACATGATTTTTTTTTGTAAACATTATAGAACTTTTTTTTTATAAAAAACAAAAATACCATAAAAATGGGAAAATTGATTTTACAAAACACAAAAAAAAAATATTAAGAAGAGACAAACCTCAACCAACTTCCTAAATGGTGAACACATTCTTTTAACCGATCTGCAGACACAATTAAATGAATTCTTCTTTATAATTTAAATTGTGGTCCGCCTCGCCTCCTCCATCGATAGTGTTTAAGTTAGAAACCTGCCCTGTTACGTTTATTATTCAACCGTCAGAGGAAGAATTTGATTCAAAGCGTTTTATATATATTTTTTTTTAATTTTTAGTTTTTGTTTTCAATTTGTATTTGCGTGTGGATGCGCCCCAACTCTAAAAAGTTCATTTGTTTATTGAAATTTGTGTAAATACTTAAAGAAATGCAGTAACCGGACATGAGTTTTTTCGCAAAACATTTTTTCTCAATGCTTTGTTTTTGGACGTTTGACAATTGACAATGACAATTATAAACGCGCGCATTCTTATAAAGGATTTGTAAGTTGTAAGAAAACTAGAAACACACGTACTAGGTATATACTTTTAATTTGTGATTCCCTCATCCAAATCGAAGCATTTGAAAAATGTAACTGGTAGAATAATGGATAAAGAAGAGAAATTTGTTTTATTGTTTGATTAATGTATAAGTTGATGAGAGAAATGATGATAAAAGTAAAGAAAATAATAATGATAATAAAATATTGTGAACAATTTTTTTAAAAAGGGTAGCAATATCGTTTTTTTTTTTAATTTAATCACGTGATAAATTATATCGTGCAGTGTGGATCTACGAAAACGATGCGCGTTACGTTGAATAAGCCAAGTCGGCTAATAGAAACAGATTCCTGGTGCTGGCGTTCATGACACATAAGAAATCGCTACGATACGAACGAACAGTGTCACGAAAAAAAAACCGAAATGCGATTTAGCCTAAAAAAAATATTACGGAAAACTAAATAGGGCATTGGGGTGAAAGAGGTGGTCTTCTTCAAGCACCATTTATGGTGGAAGAGTAGTTCACTTTACCAAAGACTTTTCATGTCGGTTGACCAAGGTACTTCAATTTTCAATACGTAAAATGCAGCGTTTCACTACCCCCTCCAACTGTAGACGTCAAAAATACGCAGCTCGCTGAGGGCATTCTAATTACTGTCAAAATATAAGCTACACAAGAATAAAATGCAAAAATTTGCGATGCTTTCACAGCCTTCGGCAACAGTTCCATTCAAGTCAAATCCTTTGCAAAGGTAAAAAAAAGTTCGGGCTAAGAAATTAGTTCGAGTGCAGCAGATGCCTCTTCAAAGAGCGTCAAATTTAGAGACTGTGAAACACAAGAGCAATAGTTAGCACGACGTCAACCCATCGAACTACCGAAATGCCACAAAAATACCAAGCTCGGTGGGAAAAAAAGCTTGCATCGATAATGAGAGCTGTTGAAACTCCAAGGGTGAATATTTGGGATCACAGCGAGCTGCTGGCAGAGAAACCGCTAGCTTATAACAAAACTGTTACGTTAAAAAGCAGTAGTCAACCATTTAGTATACATACTAAAAATTTGCCTTCACAACGAATATCCCGTTCTATGCCAATTTGAGGAATTACGACCAAAACCAATCGTCAACCAATGATACCAATCTTTCTGAACACTTATCGGTTCTTCTAACTAACTCATATAAATGCAACCAAGTGATTCGTATTTTTATTTTATTTACTTTGAAATTGGATTAACATTATTAGTTTTCTTGCCGCAATTGGTTTCGGTTTAACAAGGCTCGCAAAACGTTGTAGTTCGCTATCGAATGCATTCATAATTATATAACTAATCGAATATTGTTTGTTGGTAGTTTTATTTGACAAATACATCATGATTACAACATCCCTTAATTCAAAGCAGCAGCACCAGAAATAATTTCGATGAGTTCTCTGGTAATGACAGCCTGTCTGGTACGATTGAAAGTCAAAGTCAACTTGTCAATCATCTCGCCGGCGTTCTTGGATGCATTGTCCATGGCAGTCATACGTGATGATTGTTCGGAGCAAGCTCCTTCCTTCATTGTGAAGAAGATCAACGAAGCCAAGGAGAATTCCAAATAGCTTTGGATGACTTCAGCGTCTAAGGAGTCGTAAACGACCAACTTCTCGGACTTCTCTACAACTGGAGCACTGTAGATTGGCAATGTGGACATTTGGTACGACACCACCGACTTGAACTTGTTGTAGATGAGTTTGCCTTCGGTAAATTCGTAGCCGCATGTCATTATCTCATGGGCGATACGTGAGGCATCCAAGAAAGTTGGGGGTAGACGTCCAATTTCATTGGCGACCAAGATGATGTTTTTGTTGTACAATCGCTGTAAGATTGAACGGGATTTGTCGCCAATACAGATGACCTTCGTTTTAGTATCATCGATGGCCAATTCGTTACGAATTTGACGAGCAACACCAGTGTGCACAGCACCGCACAGACCACGATCAGAGGTGACGGCGATCAAAAGCTTCTTGGGTTCGGCTTTCTCGTCGGGCACGACTTCGGTTTTTTCGAAGAACTGCTGGGCACCTACACCGTAGGGACGAGCCTGTTTCAAATCACGTTCAGCACGAGCGTACTTAGCGGCTGAGACCATTTTCATGGATTGCGTAATTTTCTGAATGTTCTTCACAGACTTCAGGCGAAGTGAAATAGACTTGAGGGTGGCCATGCCACGCTGTTGTTGGAGTCCATTCTCGAGGATTGGCACCAGAATGGTGTTGGTGGTTAGTGCAGCGCGTTGCATCATTTTGGTTCAAGCTGAGAATACAATTTTTAAGTATATATTTTACGATTTAATTGAAAAAAAATTAAATTTTCTTTACCAGTTTTCACGACACGGCCGAAATGACAGGAATGGCTAATGGCTTATGTAAGGTGAGAGCAGTGTTCAGAGAGGTAACAAAAATAAATTTCCCGTACGACTGACAGCTGTCAAAAATTTGTCCTCGATATGATTGTGGTAGGTACGTCCGAAACGAAGTGGTTAAGGAAGTACCTAGGTACCTATTGTTATTTATTTACTTGATCTCTTCTAAAGATAACGATTGCATACAAATTTTAATGAGCACCTCTATACTTAGAATAATAAAATTCAAAATGTATAGTAAAAGAACAGGACTAAATAGGTAAGTATTTTTTTTAATTCGATTGGGAAATTTTTTGACACAAGGCGGATTACTTCTTAGAAGACCCACTTGGCGCTGCAATTAGTTCAGAGAATCCAACCAACAGTTTTCTTTTTTTTTAAATTAATGGAATTTTTTATTCAGTATCTGTTGTTATTTATTTTACTTATTCCATGACTCCGAAAAAAATACCTACTGGTCATATGAATTGAATTAACAAAAAAGGGAGAGGGATATAAATTAGCCTTCTTCTTTAAGCAAACATAATTGTGCTCTTGCAAAATATGCTCTGAATTTTAGGAAAAGGAGTTTTGCCCGATTAAGGTAGAGAACAAACTAGGAGCTACTCTCCCAGCTCGAGCAGTTTTTGGATGTTTTATAAGAAAGAACTGCTAAGCCACGAATAGGTACCTCCTTTTCGAAACATCTCATAAGTTAGATCATAAATTAAAAGATATATGATTTTATTTCCATATTGTAGCAGAACTTAAATTGTAACTAAAACAAAGTTCAATTATGGACGTCGCTAGCTAGAGATGTATCAATCGGAAGGGAAATGATTGACGTAGGTACCTTTTACATTTCTGCAACAAGTGTTATTCCTTAGTGATAAAGCTCCATCTTTTGTTTTCTTCATGTACTAGCATTATTTGTTAATAAAATAAAGTTGTGAGCGATTGAGTGGATTTGTGTTAGGGGCTAGGATCTTGGACAGCTAGTTATGTGGTAGAAAAATAAACAAGTTATCGCGAGATTGCATTTCTAGTAGAGATAGTTTGCAAATAAAACCAAGGATTCTCTGACCCCATTTGTACAAAAATAAGCAAAACATTTGCCAACAACTGCAAAACACACATTTAAAAGAATGTTCATATTATATTCATAACATTGAGACACTAATATTTGTTCCTATAAGTTTAAACCGTTTAGGCTTAACTTGAAATCGTCCTCTTCCTTAATTAGTTTATTAAAATCTAAAGCAATTGTGCCTTGGCTTGGTACGTATCGTCTGTAGGCTACACCAACTGCGTCCAACATTCTTCTAGATGCATGATAGCTGGGTTTATCGCTATGCTTGTCCGAAATGTATATTACTTCTTTGATATCCGATTGGATGATTAATTTTGTACATTCGTTACATGGAAATAATGTTGTATATATGCGTGATCCAAATATATCCGCCGCATTCTTATTTAAAATTGCATTTGCTTCTGCGTGTACTACATACATATACTTATCATTGAATGGATCGATCGGATCCTTACCCCATGGAAAAGTGTCATCATCACAGTTTCTTGGAAAGCCATTATAGCCGACAGCTATAATCCTATTTTCCTTATCAATTATGCAAGCACCCACTTGGGTAGAGGGGTCTTTGCTCCGTTTAGAGGTCAGAAGAGCTGTTGCCATGAAGTAGTCCTCCCATTGCAAATAATCAGTTCTTTTCGACATTTTGCTGACTGAAAGCAATCAAAAACAAAATGCAATCTCAGAAGTGTTTTTATCAATTCTTACTCTTTACATACTCACGCACTGAATAATTTTTTTTTAGATCCGAATCCGAGTTGCGAGCGTTTTTATGACAACGAGAAAGCAAAAAGGCGGTAATTACAACTTGGAAACGTCAAACACTTGACAACTCAACTCTCATCAACGGCGACCGAGTAGGTAATCTTGAACTACCAACAACACGACAAACATTTTACACAATTGTGAAACAGTCATAATTTATCTAATTGGATTTTATTTTAATGTTTATTAATATTTTTTCTCATATAATATGCCCTAAGAAATTCAAAATACAACAATGTAATCTCATTTAAGCATTTTTCTGCGTTTGAATTGGATTTTGTTTGAGATGAAGATAAATTGAACGCATTCGCGAGACATCTTTGCCAGATTTGTTCGACTTCGGATTGAAGTCACAAAGCTTAGCGATACGCTCCCATTCAGTACCTGGCTCGATTTCCCCGTTTTCGAAAGATTCCTGCTTTTCAGCATTGCGACTTGCAGCCTTGGTTTTTGCAATCGATTCTTCGGTTTGCCTCAGCCAATCTTCTAATTCTGTTTTCGCCTGTAATCTTAGTTCTTCTTTCCGTTTTTCCTCTTCGCGATCTTTCTCTTCCAAACGGGTCTTTTGTTCTTCGCGCCACTTACGAATTTTTTCTGGTTCTACACGATTAACTGCTGGCTGAGAGGTAGATTCTAATAAATCGCCTGCATTTTGAATGATTTCAAAGCTTCCTGTTGATGATTCGAGACCAACACCAGCATTCATGTTATCCTGCAGCAATATTTCTGGTGTGACTGGCAAAATTTCATCTTCCATACCAGCAAGGGCGCTTTGCTCTCGAGCTAAAAACTCTGCAGCTGGATCGACTTCCACTTCGACGTCTTTGGGCTCAAAATCATCACCGAAATCCATTATCTAGCTTTCTAATTGAACAAATTGGGGCGTATGTATGTAATGTGTATGGTGATTACCTTGAGTCCACTAAAATAAAAATTGTATTTAACAAACAAATATACTTTAAAGAATTGAATTGAAAGCATTAAATAAATTTATAGTACCTAATATATAATGCAACTAACAAAACAATTTGTTATTCCAGTTTTTCGCTTGAGTCACCAACATGAAACAGGAAAAAGTGTACGTTTTAGTATTAAGCGATCTCACTTGTTCCACCAAGGAATTTTTGACAAATGGCATGACGTCATTATGCGCTTAATAAAACAGTTGTAATAAAGGAACAGAATATAGTCTTCTCGCTTTAACATATAATAACCAAATGCATAGTAGTATTTTCTGACGTCAGAAATAATGCAAATGGCGTTGAGAGATGAGCCAGTTTGTCTACTCCCTTACCTTTGCTTTGGAAATGACGTTTCGCATCGTTTAGGACCGTTCGAGAGTCGCATCAGTTTTTTGTTATCAATTCGAGCAGATAGGTAAACCAGTAGGTTGATAGGTGTGCCTTCCTAATTATCCTGTTTTCGGCAGTCTTAAGACAGAGGTGTTTTTACGTTCACATTATTGAGTACAATAAACTACAATTATCAATACAACTAACAAAAGGAAGGCCCGTGTATGAAAAAAACATTAAGATGCTGGTGAAAAGCGGTATATCTTTTTTTTGATCTGAGGCACTTTTGAGCTCATATTTACACATACTTTCACTAATACCAATGTGTGTGACACACAGCTGGCGGTAACGAATTGTTTATCGTTGGAAGGATTGCATTTTTTACTAAATTATTAATTTTTCGTATATGGAAACTATTTTTTATATTAAATTATTTCGAAAAGGGTTATTATAAATGTATAAAAATCAATTAAAATGGATTTGCAGGTCAACTGAAACAAATTTTTTTTTGCGATCAACGTAATGCACACAAGAAGCAATAAAATTCGGATTTTATGTTCGATTTGGCAGAAGAAATCTGAAATCTCGGATCAAAATCTGAAAAGCTAAATCGAAGACGACATAACATAGAGCAAAAAAGTACCCAATCGAAAACCTACAATATGAATGAAACAGCACTCCTTGACTTCGACTTTCAAGTGGCGGATGTGACACTTTGTAGTACGGTTTATTTTGTGTTTCATAAACCGAACAAATCTCTGATACGTTATACTATTCTTCAACTTCCAACAATTTCCTTTTTTATACATATTTGAAGTTATTGTTTCCTATTAAATGCCTCTAAACAGAACATCAACCATCTCTCATATAAGAAATTTAGTCGGTAAGTCGAAATTCTCGGTTGATTTGAACACGATTTTTGGTATCATATCAAAGTTCAAACTCCACTTTCATTACGAGGCACAAACTCTTTCGTGCCTCATTATTTTTAAATACTTTTTTAAACTTTTTTAAATACACTTTTTTAAGTTCTGCGGAAGATGAGCTCAACAACAAATAATTTACAGTTCCAGACATTGGCCGTGGCCAACCCCAAACCGTTTATCTATCATGTTCAATTAAACCGTCCGGACAAGTTCAATGCATTGAGCGGGCAGATGTGGCTGTAAGTATTATCAGAGAGTGATTTTGATTTCTATGTACAAGGCTAAATCCGTAGCGACATTAAAGACTGCTTCGACTCGTTAAGCATTAACCCAGAATGTCGGGTTGTTGTCTTGTCAGGCGAGGGAAAGCATTTCACTGCAGGTGAGAGTAATTGAACGCTAACTAACTTAATTGAACACATTTTCTCTAAGGAATCGATTTAAATGGGTTTACGGCGTTGGCACAGGAGCTGGCCGAAATTGAGGATGTTGCTCGCAAAGGCTGTGTCTTGGAAAGACACATCAAAGTGTACCAGGTATTCTCAACGTTTATAAAGAAATTGGGAAATATGCTTAGATTTTATTTATTGCAGGATTCGATGTCATCTTTAGAGGTCTGTACTAAACCAGTTATAGCGGCGGTCCATAATGCCTGTATCGGAGCAGGACTCGACCTAATTACAGCGGCTGATATCCGTTATTGCACACGGGACTCATTTTTTGAGGTAAAAGAAGTCGATATAGGAATGGCAGCCGATATTGGCACATTGCAGAGATTCCCGAAAGTTATTAACAGTCAGAGTTTGGCTCGTGAACTCTGTCTTACGGGCAGAAGATTCCTCGCCGAAGAGGCCAAGAGTTGTGGCCTTGTGAGTGAGGTATTCGATACAAAGGATGCATTGATGGAAAGTGCCCTGTTATTAGCCGAGAATATAGCTGCCAAGAGTCCAATTGCTGTACAAGCCACCAAAAAGAACATGGTTTATTCCTTGTCTCGGACCAATCAAGAGGGCCTAGATCACATTGTGAGTTATTTCGCTGTGCTCCTAGGTTTACAATTTATATGCTTAATTTCTTGCAGCGTGAGATGAACAAACTGTACCTGCAAAGTGAAGATTTCGTCAATGCTACGATGGCACAGCTGGTCAAAGGAGAGAAGCCAATTTTTGCAAAGTTATAAAAAAGGGAAAAGGTGCTCTTCTTAGCGCGTACTAAAGTTTTTAAATTTACATCAAAAATAGTTCCCTTGTTTTGTTTTTTCTGTCGATTATTTCTTTCTGTTTTCATGTATATTTTCTCATCCTACATACAAAAGAGAAAAGGTGAGAGGTAAGGTAGATACTCATTCTCCATCCTCGTTTGCAAGTGCAAACAAAACAGCATTCTTCATAAAACATTTATTTGAACAGCCCTTTTAGAAAGCGTTTTCTTGACAAAATAACACTACACCGAATACAAGAGAAATCAATAAACATTCAAAGCTAAAAGCATTATGTGGACAAAAAGAGATTCACTTTGCGTTGTGAGATTCAGGTAATAAGATTCATTTGCTTATGCGCCACCAATAAGAGCACAAAGGGCACGTTTGTAGTCGCCAGACGTCTCCGACTGAAATAAAAGAAAGATATTTAAAAGATTCGCCCTTTTAGTTGACCAAACACTACATACTTTTACAGCGCTGACCAAAGTCCGATCGAACAAGCGCTCAAACTCTGCTTTGATATTCCCCAAGTCAATCTCGGATCGACTGACAATAATTCGAATTAACGTCGTGTCATCGGTGCCAGCACCATCCATCGCTTTGTATAAGCGTTTGGCAAAGAATGCCGGCGGCGATTGAGCGCATTCAACTGAAAATAATATGTAAGTAAAACACGGAAACGTAATAAAATTAAACCTCACCAATAGCCATCATAGCGCCATGCAGTTCTCCGCTCATTTCATGCTTGATCGCTTGCTCCAAGGTCATACCCGACAAGTGTTTGTACTCTTCAAAGACCAGTCGCAACTGTGCAAAACTTCCATGTGCCATAATTCGGTTGAATACTTCCTCGTCGGTGCCAAGTTTGGCTTCCCCCGCTGCATACAGAGCCTCGGCTTGTTCCTTTGCTTTGTCTGTGTCAGTAGTGCCCGCTGGATCGCGAACACCAGTCACAATAAGAGTTAGCAGGCGCCTAAAATGCCCCGACGTTTCACTGCACATGTGTTCAGCCAAGGGACGGTCGTACATGTTCTCGTAGACGGCCACGATTCCCGCTATTTCTTCGTTGGACTTTGTACAGAGAATTTCGACAAGCGCTCCCTCGTTCGTACCGATGCCGCCCATGGCCTTGTGAAGTTGCTTGCAAAGATATTCAACTGGTGGCATCATGAGTCCAATGATGACATCTTCGAATTTGCCACCGAGTTCGCTTTTGAGATCATCTATCAGATCGCGACCGTATTCATGCAAGAAATAAGCTTTGATCTCTTGGCGTTGGGCATTTGTACGCGCGGTTAGGATATCGATGATGGCTTGCTCATCCGTACCGAAGCCTTTCATGGCGGTACGCAGAGCCTGTCCATCGGCTGCTGCATCGAATGGAGCCGCTGGGACTACTGTTGGAATTGGCTGTTGGGTGGCGAAATGAACGTAAGAAAAAATGTCACTACTCTAAATAAAGAAACACCTGTGTTGCAAAAAAAAAACATTATGCCAATTGGAAAGGGAAATACCTGTTGCTCCAGTTGATTCATGGCGCGCGATATTGCATAAGATACAAGTATGAGACGAAATGTTCAAATAAGAATATCTTGTAATTCAAATTAATATTTACTACCTACGCTACCTAAAGGATTATTCATTTCTCATCTATGGCATGTGCCAATCAAAAGGCTACAAGAACACGGCCACGAAATGTGAACGTAGAAACTTTCCTTTTTGGCGCACCCTCAAATATGGGACATGGGAGTGTTGATGATAACCCTCTTCTCCAATTGGATATTTTAATCGATCAAGTATTTATTAGGTTGAGCCAAAATCAACTCAACTAATCCATTGTGAATCTTTACTCTAGAATGACCTACAAATCAAGGTATAGTATTTCCATTACGATTTTTCCATACCGATATTCCCACATAAAAAAAATGTCTAAGCCGAAATATTGCAAAACTATGTATTGAACGAGAGGCCATTTAAATTCTTATTCCCATAGTAAGTAAACTATTAATTATATCGCCCCAATCCCCACCCAATTTTCCGACTTTCACTGAAGACATAATTCTTCATAAATCATAATTTTATTATAGTTATTATAGAGATGATCTTTTTACAGCGTTTAATGTAAACAATTAAAGAGTTAAATCTACACAACAAGGAGTCGATTTTTACCGAAAATTTTGAGCCGGAGTACACACATTTAGAAATTACATTACCTTATAATCCATTTTAAAAATTAATTAGTAATTTAACAAAATTAGAACTTCCGTAATTAACAACAAAGATTTTTCTCTTTCCAGCAGCTTCCGTGTTCCGTCAACAAGGAAGGAGGAACGAACTTTTTTGAGTGAAAACCCTTTTGACGGTTGAATTACAATTTGCATGACTGTTCGATTTGAGCATTTTAGGAGGTATCTCTAATTGAAGCACTAGATGGGCATTTTCCATGGCTTAACCCGTATCAGGCAGTTTGTAGGTGGTTACTTTTGTAATTTCAATCTCTGTCTGTGAATACGTGTGCGAGCTACAAAAAAGGAATCTCGCTAATGGCCGGCCACCGATCCTCTTGCTTTTATGTGCATTACGCTGTTTAATTTGTGTTTCGTATTGATTTTGTTTGGTTCGTATTAAGGGAATAACAAAGAATAATATCTTTGTTATTCTTACTAAGCTCAGGGCTGTCAGTTTGGCGGTTTAAAAAATTAACTACTATATTTTTAACACTGGAGTTGAAAAAAAAAAAACAATAAAAAGTAACAACCAAAACTTCAAACTTGTAGAAAAGCAGTAAATTTGCACACTTCTCAAGTGACAGACCATCAAAATGAGGCAAGCAAAATTGAACAAATCTACCTGATCTGAGCTTAAGTAACATCCCACCAGAGATGAATGATTAAAAGAGATGGATATCTGCCGTATGTCTATCCCCCCAAAACCCCTTTGTTTACATTGTTGTTTTTGTAATTTCAATTCCTGTCTTGGAACACGAATGACGCATTGCGCTTTTCAATTGTTTTGTGTTTCGTTTTGAACTTGTATGTTTTTTGTTAATGTTTCGATCAAAATAAAAAAAAAAATAGTGAAATACACATTTCGTCCAATTCATGAACTACTAGAAGAGAAGTGAGCATAATGTGCATGACTTCATCTCATTTATTTATATCTACGGCTTGATTTTCAAATCAACCTTTCCATCCACATTTTTTACGCACAACACAAAAATAAATACAAAATAAAAAATCGTAGCTGACACCGTCAACCTGAGGCTATGTCCCAATTCCAAAACAATGTTCCTTCCAATTTCCTGAAAAATATATGTCCTCATTTAACCGCCACACAATTTCAATTTGCATTCCCCTATTGATTGAATCTGGGACAAATTCCTTTCATTCAATTGAATGTAATTAAATAAGCGACATTGAGATTGAGAGTACAAAATATATACAACGAACGACAACAAGGCGTCATAAGAGTCATAGATACGAGTAATACATAGGTTATTCTTAGTTTCCCAATTAAATTTTAAGAAATATAGTTAATTATATTTGGCGACCTAAAATGTATAAAATGTCAATAAAAATATCAAGGCCCTATTATTCATTAGTATACTCGTGAGTTTTGGTTCAAACGATAGACACAGCGTGGTTCGACGATATCTATTTTTAGCCACGACGTAAAATTTAATGAAGGCGAACTATTTATCAGAGACAATACTGAGACCACCAACTTCAGCCGTTTTCCCGTTACTTTCCTACAAGCTATATTTTTACGGAGTGGTTACGATTTGGTGCGCTAGTATTAGGTTCGTTCGCGTACGCGGTTGAATCGAAAGCAATCGATATAAATCGATCGCAATCGCACAAAGTCTATACACGTACTCATCAAAAATGACAGAAAAAGAGAAAATTAGCAAAATAACGAGTAACGTTCCTCTCTTGGCTCGAAACAGCTCAGAGAATTTCATCCGGCAAGTACTGATAAAAATGTCAAATGCGCAAAATTGACAGGAAACAAATTCAAAATTCGTTTTAAAAATCAATTGTACACAAAAATAAAATATCTGAAAATAAAGAAAATTCGGTGGTGGTCAAATGTTCTCCTAGAACGTTTCATATGTTTCAAAAAGGTAAGTTATAAATTTATTCGTGATATGGATTAGATTTGAAAGGTGTAAGTGGCTCAAAGTAGCTCGAGGTGTATCCTCATCTCATCTCTCTGTTTCGCTCAATATTTTGAGTTTGACAGATTCTTAGTGCTTGGCTCGTGAAAGTACGCGAATGGATCTAAAAAACTAACCAATTGAATGCCATTGGTTATGTAAAAATGTGGTATTCGCGAACTCTTTCACATTTCCCCACGGTTGCCACGGTTTGCTGCATTTACTTTTGCATTTTTTGTATGTTTTTGCATGTCACACGGATTCTTAATTGACATAGGACCGATAGGAAAACAAAATGGCGAATTTAAAAATAATTGAGGGGGCCAGCGGCAAGAGTGAGTTGGGGGTGCCAGTATGATTTGTCTATGCTATTCATAGCTGTTTCTTTTGCGTATAGTGAACAGCCTTTTTGCGTCCCAAGAAATCATTTCTCAAATGCTTTACCTATTGATCTGATAGTTGAGCATTTTTGGCTAGTTACCGTTATGTTACATAAAAAAATGGAGGTGAGTATATTTTCAAAGCAAGGAATAAGGAGATACGAAATAACTGAATACGACCTGATCTGAGAGTTTTAGCTAGATATCGGTAGACGAATTGGCAGCGGTTTGCCAAATCCACACGCTAAAATAAACTTAGTAGTTAAATTTGATGGCTTTTTCCGAAACCTCTTTATTATATTATGGCCCAAATTAGTAACATTTTTCAACTTGAAACCAGTATGAATCTTATCTGATGTGGAAAATTTCGCCTCGGCGAGCTCTTAAAATTACATACTCTAAAAATATGAATTCCAAAGCTTAAATCAGTAAAAGGGATTGGAATATAATCCCAATAATAACTAGTAATACAATACTTACCGCATTTCGTCGTATACCAAAGTGCTTTCATTATGAAAGTTCTATATATATGTACCACTCGTATGTAGTTTCAAAAATTAAAAACCTCGTGTACTTGCATCACTTACAGTTTGAAAGTACCTATACTTGCATAAGAACACTTTTCGAAAATTCTTCCGCATTCAAAATAAACAAACACATAATACTGAAGAACCAACAGTTAAACTTAGAGAATGTATGATACCCTATATGACAGTTGACAGCTGCACAGGGTGGCACCAACCATGATCACACTAAAGCTTTATAAATGAAAGAGAGTTTGACAAATAAAAAAACCCCTCCACTAATAAGAACTGCTCTAAATAGCTAAGCAAATTTTGATGATAAGTGTCAAAATAAAATGATGCGACTTCTATGGCATATTCTTCTATACCTCTCGAATACTTAGAAAGTTTCGGGTTTGAGTTTGCAAAGTCTACATTCACATTCGGGTGGTCCTTAGAGACACCCCCCACAGACAAAAGTCCACTTCATTAATCTTAACTTTTATCTGCGACAAATAAATTCCACAAACATGCTATACCCTATATGTGAACGTGAACCAAAGTGCACATATGATAAAGAGAATTCCATCAAGCCAGACCAACAGCAGGAGACTTACGTAGGTGGCTACGTAACACTAGGCTCATTAAGAACAACCTGAATGCAATAGCACATCCTATTCTAAAGTGTCACTACATCAAGCTCTATGTGCGTCCGTGTCCGCACACGTGAATGCACAGAAGGACACAAGGAAGCCTTAGCATTATAATAACACGTTCTTTCTTACCATCTTACATAGCCACCTTCGATGGCCAGGAACACATAATGATTCGCTGAATTTAATCCCAACTAGTGGAGTAGTTTCGCACAGAAACTAAAGCTGAACAGAGCACATCCTTTTCCTTTCCAACAGTTTAACTGGGTCTGCGTGTCGCCATCGTCATCATCCGGATTTGATGTTTGCTTCTCGTTGAAATCCTTACCTTTGGGTGACGTTTAATGTTTACCCTTAGCCGTTGTGTGCGCCCTGTTGTTTGAAATGCATTAACCGTATAAAACAAGGCAAGGAAGTGAATATTATTATGAACAAGTATGTACTTACTGACTCATACAAGCGTGTAAGCGTGTAATGTGCCAATGTGTGGAGTAGAGTTCATAAATGGACTTTCAAAGATGAAAGAATAAACACCTGAATGAATGGGAGTATTTCACGCATGCTTTACAAATTTAATGATATATTTTCCTCTAACAGTAAGGGACTTTAAATAATCGAACTGAACCAGGATCGTGTAGAGTTGCAGCTTTTAGTACTTTAGGAGGCAAAGGGAAAAAGATCTTAAGATGTTGGCCTTTGACGTTCCACTCTTCAAAGGATTTGTAAGAATATGTGTGCTTTCAAAAAGCAAATGGTGTGGCAGCACGATTTCTTTTGAGGTTTGACATCCTGCTTTCTTGGGGATATGGCGACCGGTTCCACCTTTTAGATTATAAGAACGATTTAAAGTAAAACAAATTTGTAAAGTTTGTGCTTAGGGAACGAACTGCCTGCTTCCGACAGAGCACACACCAGAGATGAATGAATAAAAGAGATGGATATACTTCGTACGTCTATCCCCCCAAGACCCATTTGTTTACATTGTTGCTTTTGTAATTTCAACCACCGTCTGTGAATACGTCTGAGCTACAAAAAAGCATTTTGCTAATGGCCGGCCGCCAATCGTTTTGATTTTATGGGCATCGCGGTGTTTAATTGTTTTGTGTTTCGTATTGAACTTGTTTGGTTTTTGTGGAGGTTTTGATTAAATTGAAATAAAAGTGAGATACACATTAGAAAATACCGAATTTACCAGAAAAGAAATGAGCATATGTGCGACTTCATGAATTTTTCGGGAAAACAGCTTGTAGGCAGCCGCCTTTCCACTGGAAAGTTATATATCTCTGTATTCCATTACCAATTCATTCATCTCTGCACCCAACACTTGTAATATGTTAACGCGAACCACCTCATAAAACCTCCCCTCGAAGTTGGAAGAAGCACTCGTCCCGTTTAGATTTCCGACTGTAAAAGCACAGTCATAGCCGCACGTAGCTAGGTTGTCATTCTTTCGTTTTGCCTATTTCCTATATCCCCTTTCATCATCGAAAACCCTATGAGAGAGGACATTTCCATTGTCCACCTAACATAATTTTTGGTGTTTCCTAAGAGCACGTTCAACAAAATATACGGACTCCTTAATCCGTCACGTTGGCCACCATATGCACCTATATATATGATACTTTGTGGCATTATTAATTCACATCCTCGCACGTTCCAAAATATGATGATTGCCTTATCCGTGCTTTACCCCTAGTTTTTTTTTTTTTTTTTATATCCGCCCCACTTACCACTTGCTGAAACGATTCAGCTTCTCCACTCAGAGACACCAGCCCCACGAATACGAGACACCACAAAACAGATAATAATAATGACATACAACCCAAAACGTACAAGCGAGTGTACTCCATTTTCTTAACGAAACTCTCCGAAATATTATTTCACATTTTCGGCGTAATAATTCTTGCCAAACGATTATATGACATTGAATCTTTTATCATATATTACGTTCGCTTCGGAAACCATAGCGCTACGTACGCAGTTGTGTCCTGTAAATATTCACATACTGTGATAAATATGCGGCATAGGGATATGAGTTGGTATCCTTCCCCATTCTGTGTTCGGATAAGTTCGAGACTCCATTTTAACCAACTTAGTTGAATAAACAATCACGTCCTTTCCAGTATCAGTAATAAACTCGTTTGTTTTTTTTTGTTTGCTGCTGGATTCAAGGACCATAAAGAACCCAAAGGTTGTGGCTCATTTTTTCTTAGTCGACAGTAACACTCCTTTTACTCTCCTGTGGTGTGAGTCGAATTGGCTGTGGCATGGTATCTGACATTTGTCAAAAAGATTAATGGCTTCTTCTCCCATATCCTCGCCATCGCCATGGCATGCACTATAACAGAATGTGACTTTGCGGGGACACACGAACAAAAAAAAAAATGTGTTAAAGGCGAGAGCGGTTGTAGCTCAAAGAATCTCCTTCGCTTTAATGGGATTTTGAAATTTTCCACAGGCCTCACTCTTCGTGATGAGACCGAAAAATAAAATGAATAGGAATTTCCGGGCGGTGTAGGTTCCCCATTTCTATTTTTCGGAAGGATAATGATGTGCGGTTTGAAATGGTACACAATGAAAATAGATTATGCGGTGATGGCAATTCATATGCTAGACGAGTCCTGGCATTTTTGTGCTTGGTCATTTAATCGAATTGTTATTGCGGCAGTAATTGAGTTGTTTTTTTTTGGTTTTCGTCGAAGAAAAATGTCAAAAGCGGTTGACTTCTTTTTGAAATAAATTATGTTGCGTCGATGACACACCTAATGTGTGATTGCTAAGTAAATGGGCCGAGGAATGGGTGGAGAATAATTTGTTATTACTCAGAGAATTTGTTTTGGTTGTAGAAAAACATGAATCAAGGTGACGCAATGTCGACTGTGGAGCTCAGCCATCTTGTCGTGTTCATCAGAGTTCATCGGCGTGTGTCTGAATATCGTACTGACAAATTTCAATGGAGCTATAAATTGTCTAAGGTAAGGAAATTATGGCTTCGGTAGTTTGCAGTGAGTACCTTCAAAAATCTAGTTTTCTGATCGACTAGATGTAACCTAGACGCAGAAACTAAATCGATCGGGAACGTCACTTTTTCTACGTCAACCACATATGCGAACTGTCAACTTTGTACCCAGTCTGACAGCTCTCTAACTAGATGTATCTCGGTTTTGATTGTGGGAAAACGGTCATGAGAGCAGCTGTTTCAGTTGACGTTTGTGGAGGGGTAGCCGACGAATCTAGTCAAGAAATTCGTGACTGAGTACTAAGTTGACAGTTTTCATATGTGGCTGACTTAAAAAATTGACGTTCCCGACCAATATAGTTTTGGCGTTCAGGTTAAATCTCATCCAGATCCAGGTCCGTGTTGGCAGCAGTTGATTATCCTCATTGACCGCAGATCTCGACTTACTGCTTAATGCAAGTTCATGAACAAACCTTTGTCATAAAAACCCTATAACCACTATATCCACGGATGCCAGATCTGAAAAATTAGCTGGCGGGACATTTTTTGCATTTGAAGTGAAAAAAAAGTTTTTTTTTGTAGTTTACATTTTATTTGTTGTTATAGTTAATATTTGGTTTAAGTAAAATTCTTTTAATTCATATTTGTACATTTTATGTTATGGGTAACTTCTTGAGTTCGGACTTCGGAGACCCCCACACCAGTGAACTATCATCATCAGATTAAGGCGCACTTCACACTTTGTAAGTTATGATTATAGGTAACTAGGGCTAGCGCTATAATTTCTATGTAAAGGGTTTTCCAATGAGAGGTGTTATTGTGAATGACCCGCTATTTCGGTAGCTGTCACATTTGAAGCTTTTATTCTTTGACATTTGACAAGTAGAAACTACGCCTATTATTAAAATTCACTACAAAAATGGTGAAAATCTTGCAGTCACAGTTCGCAAAATTAAAGCATTTTTTGGTCGTCGTGAAGCACCTTGTCGGACCGCAATACAGAAATTGGTGGAAAAATTCGTGCTGTTGGGACAAGTTAGTGATGTGAAGAATAAAACCCGTGTACGTCGCTCAAGAACAACTGAGAATAATGCTGCTGTAGCCCAAAGTGTTGAAGAAAACCCAGGTTTGTCCATTCCTCGTCGTTCTTCAGAATTGGGCATTCCACAAACGTCATTACACCGTATTTTGCATAAAGACTTGGGTCTTAAGGCTTATAAAGTTCAGTTAACACAAAAACTCAAGCCGGCCGATCATCAACAACGTCGTGATCATTGATCTTTTACGATTTTACAATTGGCCCCCGAGATCTTGTGATTTAACACCTTGCGACTTCTTCCTTTGGGACCACGTGAAAGATAAGGTCTACGCCAACAGCCCAGCGTCGATTCAAGACCTCAAAGATTAAGTTCGTGAGGCTATCGAGGACAAAGGGCAGCCACTTTGCGATTTGGTTATGGAAAATTTCATGAAAAGGATATGGTCCTGTATGCGTGCTCGTGGTGGGCATTTGGCTGATGTTTTTTTTCATTATTAACGGCATACCTGCCTCTTTATTATGAAATAAACATCCGATCATTTATCTCTTAAAAAAATGGCATTTTTCTTTTAATACCAAAATAACACCTCTTATTGGAAAACCCTTTTTATTAATTGTTACTTATTTTATTTAATAATGAAGTAATAATAGGGCCGCAAGTTGTAAGGCGGGACATTTTGCGGGACAAAATCGTTATAGCGGGACGTCGGACGTCAGGCATCCCTAACTATATCACATTGAACAAACATTGCAGAAAAAAATTAATAAATACTAATTGGGCGTACAACTCTCATTTCATTTGGGGTCACACGACGGCAGCACTATTAGCCCGCTGATGTACCTAAACCTCCCTGTTCACCTCCTGTGTCCTGTCGTATGCGATTCGCAATTCCATTCATTATCCAACCGTAAACCAATTGCGGCATCAGTTGCGAGATTTAATTGCTCTAGTCACAAAGCTCCCATGTAAAGCCACATCATAAATTCCTATTCTCATTCGTGCCATATCGTTTGTAAGTTAGAACGCCTCCGCAGAGCAACAGTTTACACCCGAATCTGAAACCAAAGCATATCCACCTATTGGTGCGCCTAGGACACGCACTAAAATTTTCCATTGTAAACGAACAGCAACACAAGGGCATTATCGACTCGTACGCAACCTTTAACATGACAATATTATAATTTACTATGATGTCGCCTTGTTGCTCCAACGGGGCCTGCCCGCTCTCGCCAAGGACTTTAGCAGGACTAACACGAGCTGAAAGATTACCCCATGGAATACAAGTTTATATTATTATAATCCAATAAATATGTTTTGCCTCCCAAGACCTACCGCACATATCGAGATCGAGATATAGAGGCTTCTCCTTGATGGCATTGTTGGTGTAGTTGTTTTTTGTTGTTCACAGCCGATGGCTCTGGTGCGTTTGCATTGTTTGTGTTATCCCTTATCGCTGCTAAGCAAAGCGATAGAGAACCAAAAGGATGGTTTAACAATTTATTATGAAATAGGTTGATGGCTTAAAAGCCTGGTGTAAGTGGCAGCACGAACTACAGCAGCAGCAGCACCACTCGTCGCCGCTTCCTATCATATCCTCTAGTTGGAAATGAGAATTAAGTGCTGGAATTTGTTCGGCCCGCTACATAAATTTCGCACATGCTGGCTGGTATCGGTGGTGCTCCTGCTGATGTTGCCCAGTTGACTACGACTACGAATATGCCTTATGCCTACACGACAGACATCCAAATGACATTACCAGCAGGCCAATATGTTGGATGATTCCACTAAGAACCTACTACTCGGTTCATGGCATTCCACTCAAACCGCACATAGAAGAGGGCCCCGCACCAGAGCAGCGTGTACCATCGAGCACTGGCACTCGTTGTCGTCGTTAGGACGTCGCAAAATGAAATTCAAAATTTTACACAAAAGGGGATGACATTCACCATCAGGATATTATATTCGCTACGGGAGCGTGTACCGCACAATGCCTAGAGATGGGGTGCTCTCCACCCTACAAAATCCATAATAATGTATATTTTTTGACAATGACAACGAACCGCACGCACGCACGCACTCATGTGCGGGGGATGGGCAGGCTTCCGATGTGCGTTGGCCAGCACACATGTGCTTGCGGAAAACATAATATTTCTGGTACTGGTGCGGGTATGGGACCCAAAGTGGTTATTAACTATAATCACCTTGAAAACAAATTCGGTTTTTTACGAGACATCTCTCGACCGAAAAGTGTTCTCGTACATGATAGGAATTTTGAGAGCGTTTGCTTTTTATTACTATTTGCCATGTAGCACCTAGATGTGAAGGGGTGGGCTTACATGATCCTGGCGCTGCCTAGAGTCGGAGATGTGGCTCTGTGTAGGTGTACTTGACCGAAATTTATTCAAATATCATGATGTTTTCGTGGGAATGAATTGCCGGCAGGCCGACTGGCTTTAATGTTATTTTGTCGGAGGACATTTTTGCATATACGACAACCTGCCCACGCGCGAACCGCACAGTATACCGAGTGGTGGGACAATTTATGTTTTACAGATATGATGGTGTTTAAGTGGCGGTTTTATAATATGGATAATAAAGGCGGTAGGCCCACTGACCACTGTGTGGTCAGTTGGTGGGGTTTTTTTTTTTCGTTGTTGTAGGAAATGGCAAAGAGAGAGAGAGAGATACTCGTAAGCTGAGTAAAGTCTGTCACCTTTTTTTCTAAGTTGTTTTTGCTGCAAAAATATATTAATTATTACACGTAATGCAATTTTGGATGGTAACGATGGCGACATCAGTTGATATCAGGCGACATCTTGACCAGATGTCAAGAATTTTGACTAAACATATGACATAATGTGTATGTCTTTTTCTGAGCTTTTTGATCGATTGTTCTAAAAATGCGAATATTAAAAACTTGACATAATGGTCAAGAGTTTTGACATAACTGATGTTAAATTGATAAATTTTTCCGAATTGATTATCTGATACAGCCATCCAGCTATGTTTAGCGCGCTTTAAAAAGTTTTAGCCCCTATCGGAATTTCTAGCGCTTTTTATTTGTAAATCCCCTCTATTATTTCTGTAGTTTTGCGGTTTTCACACTCAATCAATCTTAACAAATGAAGTGTCAAAAGAAAGAGACTTGGTTTACACATTTTTAATTTTTGAAAATATTAATATGTAATCAAAAAAAGTTAAATTTTACTACTATGTACTTGTACATATAATTTATTTATTTATTGCTTAACACAAGCGTATATATAAAAAAAAAACTAACAATCGAATAAACTTAAGACTAAGTGCAAAATACAAATATTGAAACGCAAACATAACAATTATAAATGTAAAAACTCATTAGTTAGAAGGAAATGAGAATGGTTAGGGTAAATTGTGAAGCGCATTTTTAAGAGTTTCTTTGGTGTAGTTTAAATATAACATCCACAGAGATGTCTCGCACTCACACGGGTATGCTAGTTTAT
The DNA here is from genome assembly GCA_951230905.1 of Cheilosia variabilis. Lineage (NCBI taxonomy): Eukaryota > Metazoa > Arthropoda > Insecta > Diptera > Syrphidae > Cheilosia > Cheilosia variabilis. Next base: position 65,911,046 of record OX579677.1, read on the forward strand.
TATACCTAATAACTTGTATGTGGAAACTCCAAGGAAAGATATTGGTATTAAACATTGACGTGGCATCGCCCTACAATTCATGTGAATCCCCGTTTAGAGTGCAAAAACTCGACGAAAACTCAGATTTTTGAATTATTTTGTATTATTTAATAAATACTTGATTGCTTATGAAAATAATAAACAAAAAAAAAACCTGAATATGTTATGAATGTATATATGAATATCTCCTTATAAGAATTTCAGATTTAGCGCTTAATTTAGCTCCATGAAAAAAAAAAATTTAGCGCGTTCTAGCGCTTTTTGTCTAGTTTTTTGACTACGAGTGGTTAAAGCGGCCTGGTAGCACGATCCAGCACATAAGACTCTTGGACGCATTCAAGGCGGACAATGTTGAAATTCGATTTAACAAGTAATAAATGGGATTTAAGCTTCAATATTTTTTTCTCCTCGAATGCATTTTGACACAATTAGAAGAACAAGGAACCCCTAAGAAGTTCGTGCGGGAATTAAGCTAAGAAAATTCACCTTTCATTCGGTCCATATTGTTAAATAACGAAGAAAGAAGTTGTATTATGGACTTAAACTCTTTATTAAAATTAATTAAAAGTGGATAACTGTAAAGCACACTTTCTTATTTCATCACAAAAACTAGCAATGTGTTTCCTCCATAAACAAGTTTACATCTTGAAGCTACACTGAATTCATTCATTCTGATGACTTAAGTTCCATATTCGTTTGTTCCCGTCATAATAATTCGACTTCGTATTTTTTCGTCTTGTACCTGTCACTTTATATTTATGTTGTCTTATTGCCTTTTTACTTTTTTTTGTTTGAAAAATTTTCTCTGGGTAGTGCACTTTTTCGAAATGGCCTCAGAAAGGCCAACATTTTTTTCTTTGTGGCAACGCTGCTGTCGTGTGCAGCACATTGCACGGATGCCGGCCGCTAAGTACCGTTGCCGACTCGAAGACTATCGGCTCGTCTCCTTTGCCCATCCTTCGTTGCGACGCTGGAGTGTCACGAAATGTTGCCGCAGTTTTTTTTTAAAGTGTAAACATTTTTTTTAAAAAGTGTAACAAATGGAAAAACAAATGTAACAAACTGAACATACAAAAAAAGCCTTTATTGACCTGTCTATTTTGTGTTTAACAAATAAAAAAAAAAACAAAATTATTGACCATCGAAGTAGATTTCAATTTCACAAACTTTATTATTATAAAGGGTGATTTTTTAAGAGGCTTAGAACTTTTTTTAAAAAAAAAACACAAAAAATTCGAAAAAATGAATGAAATATTTATTTGAATCGATAGTTTGAACCTTGCAATTTAATGTTTAAAGATAATTTCATGCAAATGTTGACCGCGGCTGCGTCTCAGGTAGCCCATCCGCTGAGTCCAATTTTGGCATACTCTTTCACACATATCGGCCGGTATCTCACGAATGAATGCATGGATGTTGGCTTCCAGTGCGTCAATCGAAGCGGGCTTGTCCCTATACACATTAGCCTTGGCATACCCCCACAAAAAATAATCTAATGGTGTCAAATCGCACGATCTAGGCGGCCAATTGACCGGCCCGAAACGTGAAATTAACTGTTCACCAAACTCGCCTCGCAATTGCGCCATTGTTTCGCGTGCTGTGTGGCATGTGGCACCGTCTTGTTGAAACCACATATCATGCAAGTCAAGAACTTCCATTTCGGGCAAAAAAAAGTTTGTTATCATCGCTCGGTAGCGTTCACCATTGACAGTAACGCTGCGATTCGCATCATCTTTGAAGAAATATGGCCCAATAATGCCGCCGGCCCATAAACCGCACCAAACAGTGGCTTTTTCGGGATGCATTGGTAGCTGTTGCAATGCTTCTGGCTGATCTTCACTCCAAATGCGGCAATTTTGCTTATTTACGTACCCATTCAACCAAAAATTAGCCTCATCGCTGAACACAATTTTTCGATAAAAAAGCGGATCCTCGGCCAGCTTTCCAAGAGCCCATTCACCAAAAATTCGGCGTTGTGGTAGGTCGGCTCGCTTTAGTTCTTGCACCAGCTGTATCTTAAAAGGCTTTACGCCCAAATCCTTCCGCAAAATTTTCCACGTAGTGCTGTAACAAAGGCCTAACTGCTGGGAACGGCGCCGAATCGACATTTCGCGGTCTTCTGTCACACTAGCTGATACGGCCGCAATATTTTCTTCACTACGCACAGTACGTAAACGTGTTGGTGGTTTAATGTCCAACAAAGTAAATTTGGTGCGAAATTTGGTCACAATCTTCCGAATAGACTGCTCAGAAGGTCGAGAATGCCGATCATAAAATGGAAGCAGCGCGCGATGAACATTTCGAACCGAGCACGAATTTTGATAGTAAAATTCAATAATTTGCAAGCGTTGTTCATTTGTAAGACGATCCATGGTTAAATTGCAAACCAAACTGAAGCTGTTTGACAGTGACACAAGGTACTAAACACACGTCAGCTGTCAAAACCAGTGTTGCCAAAACCAAACCAGCTAAAAAATCACCCTTTATATTGTTGTATTTTCTCGTTCCCTCCCATTCCCATTCCCACTCGCAGTTTGACGTTTTGCACAGCTTGTGCTCTGTGTAAACAAACAAATACATTGACAGAAATTGGTAGAAGTTTGTTCGAAAGAAAAAAGTGCTGCCAGTTCTACTTTTCTACGTTTTTTACCGAGAAGAACAAAAAAAGATTTTAATGGGAAATAGTGTAACAAAGCGAAAAAAAAGTAACATTGTAACAAAATTATAAAATAATTAAAAAGTGTTACACTTTTGCTACACTTGTATCATTGTGGCAACGCTGGTCATGATGCTTGGTTGTTTCTATGTTGTCTAGACGTTGATATATGCACTGCTAGCTGTTTGACGAACAAGGAATTAGTTCTTGTTGTGGTTTTTGCGACCATCTTGTTGTTGCCCTATAATGTGGTGCGATGTTACTGTCTTTCTGATGTATTTTAAAGCACATCTCTATACGTTTCAATGCGTGTTTGAAGAATTTTTGATGCGGTTTTGCTGCATTTATTTTAATGTTTTTTATGCGTGTTTAACCTTTTTCTGACGAGTTGTTGTTGTATTTACTTTAACGTTAATTGATGAGTTTTTTTTATGTTATGAAAAAGTTTTTGTCGATATTTTTGATGCATTTTTTAGACGCGTTGTCTGAAGCATTTTTGACGCACTTTAAAGCTTTTCTTGGCTCGCTTTTTGGAATGTTCTTAATGTGATTTTTATCCCCTCTTCTAATTTATAATTGCTTTCGCTGGTCTTTTAAAAGTGTTTATAATGAGTCTATTAACAAATTTCCAATGCAACATTTTACTTGTGTTTCGTGGGTTTCTTAAGAGTGTTTTTTATGCGTCTACTAACGCATTTTTTAACCGTTTCTAAGACTTTTTAGTTGCATTTTTTGGAAAGACGCTCGTTTTTTTTGGACTTATCTTAATTCTTATTTTAAGAGTATGTAATTTTAGCTTTTTAAGTTTTAAAATTTGAAAAGAAAACACTAAAAACAGCCCGAAAAATGCCTTCAAATCCCTTTTAGAAAATTCTGCTTTAAAGGTTGTGTTTTACAAAATTCTACAATTAGTAAAAAGGGTTTCTAAATTATGATCGAACCACAAAAAAACTTACCGAAAAACCCCAAAAATTGTATGTTTGAAAAACATTTCTACGCTAGTTGAAGATTGTTCTGCAGCCCTGACAAATGTCAATTTCCCCTGCAAATGGTATTGCCCAAATCTGGGATAATAGGGATCTGAAACTGACATCTTTTGCAGACAAATGAAAAGTTTTTGTTGGTGCGATAGTCGGAAGTTTAACCAGTAATTGACTTCTTTGGGCTTGAGAATAATAAGTATTTCCCTCTCTTAGTTGCAGCATATAGCTTCAGGAATTGATTAAGAAATAAGAGAAATACTTTAACGGTTAATTCTGTACTAGACCTTCGCTGAATGTAAGATTCAATAGCGAAAATGCCTTATTGGACCTCGTTCATTTAAATGAAGTTTTTTTTTGAATGACAGTCCCATGCTCATGGCCATGGGTGATGGCAAATGTCATTGGGCCTTACTAAAAATCATTTTTAACCTTCACTTGTCATATTTTGTAGGTCACAATATGCAATTTTGTATGGAAAAATTTCGCCATTGTGAGTTCGAAAAATTCAGCGTGGACACTAAAAATGATTATCGGTATCGCGGATTGTCAAAGTGTAAATTTTTTTGCTTATCGCTCCCTCTCTACTCTTGTTTTGATCGCTCACTACTTTTCCCCAGCATGAAACTCAGAAACGATTTCTAAATTAATGGCCGGAATCTTTCCCGTCTGTAAAATAGAATTTCTTAAAATTGAAAAAAATTCCTCCATTCAGACTTACAAAGTAGTCCAGTGGTCTACTTAAATTGAATCCATTCAAATAGATTCTTTCGTTTTTGGGATACTACCCCTTCGGTCTGTATAGCCACACTATCCTCCATTCTAGGCATGCCCGCAAAAGCCTCATGAAATCATCACATGTCCAGAGATGAAGTGATACCCCCCGTGCCGGATGTACTCGTATATGTGCATTCATTTTGTCATCATGGCGTGACAGATGTTTCCATGCCTGTCACAAAGTTCTCGGCATTTTTTTTTTGTTTTTTTTTTTGTGTTCTGTCTTCTTCTCTTCAGCTTAATTGCCATGTGAAAAGGAAAGTTTTCTGAATAGCTGGCGGAAAAAAACCACAGAAAAGGAAACACAAATTGTGGATAAAACAAAAACAAGGTAGGCATAGGCAAGGGAAAAGGGATATAGGAATAGAAAGCAGAACGATTGTGTCCTTTGAAGCATGATGATTCCTAAATGTTGAACAACTGAACCACCTAAACCTACTCCGACTGTCAGTATTGTTTGTGTGAATCGGGTTTGTGGTATATTTTGGGTTATCCTCAATGACGTTTACGTTCTGCAAAGTTACGAGTTTATCAAAGGATTCTCAGTTGAGCGCCGCCATTGCACAAGTTGCGGTTTCATTTGCTGAGTTGATTAGTCACAAGTTAGTTCCATTTGATGATGTCTCCAAATATTTCTATAATTGAAGTTTTTACTATTAATGACATGTTATGTGAACTCAACTTTTCCTTTGACATCTAATGTCGTCTTTTTTCAAACAGCCTGTGGGTTTTTCATGAAAATGATTCCATATTATTTATGTCTCGAGATGAATGGCAAAATGTTTATTTTTATGACTGCTAACACGATACCAAATAAAAATTAATCATGCCCAATAGGTTCGTCTCTATTTTAAGGCAATAGGAAAATTGTGCAGAGCAAACTTTTCGTAGAAGTGTCGTGGGCGGAGGCGTCCTTCGCCACGTAGAACACCACTTGCACACACGGAAAGAATTTTAAGATCAAATCAAGAAAAATAAGCGCAGAATCACGAAAAGTTTGTCCAGTTTTAGAGCTTAGCTAAGGATTTACTAATTCACGACTTTTTATTCGCAATTCTAGAAATTGTACGAAGTGAAGATATTGACCCTCAAAAGTCGTGAATCAACACTTTTCAGTATCAATAATGAGATCGAATGAGAAGTACATATTGCAATAACCGATCGCAATTTGACACAAATAATTATCAATTTGATATTACATGGATTGTAAATTGCAAAAAATAATTCGTAAATTACCACTTTTCTGTTGTAAATTACGATTTCCTCCCTTAGCAAATTACAACCATTTAGTCTTGAATTGCAACTCAATAGTGTTGATTTGCGAACTAACAGGAGTAGATTTACTACTTCAGTAGTTGCAATTTACAAATTTTCAATCGTAAATTGCAACTTATTTTTATCATTTTGCAATTAATATTTTGCAATATACGTTTCTTGAGTGGAGATGAATCGTGAAATTAGAAAACTTTATTCTCAATTTGCAACTTATATCTTGTGATTTACAAATCAGAATTCATAGTTGTATTGTTTTCGAATACATAATATTTAATTTATAGTCGTATCTCCTGATCTCCTGATATCCAAGAAAATCATGCGGCGCCATATCGTCCAGAGACAACGGTATTTGTCTGGGATGGTTTTTTGGTCTATGCTGAAATTTAAAATGCAAACAAAATATTTAGATGAACTTGACATTGATACGAACCTTTACAATTCTTCTCGATTACATATTTTAGAATCCATTCCAATTTATACTTCCTTCCTAATTGCGAGATGTACATTCTGAAAAAAATACAGATCTATATGCATACTTCGGCGTTTTTAAAATTATTCAATAGGTACTTACAAAATGTATTCCAGAATGCTTTATAATTAGTAGAACACTCACTATCCATACGAATTAGTTATATTTAAACAACTTTAACCCTATACTGCTTCCAGGAAAGATTGAATACCGACTGCCTGCCTCTGCAACGCCACGCAATGTGCAGAATGAAGATTTGGCATCATTATTGCAGCTGTCTAGCGATACCATATACATACATGCACCCATCCATAAAAAGAAAGGACTTAAAAGGATTTCGATAGGTACATATGAACTGTACATAAAAAGATTCCACACATCAGGTAGTTGATTCCATGGAAATTACGAAAAATATTTTGCAATTGACGACTTCTCTACGTCAATACACGTTTTCAGTTTCATGTGTTAAATTATTACAAGATTTTATTGATTCATCATTCAGTTTTGGTAAATCACCAAATATTTTTTGCAATTTGAGATTGTGAAGTGGTGTTTGATAAATTGACCTATTGGAGTGGTAAATTGCGCCAAGCAATCTCGCAAATCACTACAAATAAAAGAAGCTCGAGTTGATACTTCTAATCGTAAATTACAACAACAGAATTTGGTATTCTCCGCCGTTTTCAATGTCAAATTACCAATTTCTGTATTAATCCATGAAAACTTCGTTATGAATTGCGACAAATATATAAATCGTAAATTGCAACTCAAAATTTTGCAATTGGTGATTTTCAATTCTTTCCGTGCACTTTACAGCGGCAAATTGAAAGCCAAAAGAAGTAGCTGAGGCGTTTTTTTTTTCCTCCCGATCACGTCCTCATCTCAATGACCTCTTAAAACTTCGCAACTGAGGGACCAAGTAGACGGCAGGCACTGTACTTATGTTCCTAGCCCGTGCCACTTGCGGTTTGGGGTTTTTTATTTTTTGCTTGTATTTTGAGTGAAAACTCAACATGACTGGCAATGGATAGATAGGTGTAGAATGTGGTAAAAAAATCCCTGCCATCACATTAATTAAGGTTCAAGGATATATTTTCAGACAGTGGTGGCATTTCCGTTGTGGTTAGTGGAGTAGCAACACGTGAGCTGGAATAAAAGTGACAATAATAATTTGTCTCTTTTGATGAGAGATTTTTCGATGGTAGGATATGCCGGAGGAGTTGAATAAAATTACTGTTTGAAGAGTTTTAGGCGCGAACAGGAAAGCAAAAGCATTTTTAATTTGAAACAAACTTCTAGGGACTGGATAATAGCAGAATGCTGGCGGAGTTAATGCGAAAAGTTTCCAGAAATGATTAGCGGTCTGTGATTGGTGTTTTTGATGAGGTTTTTTCGTTTTTTTACTTGAATATTTTTTATGTGGACAAAGTGCCAGATCTAAAGCCTGACATGGCTTCAGTGGGGTAGGGATAACAGTAAAGAAAATAAAAAGCTGTTAATTGATTTTTATTTATTGGTGTCGACTATTGGTCGATTCAGTTGTTGTTTCCACTGCGCCACCTCTGATAGACATCCGAGAGAATAAATGTCACGAAAGAGCTTCTCAATTAAACGTTTGGCCTTGGAATAAAATTTAATATCCCTTTCATTCGTCCAAAAAATGAACGGGACAACACGAATTTCTGTGAGAAGCTCTGCCTAGGGTCCCTACGGACCTGTTATGCGCCATCTATTAATTTATTTACTATATGTTTTTATTTTAACTTCCGCACAAAGTAGCCACGACCAAAATTGAGTTATTGAACACAGATATAGCTGCAGCTAAAATGCCCTGCATTACTTCTTCTTTTTGACACCTTATCCTTTAATGCTACGTTACCACCGAAGATTAACTGCGAGATTTAGAAAAATTTCTATAAGTCCCGCATAAATCTTGGGATTTATCATACAAAAGTTAATCTCATGAAAAGGGAGATTAGAAAAAAATCTCAACTATCTTTTCCTTTTTTTTACTTTTTAATTCATTTTTATTCAATTCATTCTTTAAACTTATATACTAGACAAAAACGATTAAATCTAATTTAAAACTAGCATTTATCTTATTCTAGCTAAATGTTAGTTTAAGATAAATGTTAGTTTTAAATCTCAACTATCAACCAGGTTTGCATGTACAGTCCGGCTTGTGAACACACTTTCCACAGCTCGAGATGTCAAAAATACAAAGCAAACAGAGCTGTATTTGACATTGTGTCATAAAAAAAAAACGAATTTATTTCTGAGAGACTTCTCCTAGCCAATGCAACAATCAAAACTTTCATTTTGTTTTGTGGAATTAAATTATAAACCTAAAAAAGATTTCTAGAACTCATATTTTATTACTTTAATCGTTAGAATTTTTTTTTTTCAACTCTCACAATTTTGGCTTGTTCGATTTGAGAGTAGTTGACAACATCTGCTGAAACGTCAAATTAATTTTTTTTTTTTTTGTGGAAACACCTCTTGCCCTAAATCTCGCGATTAGTGTCCGGTGGAAACGTAAAGGGTGCGCCAAATAATTTTTTTTTTTTTGAAAATGCTATAAAAAAAAACTACTGAATATTTTCTCAAATTTCTTTTATTATTTGAAAGTACAATCCTTCCGGTTAATGATGGAAAATAATTTCATTCAAATGGCTGCCTCGGCTGCAGTACCCTTCACTTCGAGGTACTTTGAGCCACTTACATCTTTGAAATCTAATCCATATCACGAATAAATTTTTAACTTACCTTTTTGAAACATATGAAACATTCGACAACCACCGAATTTTCTTTATTTTCAGATATTTTATTTTTGTGTACAATTGATTTTTAAAACGAATTTTGAATTTGTTTCCTGTCAATTTTGCGCATTTGACATTTTTATCAGTACTTGCCGGATGAAATTCTCTGAGCTGTTTCGAGGCAAGAGAGGAACTGCTCGTTACTCGTTATTTTGCAAGTTTTCTCTTTTTCTGTCATTTTTGATGAGTACTTGTATATATATATATCGATTGCGTTCGATTCAAACCGCGTACGCGAACGAACCTGTTGTATATACGTTGTTGCTCAGCTTACTACGAATTCGTTCAATGTTGGGTCTAGTACTACTCCTGAATTAGGTACGCACATTTTTGTGTTTTCTATTTCCAAAGACACAAGTTACAATTGTGCAACTTTGCAGAGTTTTACAGTGCCTCTGTATAACTCAAGATATTGACACTTCTTCTATGCAATCTGTCATATATTAGGAACGTTCCGTACTTTAAATAGACAAAACCTCCTCCGACACTGATTCCAACCCTTTCCAGTCATCTGTCTGTATTTACCCTCTGCAAAGAAGACATTCATTTCACGCCGCTGTTCTGTTGCCACTAACACAAAAGAGAGCAACTCCAAAGCCGAGGTAACGTACCCTACCATGACAGGATCGGAAAGTCCTCAGAGGGTGGTAATTAAAATAGATTAACTGTAACCAACTCTGTGTTCCACGATATGCACCGTATCCCTCCCTCCTTTGGTGAATATAAATTTTCAATTCATCCGCTGGCTTACAACCTCAAACGATTCGAATTCCGAAACTTGTACCACAGCGCCAAGCGGAGAACCACTTAATCAACCGAGCTTACTAATTCTTGCACAATTACCCCGCCGCGCCGCAACTGAACAATATAATTACTACGTTCGTTTATGGCAGAAGGACTCTTAGTTTAGGCTTGACACTCACACTACACAGCTAATTGTCACTATCCGAACCCATCAACAACCAATTACAACCGAAAGTAATCACCACCAATCCCATCCAGGCAGCGCCTAATAACATACACCGGGGGGGGTGGGGCTGTATCTGACATAACGTCGTCGGTGACACCGAGGGCAAAGAAGGCATATCCCCGAATAACCAAGAGTGCCACTTAACTTAACCCAACAGTGTCTTAATTACCCAGTCATTTGTTGGGTGGGAGTATTGCGACTTCCAGCCCATGCCGTCGGTCAAAAAAAAAACAAGCACACAATACCTGATGGTATTTCGAGGGCATAAAGTTTTGCAAACATTCCCAGTGTTGTTGTTGCGGAAAAATGTGCGATTATTATTCAACTTCAAATACAAATACAAATTCGAATACGAGTACTGTCACAGGATCTTATCGAACCTTATCCGGCTCTGAGGTCTGCACCTGACCTTTCGCTCCCACCCCGCAGTCTTGAGAGTTGAGAGTAGTTGCCAGCAATTTAAATTCCATTTGGTTAGTACTCTTCAAGTCCTTTACTCCTTTCGTTTGTCTGGTCTATCGTGTGCCTCCTGCAGAAGGGCACTCCATGCCATGGAATTCGAATGGAAAATGCGTTTAGCATTTCAAAAGAAGATAAAGTGATTCGAAAATACCCGGCAGAGTCTCGAGGCTCCGTCGCCGAGTGGAGGAGACTTTTTGTCTAAAACTGAAAGCGAAAACTTTTTGCGCTAAGTTTTGGTTTTGGTGAATTTATTTTTAATTAAAAAATTTCCTGCCACGTGTGCCATGGAGGTATACTGTTACCACCCCTGGTCTGGTTTTCTTTACATAAATTAACCCCATTGCAGGGCTACAGGGTTGGTTTGAGGAGCATTTTTGAGTTTTAATTTGTTTTTGTGTTGTTATTTTTTGGGAACGACATTTGTCCTGGGTATTAAAGGTTTAAGGCTTTTTGGCAATTTTTCGCCTATTTTCGGGATTGACATTGGAGTGGGTGATTCGTGGGAGTGTTATCCACTTAAGTGAGTGAATAATTTTCAATGGAATTATGTCGAACTTTTAATCCAACAGATATTACATTTTTTTTAAAGGGTTGGCTGTTTATGTGCGAGGTTGGGGTATATGAGTTTGCAGCTAAGAGGGGTGTTGGATTTAGAAACACTCACCCACCGTTTGGAGTTGGAGTGAGCAATCAGATTTGCTTTGTTCTGTTGCTCATATTTCTGTACACTTTGGGTTTCGACAATCACCAAACAAGGACGAAGGTTACTTTTATACCCGAGCCTTAGTATGTTCTTGTATATCGCCATCTAAGGAAGAACGTGCGGGCAACGTTGGCTACCTACCTCAGCATGGCCGCTGAAATTAGTCCTCTTTCAGTAAATTTTAAAATCGTCTATCTCTAGAATGAGTTGGCTGATTTTAATGAAACAAAAACTATAAGTTGCTGCTTTAAAAGTTATGTCATGTCAGAGAAATTCAAATAAGAGTACTTTCAACGTGATTTAACGAACTCAAATCCTCATGCAAGCAACTACGTCCAACATTTCTTATTATTCCATTTTAACAAAAGGCTGTCAACCCCCATAGTTCTCTGAGTGGTCCCGATTAAAATCTTCAATCAATCAAAAGCTCGAGTTAACTAATCTTCCTGCTTATTTACCCAGACAACTAATTAGTTTAAGATTTCATACGGAATGAAATGCGATCAGCAGAAGAAACAAAGAAATCCCTCCCAGTTTCCGTATCCGCACATCTGTTCAGTGGCAGAGAGAACTTCATAGACAGACACCTCATTAATCGCATCGTGTACTTTCAGAATACCGCACCGCACAAAACTGAAACTCAGTGCAAAAAAGGATAACGGAAGGCATTGACGCATCATGAAAATATTATCCCCACTTCAAGGCACAACCAACCGGCACAGGCACACACTGCCACCATAGGATATCACGTTTTCCGCATCCACATCATATGAGAAAATAATTCATTTGTGTCCTTGAAGTGTCTGACTCTCAGTCTCAGTCGCAGTCGCAGTCTTACCTTTTTTATAATTCATCAAGACGCGTAAAACCTGCATATCAGATTTTTGTCGGGCGACAACAACACCGAGACTACATCGACTCCATTGTACCTGTACAGCAGGCACATCGCACATCCTCATAATTCTTCCTCGTGTCGACAAAGAGAAATCCTCATTTTTTTCTGTGTTCTTTTTCCTTTGTGTCATACGACACGGAAGATCTAACTCAATATTGAGTTCGAGTTCGAGTTCGTAATGAGATAAGTCCGTGCAGACACGTGGGTGTGGGCGGCGGAGGCGCTGCGACTAGCCAATGGAAACAAACACTTACATAGGGTCAGGAGCACCCAACTGACAACTGACGGAAGGATTAATTTTCATAATTAGCGAAAAAAAAGAAGAAGCGATTCTCGAAGAATGCCAACGATATCCGTGTCCATCCAGCTGAGACGTATGCACGCTTATGCGTTTTCTGGAATCCTCTAAAAAACACAGCAAATGGGAAAACAAGAAAAATTTACAAAAAAAAAAAATAAGAAAATGGAAGCAAACTCAGTACGAAGTGCTTCATGGAGAAAAAAAAAAAGATTTAAAGTTTAAGTTTACCCCTAGTTGCGGTTATTATTCAACAAAGAAGTTTGCGGTTGCAGTGGCAGTGGCAGTTGCAGTGGCTGTACCGTTCCGAAGAACTGCCAGGGAATTAGTAATGAAAAATGAACTCGGGGTAAACTTTAAACGTGCGGTTACGATGAAACTCCATCATCGTGTCTTTTACGTACACTTTGCGGTTGTTGTTTGCTTACGTGTACTTACGCTTCGGTTGGCTGGTGGTTTGTTAAACTTTATCCACCGTGATGGAGGGCCAAACGGGTAGCGATATGATCAAATTGCATGCATGGCAAGGCTCAATTGTGGAAACTCACTTTTCCGCGACTTATTGGAGTCATCGCTTGTGCGTAGACGGTTACGATATGTTTCACATTGCGTTACATATGGAATTCCACTCAGCAATGGTCTGCGGAAGCGAACTTTTTCTTTCGAGTGCCTAAAGTGTTTTGTGGATCTGTCGATGTCGTGGATTTTGACCGTTTTTTTTTTTATGCTCCATAAGCGTGTGGTCCCAAAATTTGGCTCGTTTTAATAAGCCACGGCTTGGTGCTACGATTTTCAAGCCCTTAAGCGGCTTGGTTTGTGGTCTTTTTTAAAAAAAGTTTTTTTAACGAGGAAAAACTGCCGGACTCCTCTATGTTTTTTGGTCTTCTTTTGCAAAAATATAAGACTCACCAAAGTTCAATATTTTGTTTAAAAAATGGCCTTTCCAGTCGCCAAACTTATAGGGCTATTCTGGCTAGAAATTGTCAGCTTATAGACGGCAGACAATCTGTTATTTTACTAAAACGTTTTTAACCACCAGCTTTAGCTTTGGAGTAGTAACCGACTTTGTCCACATCGGCTCCGAAATTAACTCCGAAAATGAAACCACTGTAGGGATCAAGCGAAGAGTCACACTTGCCATTAATTTGGCCTAAGAATGCTAAGAAACTAAGAAAACTCTATGTATCAGTCCTTCTTTATGGAGCAGCAGAAAGTAGATAGCAGAGGCAGGTGAAGATCGCCTTGGTCGGTTCGAATGCAAAATTCTTCGAGTGATATTCAGTGGCACCGTTGTGGACACCTTTTTAACTCAGTTGCTCGGAATTTCTGAGAGAAAGTCCTGTGAAATGGTGGAGAAGGGTAAACAAAATATGGCTTGCTTGATGGATTGATGAAGTATTTAATACGTTAATTCCTTACATCAACAACCTGTAGAGCTATATGTCGAAGGCAATATACAGCTTGTCCTCTGGACCGATGTCATCATCAAGAATAACGATCTCTGTATGAAGAGGAACTGAGGTGAAAGAGCCGGCAGCGGGTCGAAATTTAAAATTCTGCTTTTCTAAATTCTGTCTTCTCACACAAAAATTCTGTTTTTTCAAGTTCTGCTTTTAAAATTTAAGGCAAAAAAATTCAGCTTTTTCTGCTTTTTTCCAACTAACAATAATATAAACAACAAAAACGAAAGTAAAAAAACGAGATTTTCAAAACAATTTTAAATTATGTATTTATAAAAACCAAATTTTAAACTAAAAATTAAAATAAAAAAGAAACACTAAAAATTAAATCAAATATTGAAAAAAAAAACAATATTTTTGAAAACAAATAAAAGAATAAAAAAATCCGAAAATTTGAAAAAAAAAAAAAAATTGATAACACATTAAACATTAAAAAAATCGGAAAAAACCCAAATTAAAAAAAAAAATAAATATATGTTCTTTAAACTAAAAATTTAAATAAAAAAGAAACAATTAAAATTAAATCAAATATTAAAGAAAAAACAATATTTCATGAAAACAAATAAAAGGATTAAAAATAAATCCAAAAATTAAAAAAAAAAAATAAAAATTTATAAAAACATTAACTAAAGTTTAAAAAAATTGAAACGACTAAAAAAAAAAGTAGAAAATGTTCTATGAAAACGAAAGCGCAAGCTTTTGAACATTTTCCAAACCTTTTTTTATTGTTTGCAGAGTTTTTTAAAGCATAATTTTGTAGAAATAGTTTTTCCCCTGATCATCAAAGTCTATGGATTCTCGATAAATGACCGCCACAAGGAATCAACTGTCAAATGCCAAAGCATTTCGTTTATACAAATCCACGCAATACCACCAGGAAGGGCAAATATTTCCTTTTGCCCTCACAGCACACCGAGAGTCGGTTCAATTTCAATCGACTCTTAATTGCATTCACCTTGCACTTCGTACTACAGAGCGCACTCCTCGGGGACATCAACAGTCATAGCTAATAAGAATACTTGCTCTCACAAAAACTGCATCTTTCCAACAGTACCCACCTTCCGATTGCTGGGATGTCACTTGGATCCTTTTTGACTTGACAATATGTCACTGGGTTTGCCATTATAGTTCCCGTAAGTTCACGGCTCACCCCCAATTCACAAAATCAAATCGCAATTAAAATTAGTTTCATCCAACTTCCAAGCCCGAGGACATCTACCGTCTGCCGGCTTGCCATGCGAAATCTTTAATCCGCATCGCAGCACTGAGGCGCCTCTTTCCACGCCCCACCCTTCAGGCAGGGTGACTCCCTATTGCATATCCTTTTCGTTATCGTGATGACAATCGCATTTCGAGATATAATGGTTTACCTACTTGCAGCCGAGGTACAGAAGGAGCGATTGTGCACAGGTTCTTAAATTTAATTAAGTGGAAGCATGAAGTCCTTTGCATTATTCATCCTTTTCCCCCCGCTGCACCACAATAACAAAGTCAGCGATTGAAGGGAATTCCTTGAAGATGCACTGACAGAATATGACACAATTGGTTTGTGAGGATATTATGTTCGCATTGTGCACGGTTGAACAGGAGGTGGCGGATACAGGGACGAAATATTGTGTGCTGTAAACGCTTTGAGTGCCTCTGAAAGGCAGTATATTAAGAAGGATATACCCAGTGTTACTGCGTAGTTTGGCGAGTCTATTGCCGAGGAGCCTACAGCAATATTGAGTTATTTTGTCGCTATCCTTCAGCTGATAAATCACATAACCGTATCGAATACAATTTTCCACCAAAACTTGAACAAGCAGGGGTAGAGTCTCACCATCTCAAAGCGACGGTACTCCCACAGTCAAATAAAAACCTCGCTGCGCTATCAACCTCCGCCATCGCAAGAACGAGCTGAAAAACGAAAGTCAACCTTATCGGGGCGATGCAAATGTCCAACACGCGCCATAAATAGAAAAACCAGAACCGTCCAACTAATAAATACTTTCACACCGTCGCGTATAATTGCGGCGATAAAATGCGAAATGGTTCCGCTGCAACACGCCACCCCACCACCGCCCGGAAAAGGTGACAACATTCAAAATTTATTCGCAATTATAAACGCATAAACTTCTGAATGACCATCATTTCACATCGAACGCGTCCGACTTTCATCTTCCTGCCTGCCTAACAAACTTTCCAAAGTTATTTGATTGCCATCAAATGTTTAAAATTACCAGACATAATTTATTCCGTGTTTTCTGTGTGTGTGACTGTGTGTGTGTTGTTTTTTTCCTTTCCACCCAGCCAACACCTCATTATGCCATAAAAAGAGCGAATAAAAAAATCAAGGACCGTTCACCGTTCTGTTGAAGTTTTGTAAATGTTTTACGACATGTATACCATATACCTCCACCCAACTAAGTCAAAATATTATATTCACGTCGTGAAGGAATCGCTTAAGAATCATCATCAGCACGGTGCGGTGGAAGAACTCAACACAGCGATTGGGTATAGCTTGCAGACAGAAAAGATGTAGGTACATATTGTACAAGTTGGGAGGGTGGCGAGAATGAAATTCCCAACTTTGCTTCTTTTGGCGCGGAATAGTGCTCGCGCAGTTTTATCTAAATTGCTTTTCACAATGACTACTGCCATTCGCGGCACCCCCGGAACGGCACCTCCCGTCCGCTGTACATACACACAAGAAGGATATGACAATGTCCTCTGTCAGAGGCATGGCACTCAGTGCTCTGCTCGTCATGTTTTATTAGATTTCTGCGCGCTTAAAAATTCTCCTCCGTGTGTAGCGAGGGCTGGGGGTGGGTATGGTAACTTGTTAGTTCGTTGAAACATGTGTTTTTCCGTTCTGTCTTTCTCTCTCTGCTTCTGATGCAACTCAACGACATCATGTCACAGGAAACCATCTTGGAAGAAAGTTAAACTCACAACCAAAAATTGGTTTATCAACGATGTGCTGGGGAAGACTGAATGTGTATAGTCGTACTTTAAATATTCCTTCCAGCCATTTGCTGTAATATGTCCTGCTCAAGCGAGCGTGTGTTACAGTCGGGACTATTTGGGACAGGTTTTTTGGTGTTTTTTGTTGGTGGCTTGTGAAAAAGTAGTCACCCATCTGGATGTGATTCATATTGCAGCTGCAGCACAGCGTGCGGTGAGGAGCAGCTGCTACACTTGAAAGGACACACGAGAGTAGTGTGCCAAATGAATAGGGTTGTAGTTCAGGAACCCACCCAAATCGAGATTGAATGACGGAACGAAAATCTGCCGATTTTGAGGGCACTTTGCCCACGGTTGCCACTTGAAAATAAAGTTTTTATTATCGAAATTTAAAAATATACCAAACGCAGTAAAAAGTTACCAAAATTGTCTTGTCAAAATCAAATGAAGGAAATGAGTGCATTCAGTCGTCGTGAGTGGGTAATGCAGTGAAAAACCCCCAGATGTGGCTACTGTTTCCACAAAAACTCACCCAAATTGTTGTCATTATTTTTTTAACATGTTTTATGTACGATATACGATTCAAAAGTAGGAATTTCGAATTTGAAACGCGAACATGTTTTCTGAATGGAAAAGTGTGCGCAAAAAAAGGTACCGCAAAATTTCAACGCATTTGCTTTTGAAACAATCCCAAGTATCAATTTGACTTCGGTAAGGCTAGCAGTAGGCTATTCCTTCGGTAGGGCATCACCGAAACTTTATAGAAGCTCAAAAATTAACAAGAAAAAAATATTTATGGTTTTCATAATATTTTTCAATTTTCCATTTTCTTATTTTTTTATTTTTTTTATCTTATTAATAAATATTTTCAAAGACTTTTTGCAATTTTCATGGAGTTTACATTTACGTACTCGTTATAATTTACATTTTACTTACATGCGTCGCACTGAGAATCGAACATGGGTCCTGCTGCGAAGTAGTCCAATACCCATAATGCTCTAGCGGTGGTAAATGTGAGCTACTTGATACATTTTACAGTTTCGTTAAGATTTGCAATAAACTTGCAGCTTACTCGACCGAAGTTCTAAGCAAGACATTTAGTGTTACCCAATTTAAAGGGTTTTCCAATAAGAGGTGTTATTTTGGTATTCAAAGAAAAATGCCATTTTTTTAAGAGATAAATGATCGGATGTTTATTTCATAACAAAGAGGAAGGTATGCCGTTAATAATGAAAAACAACATCAGCCAAATGCCCACCACGAGCACGCATACAGGACCATATCCTTTTCATGAAATTTTCCATAACCAAATCGCAAAGTGGTTGCCCTATGTCCTCGATAGCCTCATGAATTTTATCTTTGAGGTCTTGAATCGACGCTGGGCTGTTGGCGTAGACCTTATCTTTCACGTGGCCCCAAAGGAAGAAGTCGCAAGGTGTTAAATCACAAGATCTCGGGGGCCAATTGTAAAATCGTAAAAGATCAATGATCACGACGTTGTTGATGATCGGCCGGCTTGAGTTTTTGTGTTAACTGAACTTTATAAGCCTTAAGACCCAAGTCTTTATGCAAAATACGGTGTAATGACGTTTGTGGAATGCCCAATTCTAAAGAACGACGAGGAATGGACAAACCTGGGTTTTCTTCAACACTTTGGGCTACAGCAGCAATAATCTCAGTTGTTCTTGAGCGACGTGCACGGGTTTTATTCCTCACATCACTAACTTGTCCCAACAGCACGAATTTTTCCACCAATTTCTGTGTTGCGGTCCGACAAGGTGCTTCACGACGACCAAAAAATGCGTTAGTTTTGCGAACTGTGACTGCAAGATTTTCACCATTTTTGTAGTGAATTTTAATAATTTCAATGCGTTGTTGAAGCGTGTATCGTTCCATTTTTAGTAATGGCGTAGTTTCTACTTGTCAAATGTCAAAGAATAAAAGCTTCAAAAGTGACAGCTACCGAAATAGCGGGTCATTCACAACAACACCTCTTATTGGAAAACCCTTTATTTATGGGCGAAAAGTGTTTATTTAAAATCACATTACTGACATATTTTTCACTGTGCTAAAAGTGTTTTTCATTTTTACACGATTAATTAATTCTTTAGAGGGCTTATTCATTTCATATGAAATTAATTTTTACCTCTATAAAGCCTCCATCAAATTGTTGCTTGGGATCTTGAAAGATTGTACACAGCCCTTGCGCAACTTTTATGAAATTGTTTTTTATAAAACTTACAAATGGGGTTGGTGCTTAAATCTGGAAAAATATTTAAAGTTATATTACAAAAAAATATAATTTTTTCTAATGAAACTGGTGTTGAGTTTATTTTTGTAAACAAAAATAGTCCAAAGATATTAGAACATTTCTGTGCCTAAAAGGCAAAACATATTATGTCAATTTTGTACACTTTTCAGGAGAGCAATTTCGAACTTATGCAAGGCACTACAGTTGATGACTTAATCGATTTTAACAGACAGTTATAACTTCCTCATTGTTTGACATTTTTTCAACTGCATTGGCTTAAGAAATTGAGTAAGGAGAACACAATTCAAATAACGTTAAACAGCTAAAACAACTTAAGTCGACTTAAGATGTTTTACCTTTTAGGCACAGATTTTATGTTGGTTGTGTACAGAACAGAGCGACGAGTCTCTACGCTACTAAGTTACATAAGTTTAAGCTACTCAGCGTTTCTTAAATTTTTCTGCGGAAGCACATTTTAAGGCTACCAAAAAGGATATCATAACGAAAAACAAAGAAAAAATAATTCTAAAATACGCCAGAATACCAATGAAAGAACCTTCCCGTTCGGTTATCAAGAATTAACTCACTCTATTTTTTCTTTAATTCTATCTCTACCTTACACTACAAAAATAATGCGCGGTGCTGTGCGCTGGTTGTTGCAGTTGAAACGGATGTGCTGAAAAGTGAATAAAAGAGCTGGGGTAAATGTGCGGTGCTATGGGCTGGTTATTGTGCGAAAAATGACTTCGGTGCATTAACTTACCCTGTAAACAATTCCCCCCGTCTCGACAGAAAAAAAAAAAAAAAACTCATAAATCTGGGGGGGAAACCTCCAAACTGGCAACCCTAGCAGTTACCCATTGTAGAGTTAGATCTGTATAATCGGAATCGGGGGAACATTTAATTTCAACACTTAGGCCTCTAATGTTCAGCTACCTTATGTTATGGGTCAAGTTTGAATATGCAACAAACCTTCCCCGCGAAAAGCAGATCTGAGCACAGAAAATCACATCCAAATCCGTTCAGAGTGAAAAGATATTTTGCGCCTCTTAGCCAGCTAAGGAGATCAGGAGACGTTCAACTTTTCTTAATAAAATAGAGGATTATCTCTGGTGGAGATGTTTCGAAGTTTTTCAGGTATCTCTAAAGAAAATTGTCTCTGGCATTGTTTTCGCTTGTCAGAAACACTGGATTTATATATTTTATTAAAAAAGATTTACCTGCCACTGCCAGTGAGGAGTTGTCAGTGTAGAGTTAGGCAGAACCCTTAATTCATTTCGCTAAGGCTGCAGGCATGCAGTGAGGGGCTAGCTAGCTACGCAGCTCGCTAGTCGCACAGAGCTTACGTGGCAACCTTCATACGATTTCATGCGATTTTATATGTTTTAATTTTTGTTGCGTTGCTCAATCGTTCGTCGCTTAATCGCTCACTGCGTTGCCGAAACCTTAATGCACTCAAGCCCTGGAACCACCAGTATCTAAGCTGTGAATATATTTTCTGAGATCTGAATATTAAGCAACTACAATCGATTTTACGACCTTAGAGACGGTAGCCCCAACACTTGATCTATAGAACCACAATTAGCTATACGCCTCTTTGGAGCAGAGCAAAAAATATTTTCATAAATATTTCAACTAAATCGCACTTAAATATGAAACAAAAGTTGCGGTGATTTTAAAGAGAATTTGAAGGTTGAAAGATTGCAGGAATTTCGTAAAAATATGCTTGGGTAAAATGGGAACTGAGCTGTAATTGCCACTGAAAGCCCTGGGGCGCACTTATTTGTCAAGAGCAAAAACAATGGTTCAAAAATTAGCCTAAGGTTAGTGAATACCTAAAGGTCGACAGTTTTTTGACTTTTAACATCTATTGGTTTGCTTGACCCCGAGTTCGATCTATTGAATTGAGAAGCCTTCTCAGGACAGTCTGACAGACGATTGACAGTGGTGGCGCAGTAAAAAATTAATTTATAGATTTCGAGAGATATTCGAATCAAAAAGAACCTCAAGGTGAAACATGTGTGTTTTTCTGGCGATTGAACCCGAGACCCTTCGCTCAGTAGTTCAGCAGGCTAACCACTGAGTCACGTGTGGACTAAATCTTATGGCTTATTACCAAAAAAAACAGCTTACTGTTTAAACTTTTTGAGTTTGGAACGAGCTTACATATTTCATTGATGAAAAATAACTGAAGCATGAGTGGCCCACATTGGTTGCCTTGAGTAACACCCGCATAGATGGCGCAATTTTTGGACAAAGAATAATTTGGAAATTCCTACAGTTTCTGCCTGTTTTCTTAACTGATCCAAAAAAGAGCCAGTTCCTTGTAAATCATAAAGCATACTGTCATAGCAAGGAGATGTTGATTCAAATAAATAAGTAACAAGTGCATCTTTTGGGAAAAAAAAAAACTATTAGCAAAAATGTTGCAACAATCACAAATATTTTCTTTTTCTAAAATAGCAGTCTTAAATTAGTAAAAATGTTGCAACAGTGAATTTGCTTTTTTCGGTTTATATCGATGGTTTATATAGTGGAGAAGCTGAAACGACGAGATTTACGAGCTATACATCGACGTTGACCTGGTCAAATGGCTTGAAATGTTAAAGCTGAGATGGGTAGGTAATGTGGAGCGTCTGGATAATGACGTGCCAGCCTGACGATTCTTTGAAGGAGTTGCTCCTCCGATTCTATACACATTTTTTCTAGAGAAAATTTATATCTAGTTTTAAATAGCCTTGTACCGATGGGCCCCTAAATGTCATTAGGTCATTCCGTAACCTAAATTACGGATAAGTTCGGATAAAAAAGCTTCAAATGGTTTAAACCAGATCCAGATTCAATCAAATGAACCAAAATATTGCTGTTGTTTTTACATGAGTAAGAAGAAAGAGCACAAAATAACCGTTAACTGTCTCTCACCAAGCATATATTTCTGTTTTTTTCATTGATAACTAAATAATCTTTCTGATAAAAGCATTTGCTTTGTAATTAAAACAAACATGAAGGAAATAAAGTGCACGACTGGGTCGAACGTAACTTTCTCGTTCATTGAAAGTATTAATGTAAATGGAGTGGGTGTATTGTGTAAGCTGCGAGTTGTTGGACATATATTTTTAGGGTGCATATTCAATATGGTTGAAAAAAAAACTAGGGAAAACTATATTTTTTAAAAATTACTTTATTCAAAAATCCATTTTACGATAATACAGAGAAAAACTGAGTTTTCCATTAAGTAAGAAATGACCATACTACCTTAGAAATTTATTTTTGTTAAAATCGTATGGACCGTTTTCGAGATACAATGTCCAAATTTCAAAAGTACCGTTACTCGATGAGTATGCAGTTATGTTTACCTCACCTACTTAAGCATAAATATCAATTTTTGTTGAAATCGTTGCAGTCGTTTTCGATCAAATCAAACTGGTATGAAAATTTTGTATGGGAAGTACCATTAATATTGAGGTTACAATGCAAACAAAAAAAAAAACGGCCCCGAACTGTAAGCCCACAAACTATAAATCCGAAGAAATCCCTTCAGCCGCTTAGGCTGTAGGCCTCGGGACATACAGACAACAGACAGACGGACAGAATTTTGCGACCCACTTTTTTGAGTTCGCTTATTATCGTAATGTCAGAATTGACTAACATCTCGAGCGCGAAATTTTGTACGAATACAATATCTTTCTCTTACTACGTAATGGAGAAAGTTAAAAATTAGAATTAGCACTGTATCTAGGTCGACGAGCTTCTTTTCGCAGTGGAGAGTCAGAATTAAAAAAAAACCCAGTCATTTAAACATCAACCATCTAGAAATCCATACACTCATATATTCCTACATCCAATTGACATAAAGACCTAATCCTTTATCCTTTTTCCAATAAAGACACGTCTTCTGAAACATTTAGCAAGAGTTAACAAAAGACATGCATACTTTTTGAAAATCAATATGCTGGCTCCACCCGGTGCGGCCTTCCACTTTTTGGTTTCCTTGTAAACGGAGTTCTTCAAACACGAAACCGTGCAGGATCTACAGAGATCATTATTAAAACCGCCACAACTCACCTTGACCCCTCGTTGAACTCCTTTAAAATCTAATTTCGATGCAGACATGAATAAGCGCCAAGCAAAACCACCCCCGAAAAGGGAACATACGCTACCCACCCACATCCCGAATGATTGAAAAGATGCCTACGTCGAAGCCAAAATAAATAAGCCAACTTCCATTCTGCACACCACCGAATGAGCATCAATTTCGATAATCGAGCGCAAAAATAACCTGGTCCCCTGTTATCTGCAAAATACGAGCTTATCCTTAGCAAATCCTTCCTCCCCTACCTCCCCATAGGCGCACACTTTCGAATGAGTTAGTCGTTCTGCAGGGGCTGGCTGAAGCCAACCAACCAACAAACCTACCCCGTCACATAGATAAACAACCAAATCAACCTCCATTCCAACCGTGTACACTCTATTACACCAAAGAATAGGACACACGAAGCCACAGAAAAAGGTTTAAAAAAGTTAATTTATTCCAAGACCACCCCTGAGACCCCACCACCGCGGTAGATGTATAAATTCATTTTAACTTAACAATTCTCATTTTATCCAGCTCATAATAGCGTTGAAAATGATGTGCCTCTCCGACTCCTCGCCCAGCTGCTGAGGTTCGATCTTTTGTGCACTGGCAGTGGCAGTGGCAGTGGCGGCGTCGGCCCACAGCAAGGGCACAAGCGCGCCACACTTGGATACACTTCAGGAAATTTATTGCGTATCCTGATAGGAATTTATACATTCAAAAGAGAGCAGCAGCTAAATGCCGCTGGTTAACGACGACTCATTCTCCTGTGGAGTGTTTGGGTCTTTTGGTTCTCTTTCGGATGCGAAGGCGGCGGCGGCCTGGAATAGAGCATCGCTCGCTTATAGACACCTCCATTGAGTCGTGTGGTGGCTGCTGGCTGTGGGTAACCGCAAATGGATTTCGAAGGATGGCTACAGGAGTCAAATCCGTTATTAGGCATAAACAAATACATTGGTTAGGAAATTGGTTTTTCCAACGATAGTCTTGTTGTGATGATGGAGGTGGATCCCGTAGCCGGTCCTCCGCCAGCCCATATGGGTCGCAATAAATTCGAAATTTGTTTCTGTGCGTATTCTCGGTGATAGTCCCAGAATTTGTTGCAAGGGAATAAACACACGTTTATTGGATTGTGATTACGATCATCGAATGGGTTATGGTCTATCGGTGAATTTATGAGGTGTGAAGTTAGATTTTTCATTAGCCACCCTTGGGTGGGGAAGCGGTGTTTTTTTTTTTTTTTGTTGTTTGGCCAACCAACCAACACAATGCGATTGTGTTGTTGGTTTCGATTATACACGCTGTACTGCTGAGACAGAGGAACGTTTGATTTATGAACTGTTATGTCGACACACACTATCAGTGCCTGTGGATGTGTAAAGGATGACTCTGGATAAATAATTGTGACTCTGGCGATAGGCTTTGTGCCACAGTGAGTGCGTCGTTGGGCATGAAAGGAGAGCCGGGCACAAAAGGACTACTTCCTGTGCTGTGACTGTGATAAGCGAGCTAGAGCACTGGTTGGAGTTTTTTGGTAGTGTGTGCCAGCATTTGCTGAATCATTCGAGCTAGCGTACGTTCATTGGCAAAGAATGTGTAAAAAGCGCCATTGTGCATGAATGTAACCGATGGGTAGAAACAGCCCTCCAGTTGAATTAAACTGAGGAAAATTTGGTGAAAGTCTCAACAGGAAGTTAAATATTCCTTTTCTTAGTGCGGAAATCGGAATGGCTCTATAAGAGTAAATAACTGAACCAAAGTGCATGATTTTTTGACAAAGAGCAGCCAGCGTTTGGCTTTTTGTTTTCTTCGTAAAATAGGATAAAGTCGTTGGGACTCGAATGTCAAAAGGGAGATATGTTAGACAATTTGGATTGATCGATAGAGCAGGAATTCAAGAATTCTTGACAGACAGGTTGGGCTTTACAAGTCCTCATCTATGTATCATAAACAAATGCGCATTTTATAGTAAAAAAGATGTGCCACTGGGAAGGACTTCCATAGAACGAAAATAGGTAGATCTACCTTTAAAAA
Organism: Cheilosia variabilis; assembly: GCA_951230905.1. NCBI lineage: Eukaryota > Metazoa > Arthropoda > Insecta > Diptera > Syrphidae > Cheilosia > Cheilosia variabilis. The sequence goes on from OX579677.1 coordinate 65,936,155, forward strand.
GAAAGTAATCCAAAGTTGCTTCTCGAAAAGTCAGTTGTTTTCTGTCTCCTTCCAGAAACCGAGCTGCAGTCCAAAATCTAACATGATCAAAATGAGTTTAACTTCATCAAATCGAAAAACCCTAGCAACGATTGTTCTCGGTCTAGATTCTGTCTTTTGTCGTCTCTCTGTTTAAGCGAAACAAAAGAAAAGTATTTTTACTTTATTTATTTATTTGTTTGTCAACAATGTTGTCCAGAGCAAGAAAAATGCCACTCAAATTTCAAGTATTTCATTATCCAACCAGCCGACTAATGTTCCTATTCTATTAGAAAGCACTTTCATCCCCAAATCTGACCACACATTTCCAACCTCTATCCACACGCATGCCGATTATCTCCCCATTAACAGCATCGATAGTGTTTGAAAGAACTTTTCTCGCTCCTGCTAAATGTGAAACTATATAGCCAATCCACATGCACCGGCTCACCTCATTTCCAGTCTGTAGCATCAAAGCAGGAAGACAAATACATATATCTGGAAAGCCTCAGCGTCACTATTGTAATGGCAAAAGTTTTTAATTACTAATTAAACTTTCGTCGTTGCACTCGAACGAACTGAAAATGTGTCCTTTATGTTCGCCGGAGATAAGCGTACCGCCAATGGGTATTATACTCACAACCGTACATATCCTTACAAATACGTTCTCCGGGTTCTGGCATTTTTTGTCATCCCTCTGTTGCTTGGTTTTTTCTTCTTCTCTTTCATTATTTTATTAATAATTCAAGAAAACAAAACGTTGATGATGATAGAGCAACTCCATTGTGCTGGTCCATCGATGTTTGCTGAAAACTTTGATACGATTCGACAGCAAAAGGACGCTTCTGCCGGCATCCAGATTCGGTTGGAGGAAAGTCCTGTCAAGTGGAAAATTTAGCTCTGATCTCATAAGCCTATTAAGAGTTATTTTACGGATACGCGCATCACAGACGAAGCCCACTGACAATGCGAAATTATTCGCTTTAAATCCAAATGCGCATCATCCCCAACAGGAGGTCGTCACGTAAATATTATAACAAAAGGAGGAAACTTTAATCTGCAAAGTGTCAGCTATTACTGCGATGCAAGTGAGAACAATACGGAAACAAAAGTGATTCCATATAAAGGAACTGTAACAACAAAGGCTGCGTTGCAATTTACCAATGAAGGGTCATGCATATTGTAAGGGAAGAGTGCCTGCTTACTTTGGTGATCTTTTTGTTGGAAAATTATCATTTTTCCACAGGACAGGTGGTGGGGCACTGCCCGAGTTGTCAGAGAATGGATTTATTCATCAAATAAATTGAATTTCTTGGGTATTTATAATGGAGATGCGGTCCTGATTTGCATTGGACAATAGCTTTTACTTGGGTGGATGTCTTGAATGGCAGCAGTTGAGTGCGTTTCCTGATTTTTGAAGGTACACACTTTGAGAATAAATAATTAAAAGTCGGTGGTTCACATCAATATTTGTTCATAAAAATGGATGAATGGTAAATTGGAGTGACTGTGGCGTATACGTAACATTTTTGCTGGAAGTCGCATTCGGACGCACACAGGAAAAGAAGGACAGAAACAAGCATGCATTTTGTTGAACGGTAGTTTCCCAACTACTTAGGGACAGACTGAAGGTGGTACATTTCGAAAAAGGAAATTAATTAACCAAAGGCTTCATAAACATGTCACTAATCGACTTGACGTGGATTCCCCCTTCGCAGAAACAACCTCATATTAGGTGGGGTGTACAAAAAGTGACTCCAATCAATTTGGTGAGCATTACCCTTGGTGGACTGTGTGAACTTGGGTTTGTTGTGCTTGCATCCATACATAGAAGTAGAAACCCTGTACATACATGCTCGTATGTACGATATCGATTTTCCAACTGCTAAAATCGCCAGGAATATTACCCGCCTGAACCTGCATTCAAATCAGAAGCATTGCCCTTATTTTCTCCCATGAAGAAAAACCACAAATTCCATCGTTATTGGCAATTCTATAACGCATCAAGTAGCGTCAACCTGACTGATACCCCAAGCAAACACACGAATATGGAAACCAACTGCGAGCCGTTGCACACAAGCAAGACAAGAACGGAATGTCATAATAAAATGTCGTTCCCTGCATGCAAAGAATTATAAAACAAATATTCCCCTCCAAAGCTGAACACAACAGTAGCATCACGAGGAGCAGCATCCATCTAGATCCAGCAAAACAATGCTAAACGTGGAGCTTTTGAGATTCTTTTTCAAAAGAATTCCTCTGCAACATTCCCAAGCAGACGACAACGATTTTGCTGCCTCCATCATAATTCTCATTATCCTACTTGTATGAAGTATATGCCGTGGTTATCACAATGTTCAATATGTTTGTTCCAAGTTATATTGTAGCAGAAGACAAGAACGGCGAACAGCTCCAACTTCTGTACAAAGTGTTACCCCGACCCGGTTGGAAACTTTTTACATGCATACTACCAGCGAGTAAGCGAATTGTCGTTGTCCTTTCAATGATGTTTGGACGAAAACATCCTTACTGCTGTTTTCTCATTACCCATTTTTCTCATTTCAGAAATTCCACACACCCAGTGTGAAGTGTGCACCACTGGCATGGGAGATGAGCAACAATGTCTGAAGGGAGGCTGAACTTCTAGAACACTGGAAGTTGTTGTTGAATTTCCTTCTGAGTGTGCAAGTGCATAAGAGAGCGTTGTAACTTTTTCAAGAATAAATGTGTAATGTGTAATGTGTAGTGGAGCCAGATAAATGTCAATGACCGACGCATTGTTTTGTGTGTGTTTCTTTTAGGAAATAAAGCAAAACTTGTCTACAAGAATAGTCGTTGAATAATTTCGCGTCGAGGACATTTTTATTGAGGGGGAATTTCCCTTTAAATAATCGATTTCCGTTTCAACCTGCCGTTTTAACAAATCTTCTGTGTGGCCTTCAACTTCAAATAATTTAAACTAAATAACTTGAAGCATCACGCGAGTAGATAAAGGATATTTTTGGTTTCCTGATTTGGTGTTGCGATGCAGAGATTTATTGGAGTTCCTCTGGAGCAAGAAACACATAATTAAGCATGCGAAATATGAACACGAAATTTCTAAATTAGAATTCTTCCAGTGGTAGAAATTTTACAACCACATGGCTTATACACAAAATATAAAAAAAAAATTACACATAGTATTGCAACTCTGCACAATATTCCTAGGAAAAAAAAATCAGCCGAATATATTGTGTTTAAGGCAGTGAAAGTGGTACTTAACTATTTGCCTTTGCCTATTTAGATAAAAGAATTAACGCCGCAATGCGCAGTTAGCGTCATGTAGCTTTGTGGTAGACATTCTAAAGTTAAGGGCAAACCATTGAGAATCGCGGAACTAGCAGATCATCTACTTTCCGCCTGCCATCAATTTTTGTTGCTTCAATCACATTCGGCATCCATTTTTTCCATGGAAAAGTCAGGTTCCGTTGCACCTCCTTGGACTGTTGAGATTTCGAAAGAGCAGTCGTGCTGAACCAACTTTTCAGTGCGTTGCATTCATTCAAATAGGCTGCAATAGATAGATTCTTCTGGATACTTACTAAATTAATCCATTGCTACAATTGCGGCAGTGAATTTATATCTTATAACTGAAACAGGAACTCTCAATTGAATCTAATTTTTTATTCACATGGATGATAAGCAGCGCCATCGAGTGAAGAGTTACAAGAAAGTAGGTAGTATAAAAACCTTCTGCATATAAGTGCATATTTAAAGGGAGATCAGTCAAAAGTTGCCGAAGTGGATATGCTGCAGCGCCATCTAGTGACGTGTTACAATAGAGCATATAAAATAATTATTGTCGCTAATTTTCATGAAACACTTTCTAATATCGGACAGATAAACATTGATTTTCATATGCATATATAAAAAAGGAATCTGTAATAAATGGGTGTCGGACGGGTGTGGTACATACGCCGGTACGTCACTCGGTTTTCCCTTCTTACGCGCTGCAGAGGCTGAGGCACTCTACCGTACTGCAGGCATAAGTATGTATGACGAACGAAATGGGAGAAAGTCAATGTGGTGATGGGATCTGATGGGTTACGCAGAGTCTGTTTGGGAGAAAAAGTAAAACGCAGACGACTGGTCGTTTATTTCCAAAAGTCGTTCTTGGTGGTGGAACAGAGGCTGAGGTGTTCTACCGTGCTGTCCACTTCGCAAGTTCAACTTCTTTATTCAGAATGATTTTCGTTACTTATATACTAGTTTTACAGAGCTTTTTGTTTGTTTACTGTGATCGGCTGTGAGCGAGCTTTCAGAGCTTTATTTATTTGAATTACAGCATTGCCAGATCTTACAAAATTTAAAAATATTGGTTAGCTAGGGCAGAGGCTCCCAATTTTTTTCGGCCACGGAATCCTAAATCATTGAACTTTTTTTGGCGGACCCCCATATTGATGTTAACAGAAAACATCGTTTCTTGGAGTGCGGTTTGGATATTTTTATGTTTTTCAAGAAAAGAAAGAACAAATGATATAAAAATAATTATTTTAAGTAGTATGAAACATTTATTGTACAACAAAAAATACATTGCAACTTTTTAATGTGAAGAATGAAATTTTTTCACATATTTACTTGAAATATACTTAAAATTAGGCTTAATGTCCGACAACTGAATTCGAAGGTCTGGAGCTGCGTCCAGTCTGTTTCTGTATGTTTGTTTTTTTTTATGTAAGTGACGCGACGGCACGATTATGTTTTTTTTCTACGGAACTCCTTTGACCCTTCCACGGAACCCCAAGGGTCCGCGGAACACCATTTGGGAAGTATTACCAGAAGGGCTTATTTTAATTTTATTTTATTTTATTGGTTTCTTTATTACAATTGATTTGAACAGTGAATAAATTTTACTTTGATTTAGGTGCTTGCTACAAATCAAAAAATTATCTTTCCACAAAAACATGGCTAACTGATCCACAGATTTATGAATTTATTTATAAAAAAAAAACGAGTGTGCCTTAGACCACACGACTGAAGTAAGACTTCTTTAGCTCCATCTATAATTCTCGCAAACGAAATATGTACTGACTGAGATATCATGTATTTCATGCACTGGCTATGAGAGGAAGAGAGAAAGAAAATGTGCGCACTTTTCACTCTTACTTCTACAGTGTGATAGAGACAATAGGCCTGCACTGGAGTGATAAGAGACTTTAGAGGCAGGTTATCCCACGGTTACACCCAAAATATCCCTTTTATCCCTCGCCAAAATATAAAAAATCCTACATTTATCCCACGAAATATTGAATTAAAAAAAACATGTATTTCATTAAATTCTGTCTTTTTTATTAGTAACAAAGACAAGTTACATTATACATTAACTATTCAGGCTAACAAAAATAAATACATATTAAGATACGTTTGTATATAATACAAACATAAAATTGCATTCGGCATTAAAATGCAAATAATATTCAACATAAAATAAATATCTTATGAATTATTTGAAAATGACTGGAATGAAAGAAACTTTATCTCCGTTTCAATTTTCATTATTCTTGATTTTTCATACAAAAATGACACAGAAATTTGATTTGAGAATGAGGTAAGTCATTTTTTTACATACATTCCAATGTTTACAAAATAAATAAATTAATTTTTTTAAAAAATACTCGTGAACTGATTCACAGATATGTCATTTTATGAAACAGTTTAGGGAAATAAAAAAAAGAAAATGAAAGCATTCAGATATTTTGAATGACTTTTTTCTAAACATGAACATATTTAATTTGATCGTAGGTTGACTAATTTTTTTATTCTTAATGAAATGAGCAATTAGGAACAAAATTTGACCAAAAAGTAAAATCCCTTTCTTTTTGTACTATGAGGTCGGAAAAATCCCGCAAAAAGGGATAAAACTCCCGATGTGGTATCACTGCTGCACTTCGTGCTGTGTCTTAGATATACGAAAAGTAACTGGCTATGAGAGAAAGAGAGACAGAAAATGTGTGCTCACACCTCTCTCTCTTGCCCCTACAGTAATATACGAAACGAAAAGTAACTCTCTCTCTTTCTATCTTCGCTAACTTATATCCCCCTCTCAGCTCCCTTTCGCAATTTCCGTAACGCTTTCGTGACGCATTCACCAGCTTACCCCCCAAGTCTGGCGTGCCTAAAGAAGTTTTACTTCAAATATATGTTTTCGCGCAAATTCAGGCACTCATTCGAAAATAAGTTTTGCCAGCCTTCGAATGATAGACAGCAAAACAGAAAAGACAAAAATCGCTGTCCGCAAACCTACACAGTTCCATCTTCGCTTTGTTTGATTTGCGCATGCTCAATAGAACTTTTTTGGGGAGTGCCGTAGCGAAGAGTACAGGACAAAAATTAGAAAAGAAGCAAACAGCTTTCAGGCTATTAAAAACCTAAACAACATTACGACCGAAATGACCATACCTACATAACTTATGTAATTCCAATTTTAAGATCGTGTGTAAATTGCGCTAACTAATTATCCCTATAAAAGTGGTTAGTGTGTTGAACTATAAGCGAGGAGTCCCAGCTCCCAAGTTTGCTTTCCGAAAAACCCAAATTCCATCTTAAGATTTTGTTTCCACAGCGCCATTTCTCGCGAACGTCTGACAAATATCCGAGAGTAAGACTGTCGATTAGGAGTTTGGACTTTTAAACAATTTAAGTTTCACAAAGATTTTCGCTTTTTTCCCTATTTTTAAGCTTGTCCCTCGTTTTCCCCTTTTTTAATTATAAAAGAGCCAACAGAAAACACCTTTCAGGTTATACAAAATCGCAACAAAACTTAGACCGAAATGACCATACCTACACAGCTTGGTTCTAATTTTAAAGCTGTGTGTCAATATTACGCAATTTTTTGGCACTATCGTGATAAAAAATGAATTTTCAGCTGTCGAAAAAATGATCCTCCTTTGGGTTCTCAGACCAAGTAGCTGAATTAGCCTATTTGCAAAAAACTTTTATTTTGTTTGGGGTTTTCTAAAGTAAATTTTTAAATATTTCTTTTTTAAGGGCCCAGCCCATAGAATCCGTTGCATCCGTCGTTTCGACGGATCCGTCAAAATTGACGTATTCGACGAAACGAGCAGTCCCATCCTCGCATACGGTGACAGCTAGTGGTTAAGCACTCTGTCCCCGTATTTCCCACGAAACGTTTGCCAATTCACGGTACTCAAGTAAGCCTACTTTATCCGTCGCATCCGACACGTGCGTTGCTTATGGGTCAGCTTCTATAAGGTGCTGTGAGCAATGTTGCCACTAAAAAATAATTAATCCGGTCAAATCTGACCGATTGATCGATTTTTATTTTTTTAAAATTCGGTTAAAAGATAAAATAAGAATTTTTGTCCAGAAGTTCGGTCAAAAATGGAAACAATTCATTGAAAAGCTTTGCATCACAACGTTTTGCAGAAAAGAGAACTTTCCACTCCACTTCGGCACTTGAAATTGGTAAAACCAACAACGAAATTGCAAAATGCTAAATCGTCTCCACTTCAGTCTTGTTTGAATGTACACACCCAGTCACAGTTGGTGGGAGCATTCAAACGAGACTGTATTCTAGGATTATTCACAAGAAATTGGTTTCTGTATGAAATTGTGAGTGTGTTCGTTAAGTATAGCCAAGTATCATTCAAATTATAGAATTTATGTCTAGTCATAGAACAATATTATTTTTCAGGTCAAAAAAGGTTTTCCCGGTTAGAGAATTTGTTTGTTTCGGTTAAAAATCGGTTAGACCGGATTTCAAAATTTTCTCCGGTCAGAGTGAAGAGTTTTAGGTCAGAGTTTCAAGTCAGAATGGCAGCACTGGCTGAGAGTTCTATCACCTTATCAGTCGGAAATACGTTTCCGAAACGGATGCGACAGATTATACGGGTTGGGTCCTTAACGCTTGCATATTTGAGACAATTAGTACAGTTTTTCATATATTTCCTGAACCACTTTCTATTCAATGGTTTCATTTTTGAGATTTCTTATTAAGAATTTCGACCTATATTTGAGACTTATTTTGAAACATTTTTCCAAGAGTTTTCAAAGAGTTTTTAGGTCAATTTTCGGCCGTAATCTGTTACCGTCCGTATTATTTTGAGTTTTCTTTATGTGTGAAAAGTGTTTAAAATGTTTTTAGAGCTACTTTTGAAGCGATTTATGACTTTTTTCTTTGCAAACATTTTGAAAGCAAAACGTGTTCCGACGAGAGTTGCACCACACTTTTGCATCTACATTGCCGACTAAACAAGAGCTGCCAGATTCCTGCATCGTAATTATACAGAGATGAAGCAGTATTGAAGTGGGGCCGAAAATTGGCATGATTTTGTTTAATTGGTCCATTTATACTCCCGCGTAGATGATATCGATTATCATATTTGCATATCGATTTGGAGTTCTTGGTTCACTTTCCTGGCAAAAGCTTTTCCAATCAAAGTGTATTAACACAATTTTCCACCTAGCTTAATCAAAGTCTTCCTTCTCATAAAAACTGGTCTCATACAGCACAAAAGAACACCAAACAAAATTTCTTACACTGCAAACACCCCCGATGAGTAAAACATTTTAGGGAAATCTTTAAGTTATTTATCCCTTAAAGAACACCCAAAGTCACACAAAATGAATTTCTTTCCCTGCCCTACATAGCGTAATGAGATTGGTGATGCTCTCCTCATCATATATGAGCATAAAAGTTTCCATATCCAATTCAAAATGAAACGTTAAAATTAAAAGTCCTTTTGAAAGAGCCGAACGATCCCAACAACTTAACAGTGTAGCAGTAGGTTTAATTTTAGAATTAATTTCCGTTTACATTTTTAAGTCTCCTTTTAATATGGCTTCCCATCACAACGACACAAAAGGTAGAATAAAACCGAATGCCCATAAAAAAAATACCGAAACGCCTAATTTCGTTTTTATGAGTATCTTATGAGCGTCTTTGCGCTTACAAATTGCACCACAGCAGCAGCAGCTTGAATGTATCTCTTCTGACTTAAGGACGTTTAAAGGCTTTTCGAGAAGCAACTTTGGATTACTTTCTTTTTATTGCGTATACAAATTTGGTTTATATTTATATTTTCATGGGGGCGGAAATGTGGTGGAGTTTTTTTTCTAGGTCACAATATTGATTCCTGTCCTGCCATACGGCGCAGTGAATATTTCCATCAACTGCAATTGCTTCCCCGACGATGCGATGGCAGTTTTCCCTGCACTTTGCTGTACATTTCTGAAAAAGATGTCTTATTAGTGTCACGGGAAGAAATCATCGAAGGCTTGCTTTTTTTTTTAGCATTGAAAATTAATCAGAGAGTCAGACCACAACGAGATTTTTTGTAGTCCTGCATCGCTCATCCGAGATGCACCTTTTACAGGAGACATCCATTTCTTTCGATTGCAACAGATGGTATGTATTATCATTTTAAATTGCTTCTGCAAAGAAGGACATCGCGGGAAGGCCTTCAGTTGCTTACAATTCCAAGAAAATCTGTTTGTAGAGATAGAAAGGTAGATACACTCGTACACAATACCAACGGTAATGGGAGAAAGTTTCAGCAGGTATAAGGAAAAAGAATATGACAGAACCTTTTTCTGTTCCTTACGATTCATCACATTCTAAAGCAAATATTAATATTGACGTTCTCGAAATAAAGGGTGTTTTTTTTAGAGGTATACAACTTTAAGTTGGCAACACTATTTTAACTGGCGGCCATTTTTGTTGGGATTTATTTTTAGTTTGGCTTGGCATTTCAACATGAATAGACTGACGCCTGAACGACGCTTCCAAATTTTGCAAATTTATTTTCAAAATCATGGTTCTGTTCGAAATAGGTATATTTTACGGTCAACATAATGGAGCTCACTTTTGGTTGAATGGATACGTCAATAAACAAAACTGCCGTACTTGGAGTGATGCTAATCCTCAAGTGTATGTTGAGACACCGTTACATCCACAGAAACTGACTGTTTGGTGTGCTTTATGGGTTGGTGGAATAATTGGTCCGTACTTCATAAAAAACGATGCTGGCCAGAACAACCAAGATTTTTGAGCTCCAAAATACCTACAGGACTTTTTACCTACAATTCATCAAATTTCAAGATTTGTGATATCAAGAACTTTTTAAATCCAACAAATTAAAAGAACCTTTTCTATTGAAGCAGAACGTTGCCTATTAATTCCATTATTATGTATAATGTGAGTCGAACAGAACCCATGCACAATTTCTGTTTCACTAACGTTTCCATCAACTTTTAAAGTTTTTAAGTTTTTAACAAATTTAATAAAATAACTGATGTAATGTGTTTTTGGAAAAATGTCTTAGGCCCGTTTGCTCGTACGACTCTTAACGTTTTAAGTTCTACTTAAATACTTATAGGCTACTTTTTTTAGGTCATAAACTGTCACATAAGAGTTTATGAGGCATTAAATTCGCTATAAGTCGTATCAGCAAACGGGCCTAAGACATGGCGGATGGAAACTTCGCATATCCAGTCTTAAAAGATTTTATTTTCAATATTTTATCTCTTTCACATTTGTTTGAGAAAAGAAACCAAAAAAAGAGTAAGGGCAGTTCGAATCAATTTGGTTTATTCAGAACTAAAACTAAGTATTAAATATTTGATATAATCAGGTCAAGTTAATAATGACATAATGTATATGTAAGAAGAATAGAGTCAAACAAATGTTTGTTAGAATGAGAACAATAATATACGATTAATTTGCGTTGTACTTCACTTGTGAGTTTAACTTTCGAACAACATTCCTCTTGCAAATGTTGAAATAATATTTTGTGGTGTAAATTCAAATAAAACAAAAATTCGTAATCGTGTTAAAATTTTAATCTTTATGGACCGAAATTCTATGATCTTGATAATATAAGCAATTAAATTTGAAGTCAATTTATTTCAAATATGTTCCAAAGTTTCAAAAAGCATTATCAATTATTTATGACCAAAGTTGTATTTAAAGATATTTAGGTGATTCATGTATTAAATTGCATTTTATATTTTGAGCAAAATCTTAAAAAAAAAATTTTTTTATTTGGGAAAAACAAGATTTTCATATTTTTTATCTGGGAGCACTGTGTGCAGGTGCTGTGGTTTCAACAAGACGGCACAACATGTCACACAGCTCGTGCCACAATTGATTTATTGAAGGAAACGTTTGGTAACCGCGTAGTTTCACGTTGCGGACTCGTGAATTGGCCTCCAAGATCGTGCGATTTAACGCCGCTTGACTAATTCCTGTGGGTATATGTGAAGTCGCTAGTCTACGCCGATAAGCTGGAAACGATTGACCACTTGGAGGACAACATTCGCCGCGTTATTGCCAATATACGGCTACAAATGTTGGAAAAAGTCATCGAAAATTGGGCCTCCAGATTAGAGTACGTCCGAGCCAGCCGTGGCGGTCTAATGCCAGAAATCATATTTAAATTATAATGCCAGAAGATTATCTTTCGAATAAAGTAAATTTCATGTCAATTTAAAAAAAATCATTGTTACGTATGGCAACACTGGCCATATGTATTATATTGTAAAAATAGCATGTAGTGTTAGTGGCAGAGACAATACTGAGACCACCAACTACGGCCGATTTCCCGTTACTTAGCCTATAAGCTATATTTTTATGGAGTGTTCACGTTTGGTGCGCAAGTATTCTTACATAGAAAATCGTATTGACAAATGTCACAAAATTCTGCTCACCAACACACTCCCATGAGATATGAGACACTTCCGCTGTGGGCAAAGTTGCTGTCAGAGTTCATAGAATTTTATCCGTTTAATTTGAAGTTGTTCGTTACGTGTGGATAATATTTTTTCTTAGGAATAAGTGCACATTCGCTTAAAATGTTCATGAAAAATTAACAATGTAGATTGGTGGACGGAAAATGAAAACATTTTGGGCAAATTTTCTTCATTATTTAAGAAAAATTTACACACGAAATCGAAGTTATTGATATCCAAAAGCGGAAAATACACAACCATGTTTGTCCCAATATGTTTCTAGTATATAGAACATCAACTTTAGATAGTTTTACTAACCAAACAAATCAAATTATTCGCCTTTTAACAATTTATAATAACTAACCAATGGCGTTCAGTAATGAAAAAATGTGGTATTCCCGAACTCTTTCACATTTCCCCACGGTTGCCGAGGTTGGCAGCATTAATTTTTGTATTTTTTGTATGTTTTTGCATGTCACACGGATTCTTTTTTGACATGACACCGATAGGAAAAAAAAATGGCGAATTTGAAAAAGAACTGAGGGGGCCAGTGGCAAGAGTATTGTGATTCGGGGGTCTCAGTATGGTTTGTCTATGGTTAGTGCTTGATCGGTCTCTGGCCGAAAGAGACGTATAATACTCCGAGGAATCGGAGAAAAATAAATGTGGGTTTTTTTCTTATATTTTTCCCACAAAAAAAAGACCATTTATATTGATATTTTTCTTTCGGAAAGCGGTTTTCGAGTGAATCGCTTTCTCTTTCACACGGGGTACGTTCAAATGGTAAGTGATTCGCTTTTTTGGGGGGCAAAATTTAAGTGGGCTTATACTAACCAATGCTTTCTTTGCTCTTTGACAAATCCGAACGAAAGTCACAATTGACAGATTACTTAGCCAATATCCTGTATTGATGCAGATTACAACATAAACGAAAAATGATGCTCAATTCCTTTTTCTTTGACAGGAGAAGACAGTTAAATAGTAAGACAAGAAATACGAAATACTCCTCAATGGACCCTCAATATAAAAACACAGACACGTCTTATTGGTTGAGGCCGTGGTCCATCGAAACTGACAGCGCCACCAAAAGTAAAGTTATGTAAAAACAAAAAAAGGTCGACGTCGATACCAGTATTCGGGACCATCAGATTACAGGAGATATCTTCTTGTTCGACTTGACTGCAGGCGATTTAGCACCAAGTTTCTCTACAGTAACATCAATGGACTTTCTCGAAATATTAAAAATCCGTAACGTAATGGCACAAAATTCAGGGATCTACGAGAATGAGAATGAAATATATTATTTTAAAGGTAAGGTGGTTGACGTGTTTGCAAAACATTGTTTAGCAAAGTTAACGTTCTGAGCTTAAAGAGATTTTCAAGAGTAAACCAATATAATTATTTGGAGAATTGAGAAGTGTGGTCGTATTTTCTTAATCCGAAGATATACCTAGCTATACTATTGTAAGCAACTTTAAGTTTACGCTGGTGTTCATAATCACAATTGTAAAAAATTTGACATCCATAGAGCATAATAGGAGTAAGTAATGTTTTGGCCAAGATAATGCGCGTTTTTAAGGGTGTACTTTTTTGGTTGCCCCACAGTAAACGGGGAGCCCACCATAAACCCGCCCAATCGTCAATCTGATATGGTAATTCCAAGAAAGTGTCTTTGTAAAGGTTATACCTAAGTTTTTAGCAGATTCGACAAACTTAATTTGCTTATTATTTAAGTATATTTTAGGGAAGTCAGATGTATCGATGGACTTTCTCGAAATTACCAAACATTTAGATTTAAGTGGGTTCAGGCAGAGTCCATTTTTCTGTGACCAACTATGAACATTGATTAAATCCTCATTAACTTCAACTGCTGCGTACATATCTACTTGACAGTTTTGCAGGCAAGGAGGTAAATCATTTATGTACATGGAAAACAGTAGCGGACCAAATATTGAACCCTATGGAACCCCTCTGCTTAACGAGAAATTCAGACATTGAAACATTTGCAACAACTGCCTGAGATCGGCAATTCAGATATGACTCGATTAACATCGCCGAAAAGGAAGAGAAATTAAATTGGTTAATTAGCTTGGTACAAAGAACATTAAGGTTGACCGTGTCAAACGCCTGAGAGCTGTCGTTTGTTCGTTAAAGTCTCATCCCCCACCAGCTCTTTTTCTAGGCGCAGTATTATGAAAAAAGAGCTGTCGTTGGTTGGTTAAAGATTTATCTGCCACCAGCTTTATTTCTAAGCTCAGTATTGGAAAAAAGAGCTGTCGTTGGTTCGTTAAAGTCTCATCCGCCACGAGCTCTTTTTCAAGGCTCAGTATTGCAAAAAAGAGCTGTCGTTTGTTCGTTAAAGTCTCATATGGCACCAGCTCTTTTTCACAGCTCAGTATTGCAAAAAAGAGCTGTCGTTGGTTAGTTTAAGTCTCATCCGGCACCAGCTCTTTTCTAGGCGCAGTATTGGAAAAAAGAGCTGCCGTTGGTTCGTTAAAGTCTCATCCGCCACCAGCTTTTTTTCTATGCTCAGTATTGGAAAAAAGAGCTGGCGTTGGCTCGTTAAAGTCTCAAACGCCACCAGCTCTTTTTCAAGGCTCAGTATTGGAAAAAAGAGCTGTCGTTGGTTCGTTAAAGTCTCATCCGAAACCAGCTCTTTTTCAGGGCTCAGTATTGGAAAAAGGTGCTGTCGTTGGTTCGCTAAAGTCTCATCCGCCACCAGCTCTTTTCAAGGATCAGTATTGCAAAAAAGAGCTGTCGTTGGTTCGTTAAAGTCTCATCCCCCACCAGCTCTTTTTCTAGGCGCAGTATTATGAAAAAAGAGCTGTCGTTGGTTGGTTAAAGATTTATCTGCCACCAGCTTTATTTCTAAGCTCAGTATTGGAAAAAAGAGCTGTCGTTGGTTCGTTAAAGTCTCATCCGCCACGAGCTCTTTTTCACAGCTCAGTATTGCAAAAAAGAGCTGTCGTTGGTTAGTTTAAGTCTCATCCGGCACCAGCTCTTTTCTAGGCGCAGTATTGGAAAAAAGAGCTGCCGTTGGTTCGTTAAAGTCTCATCCGCCACCAGCTTTTTTTCTATGCTCAGTATTGGAAAAAAGAGCTGGCGTTGGCTCGTTAAAGTCTCAACCGCCACCAGCTCTTTTTCAAGGCTCAGTATTGCAAAAAAGAGCTGTCGTTTGTTCGTTAAAGTCTCATCCCCCACCAGCTCTTTTTCTAGGCGCAGTATTATGAAAAAAGAGCTGTCGTTGGTTGGTTAAAGATTTATCTGCCACCAGCTTTATTTCTAAGCTCAGTATTGGAAAAAAGAGCTGTCGTTGGTTCGTTAAAGTCTCATCCGCCACGAGCTCTTTTTCAAGGCTCAGTATTGCAAAAAAGAGCTGTCGTTTGTTCGTTAAAGTCTCATATGGCACCAGCTCTTTTTCACAGCTCAGTATTGCAAAAAAGAGCTGTCGTTGGTTAGTTTAAGTCTCATCCGGCACCAGCTCTTTTCTAGGCGCAGTATTGGAAAAAAGAGCTGCCGTTGGTTCGTTAAAGTCTCATCCGCCACCAGCTTTTTTTCTATGCTCAGTATTGGAAAAAAGAGCTGGCGTTGGCTCGTTAAAGTCTCAAACGCCACCAGCTCTTTTTCAAGGCTCAGTATTGGAAAAAAGAGCTGTCGTTGGTTCGTTAAAGTCTCATCCGAAACCAGCTCTTTTTCAGGGCTCAGTATTGGAAAAAGGTGCTGTCGTTGGTTCGCTAAAGTCTCATCCGCCACCAGCTCTTTTCAAGGATCAGTATTGCAAAAAAGAGCTGTCGTTGGTTCGTTAAAGTCTCATCCCCCACCAGCTCTTTTTCTAGGCGCAGTATTATGAAAAAAGAGCTGTCGTTGGTTGGTTAAAGATTTATCTGCCACCAGCTTTATTTCTAAGCTCAGTATTGGAAAAAAGAGCTGTCGTTGGTTCGTTAAAGTCTCATCCGCCACGAGCTCTTTTTCACAGCTCAGTATTGCAAAAAAGAGCTGTCGTTGGTTAGTTTAAGTCTCATCCGGCACCAGCTCTTTTCTAGGCGCAGTATTGGAAAAAAGAGCTGCCGTTGGTTCGTTAAAGTCTCATCCGCCACCAGCTTTTTTTCTATGCTCAGTATTGGAAAAAAGAGCTGGCGTTGGCTCGTTAAAGTCTCAACCGCCACCAGCTCTTTTTCAAGGCTCAGTATTGCAAAAAAGAGCTGTCGTTTGTTCGTTAAAGTCTCATATGGCACCAGCTCTTTTTCACAGCTCAGTATTGCAAAAAAGAGCTGTCGTTGGTTAGTTTAAGTCTCATCCGGCACCAGCTCTTTTCTAGGCGCAGTATTGGAAAAAAGAGCTGCCGTTGGTTCGTTAAAGTCTCATCCGCCACCAGCTTTTTTTCTATGCTCAGTATTGGAAAAAAGAGCTGGCGTTGGCTCGTTAAAGTCTAATCCCAAACCAGCTCTTTTTCAGGGCTCAGTATTGGAAAAAAGAGCTGTCGTTGGTTCGTTAAAGTCTCATCCGAAACCAGCTTTTTTTCTAGGCTCAGTGTTGGAAAAAAGAGCTGTCGTTGGTTCGTTAAAGTCTCATCCGCCACCAGCTCTTTCTCAAGGCTCAGTATTGGAAAAAAGAGCTGCCGTTCGTTCGTTAAAGTCTCATCCGCCATTAGCTCTTTCTCAAGGCTCAGTATTGGAAAAAAGAGCTGCCGTTCGTTCGTTAAAGTCTCATCCGCCACCAGCTCTTTTCTAGGCTCAGTATTGGAAAAAAGAGCTGTCGTTTGTTCGTTAAAGTCTCATCTGGCACCAGCTCTTTTTCACAGCTCAGAATTGAAAAAAACTTGTACATTTTCAGACTCAAATTTCAGACCCGTATATATAGAGCTAGAGAAATGTTAAAGACGCCATCACCGATTAAAGTTTGAAATTTAAAAAAAAATCTCCTTGCCTTCTGTTGCCTCCTGGCAACTTTGAAGCTGCTGCCCAGAAGTGTGAGCAGAGGAGAAGCTAAAGTGCAAACGATTTCAGCTTGAACCCGGTGCAAGTACAAAAAAAAAACACCCCAAATTCTTTACGAAAATCCCACAGAATTCGAGCAATTAAATTCTATAGTCGGAATAATTGAAACACCTTTTCCATGAAGGTTTGCGCACAAAAGTTCCCTTGTCCTTATCAAGAGTCAAGACAGCAGGGCACCTTCCACCAATCTTTGCAATATTTTCCAGGACAAAGGATAGCCGCACAAATAATACAATGCCCTCGGTCAAACCCTCCTCACATAAATCTACTGATTCTATTTTTACGATTAGGACCCCACTGCAAACTACACATCAATAATGAACACGTACACCCTTGACTCGGTCTAGACACATTGTTGTAATTGTAATAAATGTCAAGAGTAATACAAATTTTTAGTATAACAATGGGCAATAACCTTCGCAACAAACTACAATGGTACACAGAAGACATAAACCGTATGCCATGCGAGCCCCTTGTCAGGTGACAGAGCTCCCATGATGTCCGCCTCCGACACACCGACCGACGTCGCTCTGGAACATTCATTTACATATTTTTCGGTTTTAATAGTCCGGCATGAGCAAATAGCAAAATGTTACTTTAAGGACACAAACACGTGGTAAATGCACAGAATCAACGTCTAATCACTGTACAATGGGGAAGGAGCACTCGTTGCGGATGGCCCTGGAATTGCACTCAAAGCATAAAAGGAGCGAAAAACCCGCTTCAAAAATAACCCTAAAGAGGATAAGCGAGGATGGATTTTTTTCCCCGTTGTTTTCCAGTTCAGCGCCAAGTGCTTCACCCAGAGTCCGGGGAAAAACTGTAATGATGCATTTTATTCTCATTCACTGTCAGGATTAGAGGAATTTTGACTTTTATTTCCCTTTTTCTGCTCCTCTAAACGCAAACATCTTGAGCTCAAATTCAAATATCACTTTTGACGAATATGGATGGACAGCTGCATCCTGACAAGGACCCGAAGTGCTGTTCACTTTTTATTGAGTGCGCTGCAGTAGAAAAACTGGAATCCTTCTGCAGGGATTTGCGTTCGACTCATCGATTTTTAATCACGCCTGATTGATAATAATTAAATAAATAAATAAATAGACAAGCTTGTTTGCATGTGTTTACCGCGATGATGAGGAGAGGCGCGCCGCCGATGATGCTACTGTTGACACTCGAATGAATGTTAATTAAAATTAAAAAATAAAAAAAAAAATAATGTTCGCAAATATTGCCAATAGCCTTTGACGTGACAACAAATTTCAACGGAGCCATTTAAGCAACACATTTTTAATTAAAAACTTGACACAAAGGCTTTTGATTTCCTGCGTAAAGTTATAATTTTAATGAGATATGGCGGGATTTTTTTTTCAGGTGGACTAAAGCAGATAGGTCAAGTTGTAGTTTGTAATAAATGTGTAGTTTTGGGTAAACTAAGCTTTGCCTGGATATTAAATACATCTTCCAAACTATTTATAACCTACAGTGCCCTCAGCACGATATCTTAAAGCTACGTTGATGTAGCTGACTGAAAGACCGAAGTTTTCTTCACGGGAGACTGTTTTCGATTCTCGATTTTAATAAGCACCTTGCTAGAAGCGAGAAAAGGTGCTCAAATTTCAGACTTCCGAATCGGTTATAAGTAGCTTACAAGGCTATGAGCCTAACCAGGGTACTACGTGGACGTCTTGAGCCTTCCCGCAAACACTAATACATACACAGGTAGTTTTTAACAAAGAAAATTGTCAATAGAACAAGTTTTCAAACTGAAGGAAGTCAAGCCAAGTTGAGACTCACTAGCTTGTAATCAACTTCTCCCATAGCGCATTTATTTACTGAACTTTCTAAGCTCCCGGCCAAATAGACTCAAGTCAGTTGTTCGGAAGCAGTTATTTAGGAAAACAATTTCTCCAAAACTTTACTAAAAATAACCTTATTTCTAAAAAAACGGTTCAGTCAAGCCTACGCTAAACAAATTAAATTCTCCTATACATTGGATGCTCGAGATGCAAACATTGGGCCTTACCAATAATCATTTTTAACCTTCAGCTTATATATTTTGTAGGTCACACTCACAATATTCAATTTTGTGTGGAAAATTTCGCCTTTGTGAGTGCGAAAAATGTAGCCTGGAGACTAAAAATGTCTATTAATATCGCGGATTGACAACATACCCATTGGCAGCAAAGCAAATACACAAAAATATTATAAGATCCACTTGTATAGGGGGAAGCTTAATATTTCAGGGCTGAAAGTTGAACCTCAATAAATAATAAATCTTAAGGGGGACGTCTGTAATCGAATAATTTGAAAACTACTGAACAGACTTCCGTAAGACTTCTTTTGAGATATTTTTTAAGACTCTGAAAAGCCTATAAGCTATGTGGATCATTGCCACGCCTCCTTTTTGGGGCGTTTCTAAGCGAAATGTTATTCTTGTGTGACTACAACCTTTCACTTAGAATTACTCAAATAAATCTTAATGAGTACAAAAAAAGTGACAACACTTTATAGAGCCAACACTTTCTTCAATATTTTAGGCCATCAACCGGGGGTCAGATTCTTTAAGAAACGAAACGATCAGACGTTTTCGTGCGCACGAATGATTTGCACGAAAACGTTTGAACGTTTCGCCTTACAGAATGCCGACCACCCGGCCCGGATTTCTGAGGAACAAACCAAAATCTAGCTTGCTTGATCATTTTAGCATATTTTACAAAATCGAACAATATCAGCAACTACTGCTCCTGATTGCGGTTCCGCTCTTGGAGTGATATTTGCAAATGGAAAGCGCTGTGTGTCGGAACAAAAGAGAAGAATGCGATGTACTTTGATATTTCCATCTATAATTTTTATCAATAGCGAGAAAATGTGCAGCTGACTGAAAGCGAGTGCTTCATCGAATTTTTGGAAGAGAACAATCAAATTTTAAAACGCCGCGCCGCAAACGAAGATTTAAAATATTTAAGACTTTAAAAGCTTTTGCTGATCGAAGATCCCTAAAACGGGTACAGAAGACTGATATTTAAGATTTTGCACTACTAGCGCTTGTCACCTTTTCAAGCAGAAATGTGGTGTGGTTATAGGTAAAGGAAAACAAAAGGCCGTGAAAGAAGTGAGATCGAGAAGACTGCGACCTGTTTTGGAGGGACAAACAACTAGCCGTCTGAAAATACGACTTCGGCCGACTGGTAGACGGACCCAGTGAACATATTTTGAGCTACAAACGCGGAATCAGTGTGACCAATTCAATATTTGAAATCATGCTAAGTTTAGCAGTATAGCATGTTTTTTGTTTTGTATGAAAAAGTGCTAAAAATCATGGTAAATTTTTTTTTTGAAATCAAAACCTGCTAACCCAAGAAATTAACAAAAAAGCAGTTTTTCAGGAAAAATAAAACATTTGCGGTTTGGAAGTGAAACCACTGACATTTTTTAAGGAATGTTCATGCTCTGATAAATGTTTTAATATTCAGTGCGTCAAGTCATACAAGTGCCTTGGGGTTCAGCTTGCTTGGAAGATGGATTGGTCTGCTCATACGGATGCACTTTAGAAGTATCTAATGGCTGCCACAAGTCAAATATACTTTCTAAAAAGCTATTGCTCACGAGAACTTCTTAAGTGTATTTATTGTGGTTCAGGGCCCAATATATATATTTTCTCGTTTTTTTTTATTTATTAAAATGAAAAATAACGAAAATACCTGAAAACAAATGTGTAAATATTTTTAAATTTGAATTTTTAGTAAAGTAAACTATCTATAACATTAAGAAATAATGAAAATTTGGTAAAAGAAATCGCGCGATTGTATATATTGAATATAGATGACTAGGAGCTGCTTAAAGCAACCTTTGGGAATTATTTTTAAAGTTCCGTTCATTAAATATCTTCTATTCGGCGGTGGTATATTTTTCTGTACTTCGCTTATTGTTTTTAAAGACGAAAATATACAAAAAACATGGTTTTGGTCTTCAAAAATGAAATAAGGCCCCAAAAATTAGTTTTGAGGTCTTACTTAATTTTTTCTTTTGGGGTCATATTTCTTAATGAAATAAGACCCCAATTCTCATAAGGAAATAAGGCCCAAAAAAAGAAAAAAAATAACCCCCAAATTTTTTAAAAATCGTTATTGTTGTTTCCTGTATAATTTTTTGGGGCCTTATTTAATTTTTTTTGGGGCCTTATTTCATTGGAGCCTTATTTCGCAGAGCCTAGTGATGAGCCCAGATCCGACGATTGACACCTGAGGAACGTGGAACCACATCTACCACCAGAAGGTTGAAAGTCGGCATTTCTTGATCGTCTCGACAATCATCAAATTGACAGCTTCAAAAATTAGCCCGAAATAAGGAGTCGCTCTGTAAAACAATTCAGCGAAAAGCATCACGAAGAGTGGGCGCATCTGGAAGGCACGCATATCCAACACTCAACAAAATACATATCGCTTTCCATTTAATGCTTTTTAAAAGCATCTCAAGGACCTCCCTCACAGTTGCATTATTTTGCAATTTTAATGACACTCGAATATAAACCGTCCACGCCCATTGCAAGCCCAATTACAGCTGCCGCATAACGAATCCGCCAAGAGCCCTGCTGATGAGAAGTAGTAGTCGTCATCATCAGTGCACACATATACAGCGACCGCAAAAACTACCAGTATCAGTATGTAGCACGACCGCTGCCAGTCAACAAAACGTGCAAATACGGAATTGAATATGCTAAGTTTGACATAATTTGCAGAAATCCACTTAATTTTGTAATCTGCTTTCGACCCGGTCTCAGCTTGCGGCCAGAAGAGGCACAGTGCACCACACCAACGACACAGACAGACTGCATGAGTGCATTTCCGCATGTACACTGTACAGTACCAGAGCTGCAACATAATTCTCATAATTCATGCGGCAAATATGCCGCATATGAACGCCACCAAACGGCTAAGCCCTTTAAGTAGATTTAATTTAACCGCCATCGCCGCCACCATCAGGACTGGCTGACTGAACTGGGCCATAACCCTTGATTACCATGCTACACACCGTCGAGGCGTCCTCGTCGTGTGTGTGTGTGTCCCTATATCAGAAGTGGGTACTCCTTGGGAAAATTTATTGCTTTCATATATCCTTCTGCGAGTATGATGGGCGGGGGGCGAACGAACGACTGTAAATCCTCTGAATGCAAACCAACGGCATTCGAATTGCAATTAAATGCACACCAAGCACCTTGTTGTGCCACTACCACACTCACCATTTATACTCCCCACATCGATCGTTTCCTCATTTCACTCATTTCACAAAAGTGAATCCCGCATCTTGGCGCGCTCGTCGTCGTCGTCGCTCTCCGACTTGTCATGGCACTTCGATCCCTTTGAGGGATTGATGTATATGGAGCACACCACTCTGCGGCTCCGTATATATCTGTATGTATATATATCGAAGTCACGACTTAATCGCTTGGAAATTTCCAATTTTGTGCATTTTTCCTTAGCGGGGGCCCCCCCCTAAAAAAAAAATTAAAGTAGTGATGGCTCCCGGTACAGTTGACTGACGATGGCGCAATTTCTTCATCACAGCCGAGAGGATGTCGTATATCGCCGGCATCGATTTGTAGCTCGCGCCAGCACAGCGACGATGTGGCTGGAACCAGTTTCCTCTCGTTTGTCATCGTTGTCATCATCATTTCTAGATGTCAGGGAGCAGAGTTGTTGTTGCTGCCAGAGAGAAACGAGAGCGGCAGGCTAATGGACTCACGTTATTCCAAAGGATGTGGCAATTATGTGGGTTCAGTACTTTGCCCCATTCAACTCGGAGGCTATGCCCTCAGGCGGAAAATGGCTTTCCTTTTGTGAGAATCATTTTTTATCATGAACGGTTGCTGAAGCCAGCGAAGAAATGGGTTTCCTTCGATTACCAATGGTGGTCGGCGGCGGTAGCTGTGCGGCGGCGGCTCAGATTGATGTCAATATAATGGAGCCGTGTTTTGGGATTGTCAGGAGTCACAGACAAGATGGGGCCACAACAAGAAATTCCAATTTCCATTGACAGAAGTTTGAATAGAACGTGAACTGAAAAAGGTTTTTTTTTTTCCTTCTCTTAACCACAAAATATTAAGTCGTACCATACCGTGCCGGTGGAAAGCGATTTTAGGTCGATAGGAAGCCATTTTGGTTGCGATTGATTGCAAGGCCTAATCAGTGTGACCCAAACGAAAGTACCATTTTCATATTTCTACGTCAGGATTTTGATCAGAGATTTGTCGGATTATTTCATATTGTACTAACGCTAATGATGAAGTCCTGGATGCTGGGATTATGGTTTAAATCAAATATCTCGAAAGGTGAAAGGGGCGCAGCATTTTTGTACGGTATTCGCATAAGGACTGCCACAAAATGATGGTGTATCTGGACCACAAAGTTAAGACTTTCATTAATTTCCCGAAGGCTTCGTCTTAAAGGATGGAAAACACTGGGACCGCTGATGAACCAAGTTTTGTCAAGTGAAACTGCGATCAGTTGCTGCCTCTGGAAAACGTCCTTCTTCTGCCACCTTATTTGCTGGGAGTTTAAGTCTCAAAGGTATTTTTGCTGCAGAAATTTCATTTCTTGAGATATGTCAAAAAAACAAAAATGTATTGGCTAGAATTGGCTTGAACAAAAACATTTATGAATGGTGTTCGACATGTCTCTGTAGCGAATACAGTTTATCGTAACGTGACGGTCATTTTCATCGACGAAAAAAGAAAAAACGGCTCAATGACGCCACCGGCATGAAAACCGGTGAAAACCCCACCCCATTTTGCGATGAAAATTGAAATTAACGCTTTTAAAGTTGCGACCACCAACTCGGAACTTCGGCAGTAAATTTAAATTATTTGTAAAAGTTGTTCCTTCGTGTACTTCACCGTGATGAAAATGTTGATTTTACTGAACATTTTGACATTGACAGTTTGGTAATCGGTTTAAGGGTGCGATCACACTGAAAGTTTGAAGTTGTCAAGTCGTATAGGAAAGATCCTTTACAAACAGGGAATATAGGAGCTGTTGCACAAATGCAATCAGAAGCTTAAGAAGACTCACAAAAGGGAAGTAGTCGTCACTAAGTATTTCAGTATTTTAAGCCCGCTTACTTTGCGAACTCCCCCGGAAGGCCCATAACCGTGGAAATGGAATGAATGTCTACTCTAGCCACCGGCTGCAGCCAGATAAAAAAATCTGAAAATCTTGTTTTTCCCAAATCTTTTTTTCAAGATTTTGTTCAAAATATAAAAATAGCGAAGTTTAAAATGCAATTTTGAAGTACTTTACTACTAATACATGAATCACCTAAATATCTATAAATAAAACTTTGGTCATAAATAATTGATAATGCTTTTTGAAACTTTGGAACATATTTGAATTAAATTGACTTCAAATTTCATTGCTTATATCAAGATTATAGAATTTCGGTCCATTAAAACGCAACAAATCCCTTGTAAAGATTAAAATTTTAACACGATTACGAATTTTTGTTTTATTTGAATTTACAGCAGAAAATATTATTTCAACATTTGCAAGAGGAATGTTGTTCGAAAGTTAAACTCACAAGTGAAGTACAACGCAAATGAATCGTATATTATTGTTCTCATTCTAACAAACCTTTGTTTGACTCTATTCTTCTTACATATACATTATGTCATTATTAACTTGACCTGATTATATCAAATATTTAATACTTAGTTTTAGTTCTGAATAAACCAAATTGATTCGAACTGCCTTTACTCTTTTTTTTGGTTTCTTTTCTCAAACAAATGTGAAAGAGATAAAATATTGAAAATAAAATCTTTTAAGACTGGATATGCGAAGTTTCCATCCGCCATGTCTTAGGCCCGTTTGCTGATACGACTTATAGCGAATTTAGTGCCACATAAACTCTTATGTGACAGTTTATGACCTAAAAAAAGTAGCCTATAAGTATTTAAGTAGAACTTAAAACGTTAAGAGTCGTACGAGCAAACGGGCCTAAGACATTTTTCCAAAAACACATTACATCAGTTATTTTATTAAATTTGTTAAAAACTTAAAAACTTTAAAAGTTGATGGAAACGTTAGTGAAACAGAAATTGTGCATGGGTTCTGTTCGACTCACATTATACATAATAATGGAATTAATAGGCAACGTTTTGCTTCAATAGAAAAGGTTCTTTTAATTTGTTGGATTTAAAGAGTTTTTCATATCAAAAATCTTGAAATTTGATGAATTTGAGATAAAAAGTCTTGTAACATATTTTGGAGCAGAAAAATCTTGAATCTTGTAATCTGGCATCACTGGCTGCATCGTGAAATTTTTGATTTGTTTTTCGGAATGGCCACCACAAAACAGCTAGGAGACTTGAGGACGTGGCTTGCATGCTAATAAAATTGTTCTACATCATGAACTTCGAGAGCCAACTTGGGCATTTTTAGGTTGAAGCTTCACCCTTTTAAGGCAGGTCAATGTTTAAATTTTGCAGTACGGTGTTAATCAACGCAAATCGGACAGTAAGTCAATCGAGACATTTTGTGTTCGATACCAACGCAATCACGTCTATAAGTCTGAACGGTCTATAATGGTAGCTGGAAATCTACAGATGTTCAGAGTTCTAGAGGTGAGTGCCTAATATCGATCAAAACAGAATTAAGTTGCTTGGCGTTTTGATTGTCAGCTATCAGACTCTTGCTTCTTTAAAAATACTGTAGTGGGACACTGTTTTTTTTAACTTAACTGTTCATAAAGGAATAGGGTTAAACCATACAAAACGCCCCAGACCAAGCCTGTTCGAACAAGTTTCAATCGTTCGCCAATTGTTTGTTGAGTCGAGAAAAAAATTACAAAAAATAATTTGGCGCCAATATTTTTTTTTTTCAGAAACTATGCATATTATATTAAAATGATATATATATTGTTAAACGACGAGATCAGTCGTATGAGATCAGATCAGTCTATTAGGTAGCATAGAGTAGGCTGCGAAACGCAGTTCGGTGGATGTGGCAGGCAAATTGGGTTCATATCACTTTTTGCATCTGACCAGGAAGGGCGTCTCTCCGAGTTCGCGTCCGCGCAGATAGTTTCGGTACTAGGGTCTATTTAGTGAATTTTACAATATTTAGAAAGTGCATAAAATTGGATTTTTAGTTCGTTTTTGTTTATTTTTTTAAACTAGGTTGGGTTGCTTTATTTTTGCTGGGGCATTTTGCACTCAGAAATTTACAAAACGCCCCAGTAATGTTTTGAAATATAACACTCACCAAAAAACATTCAAAAACGAAAAATGATAGCTGAACAGAAAAAAGAAAAAAAAAACGAAAAGACCAGAAAATTAGGGCTTAAGAAAAAAGTTTAGCCAAAGAAGAAAAGAGGAAAGAAATTTTCTATTGATAGTAGTGAGGATGAGGACGAAGACGGCGCCGGAGAAATATACACAAGTGAGGATGAAATTTCAGATGAAGGAAGTAGCAATAAGTGCATTGAGTGTAAAAATTAATTTTAATTCTGTTTCTACAGAAGACTGGATTCAGTGCATATTTTCTCAGGATTTGTTGCACTAGTTTTGTACTATGTGGATACCAAATTGCAACACCTGCGGCCGCAAAGCGAAGAGACAGGCCATATTACAAAACAATTTTATTTTCATTACTTCATAATATTTGTTCCTACTTCTTCCTTAGGAGCGTTTTGTCACTAATGCGGGGCTTTTTACAAAACGCCCCACTTACATTTTTTTTTAAATATATATATAATTCTTTGATATGATTAAAAAATTAGTTTTAACATGTTCTTTGAGAGCAAGAGCTCTTCCTTTATCGGTCTCTTCTTAAGATAATTCTTTGATATGATTAAAAAATTAGTTTTAACATGTTCTTTAAGAGCAAGAGCTCTTCCTTTATTGGTCTCTTCTTAAGGTCTAAATTTACAAACACGAAACACTACTATTTATACAGTTTCTGTATCTAAGGCACGGTTTCCTGCTTGGTGCTCGTATCCTACTCTTTTGTTCGTGCATCTGCTGTTTTACTGCTTCCTGTTCAAAAGAGTCGATCTCTGTTTACGTGAGCTGCTGTCATAACCTATATACATAATAGGTACATGCTAACATATTTTTGTACAAATAAAATTGCCAAACCTATGGAAAAATACTGTTAATTTTCTATTTAATAAGAGATCTATATCTTGGTATTATTGAAGATTCTAAAAAAGTGGTTCGTATTGTATAGTTTCACCCTATGTCTCTTGTCAAACGAGGAGATCGATCATGTGAGAGAGAGCAGGAAAATTTCTCCTCCAAACGCATGCGGCAGTTGGCGCAACAGGTCCGTAGGGAACCTACAACCATTCGTTTTGAGTGAGTTAATTCTTGGGACGAATGGAAGGGATCTACAATTTTATGCCGAGTTTAAACTCGCTCTTTCATGACTGTTATGTAGGAAAAACCTCAAGATGGAATGGAATTTAGTTTTAGCCTGGCAGCTGGGACCCCTCGCTTAGTAGTCCAACACACTTACTACTGCGCCTTCTAGGCTATGAATAGCTCCGCAAAAGCTGAGACTATTCTAAAACTCTTGAGCTATGCAGCGTTTAAGACAAGTTTATATAGGTAGCTCCACCAAAATTTAGGCGGCTACACTTAATCAATCGGCAAGTGAGATTCAGACCACCTCCGAAAACGGCACCTTCTCCAAAAGATGCTGCTTCCCTATAAGTAGCTATCTTCGTAAAACCTTCTTGCTATGCAGTGTTTTCAACGCCGTTTGTGCCCGGCAAGGCATAATTATTCTCATGGGTTGTTAACCTTAAACTTACCTTGAAAAGACTTAAGAGATGCAGCGCTGCGTTGTTTGACTCCCCCCTAAAATATTGCTCGGAGCTACGGCATTATGCGACCAGGCCCTAGGCGTTTGTTTAGCCCACAAGCCAAGGGTGTCTATACTGCTTACGGGTATTTGGCGAGAGCCACTTTATTAGTGCGACTAATTAATCGTTGAATTTATAATTTCGCCGACCTGAGGGAATATGACTCCCATTCCCAGTTGAATCGCTGATCCAACCCAGCCCACCGTATGCGACTGAGACCGAGAGTGCCCACGGTGGAAATTATATTTCACTCCCATTAAATTTGCTCAAATAAGATTAAACATCATACGTGAAACGTGATATGGACCCACGCAACGTCATTCAAATAAAAAAGTATATAAAATACGCACACCTTGCTCCCTCTGCCGGCGCACATTTTCAATATCATTTTGGTCTGTAGGACTTTAACCCATAAAAGAAAAATTTCGTCCTTCATCCGCTCGAAGCATCAAACTCAGGCATGGGCGACCGGGCGTGCTGCTAATTCCACTCATGCGGCATGCATGTGTACTCCCCGCACGTCGCCGTTTAAGGATAATGTGTAAGAATTCGAAATTATCCCCTGCAAGAGAAGTGAACGTTTCCATAACCGTTATAAGTTTGTCCTGTCGTTGGCTGTGGAGTGATGGAAAAAGGTCGCCACAGCTGCCCACCATGTGGAATGCCATTTACATGTACAGTAAAACCCGCTTATCAGAAACACTTTTTTTTTTTTTCATACCCGAGTATTTGTCGACCAATACCTATATACATATTACATACATACCCTGAAACATATTTTCGGTTATATTTTATATTTTTCATTGAAAAAAATCTTTTAAGTGATAAAAATGTTGAATCGAACAGAACAACAAATTTGCTGAACGCTTTCACTTCTTTTTTTTTCGCGGAAATGACATTTGAGTTTCTTATATGTCACAAGCGTTTGTTTTCCGGGCCACTCCAAACGATAAATAACAATTTTTGTAGCTCTAACTTTATACGCTTAATGGAATTTTTAAGCCCGTTTAAGTGACATTTTGTTTTCACTTATACGGACTCCGCTTAAGTGAACTTTTTTTTCACTTAAGCGGGGTTTGTTAAAGTGAAAAACCCGTTTAAGGGAAAGAAGGACTGTGACATTTTACTGTTTCTCTTAAGCGGGTTTTACTGTACCTCCGCTTACATGTGCCAATTTTGCTCATCGCGCATACCGGCTGTATGAGACTGTAAGAAAGAAAGGGGAAAAATTATAACAATTTCATGAGTTGAACAATCAATTTGGCGTCCACTCCACATGGGGTTGAGGACATCATCGATGAGGACGACGACGGTCGAGTACTTAGCACCGGTCTCGAAGGACAATAATTGCAGATATAACGTTTCAATTATGTTCGAGTTGGCAATTTGACTCTGACACAAGTATTACGAATTCATGGACACGAATTAAAATTTCAAAGAGCAAATAGCCCCATCGGACGAGTTTATTTTTCGCCATTCTATTTTTAGCCGCAAGTTCGAGAGGTTTGGTAATTGTGGTCATTAAGGGTCGCTCATGGGGTGGTTGCGGTTTTGCCCATTTAGCATCTGTTCGCCGAAATTAAAACGGCGTGGTTGGTGGAACTTGAAGGGTCCTGACTTTCGATTTGTTATTGATTGCAAATCGGTGAGATTTTTCAATTAACAGTCGAGGCAGGTACTGTTTGTCATGAAATAAAGCTGTCGGTTTGAATAGCTACTCAATGACTGATCGAAATGAAAAGTGATTTACTAAAGTGCTTCTTTTGGGGAACGTTCTAATACACTGTCAGATGGGGTGAGCTGAACTTGATTACTGAGAACGGCGACTGTCTTAAATATATCTTAAGACGATTGCACTTTGAAGAGCTTAGCTACATTTTTTTTAAGTCAAATCTATGACTAACTTCACAGAGGTGGAGAAATCAGGTTTAAATTGATTGAATTCGTTGCAGAGAAAGGGTCTGCCAAAAGTCTGTCTGGTAGTTCCTGACATGGGCAGAACCCTTGGCAGATTTTTGTAGGCGGCGTGCAGAGTTAGGCAGTTCTTGGCGCAATTGTGTCGCATTCAAACAGGACTCTAGCTATAGGCCCAACTCTTAACAGACAGTCGATGAGTTTTATTTTCCAGGTGTAGACAATGTTAGGCTGCATCTGATCTGTTACACTCTCGACTGTGTCTCAGCCTTCATAGAAAATTGAGACAGTGAAAAAAATTATAAGATAAAATGTTGTGTACTTTTAAGGGTTGCGCTAGATACTTCTCTGCCAACAGACTAACCGATGAGCCACCCTGCTGCTGTAGATCTCACATCTAGTAAATTTCTAGGTAAAGAGCTTCTACAAGCTTCCAAAGGGTAAACTGTAAGAAAATCCTACAGATCATTGAAGGAAACTGCGGAGTCACATTTAAAAATAAAAAAACCTAGAGATAGCCTTAAAAGTTCTTCAGATTTCGAGTCAAAATGAGATTTGCTTGCCTTTTTTTATGCATTTTTGGAACTCAGAGGTCTGAAGAATCATAAAGACAAGCCTGTGCCAATAGTTCGGTTTTTCGCAAGTCCCATCCATTGCCCCTGTCCCAAGTAAGTCTTTAAAGTCATATAAATTAAAGATGTCTCTCCATCGCCGAAGAGGTCTCTTTAGTACCATCTAATTTGCCAAAATGTATTCCCTGCGCAACTTAACCACATAAAAGATGGGATTTAGCTTCGGCTAAGCTAGGTAAAATGACAGTCTTGACAAGGTCTCCACACGAGATTGAAGTTTTGGGTCATTGTGATGGGATGGCAAGAAGACTGCTCCCGACTTACGGATTGAAGCCCTAGTCAATTTATTTTTCAAGCTAGAACGTTATGCATAACGACAGGCTAGAAGAGAGACTAAACACCGCCAACGCTGTTGAATTTAATGCTGCAATCCAGGGGAAGCAGGATATTGAAGGTTGAGGTGATTAAAATGGTTCCGACCTTTGGGTATCGTTTCAGCTTTGTAGTCATATCCGCTTTAACAATTTACTTCTGGCAGTCCATAAGAGGATCCTCAACAGTTAAACAAATCTTATCCTTGTCTGTTTGTACTTTTATTACAATACTAGGTGGTACCCGAGACTTCGTCTGCGTAAAACTAGTACTTCGAGCAACTCAATAAAAATATTTATATCAACATGAGCGCCACTTATCGAGTCCAAAGCTATCCTATCTTTCAAGCCAACCAATTAGCCCCACACATTTAGATTCATTGGTAAAATACGCGGCAAATGTATTTATTTCTTACCAAATATAGATACCTATGATAAATTTAGTATCCCTAACTTGAGAAATGATTGGTTCGTCATTTAAAATTGGATCCACTTCTTCAGCCCCTTCACGTTTCGTTTTCGCGACAAAAAGTAGCCTATGTAAAAATTTAGAGGTCCCATCTATCCCTATACCAAAATTCATAAAAATTGGTTTTGCGGTCGTTAAAATAATCTTACTTTCGCATTTATAATATTAGGATTATATCAAGGCTACTACCTTTAATTTTCTGTGCAAAAATGACAACTGACAACAAAACCTATGTTTTGAAATAACTTAACGCTCCTACCCGATTCTCCCGCAAATTTTGAAAATTCTCTCTTAGATTTCCTATGACTGTAACTCTCTTCGGCCGTCGACTTCTTTCGTGGCGTCGTTTGTACGGTCTACGGCGCTACGGGCATGATGAATGAAAGAAAAGTAGTTGAAATTTAATGTAGTAAAATTAAATTTTTTCAATTGTTAATATTTAAAAAAAGTAAAAATGCAAAATTAAGCACCCCGAAAATCTCATATGTCTGACACTTCATTTGTTAAGATTGGTTGAACGTGTGAAGTGAACCGCAAGAGGTAATACTACTCCAGTAACTACAGAAATAAAATAGCGAATATTAACATCATCGCACGTCATCAGCCATCTGCGCATTTCCTCAGAAAAACATTGTCGTTGCTGATTACATCCCAGTGTTGTTAGCACTCCCTCTTCATTTATCCAACGAGGCCACGAAGCGTGCCCATTTTCCCTTTTTTTCCCTTTAACCGTACCAAAATTCCCTTATAAAATCCCACGATACTTTTTTGCGTCAAAATCCATTTTTTAAAAGTAAAATTTGTATTACACGGAAAGAAAATCATGCTAAATTAACCTTTAGTAAAAAAACCGTAGATTGTAACACTGCTATGATTATTTTTTGGTACTAGAAAATTTTGATAAAAGACGATTTACATGAGCTGTTTTTTATGGACATTCAGTGTGTTGATAATCATGGTGAAATACAGGTCTTTTGAACGAATTTCACCAAAAATTCATAGTTTGAATGATTTTTTGCTAGATTTCTGAAAATCCCACGATTTGATGATTTTTCCCTTTATCCCACTGTTACATCCACATTCACCTCGGATTAAGGGGTCTGGAACAAAGGCGTGGCCCCTACTTATTTTCAAAATAAAATGCACAAATTTTTTCAGTCGAGTTTTTCAATAAAAAATGTATTGTAAAACCAAGTAAATTCTTTTAACAAACATATGCATCATCAAAAACAAGAATTATGCGAAATTAAATTTTAGCGTTTTCGAAGTCCCTATTGTAGGGGCCACTCTTTTGTGGAGGCCCTCCCCTAATTACTGCAATTTTCCAAGCGAATAATGACCTTGTGTAAGCAAAAGCAGCACGAACCCCATTCCTTCCTACAGACCCAATTCAGCGGCCCTAAAAGACACTGTTCTTCGGTGGTTCTTAAAGATCACACTCGAAGACGTTCCCTCTCCTTGAACAACCAGTTCTAGATCTACATTTGGCTAGCTGAATTTTCAATTTCCACAAGTCCCTCTGAAAGTGGATCCCCAAACATTGCAGGCACATGTGCAACTTAAACGTAAGACATCCGCAACACAGTCAGACATATATCAAGAGCCCTTATTTGATATCCATTTCGTACTGTTTGCATAGCTATTTGTGAAAATTTAAAGACACACACAAGGCAAACAAATATTTCTCTGCAAGAGATACTCCATGCATGCGGCCATCGACCAACCACCCACACATGCAGCACACAAGTAATTATCAGTTCGTCGGAATCTTTTCAAAGCTATGCGGGCCCATTCGGCAACACCTCCTTTCTTTGCGTTCTCCCCCTCACACATAACCATAGGGTTAATGTACTTCATGACAACTTTATTGCCTGAAACAATAAACTCTCCCCAAAACAATTCCACATAGCAACAGAGAGAATGACTGCAGATTTGAAACAATCATTTTGCGCGAAAGGGGTGGCTTTTCATTTGAAAATTTATCTATTTGGTTACACCCCGCACTTAAACGGCTCTGGAAGAACACCTCATTCTCCCGCGTCGTTTCGTATAAAATCTCACGGTCGTCGACAAAAGCTGCAAATAAACTACAAAATGTTGCCGGGAATGTGTTGCCGCCAGTAAAGTGTTTTATACGAGCCTCGTTCCAATCCGACTCCCTGTCTCGCTTACATCCAAAATAGCTTACATATTATTGTAGCATATGGCGCTCATCTGGGATGTAGAGCAGGATATTCCCGCAGCAGTGCAAGAGAGTGCGAAATTATTCGTGAAATTTCATTACAAAGAAATGCAAAAAAAAAAAAAAATGTTTAGAGTCTGAAAATGAGTTTTGCTCCTTGATGCGTTTACACATAAGCGAATGTGTGACAGGCGTTGCTGTTTGTTTAGTTGTGCGTCCTCTTTTGCAATACAATTTCGGGATCTTTATAGGGTGATTTATGTGTAGTTTGCCAGCAACGACATTGATCGTTTTAGGTTTGACGACAGAAGTGCTAATTTACACGGATGAAGTTGTAAGTGAATTCCTGAATCGATTGATGGATTGATAATATTTTCTCTTCCCATTGCTCATACAGCTTTGGCTTTGTATTTGAAGGTGAGAGCGCAATGATGGTTCCGTGAGAGTGACAAAGTGATAGATTTCTGTCGATTAAACCAAGTGAAATTGACAATTCATCAGGAAGAAAGTAAAAACACCTCTGTAAAGATTGGATGAGCAAGCAAGAAGAAGTTTCTTTATTGTTTATATTTAAGATAAATTGTCATCTGTCATTTTGCTAATGAGTGCATTCAATTCACTTTCAAATACAAAGGTAGGTGGGCGATTGTTCTATATGACTTTGCAAATTATATTGCCGCAGTTTTTATGTTAAAAAATCAGAAAAGTTTTATTTTTTTTTCATTATATGACAGCTCATTTGACGTGCCATATGACAGCTCATATGAAGGTACATATGACAGAATGCATGCTTCGTTCGTGTTCATATTAAGTTAGGTTAGATAACTCAGTAGCAAAAGTAGTACCACTCAACTTTCAAAGTTGTCGACATCAATTAAGCACTCCTATTGCTATGTGTCATCTACCGCCATTTTGTTTTAAATTTTGACTTGTTCAATGTACTTTCCTCGACTGATGTTCGACGGAAAGTGCATATGGGCCAAACAAAAATCCGTTTTGACAAGGTAAAAGAATCTATAAGGTCCTTTTAGATTTTGTCAGAAATGACATATGTCATCGTAGAAGTCATTTGATGCCTCAAACGTTTTTGACATTAAAATTGCAATTACTACATCGGAGAGGTCCAATGGATATTGTGTATTTATTTATAGCTTTGTCGGTTGAATGTAAATATTATCTTTCGTTTTCTTTTAAAATAAATTCTAAAGCTGTCAACACTGACGTATACAATTTTATAAGAAATCATAATGCCAAGTAGTATGTGGTGCCATATGACATCTGTCATCGTTAAACTTCACAGTGGTTCTTAGCCCTCTACAAATATCCGCTAAAGTCCATCTCTGCTGATGCGACTCGCTTTTCGTAAATTCTCTAGTCTACTGACACGCCCCCAAAATGGAGGCGAATCTTAACATATTTCTATGAAATGCGACCACTATTCGCTGGCATGTTGTTTTAACTAGAAAAAAAAAATTATACTACAGTCCTCTATTTCCGCCAACGCACAGTCATAGCCACGCCCCCTTTATAAACCAAAATACATAAAAAATAAAAAAAAATATTAACAACCTCCAAATACATAGTATGTTTTTTCCTGACAATTAAAAATTAAATTAAATAAAACCGTTGAAAATTAAACACAATGCACGCATTCGCCTTGGGTTTAGTTGAAGTTCGTCAAAAGTTCCTCCGCAAAGGACTGCAGACTGAATGTGCAAAAGTTTTTCACTATAAAAAGTTTTACGATTGCCATACCTCGTGAAGTGTGTGCAAACAGTCCTGTATCGCACTGTCATATTCTCAATTGTATGCAAAGAGTTAAACAATAAAATGAAGAGACGATTCGTTTACTTGACGAATTTCGGTTTTAATTAAAGTTATCTTTGGGGTGATAATATTTGAACGAGCGTTCACATTCGCAACGAGACGGAAGTCTTCTTTCTTAGACTTATGTAATTTTTTTGACAGCTTTATTTTCTATCTTAACAAGTTAAATCAACTGCGGAAATATTAAACAGCAGACGAATTTTTGCTTCGGCTTACAAGTCGTAATTTCGTTTAAAAAAATTTACTTTAACCTGTCAGGTTCCCCTCAGAGAATTGGTATGTGAATTCGCTACTTGTATGCAGTTGTTGCGAATGTACGGTGTGAATCAGGAATCCGACTAAATGGACACATCGCACCTAAGTGAGACGTAATTTGCAAGCAAGTCCAGAAGTCCTACTGCTGTAGCTGAAATTTGCCCTAAAATCTGCACATATTTCCCAACTGTCACACGCCCACACAAGCAGATCCAACATTTTTCCCGCACCTGAATTGCAACACACATACTGACGCCATTAACCTGATTTTTTGTCAACACAAATGAGTAGAGTAGAATAGAGTTGAAAGATAAATTTCATCGCCACCAGCACTCTAACCCTGCAAGCAATTACCGCACCTTATTCGCCTCAAAGGAAAAAGCTGATGCTCGCTATTACGTGTCCCATTCAGACCGCATTCACTATTCACTCGGAGTGTGAATAAACAGTCCTTGAGGATCATCATCGTGTGTCCTGGGTTCAACCGGAAATCACTTTGATCTCGACCACAAAGCACATCTTCTAAGGAGCCATAACAACACCTATCCTTGTGAACGCCAAGAATCTTCCTCGAAAAGCCGATGTCGATTTCAAAAGCAGTTGACATTGCTTGCATTCGCTCTGTGATGTTCCTGCATGGGTTTCTTCACATGTATGTGTTGAATTTGTTCAAGGGAATCTGCTTCTTCCCTTGGGCCAACTGACTTGAAGGAGTAGCCCCAAGACGGAATAAAAACCAACCAAAGAATGCAAGGATCAAACAAAACCGAGAAAAGTAAACGAACAAATTTCCTTTTGCTCCATCTGTGTAACGAACGGCCGAATGGATGCCCGAGCGATACATCAGTTAACCAAATAAAAGTCCTTTTTCGCATAGCATTCAGAGATAATGTTGCCAACATGTCCTTACCTTCAACTACGGCTGGCAGGGGAGTGTGAGAGAGATAACCTGGAGTTGGGCTAACTGTAAGTTGTGTCTAGCTCGTGCAAGCAGGGATGCAGTCATGCAGTCAAGCAGGCAGACGCACAGACAAACATTCGGGATGGCACACACGAGAGGGTCAGTTATTCCTTTTGGGAAATGGACTTTTGCCAGAGGCGATTTTCGTTTTCACTTCTTTTGCACGTTCAGTTAACTCTTCCATCGTTTATGCAGAAAGGACTATGCCGAGACATGTTTCACCGTGCTGTTTGGTTTTTTTTACCTCTTCTGTCTTGCGTCCCTTCGAGGAGCTACATAAATAAATTTAGGTACCTCCTCGATAGAGACTATCTTTTTTCTCTGATCCAACTCTTCGCTGCGCTGTGCCGTGTTTGTCTGTGCAGGCGAGCTTAGTGGTATACGTCGCACCATGGTGAATCAATACAAGGATGTGGGCGGACAATCCTTCCGGACGAATGAATATCATGAAAAACGACAACAAAATCGGAAATAAAAACTTAAATCGCTGCAAAGGAAATTCTTCTTTGATTTCATCATTCTGACGTCTACTCGGCACCGCCGCCGTCGCTGCTGCTCATGTTGTTGCAATTCAGTAAGGACACATATAAAATTTTTTAAATCGATTGGAAATGCAGCGACTCGAATGCAGAAATGTAGGAATGTGCATCTTCGAAGCAATATACGTACAAGTTGAATCGATTTCGCGAGACCATTGTGTACGAATCAGGTTTTTCTGTTTTTTTTTTTTTTTGAAAAAGAACGTAGGTACCCAATTGGAAATTTCTGATTGAATTTTCGGAATTTTCATGAAATTAATTTGCATTTTCTTTTCTTTTCTTTGACGTCTTATTGAATTTAAGTGCGGTGCATCGGGATCGCTGGAATAAATTTGAATGAAATCGCAACCAATGACAGAATATTCAATTTGAGCATTTCACGAAATCACAGTCATCAGTGGCAAGAAATCGGGCGACGCGAAAAAAATAGAAAAATTTAAAACAAATAAATTCCCTTCTGATGTAATAACTTGGAGACTCGTCAACAGATTTTATACATCATAGTTTTTCGGCTACAAGCTGACATTTGCTATGCCAAAAAGGACAGGTGGAATGGTGAAACTAGGACTGCTATGGAATGGAACGTGAATTCCAAAGGCTTAGAAAAATTATATTTTTTATTAATTTCGGGGAACTTTTTGTTTTTTTTTTATTTCTGGGGAAGCCTTAAAGTTACCCGGTTCGTCACAAAATTGTAGGCCCCTTCTTTTTTTCAAAAACTACAACTCACACAAAACGAATCGCACCAACTAAACTTCGACGCGTATTTTGACGGATTTTAAAAACCACGCACTTTTTTTAACGGGATCTTGTAATGCCCACTTTGATGGATTTACAGGTGCGTTTTGTGACCAGTTTTAAAGACCCTTTAACGCGAATTTTATCAGATTCTTAGGACGTGGCTTCGAAGCGTTGTTGACGGGTTTTTCAACGCCGTTTTGACGGATTTGTGGACGTTTTTTCGTCGCGTTTAATGAAAGTTTTTGACACGACTTGGACTCGTTTTTCGTGGCCTATTTTGACGGATTTCAAAAACACATTCTGAAGTGTTTTGAATAGCTTTTGAAATGTTTTTGGCCGTGCATCTCCTAATCGATTCTGACTTGTTTTTTGACTCGCTTTTCAATGCATGTTTTATGTGTTTTTGACGCAGTTTTTTCAATCATTTTTCGACTTGTTTTTTTTTGAGAAGCTGTTTTATGAGGTTTTAGCAAGTTATTGCTGGCCATTTTTGACACTCTTTTGGACGTGGTTTAACAAGTTTTTGACTCGCTTTTCGACGCATATTTTTACGCGTATTTTGACGGATTCTTGGCCGTGTTTTTCGAAGCGTTTTATGATGGTTTTTAATCGTTTCGTTTTGAAGTATTTTTCTATCCGCTCTTTGATGGATTTTTGGAAGTATTTTTCGACGGGTTTTAAGCGTTTTTTTCACTAATTTTGGGATATGCATTGAAAGACTACAGTCCACTCGTTCAAACTATTTAATTAGAAGGTAGCGTTCTACTAGCAATCACAAAAAAACATTATCACAGCTTCGCTGCCTGGTTGTTGATTCATCAGCAGGTAGTTACACTTTTGCTCGTCTGCTCCACGAACAACCACTTTTGACAGCTATACCTAGTCAGCATATCACATGCCACTTAAAAATCACCTCAAGGTCTAGACAACGAATTTCCTGCATTTTATTGTCCAGGGGTACACCTAAAAATTAGCAATAATCTCGCAGTATTACTCAATTCTTTCCACTCAACCAATGAGTATCGCATTCAACACCCTCCAGTCGGTAATGTAGTCCTGTGACAAAAAGCTCGCTCTGCTCTATGCAGTTCAGTATTATAAAAGTTCATTGCATCCCCTATTCGAATTTAGTCTATACCCGAACGTCAAATCGAAACGTTGACTGTCACGAGACAGGACTCGGTCTGATTTCCTTGTCAGTCAAGCGAAGAAAAGCATGATAACAGAAACTCTTTCCAATCGTCGACGTTGAGTTAGCACCTCGCGACACTGGTAATGCCGCTTCAATTATAAATACTATAACGGGGTCGTTTGGGCGGCATTGGATTATATCACGTTTCCCGGAAACCAACCAAGTGCTGCGCTCGGTAGTGTGCTGCCCTCTCCCTAGTGCGGCTCCTCTCATTAAAGAAAATAGTGCATAAAATAGGCAAAGCCAACGCAGTGTATTGCGAGTGTAAAGTAGACCGGGGGTAGAAGTCAAGTGCACACACAACAACGAAGGAGAGCCTTAATTAGTCTCAGGGAAACAAGAAAAGAAAGAATAAGAGTGGAAAGGAAACAACGAAGAAGGCCTAAGAGGCTATGTGCTGTGTACAGTGTGTGCCCGGTTATGTGAAAGAACAGTGTATGCGGGTGTGCAATTGTTTTGTGAAGTGAGACCAAAGAGATTGTGTCTCGCCGCCGAACCTATTACAATCGGACCCCAGTCCCGATAGCTATTTGCTATTCGAGTCGATGGCTAGGGTGTGCCTTTTAGTGTGCCATCCGACGTGAGTCGAATGCGGTCTTTTGATCTTTTTTTCGCTTCTTTTCTCCCAAGTGTCGCTACGGCAATTTCCAGGATCAATCTCTATGAATTGATGGATCTCCCCGACGCTGCATTAAGGATTAATTGTCGACTTTTGTGGATTTTGTGTGCGCATCACTAAGGAGCTACGGGTAAGTGTACCTAACGTTGGGCGCCAATCTGTGTAGTTTTTGTCTGCTCACCCGGCTAAATTATACACACTGACAATGAGCTATTATTCGTCATTCAACGATCTAATGTGAAAGCACTTTTCGTTTGTTGTGAATAAGTTATTTTCAGCTGCGATGGTGTAGGAGTATAGATAAGCTCGCTGCTAAGTGCAGGTTTTGCTTTTTTTCACTTATTTCCCTCTGTGGTTGGGCGACAGTTAATGCCATAATAATGGAGTGTTTGGCATTGTGGCTGCTGGCTGGTGGTGGCATGTTATACCGAAGGTGTACTTCTAATTTCGTGAGATTGGGTGATTGGCTTATAAATCGGGGTCTGTTGTTAGGAGGCGGAATCGGTGGTGTTAGCGGGCCGCGTGCCTGATCACAGATAGTGGCAGCGATATAATATTTGTGGTGGTAATTGCTGAGGGAAACAGAGGAGCAAATGACTTAATGACCGTATATGCTAACTAAAGGAATTTGTTTTGGATTATCGTAACTCTTACGAGCTTGCATTGATTTTGGCCATTGAAAGACACCAGTTCGGAATTGGGTGAACTCCAGAATTACCTGGACACTAGACGTTGAAACTGGTGTTTAACTGAATTGGATGTGAGTAGGTACACCCCAATCCAGAGGCACGTGGCACTAGTTGATTTTATATTAAACATGATTTCTGAGAAACCGCGTGTATATCAATGCAATGGGTTCGGGCTAAGCTTCTGGAATTTTGTCAGTACGTGGGTGTGTATGAAGTTGTGAGGAAAGTTTTTTTTCTTTATTTTTGCTGTCACTTCTATCTCTTAGCAGACAAAATCTTGATTAAAAAAATATTTTTACTGACAGTACCTACGAATGGAGGAATTCCAATTCTACTTTGGGCTGTAAAATACCAAAAAATCAGACTGAATATCTACCTATTTGTTTAAATCTCAAATGACAATGTAAGGTGCACACTTGCCGATGTGTGTAGTCCTGATCATTATCGTTCTTTTGATCATTTTTTGAGTAGGTAGGGGAAGGTATTGTACCTTGGTCCGGATTTCAGATTTGTGCCAATATTTTATGTGACGTTTTTTCATTATTTTTTTTTTGTTTTTTTGGTTATTACCTGAAGTCTTATATATGATATGGCGGAACTACCAAAAGTATATTGCTTACCATTCCTTAGAAAACTTCACTTTTATATGCTAACCTCAAACTGTCCGCGGTAGAAGACGTGATTGTACCTTGGTCCACGGAGTATTGTAAAGGGTTTTGCAATAAGAGCGCTACAAACGTTTTTTTTAAATAAAACAAAATTTTGGATATCAATGAAATTCTTTATTCCTGTGAAAGTACGTTCGATGCCATTATGTATGGAACTCGATTTCTTTTGCATGGCCACCACGGGCACGCTTGCAGAAGTCCAGACGCTGAACCCAATTTTCGACGGTTTTCAAGCATAAATCGGCCGATACTGCTGCAATTTCACGTTCGATATTCGTACGAAGTTCATCAATCGTCGCTGGCTTGTTGGCATAGACCATAGACTTGACGTAGCTCAACAGGAAATAGTCTAACGGCGTCAAATCGCACGACCGCGGCGGCCAAGCGACTGGACCATTTCGTGAGATAACACGTTCTCCAAACTTGGTTTCCAATAAATTGATTGTGACATTCGCTGTGTGACTTGCGACGCCGTCCGGTTGGAACCACATGTCCTCCAACTCCATATCATCCAATTGGGGCCAAAAATATTCGGTTATCATTGAACGGTAGCGATTACCATTCACAGTAACGTGCCGGTCTTGATCATCACGGAAGAAGTACGGCCCAATGACGCCGCCGGCCCATAAACCACACCAAACCGTAATTTTTTCGGGATGCAATGATGACTCATGGAGTACGTGTGGATTGCTGCCTGACCGATACCGCATATTTTGTTTATTGACGAAGCCATTCAGCTAGAAATGAGCCTCATCGCTGAAGATGATTTTTCGATGAAAATCCGAATCATTTTCAAGTTGTTGCTCAGCCCAATTCACGAACATACGACGCTTCTTCGTGCGTCAATTTAATCTCGTAAGGATGTAGGCCAAGATCTTTTCGCAAAATTCGCCACAACGACGTCACAGAGATGCCCAACGCTTGAGAACGACGTGAGAGAGACACATTTGGGCTTTCTTCAACTGAAGCCTCAGCGGCAGCAATATTCTCGACACTACGGGCACTTCTTTGTCTCACTGGCACGGGAACATTTTGTACTGTGCCTGTGGATTCAAATTTTTCCACTAGACGCTCAATTGTTGATCTGCTAGGACGATTATGACGACCATAAATTGGACGTAGCGCTCTTAACGTTGAGGCCACTGACTCTGCTCCGTCACGACTTTAAATAAAACAAGTACGGCTTTTTCTGTGGGGAAAATTATATAAAAAACCCCACATTTATTAACCTCTGGTTTCCGTCGAGACAAGAACGTCTCGCCTGCTTCGCGATTGAAGCAAGTCTCTTTTACATTACAATTTGCAAGGCACTCGAATGGCCGGTGGTGCCATTCGTAACAGACTCCGAATTTCGGTAGTAAATTTTAATAATTTCGACTCGTTGTTGGCTCGTATATCTTTTCATCATGAAATGGCAAACCTTACTGAAGAGAAATGTCAAAAGAGCGACAAGAAATTCGGCGTGGTTTGCTGTCCCTGTCGCTCTACTTTTGTAGCGTCCCTGTTGAAAAACCCTTTACCTTGGACCGAAATATTATTGAAGGTTTTCCTAAAGTTTAAAGGTGAAAACTTTAATTTCTTTCAATAGAAATTAAAAATGGTACCATTCTTTAAAAAAGCAGCAAAAAAAGACCACTATCTTAAAGTTTTTGTGCTTGATTACAATTTTTTTATTTTAAATAAAAAAAAACTTTCTTTAACTAAAAAAAAAAACTTAACAAAGGACTTCAATATTATTTAAAAACTTACATTAAACGAACTACATAAAAGAAAAAAACAAATTTATCACTTTTTTTGGCTAAATTAAAGAGCTTTGTGATGTTAAGAGACCAGTCACTGTGTACGTGCGTCTACAGCCCGTTTTAATACTTCAACGTCTGCAGGCTTCCTTTTTAAACCTATTTTGCTTC
Source organism: Cheilosia variabilis (assembly GCA_951230905.1). Classification (NCBI taxonomy): domain Eukaryota; kingdom Metazoa; phylum Arthropoda; class Insecta; order Diptera; family Syrphidae; genus Cheilosia; species Cheilosia variabilis. The sequence continues at coordinate 65,978,669 of OX579677.1, forward strand.
TTGGCATATTTTCCTAAAACATAGAAAACAAATTTTGATTAAAAAATCGAATAACGTGTACCTTGGACCGGACTAAAGTACACGCGCTATGATAGGTCCAAGGTACACTAACACCACTTTAGCCAAAAACATTAAGCTTTTAGGTAGTATTTATAACACATACGACCATACGTACGACAGAGTGTTCCTACCAAAAGATAATCAATACACTTACCGAAATCGATTAAAGTAGCGGAAAAGAGTCAGAAAATTAAGCACTACACAGAAAAGAGATAAAAAAATTCCTTTTTTCACTGAAAACAATACTTATTATTTTTTCTGCCGACTCGTGCAGCTGTACGTTCAAAAAGAAACTGAAAATAGAAATGAACAGAAGAGCAACATTTCACAGAAGAACCGGTTTTTGCGTGCTTTGTATTTTTCTGAAAATTGGTACTCGGACCAAGGTACAATACCGTTCCCTACTCTTTAATAGATCAGTATTAGTCAGCTTTAAGACAGTACTTACAGTCATCAAGGGGTTGAAATACAGATCTGTGAGGTGATAAATAATTTATGTATTCAGTTTTCACAACAGTTTTTCATAATGCAGTTCTCGAACTCACCATGATAAACTGCTCTCAAATGTGCACTAAATTGTCCGAAATTATTAGTCCTGTCACGCATGCCCTTTCTGCGTTATTTTAATTTATTTGTTCAGTTTGTAATGACGGAAATAATAATACGAGTATTTATTAGCAATAGCCGTGGTAATTTATCAATTCCTTGTTTTGTTTACAACAAAAATAATGAAATGGTGTGAAAATTTTTTTTCACATCACAATGTAACAGAACGAGAATTGAGCTCCAGCTTATATTATTTTTTACTACCCTCAGCTCAGGCATGGTTCAGTTATAAATAGTATGCACGTGTTGGCAATGACTAAAAAAAATAGTTCTGGAGAGTGTGTTGTTCTTAATCTGATAGGCTTCATTCTTCATAACTTAAAATTAAGTTCTTGGTATCAAGAATAATAGTTAAATCAAGAAAAAACTAAAATCCAATCCAAGTTGTTGCTTTTCTTTAATCGTATTCATTTTTTAATTTTATGATAACATTAAAAAATGATTTATATTTTAAAATCGTTGTACAAGCAGAAAATCTACAGTAATAAATAATTTTTCAATCGGCTAAAGTATTTCAACGCTGCGAACAAGTAGGCAGTTATGGAGTAGGTTTTGTCCTAGACCTCTATATTCCATTGGTTAATTGCAATGCAATTTTGAAAACTAAAGTCAATTCCGTCAAGTACTTCTTAAATTTATTCCAGGAAAAAAGTTAAACTTTTCTTTAATCAAAAAGCCCGGCTACATTTGAAAACTAAATGCAAACATTGCGAATTTAAACGGTCCCATGATTATCAGTGATGTCATTCAGACATTACCTCATAATTAAAAAAAAAAAAAAAATACAAGCATTACTCGAATTGAAAGCACTGTTGCCACTTGCAAAAAAAATTAGCTACCAAAATTGGAAAAAAAAGTTACCAACCCAAGATAAAATTTACCAAAAATCTGGAGACGTTGATGAAAAGTTTTTAAAACATAAAAAAAATCATATTATGTCTTTTAAAATATTCAATTTGGTACATTAGGTTTCTAGGAACTTAGTGAGTCTTTAAGTAGTAGTTAAACAACGACTACTTTATAAAATAAAATAAATAAGACTTAACTTACTAATGTAATGGTAATATCTACTTTAAATACTTTTGCTGACCAAAAGCATGATTTTGCAAACGCAAATTATTTTCTTTAATTTTTCAAATTGCTTATTTGAAAACAAACATTTATAAAACATAAGACTCAGTAAGGAACGTAGTAGGAACTTTGTCAGTCTAAGCAATTAAGCAACGTTGTGCACACAATTACGAGCTGTTTAAACTTTAACAAATTAGAGTTTTATGTCTGCAAATAATTAACATGATTACCTAACCTATTCATATCTAAATGTAGTTATAAACAGAAAATATTTATAAGTTCACCATTTGTCAAAAGAAGAAAATGAGTGCATTCAATAAATTTTTGAACAAAATAGGTTTACATGGGTGGTGCAACTGCAATGATTTCACTCAAAAACAGTAAGGCAGCATTTAAATGAATTGATATCGAGTTCGTATTTTTGGTGCTCGAGTTTTATTTTGAATTATACAGATAGGCAGGGGAAGTTTATTAAGATAAATGTGTAGTATGTAATATATATGTATATAAAAAAACCTAATGAAACAAAATTTGTTTTGTTTAGAATTTTTTGTTGGCTTAATACATTCTTGCTTTTTTTGCAGTCAAGCACTTTCTTTTTTGAAATTCTGGCAACACTGATAAAATGGGTCAGCCAATCCGATTATTATCATCGCCGTATATCCACACGCCCTGTGTATGTAAAGCCTTTCTTATTTTTGAGTGCAAAATGTTTCTGTGAATTGGAAGTTTTATTTTAAACAATTCTTTCATCCGAAGCCTAAAGTTCTTAGAATTGAGGCTTTATAAAACCAGGTTTTGTCTTCTTGTTTAGCAGATGCAGATGAAATAAAACCATAAAATTATAATTATTATTACTTATATTAAGTACATAAAAATAAAGTTCCGTTCAGGCGTTGACATAATAATTCAAACAGAATCGAAACAGTTTTCAATCTGAACATGTGCAATAAAAAAATTGTAAAGGACATTTTTTTTCCCTTCATATTGCTCTGGAACTGCAAATTGAAACCAAAGTTGAGACAGTTGATCAACTGTCTTAAATTTACTACTGTGGTTTTCCTATTGCGATACCTTATACGCAAGTCATAAATAAATCGTCTTTAAAATTGGGGAAGCATTATAAAACCTATCTTAAAAGTTAAGGTAGTCGAAAGAAGGGTAGCTGGTAGAAAAATAGGGGAGTGAAAATTTGGACTTTTCTGTCAAAGTTCATAAGAAACTTCACAACAAACCTCTTTTCGCTAAATGGAAGCACTGAAGAGGTTCATAAATATTTAAGAATAAAAAATAAAAGAGCACGGTTACTGCAGATGGTATATTTTAAGGCATATAATAATTTATTTCTTAATTTGCACTCATCACATTCCTTAGAGTCTGCCAGAACACGAAATACGGCAATCCTTTCGGGCTCCAAGTTAATCTACCGCCGACCTTGAGTACCCGTTCTTTAAAACCTCCCAAAAGAACTTTTTATCAATATTTGAAAGCACATGAATAAACATTTTTAAAAGGTTTTAGAAATACTTTTCACCGACTCAATCAACAAGGAGTATTGTTCCCCAAGAACACCCAGAAGACAGTGCGAATTTATTTTTCCAAATGTTTTCACAAAAAAAAAAAATGTTTCCATCGATTCTGAAAAGAATGAAACTAGATCATACTCCATGAGAATGCCTACTTTATCGAGAACCATCTATTGACATAGTTTCGCAGCAACTCTCCAGAGAGACTCTCGAGCTTATATATTCTCTTATCCTTGTGATACAGAAAATCATTTCCATTCACTGTTTTGCAGGAATAGAAAAAAAAAATGAAACAAAAAGCCATATGCTGAGTAGGTACAAGTTCACGGACACAAAAGAACTCCCACCTCACAGATACCTACTCCAGATAAATATTAGTTTTTCAAATTGAACTTTTCGTTGCATATCTTTTTTTTGCTCTGCTTATAGTGCTCCTTTAGTTTACAATTTTCTAGTATTTTTTCCTCCCGATTAAACAGAAGAGTTTTGCTCTAATTTTTTGCTTTGAACTCTCTGCTCAAACGATGCCGGAGCAGACTTTGGTTATCCTTGAATTTTGTTCGCCTTTTTTCATATTCTGCGTTTTATGTTTACACCAACTAGTCGTACTATTGAAAGCGAAAAAGAGTGAAATGTGTTTTCATTCTCTCTTTTTTTGCTTTGTTGTCTTTTTCTTTTGCGAAAATGGAGCAGATAGATTTTAATTATATCAGTTTTTCTGTGCGCGAGTTTATAGTTTTTGTAAAGTCCTTCTTCTGAGTTTAGTACCTTTGGGGCAAAGTTGGCGGTTTTTTTTTTTTTTGTGTTTTAAGTGAAAAATTGTCATTTGAGAGATCAGTGATTCTTGGAATTGAATTATTGCTTAGTACTGCAAATGGAATCTAAGTGCAGATTTTCATTTAATTTGAAAGGAGAGGAAAGGGAAAGGGGTAGTTGTTTGGGGTTCATGAAAATGAAACGTTGACTGTTGCTGGTTATTTAATAGGGGTTTCTGTCTGAAATTTTTGAGTGGATTCAAAGAGGTTATAGACTACTATTTGAATTTGGTGTATAAAGATGTCCACTGGGAAGTTATTTTATGATAACTGATCAAACAGACAGTTGCTTCGGAATTTATCAAAGCGGGGTTGAAAGTCATGTTCAAACAATACGACTTTTAAGGTAGGTATGTTTAGAAAAATAACCAGTAAACTGAAAGCCTGCTCTTTCTAAAATATTTGTAGTAAAGTCCCCTCAACTTGTTGTACCCTCTTTGATTTCTTGTGACCCATGTTTCATTGTAAATGGCTTCCAAATTGGATGAAGGAACGATTTGGCGCAGTAAATTCCTTGAAAATGAAAAAAAAAAAAAAACGTTTTACTCTTCACAGTTGTCCCTTTTCGCGGGATAAGTTTAAACTTTGAGCAGTACACATTTTTATTCAATAATGAATGATCTTCTGTTGACACATTTCGAATACCTTTAACAATTTGCACCGCTTTTAGATTGCTCAGTTGGAAAAATGTACTAGGACTTTTGCATTTCTGTCCCTTGTATGAACAAAGAACTTTGTCCGACTTTACTTTTCCTAACCATCAGCGCTTAAGCTGTTTTTGTCTCCCGATAACCTCTCACATCGAAAAATTACTGCGGCTGGGAAAAGGGGTACTTTAGCTATCATTAGACAGATCTGAACCAACTGAACCATCAGATTGGAAGACTACGGCAAGTCTGTTGTTTTTCAAAGGATTTCTGAAAATATTTCAGTTTTTTGAAGGCTTCTGCTACCCATTGTTCTGCAAGAAAGAAGCCTTTCATCGTTCACAATGGTGAAAGGGTTTCAAACTGAGTACCAAAGATCCACTCAAAGAAAGTAGGATAATAGCAGACATTTTCTTTATTTGTGGATTCGCCAGTTTACTTAACTCCAACGCTCTAGCATGTTTGACGAAAGTGAAGTGAAATTGCCTACAGCGCAAATTTATTATGGACTGTTTTAAACGTGAAATTTACTTAGACGCAGATAAGCTCAGAATAGGTTACGGACTGCCTCTTTTTTCGGCATTTTGCTTCGTAGTAGTAGAAAGTATACGTAGAGAGGGTGTCCCTACTCATTCGTTACAATGGATATACTGCCCAGTGTGCAACCGATTGGTTTGCAAAACCAACAAAGCAACAATCGGAGCAACTGTCTTTGTCAACAGCAGAGACGATGGAGGAGCTTACCCCATTATTCATTATTATAATTTTTATTTCTGTCTCATTATGGCTGTGAATACAGTTCATTTAAATAAATTATTGCTTAACTCAATCCGTAACAGAGTTAAAATTGATTTTATTAAAAAAAGAGTGCCACCATATATTCAATTACTTTCAAAGATTTCGCTAACAGATGGCAGCAGTGAAAAAAGGCAGTATCCGATTTTTATTGAATGGAAGTAAATCCTCTAGAAAATGTGGTTACTAAAGCCAAAAGGCTAACACATACCTCACTCAGAAAAATAAATCGTATTGCCAACAATTGCGTTGGTTAAAATGAACCCAAAAATCAAAATCTTTGATTTAAGAATGAAATTGTTGGCAATGATGGAATAAAATACTTATGTGGAGTATATTATTTTTACGCTGAATACCGGTTTCTTGAAATCTTAAAAACGAGTTCTAGTTAAAAAAAAATAATATTTGAACCAAGAACTTTTAACTTACAATCTTTTAAAAATCTCAAAATTCTTCGCTTAACAATCTTTTTTTTTTTCTGAGTGTACGAGTAGATATCTGCACTATTATTTCGATTACAGCTTGAGTCTCGTAGCCAGTCAATGGTTTTTAATAAAGGGTTTTTCAATGAGAGCGCTACAAAATAAAATAAATAAATAAAAGAAAAACGGTTTCGGATATCAATGAAATTCTTTATTCCTGTGAAAGTACGTTCGATGCCATTATGTATGGAACTCGATTTCTTTTGCATGGCCACCACGGGCACGCTTGCAGAAGTCCAGACGCTGAACCCAATTTTCGACGGTTTTCAAGCATAAATCGGCCGATACTGCTGCAATTTCACGTTCGATATTCGTACAAAGTTCATCAATCGTCGCTGGCTTGTTGGCATAGACCATAGAGTTGACGTAGCCGCACAGGAAATAGTCTAACGGCGTCAAATCGCACGACCGAGGCGGCCAAGCGACTGCACCATTTCGTGAGATAACACGTTCTCCAAACTTGGTTTCCAATAAATTGATTGTGACATTCGCTGTGTGGCTTGCGACGCCGTCCGGTTGGAACCACATGTCCTCCAACACCATATCATCCAATTGGGGCCAAAAATATTCGGTTATCATTGAACGGTAGCGATTCCCATTCACAGTAACGTGCCGGTCTTGACGACGTCACAGAGATGCCCAACGCTTGAGAACGACGTGAGAGAGACACATTTGGGCTTTCTTCAACTGAAGCCTCAGCGGCAGCAATATTCTCGACACTACGGGCACTTCTTTGTCTCACTGGCACGGGAACATTTTGTACTGTGCCTGTGGATTCAAATTTTTCCACTAGACGCTCAATTGTTGATCTGCTAGGACGATTATGACGACCATAAATTGGACGTAGCGCTCTTAACGTTGAGGCCACTGACTCTGCTCCGTCACGACTTTAAATAAAACAAGTACGGCTTTTTCTGTGGGGAAAATTATATAAAAAACCCCACATTTATTAACCTCTGGTTTCCGTCGAGACAAGAACGTCTCGCCTGCTTCGCGATTGAAGCAAGTCTCTTTTACATTACAATTTGCAAGGCACTCGAATGGCCGGTGGTGCCATTCGTAACAGACTCCGAATTTCGGTAGTAAATTTTAATAATTTCGACTCGTTGTTGGCTCGTATATCTTTTCATCATGAAATGGCAAACCTTACTGAAGAGAAATGTCAAAAGAGCGGCAAGAAATTCGGCGTCGTTTGCTGTCCCTGTCGCTCTACTTTTGTAGCGTCCCTGTTGAAAAACTCTTTAGTTTCAAAGTGGATATAGGTTCATCATAGACAAAACTGTTCATTTGGAAAGGATCTGGCGCTGCAGTTGTATTGAGAAGGGAGATACCGTCACCCACCTCTAAAATAAAAAAAATCCGTCGTTGACTCTAACTTATTTCTGGTGAAGTGATTCTTTGCTGTTGAGCCTCCTCTGACCCACGTCCACACGAATACCTTCGTTACAGCAATTAGCTAAAGACTCTCATAACTTCACTGATGTCATATGCGCAACAAATGACAAAGAGGTCGCCAATTTCTCCTTCAAAAAATGCAAATAATATTTTGCTAACTTTATTCTGCCGTCGGCAGAGGAGTTTAATACCAGTCCAAATTTTAAATGATATGTTAATGGTATACGTACGTCGGGTGAAAGCTGAACTTTGTTTAATTTAGCTGCAGACCATTACACACATTTTTTTGAATACATTTATTCGCAGTGACTTGTGGTCTAGGTATATCGTACGTTGTGGAATTTAAAGCAATTTACATACACATACACGTTAATTGTACAAGAAGTAAGTGAAGCAAGTGAAGTGCAATAATTTAATTTTGTTTAAAACCTTCATTTGCAAAATAGGGAATTAGAATAGGGTCGAAATACAGCTTTCGAAATTCTCTATTCTCACACAAAAATGCAGCTTTTCAAAATTCTGTTTTTCTTTAAATTCTGCTTTTCAAATTTAAAGCAAACAAATTATGCTTTTTCGAGCAAATAAATAATATAAACATCAAAAAAAATTAAAAAATTGAAATATATAAAAAATTTAACAAAAAGAAAATTAAATTAAAAAAAAAATTAAAAGAAACGATAAAAATGAGATAAAATATTGAAAAAAAAAATTAAAAAAAAACAACATTTATTCAAAAAAAAAAAGAAAATTACCTAGCCGAAGAAAGAAGAAATTAAATAAATTAAGAAAGAGAAGTTAACAATTAGCAAAGACAAGTTAAAAGCAAACAAAAAAAACAAAATTGAAAAAAAACAAATTGAATAAAAAAAAAATAATTTAAAAAACAAATAAAACCGACTGGCTGTAAAAAGAGAATTAAAAAGATATGAACAAGACGCATTTAAGTACCTATACCTAACTAATTGACAATCGGAGACTATATACCCGCACAGTCTAACAAATATATGTATGAGTTTTGAGTACCCTTCGATTGCCAAATGGGTACTTAAATGCGTCTTGTTCATATATTTTTAATTCTTTTTTTTACAGTTTTTTGGATTTTTAAATTATTTTTTTTTTGTTTTTAATATTTTACTCTATGACACTATTTATTATGACACCTCACTCTTCAAAATCCGTCAAGCCGTTTAGGCTACAAGGCGTCCCGCAGGAACGTACATAGGATACCCGTGTCCAGTCGGGTAAAAAAGGAAAGAGAACATTTCCTAGTTTTAATTTGTACTTTTCAATTTCTTCTTTTTTTATCTTTGCAGCAGAATTTTGTAAAAATTATTTCAACCTATCCAGAATATCGACCCCAACCCTTTGAATAATTCTATTCTGTTGTTAACGATAGTCCATTTATTTTAGAACCAACTGTAAATGGTCGGTTTCGCCAGTACTTACTTTCACCATCTAAAGAAGGTCGTGCCCATTTGTGCTATTTTTTCCTGTCCTGGCTGAGGGAAGGTTGTTGGCCCTGATTTGAAAAACAACAACTTTAAATTCGTAAATCTTCTGAATGGACTATCCCATTACAATAAAATGAAAACTAAATACTGATCCATTAAGCACTAGGTTATTTCTGAGAAAAGAAAAATAATCGGGTGAGTACTGCGTACGATTACTTTTCACATGATGGGTTAAAAAATCCACATAAAAACAGAAAAACGACTTTATTATTTGTGTGGCTGTGATAAATAGGTATACCCATTTTTTATGTGTCCCAGCCAGTGTTGCCACTAAAAATAAATGAATCCGGTCAAATCTGACCGAATGACCGATTTTATTTTTTCTTAAATTCGGTCAGAAAATCCGGTCGAGAAATAAAATAAGAATTTTTGACCAGAAGTCCGGTCAAAAATGCAATATAGTAATATATTTTAACTAAAAATAAAAAAAAATTATATTATATTAAATGTATGTAGTGACTTTATTTTTCTAAACTCTCGAAATCTTAAATCTAATAAAACAAAAAAACAAAAAATTCGTTGAAAAGCTTTGCATCACATCACACCGTTTTGCTGAAAAATTATCTTTCCACTCCACTTCTGTGTTTGAAATTGGTAAAACCAACACCGGAATTGCAAAATATGCTAAATCGTATTCACTTCAGGTCTGTTTGAATGCTCACAGTTTGTGAGAGCGCTTCATTCTAAGATTATTCACAATAAATTGGTTTCTGCATGAAATTGTGAGCGTGTTCGTTAAGTATGGCCAAGTATCATTCTATGTTCTAGAATAATATTATTTTTCAGGTCAAAATAGGGTTTTTCCGGTTAAAGAATTTTTTCGTTTCGGTCAAAAATCGGTTAGACCGGATTTCAAAATTTTCTCCGGTCAGAGTGAAAACATTTCGGTCAGATATGACCGGAATCCGGTCAGAATGGCAACACTGGTCCCAGCCACTAGCTTGATCGCTACTAATTTATTTCGAAGTTTACTGCGCTTAACGTCGTGTGAATTTTCCTAATTGCGAAACACCACTCAGATCTCAGACGCCAGTTTACATAAAAGAAGAAAGAAAACACAGCAGAAACGGTACAGAAGACCTCTTCTTAAAACGCAATGACCTAGCTTTAATCGAAGCTACTGAAGATGTGAAGATGTGCAGAAAAATCGTTTGAAGATATTTTAACAAATTCAAATTGATCAAATTAGACAGTCAAAGATAATTAAAAATAAATAATAAACAATGGGTCACACTCAGACACTCTCAAATAAATACAAAATATATTTATATTATACAAAACAATAATGGATTCAGTGAATAGAAAATCATTATACAGTGGACGTCCATTATAACGAATATCCGATATAGCGAATTTTCGATTTTTAAATTTACATTAGTATCTCTATATAACGAATGGTGCCCGCCCACGATTTGCTATCCGACATAAAGAACGTAGAAATAAATTGTATTATAAATCATGGAAGTATTTAAATGGCAGAACCATCATCAATTCAATTAAAAAAAAAAAAAAAAACGGCAAATAAACACATTTTTAATGACTTATTTTTTTTTTTAAGTATAGAAAATTCTATCGATATAACGAACGAGCTCGATATAATGAATGACATCAAACTTTATATCATTCGTCATACTGGACGTCCACTGTATATACCTAATAATAAATAAATAAATGGTCCGTCTCACACGCGGCGGATTAGACGGAGAGTGAAGAGGAGGGCATGGGCAAAATAATAAAAGAAACGGGAAAGTTAAGAACCTTAATGATGCTGTTGAAATGGATACCGTGGTTTGCCGAGAGCCATCGTGGAATGGCTTACCTAGTGAGCGGTATCTAGTTGGAAAAGATGGAACACTGTTTGACTCCGGTCTGTATCAGCGCAGCTAGTGGGTGTTGTGGGTGATGTTAAGCTTGGCTGCATGAGTTCCTTAGGGCCAGTGACCCGTTCTGTAGTTCCATTTAATCTAACGACATCTGCACGCATTCTGGCTAGGAAGATCTTTGTTCAAATATTCCTTGAAATGACGCAGTTCGTCAGGTTCGCCCACCTAGTCTCCGCCTTTGGAGTGAAGTGCAGGAGCATATCTCTTTTTACGAATCCCAGCCGAGGATGTAGGCGCAGTGGCTTAGTTGTTAGTATGTTGGACTACTAAGCGAGGAGTCCCAGGTTCGAATCCCGAAAAAACCCTAATTCCAACTTGTGGTTTTTTTCCGCTGCCCCACCTCTCGCGAACGACTGACAAACATCCGAAAGTATAACTGTCATGAAGGGGCTTCTCAATTAGCCGTTTGGACCCGGCATAGAATTGTAGATCCCTTCCATTCGTCCCAAAAAGGAAAAACTCACACGAAACGAATGGTTGTGAGAAGCTAGGCCTAGGGTCCCTACAGACCTGTTGCGCCAACTATTTTTTTTTTTCGCCGAGGATAAACTTCCACGTCTGGCAAATTCATTGGCTTTCCCATTTCGCTCCAACTTCCTATGGCCGGGAACGGGAACCCAGACTAGAGTAATTTAATACGCCCTGGCCAGTGTTTCTCCACAGTCCACAACAGATTTATAGCCTTCATCGCGGCCTGTACCCTGATTGCCAGTAGTTCTGCCTGGAATATGGCTGCGTTGGGAGCAAGATTCGAAAATGTCCAAGTCGGTTGAGAAAACGGAAGTGAGAGCCACAGTTCATTTTAGAACCATCTGTGAAGATGGTTATGTGTCTAGATGGAATTTGTGAGCTACTCCCTGCTCGACATTTTTCAATGCAACTGTAAAAACCGTAACCAATTTTGTACAGTTGCCGAAAAAACTAAATCGATTTCGTGCAGTTGCTCTAAAACTTATTCCGACACCTCACGGTTGGAAAAAAGCTGCGCTCTTAATATTTTATGAATTATTGGCCAAGAAAAATAACAAAAGGGGAAACCAACTCAAGCCCCACTTGTCCGAATTCCATTCACCAAGCATCGCAATTTAATTAAGTAACACAATTTCGGTGGGATTGCCCAACGACCAAATAATGGTAAATTTTCATGTTGCCACTGAGAAGGGCGCCCGCGATGATGATTCCCATAGCACACGTAGTCATTATCACACATTTTCTCGTGTATACGCATTTGAAAGGTTGTCCGCCGCACACCACGGCACACACACACACACACACACACACACACACACACACACACCAACACACAATCCATAATACATATTCTCGCTTTAACTGTCTCGTATCATGAGAAGTGAAACAACCTTGGAATAGTTTATTCATCAACAAAGCGCCAATGAATTGCAAAACAAACAAAAAATATAATCAAAACCAAACTTTTTGGCAACATAATACATTTCGTTTGGTTTTCACTGATATTTATCGTCATCGCCGAGCCGTCATCAATAAATGAAATTAAATTCCGTTTTATCCACGGAGCGAAACCGAAGTTTGGATTTTCTTCCTTGAATCGAGTGTGGGGTGCGTTCGGTTGCGAGAAGACGAGCGGTACGCACCCTCGGATTTCGGGAAACAGACAAAAAAGTCGAGGTACGGTGGTTGCAAAAGGTCGGTTTTCATGCTCCATGGTGTGGAAAATGCTATTTATTTCCATTGGAGCCCATTTTATGTATATTTGTGCAGCATTCGTTAAAACATATGGAAGGCAGTTCCCTGGAAACTGATGGCAATATGCAGGCGCCAAACCTATATCCCGAAATGGGTGCTCCTGTGGGCTCTACATTTATATGCAGAGATGAATGTGAAATAAGTTATGGCAGGTGATAGACGGTCGTCGTTAATCGAAAGGAAATGGGATTCAGTAGATAGATTGGACGAGATAGAGAACAGCCCCCAGAGGTTTAAGTTTGAATAAATTCAAATTTTATTTGGGCATGTGTTGGGGAGAATTAGTATAGGTACGTGTCCCCATTTAAATAATAGATTTTTTGTTGCGAATTGAGGTTTAAGCGTTTGTTTGATGAATTGCCAAACTCTGCAGATAATATCGGCCCACAGGTAGAAGAGGATACTTTTCAGAAAAATGCCTTGGTTCCTTGACTTAAACTGTGCAGTATCGCCTGACAAACTGCTCAATAATTGGGAGTTTCTCTGAGAATTTTTCTCGGGGAATTTCGTTTCGTTGAACATGGGAGATGGGAGGCCTTAAGGAGCGTTCATTCATCGTGTAGTGCTTACTCTACTCGAGTACGTGAAAACCCAAGTAAATACTACTTTGTTGGCCTTTACGAAAATTTGAGAGTAAGTAGGATCTACAATCGATTTTTTACTTAATTTAATATTTTGACAAAGCTAGCAGATTTAAGCATCTTCGAGCCGCCGTGGCTTAGGAGCAGTTTTTAAAAATGTGAAAGTGCTATTACGAGATGCAAAATATTTTTGTATTTTGTCAACCTGCTTTCGAATCAAAGGCAGTCAAAGGTGTTTCGCGCACTAATGGTTTGGACAGCAGAAGTCTTCGAAAAGAACCCATGGTATTTTCCGAAAAGACGTCGATTTTCTGATAAATAAATATAACATTTTATAGTTCCTAGGAAAACATGGGCGCAGTGGTTTAATGGTTATTGTATTGGACTTCTAAGCTAGGGGTCCCAAGTTCGATCCCCTAAGAACACCCAAATTCCATCTAAAGGTTTTTTTCCACAGCGCCACCTCTCGCGAACGTCTGGCAAACATTTAACAGAATAGCTGTCATTTGGCCTTTTGGACGCGGCATACAATTATTGTAGACCCTTTTCATCCCAAGTAACAATTTGACTTCGGTAAGGTGCTATCGAAGCTATTTCATCTCTCACAATATTAACTGCATATGGCCTAATGGAAACACATATGGCGCACTTTAATGCAGGTATTTACTTGTTTAAGACTTCCTGAACGGCTTGGATACAACTTCTTCGTCTGAAAGGCAATTAACATCCTCGGTAGCATCTCACATTTACCAGCAGTAGGCTATTACTTTGGTAGGGCCTTACCGAAACTTTATGGAAGCTTTATAGAGGTTCAAAAGTGAACAAGAAAAATATTTATGTTTTTTATTACATTTTTCAATTTTCCATTTTCTTATTATTTTATTTTGTTTATCTTATTAATAAATATTTTCAAAGACTTTTTGCAATTTTCATGGAGTTTACATTTACGTACTCGTTATAATTTTCATTTTACTTACATGCGTCGCACTGAGAATCGAACATGGGTCCTGCTGCGTAGTACCCCCTAGGCTACTTCCTCATAATGCTTTAGCAGTGATAAATCTGAACTACTAGATACATTTTAGAGTTTCGTTAAGATTTGCAATAAACTTGCAGCTTACTCGACCGCAGTTCTAAGCAAGACATTTAGTGTTAACCAATTTATTTATGGGCGAAAAGTGCTTACTTAAAATCACATTACTGACATATTTTTCACTGTGCTAAAAGTGTCATATTTTTTGTCATTTTTCTCCGATTCATTAATTGATGTTTCTTTAGACAGCTGTGATTCATTTCATATGAAATTCATTTTTACCTGTATAAAGCCTCCATATATGTAAGTTAGGAGGAAGTACGAGTAAGTGCTTCTGTACAGCTTCCAATCGCAAGCGGTTGACTGCATGACAGTTCGTCGCTTCTATAATGGCTTCTGTCAGAAGCTCTAAAGAAGCTTCTAGGAAGCGCTTCGAACCACAAGCTTTATAGAAGCAATTCACTTTCCACACATCTCCAGACACATTTTCAAATGTCTAATAGAGATCTTATCGAAACTTAATTGCATATCCCTCCATAAAGCCTCTGTATGTGCTTCGTAAAGGTCTTACTTAAGTTAATATCGAAACAATTGCTTCGAAATGGATCCACTTCGGTCAACAAAGACTATAGAAGCTCTATCGAAGCTGTTGTCTATATAAATTACAAATTTGAATCTTATCGAAGTCAAATTGTTACTTGGGATATGTCCCAAACATATTGAACTCACACAAAACGCATGGTCGTGAAAAGCTAGGGGTCTCTACCGACCTGTTGCGCTAACTATTTATTTTACTGTTACCCTTTCTCGACTTAACCTCTATAGCTTAGAGATGCTTAGAGTCTAAGCCAATCGTTATGTATTTCGGCGAGGGGATAGCCTGAGGCCTGAAGAAGAACAAAATTGGACAAAGGGGCGTCCTCCCACACGAATTTTTTTTTTTTCAAATTCACATATCTCCAAAACCACTTAACAGATTTAGATCATTTTTTCCAAGACTCTTTGGTACTGTCGCGAGAGTGATTTATGGCGAGGTCGAGGGGCTTAATTGAGAAAATTCTCAAGACAGTAATATTCTCATAAACTTGTCAAACGTTCGTGATAGTGTTGGAGTGGAAAAACCTTATAGTGTAATGTATATTTCCCAAGGGTTGGAACTGAGACCCATCGCTCAGTAATCAGACTAATTCGATTTGGTAGGGCCGCCAAAACTCCCAAAACCTTCCCAACTTTAGACATAGGATTTCCGATGGCATCGGCTTCCTAAAGTCAGACTTGCAATACAGAAATGGCTTCGTTCAAGCAATTGGAGTTTATGATACAGTGCGTTAAGGCGAGAGACGTTTTACAAAAATCGAGCAGTTTTGCTGATGCCAAGCGCTATTATTTATTTGCCGAAAAATGTTTGCCCATTTTAATTTAAGAATCATTCACAAAAAAATTATATTTCTTACATCTACTCTCGAAGCCTTCATGTTTGCTTGCAGACTTTTGAAAAAATAGCCTCAATTTTTCATGTTGGTATTTGCATTTACAGAATTGCTACACAATCTAGTACAATCTACAATCTAGCACCAATAAGAAAACCTTCTGTCAGTGCTGTTTTGGGCATTTGGGCTGCCTGTGCCCCACTCGATTTTCCAATAGAAAACACTTCCTTTGTTTCGAAATTTCCGTTTTCTTTATTGTTACTACATTAATGTTTTAAATTACAGTTCTAACACAATTGGAAACTAGCAAAAATGACGATAAAAAAATAAAACCTCCATAACGAAGGAATAAAAAGAAACAAACCATACCACCCACCCGAACGACGCACTTATGTGCTTCAGTGCTGCCAGGCCACTTTAACCACTCGGAGTCAAAAAACTAAACAAGTAGCACAAGAACGCGCAAAATTTTTTTTTTCATGGATAACTAAGAGCTAAATTAAGCGATAAATCTGAAATTCTTATAAGGAGAGTAAAACCACAACAAATTCAGGTTTTTTTTTTCTTTATTATTTTTATAAGCAATCATGTATTTATTTAATAGTAGAAAATAACTAAAAAATCTGAGTTTTCATCTTCGCTCTCATTGTCTAACAAATATTCATCGGTTTCTTCAAAACGGTCCTGGTTTTGCTTCCATTTCATTTTGTCGTAACTTTAATTTGTAAATATTTTTCGTCCGTTCGTATTTGCATCAATACATCCGGTGGAAAGTCGTAGTTAAAACATGTCAATCCTTTTGCCATTGAAACCATTCGTATACGTAATACTGCGTAATATTGTTTCCAAACACAATGAGTTCCTCAATTTTTTTTTACTATCACGCTTATTCTGAGATTCGATCGAATCGATTATTCCTCGAATTTAAAACTCTCACTCGAATGAACTCCTCACATTCTGAGTTTCGAGGGAAAGGAGTTCATTATCGAATGATTTCACTGGATGATCTTGATTTTCGAAATCAGCTGTTTAAAGTTTTAGCTGTCAGATGGTAAATTTGTTTCTCTTGCTTTTATTAAGTAAATATGGCTTTATATGCATTTTTGGAGGAGGAATCGGTCGAATTGAATCGAAAAATACTGCGAGACAAATCGAATTCATTTAATCTGCCGGACGACATGTAAGCTTGTATTGTTTCGCTTAGAAATCATACAAATTCTTTTTCCAAAATGGATAAATAAATAAATAAATGGATAGCGACTTGCAATTATTATTACAATTAAATTATTTCTTTTTTTGGTAATAAACGATCAAATGTGCGTTTTATGTACAGTTTGTGATAAAAGTAAGCAACATTTCTTTCGATTTATTTAAAAACAATTCAACTTACATTTTTAATACAGCTTTCGACCACAAATTTCCACTCGAATGAAATTTGACATTTAACCTAATGCAATCGAAACTGAGAATGCTGGGAGAAATGAACAAAAAATGAATCTCTATCGAAATCGAAAGTACGAATGTCAGTTGGAAGAAATCGAATAACTTTCGATTCGATTCGAATCTCAGAATAGAGTTTATATTCATAGTGCTGAATGTTCGCTCTACATCCGAATTTGAATGCGGCAAAGACATAATTTTGGTCGCAATTTCATACAATTTTTCATAAAATGTGTAAACCAACTCTCTTTCTTTTGACACTACATTTGTTCAGATTGATTGAGTGTGAAAACCGCAAAGCTACAGAAATAATACAGGGGATTTGCAAATAAAAAGCGCTAGGTGCTGAAACTTTTTAAAGCGCGCTAAACGTACTAAAAAAGCGACAGATCTAGCGCCGAAAGCGCTAAAATGACAGCCCTGATGTGCTTCTCTGTCATGAAAAGACGAAAAGAAAAAAAGATGGCTGACTGGGTAGTTTTAGTCATTTTGGCAGTCGATAATCGTTCGCACCGTCGCTTTGTGCCTTGTGGAACAAAACGGGGTATTGGTTGTGGGAAGCCACATAGTGTTCGCAGTACCATCTAGGGACAAGTGGCTGAGGCTCAAAAGGAGTGAAAACCCATGTGAACAGTCAGTTTGGTTCTAACATAACTTAAACAGTGACCCCCGTATTAATAAACAAATCTGCACATGTAAGTTAGCTAGTAGACGTCAGATAGCATACACAAATTTGACGTAACTGCTGAGTAACGAGTTGATAACTTTAACGCAGTGTTTATTAATACGGGGGTGAGAGTTTTCAGTTTTTAGACGCCTTCTGGAAAGGAGCAGCCTTAGGGAAAGCTGCCAAAATTTTCTATTGTGTTTCCAGGGGAATCTATCCATCAATCTAGCCAGAGAAAAATGGTGACAAGCCTATGAAGTCGTAAGTCTTAAGGTTTAAGTCAACTGAGCTTGCGGTTCTTTCAACAAAAGTCTGACCTTTCAACCACCTTCTGTATAGGAACTTCTCAAATCTCGCTCCTTCGTCAATATAAATCGACCCAGCCTGGTTACTGCTTAGGGCTTTAAATTAAACAATATACGACCAAGAATTATGCCACAAAAATGTTGAATCGCTTCTGGTATTACAGCGTCAGAACGTGAGGAAACATTTTAAAGCTATGTATATAGCCCAGCGCACTTGTCAGGTGTGATCAAAGTTTCAATGCTGCTACAAATCTGAGGCTTGTGCAACTATACTGGGAGCTTTTAGCAAAGTGAATGTCTAAAAGGAAGTCAATGGAAAAAGTGAATCTTCCAAACAATTTCACTAGATAGCTGTACATGAAAGGGTTAGTGGAGATTGCACCCTCGAAGCCTCGCAATCTCTGAGGTAACTTTCATATTTATTTTTACAAAGATGCTCTTGCTAGATGCTCCTTGCGCAGCGAAACTTAAGACTCAAATTAACCGCAACGACTTGCAACCACAGAGACGCTGATTTAAGATAGAGCCTAAGATACACCCACCTCTCTTTATAATTTTTGCGAAAGCTTTCACCTGGTCGACCGCTCTCTCGGCCATACATTTGCTCGGTGCAAAACGGCTGTCTTAAATCCCCATTTTCCGGAAGCACCTTAAAGCGATAAGCCCCAACACCGTGTACCAGGTATCATAAACCCATTTACAGTGCAGGGATAATAAATGCGATCCGTAGCCGAAATATTTTCAAGAATTCATGCCGCAGAAAATTGCGGCACTGTTGTAGTTGTAGTTTCTTGCAATATCCTCCGGCAGTCCTATTGGTTTCGACCATTTTGCAACCTCCGCCGAATAAAGTGTGCAGCACACCATAACCTGGAGAAGTGGTTACGTCCATGCTTTGGTGCACTTTAATTTTACACCCACTTTCACTGTACTGCTCCGGTACAATGGAAGCGTGTACAGGAATTTCGTTCGCCCATTCTTCCCATCCTTGTAAACTAGACGTGCGAACAAAGACGTTAAGCCGGAGGGCCACTAAGACGACGACTCTTGAGCAAGCAATTCCGTGGTGTATCCCATCCACCCTACCAGTAACAGCGCACACAATCTCATCATCATCGGTCTGAGTGCAGAGCAGCGCTCGCTGCCACTCTACTCAACTCTGTCCGAGATTTGTGCCGGGGAGCCTGACCTCCCCACCGAAATCACGTGAAAGCGCATCAAATGCCACCACACCCAAAGGACTTTGGCCCCATTTTTCCGTTTCTCCATTTTCTCTGTCTTTTGCGTTCTCCAGTGTGTAATTGATAGCAAGCAGGGCCGGAGAGACGGGGGCTGAGAGCTGTTGGTGTTATCCTTGAAGCACACTGCACACAAGATTGCAAAACTTCCGCCTTGGTTCCGTGGAAAAAAAGGGTCTCCACACCACCAGCGCACCACCAGTGGCAACCAGGTGTAAACTGTAAAGCCGGTCGGTGGTGACACAGTTTCTGCATGTCGAAGGAAACAAGCATACAAGATGACGACAACGTCGGTGGATGTGCTGTGTGTAACTGGGTTATGTAATTGGCATGAATTACATTTCTGTTTTTTTTCTTGCGGCAGGTAACGGTGCGGTCTCACCATCACCACCGCACATGATGGATACAGAGCAAACAACTTGATTGGGTAAATAAATTTGCATTTGGGTTTGTGTTTGCGCGACTTTTTTTTTGATTTTTTTTAACGCTATCGTCCTTGTCGTCTCGTGGGACATAAAACAAATCTTCGCTCGGATTAGGATTTCTGCTCCTTTGGTGGTTATTTATATTTATCCATCTGCGCCGATGAAATGAACAGCGAACTCCAACTAGCAGCGGAAAAAAACCAGCACAGAGGAATGATATTTGCTCTGTGAGGTGTGTGTTGGTATGTCCTTGCCAAGTCTCTTCGGTTTTGACATCCAGTTCGCTGCCTTCCGACGTTTTGATGGAGAGATGATGTCTATCTGTGTAAGCTGCGGCATGCAAATCAAGCTGTTTGTGTGTTACACCTGCTTGCCTCGCATCAGATCCTTATCCAGGACGAAGCCATTTACGTGCAGGCATCTCGTTAAAACAACATTATGCGAAATGTTTAATTAGAGTAGTTGGACATGACCAAAGGGATGTTGCAAACGCTGGGATGGGGGGCTGCTTGTGGCATGTTTTAACTTTTCAATGTGATGAGGTTCGTTAAATTACGTTCACGAAATGTTGGCTTTATTACCACCCCACGTCTGAAGTAAGTCGAAAGTCTGAAACAATGTGTCCCTCCGGTAGAGATAAGCAAGCCAGTCGCACAGCGGGAGGATCCCAAGCTGGGAAATCCCTTTGGTGGAGAAAGTCACGTGTGGATGGTTCTGTTGTATGCTTTGACTTGTGTCTTTGTCGCATAATATTTTGCGGATACTTCGGCGGACCACAAATCCACTTACTGTAATGCAGATTGTGGTCGTATTAGTCCGACACAAAGGGGACTTTGAAGAAGATTTCCAGGACGTGCTTAAAGCGCTTTGTGCGCCAGTATGGAGTGGTGGGGAATTTGCGGTCCTGCCTGAGATTAAACATTAAGTCGCAATGAAATAAATCCGTTTTGACCTAAATACTGCATTGAAAGTTATCCCAAGGATGTGTGTGGTTAGTGTTGGAGGTGCGGGATATAGTTTCGCAAAGTATTTAGAGGCCAAGAGGGGGGCTTCAAAGTTTAGAAATTACCTATAAGCTGTTGGACGTATTAGAGGTATTTAAAGAGGGAGCACATTTCGACGGGAAAGGAGCAAATGTTGGACGATTTTAGACATCGAAGTTATGTGATGATGGCAAGTCAGCAGCAGGGGGATGATGTGTACGACAAGGGTCGACATTTGATTATGAAACTTTTATCGGGTGGTTGAAGCTTCTGCAAAGTTTTTGTGTGAACGGTCTTCGTTTTAGGACGAGAGGAAAAGAAGAATTGAAAAATGGAGAAACTTGTTGATGACAAGTTTATAAATGCTTTAACTTCTCCTTGTAGCAAGTTGCTTTAGCGTTCAAATTTGGGTGAGCATATACAGTGCTTCAAAAGAGCCCTACTCAACTTTTAGTTCTACTATTTTTGACTGAGCTACTGGACCTGGGCCTCGACGACAACTCCTCTGTAGACTAGGATGATCCATGGCTAGCTGCATACACGAGGCGTTTCGGTTTAGGTCCGCCGATGTAAATGGGAAACCTCAGGTAAGGCCAAGGAACCTTCAAGCCTGAATATAGGTAAAGCCTTTCGAAGTTGGTAGCCATACAATGGCTGCAACATTTACTAAAATATTTTTCACTGCTTCCAACAAATGAGAGCTGTTTGCAATCATATGAAAGTAGACTGCGGGCCGACACTTCAGGGTATAATCTTAGGAACTCGGTAGGTATGACCTCGGGTTGGTATGACGCTGGTAAAAAATTCCCAAAATTTGGCCTTATTTCATTTGGCACGTCACCGCACCGAATATAGATTTGGAGATTAAACTGAAATAGGCGTTAGAATGTGTTTTTTTTTTTAAAAAGACTGCCAACGGACTTAAGGGAGAAAAGAGTCAAAAGTGTCTGTACCGACGCATTTATCATCAACATTACTTATAAGTCACCTTTCATAAGTTGGCGACGAGTTCTGTGGGTTTAGAGCCTTCCTGGGGCTCTGGCACTGCGACCTCTTTAAAAGGAGCCTATTGTGCCTAGAGCTTTAAAAGACGTTTTGTGGATCTCATTTTCGCACACATTGTTGGGGATCTAAATTTTTAGCTCGAACATCGCTAAGCAGACGTTGCTTTCAATTGTCGCTTGCCATTCTTCCAGTACTGCGAACAATGGCAAAGTAGTTGATGGTTCTACCCAGCTTTTAGCGATCTATTCTTTGGCTATACGTCTACATCGACTCAAGAAAGAACTTGTCACGTTCTAAGTGTAGAAGTTGAAACTGCGATTGACAATGCTATTAAGAAGCTTGAACATGTTAGCTCCCTGGGTTTCAATGGAAGTCTGTTTAATCTGAACACTACAGCAACATTTTTCACTAACCTATGTTCCGTTCGGACATATTGAATGAAGGTCTTAAGATTTACTTTAGCACACTAATCGCCACATTAGAGTGCGACTTAAGCTCATAAAATCTATGGAAACGGCGAATGTTCCTGAGATTCTTTTAGGACTTATTACAGACTTCAGCCCAGCCTACAATCACGTGAAGAAATAAGGCCCTCAGTACCTGAAACCTAAGTAACGCTGGCTATATTGTCTCCGGCTATATATCTTGAAAACGGTTTGAAAGAGAAAAACAAACAAGCTTGAAATATGAACTAGAGGGCTTTGAGAACTTCTTGACCGTCCGTATGCAGGCATCTTTTACGCGTCTTCGCAATAATTTTCGGACACATAACTCTATAGCGTGCAGATTCAAAGATGTTGGGTGCTATAGCCCTTTGAAAGCAATGCCCATAGACTCCAGCAGCAGTGGAATAATTTTCCATAAAAAAACAGTCAGTGCACTGTTTGGTCCAATTGTTGTGCTGTCAGAAATATTTTGAAAAAAAAAAGTTATATAGAGCTTGAAATCCCAGTGAAAATGCTATCCCAAAATAAGTCCATCCAAGTCGATTGAGGTCTACTTCCACTTATTATTCTCTACTGCGTTGTCCCTGCAAGTTAGACTTGAAGACTCAATGGGCCGTAGCATTTGTTTTTTTACCCACTACATGGTCAAGCCATCTCAAACGATTGATCGCTCTACAGCTCGCATAGTTTGTCGTTGAATCTTTTCCTCCAAACCCCGTCAACGCAAACGGAACCGAACGTTTTACGAAGAATCCTCCTCGCGCACAGCCCCCGAGGATATATCTTCATTTGCTTTAGACAAAGTCCTTGTCATAAAGCAGGGCTGGGATTATCAGGGTCGTCTACAGAAATTACGTAGTTGTTCTTGGCAAAGGCACCTGCTTCTCAATTGCCTTCTTATGTCGAAGAAACTGCGAATGGCATGAGTTATTCTCGATTTATTGGGCCTCACCAACAACCAAACCGTAAACTCGAGTTTAACTAATTTCGAAACTAACTATAGTTTCGACTTTTAATTTCTAGGTACCAACAATCAAAGTAATTGTAACTTTAACTACATCTGACTTTATAGCAAAATTATAACAGTATAACTCGAAAGCGTTATCATTTTTTCTGAGCTTTCAAATAATTTGCTGAAATTAGGCAATTGTTTGTATTTTGATTGAAATATAACAGCAACTATTTGGTTTTTTGACTCTATCATTGCAGCATTGTTAATTTTGCTATCAATAATATCAGCCAATGGTTTGCAACAGTCGACTAATAGTTCTCGCATTCGTAACATTAAAATGGAGTGAGAAACAGCATTGAAGAAAACTATTAATGAAATGTTTTTTGTTTGACAAACAAAGAAGGTTAATAATCCGAAAGACAGTTTTTTGTTTCTGCTATCCGCCTTTGGAATTCACTCCCACGTAACTTGCGAGAGCTAACTAATGCACGACGATTTAAAAACGACGAAATTTTCTTAGAGACTAAAGCAACTCACTTTCTTCCCATCGCTATCCCTCTTCGAGCAATTTCAACTTGAAATTGAAATTAATTTAAAAATAGTTTAAAATAAATATAAGAAAAACATTTTTAATATAAAAGCAGTCTAACTTAACTTTCAAATCATTTATGGAAATTAAATTCTAAACAATTTATCTTTCACAGACTTATAAGTGAATTCTTACTGTGTAAGCATGTATGATACAATAAATATTATTATTATTATTATATAAATGTTTTTTGTTCGACAAACAAAGAAGGTTAATATTTGTAACATATTAAAATAGCTTACCAATTCATTCTACATTATTTAATTCAAATCGGCCAATTGACTTTTCTCCAGACTGACATTTAAACTTAAATAATATGCTAGACTCGACTTTCTTCGGATCGAAAGTTACAGTCTCGATTATCTTAAAGTCGAAGATAACTTGATTATTGGTACGCTGTTTATTTTAATTTCGACTATTGCCCTAAAGTCGAGTATTCGAAATATTCGAACTCTGTAATTGTTTGCCAAAGTCTAAGTCAAAGAATTGAAAATCAAAAGCAAGAAAATAATGATTTGGTTGACGCTTGACAGTTCAATAGCTCTGTTCGCTCCGAATTTTCTTCTGACAGTGTTTGGCTCTGTCTGTTTCTACGGCTGGAGTAATCCCCGACTGATTTGTTGGGTTATGCCATGTTCCCACCAAACTGAAATCGCGAGGTTTCGATGAACTCTTACCGAAACCTTGTAAGTCGTTCCCACCGAGTTGAAGTGAGTTCAAAAATCATCAATCATCAGCTGTCAATTTTGAAGTGGCTGGCAAAACAGCTGTTTGTTGACGCAAAACAATAGTTAGGAATAGGAAGTACTAAAAATGAATTCTGAACAAATTAAGGAAACAATTGCAGCATTTATAAATATTTCTCTTAAAAATATTACTTGCTTCTTTTTATTGATTCAAATTCTTTTCTTCCTTTTTTATTTTTTTGACTGTCACAATTGTTTTGGCGTTTAATATTTTGACATCCACAAATGAACACTCATAATAAACCACAGTTCACTCTGTAGGCTTGATAACCTCTAACGGACGGATAAACTCAGAGGGGTTTCAAATAGGTTTCGCTGAAAACCCGAGGTTTCGAAACCTCAAAAAATGTTTGGCAAAACCTCGGAGGTTTCGGAAAATTCGACTAAACCTCGCGGCTTCGTTTGGTGGGATCATGGCATTAGCTGTAAATAAAGTATATTAGACAACTGATGAGGTAACAAATTCAGAAAACCTATGGCGGACGTCACCACACACCTAACGTCAGAGTAAACTCGGCAGTCGACAACATTATCCTACCTAAGAATTCTCTTTAAATTTGACGTTAAACATGTGACAATTTAAAATTTTCTAGGGAAGCGCAGTTTTTCAAGTATTGATCACTGGATCGTCTTGCGACTTTTGATATTTAATGTAAAGTTGCATTAATTACGTACGTTATAAGTCGATAAGCCGATTTTCATGACTCTTTTTTTTGTTCGTATCGCTTTATTTTAGGTAGAAAGAAAATTCCGGAAAATGGATTTATTCTCATTTTTCGGCCAACTGTTGCGGGCAAAATGGAGTTATGCCGGGTCCAGCTAGTACTGTTGAAACTATTGAGAAATATTTCAACCGCCCCTGATTGACTGCACTGCTTCTCGGGATTTCACATCGATAAACAAAACCACAGCCAGAAGTTTCCGCCTCTTCGGCAAATTAGTGTTCGAACGAAAATCAACTGAACTCTGCTGTTTGTCCAACAGTTATGCAAACAATTTGGCGAGTGCCCATGCACAATGCACATAAATAAAGGTCCTGTTGCAGGAGTAGTTCACCCAGACACCATTAACCCTTGATCCCGACAATAAATTAAGCAAATTGGACATGTGTACCGCTGCGCCCATTATCGAGGTCATCGAACACAATGCAATGTAATTATTGATTCCGAGGTTGAGATCTGAACTGCTTCCATCCTGCCGCATGTGCCCGGAACTCCGCACAGATAATGCGCTTGCAAATATTTATAAAAACAACGCGAGCTTTGGGGAATTTTCGACGAAAAGAAATAATCTCCTCGCGCAACGGATCCGCTGTGGTTGACTTTGGTTTTACTCACTGGATCCTTTGTGAATGGCATGGTGTCTTGTAGCAAACATTTCACTGGGCAATGGTGCGTGGCGAATGGAATACACTCGGTCGATTAAAATGCAACCGAGGAGGGTACTCATTCGCATTCTCTTTCCACGCTCGATTTAATTCGAAATCGATAACATTCTTGAGCTTCCGAAGGGATATCCGCGGCATTGCCTCGGCCTTGCAACTGTATTCAAACGATTTGTGATGCCTATTGATTTCTGCTTAGGGAATGTTTGCTATTGGGTGTTATTTTTTAAACGGAATTATCTTGCTGTCGGCATTCGTGTGATTGTTTTCGTTCAATTGAAGGAATCACTTTGAAGGGGATTTTCGCAGCAAAGTGTACTTTAAGGGGTGGCGGAGAAGGGAGAATCCCCAAGAATGTAGTGGTAGACTAACCACGAAGGTTGCAATGCATTTTAAGCTTGTGAATTCAATTGCACAGGCGACTTATTTGGAATACTGAAGGCGAGCTAGTAGTGGATAGATGGTGGTTTTTGTTTTTTTTTGTTAAAACATGCTAAATAGGTTTTGACTACTTTTACAGTGTCAGAGTGAACCACACAACGAGGGGTTCAAATAAGATAAGATAGCCCGATGCACATTGGTTTTGGTTTTAGATGTAAATTGTTGCAAAGAGAGAACCAGAGATTGGCAAAGCATTCCACATTCGTGTTTTAGTTCGACCACCAATAGGCTTCAGGGGGAATCGATGGGCATTCCTAGCATGACGAGTATTGCTGTTGAATTGTTGAACTGCACGAATGCAGCTGGGAAATTCGTTCGTGCAGCTGTTTAAAAAAAAAAAAAAAAATAAGGCAGGGAGTTTATATAATTTCCAGTCTCTTACCAGGAGTCGTAGGTTTTCTCAAGTTACGGCCTTAAATATTTAAGAAGGGTTTAAATATATCACAGTTCTTAGAGAAGTTTTCCATGAACCAGTGTTGTAATATTGAGGGATTTATCCCCTTTTGTAAAAATTGTCCGTATCAAAATCGTGGGAATTGCAGGAATCTAACCAAATAAAATTTTAAACTACAACAAAACTTTATCAAAACATTTAAATTTCGCCATAATTATCAACACACTGAATATCTTAAAAAAAAAACTGTTCATTAAATCGTCTTTTATCAGCACCAACAAAATAATCATAGTAATGCTAAACAAACTGCGATTTTTAAATTGAAGGTTAATTTAATATTATTTATTTTCGTATAATACAAATTTTACATTTAAAAATTAGTTTTTATTTTTAGAAAAGGGAAAAAAGGAATAAAAAAACCACGCTTCGTGGGAAAAATTATGAGAAATTGCTAACAACACCGCCATGAACACTCATACCGAATGTCTTAGCTTCGGCAATGCAAGTGGCATTCATGGATAATGAAGGTTCTAGTTTTGCTTACAGCTTTGTCCTCCGTTCAATTAGCAGAGCCCAATTTTATAAGGTTGTCAAGGTGTGAATTTTAATAATCTTAACCACCAGGGTCATGAAATTGGAAAATTTGAGGGTGCTTTCATCAGCGATAGAGTGTATTGGATATGAAGAAAAATATTTATGGAAATGGGAAAGAAAGTCGGAGACAAAACGCAGCCTTGGGGAACTCCATCATTTCACATGGTGAGTTTCAAACTTGAAACCGTCCAAAACAACTCGAAATGGACATAAGAAGTCCTTACTTATAATCATTTTTTATCTTCACACTTAATATTTGGTGGGGCACAATAAAAAATTGTATATGGACAATTTCGCTCCTAAAATTTAGCCTCTAAACTAAATATGATTATTATAGTATGGCACACAGAAATGTAGTTTGTGGTCCATTCTTGAACGAACTTTCTACAAAAGAGCCTGATGCAAAACTTTTTAAAATGCCTTTCAATTTAAATACAAAAAAAAAACTTCGTTGTACCAAAGGAGGGCATTTTTGCGGCAATCTTCTCATCGTTAACTCTAATAAGAGCTACATAATTAGATCAGTTCGTAAATTGAACGGAAAGACGTGATGCTTTCTTAACACTCAAGTGTCTGACCAGATGTGTTGCAAATAATGTATTCCTTGTTGAAAACTTGTTTGAGAGATGCGTCTGCTTAGCCAGATCCGGCGCAAGTTTGAAATAGTTGGTGGTGCAACCAAACTGAACATTGAACCGCTTTTTCTTGAATACAGTGGACGTCCAGTATAACGAATGATATAATGTTTGATGTCAATCATTATATCGAGCGCGTTCGTTATATCGATCGAAGTTTTCATACTTTTTTTTTTAAAAAGAAGTCATTAGAAATGTGTTATTTAACAGTTTTTAAAAATTTTATAGATGATGGTCCTGCCATTTAAATACTTCCATGGTTTTTAATCCAATTTATTTGTACGTTCGTTATATCGGATAGCAAATCGTGGGCGCCATATTCGTTATAATGGCGTCAGATGACCATGTTTAGGTTTCTTAAGTAGGTGATAGACTTTTTCGGTGAATGTTGTTTAGACTTTTAAAATAACCTGTAACCTTATATTTAAAGCAGGTATTGCAAGATTGTTAGGCTTGCGGAATTTCTAAATTTCTGTGCTACCGGCATATGGTGGATCTAAGAATAGAGTAAATATGGAGCAAAAGTTAACTCTGTAAGCACAAAATAACAGATATTTTAAGCAAGTTACAACTAGAAAGCAGACTCTATTAGAAGCTGTTGTCTGCTCTTCGAATGCAATGCAATCAGTCCTAAGCTTGTCAGACAAGGTCTTAATAGCTCCAAGTCCAGCCTGCTCAATAGAGACTGTTGGATAAATTGCAAAGACCATCACACTGCAGATTTGACGCTCAAGAATCTCATAGCAGCATATTGGTGAAGCCGTCTGTTTGAAGGTTTCCTTTTGGTCATTTAGTCTATCGCTGTCTGTATATCCATCAAATAAAATATTCTCAAATGGAGTCTACTTAAAGCCTCTTTCGAAATCGACTGCAAAAGATCAGGGCCATCCGCAGGCGGATACAGAAGAGCAGTCGGTCTTGATTATACCATATCTCAACCTGGGCCTATGTAGATAAAACTTACTGGCACGTCTTGGAGGTAGGAAACATGAGTGTTCATCTATCGCGAAATGGAACAAATCTTGTTTAGCTAGTTTGTACTCCCACTCTAATTACTTTGGACAGAACCCAAGTCCCATAACTCTAGATATGAGTTGGAAAAATCACCGAATTAAAGTCGGAAAACTCAGATCTGATAACAGTTTTTTAAACAAATCAAAGCAGCTTTAAACTCAGCATATGCTGCTCGAATTGCTCGTGAATAAGACCCCGATATGCTTAGACCCAACTCCATAGTTTGAGAATCGCAATGATCCCCCGTTTGCAAGGGCTTTTGCGCTGGCAACCATGGTCCTAGTTTCTTTTTAAGCCCATGGATATTTGGAGAGGAGTTTTTGTAGTCCACAAGAAATAATCGACTGAGTTCATCAATTGAGTATAAATAAAATTGCCGGCGCAAGTTATGATATTAGAAAAGACCTATAGCTTTTGTTTTATTTCTAGTGGAATTTTCAGTTCATAAGTCGCTTGAATCTGCTTCTGCTGCTTTGTTTTCGACCGCTCCTTTTGGGCTTTCTTAACGCTCAAAAGTTCGACCTAACCGAGTGCGGTTTTTGGTCGGTTGTAAAAAAATTGGGTAAAAATTAAATTAAAAAAAATTAACTCTGTTAAAAAATGGAATGGAAATTTTAAAAACTACCGAGATAAAGAAGTTATATACAAACTGTTAACAAAACACTTTATTACCTAACTGTTATCAACCAAGTTTCTAGATTAATATCAACCAAACAGTTTTATTTTTGTTTTACGATCGAGAAAATTTGGATGGGAGGTAGTTCATTTTAAGTAAGGGGTTTTTCTGCGTGTACTTTAAATTAAAGGATTTTCCAATAAGAGGTGTTATTTTGGTATTCAAAGAAAAATGTCATTTTTTGAGATAAATGATCGGATGTTTATTTCATAATAAAGAGGAAGGTATGCCGTTAATAATGAAAAACAACATCAGCCAAATGGCCACCACGAGCACGCATACAGGACCATATCCTTTTCATGAAATTTTCCATAACCAAATCGCAAAGTGGCTGCCCTTTGTCCTCGATAGCCTCACGAACTTAATCTTTGAGGTCTTGAATCGACGCTGGGCTGTTGGCGTAGACCTTATCTTTCACGTGGAAGAAGTCGCAAGGTGTTAAATCACAAGATCTCGGGGGCCAATTGTAAAATCGTAAAAGATCAATGATCACGACGTTGTTGATGATCGGCCGGCTTGAGTTTTTGTGTTAACTGAACTTTATAAGCCTTAAGACCCAAGTCTTTATGCAAAATACGGTGTAATGACGTTTGTGGAATGCCCAATTCTAAAGAACGACGAGGAATGGACAAACCTGGGTTTTCTTCAACACTTTGGGCTACAGCAGCATTATTCTCAGTTGTTCTTGAGCGACGTGCACGGGTTTTATTCTTCACATCACTAACTTGTCCCAACAGCACGAATTTTTCCACCAATTTCTGTATTGCGGTCCGACAAGGTGCTTCACGACGACCAAAAAATGCTTTAGTTTTGCGAACTGTGACTGCAAGATTTTCACCATTTTTGTAGTGAATTTTAATAATTTCAATGCGTTGTTGAAGCGTGTATCGTTCCATTTTTAGTAATGGCGTAGTTTCTACTTGTCAAATGTCAAAGAATAAAAGCTTCAAAAGTGACAGCTACCGAAATAGCGGGTCATTCACAACAACACCTCTTATTGGAAAACCCTTTATATTACAAACAAATTTATAGCAGCTGATTTGAATGGCTAGAGGTGGAGATAAAGCTTATCGTAGATAGCTGATTCTAGAAATCGTTACTGATCGCCTCGACAAAGAATGCTGCAAATGCGCTTTTAAACTCATCCGAATTGATCAACACGCACTCCCTGTTTACTATAATGTAACCAACCTCCCCTCCTTTCATAATGTTTTGAGAGATACAAGTTTTAAAACGAATAATAAATCTACTTTCTATGATTAGCTACGGTACGAGGCTGAAACTTAAGACCTGAAAAGGAGCATTTATCGAAGAAACAGCAGAACAATTCTATGAACACCTCAATAAAACGAAAGTCCCCGCAAGTTGTATTAGTATTCGGACACCGGAAACTGGTTGCATTCATATCAAACCATTTCCAGCCCTTTGGCTATTCCAAGATACGAAGAACAAGTTTGCCGAAACTTGGATTAATATCCTGAACCGAAAAATGTCCCAAAATAAATAACTATTCATTAGATCCTTGTTTGAACAACAAGGGGATGCTCATTGCTCATATATGAAGAACGTTTAAGCTGATTCCAACAGACTTTACGATTTTTTTTTGCCGTTCCTTGACAGCATGAAGTGTCTCCGATTTCCTTCCATTACTAGTTGCTTGTTATCCTTTTTCGCCGT
The DNA here is from genome assembly GCA_951230905.1 of Cheilosia variabilis. Taxonomy (NCBI): domain Eukaryota; kingdom Metazoa; phylum Arthropoda; class Insecta; order Diptera; family Syrphidae; genus Cheilosia; species Cheilosia variabilis. The sequence continues at coordinate 66,009,840 of OX579677.1, forward strand.
TACTGTGACCCAAACCCATCCATTACAGTAAAAAGTACACAGAGCATCACTTTTTCAATTCCGGAAGCAACGTCATTGTGCAGAATCCCTCAACCACAGCCGACACTTCATTCGTCTCAAAAGCGAGAAGTAACGAGTTCTCATCGATTGGTTGCATTTAAACTGTTTTCCACTATACACTGCTCCCAGTCACCCTTGGCTCTCTAATGGCTCCTACTCCATGCAATCATTTAATGATGCATTTATCGTATAAGTATACTTTCAGAGTAAAATCCATCGCTGGTAATGGATCCATCATTCCTTCGCCAGTTCGCAAGTTATGCGTGCTTGCAGCAGGCATTAAGTCTCTTCATGTTGAAGATCATTTTGGAAATTTCAAGGATAACAATGACTTCCACCGATACTGAGAATGAGAATTGCATGTAGCGACAAAATGGCTGCGAAAGTTTTGCCTCCCATTCTAACACCGCTGTAGAGTCGGAAAATTTCACTCATGAACGTCAAAGTTTCCTCGACTTACTACTCAGCTATGCTAATCCACTTAAAATAACAACAGCGGAGGGAAGCTATTCTGCGAAGTAAAAGGCCAGAAAATCAGCATCACTGTCATCTTCTGCAACACTATCACCGTTCGTCCTTTGTGTGTTAATTCTCTGGGACATGTAATTCCATTAAAATTGAATTTATTACGAAACAGTAAAATTTCACCCTGATGCATCTGCAAGGGTTTTCAACAAAAACAAAAATGAAATTTTGTTGTGATTCAGTTTGTTCGCTATGCGATTCTCCGACGTTATTATCCCTATTCGTGTATGCAATCATTGTAATCCGATTTCAATTGTCCCCAATCCGGGAAGCAGACAGAAGACTGTAAAACCATTCATTCTGCCTGTGTCCTTTCAATTAGCTCCCATTAGTGCTGCTTGCATGACTTGCTGTTCAAACAGTGGCGCATGCCAGCGCTTTCAGTGGGAAAACAGACTCAAAAATTCAATTAGTATTAAGAGTGGATCTATTACTTGATTACAATCGCAAATGGCATGCATACACCTTTTCGAATTACACGTGTGGCTGTTAGATTACCGATGACAGCTGGCAAAGAAAACAGCCTCAAGCGGAATTGTTGAATGATTGAGTGAACTTTAAACTGTAATGGTTGACTGTAATTCGCATCAACAATTGTGTGCCGTGGTTTGTGAAATGTTGCAGTTGCTTAGATATATTTTTTTTAGGTGTTGAGCCTCCCATCCCATATGACCCATATGGCTATAGGGCAATGCCACCTTGAGCTCTGTCCGGGGAGACTACTCAAAATTGTTTCCACATGTTTACGGTGCTGGAAAGATCTACACCCCGTATAGCGTAGCGAAGCAGAACCTTGTTCCTTTAAGTAGCTCTTTGCAGCGTGAATCAAAGCCATCATTCCTTCTTCAAATAAACTCCTTAAGAACATCATTGGGACTGGTATGGTTGCAGCTTCATTCAAAGTATATATAAACAGATCTGTGTTACCGGAGAGAAATATTATAAGGTAGTACTGCAGCCAAAAATGGGGAGTATTTTCAAAAAAATAGTAGTACAGACATTTTTAAATCTTAAAAAATAAAAAATGTGAGCACAAACATTTTTTTTAACTAAACATACATATTTAAAAAAAAAAATTGTTTGAAAAAAAAAAAAAACAAACCATAAATAAATAAATTATTAATTCTGATAGTTAACAAAAGTATATAAGTAAATATATTTTCAATTATAAAAAATCTGTCTTTTTGATTTTTTATGACTTTCTATAAGCTGTTTGTTGTTTGTAAGTTTCATATTACAAGACGAATAGAATGGCTTTTTGTCGATTTCCTTAAGAAACGCAAAATCCCTCAATCATCCTTGGCGGAAATATTTGCGTGCTGTTTTTGCTTTTTTTTTTTGAAGATGTGGCAGGTCTATCAACTTAATCAGCATCAAAAACACCTAAAAATATAGCTTTTCGGCAAGTAACAGAGGAGGTTCGGCCTAAGTTGGAGGTTTCAGTATGATTTGTCTATGCACCAAACGACAATCTCAGATAACAATAAAATAGTTAGCGAACTTACAGATGAAAATTGCACGAAGCCAACGAAAAACAAAAACAAACTAGAAAGCTGCCAAGTTTGCATTAAATTTAAAGTGAATTAAAATTAAATTTATCAAGGTTGAAATTACACTTTGCTGCAAGTGTAAAGTATTCTAGGAGGGAGTACGGAGGTGTTGAAAGTAGTTCAATACTCCAATACCACAGCCTTCCAATACCGAAGGTGATTGCCACTCTAAGCAGCCATTCGGAGCTTAAAACAAAGCTATTGACGTACTTGGCTTTTCTTTAACTCTGCAGAAACTTCTTTGGCTCTTTTATTGAATTTTCTCTGGCATATTTTTTATCTTTTCATAATTTTTTATGAACTCATCGTTTGAAAAGTGTTCAATTTTCTTCAAAGCACAAATAGAAAAAATACCTATACGGCTTCCATATAAAAAGGTGGCAATAGCCATATATACCATGTAATTTTATGGTCAATTATTGCTTCTAAGGAATTTTCGTCGGATGTGCTGGCTTCCGGAGAGATAAAAACCTTGATACAAGCTCTGCAGAGATATTTTGACACTTGAAAAAAGCAAACGCCTTCCACGTTGTTCGCAAACTGAGTTTGGGTAACCCTGTCAAAATCGAATCTGCATTCAACAAATAAGATCTCTATAAAGCCTGCGAGTTTACTTTCCAGAGGTCTTGAGAAAGTTGTTCCGGAACTATTGCATAATAAATGCTCTACCAACGCGAAAAAGTTTTATCCCAGCATTGACAGCACGAAATTTAACCGAGCTGAAGAAAAATTATTTCTTGGTTTCCAGGCAGTCCTTAGCAAGCAACGCTCCAGTTGCATACATCAAGTTGCTTAGTGTGGCTCTGCAGGATTGTTGTCCATAGTTTGTTAAACTTGACTATGTTCCAAGGTTTGACATAAAATATTCGACCCCAAACTCGATTGATATAAACTGAAAAGAATATCGTCCAAAAAATTGTTCCAATTGCATTTTAATGTTTTTTCCACTGCGCTTCTCACCTCTCGCGAACGTCTGACAACTTTCCGAGATTTTAACTGTCATAAAATGTTTTTTTGAATTCGGGCATTTTTATATAATTGTAGGTCACTTTCATTCGTGCCAAAAATAAAAAAAAGTACACGAACCCGATGAGCCAATTATTTTTACCCGCCACGAGGTTTTTACCAGCTTTTGACATCGTTGTCACTGCTTCTGCAAACAAACAGATTAGAGGGATGCAAAATACTAAATAGCCGTGTGACTGAAAGGGACGGCAGTACTTAATACGCAAAAAAACGTGACACGTTTTTTGGTCGGCCATCTTGTTTACGTGTTGGGAATTATGGGAAAGCTATGCATGTTGATATTTTTATAGCGATGACTTACGAAATTTCGCCTTCCTATACAACAAAATGGCTTCCGAAAGTGATGAACGGACAATTTTTTATTTATTTCGCATAACTGATTGATGAATTGTTGGTTTAATTTACTAAAACTAATTACCACTCTTATTTCACATGTTTTAAATCAGAAATAGAAATGTTTTCAAGTGATTTTAGAGATGCTGTTCGCCGGAACTTGTGTTTGTTTCCGTTTTACTTATCTATGATTAAGGATAGAACATCCATGACACTTTAGGCGTCTGATTAGTGATCTCATTCTTACTCCTTTATGAGCATTGACTGCGGACAAACGGATCTCTCTGTCCCGTGTCGTGCAAAAATGCGAGTGCGTGATTAAGTTAAAGCACTATAATACATGATTTGGAAATTAAATTTCCCTATTATTTGTTAAAGCATAAAAAATCATCGCAGTAAATTATATCTTAAGCCCTCAACTGATTGAACTGTCTTTTGAGCTATATTTTGTATTGTCGCCCCTCACTAGCGAACGTTGATAGCAATATAAAGCGCCTCGGCATTTTAACTATGCCAATTCATCAGCCGTCCGCTCCATCAAGTCTCAAGCTCACCTATCTGCGATTCCTTGAATGTTGCCACCACCATAATTTGGCTAATTTAACAAATTGAAGAACGTTCCGCACAAGATAAAACTGGGAAAGCAAAAACATAATTAATCCTGCACGCGACTTCAACGACAAAAATACCTACGTCGAGAAATTAATTACAAATAATTACGATTTTCTTCCATGTGCCCATTTTTGACATCAAGCACTACCTGCCATGTAACGGAAAACACCGCCAAAAACGTGGTAATTAGTGCTATATGGTAATTTTCATCTTTTTTGTTTACCTCCCCCAATCCTTGTATTCTCTTCTGTTTCTTTTTGCTATATACGAACGAAAACAATTTTCCAGGATTTTATTGTCACGTTGGTAGGTTTCGAGTGGAGTTAAATCTTTTCGGGAAAAAATGAAAATTATGCCCAGAATGGGAAAAGGGAATACCCAGTGTCGGAAATGGGGTTGCGAGGATTTTGGCTTCAATTACACTTAAATACGTGCTAAATGATTTACAGCCTGAGATTTTAGTGAGTGCAACAAAAAGGGTATAGAGCTCGAATTTTTTTCTTGGATTTTAACTGGGGGTACCAGGAGCTTGTCTTTAAATAAACCCACCTATGAAGAGTCTACACTGTAGGTTTGCTCCGAGAGAGGGGTGCATATTTAACGGGCTATAAGCACGGTTGCCACTTGCAAAAACAAATAGCTACCAAAATTGGAAAAAAAAGTTACCAAAAATCTGGAGACGCTGATAAAACACAAGGAGAAAAAATAGCATAAGTACATAATATATAGACTTGAGCCAATGTGAAAATGCCTTAGTGTAAGTCCTAAGACTTTTCTCTGTGTGCTCAGTCTCCAGAGAAACTAAAAGAAAAGTGTAGAGTAGCACTTTATTTTTATTTATTATAGCACACATTTTTAAAATATAAAAAAAAAAACATATGTCTTTCAAAATATTCAATTTGGTAGGTACATTAGGTTTGTAGGAACTTATTCAGTCTTTAACTAGCTAAACAACGACTACTTTATAAAATAAAATAAATAAGACATAACTTACTAACGTAATAGTAATAAAAAATGTAATAGTAATATATACTTTAAAGACTTTTGCTGATCAAGTGCATGATTTTTTAAACTCAAATTATTTTATTTGATTTTTAAAATTGCTTGTTTAGAAACAAACATTTATAAAATATAAGAATTTTTAATTCAGTAAGGAACGTATTAGGAACTTTGTCAGTCTTTAAGCAATTAAACAACTTCGACAACGTTGTGCACAAAATAGGCAGCTGCTAGAAAACCTTTAACAAATTAGAGTTTAATTAATGTCTGCATATAAATAATATGATTAACTAGCCTATCCTTATCTCAATCTCAATGTAGTTATAAACAGAAACAGAAAATATTTCGAAGCTCACCATCTGTCAAAAGAAGAAAATAAATGCATTCAGTATTTTTTTTTAACAAAACAGGTTTACGTGGGTGGTGGTTACGCATATGCAAATTGAAAAAGTTCACTCAGAAACAGTAAGGCATCATTTAAATGAATTGATATCGAGTTCGTATTTTTGGTGCTCCTGCTCAAAAAGTTACCAAAACCAGATAAAAATTACCAAATTACCAAAACTCAAAAAGCAAAAAAAAAATTACCAAAGTGGCAACCGTGGCTATAATAAGTAAACTTAAATTGGAGTAACGTGCTACCTATGGAAAAAACCTCAATTCAAGTAATTATTCATTTCATACCCGAATACCAATAGTAATAGGATATCCTTGGAAAGAAAGCCAGATATATTTACGTGTAAACATAAACGGCAACTGAGCTATATTTTGTATTTAGCTTCGGGGGTATTAGAGAGTCATTTTCTTTTAATTGTGGTATACTATTTGTCGGAATATGGTATGGGGAACCACAGTCGCAATTAAATATTGGCTGCTTCCTCAATGCATAGTTGAGTCTTGTACTACACTGCCAGGTTGTGAATAGTTGGCTCGTTTTAATATTAAATTGTTATATCCGGCTTTCCTTTTGGATTTAAAGTGGATAGAGGATATGTTCGTTTGTAGTGAATAAAATATGTATGGCCTTGGTTCCGGTTCTCCACGTGGCTATACAAACTTTAAAACTACAGTCGAAGCCCCCAAAAGCAAATAAAGTAAGTCGAAGGAATTTGGTGGAGACCCGCATTGGGATCTTTCTCAACTTTCGCTGACCAGTTTGCATTGTTTAAAACAAACAGCAGCAACAGCGCACGCTTTGTAACATTCCAAACCTTTTTTTATTGTTTGCAGAATTTCGAAAGTAGAATCTAGAAAAACAGAATTTTGAACACCAGAATTCTGAAATCAGAATTTTACAAAAACAATTTTGACCATTCCAAACTTTTTACTGCATCTTACTTCTAAATTACTTTCTTCGGTGACTCTGCAGTTCCAGATTTACCTGGATTTTAACCAATGCCCCTCTTTAAATAGATCAGTATTTAAAAAAATAGCCTCTAGTTGCTAAGTTCAAATGCAGTTGCCTTTAAACTGTATGCGCCAACCTAAGGCGAGGGCTTCCGCTACCTTCAAAACTTCCTCTATTCGCTCTATTACTATCTTACGCGCAGCGTTGCCAACCAATTTTAACGAAAAAATGACTAAGTAGAGAAAAAAAGATGTCTTTTTCGATAAAATAATGCTTAAAATATTTTTTTTTTACGTAAAATGGAACAACAAATCAAAAATTAAACACAAATATAAAAAAATAAAGAAAAACAATTTCTATTTCCAAAAAAAACTTATAAGTTATAAGTTTCATAATTAGGTACAAAGTATTGAACAAAACAAACATAATTTTAGTCCATCAGATCGTCGTGGTCCTTGAAATACATTAAATAACTAAAAAGTTAGTATGTTGAATCAAAAAACAATTAGAAAAAAAATTTTAATAAAAAAAGATGCCTTTTTGAAGAAAAACAAGCCTTAAAGCCTTAACTAATGAAATAATGCCTAAGAGGCATGAAAAAGCCTTGATTGGCATCACTGCTTACGCGACTGATTACCAATCTTCTTGTCAAGTCAAAGTCGCCATACAGCCATACATAGTTCGCTGTTCAATTTCCTCCACACTACACACTGCATAGTATCTCACTCATACTACTTAAATATAAGAATATAATGTAACCATAGCCATAGATCACTCATTCTCTGTAGCTCGAGTTGCGCCACCTAGTTGTTCCCGCTAGTTTTAGCGAAGCTTCGGAGAAAAACGAAGTAGCCGTAGCCAACTTCACTTTTTAACGAGAAAATAAAGAAAACGCACGAGATGTCGCCATTTTTCTTATAAAAACCAATTCACACTTTTATTAACGTGTCCTGATTACACTACCTTTTAAACCTAGGAAAGTAGGTCGTATATACCAATAGCCTTGTTGGACTTGAAATTGAATATTCACTGATATCAGTTCATTTTGATTCGGTCTTGGGATTCATCATCCAAGTTGCTTCGTCTTGATAACTTATCTTCTTATTTAGGCAGCTGTACAATTCGAGGTAGACCGAGGTGAAGCGGAGTTTTAACTGCGAACGCTATGAGCTATATAGCGACTCCGAACTGGGAGTCCCTGTCAATTGTCTGTCTGGATAATATATCTCTAACACCTTAAAAACGGCGCCGGTAACTTGTTCTAAAGGTCTCTAATCGGGTCTTGTAAAAATATTTTCTTGAGCTCGATCTTTTCATAATAACTTGTCGAAAACCATTCGATACATGGTTATAGCTACATATGACTTTTTACGAGGCTGATGGAATCGTGAGTGGCAACATTTTTGTAAGTTCCTGGGCAGTGCTCGTCTTAGTGTACTTTACTTTCGGTTGTGCTTACAGTTCATTGTGGAATACCAACCACCAAGGCCCCCCAAGTAACAATTTGCCTTCGGTAAGGCTTAAACTTTTAATTTATGTAGGCCAAAGCTTCCTTAGACCGTGTTTTGGCTTGAATCATGGTTCGGTAGCATAAGGTCGATTTAAAAACGTGGTAGCCCCTAGTGGAGATGATCCCCGATTGCACTGCCAAAAATGTCCAGCTTACTTATTAAATAATATGATCGGAAAATCGTGCTTTGGTCATATCTCGGGACCTTTAAACCAAGTTAAACGTTGACCTTACACCATGGTACTAAGACCGACATCACTGTGCGTAGTTTGGTTACAGGTTTTGGACACAAGTCTCTATATAAAGTCGGTTATAGTCTTTTCAAAAGAAAAGGAAGTTGACACTTCCACTTAAATGAGAGTCGTACCTTCTTTTTGAATTAGACAACTTCCCATGTATAGACCTACGTATTTCTCCACCGTCACAATTTGCTTCCTGCATAGCTCTGATGCAAGTGAATCGCTGAAATATTACAGCCATAACAGCTTTGCCAGACGGTCAAAATATTTTCCCCTAGATAAGTCTGAAAATCCCCAAATTTGGCTACTTTTCCAAATAAAACCCAACTTTTTGTCACTGTTTTTTAAACACGTTTTATGTACGACTTAAAAGTGGGAATTTCGAATTTGAAAAACGAACGAAAGTTTGGTTTTCCGAGTACAAAATTGTGCGGCACATAAAATTACAACGCAAAATGTCAACGCGTGTTGCATTTGCATTTGAACCAATCTTGAACGATTTTACACAGCCTGTTGCGACGGCCAGATCCGTCGGAAGGCAAAATATGACAAGCTGTCAAGCTTGTGCCACGTTTTTGATTTCTTTTCATTTTTTTAATTTTTTGTTTGATTTGTGGAAATCTTTGGCAGAATTTGCGTTGGGAATATTAAAGTAAAATATAGATTACATAGAATAAGTATTGAATAAACATTATTGTCATTGAAGGAATTTTTAAACGAATAAAACTTGAATTGTGGTACCTAATTGTACTTATTTGGAGGTTGTATCGTTGCGGAAAATTCGAGAGCTCTTCTCAATACAGCCCTTGTTGTTTATAAAATTTACAAACGAGGTTGGTGCTTAAATCCGGAAAAATGTTCAAAAACTATTAAAAAATATAATTTTCTTAAAGTCTGCAGGACTTGTTTCGCAAACATGTTTTTGTTAACAAAACAAGTCCTTCAAAGATATTAGAACAAATAATTCTCATTGACATATATAGCTTTGGAGGATCGATCGATTATTTAACAGCATTTTAAAAACCACACTCATTTTAAGGGTACCAAAAAGGATATTATAACGAAATACAAAGCCCTAGATTTCCCCATAATAAAATTCAGCTCCCAGATTTCCCGTCGTCGTCCAAAAAATCCCTTAATCTGGGGAGAAACCAACAAAATGGCAACAATGGCCATAGAGGAAAATGAAGTCGTTTTCGACAATGGAAACACCTTTGGCAGCCATCAGTGTGCTGCGCAAGTTTGTAGCCCTCGATGGCCGAAGCTTTAGATTTTGCCAGAAATGTGCTCCGTAGTCAGCAAATATCCGACTGCTTCTTAAGACTTTGACCTCGATTTGGGCGGTGTGATTTGTCGTATCAGTGTTTTCTGTAAAGAGGCTAAGGCAGTGGCCGCATTCAAGAATCTAGTCATCTTAAGTCGACTAGATTGGTCTGGATAAGATGTAACCTGAACGCAAAAACTAGATTGGTCGGGAACGTCACGTTTTCTACGTCAGCCCCATATGAGAACTGTCAACTTAGTACTCAGTCACGAATTTCTCGACTAGATTCGTCGGCTACCCCTCCATAAACGTCAACTGAAACATCTGCTCTCACGACCGATTTCCCCCAATCAGAGCCGAGTTTCATCTAGTGAGAGAGCTGTCAGACTTACTAAACTAGATACTTGAACGTCCCCAGTGTTTATCCACACTACGTAGGATATCGACTTCGTTTGTTGTCATCATTACTGCGATGTAACTTAGATTCCCCACCAGAGAAGGGTCTTCTCTGATTCCAGTGATGCCAACTAGGCTTTTTCATGCCTTTTAGGCATTATTTCACTAGCTAAGGCTTAAAGGCATCTTTTTTTATTTCTATTTTTAAAATTTGTTTTATTCAACATAGGTACATAGGTTTTATTTTTTTTAATGTCTGATTTCAAGGACCAAGACAATCTGATGGACTAAAACTAGGTTTGTTTTGTTGAATACTTTCTACCTACTTATGAATTTTGTTCCTATTAAGAATTTCTTCTGTCTTTTATAATTTAACTTTTTTTTTTGCAATCAAAATTGTTTTTGTTTATTTTTTTGTATAGGTATTTGATTTATTGTTCCAGTTTACCTAAAAAAAATTATTTTAGGCATCATTTTATTGAAAAAGGCATCTTTTTTTCCCAAGCTAGGCATTTTTTCGTCAAAATTGGTTGGCAACGCTTTCTGATTCTGACATCCCCATATGAAGATTCAGTTGAAAGGTCCGAACGTTAGGTCACCATGATCGATCCCTGTGCTGCTCCTGTTGTTTTTTCTTTCCTTTGAAGCCCTTTTGTGCTGTCATAAGTTAGCTTTCAGCTTATCTCATTCATAAAAGCTAACCAAAAGTTTTGACCGCACGTTTTCCAGTGCCAATTGATGGCATTTCGCTGCCTAGACAATCTTCCCTGGTGGCAGTTTGAGTGACCTCAACTACTTCGTTCAGAAAACAATTTCTGTCGCTAGACAAATTGTTCTGAGAAGCTACGCCTAGGATGCCTCGCCAACTATTTACGTCTTCAATCGCCTCATCTGAGTGACAGTTTTTCAAGTTAAGCCTTTAGAGAGATCAACAGCAGTTTCAATATCTTGAAACGAAGCGACGTGCAGTCCATTTCTGTCCCGATTTCACAAGGTTCAGCTAAAATGGACAAATTTGTTCCAAATATTTAACCATCTGTCCTGCAAAAGTCCCACATATACCCCTGTTTGTCCAATTGAAAAACTGTTGCTTGTGACTGCGACTTTACCAAACTATACCAACATACTGTGTACAAGTAAACTCCTCTCTTGCACAAATTGCTTTCCTGCAATCACCTCCGTCGATAGAAAAATATATAAAGGACAACAAAAAAAAAAAAATCCAATTTAAACTGTGTAACCAATTCAATTACAAACTCATCACCGTCCATTCTATACCACGTACAAGCAATTTACTTCGAAACTTCAAGGATTAAAAATTGAAAAACACACCAAAAAATAAAATTTGTTCTCGTTTTTCCCTTCAAATATTGATACCGTAACTAGGACATTAAAGTGGCAACTAAAGTGTACATGCATACGTCTGGCCCTCCCTCCATCCTCAGACTGGGGCATCAGGAAATAAAAGGAAAAGGAAGACCTTACATCGTACGACTCCTCCTAATGGTCATGATCGCAAGCACGGATTCGTTTCCGTCCTTTTTGCCATTTCGCCATCGCCATGACTCCATCGAAAGTGCTTCTTCTATATCTGTATGTGGAAGCATGTCTTAGCCGACACATACCACGCGACGGCGGCTGCTGCGGGTCGCCCACCCTTCCTCGGGGCCATGAGCACTGTGCAAAACAATAGAAAACCATTTCCGTCCGTTTAATGGCGCAAATGCCATATAGTGAGCCATCCCACCCGGTTTTTGTTCATTAAACTTCTGCATCACGCCATAAACTGGCAACATGGGACGTTTATCCTTGCCCTCCCCCCATCGAGCACCATCTGGAGATGAAGCCATCGACCGGGAGGAGGGCTCTCAAAAATTCCTATTTAATGTCAAAATTCGATTGTAATTCGTGTGTAACATGGTTTCTTGTCTTTTCTTTCAGGATAACTTGCCGCAACCAGAAACCAAAGAAACAAATAAACGGCGGGATAAGCCGAGGCGAACGTGTTCCATATGCGGCCATAAAACCGAATGATACAGCAATCGAAGGAAGTCGAAAACAATATATGCCATCCACGGGCGGAAGGACATCTGCAGCACGAAGGAAGAAACGACAACTGGAATGGAATGCGACCGAGCGTTCGTCCTTGTAGAAGAGACAACGAACAACCAGCAGCTGGGCGCTTAGAATGAATCCAAAGATGCGTGTCACGGGGGAGCAACTCATCCTGTACGGTTACATAGCAACATTCCACATCATCATGATACTCACAACGAAAGTGGTCTTCGTGAGCGGGGACTGGCTCCTGAACTGCGGCGACTGCAAGTGCAAGTGGAACTCGGGCAAGAAGACGGCCGACTGCAGGAACCTCAGCATATCCACGGTGCCTGAAAATCTGAGCTCCGAGTTGCAGGTGCTCGACCTGTCGCACAACAAAATCACCTACTTGGAGGAGAACGCCTTCCTGACGGCCGACCTGCAGAACCTGCACAAGCTCTTCGTGCGGAACTGCTCGCTGGAGAACCTCGACCCACTTGCCTTAAGGTCCCTGGAGATCCTCATTGAACTGGACCTGTCCAACAATCTGCTGCGGCGGCTGCAGGCGAACATATTCGCGAACCTGGTGAAGGTGAGAGCACTCGTCCTCAATGGCAATCTGCTGGAGTCGCTGGACGATGGGATCTTCCAAAACCTCAAGTATCTCCACAAGGTCGAGCTGAAGGACAACCGGATATCGCACGTGGCCACAGAGGTCTTCGTGAACGTGCCGCTGCTGTCGCAGATCTACTTGAGCGGCAACCGCCTCAGCTTCCTGCGGAAGGAGTCGTTCGAGAACCTCCAGCGCCTGACCAGCCTCTCGCTGGAGCTCAACCCCTGGAACTGCACCTGTGAGCTGCAGATCTTCCGCGACTTTGCATTCCGCCGGAACCTCTACACCCCGCCAACGTCGTGCTACTACCCGACCCACCTGCGCGGCATGCTCTGGATCGAGGACCAGCCCGAGGCGTTCGCCTGCAAGCCCAAGATCATCTACCCCTCGCGGGGCGCATCGATAAACACCTCCAAGGAGAACGTGACACTGATTTGTCGGGTGCATGCCTCGCCGAACACCCTCATCGCGTGGGACTACAACAAACAGATGTACAGCACGAGTGGTGGGAACAACCCGGCCCGGGTCCACATCCAGCTGCTGCGCGAGGAACAGAACTCTGAGAAGGAATTCGGTCGCGACATCTTCATCTCGCGCCTGACCATCCTCGGCGCGGAGAAGAGTGATGAGGGCGTTTATACCTGCCTGGCGGAGAATGCCGGCGGCAAGGACGCCGTTCAGATGAGCCTGCTCGTTCAGAAGCAGTCTCCCAAGGACCTGCTGCTGCAGAGCAATTTGATCATTGTGATTTGCCTAATGGCACTGGGCCTGCTGTCCGCCTCCGTGTTCTTGGCCATGGTCACGTGTTGCATCTACAAGCGTTTCAAGGCGATAAATCTACAACAGCAGCAGCAGCACCATTTCCACAGTCACGGCGGAGCGCTGGGCATGACGACGACAACCACAGCGACGGCTGGCAGCGAAACGTCGGTGGGTCAACACCATCTGCACCACCACCACCTGCACGGCGATGGCCATTTGATTCATCAGAAAAAGGGTGGCGGCAGCACGTTGAGTGGTGGGTCAGCACTCAGCCAGCATCAGGCGACAAATGGGGACAAATATGCGGCCATTAAGATCATGGAGAACGGAGTGGGCGGCGACGGTGGTGTGGGAGGCGTCGGCGGCGGTGGACTCCATCATCACCAGCACCAGAAGCAGAAGCAGCATCACCATCACCTGACGGGGGATGATTTCAAGGAGACGAAATTGGCCCACTCTGACAAGATTTATCTGGAGAAAAGCACTGAAGGTAAAGGGTTTTGTGCGGTTGTTTGTTTTCTGTTTTTTGTTGTTCTCTCCGCTTTCCTGTTGGTTTATTGTGGTGCGTGCTCGGAATATGGACGCTGGGAATTAATTAAAATCTGAAGAGCCATGGCATTCATCATCAGAGCGAACGCAGATACAGAGCGATGGTTGTAGTTGTGTATTTTCGGGGGAATTAGGAATATTTAAGTGTGAATCCTTGGCAGATGTAAGGATGCTTGTCTCTTTGCAACTTGGGAATGCGTCCATGTGACAGCAATTAATTTTGCTCGGATATGGATGGATTGTCGAGAAGAGTGGTTGGCCGACGGGTGGTTGTAGTGGTTGTATATGTGTGCGATTTATTTTCGCCAACTAATTGCAGCGCTGAGGGAGAGAGGTTGGACTGATGTAGGATTTTGTTTATTCCGACTTTTAATTTGAAATTTGCCAACAATAGCGTCTTGAAGTGATGGAGGGTTTAGATTCTGTAGCTGAGCTCTTCATCTGCTACCTTGACTAAGTAATGTGAGTTGAAAATGCAAAAAACAAAATCGGTCCGGGCGTTAATGGAAATGATTTAAAAAAGGCTAAGTCTATTGCCACCCCATCCTCAACAAAATTGAGGCGTAGCGATGCTTCAAAAATAAATAAATACGAGTCACGTAGCTAAGCTTATCACAACCAGCAAGGAATGAGGAACATTCTGCGGCCCAGGAGTCGCTGCTAGGGGTATACGCTATTGAAACGGCTTTTGTGGTCTCAAGTGTGGGGTTTGATGATTGCTTTGGCGAGAGCGATTTTTCCCGATGCCACTGTGCCAAGATACACTCCCGCTCAACTGAACAGGTTCAACACTTCTAAAAAGTTATACCATGCCAATATTCCTTACCGATTTTTATGAAATAATTTTTGGCGCATAGTTTAATAAATTTTTAATGAAACACAAAAGAATGCGGTGTCTAACACACGTATATATATTTATTACTTACTTTTTTCAAAAACATCGATCTATTTTGGCTCAACTAAATAGTTTAAGAAACTTAAAATTAGAAAAAATAAAGCGCACGACTGGGTCGAACGTAACTTTCTCGTTCATCAAAAGTTTTAATGTAAATGAAGTGGGTGTTGCTGATTGTGTAAGCTCCAAGTTGTTGGAAATATTTTTAGGGTTGAACAAAATTATACATTTGCTAAAAATAAGTTTTACGTAGCTGTTATTGGATTTTCATTGTTACTATTTCAATTTGTGTAGTCATTTTTGAGAAATATTTAAGAAATTGATTTGTTCGAATTTTTTGAGAATAACTAAATACGGAATCTTATTTAGAATACTTATATTAACTTTAATATGTATTTTGGTCAAAATCGTTAGAGTGGTTTTGTAAAATATGTCACCACGTATTGCAATGTCTAGTTTGAAAAATACTATTGCTTAACTATTTAGCTGATAACCGAGTACAAATTATTGTTCGGGATGTAAGCATTACTTGGTTTTTAAAGTTTTATCGAAATTGAAAATGCTGTTTTCGAGATATGAGCAGTTCTTAAAATTAGCGAGGTGACTCGAATTAAAAATTAAGGACGCAATAATTTTGGAAATATCAATTTTACTCGAAGCTTGCATTTTGATCAATGTCGTTATTGCCGTTTTCTTGGAAAACTAAAGAATACAATTTTTTTTTTAAAATTACTTTTACGATAATATAGAGAATAAAAAAAGTTAATTTAAAAAACCAAAAAACCCGACTGACTTTAAAAAAAGAATTAAAAATATATGAACAAGACTCATTTAAGTACCTATACCGAACTAATTGACAATCGGAGACTTTATACCTACACAGTCTAACAAATATATGTATGAGTATTGAATACCCTCCGATTGCCAAATAGGTACTTAAATGCGTTTGAAATTTGGACATCCATATCTCGAAAACGGTCCATACGATTGCAACAAAAATTTATTTCTAAGGTAATATGGTCATTTCTAACTTAATGGGCAGCTCAGTTTTTCTCTGTATTATCGTCGAAAAATGTTGTTTCCTTTAGTTTTCCAGAAAACCAAAATGCAAAATTGATATTTCCAAAATTATTGCGTCCTTAATTTTTAATTCGGACCGAAAACGCTAATCCTAAAAACTGCTCATATCTCGGAAACCCCATTTTCGATTTCGATAAAGCTTTAAAAACCAAGTAATGTTTATATCCCAAACACTAACTTGTACTCGATTTTCAGCTAAATATATAAACAATAGTATTTTTGTTTTTGTCTGACAAATTTTACAAAACCACTCTAACGATTTTGACCAAAATACATATTAAGGTTAATATAAGTATTCTAAATAAGATCCCGTATTTAGTTATTCTCTAAAAATTCGAAAAAAATCAGTTTTTTTAATTATTTATATTTCCCGATCTATTTTCACATATCTATGCTAAAAATGCAATAACAGCTACGCAAAACTTCATTTTAGTAAATATTACCCTTTTTTTCAACCTTGTTGAATATGCACCTTAAAATAATTGCGCAACCACTTTCTTACACAATCAGAAACTCCCACTTCATTTGCACCCCCACACACGTCCATCGGCATATTTGGTTTATAACTGCTAATGCAAACTTAAAAACAAATCTCTGGAACTTACATATAATATATCTACATAAAGATATCGGTCTAACACGAACCCTCCTTCGAATCATAGACATCTTAAACGAGCACATTGTTATTTATATTTTTGCACTGCCCATTAGATGAATAACCTTAAAGTGCATCAAACTTAACAGTCTTCTTAGTTCATTGGCAAAAAACCTGCAATAAAAGCTGCTTCGATCGGCAATTGGCATTTGATATGGCTCCTGAAATTCAACGACATACCCAATATTCACAACTTCTGGCTTGGCAATGTTTACCTACAGTCGTTTGTCTACAACCAACATCATCCCGCCTCTAATCCCTGCGCCTCTTTAAAATTCCCCTCGAATAACGCAGCTCCAACTTCAGAACCTCATCCACAGCCTCCAAGTTGATTTGTAACCCATGCAATGTCATCCAGGAACAGCTTTCTCGAATTTTAGCGACAAATTTTATTAATTTGTCACATCATTTCGTGAGCCCGCACATAATCACTTCCTTTGCAGATCTGCCGCCCGGATACTAGATTGGCACCCATAAATACATGTCCCGCTGTCAAAAGCCATTACAACAAACCAATCAATTAAATTTCACAATCAAACCCGCCTACAGTATGCTGTGCCTTTGCACACCAACAAACAAAGGCCTGTTCAATTCACCATAAATTCTGCTTATCACCTCGAACAGTGCCCATCCCCCACACCCCCCCAGAGGTCGCAGCACATACAGTATACACCTTTTAGCTTTGACTTCAACTTGGAACATAAAGCAGCGCGTCCCAATTGTTTCTTTATAGCTCATTTATTTTTTGATTTATTACCATTATAGGCGGACCTTGCGTGAATTATGAGTGCCAAAACCTGTGCCTATGCTGTGTGCTCCGTGGTATGGAACGGAACACAGGGAAAAACACCAAAATCCAAAATTATTAATAAATTCTCCTCGTATAGGTTGAACGCCTGCTAAAAGAAAAAAAAGCTCATTTCACGGTGTGCATAGCATACCTTAATAATAACTATACGGCACAGGGGGTATGGGAAGATTTATTGCAATATTTTCGTTTAATAAATTTGCTTAGTATTCTGCTTGTTCTTTGTTTTGACATGGTAATGAGGATAGGCCATCGGCCGACAGGGCAGCATTACACGCATTTAAACAGTTTTTGATTTGTTTTCAAGTTCGAGGTGCCAAGCTAAAGTGAGTGCTTTGGAAAGTTCTTAAGAAGCTAACCCGTGGAATATTCTCCTTAAGGGCTGCGATTGTCTGAGGCTTGTTGGCATAAACCCGCGACTTCAAGTAGCCCCAACGAAAGAAGTCTGGGATGATTAAATCAGGCGATCTTGCTGGCCATGCCAAATCGCCAAAACGGGAGAGTACGCTACCAGGAAACGCTTCCTTCACAATATCCATTACTTATTCCACACTCTTGCGGAGTACAGCGCTCCACTGCTTGTCTGTTTTATACTTCATTTTTCACAAATGTCAAATGTTATTGACGCCATTTGCAAAAATTGTAACATCTTCCGATAGGGTGATTAATTTTGCCCCACCTTGTTTGAAGTTCAAATTTAGGGCTACGATTGAGGACCAGAAAGATAGCGGAACGTCATCCAAGTCACAAGTCTGTCACATTTGTGTCACTTTGCTTACAATAATTGTAATTGGAGCAATTCCAACCATAGCGTTTGCAGAATGTTCGTATTTCCTCAAGCGCTCATGGAAAAATCGTTTTGGACTTTTGACCAGCGTTGTCACGTCCATAAAAGAAGATCGCATTAGATCATTAAAAAAAAATGCAGCAGATTCGATCTTTCCGCAGTAGATTTTTTGTTAAACAACGAAAAAAAAAGAACAAAGATCAATTGCTTAAAACTATATTAATCACCACTTTAATGTGTTTTTATACAATAAGTTCACAACAAGTGGGCTTCGTTCAGAGGGTCTTTACAGGGGTTATTTTTATGCATGGTTTTTGTACAGCTGTTTGAGAGAATTATTTTTAAACAAAAAAAGTGCAGTAGATTGGATTTAGTGGCAGTGGATTTATTTCTTGCAAAAAGTGCAGTAGATCTACTGCTATTGCAGCAAAGTGGCAACGCTGCTTGTGAGTAGAATAGGCAACATTTTTTGTTTCCAGGTAAGTAGAAAAGTAACTAACAATACTTGAGAGGATTGAAGGTTTACATCTAGCAGTTGAATCAGTACAACTACGAACTGGCAAGGCTTCTGTGCATTTTTCTTCACATTTGTTGCTTGTTTGTAGATAAAAGTCGAGCTGATTAGTGGACCTCTCTTGGCGAAAAGAGTTTTATCCGACATCCACTCAATAAAATAAATTGCGGCTAACCAACCTGATAGTGGCCTGTAAGGGTGGTCCAGAAAGGCACAATAGGCTCCTTTTGGAAGACGCAGTGCCAGAGCGCCTTGAAGGCTCTCCCGCTCCATAATCTAAAAAGGGCGCTCCAAGTGCAAGTCTCTTTCTGAATCATATGCAATCTTTTATACTGATAGATCTTCTCTCTTTCTATATGCAATCGAAATAGGCGGAGAGTTCCTTTTGAGATTTATTGACGCAACTATAAATGACTTAGAAATTTTGTTTACAAAGTTGTAATTTTTATTTAATTACTTTAAATTATTTGTTTCGGATAATATTGGAGTCCTGTTTGACGAACTCTTCTGTTTAAAAATTCCTACTAAAGTTTGAAATGTTGTCCTACATAACGCCACTCCTCCTGTAAACGCCTGATAGCCGTGGTTACTATTTTGGCTGATCACTTTCCAGCTTCCGCAGCCATTTTCAGAAACCTTAAAATAGAGCAGAACTCGCTGTTATACCTTTCACCTTTTAATGATGGCATGAGATAGATGAAAAGTCAAACAGGATAAAAAAAGAGGGCACATATTTGTTTTCCTTGCCAAAATTCTTAAATCATTCAGCTAAGGTTGGTCTTGGTCCGCCTCTTCCAAGGACCAAAGAGCCAAGTAAAAATATTCCGCCACCGTAGTCTGTGGAGGAAGTTTTAACATAGCCAGTTAATCTATTAAAAACCGGCACTTGACACCACCTAAAATTTACCTGATGCATTTATACATCTTAGGGCCATTGCTGTCTTACTTCGCCTTTTGAATAAAGACTTCCGCAAGCTGTGACATAAAGATTAGGAAGACTCCCTTCGATGTTGCATAGCATTTGAAAAGTCAAGCTTAATGCTCCCTGTAAGCATGTGATGCAGCCTTAGACTTATCAAATCCACACTCCGCGTCACTTTGGTTCAGTCAGATCAACATTTTCTTGCAAAGCAGGAATGCAAGTTTGTAGGTGACTGTCCTTAGATGGCTTTCTTGGAAGGACACACTTTGTCCAGTATCAGATGAGTGGAAAAGGCCAGAGATTTTTGCGCGGCCATACTGATGAGAGCATTGTGCTCTCGCATAGTCGGTGACGAATAGGTTCTTTATTTTGTACGTCTACACAGCTTCTGTTGCTGTCAGTGCGGCCTGCTTAACCGCCTATCACGCAATAAGGGCTTCTATCAGTAGGGGATTGTCTTTGCGGCTTAACTCAACGATAAGTCACACCTCGTCCAAATGTTGCATGATTTTACAGCCAGACGAGGTTTTTATCGACAGGGCTGCGACTCTTAATTTCCTAAAGAGGAGGTTTGTCAGACCTAAAGGCCTATGGGGTATAGGGACTTTTTGGTTAAAAAAAACCTTTAGAGTCGACTTTCGTTGTGCTTAAGAAAGTCCCCATCTGGGAATAGGGTGCGATGAAGTACTCACGGATAACTTCAGAACTAGCAATGACTATTGTGCGGTAGTCTTCATAAAAACGTTAAACCTGAGTCTCCGCCTCATGCTAGGACGACATACTTCTGGGGGTCTCTATATGCCTCACTATCTTAGTGAAGGGGGAATTAGGACTACGCGTCTGCGCATAACCAGCATTAAAACACCAACCACTTTGAAGCTGGTGTCCATCTCAAATCATAATCGTACCCAGGGCAATGAATTCGACTTTGACGTTTTTTAAAGAAGCCTTTCGGTGGCATTTGGCCAATGTTTGACTTATCAGCATATTTGATAAGGAGTTTTACAGATTTTTCTCAACACAGCCGTCGCTTACGCGACCCTGCATCACCCACTCTCTGAGTATAGATAAGGAAGACTAACAACACAATAGATCTCTTCTGGTCGCAGTGTACAGTGCCTTTTACTTACAACATGTCTTGATGGCTGGAAGCCTTCAATTTTCCATCTTTTCCTTAGTATAAAGAGCTGTATAGACAACTGGATTTACTTGTCAACCTTCCAAAGGCCGTGTGCAGCATCTGTAGTCTTCTGTAGTCAAAGCTTCTAAGCGCCCTTCTAAGTGTATGACTCAACAACACAAACACCCCATCAGCTCACATCGCTTAAGGCACATATTGCCAGGCTTTTACAAAACTCTTCCTCTTCACCCACCAATAATAACCAAGAACTAAACGCATTTCCCTTATTTTGCAATTGCAGATTCTCTCCACATACCGTCGCACACGGTTTACTTACCGCATGGCCCCAACATGGCCGAGATTAATCGCATTACACCACTGAAACGTCATCATCAGAACGCCGATGGCACCATTACGGCCGAATATCAGCCCGATCTGTTGCCCAACAACACACAGCAGTCCTTCACGAACAATAACAAAAGTCACAGCAATGCCAGCCTCTACAGCCAGACAGCAACAACAACAATAAATCACAACAGTCCATACGATGGTCAGCAGCAGGATCATTATTCCCCTAATCACCATCATCATCAACACAATTATCGTCCACAATCGCCGACAGCACCATCTCTGGCATCATCATCTGCAGCAACACTGAAACACGCTGCAGTTCAAGATGTCATCTCGCCCGCCTCTCAGTATGCAAACAACAGCAGCAACTTGGCCAAAAGTAAATACGACCATGTCACTAGGTCCACAACGGATTATTTACAGTCCAGATATATGGACCTGATGCGAGAGATGTCATGCATTCCAGCGCCAGCATCATCATCGCCGACAGCATCCACAGCAGGGGGCTCCGATTCGCCACCCCCACCACCGGCACCACCCAACGATACACCCAGCTACGTGACGGCAAAGCAATTGCTGCGCTATCCCTCGACGGGATCATACCAGCGACCACCCACCGTTAACAACAATGCCAGTCTTATGGACTACAGGCAGCCCCCACCGCCGCCACCTTACACAGCCAGTCACACTGGTACAATGACGACGACGACGACGGCGGCAGGCGGCTCCACTACAGTGCCCTTAAGGCGGACCAGTCTGACGCAGAGGGAAGAGAACGACGATGTCATCGGATCGGGGTCGGAGCTGGGCGTCGGCTACAGAGACGACACGACCAAAATCTCACGCCAAACAATTGTCACAGCATCACCATCCCTGAACTTTTTGACTAGCTACACCCCAAGGCGGCAATTACTTTGATAGGAGGAGGCCGAACGACGGGAGTTTCATCATTCTACCACGTGGTTGATATAGGCGACGACCCTCTTCCTAGAGAACACAACAAGATAACGAAAAACCTACAACCAGCCGCAGCACATGAATCGGTTTGTTAAGCCAACTGAAGTGTGCATTCCCTTTGTGACACACATCCCGAGAGTGAGGGCGGGCGAATAAATTTTGCCCGCCCGCATGTCTACGGTTACCTTGGCTAATAATAATCAATCAAAACCATCTCCAAAGTTGCCACACCGTTGAGTAATGATGTCTCCTCCTGTGGTCGGTTTTATACACGGCGCGGGCAAGTAAACGAGGCCAGCTGCACACAGGCCCGCATTACATAACCAGCATTCAGGTGGAATTCTCGTCACCGCCCAGTCATCTATCATCCTCAACATTGGGGACTCAGCCGGCCAGACAGGAGAGCTAGATTTGAGTTTCATCGTGTTCTCCATCTCTGCTAAAGGACTAAGGATCATCTGGGATTTTTCCTCACATGGCCTACTATGATTGAAGCAAAAATGATAGGTGGGCCCATATCTATGAATAAAAATGAATAACATTGAAACGGTGACGTTGCAGAAATTTTCCCAACGGTCAAAGGACGAGCGAAGGGGCTTAGAGCAGGTTCGCCACTGCAGCTTGCTACAAAAGATGAATGCAAATGGGATCGAATGAAAGTCGAATTGGGGGGGGAATTTATTGGGATGAGGTTTCATATTCCCCACACGGGCGAGGTCGACGATGTAAATCAAGGTCCATTGATGGCAAAGAAAGGACTCGATGGTTGGCAAGAAATTGAAATAAATTATATGGGACGATCTGTGGTGGCTATGCAAGTGGAATTGAAATGCCATTTTGGATTAGGAAGAGTTATGATAATGTGGTATGAAAATTGTTTTCCGCTCGCAATTTAATATAATTTTATTTGGCCAAGTCGACTTGATGCGTTAGCGGGCGGGAAATGGTTTTTGAATTTATGGATGAAAAGTGCTTTCAAAATGCATCCAAGTGCGTTGAGTGGTGGTTTTGATTTTTCTATTTGAATATTTATAACTTTACAATTGCTGATCAATTTTGTATAAACTTAAAAGTTATAGTTTTTTGGATTCAAAGCAATATAAAATTGTTTTATCAGATTGGTTCCCTAAACAAGAAAATTATCCTCATCCTTTAAAATGTCGTAAAATTTGACTGGCAGGCAGTGTTTAATTTAATTGTGACGTAGTAAGTCTTAATTCTATTTTAAATTTCACTTTGGTCTTCTGTGGTGTGAGCAGACATCTCTATTTGATGGGACGTACCTATTACTGCCTTCTGTCGTGACGTACAGCTATATGAGTGAAGAAGTTGTAGTCACTAGTGGCGGAATTATTAACCAAGCCACCGCCATTCCCCTTTTGCTGCCTTTGATTTGTCTTCAGATAATGGGTCGTATGAATAAAAACTGGCATTTGCTTTGAGTAAAAGGTTTTAGAAAAGTAAAGTAAAGTAAAACCCCCGCTTTGAATCGATATGAATAAAAACCTGTTCGAACTTATGGCCTTTTGTCGCTTTTCTAAAGCGTCATAAGGCCATATTATTTTGCGACATAGGGTCATATTTCAAAAAACTATGGTACGTGTTATGTTCTGACTTATTGCTCATAAGCACATAGATGAAAGGATAAACCTGAAATGGCAATATTGGCAAAAATAATCTTAAATACAAACAGATTGATTTAAGAACTTCAAGGAAGGAAAAACTTAACCAACTAGCTAAGAATTCGCGGGAATGAAAATTTTCATATGTACTATAATTTTCTTCAACAGAAAATTGATAGAAACATAGTTTAGAAAATAACAGTAAAAAAATTCGAATTCGAATCAACTTTTTGTTGAAGAAAATAATAGTAAAAAATTCGCGCGAATTTTATTAAATTAAATTAAATAATATACGAGTATGTACATAAATACAAAATAAAACGTCTTTATTTAATCTTTTGTAGCTTTGGTTATCTACAGGTTGACTAATCAGAACAGTAAAATAGCTAGAAAGTGACTGAAACCCATAATGGCCTTATGACGCTTTAGCAAACCGACAAAAGGCCATATTTCGAAATATGGACTTATGTCACGGCACCATTCGAACATAGCATTTACTTCGCTGTACATGTCCTTGCCTTGCAATTTCTGTCAAAGGGACAACTGTCCGGTGAATTTATTTTCAAGTTTTTGTGGCTAAATTATCAAAAGCAATCTATAGCTGCAATTGCACCTGGAAACATAAATTGTATTTGCCAAACCGCTTGGTGATGTTTGATTTCTTCCTCAGTTGTCGGTAAATGTATCCAATCTTCGGCTTGTTGAACTATTTTTTGAAACACATACCAATTTTTTAAATATTTCGGACTCGCCAGCGCGATAAAGAGGCACTTCGACCTGAGTAGATCTATGGTGCCATACACATACCAATTAGTTAATGAAACGGTTGAATGTTGAACGCCAAGATCTTCTCCGACACCAACCTAAACAGATAAATTTTTCATTTGTTAAGCCATGAATTTTGAAATGTCTACCTGAAAGCCCGGATCTCCTAAATACCTTAGGAAAGAATTAATTTTCTGGATGTTTGAAAGAGCACCACCATGCGTCTCAAAATTATCATTTAAAAAAGTATTAGCCAAAAAAATGTCCACATTTTCACGCGTGAAACGAAACAATTGCCTGAAGTTATTATTGTCACCAATTCTTCTTTGTTTATACTGTTTTTTATTAGCACGAACGTTAACAACACGAAGTGAAACAGGTATAATGTGAAAACTTATCGCATCCTTAATTTAACTACAGTCAAACTTCCCTAACTCGAATCACCACCAATCCACCAATCCAAGGTAAAAGTTCGACTTATAGAGACTTCGACTTACAGAAATTATATTTTTTTATGGTTGTTAAGTGAAACTGCAATTGTGTATATCTACTTGTATATTTATTTTAAAATACGAAAACTTTTCACAAGTTACAGAGTGTTAAAGAAATCAGAAATTAGTGACTGAAAATATCCCTTTATCTTGTTATTTTCAACAGAAAGAGATTCAAGCTTGTTCAAAGCCTTATAGTGGTCATCAGTGGTAGTGTCACTCGTTTGTAAATATACATTCAACGTTTTGAAGGCGTTTTCTACATCGATCCTGGAAGGATCATCATCACTTTCTGTTGCGCTTAAAATCGGTTCAACTATTTAAGAGCTATAATACTCAATAATGTCGTTATCTATCGGAAACTGTGATGTGGAAACCTCACTGTACACCATATAAACTTACTTGGCTTTACATTGATTATGCGCGACTGACACAAACGAATTAAAAACAAAAGGAGAACATAAAACAAATCATTTTCGGGATTTCCCCGAACAGTAAAATACTCAAAACAAGACAAAAAAATTGAAACTGAAACAAAAATAACCAAGCATAATCGGGGGTTTCCCCTAAAAATTCGACTTATGGAATGGTCGTGCCATTATTTTTATTCGAGTTATGGAGAAATTCGAGTTACGGAAGCAGAATTGTATGCAATTTGCCACCTAAATGCTGTTGACACTCGATTTAGTTCGAGTTATAGAAAATTCGAGTTATAGAAAATTCGAGTTATGGAAGTTTGACTGTATTTATAAACAAAAAATCAAAAATTCACAATGATTATAGATTGTTTTGTCTAAAAAATGTGCGTACAAAATATTTAGCAAAAGGTCTGAGTCAACGAAATAGCAGACTCAGAATTTGCATAGCATTTGCTTTGTCTGATAAGTTTTATTCATACCGATCTGAGTAAAAGGTCAGTGTCGCCGCTTTTCGAACATGTCAAAAGTTGGAACTAACGAAATGTAGCAAATGCTTCGATTTTGACATTTCTCTTGAGTAAAAGCAATTGCTACTTTTTATTCATACGACCCAATGTGCATAACTTGCACAAAATTTAAATCAAAATGCCAGGAAATATCTATCTTCTAATCCATCCATACCTATATATAATTCCTTCGGGTTGAAACTCGATGACGTTATAGCTCGATAACCGCTGGGCCGATTTTCATGATTTCCCTTGGTTCGTATTGCTGTACGTCAGGTTTAGGCATTAGGAAATAAAATTCAGTAAAATCAATTTATTCGCATTCATCGGGCAAAAACTTAGATATTATTATTTAATAATAATATCTAAGTTTGTAGAAAAATGTATTTTCTGACGAACATTCTTTTCCCTCTAGTTCGTATAAAAGAACACCCGGAAATGCACATGCCATTGCCTAGGGAGTTCGCGCAATCTTCTTGCATATATTCGCATAAGCTTCCTCTGGATGTTCCCATTTAATTATTTTGCTTACATTTTGGCGAATCGCAGTCGATTTTTTACCCGTATTCCGCGATAACAACCACCTGGAAAAATATATCGCCTGGGATTCTTAGATAAACTTGCCGGCGAACAAAGTTATGATGCAGGTTATTCACTCAAAGCGCATTAAATGCGAACTGCTAGGTTTGCTAAGAGATCTAGAAAACGGTCTTCGAAGTTCTAAAGAAATAATGAAAGGTAACGTTTCCGGTTTTTGATTGCCACTTTTTATATCACTTCTGTCAGATTGAGGGACTTCAAAGCCTTTTTTTTCAAAGTCTGTCAGCAGGCTGAGTTTTTATAGCCGGCGTGATTAGATACTTGAGCAATTTTTTTAGTTGACATTTCGGAGGGGCTACTCACGAGTCTAGTGAAGAATTTCTTAGCGAAGCCCTGAACTGTCTTTTGAATTGCATATTTGACTAGGCGAAAGTTCCGGTCAAGTTCTAGCATTCCTGATAAGGAGATATCTATTCCAGACAAATCTAGTCGCGTTACAGTTTTTAAGTCAACTTCATTTTCCAGAACCACTTTTTTTTTGATCCAGATGTTTGCAGAAGTTGCTTGTGTCTGTACAAGATATCCATATTTGAACCGATAGAATAGGCAACCACCTCTTCCTCCTCTGTAAACACTTTGTTGGCCCATTCTTCTCTGTCAGGAATTCCTGCAGCAAGTCTCCGAAGATTTCTTTTTTCAAAGGAACAATTTCTGTTTGACCGATATCCAAATGACATTGGCGATTTGTTTTTTCACATGCGACAGTTGTGAAAATGTGTATCCCACTCTATAGGCTGGTTTGTTTTTATCTTACAGTCTGTCTAAATTGATCGCGTTTGGGTGAACTAGATTGTTAGCTATCATCGTTCAGTTTGAATGGTGTCAAAGTCTTCAGCTAAGTTTTTTTTTTCTTTACTTGCCGAGTGACTGTTGTTGACAGTTCTCCAAAGTCCTTCCAATCGACCTGTTGTTTTATCAATACACAGTCGTATACATTTTTAAAACCCAAACTTGTATACAGCTTGTTCAAAATTCATCATGTGACCAATAAATCAAGTTCATGATCGGTCGACTAACAACACTCCTATTTGCGTTGACTAATTGACCTGTAAGCCAACCTATTTCAATTATAAGTGTATTAATTCAAAACTGAAAAACATCCGGTCGGACTTTTACCAGCCCACAATTCCATTTTATGTCGCCACAACATCGCACTAAATCCATCCACCTATCGTTTTCATTTATTTTTTATATGAATAGCAAATACATTTCGATTTCAAAAGCAAACTCAACGGCACAACAATTTGACACAATTTCGGTTGTTCGAATTAAATTTAATCCCGCAAAATGCCAGCCTTCATCCTTTGGTTACGAACGAGTATGTATTTGGTTAATAAGAAAATCGATACCACCTGCCTTGGCCTAGTCAATCAAATTTAAAAACCATTTCCACATATTTTTTTTTAAATTAAACTTTTCACATACCACATTAACAAACCTCAAGGTGTGTAAAAAATAAACAGATGATGAAATTCAGGACCAAAACTCAATCAGCGAATGTAGAAAAATCGATAGAAATTTCCTTCCATGCCACGTTCTCACTACACACTCTGAGACTTATATTATTGTGAATATAATTCACATGCTAAGTAGGAGAATAAAAAAAAAATTAATTAAAAATTATATATTTATTAATACAAATCAAACCAATTAATTGAATCGAATGCGTATATCGATTGTTTAATCAGTAAGTGATGACCGCAACAAGATACGATGAACGAATTGTGTAGTTAAATGAAAAAAAAAAAAACACATATAAATACAAATAACGAACAAAAAACAAAATAAAAAGAAAAACATATTTATTGTAATTGTGAAAAACAATTTAAATAAAGAGAATTATGAGATAGAAGTCAAATTCATAGAATAATTAAGTATTCAAATAATGTAAATTGCGAAGACTCTGTTTTTTTAATAAATATTACTTGACGTAAGCTACATTATATCTGTTGTTATAAGGAG
The DNA here is from genome assembly GCA_951230905.1 of Cheilosia variabilis. Lineage (NCBI taxonomy): Eukaryota > Metazoa > Arthropoda > Insecta > Diptera > Syrphidae > Cheilosia > Cheilosia variabilis. The sequence continues at coordinate 66,038,117 of OX579677.1, forward strand.
ACTATATTATTATATACATTAAACTTATGTACGAAAGGGGAATCTAATGTAACGATAATAATAAGGAAATTGTAAAATTCCAATTAAATATAAGCAAAACAGTATATTTTACGGAAGGCATTTTTATTGAGCGAGTTTTTTAGCGTCATTTACAGCGACTGACTTTCTATTTCTACTGTCGGTGATAGAATTTTCAGTGGCAATCAAATTCGAAATCTGGACGAAATCGGAAGGCGTTTCTCATCGAAACTTTCAAGTGTTGACCCTATAGCCGAGGGAAGTCCACCACTCAGGTAAGACCTCTCACTCCAAGGTCTCTGTGGTGTCCTGTATGATTGTCTAAGACCTTTCCAGAGAGGTTACAGGTAAGGAATCTCATTTTCGGAGTTCTCCCCAGTACGATTTGTACTGAAAACTGTTGTAAGTCGTACTGAAATGGAGCCAGTTGTATTGAAAACTTTTTTTCGTATACAGAATTGAATTCAAAATAATTATTTAATTTTCAAAAACTTAAACAAAAATAAATTAACAAAACATTAATGACTTCATAGAAAAACTATACATACCTACAAAAAAATTGTTTATATTTTTAATCTATGAGCTCTTCAGGCTTTATACACTCAATTTGCACATTCATCTTCAAAATGTCGCCCTGAACTTGAAACAGGATGAGTTTCTAATCAAATTTTTTGTTTCAATCAAAGCCCAACAAGTGTCGAGTGGAAGTCGGCTTCGACATTTGGACTTTATTAATGTCTGGTTAGAAAAAATCCTTTCGACATTTGCTGATGAGTGACGAATAGCGAGAACGGCTTGAGCAATTTTGTAAATATTTTCAAACATCAGCTCATTAGACTCGTTTTTAATTGAATTTACTTCAGCTCAAAATTCTTAAATTGAATAATATTTAAATTGCTGAATTTGTTGAATATTCTTTTTTTCATTAGGAACAAATTCAAAAACAAATTTCAGTATAGAACTAGATTTTCTTGATAAAACTGCTTCTGATGTAAAATACTCCAGCAAGTTTAGGAAGGGATTGTGAATATTAATAATCTTCCAAAATGACATAAAGGCATCATCATTTCTTAGGAAAAGCTTTACAAATTGCAAGAGAATTTGAAAGATACAGATGGATAAATTGTATCGAATTAAAGCAAATTGTACTTTTGTACTCGAGCAAACTCATTTGTATCGAATTCGAACTCCCGAGGCGTTGAAAATTCCCGCGATTTTCAGAGCGATACACATAATATCGATATCAATCGAATTTGAAGGTGCCCATGACAGCGTATACAGGGATTAGCCAGACAAATATCAGGTAAGTCGAAAAACACCCCCGAGCCCTTAGATGTCAATAAAGTTGGAAGAGGAATTAATAAGCCATCGTGCATTTATCTTGACGCCGGTCTTGCTCGAAACTTATAAGAGGTACAACTTTTCCAAAACCGTTGAGCATTTATGACGACAACATCGGGAGAACACAGCAGGCTGTCAGTATTGAAACGAAGGCGATGAAGGTGGGTTTGGCTGTGGATGGGGACCAACTAAAAAATAAGTTGTCATCGAGATTGTACTCCTAGCATCAACAAAATGTTTCAATAGAAAAGTTTCGAACTGGTTTAAGGTTTTGCCAAACTAGTCTCTTCTATTACTAAAAGAAAACAAAGACAGAGAAAACTGACACAGAGACCGAGCAAGGTATCAGTCCTGCTATGGGTCAATGTTTCTTCGCGGTTGGAAGTGAAGCGCACTCTTTCATAGACCCAACTTCAAAAGACCCCAATCGTCACTGTTTGGCTGTGTAGGACAGAAGTATTGACTTTGTTAAAAGCAGTTAAAAACCTCGCTTAGATTTCGCTTAGAAGAAGATTCTTCAGGTAAAATCGGTACAGTTTGTATCGATGGCGCGTGGAGGAGAAGATTCAAAAACGGATTTTAAAAAGCTATTCAGTGACATTGTACCTCAACATTTTTGAAAAGGTCTACGTCGCTGTCCGGATAAAGAGGCTAGATCACTTGTAACGTTTGAACAACAATGCATCAGATCGACGAGACTTTGCCAACGAAGCAAACGAAGACCCCACAGCGTATCCATTGAATGAGTGTCTTTAGAGTTTTAGCTCCTTATTTGTGTCTTCGTTCTTTCCCTATCCATTTGTACAGTGTCCCCATTTCAAGTGAATATACTTATTCCAGGTTGTTTCCATTTGACCAATGGGACACGCGCGACAGTAACTTCCTACGTTGCAAGGGTGGGCATGAAGGTGAACATTATTTTACGAACTGTTTTCTGTGACGTCTCTGAAACCACCGCTTGAAAGAAAACACCCCCATCCTTACATGACAAACCTATGAGCACGGCATCACCTCCTCTACGGCACCCTCGATAGCTACAGTTCTCTATAGCCCATTCTTGAGTGAAACCCCGCCATTACAAATTAAGTAACAGAAAAATCAATATGAAGGAGACAACGCATGAACATATCGTTAAAAATCATAAAGAAACTATCCCGCACAGCGCCATGGAGGTGAAGCTAAATTCGGTCTTTCATCCTTGTATCATGTTTCAAACAAGTACAGACAACTACCCTAAAAACTGCAGGAAAACTGCAAGTATACATTAAGGCGATCGATCACGATCACGAATAACTTGGGTAATTATTTTTCAATCCAAACTCCAGTCGATTCGGTTCGTAGGGCAACCCTTTTTCCCTATTGCCGCATCCCAGTGTTGTTAGCACTCCCTCTCTTCATTTATCCCTCAAAGCTTGGTCATTAATAGCAAATTTTAATAAAAGACGAGAATTTCACCACAAAATGCATAGTTTGAATGTTTTTTGTCCGATTTCTGAAATTCACACGATTTGGTGGTTTATCACTTTATCCCACGGAAGGCTTTTCGGACATCGAAATTCCCACAAAAAGGGATAAATCCCACGATATAACAACACTGCCTACAAGCTATATTTTAACGGAGTGGTCACGATTTGGTGCGCTAGTATTGTTACATATGTCAAAAATTATGAGTCACCTTCGCTGTGAGCAAAGTTGCTGGCAGCGTTCATAGAATTTTGTCCGTTTAATTTGAAACTGTTCGTTACGAATAAGTGTACATTTGCTTAAAATATTTATGAAAAATTTACAATGTAGATTAGTTGAGGAAAAATAAAAACATTTTGAGCAAATTTTCTTCATAATTTAAGAAAAATTTACACACGAAATCAAAGTTAAAGATATCCAAAAGCGGAAAATACACAACCATGTTTGTCCTAATATGTTTCTAGGATAATATATAAAATCTTCCTTAGATAGTTTTATTAACCAATCAAATTAAATAATTTTCCTTTTAACAATTTATAATAAGTAATGTAAAAATGTTGTAGGTATTCCCGAACTCTTTCACAATTCCCCACGGTTGCCGCGTTTGGCAGCATTTATTTTTGTATTTTTTGTATGAATAGGAAAACAAAATGGCGAATTTGAAAAAAAATTGAGGGGGCCAGTGGCAAGAGGATTGCGAGTGCGGGGTCTCAGTATGTTTTGTCTCTGCTCAACAGACATGAATGAAGGCAATAAAAGATTTTATTTAATTCTCCTCACATTCTCTTTGCTCGTAAGTTACAAGAAGCAAAGTAGGAAAAAAGAAAACACTTCCATGGCGTGGTTTTGTATTAAAAGCTTCGCCACAAGTGCCTTGGATTTTCTCTTACCCTGAGCGGCTACGTCATATTTAAAAAAAATATCTACATAGCTATTTAACATCCCATACACTTCGGTGTCGCCAAGCTGTCAAATCTTAAAGTGTATATGTAATTGGACTCGATCAATGGACTTGTGAATCGGTTCCCAGCACCGCATCAGCCAAAGGTTGTCCTTAATATTCCAAAAAGGGCTTAGGTTTGGAAAACTACCTACAAATACGAAATCTGACACAAGCAACGCTTAAGCCAATCTCTTTTAAGCGACATAGCATTCACCAATTAATATCAGCAATACACCCGCCTTTTGATGTTTTAACATCACTTCCAGCTTATCGCTCAGAAAAAAGGACATCAAATACAGATTTGCGCGCCATATTTCACTGGAACTTAGTGTAAGCACCATTTCGGGATAAAACAAAAGAAAAATGTGCGCGATATGCAAAGTTTTATGGTTACATTGAGAGTGCGACCCATCCGAATAAAATATAGCTAAGCGAGAGGATATCAAAATCGATTTCGGTGTGCATAAAAATACCGGAAAAAAAAACAACATCTCGACTTGCGTAGCTAATGCGCTCATACATCAAAGCCATTTATTATTTGACGTCCAGTGGTGTGTTTTGTGACTTTAATTGAAAAGTTTTATTTTTATTTTTTAAATTTAAACGTCATTAATCAAAAGTTTCATTGGGACATGATAAATGGATGCGAATGTGCGCCCTTTGATAGATAGCTCTACTGGGATGCTCGCACACAGATACTTGATGTAATTAATACAAATTTCAAGTGGTTGCGTAGGTGGATTTTGAATTTTGTAGTGCAGTAATTAGGTATTTAAAAGTCCGACCTTACTTCAATGTTGCCAATCAATTTCACGAAAAGTGTCATCTGAACGCAGCGAGCTCTAAGGACTTCCCAGTGCCTCAGATTGGGCCCGGTTGGAGTGCTGTTTGCTGTATTATAGCTAATTAAATAGTCACCTGGGATTTAATGCAATTATCAGCAATTATTTATAATTATCCGAAGCGGTATGAGTATTGATTTCTGCAATAAATATTACAAGGCAGCATTTAGCTTGGTCGCTTTTGACTTGCTTGCATGTACGGCTGGTGATATATTTGACACGTTTCAACATTCCAATGTCCGCCAGTCATTTAAATCCAATTTAAGAGCAACAACTTGGGTGTCGTTGCCGTCACTGTGTACAGCGTTCTACTGGTGGTGGGAAAGAGTGCAATTAAGGTTACACGCCGCTATGCATTTAAATTGAAAGAAATTTATTAAAAATTGTGCTGGAAGTGCCACCTAGGGAGGCTTCAGTTGCTGGTAGGGAACTCTTAAAGAATTCAATGGAATTCAAATTTTGTCTTTAGTGCATTTTTCTTTGCAGCTATATCAAGGGGGAGAGTTATGAAAAAAGTTTTTCCTTTTAAGTGGTGTCTCCATCACAGATTGCTGCTATCATGATTCTAAAGAGGAGGATGAAATGAAGATGCCGTTTCGGGAAGCAAAATTGAACGAGGGGATATAAGTTTGGGAGCAACTTATGAAGTACAGAATGGTTGGAAAGTAAATCGAAGCTAGAGAGGATTATTCAGTTTAAAATTCAGCTCACTCTAGAAGAACGGTGTTGGGAATGTCCGCTGCTTTTTTTTTTTTTCTCAATGAACCTACCCGCATACAGCGGACTTAATGACAATTTAAATCGTTTTAGGTGATGTGGGAATTTGTTTAAGATGGAAATGGGATATCACACCACAACTTTTATCCAATGTGGTATCGATGGATGGTACCTATGGAGGACTGCTGAAGTTTTAGACGCTATAAGACGCAATAAAAAAACTTGAAATTATATACCTGTTCCACATATAGTTTCAGAATTTGCTAGATAAATCTACAATGTCTGTGCAAGTCACTTTGCAAAATGAGAGTGAAATTGGACAATGGGGTGTGTCACCTCCCATACAAAATATATATGTAAAACTTATTTTCTTGATACTTCCGGGAGGTGGAGCAGTGACTTTTTTATTTTTACTTATTTATTTATTTATTTATTTATTTCATTTATTTTTTAAACAAAAGTGTCATCTATATGACAGCAGCAGTTGGCTTCAATTCTCGCACCAACTCGGGACGGTGGCACAAATCTTCATGCAATATGTGATGCAAGGGAGCTTAAATAAAATTTGAGGCACTTGCCTCTTTGCGCCAACGGTTGGGTTCGAACAGCGAACAAAACGAAACTTCTTTTGGGACACTCTATACCATGGTGCAAATGACAGAAAAAGTTGTTGAATTTTGGCGTAGGAAAGTGTTCTAAATACCAAGTACTTTACCACATGAGGGTGCTATTGAAAACGGGGCGTCGCAGCACCTCCCTACACCAGAAAATTTAAGTATTTCTTATCAATTTATTCCTCACAAAAATTATAAAATATTAAAAGAGAAATATACAATACACTCAGACTCAGTATTAAAAGTCTGTTTAAATATTTCCAGGCTTTGGTTCTTCCAGAGCTCTGGCGTCACAAAAAATCCTAAAACACACAAAGTATAATATTTTCGGACGCCTGTATTATCGACCCTAGCGAGGTATCCTATAAAAAAAATATAAAATTCTCCGATTTTACACGATTCGGAGGATTGCTTCGGTATTTGCTGCGAGGTATTTTTCCGAACAGCTGTTCGGAGAATTGTTCCGACACAAATGTCACTGTCACGCACTCCATCAAATCAAATTTATTTTGAGTGACATTTTTGACAGCTTCATAAGAATTGTTTTCGATATCCTCCGACAACAATCAGTAGCGGAATTTATTTACGATTTGCAGTGAAGTGTATAGCAACGCATTTGTTATATTTATTGCTTCAATTTGTGTTTCCAGTGCAAAATCACGCGAGAAATCAAGCACCAATCAATACGGGGACGTCTGATCAATGCGTCATCGCATTTTTCTTCTTTTCATTCATTCTTTTTTTCCCCAAAACGGATGGCTCGAATGTGATTTGAGGTTCCGACAGAGTATGCGCTGCGGCGAATTTTCCGTTCCGATTGATACCTCGCTAGGGGCGTATGACAAGCGGGAAATATGTATAGATAGCTGTCAAAGCTTTCAGATAGCTTGGAAAGTGACTTAAACGCTTAAACCTCCAATGAGTCCGATGGAGAACAGTACCAACTTTATGTTCACCTACGGCTACGGAAATCTGCCTTTCATTTAGTCGCTTTCGAAATAACGCCGTAAACGGTACGACAAAAACTGGTGTAACCTATTAATAGTATAGGTCTGTTCCTTTACTTTTAAATCTTACGAATTTTTACTCAATGCCCTTCCTTAGCTCGAAAAATTCGTAAAAGTGAGTGGCATCGAGAGAGCAAGATATTACCCCTCCACTGAGAATCTTACGAATTTTTACTCAACAAATTTCTTGGTGTAAGAATTGAAAAAGCTGTCAGTCTTATAATTAACAGCTGATTTGAAATTTGTTTTCCTATTTGACATATGAGTGCATTTGTTTTGATTTCTTGCGTAATAAAATGGTATCGACAGATGGAAAATAAAATTAAATGTTCTCCTTAGATTCTTTTAGAAAGTGGCGATGAAATTCTTCCTCGCTGTAAGGAGTAAGAAGGGACAATCTCCTCCACGTACATTTTAATGCCGTTTCGTTTTTTCCGCTTCTCGAATGCTTGTATTTAGTTCAAGCAGTACAAACTCTTCCATATACTCGGATTCTTGAAGAAGAAGTTGGATTAATTGCGAATCACTTTCATCGCTAGGTAGATGAATCAACTTTGTTTGTAAATTAGCAATTTCTTCGAGTTTATACTATATTTTAACGTTTTTTCGTACAACTTTTTTGAATTTTTGAATTATGTATCTGTCATTTTCATAGATTACTACAAAAGCGTTCCCTAACTTTTTCATAAGGTCTCTCTCTGTCTCTGTGAGAGAATTTATCCCCACTACTGCCATTTTGACAGTCTTTTCCATTCTTACTACAAAAGTAAAGGAACAGACCTAGTGTCTTGGTTATTTTTTTTTTTTTAAACCAAGAAGCCAACTTCGGTCGATTTATTTACTACCCCCACTGTGTCCACATAAATATCCCACTTCATTTATAAGATATCCTTATTTCGGATGCGGAGAGGTGAACATGCAAAGAAAAACAGATGACACCGTTCTACTGTGTCAAGGTTTAGTCCACTTCTGCACTAACCCCAAAAGCGAACCACTTGAGAACGTGCCATTGTGCACGTCTGTTTCCTTCATAGCATATTGAAAATCCAGCCTCCACTGCTTATGCAAAGAGTTAACTAACCTCATTTCGATCCGCAATTGGCATGCGTATCCTGACTGGAGAACCCGTCATCACGATTGTTGTGATTTCGATTTCACACTCGAAGTTCGTCCTCAATCGATTTCAATATCGAATCGACGACGACGTCTTCGTCATTCTTCAGGCCGCTCAGGCTCAGGTGTTTTATTCTGTGTGGTGAGTTTTTTTGCGTTCGAAATATCCGTCAAGTGCTGCTCAGCTGCCACAATTGCATATGAAATTATTACAGGATGAATGAATGTGAAATTGTGTTTAAGCGAGAATGTTTCCTTACCCTGATTACTATGATGGCCTTGGCAGCAATGCATACAAACGCAGGCTGTACACGCCTCCCTCTGCCTGCGTTCGTCCTCGCGGCCCGGATGCTTTTTTACCACTTTCGTTGTGTGTAGTAAAATGTAGACTCGGTTTGTTTTCAGAACTCTGGATACAAACGAAAAAAAGCACAGAGTAGAAAATAACGAGGCAAAAATAATATTTTGCCTTTCGTCCTTAGCGGAGTGGTATGTATGCGGCAGCACATGTTGTAATTATTATTTTGCATGCATGCAAATATTGTACTCACTCTCTGCCACCTCATTAGTTTTGAGACCACACAAACAGAGAGATGAAGACAGGGCGACAAGTTACGCAGAGCCGCGCGGAATAGAAAAGAAAACGAGTTGGTACGATGTTCTGTGACGACGAGAAGAATGCACTCGGCCTGTGAGCCACCGCTATGCCATTGTCATTGTAGTAGTAGTCGTCGTCGTCGTCGTCGTCGTTGTCGTCGTTGTCGTCGTCGCCGCCTTGTCATCAGCATAATCCGGGCAGGACTTTTGGAATGCATTTGCTTAACGTAAGATGCCATCATCATCTGTAGGTGCATCATTATCATCAGAAAAATGCACACGCGCTTCTCCAAGAATGAGCTCCCACCACAGACCTCCCCACTCACACTTTTCGTATCATGAAACACGTTTTAAATACACAACTCAACTGTACTGTGTGTGCACATAGTTAGCGAAATCTGCATGGTATAGGCATGGGTGCAATATGGAGTGAGTGTTGCCATACCCGGTTGAAGCCGGCCTATAGTACTTTTTGACCACAGCTATTAGAGAAGGGTGCTTATTTTATTAAAATAATGCAAGTCAGTGCCGGTTTGGAGGACAGTTTTGTGATTGAAGTGTAGAGTGAAGTGCCACCCACCGAACATAGACGTGGCTTCCCTATCTCTGTATAAACTCCGATTTTAAACAAATTATTTTAAATCGACGAGCCAGGGGTCAGATTCTGTAAGGCGAAACGATCAAACGTTTTCGTGCGCACGAATGATTTGCCTTATGCTACACAAGCAAATTTCCTCGTCCACACGAAAACGTTTCAACGTTTCGCCTTACAGAATGCCGACCCAGGTTATTCGCATTTTGCTTCGCTTCGAGGCTAGGGCTATCAGGTTGTAAGATGCGGAAAGAGCGACATTATACATTTTTAGGGGGGGCAGTTAGTATTTACAGTGGGAGGACAACAATTTTAAAGAACATCAAAATACTACACTCAGAAATACAAATTGTAATGCCAACAATTTTCGTTGGTTAAAATGGACCCAAATATCAAAATCTCTGATTTAAGAATGAAATTTTTGGAAATGATGTGGAGATGGAGAGTATATTATTCTTACGCTGACTACCTGATTCTTGTAAACTTAAAAACGAGTTCTTGTTAAAAAAAATAATATTTAAGCCAAGAACTTTCAACTTACAATTTTTTACAAATCCCAAAATTCTTCGCTTAAGAATCTTTATTTTCTGAGTGTATTAGTTTTCAGTTTCAAATTTAAAAAAGTAAAATAACGAAATATTTTCAACTATTATATGTAAAAAACTTGTTAAATGGATGTAATCTGTTGGGAAGTTCGTGCAACACTTTCTCTATGGCTTCGCAAAATGCAAACATTGAACGGGAGTGAAATCGGTAAAGTAAAAGCTGTTTTTTTTTGTTTGGTTAAACAATGTACGAAAAAGGGGGACTTCCTTTTTTATTCTGAATTTAGGGGGAAAAATCCACTTTTAAGATGAAAAACGGGTACGTGTGGCAACCCTTTTCGTAGTCACTTGGAAAAGATGAATTTAGCCTGCGAATTCATTTGAGAATCCCTGGCGATCTATTTTTCATTCAAAATGGCTGACTTGCAGAAAATGATGGTTGAAGAAGCGACGGCGATTTATTAAAACGCACATGGATGAACCATATGCGAACATCTAGAGGAAGCTTATGGAAACGCATGTAGCAATATTGTACAAAATTTCTGTACAAAAATGAACTTACGGGAGAAGCTCAAATGAGAGAAATATATACGACTCACGACTTTGCACGATTTCTTTAGTTAAAATATTTAGTTATAAATGTAAATTTATGTTCACATTTTGTACTAAATACGTGAGGACTAGTAATATTTCTATCAAGCCAGGCAAAGTCCCTCCGACTGTTATTATACTGTCCATGTCAAAGAACTGTGCAGCTGTTTGAGCATGTTTTCGTTCTATAAACAGCCAGTGGGTCTTGAGCGTCACAAGCAATGTTGCCGCAGTTTTTGTTAAAAGTGTAACAATATTTTTTCAAAAAGTGTAACAAATGGAAAAAAATTTAACAAACTGAAAATTTTAATAATAAAAACATAGTTTTTCAACTCAAAAAGGTGGATTTGTTTCTCGCGCTTATGTTTCAGCCGGAGCACTTTTGTTCACTTTTGTTTTTCTTATAAACCTAGAATTCAACATACAAATTTTATAATTTTACAAAAAAAAAACTCTTCTGTCCATTTTGTGATTAACAAATAAAAAAAAAAAACAAAAAAAGAAACAAAATTATTGACCATGGAAGTAGATTTCAATTTCTATTTCACAAACTTTATTTAGCACGAGATGTAGAACATTGTCAACGGCGACGCGGCGAGACAGAAAAATATTGTTGTATTTTCTCGTTCCCTCCCATTCCCATTCCCACTCGCAGTTTGATGCTTTGCACAACTTGTGCTCTGTGTAAAGAAACAAATGAATTGACAGAAATTGGTAGAAGTTGGATCCAAAGTAAAAAGTGCTGCCAGTTCAACTTTTCAATATTTTTTAACGAGAAAAACAAAAAAAGATTTTAATGGGAAAAAGTGCAACAAAGCGATAAAAAAGTAACATTGTAACAAAATTATAAAATAATTAAAAAGTGGAACACTTTTGTTACACTTGTATCATTGTGGCAACGCTGGTCACGAGAGACATGGAGTGTCAAATAAGACGCACAGGGTTAGAAATTTAATAGGAAAGCAGTTCTTGTGAATTAAGAAATGTCTTGGAAAGGCTTTTGTCTCGGAGCTGTGAATTCTCTTCAAAAATGTGAAAATCAAGTTGCAAATGCTGAAATGATCTGACCAGTTAAACGATCCAAAAACGTTGTATCTGTTCAGTATGAGTAGAAAAAATCCTGAGACCGACTTAAGGCGCTCACATTTGAGTATTAGAAGAAGGAGCCTTTGACCAGTTTAAAGAAAAGTTATCGGAATCGCTGCAAGGCCTCATGGGATGTTTTTTGAAAAATAAGCCGCGCTGTTATTCCTCCGAAAAAATAAAATAAGCTTTACTACATATGCCGCGCAGCAGTCAGCGTTTGTAACTCTTGTAATCTCAGTCTTTCACTACCTGCCTCATACGGACCTGTTGCTCCAACTATTTATTAAGGACCACCTCCGAGAGGTTCATTTCAATGTAAAGGACCACTTGTGGGAGATAGAGGTTGAAACACATGCACCCCAGCTTCGACCACTCAAGTCGAGGTTTGTCTTTAAAAATAAATGTAAGAAAAAATAAGTTCAAGTCGAACATTAAAAAAAATTATAGATTCATATTTTTGCTTAATAAAAATTCTTCAACCGAAAACCTCATTTCGCGTGTAACCTTAGGTAACGCCAATACGACCGAAAATTAGTCGAAGAATTTTAAGCGCCATTTTTTTTTTTTCAAGCTAACGCTCAGGACAAACATCAATTACCGCAACCGCGGTTTGTTGCTGACTTTTGAAGAAGGGACTCCCTAGTTTCATATATTAAATATTGCAGGAAGTAGGCGTTTGCAATTGTTCCCTTGAAAAATATTTGCATTTTCTCTCTACTGGGGTGGAAAAATCATCATTTGGCACTGCCTCCACCATCAGCTCATCAGAAAACTGTCGTCCCCAATCATACGCTCATAATTCAATGAGTCCGTGGTCAACAGAGCTATAATTCGAATTACCATAATTTTTGTAATAACGGGCACCCGAAAAAAAAACATCCATTTTAGCCTAATGAACAGCTAATGCGAAAATTGGCATCCCTGGCCACAGTACCAGGCGTCTTATTCCCACACAAAATGAGTAAAAAAAAAATTTAACGAATCTGCTGGAAACATGAAAAATGCATATTTAAATTAAGCCCCAGAAAGACGGATAGCAGTGGGGTCAGATTTGCTACAACAGGATCTGGCTACCTCCTACTTGCTACTGCAAAAATAATGATACGTCAAAACCTGCAACGCATACCGAATGACTTGAACCGGCTGTGCAGGACTTTTGGGTGCTGTCGCAGCTAAATAATATTTCTATCCTTAATGATTGCATCTATGTGCATCTGTCGTAGTTGTCTGGCGAAATGGGTCAAGACTGGAAGCTTGGCAACTATAGTTACTCGAATTTTTTGCTCTTTCAACCCTCAGCCTGCCATTTCATTTGTATTATTGTTATTCGTGTTTTTGTTTGTAGGACAAAAAAGTACACCAGCTCCGAGCCAGGCGTGTGTGTGAGTGTGACTTGGGTTGTGTACAATATTTTTGAAACGGAAACCTTTGCGGTGATTCTCATGTAACTACACCATAATGCAGATACCACCGAGACCGACCAGCCAGGCAGCAGAGTTATCATCATCATCATCGGAAGGACAACGAGTGGAATGGGAGAAAGTGAACACTAGCAACAAGGAGAGTAATTTTCTACCACCTTGTGTAGCTGCACGTAATTAGACTGCGAGCCGACCGACAAAAACACAGCCAGACAAGACCGAACTGTGAATGTCGTTGTCGAACTACAGTACAGGATACAGGTCCTGCCTGCCCTGACACATTACAATGATTCATTGTTGCGTGTTGAATGTCAAAACGGGTTCAGTTCAGAGAAAATGATGACCTTCTCGGGAGCCCGTTGTCGTTGGACATTCAAAAGCCATGACTCCTCGTCGCTATCCTCCTCTGCCTTTTTTGTGTCCTATGGGTGTGTGTGCGATACAGATACAGTGCAAGAGGAATCAAAGTTTGAGTGCGTATTGTGCGGTTTCGCGTAACTGGTGGCAACGAGTAAACGAAATTAAAGCTCCCTTTAGGGCGTGGTGCCTGTCGGCCGCTTACCTCTGTATGGCTGACGACTGTCATCTGTCAAGGCCAAAGGACGGTTTAGTGCAGGTGCACAGATGGCATTTAGTTTTATACGTATCATGGTATTCAGTATCCATTTCAAGGACCAAGTAATGTTACACGGAATGTTTGGAGGAAAACTTATAGAGGAAAACGAAGGAACAGGATGTTATCATCGTCAACCACTTATTTTCGTCATGCATAATGAAAGCGGTCGAGTTGGCAGCTGTTAATGATGTTGCTAACGATGGCGAATGGAAGCGTCTATGGCATTATATTTTTGGTTATGAAACGATGACGAGCGTGGATATGCAATTATTATTGCAGCGACGAGAGGAAAATAATGAGCAGCCCAAGGGATAATTGAAAGCCGCAGGGTATCACGCACAGGTTGCTGCAATAAGTTCAGCCTATATAACAGAGTTTCGGAATCAACCTGTTTTCAATATACCTGTACTCTCTTGCATAGTCTGACCATCACTATCTGGCAAACCGTAATTGACAAACCGCTTAGAGTAGGTAGGTACCTACCTGGCTTTGGGTGTATGAGTGGAGTTGCTGATTTTGAAGTGCAAGTCCCGTCGGTGTATTGCTAATTTTGGTCGGAAGCCCAAATAGGGTATTTAATGAAATGCGATTACGAAGTTATGGCCGTAACAGTAAAACGGTCGCATGACGATATCCGTATTTGGTTGCTGAAGAGATCTGGGGAAAGACCTTCTTTCAATGGGAGGCTTGAGTGGAAAAGGCGCTTATAAAGACTGGAAAATACATTCCTGAATTTGTCACACGAATGGGTTTGTGCCAACAATGGTATCGTCCCTCTTGAAGCAGCTATGTTAATAGGGCATGGGTATGTAGCTCGACGATACCATTCAAGGTACCGAAACTTGAGACAAACGAGACAGGTAAAGGCTTAGGCGGGGCTAAGATTTTTCTCGACAGAGCTTCTCAGGTTTATAATAAGAAACAACACAAATACCTATGTGGCTCTGCGGAGGGTGAGGCTGCTTAACACCACCCTAGGAAGCCTATAGGGCAGAACGACTTCTTTGTGGTAAGTCTGTGATGGGCAAAAGAGCCGAGTTATGGAGCGCTGACTGTCAGGTTTATTCTAATACTAACAAAATTGGTTGACAAGAGAGTCTGCAACTGTTCTGTGAAGGCTTTTTTTTTATTGAGCCATTAGAATACTATCTAAAACCAGGCGGTTCCTTCTTTTCAGGAAAACAAACTCTCACATATGCTAGATAAAGGTTCAGAGAAGCTTGGCTAAAGAAGGACTTGCCTTGTTTTTCGTATTAGTTTCCTGGCTAGGTACGAAAGGTACGCAACAGAAGGGCCTATCTACTAAATCCAGTTTTACGTCATTTTGACGAGATGTCGGAGGATTACAAGCGAGGGATTTACTGTTTCGGTCATCCGTCGTCTATTCGAAGACATATCGAACTCCAGTTTCCACTCTTTTACGAGTTATCTGAGGATTACAGGCGAGGGGTAGGCTGTCACAAGGATAGATAAAACAAAAAGGCGCCCACTAGCATGTCTGGCCTAAATAGTACTCTGGCCTTTTCCCCTTTTTCCTTCCACCTATACCAATATGGTCAAAGTGTGTCTTTTAAGATAGAAACCTTACCTAACCTAACCTTCCTGGGGCCCTACTATGAAACTCGATTCTAAAGTGAAACTGTTCGAATTCGCAAAATCGCAGCTCTGTAATTCTATAAGTAAGTTATGAAAGCGAAATTCGAACAGCTCTAGTACTGCCAACTTTTTTTTGTTTTCTTGGTACAAAATTGGCACTACCTTTTCCGAAAGTTAATGTCAAATTCGTTCGAATTCGCAAATAATCATTCTACATCAAATGTGCTTGCGGAGAAGGTCGATTTAAGAAGTTTTTTTTTTTTCTCAGAATGCAAGTAAAGAAATTTTATAAATTAATAATTCATGAATATTTCATAAACATAGTAATATGTATCATAGACAAACCATACTGAGACCCCCAACTCACAATCCTCTTGCCGCTGGGCCCCTCAATTTTTTTTTCAAATTCGCCATTTTGTTTTCCTATCGGTGTTATGTCAAAAAAGAATCAGTGTGACATGCAAAAACACACAAAAACTACAAAAATAAATGCTGCCAACCTCGGCAACCGTGGGAAAATGTGAAAGAGTTCGGGAATACCACATTTTCACTTTACTGAATGTCATTGGTTAGTTATTATAAATTGTTAAAAGGCGAATAATTTGATTTGGTTGGTTAGTAAAATTATTTAAAATATATGTTTTATATACTAGAACATATTAGAACAAACATGGTTGTGTATTTACCTCTTTTCGATATCATTAAGATCGATTTATTGTGTGAATTTTTCTTTAATAACTGAAGAAAACTTGCTCAAAATGTATTTATTTTCATGCAACCATTCTGCATTGACAATTTTTCATAAATATTTTATGCAAATGTACACTTATTCCTAAAAAAAAACACAATCTACACGTATATAAATAATTTCAAATTTAACGGACAACATTTTATGAACGCTGTCAGCAGCTTTGTCCACAGCGGAAGTGGCATATGCAAGGTGCGAGCCTGTTGGTGAGCCGGAATTTTTGAAGTTACGTGACATTTGTCAATACGAATTTCTATGTAACAATACTAACGTTTGCCACCCCATGAAAATATAGCTTGTAGGCAAGTAACGGGAAATCGGCCGAAGTTGGTGGTCTAAGTATTGTCTCTGATATGAATAATGTTTGTATTTTTTTGGCCCAGGGAACCATCTAAAAGTCCAAACACAAAAGTGTCACAGTTTGAAAAGGTGCAATATATGACCCGGCATCCATGTTTGTCCAAGGGGTATTTAAAAACAGCCTTTATAATGTTGGCAACAAAAGTTTGTTTTTTGCGAACACTTAGTTCTGTTGAAATATTGTTCAACAAGCACATAAAGGCATCTGTCGAAAGGCGGTAGTTTTAAACAAAGCTGAATAAAGTTATTTTAGTTTATTTTTGGATTAAAAATGCCTTAAATAAATACTGAAAAGAAAAACTTTTTTTTGTCAAGCTCCATTATGTTAGATTTATCTCTAATCCGCCTTCGTTCAACTTGTTGAATTTGTTCCAGATTTCCTTCAGACTCCAACTTAATTGCGACTGTGTTTATTTATTATTATTTAATTGTTTCACGATCAATTCTTTGGGAAATGCCAAACATAATACGAGACTCATTTGGGTTATGTCAAACATATTGCGAGAATCGTTCGAAAATCGCAAATTTTTTGGCAAATAGCTTGGCATTACCGGCATTCGATTCTACTTTCACAGAGAGTGCCATTTGAAAGAAGAATCACAAATACCTTTCGAATAGAATCAATAATAGAATCGAGTTCCATAGTAGGGCCCTGTTGTTGACATCTTATATATAGATAGAAAATATGTTTCAAGACAGTCTTGGTGAAGAGCGTTTTGAGTTGGTAGCCACTCACTGTTCTCTGACAGCTTTGACGTTTTTGGATCGGCAATAAGCACTTAATAGGCTTGCAGCCGTCCGTATTAAAGCAGTAAAGCGGATATAGTATAAAAATCTATTCCAAACCAAGACGCCTAAGTAATGTCACGTCGTAAAGTCCGAGTTGTCGATCTGCGTTTTGTTTTACATAACCCAACCACTGAACAGTGGGAATTTCGCAACACAAGTTTATTAATTCGATTAAGTCTAGGATTAGTCTTGTTACCCCTTGGTACCACTTATTGTAAACATTTTACACGCAAACTCAGAGGTTGCGCAGAGTTTGAATCTAAATCACTGCGCCCATAAATTTCCCTACATAACCTAATTATGGCCTCAATTTTGTTTTAAGAAACCATCCTTATCCCATATCTAGAGTCGAAGAAATACCTTTCAAGGGGCTTCCTCCTCAGAGCAATCGCTTTACATTGACACAGAAGGGGATAGATGCCACTCCTTCTGGTGAAACTAATAAGCTTTTGGCATATTTCAAACAGTATTTTAGTCACGTCAGAATTTTGAATTTAAAATGCTCTTGCTTTTGTAGATCGTACGCCCTTAAAAAAATGTGCAGCCTTATGTCAGATAGGTTAGGGGCGAATTGATGGGCAGTAAGACTGCAGGGGAGCTTTTCGTGTTATGGGCGAAATGTGCTACATTTTTGTTACACCAGATGTCGCATCATTGTTTTCTAAATCATAATCTCATTTCGAAAGAAGTTGCTCATCATTTGACCAGTAAAACAGCAAATCCTTCTTTGTTTGTCACTAAATCAGTAGGTCCCAGTGACGCTGTAAATCCCCAGCAATTCCTAAACCGTCCTACAGACTACATCTTCGTCGGCTGTTGCGTATAGATGCATCAATTTTTCGCCCCAGACTTTCTTTGACTGGACATCAGAAGGACTGTCCGAAAAAGACCTTTTTAATTCGTTTTCATTAATAAACCTGTAACAATTAAATATTTTTCAAATAATTTTTTTTTTTACAAGATTTGTAAAATGCCGCCCCTATTTTAAAGTTTCTCGGTTAATCTTAAATCTTACTTCAGCCTAAGATTTAGAAACACCCTGTGAAGCAATTTCCTTAAAAAATCACTACTTTTATAGGCTTGGAGATTTCCTTTAAAAAGAAAAAAAATTTGTAGCTCTCTCTCATGCGTTCAAAAGTTATGATTTTTGCAACCAAAAAAGTTATTTCGGACCATAGTGCGGCGTCAATTGCGGTTCAAGCGATAACCACCATAGACAAACCATACTGAGACCGCCAACTCACACTCCTCTTGCCACTGGCCCCCTCAGTTTTTTTCAATAAAGTTAACTTTGCTTTCGTGTGTACATTTTTCTTAAATAATGAAGAAAATTTGCTCAAAATGTTTTTATTTTTCCTCAACTAATCTAGATTATTTATTTTTCATAAAAATTTTAAGCAAATGTACACTTATTTATAAAAAAAACTCTATCCACAAGTAACGAATAATTTCAAATTAAACGGACACAATTCTATGAACGCTGCCAGCAACTTTGCACACAGCGGAAGTGGCTCATATTTTTTGCGAGTGTGTCGGTGACTCAGAATTTTTGAAGTTACGTGACATTTGTCAATACGAATTTCTATGTAACAACACTAGCGCACCAAATCGTGACCACTTGTAGGCGAAGTAACGGGAAATCTGCAGGAGTTGCTGGTCTCAGTATTGTCTCTGATAACCACTTTCGATCGAGTCTTCTTCTCCTTGTTTCTTTGCTGTAACTTAAAATGTATCCATTCTGTAGCTTAATGCGAGGGAGAGCTCTATTTTTCGAAAGGAAATACGTTAATCAGTTATATGATGGAAGCAGCCTTGTTGGCATAAATCTCCATCCATCAAAGGCTCCACTGAATATGAACCACTGACAATTTCTTTGTTTGTAACACTAGCCCCATTTACTGAACTCAGTGCAGATATGGCGCGAACACCGAAATGCAATTTCTTGTCAACAATAAAAAAAAAAAAACCGCCCAACCAAATGCCATGCACAATGTCGAACATTCTGAATAAATAAAATGAACTCGCCGAATAGCAATGAATTGGAATGCATTTGAGCAGAACAAAAAAAAAAAGCAATTTCTTTACAAAATATCTACTCGTGATGGCGACCATAAAAACTGAATAGCAGTAGTAATTTCTACTAGCAATTAAACACGTTACGCTCCATACTCACACTCCCCCGCACCAGACCGAACAGGACACACCACACGCACACCTACTGATAATTCAACCCATTTTCACTCAAAGTTTCGCCGACTTGTACCGTTGCACGACCGGTATATGAGCCGTTCAGCATGCCATGAATTTGCCATAAAGTTGCCACTTTACTTACAACACTGACGACGATAATGAATATAACATTCGTACACACACTGCCAGTGTGGCATGCACAATTTTGCACTGCAAATGATTTTTGTGCAGGAATATTCATTTGTAAATATTCATATGAACATTTTTTTTTCGCACCGGCCGTCATGTTTGGTATGACATGGCATTGTATTTTGTGTGCCTGTGCGGCTAGGGGCAGTGAGGGCATTCAATATTGAGAGCATGTGTACATAACGCCTGCACTGCACGGATGCGGATGCATCAAAAGGATTTACCCTCGTATTTGGCATGATCACAAATTGAAGTGAACATAGAGAGTTCATTAAAGTTATGCCAAGTACAAATATGTTTCCACGGCATATGGAAATTTCATGTTTACATTTCGCCATTTTTAAAGGATTGAGAGATTTCTTTTCAATTTACTACATGGTCGGAGTTCTGCTCATTGGTGTAGTAATGGCTTTGTGGCAAACAACATTTTCTAGATATTTGTAGCTTGAACTAGAATCTTGAGCAACGGATTGATCTGTGGTTCTATCGTTTTAAGTAGAGTTTGAAAGATGTTTACCTTTGTGAAGCAAAATTTGTAAACTGAGCAATTGGTGCACTACACTAAACTATACTGCGCTATTTTCGCTTAGCTACAAAAATACATGCCATGCGTTTATTTATTCAGTAAGAAAGAACCAAGGCCTCTGTGGAGACGAAAATGTTTGTGATTCTATGAATCTACAAGTGACAGAACAATTTGCTTTGCTTTCTGTGTGATTGCAGCAACATCGACGTTAAGCGATAAGCGACATTTTTGAACGATCGAGCCCGAGTAGTCGTTGTCGTTTAGAGACAAGCTACATTTCTGCGCGGCAGAGCAATTTTATCTGCTTTCTGTATGGTTGTGCCTACGAAGTCGTTAAGCGATAAGCGACATTTTTGAACGATCGATCACGAGTAGTCGTTGTCGTTAAGAGACAAGCTACATTTCTAAGCGACAGAGCACTTTTACCTGCTTTCTGTATGGTTGTGCCTACGAAGTCGTTAAGCGATAAGCGACATTTTTGAACGATCGAACACGTGTAGTCGTTGTCGTTAAGAGACAAGCTACATTTCTGAGCGACAGAGTACTTGTACCTGCTTTCTGTATGGTTGTGCCTATGAAGTCGTTAAGCGATAAGCGACATTTTTGAACGATCGGGCCCGAGTAGTCGTTGTCGTTTAGAGACAAGCTACATTTCTGCGCGGCAGAGCAATTTTATCTGCTTTCTGTATGGTTGTGCCTACGAAGTCGTTAAGCGACAAGCGACATTTTTGAACGATCGAGCCCGAGAAGTCGTTGTCGTTAAGAGACAAGCTACATTTCTGAGCGACAGAGCACTTGTACCTGACTTTCTGTATGGTTGTGCCTACGAAATCGTTAAGCGACAAGCGATATTTTTGAACGATCGAGCCCGAGTAGTCGTTGTCGTTAAGAGACAAGCTACATTTCTGCGCGGCAAAGCAATTTTATATGCTTTCTGCAGGTTGGGCCTACGAAGTCGTTAAGCGACAAGCGACATTTTTGAGCCACATTTCTGAGCGACAGATCACTTTTACCTGCTTTCTGTAGGGTTGTGCCCGCAAAGTAGGTAGGCGCCAAGCGACATTATTCAGCGACAGAGCTAATTTTCTGCTTTCATTGGCCTGCTACATTTCTGAGCGGCAGAGCAACTTTGTCTGTTGTCGTTAATTGGCAGGCTAAATTTTTGAGCGACACAGCAACTTTTTCTGGTTTCTGCATGATTGCCCCACGTAGTCGTTAAGCGCCAAGCGATATTATTCAGTGACAGAGCTACTTGGTCTGATTTCTGTATGAGTGCAACCATTGATCAATTTCCTCCATATGTGGCCTGCTGCGTTGCCAGCCCCATTCGATTTTGCAGCTGCAGTCCTTTCGAAGGACTACTACAGTTTATTCAGGTCACTAAAAAAACTACACGTCACATAATTAGGCCGATTAAAACAACAAAAACGGACGTCCTAAAAAACACGAGTGCTTAATAAAACCTCAAAACTCTCAAGCGGCCATTACGATTAACTTTGGTATTGATGTGCTCTGTTAATACAAAATAATAATATTAAGACTGTCTTCCTCTAAAAGTCCGTTCAACTTTCCACTTAAGTGCCGCCTGCGGCATGTTTACACTTCGAACTTTATTTCAAATTTGGTTGCACGAACGCAAATATTTGTTTTTTATTCGGGCAACAAAACCCTTGGTAAGTACTTCGCTTTTGGCCAAATTCTGTGCACACAATAGGCCAGCAGCTGGCAGGAAATTTCATTATAATCATCACATCTTCCTTCTTTCATAACAATGACCCCGCTCTAACTAACTTTGTGCCTCTTGGAGTGTCGTTCCATCCACCTGTTGTCGTCTTCGCAACACTAGCCCTGAACGACTGCAAGCCAGATAACAACTACGCCGTACTTCGATCCATGACAAGTTAACACACACATGGCGAGTCCTTTGCCCAACCCCTTTCATGTACCAGACCCAGAACCAACATCGTTCACGTTCTAACCCACACTCTTCAAGATAGATGTAGCTACGAGCGACTAAGAGTCTGGGCGACGAATGTCTTGTTGTTGAGATTTACGGCTTGACAGGACTTCATAGGAGCGATATGTAACGCTCCAGCTTTTCCTGCTTGTAAGTTGCACATCAGACTAATAGACATCCCCCTTCATCCACCCCGTACCATTAGCTGTGCCCTCAAAATGTAAATACCACTTAAACGACATGCGAGTGCAGAGCCGAATTGAGGACACTACTCCCGGGAGGAGCTAAGAAAAGGATAAGAAGATGTATGTTCCTGAAATCTTGCAACATAAATTCCTGCAACATGACAATAAATTTAAATAGAATTACTCCTGGGTTAGTGTAAAGCTTATTAATGATGCAGTCATCCTCTGCACGAGCCACCCTAAGCCAAATGCAACTCTAGGCACAAAATGGACCGTCTCCATGGGGAGGGTATCCCCCTCCTTGTAGTAGGCAATTTTCCCCTTGAAATAGAAGCACTTTACGAGAAAGTTTTCGCCAGTGTTGCGCCCCTCTCCCCGACAAAATTATCGAACTCATCAGAAACTCATCAAGGGATATGAAACAAATAGCCATGCCAATCTTAATTAAAAGATGGGTATGTGTTTGATTAGTTTTTATGTGTGGCAGCTGATGCCTCCCAATAAGTCATCAAAAACTAAAGTTGCCAGGATGATAAGCCGACGTTTGCCATCGATCTGATGCTGTAACCGTGGGTAAATAAGAATTTTCCAACTCGAAATAGTCGCCATGGAATGTCCTTCGGGAAGGCGAAACATCGATTTGGTGCAACACTGTGTGATTTTAAGACTCCTTAAGTTGGTAGATCCCGTCAAAGGAATTGGTAATTATTACCATCAGTAAAGAGTTCGCCGTCACATTTAAGACAGCGCTTCCTTTTAACAGGATTATTGTCCGCTCAATGAGGCTTTATTCCATTCCTTATTAAAAGAAATAGGTAGCTACCTATACAAACACTCAGTTCTTCTAGTGTCCTTAACATTGCTTAACAATTCTCTTTTCCGTCCTATGATATCCAGGGACATACCTATACCTATACCTACACCCATACATAAGCTTCTGCATGGGGTGGAGGAGCGTTCTACAAACACGCATAGTTGGAGACGCTCTGATGGAAATGAAGCGTGTTTTTGGTATTAGCCTTTGAAGATTAGAACTATGGCATGGATGCTTGACCTAGAGGTATCCATTTTGCTTCTGTTTGTTGGTGTGAATCTGCAGTAGCTCAGGGAGACAATGTCTAACAAAAACGAAAGCAAGGGCATAAATAGATCTGAAAGAACAAGAAAAAAAATACAACGAGTACGAGTCCTTAAGCTGATACATTGTTATTGTGCGACAAAGCGAACAAAGACGGGGTGGGCCCCGTCGCACATGTTGTGTGGCAGATTCTATTTATCCGCACTGTAAATTCAATGCGGATTCATTTTCGTATAATGGCTTCTGAAGCTGTCCGAATATATATGTACTCGATGCATTTGGCGATTATACAGTGGGGCTCGCAGCGAGGGATCAGCGTAACCTGTTATATCGGGAGGTGCAGTAAATACACTGTTAATCCAGTCAATGGAGGCGACATAATTGGTAAATGTGGACGAAATTGCCAATTACTGAAACGTTGTAGGTGGTGTAACGTATATCCTTATTTGGGACTTGGAAGCGCCACCGCCATTTAGAGAAAAAATAAAGACTGCACTGAAAGTCTACTTCTGTGAGTTAGTAATTTGTCCTCCCCAAATGGAAATAAGCTCACACTAATCGTCTGAATTGACGTCTTTTTGTGGTTTACATCATTTGTGTCACAGAGAAGGTCAGGAGCGGTCCTTGTAGCCCGTTTTTGCCAGTAATTTTTGTACTACTGATCCCAAGTGGGTCAATATTTACAGGCGATTTTTTAAATTTGTTACTGTTCAAGGGATTTTCGTTCTAGTTACTAATGCAGATCTCAAGTGTTAAACGACGAGATCGATCATATGAGAGAGAGCAGAAAAATCCCTTCTGCTCTATTAGGGAGCATAGAATAGGCTGCGAAACACAGCTCATACCAATGTTCATACCACTGTTTGCATCAGACCAGGAAGGGCGTCTTTCCGAGTTCGCGTCCGCGCAGATAGTTTCCGTACTAGGGTTTATTCAGTGAGTTTTACACAAGTGAAAGGGTTGATAGAGAGGCTTGAGTGGATTTACTGTTATTCACTTCAAACAGCTGTGAGTTCTAGTGAAAAAGGAAAGCCACAGGAGCCAATGCATTCCACACGCGTGTTGTAGGGCCTATAAAAGAATGGCCGTATCCTTACTGAACATGAGCGCTGATCTCAAGTTTAGGTCAAACGGGGGGCTGCAGGAAATAAGGCCCCAATGAAATAAGACCCCAAAAGAGAAAATGAAAGAAGGCCCCAATAATGAAAAAACACCCCAATTTTTTTTTGTATATTTCATTGCTTTTATATTCAATATATTGTCTTCTTAGAAATAAATTTACAATTTATTATATATATATTTTTAATTAAATATTGCAACATTTCTTCGTAACATTTTCTCATTTTTTTATTCATTAAAATGAAAAATTACGGAAATACATAAAAAAAAAATTGTAAATATTTTTAAATTTGGATTCTTCGTAAAATAAAGTATCTATAACATTAAGAATTAATGAAAATTTGGTACAAGAAATCGCGCGATTTTTATTTTCAATTTTTTTTACCTCGTCAAAATATTGAATATAGATGATTAGGATCTGGTTAAAGCAAACTTTGGTAACTATTTTAAGAGTTCCGTTCCTTTATTTCGCTTATTATTATTATTATTGTTATTATTATTTTTAAAGACGAAAATATACAAAAAGTATGTTTTTGGTCTTCAGAAAAGAAATAAGGCCCCAAAAATTAGGGCCCAACCCTAAGGGGTAACCCCAACAAAGATCGTTGTTGACGTACACTAAAAGAGTCCATCGGTTTTGTCGATGCAGATGTCATTCATATATCTGTGGCAAAAAGCAAGAGCGGCATAAGTCGAATTATGTCAAAATTGAGATAATGTTACGATCGGATGCCACATTTTTTTCATTCAAATATCTCTTGCGGTTGTTGTGTAATGGATCAGAAAAAAACGCATAAGTCGTCTTCCCGTTTTGTGTAAATTTTAGAACAAAGCAGTAGGGTCCCACTTTGTTGGGTGTCCTCTATCTAGCCGTGCTGCTAAGGTCGGCATTGAATAGCAGAGACGTGAGAACGGAGATTGAAAACTGAGGTTGCTGTTGCCATCAAAAGAGGTTGGTTGACTGGTCAAAGATAATAAGCAAATGCGAGAAAGAGTGTAGTTAGTTAAAGTTAGTTCAAGTTACCATATCTCTGCGGCCACAAGTGGGCCTATTGTCATTTCCTCCAATTAGAGTTCGCTCATGATACCGGACTTGATGAATAAACCTAGAAGAAAACGGCGCACTAACTAAGATTTTCGTAGGCATTGTTGGCATATGTGGGCTATATGCAAATTCTGAAAAATCTAAAGTACGTACAGCTTCTCCATTCAACTATCCCTCTCCGAGGTTAGACCGCAAATTTGTTCTAGACTACACATATGTGAGTGCATTCATTTTCCCAAACCACCTTTAAATCCTACTTAAGCTTAGGGTGTTTGAATTTGAGTTCAGTTAAGATTTGATAGCATTCCAGGTTGTTATTGAAATTAAAGCTCCCCTCGTCGATGGACTTGATATCGATCCTGGTTCGCAAAATGTTTGTTGTGAGCTACTTGGCTGTTTGCCACATCGCGTTCAGTTCGAACAGCAGGCCCACTTTCTGGGTCTGTCCTGATTCACAGAACTCATGGTCTTAATTGCGACTTCCAGACAATAGCCCACTCCGTTGACTTATGCAACTCACATTTCGCTAAACTGGTATCTAACTGCATAAGTGATAATTTCACCGATTTTTATTGAGATGCAGAAATAAGCGGACGATTTCGAACTTCGATTTGATGCTTGAAGTGAGTGACTTCCTATGGCACTTCTAAGCCACAGAGGTCATTACTTTTAGAGAACAGCCTGATGCGAAAGATCTCCAAAAAATTCAGTAAATCGCTACCATGCTACACTGGACATCTACGGTAGCAACAAAAGCTGTTTTTTATTATCAGCTATGATCCATATAGATCATTGATTTACATGCATTTACAACAACAGCACATGATACTGCTTCTCATCGAGATCACGAATCATGATCTGAAAATTATTTCTACTATTTCCGACTAGGTGGCTTGTTTTATTTTTAAATGTTGGTGTGCCGGTAAGCGAAAGCCACACAATCACGTTGCCAGACTTAATAATTAATTAATTAATTCGCATTCGAATTTTTTCTCGTTCTATAAAGGCAGGTCCAAACCAGCCAAACATTTGATAAACAAGGAAATACCTACATGTTCCATAAATATTTCTAAAACATTTATTAAACAAAACGATTTTTATGAAATGCTTAGAAATGTTTTGCTGGTTTGGATCTGGACACCAAAAAAACATTTATGAAATGTTTCACAGTTACCCAATCATGATGGGAAATAATTTTTGTTTTACAAGTATCCTTGCAGAAAGTGAGCGCTGTTTTTCGATTATTATTTTTTTTTTAAATAAAATAAAAATGTCCAGAGAAGCTTGGAATACCTAATGAGAAAGTTATTCATTTAATACGATTTTTTAAATTAAATCGCGTGTCGCGCGATTGCGGAGACCAAAATTACAAAAATAAAAACTTTACTCACATTATTGTCTTCTAGTCCAAAAAAGGATAAAATTGAAATATTTCATAAGCATAATAATAAATTTCAGAAATCTTTTATAAGTGCTTATGAAATGTGTACGATTTGATTCAGAAATATTTCATTAACATTTCTGAAATGTTTCGCTGGTCTGGACACACCTTAATATGCCAAGATAAACTCAAGCGGTAGCAGCAAATATTGTTCATGTGTTGCATATTTGAACATCAAATACTAAACTTGTTTCACAAAAATATATTTGAAACGAAAAATTATGCAAATTTGATTCAAATATGGTAACACCCCCGACATTGCAAGTGAAATGACATGTGCCTTGTGTGACGTCACGTTGAGAAGAATATTTGCAAGATGGCTGGTGGCAATATGAAGTTTGAAATACCCTGTATTATCTGTTTTGCTTTTGAAAGCAACTGTTGCCACAATTCCAAAATTAAACTTTTCAATGATCCGTTCTGTTTTATTTTCGTGATCTGGTCCGAATCAGATCACGCTGATAATAAAAAAACAGCTAAAATTAACAGCCTACAAGCTTTTTGTCGTACCGATTACGGCGGCATTTCAAAATCTATTTTTAGATGAATTCCCGCATGTCTGGCGTTTTTAGAAACTGTTTAACTTTCCCCTGGAATGCGATCAAAGTTTGGCCGTTGAAATTCTTTTTGGAAAAATCGAAAAACATGCCCGGGTCTTAAGAATCTTAAGAAATCTTTTTCCGAGCCTCTGCGAGCAAACAAATCAGATATCTCAACAAGAACAAGACTGAGTGATTTCAGACTTAAAAATATAGCATAAATACTGCAAATCTCAACAAACATATGGCGTTTTTGATTGAAGAAAGAATTGCCCTTTCTATGAAAAGAGCAAGTCTAGAAGTGCTCTTTTAATGTATTCTATGTTTTATTGAAAAAAAAAAGTGCACTTCCAGGTGAATTCTTAGCACGACAGAAGTATCCGGAATATTTTTAGAGAATTGCCCTGAACTCACCAACACATACTAACAAAATGTCAGATTGAAGTGTTTGTTGTGTTATTAGAAACAAAATTTTCGCTATATGATCCGAAAATATACAATTATGCGTGGAAAATGTAAACTTAAATTGAAATATATTGATTTGGCTGTATTTATTACTGCAGAAAACAAAAAAAAAATATGGTGTCTACCACTATTACAAAAGTGCTCCAACGAATTTCATTAAAAAGAGCAATTCTGAATTTCGGGGTAATTCTCTCGGATCTTCAATCGAAAACGCCAATAGACTCAAGTCTGACAACAAAACCTTCAAGTGTCACATTTCTTTCCCACCACACACTAGCCACTCCATTCCCAATGCATGGGTATAGCATCATTGACATGGCCTTCTTGTACACTCTCGGTCAATGTGACGTCGATGTATGCAGCACATTTGCATTGCATTTGGCAGCAACATCATTGGCCACTCAACCACACCATCAACAACTGCTGCCGGTGCTGCGGGATGGTGTACTACACTAACGCCACATGCTACACACACCATACATGCCTCGCTTGAAACGGCGAGCACGCTGCAGGGTGTGGGAAGTCGCCTGCCAGAAGGATCTCTTCAGAAATGCTTATTTAGGTATCGGCAATATGCAAACGATGGCCAATAGAGAAAGGTAACGAGATTCGAGGCTACATGTCAGCTACTTACTTATTCCAACGCTTCACCCTCAGTTTGTATTTGGACTTTTTTGTTGTGGCCCTGCCGCTGCCAGTGGCGGGACACAATGCTCCTCTTCAACTCCGTATATTATGAATGGAAGACGGAAGAGAAGCTACCCTACCATTGGAATGGCCTGTTGTGTCTGGGTATTTACACGTCCTTATGCAATGTGTACACATACATTCACTTCACTTCTTTTCTCCCCGACACCATTGTCCGGACGTGTTTAGCATTACACATCGATGTGTACATCGTACACCAGAAGGACTCGAGCCCGTATTTCGTTTTGCTTCCTGCTGCACGAACGGCCGCCTGAGAACATGCGAGCATTCATTGTTGGCGGACGGGGGGTATATTTTCAAAGGAGTTTAACATCGATTCCACATTTGTCCAAAACAAAAATAACCAACGAGTACTTTGTATTGCTGCCTCGTTCCTGGGGGTATCTTCTGTAGCTTGGCGCGGAGGTCTTGAGTCCCCCGCTTATTGGAAATTGTATTTTTCAATTTTATTATGCTTTTTCGATTACTTTGTGAATTCTGTTTCTTTTTTTCACTCGTGAAATTTATAGATCTCGCATCCTACGTGGCGGGTTAAAAAATGCTCGGATAATGCCATGGTGAGCAAAATTGGAGTCTGCGGCCAGGTTCAGGAGCCATGCTGTTTTCTGAGCCCAAGGATGGACTATTTCTGTAAACATTTTACCCCTACAGCTACGAATATCAGTGCAGTTCATTCACCATTTCACTTAAGGCCATTACCATGAACATGTTTTAGATGTTCGTACGAATGTCCTGCCTGGCGATGGCATGTTTTACTTTTCGAGTCCGTGTATCGCTGAAATCATCTTAACTCGCAAAACACACACATCGCAGCGAGAGTTCATTTGTGTTCTGTATCTGTTGTTGTTATCAAAACTAGGCGAAAAGAAAGAAACGTGGCAAAAAGCTGACATGGCTTTCATTGTTTTGGCAACGGAGAGGATGAAAAGTGGCGTTCTGTTTGCGTTACCCAGTATCCACTGCCATGTATAGCCAACACCAAAGTAAACACCATCACTCGTCGAGATAGAAACAATGACTGAATCAGAATCAAGGAAAACGAGAGCACACAGGGGGAAGACTTCCCGCGCGCTGCATACTGCGAGGAAGTTGTATATGGTAGACTTGACTTTTAATCCGCCATGGACTCCGACTCAGTCGTGCTGAAGGATCTCTCGGTTCTTTTTGTTTCTGTTGGTTGTTGGTTTTTTTCTTTTATTCTTATTTTTTCATTTTTTTAATCGCCAGTATGATTGCTGTGTGATTGTTATCCTTGCTCAGCAGAAGCAAAAAAACAAACAAAAAAACCTGAATGAACGAATTCTTTTTAAAGAGTTGATGCATACGTATGAGGAAGCAGTTTCCAAATTTTTGAGCTCCAAATAAGTTGTATGCTTTTTTCATGGTACCGACTACCGGGTATGTGTAGCCGTTGAAGCGCCAGGAAGTGAAATGACTGACTTGAAGGATGGGGGTAAGAATTTTCGGTGACTTTTTGTTTATTAATTTTCATGTATAGGGCTGCAGGCCATTAGACAGAGGAATGACCTACTTTTGAAAGGCGGGGAATTTCGTTTGACTTTTTTCATCCGAAGCCCCACAGATCTGCAGCAGTATTCACAACTCCAGCTCTCAATTGAGTGGGGCTTTAATATTTTTTTTATATAAATAAATTTGTCAAAAATTTAATTTCGCAAAGGCTGGGGTTGGCTTGATTCAGTGTTGTTAGCACTCTCTCTTCATTTATCCCACGAAGCGTGGTCATTTTTCCCTTTTTTCCCTTTTCACCGTTCGCAAATTCCCTTTTAAAATCGCACGATACTTTTTTGCGTCAAAATCCAGTTTCTAAAGGTAAAATAAGTATTACACGGAAAGAAAATCAGGTTAAATGAACCTTTAGTATAAAAACCGCAGATTGTAACACTGCTATGATTATTTTTGGGACTAGAAAATTTTAATAAAAGACGATTTACAAGAGCGGTTTTTATGGACATTCAGTGTGTTGATAATCATGGTGAAATACAGGTCTTTTGATAGAATTTCACCAAAAATTCATAGTTTGAATGTTCTTTGTCCGATTTCTGAAACTCCCACGATTTGGTGCTTTATCCCTTTATCCCACGGAAGGCTTTTCGGACATCGAAATTCCCACAAAAAGGGATAAATCCCACTATATAACAACACTGGCTTGATTTGTCTACAATTCTACATCAATGAATCATCAACTTTTGAGCCGATTCTCTAGCAAACAACTAGGGGTGGAATATTTTTAAGGGCACTCGGTTAAGGTTTTTTTTTGTTTCAAATGGAACAACTATCGAATATAATAATTTTTGAATTTTGCACCTTAAAAACAAACCGATTTATGCACAACACGATTGGAGTTGAAGTTTAACTGCCAACTGGTAGGCGTTAAGTCGTAAAACCGATGTTGCCAATTTTTTATATTTGAAGATGTGCCGTACTGGTAAAGTGCTTTTGGTCTTTTTGTTGGGGCAGAAGCAAGCTCGCCGGGTAGCCAATATTCCTTATAAAGAAACACTTACTTCGGGAAGAGGAGTTTCTTTTTATTACTTCTTCCCTTACATTATTTTCGGTTTAATTTACAATTCCAAGTTATAATTTAAACAATTTTACAATTAAATGATCGGATTTGAACAAGTTACGGTCTAAACTATTGACTAAGAATTCCAAAGAGCCACTCGCACATGCACATTCTGTATATGCCTGCGTGGTGAATAATTGTGAATCTCCAATTTTACGCTGTATATTTAAATCGAACTCTGGAGATAATGAAATGTGTAGGAAAATAAATTTAAATACAAAAATTAACATTAAAACCCTAGTTTTTGGGCAATCTCAATCGCTAAGTCTCTAGAAAGTTAAAAAACTGAGTTTCCTGAGCTATGAAATAAATTACGAAAACCAGAGAACTGGTATTTTCAATATGAACAGTGATGCCATTTTGAGGGATTTATCCCTTTTTGAGGCATTTTCTGCAAATCTTAATATGTCCGACGAATAAACGGACATTTTAGCTATTAAAGAGATTTTCTTTCATAGTTACAAGTTTCATATAATAAAGATTTCCAAACTCTAGCGAAATGAAATGGTACCCACAACCAAAATCATCTGGAATTAGTTCCTTGTCGTTCATATTTTTCAAACTGATTTTTTGTTGCTTTCGTCGACCGAAAATGTTTTTTCTTTTATTTCCATGTTTTTTTTTTCTTATAAAATCCATAGAAAAGGGATTTTTTAACGGCCAATCTGAGATATTCCATCATAACCTTCTGGCAACACTGATTATGAATTATAGCAACTTTCCTCAAAGAGCAGATGTCGAAAGGAATTTGATTAAGTTACTAATCCACAAGTCTCCGAGACGTCTAGAAAGTGAGTTCACAAGTTCTCATCTGAAAGCCACATCAATTTCTTAAGAAATGTATAATTAAGATTATACAGGGTGGTCCGAAATATCCTTAAAATAAAACGATATAATCATTTTTTTTTTAAAATGTCGATTTGCCCCTTCTTATTTTTTGCATTTCTTTTTGAAAATAATTTCGGTCAAGTGCATTCTTTTAACCGCTGAGTCCCCGCATACCTTTCAACGGATATTGTCATTGAGTGGCATATTCTCATAGAGCCGTTACTTAAAAAACTCTAAAAATAAATCAGGAGAAATCTGAAGCACCGCCAGTTCAAATTTATCAATTTGTATCAATAATGATTTCATAATGCTTACCAATTACAGTAACTGTGTTTCCGACCGTAAAAAATTAGGCCCGATGACACCGTCACCGGTGGATGTTATGACTTTTCACGAATGATACGTGCAATTTTAGTGTAGCAACATTATTTTTGTTCAGCTGGAAATGGGCTTCGTCGCTCTTGATAAATTTCGATTTAAAATCGACAAATTATTGTAAAAAAAGTAGTTCCCAGTATTCATCGTTCTTTAGGAGTAAAGCTTTTCATGACAGATGCTGAATGCTGTCATGTGTAAAAGCTATACCATTCACCCAATAGGGTAATACACTTTCGGCCTACCCTGTATAAAAACGCTGGTGATCAAAACCACTCGACTACAAGGTGAACTCAAAATTCCCTCATTTATTTCCAAGCACATTTTACTTAAAAAAAAAATAAATTTATCCATTCGAAGTCTGTTTTTAGATGATGCTATTATTACTCGCACAATTTGCGAGGTCGACCGAGCTCCCATAACCGTCGATATGGAATGAATTTATCTACTCAATCCACCAACTTCACTCAGTCGAGCTGACGGTGTAGGACCTTTTCAAAACAATACATAGTTCAAGCATAAGTGGTTGGAATTTCACCGCTCATTACAGTGAGGACGTGAAGTTGAGACCACTGTTGGTTAACACTATATATGAGTTTGCTGTTTATAAAAAGAAGAAACAAATTTTGAAATTTTTGGTTCAATATGTCTTCGTGCTCAGTTTATCTTCTTTCGAAAAAGATTCTGTGTATAGCTACACTTCTGAGAATTGCTTGATATTGCAACGGATATAGTCGATGGTCTTACAAAATCGAGAAAGTTTCATGCGACCCAGTCGTGCATTTTCTTTTCATTCAAGTTTTGCGCATCAGCTTATCAAACTTTGGCAATAATGAACGCAATATAACAAGCTATCCCAAGATCTTGCGTTAACGTTTATAGCATGAATGGCTGATTGAGCTGATTTCATCAAAAAGGTTTTTACCTCACGAGAGCATAATTCTTCGGAGAATGCTTCTCAAAGTTTTTTCTGTTGCGCGAGTTCTTATTTTTTTTTTCGCACGAATGGAAGGGACCCATGTAAAATGTAATCGACCGTGATATACCACTCGCTGGGAAGTCCAGAATATTAACCACAGCACCCACCGAATTATATACATGCTGTAATTTATTTATAATATTACTAGCTGACCCGGCGAACTTCGTACCACCTAAAATCGATTAAATTAACATCCCTTTCGATAGTTGAACCTCTCTATTGGACGACTTCATAGATTTCTTGATCGTTTTTTCCACGCTAATGATTGAATCGAGTTGGTGCGGTCAGATTTTTCTCAATCAACCAAATCAAGCAAAGCAGAATGTGAGCAGTTTGGGAAGTAACAGCCCTATTATGGCTATCAAATATCAATTATTTGATACTTGATAACATCTATCAATTGATCGATAATTTGGTATTATGCGTATCGATTGATAATTTTTACCCCATTGTGAATGGTTATCAAAATATCATTGAGAATGAGTTCTGTTTTGAGGTTTGACGTTTCTAATTTGTATTCGGTTTTTGTTTTCTGGCTCAAAAAATAAGTCTACCGACGACATTTCGGTCTAAAGTTGTTTTCTTTTAACAATAAAAACTAGGAAATACATTTTATGATTTGATGTTAATAGAAATCTTAACCGTCCGAATATTTGATGCGTATCAACAAGAAATTATTATCAAATACCATGTTGATATTTGATAGCCATAATAGGGCTGTAAGAATCACCGTTCAGATATATTTTTTTTTTTCACTTCACATTGGATAAAGGTGCTATAAACATTAAATATCGGTAGTTGCGACTTGTGAACACGGTGGCTCAGTGGCTGGTATGCTTACGGTGACCATATTTGTCGAAAAAAAAAGGACCATAGGCGTGTTTTTTTGAACTTCGATATCAGCAAAGCATAGTAAAGTAATGTGGTATTCGATTGGGCGCTCTCAGAGCACTTTTTATGTTCTTTTTCAGATTTCAGAGCACTTTTGCGAATCTGGATTTTTTCTAAGATTTGCTTCAGTTTTACCAATACAAGTACGTTTGAGTTTGACAACTAGTGGGGTTTGTTTACATCTTCGTGAAATTTTTCAACTGACAAGAAACGAATTGCATCGGGTTGATCTATTTTTTGTTAATTATTTATGTACAAATGTTTAGAAATCAATCTGGGCGAGCATTTTGAATGTTTTCATATAAAATGTAACCAGTGAATGGAAAACGCTTAGAAAAGAGTCGAAGGCTACACATTCCAATCGCACAAATATCAACAAAAAAAGAGCAAGTGACGTTTTTATGTTCGAAATCTGAAATCTGAGAGCGAATCTGAAGAAGCCCAATCGAAAACCACATAAGATTTTCATCACGCGATTACAACAACTACTGTGAGTCTCGAAGTGTCAAGTAGAGCGTAGTTGTTGTAACTGCGTGCTAAAATCTTACTTTAAATTGCTTTGCTGAAATCGAAGCTAACAAAAACAGGCCTAATAATTATTGTGCTTCCAAAAAAAAAAACATTTAGATAACAAAAAAGGAAATATAAACAGTTTTTCTTCATTGGATAAATTCACATAAGAGTGTGAAAGGTAGGTAGTAAGTAATTAATTTTAAAAGCTTTTTAAAAACTACACAAAAACAGTTCCTTGATAACCATTGATACTTAAACATTGTGGTCTGACAATGTGCGAAAAATAACCAAGCTTCAGCAGATGGATCAGTTAAAAAATTTAATAAAACTGTTGGACATTTAGTTTGTTTCAAAAACTATGCCTGTAAGTGGGCAAAACATTTGTATTATTGAATCTAGTTATGGCATTCAAGTCAACCACCTTGTTTTATACTGTAACCCAACGACTTCTAATAGTCCACATTTTCAAGTATTTTTTTTTCGTGCGAGAGATGAGATGTGATATACATATATACGTACACTTCTACATAATCTTTTTAATTGCCCTATATGCAAACAGTTTTTTTTCTGTGTTTTAAAGGACAGGTTAAAAATATAGAGGACAAAATCCGTCCTTTATTAAAAAGAAAGAAATATAGGACAGGGGTAAAAAAGAAAGGACTGTCCTTTTAAATAAAGGACGGATGGTCAGCGTAGGTATGCTGGACTACTTGAGCGAGTGGTCAATTTGTTAAAATGATAGTATACGAATAACCAACACAATATACCTCCCCTTCTTTGTACCATCCACAAAATTTCATTGAAATCAGTAGAGTGGTTTCGGAGATCGACAACAGCGCCACCTATCGGTTCCAAAACTATCATATCTTCCTAGCTGGAACCAAACATAGCCATCCACGAAATTCCATAGATATTAATTGAATAGTTCCATAGGTCGACAACACAGGTATGTTCACTAAAATGCCGATATGTCGTATAAGCAATACACCGTATATACAATATACATACAAACCTTGGTATTGACGTAACCTTTCGTTTGAATTTTCCAGATGCAAAATCGGTTCAGACATTAACCCGAATTATCCCAGAAATTTTTTTTTGGAAATTTTCTATGATTTTTCGAAATAAGTCGACATTTTGTAATTGTATTACATAAACAAAACCAAAAAAAAATATTGCTTACCATTTCCAGGGGATGATGTGTACCCTATATGGTACAGTGGGATAATGCACTGTCAAAACCCGATATTAATACAAAACGTTATTCTTCCAATAGATAGAAGTTTTTATTTGAATATTATTGAAGAGTGGTTACATAAATGTTTATTGCATGGTGTGAATGTGTGATACGTTTTGAAACAACGCACATGTAAGGCAACACCACATTTTTCACAACTAGTAGCCGCTTGAGTATGGCAAAGTCGACACCTGGTTCGTTTGTCCTGCTCGACAATCAAGTGGTTGATTTGGTCATACCGGATGTCTTCTGCGTTTGCGGGTCTCACATTGCGTGGCCTGTTGTGTTTTCCGTACGTTCCCAGCTAGCTCCTAGCTATTCTACGACGAAACTCGAAATTGTCCAGTGTACCTTTATTGTATTTATGCAGCTGCCATGCGTTTGAAATTGCCATATCGATGCAATGAGCGAACAGTGGATAGTACCATTTTCCCTCTAATAGCAATGCGATAAAGACCGATATTTTGATCAGACCTATCGACTCCTCCCATGTTTTTATTGCACGCTCTTATAAGTTATGGCTGCGAAACCCATATTTCCTTTTTTTGAGCACGAGAGTATCTTTTCACCAAGTTTGTTGGGTGAACTGGAACAGAGTTAGAAATCATGTTAACAATGTTGTTTTTATTCCATTTGCACACAACTGCATTGAGTTCGGGACAGAGTTCGTAGCTATAGGCACCCCTACCCCTACCTCTTTGTTTTAGAGCTTCATCAGATCCACGCAAAGAACAATTTTTTAAAAGATTATCTTTTATAGTTCCAGTGCCTCTTATTTTCAACGCGTTTATTTCTTGAAAGAGTTCGAGTGAAGAAAAAAAATTGTCAAAAAATAAGTGAAAGCTAGGATTTAAGCCTCGTCCAATGAGTGTATGACAAAAACTTAAAACAACCTGCGTTCCAAGTGCATGCTCTTTGTTTTTAGGACTTGAGGATACTTTCGACCCAAGATAGGGTTCAAACCAAACTATGTATCCGGTTGGAGTCGTTCCTTATCAACGTACCTTCATCCACGCTGTAATTTTCCACAACTGGAGCAAACGACAAGAACTTTGGAAGCAGGTGATGAAACAAAGGCCATACTTTCGAGTAACGATCATTTGGATCCAGTTGAGTGTTATCGCAACAATGTAGTACTCGGAATATGTGATCAAATCTATTTCTAGTGATTGATTTCGATATAAGGATATTTTGTGTCTTCTTCATTTTCCCAGTACATTCTTCGTCTTGAAACACTAATTGCCACTCAAAATAAGTACTCCAATAAAGGTTTTAAGCTCACAAATCTGTATATAAGCCAATAGATTATGTTGCTGGGCATACAAATTAGAATATTTTGTTATGTGTTCAAATAAAGCTTCATCAAAAAAGAGCGAGAACAGGTCCAAAGGAGCGGAAGATGGATTAAACCCGCAAGCTGCGTACCTAAAGTCTGTTACTGTTTCCTCCAAGTATTTTTTCTTCCATGAAAAATTCATAGTTCGTGCCTTCTTTTTGGGGACAAAACAAGAAATTGGGATGTCATCTTCTTCATCGAAGCTTTCCGGATGTAACACAACTTCTGCCACAAGCTGATGGTTACGAGGCAAATTGTCTACACAAACCACATCTCCCTCACCTGAATCTTCATCTGTTACATCCCCGTCCAGCAATGGCGATACAATTTTTAGGTATTTCTGAATAGAAATCGTAGTCATCGCTTTCGTCTATGCAACTTACGATCTCATTAACGGTCAGCCTACAAAAAAACCAAAAGGACATGTTTTATCCCACTGTACCATATGCGGTACATCAAAATGCACGTCCATGTAACAGTAACATTGAATTTTGGAATTTTCAAAATTGTTGATAATTACTATTTTTTATTGTTTTAGCTATAGAGATAATGTTTATTTAACTTATTTGAATACATTAATAAGAAATTACTTACCTTTTGCTCGACATTGTTTAGCTACGGAAAAATACACACACTTCACTTCAACTTTACATCTAATTGAACGAAAATAAGTTTAAATTGACAAATAAAAATCTTCGCCTACTTATATTTAAACTGGATAATTCAAAAAAGTAATCGATTACATTTTTTTTTTCTGAACTTACATTTTTTAAATAAGGTGTACCATATGCGGTACATTGGGATGATTCGGGTTAAGAGAACATCAATTATTCAAACATAATGCGACTTATTTTGATATATATATATATAGAATGAGATGGATGAAACACGAAATGTGCCTACAGCGCCACCTGTTGAGAATTTTTCGAATTCTCATTTTTCCTAATATGAAAAAAATCAAGCAAATGTATGGAAATTCAATTCATTTACGCACGCACGCATACATTTTCCGATTTAAACCAAACTTCACAAAACCCATGTATAGACCAATACCAAAGATGCGTCAAAGTTTTGTTAAAATCGGTAAATGCATTATGGCGTGAATTGGCGACAAACGAACACAGTTTTAAGCCTCAATTTTTATATATATATTTAGATAGATTGCAAATTAATTTTTCTTGTTAATAAATATTAATAACAAGAACATTTTAACCAGTCCATATGAGGTGAAAGCGTAGCTATTCTTGGCTGCCTCAACTCAAATAAAGTTACGTACTCTCTTCCGATAGAATAATTTGTTTGACCTTGCTGCAGGCAACAATTGCGACTTAATAGTTGCGTTATTATTATCTGAAATAACAAACTACATACGAGTAGTTATTTGCAAAATTTTTTTGTAGACATGCTCTCCAGAGCTGTGGATATTCGTATTCGCCCTCTTTTCTAGTTCTGTATACGTAGTTTTAACACATTTTTGTACAAGATCTCAATCTGTATGATGGTCCTCGGGGGATATGCTGCCTACAACTGTTGTTCTAAGCGCTAAGGTTGTTTTTGTACAACTGGGTGCTTAGCAATTTGCACGCAACATAAAAATGGCTATAATCTCGACGTAATTCCCTTATGACCATGATTCTACACACCTCCATGAAAGTGACTAAGGGTCCTGGTCGGTCAACAAAAATGGCAACAACAAAATCCATTTAAAGCCAGGTATAGAAATATATTTTGGAAACTAAAATCCTTTTAGAATGCTCAAGTAGTTTAAAAAAAACAACTCCAATAGCATGGTAAATCGATGAAAACCAACAGAAGGGCGGGAAAGAAGTTTGGAACCTTCGAATAATGCTCCCAATTTCAAACACTCAATGCACACCCCCACTTTCGGCACTAAACAATTCACAATCGCAATGCTTACAACACATCTCGCACCACATCAGCTGTTTCGCATTCAGAAAAGTGCTTTAGCCCTGACACATTTCGGAGCCGATCCCAACCGCCCTTGATACTGGCACATGCCCGCATAAAATGCATATCGCCTCGTTTGCGCGCGCGATACAAGCGCTAAAACTCTTGCCGCACACATTTTTAATTGCACAACAATTGTAGCAATCTCCCCGTCTCCATGCGGCTACACTCTGTACATAGGCGACATCGTTTGAATCCTTGTGTCTAATAATAATTCGTCAGAGCGGAGCGTGAAATGGATGGATTCTATTCCCCGTTAACCCAGTTTAGCGGGATGAGTTGCTCCGTTTCTTTTTTTCGACGCGCGAAGAGAAACCCATATTACAACGTAAGCGTAAAATTAATGAAACCCATCAAGTGAAGAATTAATGATGCTTGTGATTTAATTAAAAATTTAATAACGCGTTCATCAAGCAACCAGCCAAAATAGCAACAAAACTGGAGACACAACATGCACGGGTATTGGCGCAATTACCACCCTCGGTTTTCACACCTCACCCCCAAATCGCCGATATATTGTGCGAGGAACAGAGCAATTCTATACCAGTCAAGTCGGCATCATAATCCTTTAATGAGTTACAAGGATCTCTGAAATGCAAAATGCAAAATACAATTTGTGCCCCGAAAAAAAGAAATCAATTCCAGCCGGAGTTGATATAATCATTCGGGAGCGCCACGGAGCGAAACTTTTTCAGATCAACATAGTAGAGCTGCCGTCTCCTTGTCGTTTTTTTTTTCTTTTTTTTTTTAATAAACCATCAGCAGATGTGAGGCAACAAATTTTTGTTGTCCTTAGAGGAGGATGCTGTAACTTGCATTAATTTCGCCATTGAATCGTGGCAATTCTGTTGGATTAAAATTAAATTAAACGGGTTGGGGGTTGGGGGTTGGGGGTGCGCGTTTTGCGGTGCCGGCGCCGTGTTGTGGGTCATAAGGGTGGCGGGCACAGATTGTTTTCATATTGCGGTTTGTGTTACTTTGCACGAGGTTCGACAGCGGCCAAGTGCGGGGGTCTGTGTGGTGTTTTAGTAAACAAGTGTTGTTTATGCAGTACCTTGGGATAATGGCTACTAATGGGGTTTCTTTGATTTAGTTGTCCTTTTTCCGCGTGGCTGTCGGATTATCTGAGCGAGATGTCGTTTTTGGACAGTTCTGGTTCGGTATTATCCTCGCCGGGAAGGAGAGTGCTGTCGACACTTGGGTTTGAGTTTTGATTATATATTGGCCGGGTTTTATAAATTGGTTGGGAAGTTTGTACACCGGCCTAGTTTTGACAATTGGAAGAG
The DNA here is from genome assembly GCA_951230905.1 of Cheilosia variabilis. Lineage (NCBI taxonomy): Eukaryota > Metazoa > Arthropoda > Insecta > Diptera > Syrphidae > Cheilosia > Cheilosia variabilis. Next base: position 66,078,556 of record OX579677.1, read on the forward strand.
ATTGGAGGGGGCTTTGGTCTTAATTACTTTTTGCGCGCCACCAAAGGCGAGGTCGCTCTGGGTTAGCGAAGAACACTCAACTCTTGAGAGTATTTGTGCCGCTTCATCAAATCATCCTGCTTATCCTAGCCATCCTGGATGTGAATTTTTTAACTGGATCTGTGTTGCTCTAAACCTAGTGTAGTACGTCGTTGAACGTCCTCCTCCAAGGCCTATCAGCGCAAATGGGACCGAAACATTTGGGAAGAATCGTGCACTTAAATTAGTCGAGGATACACTCATCTGCTTTAGATTAGAGTCTATCGGGTTTTAGTGCCATAAAGTGGGACTAAACGGATCAACGATTTATACAGACATCTGACAAACAACATCTAAGAGTAAAGCTGCTCCCACTTTATGGCAGCTTTACTCTCAGATGTTGTTTCTTAGTCGAAGGCGCCTTTAAATCGTCCTAAAAATTTAAAAATTCGCCCAATCGAAGGGCGGGGAGAAGTTTGACTTAGGGTTCTGTATAAATCTGTTGCGCCAACTATTCATTTATTTATAACTTACAAAAGTAAGCTCCCTCTAAAAGTTCGCATATTTTTCTTCGAAATTGCTCTTAGCCGCTTTGCGAAAAATTCTTCCACAAACATTATTTGCGACAGCAACCCTTTCGAACGAAATAAGAATCGACTGGGATTCGCAGATGAAGTCGCTGGCGAACGAAATATTCTTCTGGGGAACTAAGAGTGGAAGGATGGCGAGCAGTTTGTTGTGAAGCGACATCGACCCTTTCGAACGAAACAAGTATCGCTTGGGATTCGCAGATGAAGTCGCTGGCGAACGAAATATCCTTCTGGAGAACTAAGAGTGAAAGGATGGCGAACAGTTTGTTGTGAAGCGACATCGACCCTTTCGAACGAAACAAGTATCGCCTGGATTCGCAGATGAAGTCGCCGGCGAACGAAATATCCTTCTGGAGAACTAAGAGTGGAAGGAAGGCGAACCGTTTGTTGTGAAGCAACGCCTGGGTCCCAATATGGGTCACTAATTCAGATAGCTAAACCTTCTATGTCGCCCTTTACATGTCCGCTACCATGACGGACCTTTGAAATCATATTAAGACTTAGTGTTTCCATCGCTGTGGCTCTCTGGTCTGCCAGGGGGCCTCTTGTCATCCCGTTTGTCACGGCAAATTATTGTCGCTGTTTCATGGCCCGTCCAACATAATTTTTCTATAAGCACGATGCTTCGTCCTGCGTATATAAATTCATATTCCCAACTGTGTACATTGTTGCTGTCGAATCAAGATATTCCCTAAAGCTGCACTCAAAAAGTGTTTTACTTTCCTGTAAAATCTGCCTTCAAAGAGAAAAGGACCCTGTTTGTTGAATGAATATCTACAGAGCCGCTTATTCTGTCATCCTACGCGATCACTGACATCTCTTCGATGTCGACAAGTTAGGCATAAGCAAGACTAGTTTTTGATCGTGGGCCAGTACGATAGATGTCGCCTCGGGCCTTGAGACAATATCTCAGAGGGACGGAGGGTCACACAAGTCCAATATCTAATGTAAAAGAAGTGTCCTCACTGACTGGTAACAAAGTATCCAGTTCCTGTCAATCTTTTGAATGCATTAAAACCCTCCCTGCAATTCACAGCAATACCTCTCAAACTACCTAACCCTGCTGCCAATTTAACTCAAAAATGACTCGACTCCCGATATCTCTCCCTCGGCTGGTATAAGAGTTCATTTAGGATGTTGTGCGCATGTCGCTCTCCTACTGTCCTGATCCACAATGAACCAAGAACCGCTGCTCCATTCAGTGATTCAAATTTACACAGCGCCTATTTTCAGTTCCGTCAACATTCGCTGTACGTGTTCCATAGAGAAACATATTCTGCCACTCGAAATGATTACAACAAACTACATCACTGAGGCTGCATGTTTCTCTCTCTCTCTCTCTCGTCGAGCCTACACCAACGTGAAACCTCTTCATTGAGTTATGAGGGTGGTTTTCTAACCTTCTTATCGGCTCTGCGCTACGTGCTACAGCTACCCCCTGTGGGTCGATGGTAGAGTAAACATTAACCCACTTTCTGTTTGTTTTCGTGTTATTTTTACTAGATGTCCCTCTCTGATGGTATATTCTCTCATCATCGTCATCATCTAGCTGCTGCTGTTGTCTTGTCTTTGCACTGAGGCGCGCTGCCTAGGGGATGTTTCGTTTCGCCCGTGCCTTACATTTTACTACCCTAATTTGTGATGTGATATCAACCGCCACACCTTACTTTTTTTTTGTGTTTTTCTTTCTGTTGCTCCTTGCCTACGTTTTCGTGTATTTTTTCCCCCAAAGTTACACGCGACGTCAAAAGGGAAACCATTGCCACTTCAATCCCAGCCAGCACAAGAGGAGTATTTAAATTTTGATAAATATTTGCCAGGACATTTGCACGACAGTTACATTACCTCGGGGTGGTATTAGATTTATTTGTGTTTTTATCTGTATCCGTGTCCGAGTGGTGTGGTGTCTTTTTCGGTTGTGAGGGAGGAGATGTGAACCGCAACTCGTGATCAGGGTTAGCTACGCACTGAGAATCAATGAAACGAAACCGACCTTGAAATTAATCTGCAAGTCGAACGTTCTTCGAATTTGATTCAGAGTTGTCCATTGTAGGGGCAAACTGTTGTGGGTTTGTTTTTCCAATGATTGAATGATGTAATACAACAGCGAATCCATTGGGAAATTCACCGAAATTCCTTTTTCTATTGCTCGCAAGGCGTAAACAAGTCGAGTTGTCTCATCTTAGTTTTATGTCAACATTCTGAGTTGAGGAGATGTGTGGTTGATGGTTGTTGATATATTATGGAATGGAGCTCACCTACGAAATTGATATAATAGCTGTGGAGCGTCTAGTCTCAGAAATGTTCGGCGCTAGCAGAATTGATGATTGACGACAGAATTTCTTTGTGTGCAATTGTGATTGGAATGGCTTAATCGTAATTTGTGAGTTTACTTTGGGCGTTTGTGTTGGCCCAGTACATATTTCTCAGGAGCTTGAAATCATAAATAAATGGAAAGCAAGTATAACTGACACTTGGATAGGTGTTTGAGTGAGCTTAAAATACAAAGTTAGATTAACATTCAACAGAAGTAAGGCGATTCGCAGGAGGTTTGAAGATAAGATTACCAACATTTGGGGAAGGTATTAGATTTGGACAAAAACTGACAGTTGGACAAGCAGGAAAATCAAGAATTATTCTCGGGAAAACAACATGCAATGCAATTGGCATTTCAGCAAACGTAGCATTTTCATATTTCCAGGAAAATTTAAATTTTGCTCACCAGTGCCGGCTCCAGCCAAACTAGCGCCCTGTGCAAGATTTACAGAAATCGCCCTTTTTTCATAGTTGCACACATGCATACGTCTTTTCCACATCACCCAGGAGGTAGACTTTCAATGCGTTTTTTTTTATTGAGGTATTTTTTGCTTTGAGACTTTCGAACTAGATTCTTTTGTTAAATGTAAGTGGATATGCAAATACCTACATGAACAGGGTGGAATATTTTGAGATTATGTAGGTAAGAAGTGAACTTGCGTAGGTGTAGTGGGATTTTTTTGTTTTGCGATATTTTGAGTTAGATTCTCCTTGAAGTTGGAACATTGCAAGTGATGTGATTTAATGTGCGAGAAATTATTCAGCGTGATGGATGTTGTTATTTTGGGCTTATTTGAAGAAGCTTCTTGTTTAAAATGCAAATGGCAGTATTTGTTCGCGCAAGATAAAATTTTTTTTCTCTCCTAGCAATGCGCCCCCAGAACTTGGCGCCCTGTGCATTTGCACATCTTGCACATATGGCTGGTGCGGCCCTGCTGCTCACTCTAATGCATTCAATTAACTATTAAAAAAATTAAATTGCATTGGTAGCAGGGATGAAAAACGGATTGCGTGGACTCTAAGCAAATCTTAGTTCCGACTGAATTTTTTCGGACTCAATTGTATTTTTATACCCTCCACAGGAAGGTGTATTCACTTTGTCATTACATTTGTAACGCCAAGAAGGAGTCACCGTAGACCTCATAAAGTATATTATATTCTGAATCAGGATCACATTCTGGATCGATTGAGCCATGTCCGTCTGTCTGTCTGTCTGTCTGTTGAAAGAACGATAGCGCCCAAATGAATTGACATAGGCGAATAGAATTTGGTGAAATGACTTCTTTTTATCGTCGTCAGGTTGGTATTAAAAATGGGCTATGTCGGCCAAGTAGTTCAGGTACCTCACATACAAAATCAATATTAGGCCCATGTGTCTGTGTATGTATGTATGTATGATGATGATAACACCTTTACTTGTTTATTTTTAATACGAACAGGAGAAAGATATCGTTTCCGTACAAAATTTCGAATGACTTCGAAATGTTTATTAGTTTTCTGTAATATCACGGAATTCTGTCCGTCAGCTTCTGAGGCCTTTAGCAAGGCGGACTTGATGAATTTAATTCAGTCATCATGCCAGAAGCTAGATTTTGGTCTGTAGCTCAGCTTTTGGATGGTGCAGAAAATTTATTGATGGTTGATGGAACTGGTTCCCTACACCGAGCTTCGTTGTTACGTTGGGGACGCTTTAGAGTCATTTTGACTCCTTCTTGACAACCTGGACTTCGAAACCCATCCTTTTGAAAAACAGTGAATTCGGACTCCTTTTTAAAATGTAGGAGATTTTTAATTAGGACTAATTTTTTTGACTGTTTCTGATGATTTTTAGAGGTAACACTGCCGAGCTTCGCGCAGCCATTTGTTTTGCGTAAGTTTTTATTTTTGGCCGAATGGAAAGGGACCCGCAGTTTTATGTCGGATTCGGGAGACTGATTTACTTTTTAAGGCAGTTTTACTCCCAAATGTTTGTCAAACTCTCGCAAACAGTGTCGCATTGGAAAGAACCCTAAGGCGTAAATCATTTGTTATTTTTCTCGCTCAGTAGTCCAGCACACGTACCACTGAGCCAAATGGCAGACAAAGCTGATAAATAAGCTTCATGACAGTTTAAAATATTTATGGAGCTTTTAGCTGTAGGATGTATTATTTTTGACTTTGTGCCGATCAAGAATCATTTGAGTATTGGAAAGTTAAAGAATATAGAGTTAGAATAAAATGCATTTTGTTTGAAAACGTTCCTAAAAAGTAGGCCTGGCAATGACCAATAAAGTCTCACCCCTTCGCAGAGTTCTTTTGGTTTTTTATTCGTTTTAGTTCTTTTAAGGAAGACTGATGGTACAAAGTTTTCGGCTTACTTCTCATTTGAGTAAAGTAATGCGTGCTTCAATTTTTAGCCGATCCTCTGTAGATCTGGTCAAAGACCACAGAAGCGCAGAGGTCAACGCAATTTTTTCCCCTAGTTTGGCTGCTTGTTAGTTGCCGTCGTTACCACTCTCTTCTGGTATCTAATAAAACTTTTCTAGTGCTGGCCAGCGTGTAGTAAACATCCGCCTTCCTTTGAGGCTTTATGTACAGTGTTTATAGAGAAAAGTCTGCCCTAGTGTCAGACTGAATGCAAGTCATTTTCTTCGCAATATTTCTGCTAATACGTACTCTATCTAAGAACAGTCCTACTGCATTTCCTAAGCCCAGTTTGGTATTAATGGGCAAAGCATTATCCTTGCCACTCCTCTTTGAGAAAGGCTTCCCAAAATGGTTTAAAATGGTACCTGGTGTTCCAATACAGTTGTTGCTGGACTACCGCCAATTAACGCATTCTTTTTGTACAAACGACTTATTTATACAGTGATATTTAAAAAAATCATAGACCTCACTTCAGCAATTTATTTTCGACGCAATAAGTCAAGCCCCCGTTGTACTTTCCACTTTCGGCCGTAATCAATATTTTTTATACCGCTTTCAAATTTCTACCTAATAAAGTCCTATCAATACGCCATCAACTCATTCAGATGTCCTTAAACGAGTATCACTTTCAATTCCTGCCCATGATTCATTGCAAAAAAAAAATCTCTTTGTCTAATTTTATCCGATGTCCAGTAATCTAAACGTGATCACAATATACATTTGTCATTCCAACAAGGACTCCAGGACTCCAGGACTCCGCACAGTGCTAAAGACGAACGGAATCTAATTTTCTGATGAATTCTAAGTACATATACCACCCGCCTTCGGCTGAAACACCTTTCATCGTCACTTCTGACCTTATGTCAGCCTCGGGCCAGCTACAACCTACAACTACAACTGCACGTGAGCTATTCCCCCTACACTACAATTCACATCCGTTTTTTTTCCCGCACAAATTATTCAATAAAGGTTGTTGAATTGCTATTATTAGATTAGGAGGAGTGCCAATAGAACCAGGATACACGTGACCTGGCATTTAGGAAGCGACTGGGCGTGCAAATTACTGTACATCGTCGTCGTACGTCGGCTATTTTTTCTTCTTGTACACTCCCTCTACTTAGGTACTTTTCTTCCCAATTACACGATCACGATGTACTTCGTAGGAAAGCAGTTTTTTGCATTCGTACAAGAGTCGTGTGTACCGGAATAAGAGAAGGTATCGATTTAATTTCAGGTCAGCTGTTGTGCACGTATCCTGTGGTGAGCACTATTCAATTTGCTGGTTTCCCCTTTTGCGGGAGTACGGATTTAAGTGGTTGCAGGCAAATGCTGCTCTATATCGAGTCCTATGGAGTTTTGTACGTTATTCTTGCCTTGACTTGATTGGAACCTGGGATTGAATAAATGATGCTGGCAGGGACGAACTAACGACCAGTTGAATGTCAACTTGCGGAGAATGATAAATTAACCCGATCAACAGAAGGCAAGTGTATTTCTCTTCTCCAACAGCAAAAAAAAAAACACTTGGAATCCTTTAAATTCCCTTAGTGCTCATGATTGTGCTCGTAGGTAAAGCGCGCCATGTGAGGGCGAACAAAACCAAACAGCTTTCACAGTTTATTGCTGACAGCCGTACAAGGGTGAAATACAAAATGGCAGACGAAAAATAAAGCTAAAAATAGGATTAAAAAATCCTTTTAGTGTACACCATCCACGCTGACATTTTGCCGCAAAAAATTCATCTAAAAAAATATCTTAGCTGAACTGAAAGCGAGTTTGTTTTATTTTTTTTTGTGTACAAACGTAAAAGATTGACAATACAGATAAGCGTGCATGGTGTCATTAGTATAGGCGAATTATTTTGGGAAACATTTTTCTGTTGTGTGTTGGTGGAAATTCAATTGACCTACATTTTTCAAACAAAAAGGAGGGAATACGAATCAGCGACTATGTTATGTGTGTTGAAGAGCTTTAAGTAATTCGAGGCGAGAAGAAAGAAGTCATGAGGTATAGCATAATCTGACTATGTAAAAAGTGACTTCATATCCCTCGACTATAAAAACAAAATGAAGTTCACATTTTTACTAGCGGAACGCCTGCACCGCAACTATTCCATTTGGGATAGGCGAAATGTTTTTGATCTAACTGGGGAAATCCAGTTGCCAAAAGTTGACAGAATTCCAGGCGAGCTTTAAAAAGGTTATATTTTCTTTTAAATAGTTTTTAAGACTTTTAAGAGTTAATGCACATTTCCGTGAATTACAAAGTTCTCCTTTAATCACTGAATAAACGGGAACAATATCCATAAAATACGACATAGCGCGTAGCCTGTAAATATGCAATGTATATTCTTTCATTCCACGCACATTCAACTGTGCCATTTGTAAATTTTGATAATTCCTGACACACAGTAGGTACATGCTGCAATTGACCTAAGGAAGTTCACCTTCCACTTTCACTTGATAAAAATTGGTGTTTACATAACTCTGGGAAAGGTACGACAAAAACACAAAATTTGCAGCCTATAGATATTTCTCAACTTAAAAGGCCATCTAGTGACAAAGACAAACAGTTTGTAAGCAAAAATTTTTAAAATGAAAAACAGATGCGGCCGTAAAGGTAGCCCCATGGCGTTGACTTTATCTTTGAAAATGTTGTAACAAATTTGGGTCGGAAGTGCCGTCAAAAAGGGGGCGTGGGAAACTGCAATGATATGTCTCTGAGAATATCGTTGATACAACAGATCTTTTAGGTCGCAGTGTCAGCTGTCAGCCAACCAGGCATGGGATAAAAAAAAATAAGTGAAATGACAAAAAAACATTAACTTCAGTTTCAACTAACCGGGTTTTTCAGTTAAGCGAACCCCGGATAACTGAAAAAAAACATTTCATTTAAGCGGACCTCGGATAACTGAAAAAGACCCTGGACAAGATTTTCATCGAAACGAATTGGTAATAATAATGAATAAATTTAAAATAGTTAAATGAGTAACGAAATAAGATTAATCCATTTATTTGTAAACAAAACGATAGCAAATAAAGTCCACGACTGGGTCGAACAAAACTTTCTAATTCGTCAAAAGTTTCAACAAAAGCATTCAACAAGGCTGAAAAAAAAGGGAAATATTTGCATAAATGCAGTATTGCGCAGCTGTTATTGCATTTTTATCGGAAGTGGGGAGATCATAACAAAAAATATAGCATAGATTCTAGAAAATAGATCGGGATTTGTGCAATCATTTTTGAGAAATAATTAATAATCTAATTTATTTGAATTTGTTGATTTTATTTGATTTTATCTTTAGTATGTAAATATTTTGATCTAAATCGTTAGAGCGGTTTTTGTAAAATTTGGCAGACAAAACAGTTCCAAATATTGCAATGTTTAGTTTGAAAATATTGCTTAACTATTAAACTGAAAACAGAGTACAAGCTATTGTTGATTATCGAATGATCCGCTGAATCCGTTCAGCCGCTTAGGCTGTAGGCCTCGGGACATACAGACAGACAGACGGACAGCATTTTTTGAGTTCGCCTATCATCGTAATGTCAGAATTGATTAAAATCGCGAGTTCGAAATTTTGTACGAATACAATATCTTTCTCTTACTACGTAATGGAGAAAGTTAAAAATATTGAAAATAATCACATTTCAGTATTTATTAATAGTATTTGAAGACTAATAATTTCTGAGGAACTGAACTTAAAATTAAAACAACCCTATTCAAACAAACAAAAAATATTATGCATAATGTCGCCAGAATTTACATCTGTCATTGTCAGAGGTAAAGTGGAATGTGGAGGGTGAACAACGCAAAAAATGGATGCATTCAACGCCTGCTCGTTACTTTTTCCCTTTTTCCGATTCATGTAGCTGTGTTTACATTTTCATTTGCTTCATTTGCGGAGTTTTTTTCTATGAAAAGTTATAATGTTTTAAAGGAATTGTGTTTCAGAATTCAGATATCCGAGCTTTTCACTTAAGCGGGTTTCTTTCAATAAATCGGAGATATTTGTATGATTTTTTTGAAAAATACAAGGGGATGAATTATAAAGTTTAAATAAGCGGGCTTTTCAATTAAACGGGTTTCAGTTAAACGGGTTTGACTGTACGTGCTATGCTAATGAGAGCGAATTGAAGTGCTGATATGAAAAATCTGCCTTCTCACACAAAAATTATGCTTTTCAAAACTCTGCTTAGGTTTATTTAAAAAAAAAGACAAAATTTATTAAAAATTAAAAATTTAATAAAAAGAGCAGCTAAAAATAAAAAGAAATAAAATTATAAAGAAAATAATATTCTCTACACCTCTGCTTGACAAAAATGTTTGGAAAATGTTAAAAAGCACGCGAGAAAACTATTTACTTTGGAGGTTTGAATAAAAAAATAATCTTTATATATCGGATGGACAATTTAGGAATATGAAAGGAGATGTTTATTGTTCGCGGGTTGAAGTACAGCTGACTGAATCAAAGTTCACCATCTAGAAATTTACTTCGGTAGGTAAGAGAATCGTCGCGTCGGTCCGAAAATTGTGTTTGTTTACTCAAGTAAACAAGTATTTTAATTGCAGAAGTCAATAAGATCGATAAATATAAGTAGATCGTCGATCCAAAGTCAGCCCAAGTGACATAGCATCCGCTGATATATCTCGTGCAATTTAACATTTTTCAAGCCTTTTTTATTATTCGTACAGAATTTTGCAAAGCAGACTGTTAAAAAACAGAATTTTTTAATCGGAATATTGAAAACAATTTTTTGTAAAAAAATGTTGACCCGAACACTACGCGAAAATATCGAATTTTCATCTCTAAGGTTTGTACACTCAGAAAAAAAAAATTGAATGCCAACAATTTGGGTGGTTAAAATGAACCCAAATATCAAAATCTTTGATCTAAGAAAGAAATCGTTGGAAATGATGTAATAAAATACTTGTGGAGAGTATATTATTCTTCCGCTGAATACCTGATTCTTGAAAACTTAAAAACGAGTTCTTGTTAACAAAAATAATATTTTAACCAAGAACTTTTAACTGAAATTTTTTTAAAAATCTCAAAATTCTGCGCTTAACAAACTTTTTTTTTCTGAATGTATGGGTTCTTAAAGATTTTAGTTTCATTTTATATTTTGGGAAACCTTGCATGACGTACCACTCGTAGTACCGGATTCTGCTAAAACCACCATCAGTCAGATTTGTGTCTTGAAAACGTATGCATGCAGTTTTAAGTCGACACTGAGAACCGTTAAAATCCAGTTTGTATGAAGATGTAATCAAAAAGATGTAGTGTTTAAGACTCTAACTCTAACGCACTGCTTGGACAGTACTTCCAACGTTTCGTCAACGACTTTACGATGTTGACTATGCTCTTGAAGCTGGCACAGCTCAACCATAACGTCAACCCTTTCTGAGGCAGTTCAGTGATTCCCACTACTTACCATATTAATTACGTCGAATAATCCGGTAGGGATTTATTCTATTTTGGGAAAAACACAAAGAGAAAAATTAAATAAAGCACTTTAAGCTGTCAGTATTTTTTAATTTAACTTTTTGCCTCCTCAACTTACCTACACACATTTCTTTCTTGAGCTAAAAGGCTCAGTGAAGCATCCAGCAATTTACGCAGTCGACGGAACGAAATGGCACGTTAAAAATGTTTGCATTTTGGCACTTATCCTGTTGTGCTCTCCACCACCACCACCACCACCACTCCCATCACCCCTATCGTCGTCATCGCCAGTGTTGGGGCTGTGATTTTTGCCGATTCAACTATAAAAGAAGGACACTGCATGAAAAGAAAGAAAACCATAAAAAAAACCCAGCAACAAAAGGAAAAAAGAAAATTAGAGGTGCGACGAGTTCCGTTCTTTGTGGTTCTGCTCCTGAAATTGGGCATTTCACACTTTTCTTTCGATTGAGCGCTGAATTCGGTTTGCGTTTTACGGTCGGATAAACTCAAAAAGGTGCGTCCGTTCCAACGGCGCCGGCGGTGCGCGGTACACTCTTCTGTAGGTCGCTTTAAGTGTTTCATTTAAATTCGCAACTTGTACTTGGCGTTGGCAGTCCGATTTGTTTATTGCCGAGAGGTTTAAGGAATTTCCTAGTAGCACCCCAGTGAGGGGGTTTTTTTTTTTTGTTTCTTCTCTTTTTATCAGATTCGCTAAGCCATTTGCTGAGAGGGGTTAAAAGTTGTTCAAGTTTGGCAGCAAGTAAAACAGGTCAGTGGTTATGGTCGTTTACTCTGGACAATCAACTGGGGGGAAAACGGTGAACGTTAATTGAGGGCTGCTGCTCGTAAAATTGTTCAGAGTTAGTGGGAAATTTTATCGATACGGATTTTGTGTTTGCCGGTATTACAGCTGAGCCGTTATTGTGCACAGCTGATGTCTGCCATAAGAGATTTAGTGCGGCACCAGGTTACGACTGTCATTAATCTAGCAACCACATTTGACGCCAATGGCCTCAAACTGGAGAGACGTGGATGACCGAGAAACAACTTAACATTATTTAGCAGATGTGTCTCTTGAGCAAGTGGCGTGTCAAATAAGTTTACGAGCGAATGGTTGATTATTTTATGACCTCTTTGAGAGCTAGAGTCTACAAACAGCTTCTAAGTGACAGATTTTCGAAATTGGCATTCAACTACTGCAGGCGTCAACGACTAGTGGTATCGTCCTTCTTCGTAACATTTCTATTAAGGTAGACCTCATGATGGAAGGCTGTCTCATGATGGAAGGCGAACTTTAAAGCTGTGTCAAGATGGGTTCATTTTGCACACTGGAGCTTGTCTAATTGACAACAGTGCTCCAAAGATTCCTTGCATATACCATCGCCAGTTTCGAGAAGACGTTCCAAAGACGAAGCGTTCGATAGCGTAGAACGGATGATTGTAGATGATAGCCGCTTATCTTAAACTTATTGGATACCATAGAAAACTACACTTTAAAAAACCGCCCATATTTTTTTCGGAGGGCTTAACATTTTCCGTCATAAAGGGTCTTAGAGAGTGCGTTCAGCATATCCACCTGCCGTCCACAGTAGGCACTCCACCCCAAAAAAATAAATCAGGCTTTGAAACTTCACTTTCAAGGCGGTGCTGTCGAAATTTTGAAGCCTGTCATAAACAAGCAAACATATCGCTGTTTGGAAAATTTTCCCAATCTATCACAGCTTCAAATAAGAACGGATCAGAGGCTGCTAGCATAAACTAAGTATTAAATAGACCGCCAGCTCCCGCGCACCTACCCGATTTCCGATTCCCAACGCAAATTTTGAATAGAAAATTCTCTCTTAAATTTCCTATCTGAATGCGTGTGAAGCAGCAAAAAAAGATATTCTAAATGGCGGGAGGTATAATAAAATACTGACACTCAGCAGTGTTCCTGCATTGTGGGAATTTAAATTTTTGAAAAACTTTCCTACGTAAAGAGGAAAAAATGTCATAATTGTTGGACTATCAATAATCTGTCAGAAAAACATTCAAACTACATTTCACTAAATTCACGCACTAAATGTACATAAAAAAGAGATTGCCTTAAACAAAATTTTCTATTAACAAAAAAATAATCATTATAATGTTAGCAAACTGCGATTTTTATACTGAAGATTAATTCAATATAAACAATACAAATTTTACTTTTAAAAGTACGTTCTTTCCATAAAAAAAAATAAGGGAATTTGAGGTTAGTGAAATGGGAAAAATTAACACGCTTCGTGTGAAAAATAAAGAGAGAGTGCTGAGAGCACTGACTGAGAGTTAGTGTATTTGGTGAGTTTCTGTCAGCTGATGGATGCGTTCTGAGAGTTTAAATTCATTGTTTTATTTCACCACGAAAATATGTAGATATTCTATAAAATGTATAATAGTGAATGTAACCAACATAAATAAACAAAGGAATAATATGTGAAATAAAATAAGATATTTTTGTTCCTTTAATTATTGTGTCTGCTTTCGTTTACTGTTTTTGCCGAAAAATTATCTCACCGTGAATGTCCACAGAAAAATGGCAAAGTATTTAAGGAGAAGAATTGATTGCGAATATTAAGATCTGAAATAATATGAGTTTTTGGTTATAATCTTTTCATGAAGATTTCGTTTATAAAAAAAAAAATTAAATTTATTAGAAAATTTGGAACAATTGACAATTGAAATTACATTTTAAATCAATCGTCAGCCGAGAGAGAATATGAATAATGTTCATTTAAAATAAAAAGAAAAAGTCTTATAGATACAATCAACGAAAATTTATTCTCTTTAAACTGTACGGGAAAGAACGAAACTCACAATGTATTTAAGAAAAATTGGAAATAAACATGTTTAGAGATTTTTACCCTGATAATGTGTCTCACGCATTTAAGTTTTGCTGCTTACAATTTTATTTTAATTCATACGATTCAAAATCATTAGTAATCAGATATTTTTTATATTAATAAGCGCTTTTTTTTTATTTTTGTCAATGATTCATAGTTTATCGATTTCCATTGTTTACAACAAAAATGTAACCATCCCGTACTATAAAGATTATCTAGGTAAAATAAAAGAGATCCTAATATGTATACTGATGCGTTTTAATATAATTTGGTAATAAATTCACCACACCATACCCACCGTTTTCTTAACACGTCGCGTTAACGGGCAATTATTTGAATTAGTTGAATTTATTCCAATGTTACCACAGAATGAACTGTCAGGCATCTGTCAGGTTCCTCTGTGTGAGTGTATGCGTGCGGCTAATCTACTTTAACATGGCACACATTCTTTGCCACATAGCAACACGGAACACAGCTTGTAGGCAAATTCTAATACTTAGTTTATGGCTGCTAGTCACCAATGGAATATATCGTATAAACTGAAAACATATAAAAAGTTGACCAGTCTGTTGACACTGGATAGCAGAAGAACTGGCATTCCGGAGAGAATCTGACGGAAAAGAGTGGAATTAAATGACTGGAAAAGCTGAAATCTATTGGCTGTTTTTGTGTCCTGCAATATTCATATACAAATACCAAAAGGTCTCAATTTATATACCTCCACATTTACTTGAACGACAAAAAACCCACTTGAGATATATTATTTATCCGGAAGATATCAAGGTTGCGAATCCACTCCTTAAGCCATTATTTCATTTTCTTCAATTTCAATGGTCAACAAATCAAGTTGCAAATCCCCTTAGAGGGCTCTTTATCATCCCGCAGTCAGTGCCTCAGCATTGTGCACACGAATACCTTCTCTCGTAACATGACAAACATGACAATATCCTCTTCCCCTTCTCTACACAAAACCTGAGGCTACATTCAGTAAATATCCTGAGTTACTAGACCGCAGTTTTTATCCTTTTATATAGAGAAACGGGATTCAACAAACATCGTAGGGAATATGCATGAGGATTTCCAATTCCTTGAAATGCACTCAACTGGATTTCCTTGGGGGTACTTTAGTCGGTCGGTCCTTCCCCCCTACGAGCGTGGGTTTTTTGTTTCACTCTCTCAAAATGCTTGCTTCTTTCCATTCATCAAATAAGGACGAAAGAAGTGCATCGAGAAATGCGACAGGAAAAAAAATTAAATTGAAAAGAATTGAAAAAAAGGATATTATCCACTGATATATCTACATGGGTAATGATGACCATAAACAAGGACAAATAGAACAAACAATAGACAGACTGTTACGGTACCAAATGAACATGAAAACACGACAACTGGTAACTGGATACAATCTAATCGAAACAGAAGATAAATTGGGTGGCATTGTCCTGCCGACCCACACCCCACACGATTTGTTCGCACCCCCCTCGCTCTCTGGGGAAGTGTGTCCTTTCCTCGTCTCATGTATCTTTTGTTCGACTTATATTGAGTCGAGTATAACAAATGCGACCGCACACAGCTGTTGGGGTGCTTAAGCAATGCGAAAGTTAAAAAAGTCGACTGTGTGAGTTGAGGGGGTGATGGACCACAAGAAAATCCCACCCAGCTGTATTTACTTAGGTGCGGGAAAACCCAATCGATTAGTATTTTATTGTTCACATTTCGATGTGAGGACTGAGGACACGTTTACCGCTCTCTAATTTAGAATGTGTTCTCTCGGTGTATTTGCATTGAGTTGAGGTTTTCGCATCCCACGTTACTTGTCATTCACTGAGCTTGAATGGGGTTAAATCGGAGAACGGTGAATGTTACATTTCGTTTTTGGAGTCACTTTGGTGAGGTTCTTGTAAGTGTACCTCTTGCAAACGTTTGTGGGTTGTGAAGAGTGAAACGGGCGCAACTGATTCATCAAATGAAAGCGTTTTTGATTGAAAGCCCTGCTGGAACGTTGCCATTGAGAATTTTAATGACATCGTGGTTTTGGTGGCTGACGGAACTTTGGGTGCTATGGAATATAAGAAAAAGTCATGCGGTTCTGAAACGATTTAAATGCAGAACCGTCTGTCCTGTGACTGTGACTTTGTTTTGGCATTGCCCTCAGGGAGGAATTTTGCTTCCCAAAATGAGGTACCTAGTCAAATGAGGGACAATGAGTCACAAAATTTGGTGGAACAATAAGCGCAAACGTGCGTGTCATTTGAAATAGTATTCGATTTTGGCAGCCAGATTGGCTGAAGGGACTAAAGGACAACATCGCGAAGGAGTTTTTCGAATGAATGAATGTGCAGGGTGCGCTATGAGCTAAGTGTAAATCAAGATCGAAGAATACCTTGGATGTTTTGTCTGATATAGCCTACCAACAAAAATAAGGCAAGTACAAAGTTGACACAGCAGGTGCATAAGGGCCCTAGGCCCAGCTTCCCACAACCATTTGTTTTGTGTGAGTTTTTTTTTCACTTTTGCGACGAATGGTAGGGATCTACAATTTTGTGTCGATTCCACCCGGCTAATTGAGAGGAACTGTTTCATGAGTGTTATGCTCTCGGATGTTTGTCAGACGTGAGCTGTACAGCTTGAGAAAAAAAAAGCAGTCGTATAAAGAAATACAACGGCAATGTCCCACATCTGGGACATGCGGGAATTAGCCCACAGAAATCAGACTTTCATCCGTTTTGTTTCATAAAAATCGGTTTTGAAATACCGCCACAATCGGTACGACTAGAAAAACGTGTAGCCAATTAATATAATAAACTTTACAGTGTGACTCGAAAGTGACTTTGAAAATTTTTTTTATCATGTCTTTAGTTTACTTCGGTTGTAAAGAAGACTGTCCTCGACGACGCCCCACAACAGACGGTCCACAGTGCCGCTGTACCTTCGGTGACATAATTGTAAGATCACAGCGAGCATTTATTCGTTACTTTAGATTTATTGTAAGTTCTACCCCATCATCGCACATTTTGGTGTTTTTTTTTTCGGCAAGAATGCACTATATGCCTTCGCAGGCAATCAACAAGCTAAAAATCATTCTCAAGTGGCTGACCGGCTGGACAATATCGCTTTTGAAACTTTGCCGACCAGTATAAGATAAATTCTGTAAGCATTTTTATTGTATTTTATTATATTTTTTTCTATATACATAAAAGAGTAGCGTGATTGCCCTTTTTAGAGAGGTTTTTCTGTTACTCCCGATACGTTAATCGTATAAACTTGAAATTTTGTAAGTTTATAGAAAATGCAAAACCATCGAATACGTATTTCGCATTTTTTCAAAATTCGCCTTAAAAAGGTTGAAAAAGAGGATGAAAACTTTTTTATTTTAACCTTACTGCACTCAACCTGCTATTACATTCATAAAGCTTTGTCCAATCCAAAAAAAAAACCTAAAATGCTCTTTAGTCAATACTTCCCCGAGTATTCTAAGCCATCATTTATGTTCTTGCTCCTTCCAGAGGCTGAGCTAGAAGAAATTAAAGGCAGATCTTATTTAATCAACAAGAAATTTAGATTGATTTCCCGATTGCCACCTATGCTTGGGGGTGAGTGGGTTGAGTATATCGTAGATCGTACCCATGGTCATGGAAAGCACATACACATACCCACAGCCACAGTGAAGTTCGGTTTCCTTATAATCGTTAGTCTTCATATTGTTAGTGTTACGACTTGACGTTCCATATTCCATTCCGTATCGGTTTTGGACTTTGTGTTGTGTGCGGCGGGCATGCGAGTATGACTGAAATGAATAATAATCGCAGTCTATGAGTACAGTATACTCCACGTCCATAGCAACTCATGCGTGCGTATATGGCTATTTGCTGTGCGCTGTGCGTTTGGTGTTGGCTGTATTGGTGAAGGCTGAGTGAGAATGACTCATGGCGTCTTCTATGGCAGTTTTATTAGCACGCTCTCTTCATTTATCCCACGAAGCGTGGTTATTTTTCCCTTTTTTCCCTTTTCACCATACTCAAATTCCCTTTTAAAATCCCACGATACTATTTTGCGTCAAAATACAGTTTTTAGGAGTAAAATTTGTAAAGGGTGATTTTTTAGCTGGTTTGGTTTTGGCAACACTGGTTTTGACAGCTGACTTGTGTTTAGTACCTTGTGTCACTGTCAAACAGCTTCAGTTTGGTTTGCAATTTAACCATGGATCGTCTTACAAACGAACAACGCTTGCAAATTATTGAATTTTACTATCAAAATTCGTGCTCGGTTCGAAATGTTCATCGCGCGCTGCTTCCATTTTATGATCGGCATTCTCGACCTTCTGAGCAGTCTATTCGGAAGATTGTGACCAAATTTCGCACCAAATTTACTTTGTTGGACATTAAACCACCAACACGTTTACGTACTGTGCGTAGTGAAGAAAATATTGCGGCCGTATCAGCTAGTGTGACAGAAGACCGCGAAATGTCGATTCGGCGCCGTTCCCAGCAGTTAGGCCTTTGTTACAGCACTACGTGGAAAATTTTGCGGAAGAATTTGGGCGTAAAGCCTTTGAAGATACAGCTGGTGCAAGAACTAAAGCCAGCCGACCTACCACAACGCCGAATTTTTGGTGAATGAGCTCTTGGAAAGCTGGCCGAGGATCCGCTTTTTTATCGAAAAATTGTGTTCAGCGATGAGGCTCATTTTTGGTTGAATGGGTACGTAAATAAGCAAAATTGCCGCATTTGGAGTGAAGATCAGCGAGAAGCAATGCAACAGCTACCAATGCATCCGGAAAAAGCCACTGTTTGGTGCGGTTTATGGGCCGGCGGCATTATTGGGCCATATTTCTTCAAAGATGATGCGAATCGCAGCGTTACTGTCAATGGTGAACGCTACCGAGCGATGATAACAAACTTTTTTTTGCCCGAAATGGAAGTTCTTGACTTGCATGATATGTGGTTTCAACAAGACGGTGCCACATGCCACACAGCACGCGAAACAATGGCGCAATTGCGAGGCGAGTTTGGTGAACAGTTAATTTCACGTTTCGGGCCGGTCAATTGGCCGCCTAGATCGTGCGATTTGACACCATTAGATTATTTTTTGTGGGGGTATGCCAAGGCTAATGTGTATAGGGACAAGCCCGCTTCGATTGACGCACTGGAAGCCAACATCCATGCATTCATTCGTGAGATACCGGCCGATATGTGTGAAAGAGTATGCCAAAATTGGACTCAGCGGATGGGCTACCTGAGACGCAGCCGCGGTCAACATTTGCATGAAATTATCTTTAAACATTAAATTGCAAGGTTCAAACTATCGATTCAAATAAATATTTCATTCATTTTTTCGAATTTTTTGTGTTTTTTTTTTAAAAAAAGTTCTAAACCTCTTAAAAAATCACCCTTTATTACACGGATAGAAAATCACGTTAAATTAACCTTTAGTATAAAAACCGCAGTTTGTAACACTGCTATGATTATTTTTTGGTACTAGAAAATATTGATAAAAGATGATTTACATGAGCTGTTTTTTATGGACATTCAGTGTGTTGATAATCATGGGTAAATACAGGTTGTTTTGATAGAATTTCACCAAAAGTTCATAGTTTGAATGTTTTTTGTCAGAGTTCTGAAAGCACGATTTGGTGCTTTATCCCTTTATCCCAGGGAAGGCTTTTCGGATATCGAAATTCCCACAAAAAGGCATAAATCCCACGATATATATGAACACTGTTCTATGGATATGTAGAATGTAGCGTAAGTATCATTTGCGCGAGCCACCTCATGCTGTTTGGTGTGTACTTCGTATTTTCTTTTCGTTCTGCAAAACGTAGACACTGCTTGCAATGAAGATGAAGCCGTTAACAATCCGGTAGAGTTTTTAAATTCCCTTAAACCATCGGGTATTCCATACCATAGGCTAACGCTTCGGAAGGGCACACCCGTAATGCTCCTTCGGGACTTAAAACCACCAAAATTATGTAATGGCACTAGACTGCAATGAGGTATATTATATATGATACCTCATGACCTCCCCTTTAACTTTAAAAGATTACAATTTCCCCTTAAAGTGTGCTTCGCCATGACGATCAACAAGTCTCAGGGCCAATCATTGAAATACGATGGTATAGATTTAAGGTCAGTTTAACGTAGCTTGTTCACCTTCAAGTCTGGTAATATTACTGCCGCCCGATAAAGAAACAAGAAACATTGTCTTTATCCTTTAAAAAAAAAAACTATTTCAGTTAAAATTTTTCTAAAAAAGTACATTTAAACAGAGTGCCGCGGGGACGAAGTGGCGGGTAACTGCTAGTTAGGTATATGAGGCTTGTGTTTTAGAACCGACTTGATAGTTTTCGAGACCCATTTTTTTAAGCGGCCTTCCTTTAAAATTTACGTCTTTTAGTCCCAGGTGTTACTTTTGACGGCTTTTTCACTGTCTTTTGGATTCGTAAGTTTTCTTCGATCCAAAGTTCATCGTTCAACCCTCGATATAGAAGACTATCATCTATCACTAGTTTAACCACTCGTTTCGATGATAGATTTATATAAAATAGAAATAGAACTCTCTTGTAGAAGTAAAAAAAATCAAATTAACCAGCCGCCCAAATCCGAGAAAACCAAAAGTTTTTAAGTTTTGTTAGTGGGGATTGGAAACAGGGATGAACGGTGTGGACTGTTTCCAAGCAAATCTTAGTTCCGATTGTATTTTTTCGGGCTCAATTGTATTTTTCATTTCCGTATAGGAGACATTTTTTTTCGTACACAATTTCGATGACTTCGAGATGTTCATTAAATTTATGTAATATTGCGCAATTCCGTCCGTCTGCTTCTGAAACCTACAGCTAGGCGGATTTGTTTCAAACTTCGTTTTTAGAGTTTGTGGGCTTAAAGTTCGGAGCCATTTTTTATTTTGAACATAAATTTCAAAATTTTGATTTTTTTCGAAAACGATACGTGCGCTTTGTGAACAAAAATGTATTCTAAAGGTAATTATGGCAAACTTAATTTAATTGGTTATGTACATAAAACCGCGTAAAACAATTTAATCCAAAATGCATAAGCAATGTTTAAAATTATTCCGTCTCTCATTTTCCACACGAATTTAACAATAACAATAGGTAAGTACCTTGAAAACTCTCGAACACATTGCATGCTCAACAATACGTTGCACTTACTCAATTTTTAGCTTAACAATTGATGAAGTGTACTTTATCAAACCAATTAAGTTCTCCCACTTTATTTGCGATCATTATACTTTCATTTTTAAAGAAACCAAATTGTAAGTTCACTAAAAGTCCTCAATTTGACTTTGAACTTGCTTATCTGCAGAATAATGAACTTCCATGGTCACCATTTAATTCGAATTATGTACTTTAAAAACATTTCCGAAAGGATTAAAAATTTCACTCAAAAATCTTGTAAGATGCAGAAGTTACAAAGAAATCTACTCGTGTATCGTTTTTGTTATCATTATACACAGAACCTGTAAAACATTCTAACCGAAACTTCCGAATATTGGATTATAATTATAATATATAAAAAAAAGTGTATTAAATATGCATTGGCCCCTGGGAATAGCAAAAAAAAAAATCGAATCTAAAGTCCTCTTTTGGTAGGCAGTGAACTCTTAATCCCGCCTATAGCATTTCATAGAAATGAAAACTTCTGCTAGCTATTGTGACTCAATTTTGTTGTTCCACCCGAGGCGAGCTTCAACCTTCAAGTTGTCGTTGATGTGAACCATAAAAACAAAAATTGTTATAATTTGCGACGAGAAATTTGAAAAAGTGACAACGTATGTCATTTGTGTAACTTTTAGTTGTTAAAATATACAACCCTACCGCTATTCGTCTGCCCTAATAAACGAACGCACCACACTTTAGACATTCAGATAATTCATATGAATGCACATAAAGAGTGGTAAGGCCTAATATCCCAAAGTAAATATCACTTTACTTTTCTAATTGCAACTCGATCCAGCGTGAATTTCAACTATGTAATTGGGTTTGACAGATGCCACTTTGGGTTTGACTAACATGCTTTTCGATTTGGTATTTCAGATTTCTGCTGCCAAATCAAACATTAAATCTTAGTTTTATTGGTCCTTGTGTGTATTGAGTTGGCCGCAAAAAACACTTTTTGTTTACTTACACTCATATAAATCCATTGAAATTGAAGGTCTTTTAACCCGACTGGACACAGGGAGGGTTATGTGTTTCGCGCGTATCCTATGTACGTTCCTACGGGACGCCCTATAGCCTAACCGGCTTGACCGATTTTGAAGAGTGGGGTATCATAATATTCGTATTCTTCCCCGGAGTGTCATAGGCTAAAAAGATAAAAATAAAAAAAGTTAATTTAAAAAACAAAAAACCCGACTGACTGTAAAAAAAAAAGAATTCAAAATAAATAAACAAAAGACTCATTTAAGTACCTATAACTACCTATCTGGCAGTCGGAGGGTACTCAATACTCATACATATGTTTGTTAGACTGTATAGGTATAGTCTCCGATTGTCAATTAGTTAGGTATAGGTACTTAAATGCGTCTTGTTCATATATTTTTAATTCTTTTTGTTTTTACAGTCAGTCGGCTTTTTTGGTTTTTTAAATTAACTTTTTTTATTCATACGCGTAATTGTTATTAGTGTAAATCATGATACATGCAAATCTGGGTAAATATTGAGATTTCTTAAAGCCAAATTGAATGCTTTATTTCTTATAATTTAGACTTAGAGTTGATTTTAATTTCCAAAAGTCTTACCTATCTAAAATATCTTATTGCTAATGGCCAATGAGTAGGTATAAATAAATATTCAAAATAAAAAATACTCTTTGAGTGTAACTTTTTCGGGGCGATGGTATTGTGCATTTTTCCAAAGTCCATTGCAGCTAAAAAGTTACGATTGTAACACATTTGTCAACCCTGATTGGAAAGGATTTGGGACAGTAAAGAAATTGTTCAGCTTCCTGGGAGTAGACACATAGAATCCGACCGCCTACATTTGCAAGCCTTCGCTTGAATTAATTCATGGAAATTCATTTGCCAAATAAGTGCCTTGCAGACGGTTTAATTTTCATCAGTCCGATGGATATTGTGTCGAATGGCATAACGTTTAAAAATATGTTGATCGAAGACTGTAGTAGTCCAATTGCTCTTTGACCATTTTAAGCAAAAGTCTGGCAGCAATGAAAAAAAAAAAACAAAAATCCCTCCTTAGAAGCTCCTTCCCCGAACTCATTCTCACTTGCACCCTCTCAAGTCTCAACCAACACCCAATCCCTCCAAGTCCGTCTCAAGAGAGTCGAATAACTTTTCATCACACAATTCGCAACAAGCCTCCAAATGGCTATATACGTCTCGTTCACCCTATCTTCCATTACATTAGCACTTCCTATACGACCGAACACGAACACCCCCCAATTGGCACTCCCCTTCCACATCACAGGTCCCAACCACCAGTTGACTTTTAGGACGCAACGCAAAAGGTTCCCAAGTTCATGGTTTCACAAGCTCACTCTTCAAATGGCATAGAAAAATCGTCCCAGCACCAAATCCCCCCAATCGTCTTTTCGTTTTCGGTCTGCCTAATGAAGGCACAAACCCAGCAAAAAAATACAAAAAAAAACGAGAACAAAATGTTTGACATGTTTTCCATTTCAATTTCATTTTTTCTGCCAAAAATGTGCTTATAGTTATGGGGTGACGCCGTCGGTCGTCGTGATGGTGATGGCGAAGAGCGGCAGTTCTTGCCCGCCTGAATATAAATTTTCCCCATTTAGGGTGATGGCTTTCCAGAATTTCCAACTAACAAACTTGTTGCTTGTTGTGGTGTACAAGCATGAAATCATGTTTATTTCGGTCAATGTACCCAGAGTGCCGACTGCCGACATAACCCTTTTAGCCAAATTGGAATGTGTGTGCTGCGTGCATGTGGGTAGCTTGTTTAGTTTTCGGGTTGCTTCGGGCTGGAATCTTTGTTCATTTCGTGGTGGGTTAGTTCGGCTGAAACAATTTCCCCGAGAAATGCTTTTTGCTATATGAACTGGCAAAATTTTCAAAGCTCATTGGATTCTGTCGCTACAAGTTGTAGGGTTTCTGTTTTTGTTTGTATGGGTTTGCGTGCGCTTGTGTATTCCTTGAAATCTATTGTTCAGAAGTTGCATCTTGGCACAAAGTTCAGGAACTCCTGAAGTATGCTGGGCCTCTTGTGGTGATGATGTTTGCATTGCTGCTGCACGGCGCGTCGAGGAGCGCGCCAAAGGAGTCCCGGGCACATTAAAATTCACGCCGATGCTTTTTCTTAAGAGAAACCCCGGGACTTGACCCGAATAAATTGAATGAAAGGAAATATTGCAGCCGAACATCGCAGCTGGAGTGCAAGACTTAAGTCTGCCACCTCGGATATCCTTTAAAGTGGGAGTGGGGAAGCCGTTGTAATGGCGATGCAGAGCGAGCATTTGTGGGGTAATTATCCAAAGTGGTTTTCAATGATAGCACTGGGCTTAGAGTTTTTTTTTTTTTTTTTTTCACAGGACATCCACTGTACAGGATGCAATCTTCTGAGAAAGTGTAAAAACTGCGTGTTTCTATGGCTTGGACTTGGATTAATCATTTTTCCATTAGGGGGTGTTTTTTTCTTCTTTCAAATTAAAAGGGGAACATGATGAATCTTTTCAGGTGATACATAAAAAGACGTTGAGCGACCATGGCTTCGCATTTCCTCTTAAGGGTGACTATGTACACAAAATAAGTGAGGGTGACGAATTGTGGGACTGGTTTGGTGCTCTTTTTCTTTCAATGGGCTTTCCAGGCTGAAACCTTGTACCGCACTGTGGCATACGTATAGAAACGGGTATTCGGTACATCAGATATTCTCGGTATAGACATCACGCATCAGCAGCAAATGAATTAAAGGAAACAACTTTGGAAGGGAACGCACATGACTTCGTCGGTAGTGACAGTTGCATCAATTGAAGCTAGACGCGAGGCAATCGCTTCTTCTGCGCACTGAGCGGATGCCTCGATAGTTTGGTATATTGCTATTTTGGAAGTCACACCTAAACCGTAGTTGGACCTCAAATGTGATTTGCTAGAGGTTCGGACGGGCATTATTATTGCGAACCTTGTTGCTACCGCCCGAAATTTTTTTTAAGAAGTTGTGAGTATCAAAAGTAAATGTTTTTGGGAAGACGCTCTGTCGGTTTGTGACAACCCGTCTTTAAAAAAGGTGGCTGATGCTTCATGCAGTCCACCCAACTGCTTACCACCAAAGATTGATGGGGTGTGAAAAGCAAGAGAAGCTATATTCTGACGTTGCATTTAGTTGATGATTGCAGTGGAGCCCTTCAAAGAAAGTCAAAGGTGCAGCGGACCGATACAGTTTCCACCTTCAGGTGACTGTTTGTCGCGAACTGTCTTTCCCTTGCCTTCAGCTTCTGACAGCCCGCCTGCGAAAAAGAAGACTTGAGTGAAGCGAAATAAATGATTGAAGAAATTGACGCTGACCAAAGATTTGAGAGATGCTCTAAACTCAATATGCCATTCCTTAGGTGCTGTGTGTTGGTATTCAATGAAGCGACTTAGGCTCTGGAACGAATTTACTAAAACAGGTCGTTCAGTTTTTCAAAGAACTAGTCTTCTTAGTTACTATCGCATAAGGTGGCGAGATCTGGATCAGTGCAAGCCAGGTGGATCTGGATAGAAGTTTCTATTTCCTCCTCTTCCGCATTACCTTAAGCTTCTACAGAAATAAATCGTTTAGGGTACTGTTAAGCAGTCTTGGCCGGATTTGGCTGGAAGTTATGTAGGTATTAGTACTATCTGCTATTTTAAGCGACTTTTAGGGCCTCTTTGTCCTTCAATAGTGTCAGTTATGTGGATGCCGCTGTCTTGTCTGACTTGTTCTGAAAACCGCGAAGTCTTTCTTAGGTTTGTTATTTTTTTTCAATCTTTAGGGAAGTTTGCATGTAGCTATCTTAAGAACATAAACAGCAGAAATGGTAATGACCTCAAATGGTGATTTTTTCCATACCTCTCCTGTACAAATCAGGTGACCCACCTGATACCCCTATACCATCCACAGCTAATAATCCACTTAAAAGGGAAAAAATCCCACATCAAAACTGAGCAGTATCTTCCTTTGTAAAATGTCGCATAAGCTGTAGTAGCATGTCGCGTTTCAAAACTCCTCCCCACCTCCAGTGTAATTATTTTAACCCCTCGGGCTACATCCCTGTCGATGGCAGTGTGTGACACCTCGTTGGATAATTACCAACGGCAGCAGTCTGAGCTTGTCTTGTGCAAATTTGCAATTCTCGAATACTAATCACTAATGTCAAAGTAGTTGTGCAATTAAGCCAGCCGTTTGTCGGCATGTAACCTCTGTATAATTTTAATAACTTATCACACACCCTAACCCCCGAACCATTGCTAAAATGAAAAGATATAATTTCCTAAGTTAACCATCCGCCCGCAGGAGTCAAAGGATTGAGAAATGCCTCCCAACCCATAAGAAGTTCGGTTTTTTTTTCCGCCTGTAAAATGGAAATTTTATTGTAATCGATAAAGTTTTAGATACTTTCGAACGCGAGTAATACCCATCGTTATTCAATAACATAGGCAAGGGGACAGTGGAAATATGAAAATGCTTAGCCGGCGAAAAAAAAAAAAAAATCCCCCGAACGCATAAACTTTGTTAGCTAATAAAATTCCTTGGAGTGAATTTCAGAGTCATGATTCAAAATTATAACCGATGGCTATGTGGCTATCACGATGTAGGCGGTGCTAATGGCCAAGTTGTAAAAATGAAATATTTTTAGCCAAAAGGGCGCATGGAACGAAGCGTGCCAAACTTGAGGAGCTAGTTTTATTTCTTAGAACGCAATGGGTGGGGAGTGTTGGTTTGATGGCTCGAATTATTGTGAATTTGCGATTTTCCTAGAAAATGGAGACATAAAAAGCGGTTAATAGAAAGGAATAACCTCGGAAGTTTGTTTTTGCGTGAGCATGCAATTATTTACGAAATATAATTTGGTACGTTGAAAAAGTCTTGGTCTTTGGATCATTTTCATATTTTTATAGAACCCTTCAAAGGAAAACTGTTTATGAGGTGCGATTAGGGTTAACGTGTAGGTTAACAAATTGCTGGTGAAGGTACTCGAGGTTACTCTCAAAACAGATTTCATTGAAGAGCTAACACGGCTCTAAAAACAGCTACTTAAAAGGGTTCCAGTATCTATGCCGAATTACATTAAATACGTGACGAAAAGAAGGGCAAGTACCCAAATAGTGGGAGATATAAGGACTGAAAACAAACTTTCGCAGCATCATTCTTCTTTTAGACTCTAGAGTTTGGTTAAAAATACTGAAACGCTTCGGAAAAAACCGATTGGAGGTTGCGAGTTAGTAGGTCTATCAGATCGTCAATATACAGGCGCTTCACGGCGAACGCTGTCAGTTGAGCTGGCTTGCTAAGTTATCAGCGGTAGATGGTAGAAAGGCGGGAGCAGGAAATAGATATGATAAACGAACTTTAGCGATTTGAATAAGTATTTTTAGGGCACATGTCGTCACGAGTACTTCACTGACAGGGTGCTGCCAAAGTGACACCGAAGGTGGTCCGAAACAATATTGCATAGCTGGAAGTGTTTTGTGAGGTCCGGCATATGAAAAAAAATATCAAATATCATATCAAAACAATAACTGATGATCCCGATGACCCGAAGTCGTCGAAGGTATTCGGTTTTGTCAAGTAAATCTAAGGTTGTGGTTGCTAAGTTTTTGGAGGTAATGAAACACATACAGATTTAGGTTTAGACTGTTTGGGGGAGGTGCCTCGCTCATGATAGATACCGGACTTTGATACATCCTAATAGATCTTGGTGTGGACAGTGCCGGCTCCAGCCAAAACTAGCGCCTTGTGCTAGATTTACAGAAGGCGCTCTTTTTTCATATTTGCACACATGCAAGTCTTTTCCACATCACCCAGGAAAATACTAACCTCGTGACTTTTCAATATTGCGCTTAAATGTATCTAATCGGAACTCCCTGTACTTGACAAAGCATGATCATTGCATTAGACCCTTTAAAACTATTTTTTTAATAAGCTCATCAGATACATTTGCCCAATTGTTCGGATCATTCAAAAAAACATCCGTTAGAACTAAAGATACCTACTACCTCTTTTCCTGGCCCTAATGTGTTTTCTACCTGCAGGTCATCGATATAGTTGTAATTACTTAAGTTGCATTTACCCCATCGGCATGTTCCTCGCTGCGTTTTAAAAATTTGAATAAAGTTTTGCTCTGGTTTTTATTTATGGCTTCAACAATCCTTCGTCTTTTTCTAAATTCTGCCCCTGAAGTTTTTTTTTGTCCATATTGGAAGAAAGAAAGAAAAACAAAATTTAGTACGGGGTATAGGTAGGGAAATTCTTTAACAACTGTAGTGCTCAGTATTTAATTTTTAAAAAAAAGCAAAACAAAACAAAATTCCTTTAGCCAATTCTTTATGCAGAACCGCCTGCGCAAGAACGATTCCAATGTGCCTTCATCCCTCTCAGGACTTTCAATTTTCAAAGGCACTACAACTGCAGTGGAAGAGAATAGGTACTATATTTTCAAATACAAAATACAACACAAAGCTTCTTGTTCTCTTTGAAGCTGTAAGATAAATTTGTTACTCTCCCATCCTTCAGCTCCATACCAATATACCATATGTGCAGAATCATAAGCCTGCACGTTCAAGCACGAACGATTTCGTAAGAATGATTTTTTTGTTTGAATTTTTTCGTATGAACATTTTGCGAGTGAATGTGCCAGAAATAAAACCTGCACATACGACTACGAGGTGAAACTTGTTTTGTTTTGAGATTTTTGAACTAGACTCTTTTGCAAAATGTAAGAGAGGGTGGAATATTTTCAGATTAGGTAGGTAAGAAATTTACTTGCATAGGCCTAATGGAGTTTTTTTTTTTGAGTTAGATTCTCCTTGAAGTTGGAACATTGCAAGTGATTTAATGTGCAAGAAATAATTCAGCACACGTGTGATGGATGTTTTTATTTTGGGCTTATTTGAAGAAGTTTTTTTTTAAAATGCAAATGGTAGTATTTCTTTGCGCAAGACAAAATTAGTTTTTCTTTCCTAGCGAAGCGCCCCCAGAACTTGGCGCCCTGTGCATTTGCACATATGGCTGGTCCGGCCCTGGGTGTTGACGTAATTTGATTAGGCAGTTACAGTGACACAGAATATGTTCAGCTTATTCCTCGTCCTCGTTGCATATTCTGCAAGTGCGTATCGGGTTATTCCCATAGTCATGAGGTATTTTTTGGGGAGCGGGTCGAAATGCTGCTTTCAAAATTGCACTTTGCAAAACTCTGTATTCTCACACAAAAATTGTGCTTCTCGAAATTCAGCTTTTTTTTAGTTCTGCTTTGCAAAATACATTAAATTTTGCTATTTTCTATTTTCTAGTTCTATATTTGCTATTTTTTTTTCGACTAACAAACATAAACAAAAACCTATTTAAAAAAGCCGAAATTTAATTAAAACAAAATAAAGAAAACGCTAGTTAAAAATTAAAAAAATAAAAACGAATTTGAAAAAAAGTTAACAATTAAAAAAAAAAAATGTTCTCCACAAAAAAGATTTGGAAAATATTAAAATAGGTCGCTTTTTTATTGTTTGCAGAATTTTGTCAAGCTAAATTTTGAAGGGCAACATTTTGAAAAGCTGAGTTTTAAAAACAGATTTTTCATAGCAGAATTTTGTAAAAATAATTTTGAATCTTCCAGAATTTTGACCAGAAGCCGTTTTCTTAATTTAAAATGTCCAGTGAGAAGCCCTGTGACTATACCCGAATCAGCTTGCTGCTCTAGCAAGAAATGTTGCCTACTATTGGAAGGCTAAAACTCTGAAGAAGACTGCTTCAAATACAAGTTTTATGATTCAATGAAGTGAATACCAAGTCATGAAGGAAGAAACCTACCGTATCAGCTCTCCAAACACAGCTATATAGGGCCTTAGCCATAGAACCTTAATCCCCCTGTAGAACAACTTAGCAGCTCAACCATCTTCAAATCTTCATCTGCGACTATTTTGATTTAAATAAAATTTTAGACCCCAAGACCCCAAGCTCCTCATCACCGTCTCAAAAAATCTGGAAAATTACTGCAGTAAAATAGAGTAGCTCGTGGGTCAATTTGTAGTTGGGACTAGGTCTTTCAACAGATATACACAGCTTGCGAGCCCCTTCGTAAGAAATGTGTAAATATAGGTGCGTTTTGAAGTGTGTCTAGAATTGAAAGGTTCATTACCTTTCACTTAGGTTCTGCGAAAGTTCCATGCGATCACGAGTTTCCTGTTGCCATCTTGTTTGGGAATATACCCAAATAACGGAAATAGTGCTACCAACAGCTCTATAAAGAACCTTTTATCTTGCATCCTACTTACTAGAAACATTCCTTTCTTTCGCGGGTTTTTACTTTTGGGACACATGGAGTGGACTTATGTCGACTACCAAGCTTTCTTAAGACAATAATGCGCCCAAATGTTTGTCAAACTTCGCATACAATTTAAATGTAATTTCTTGCACCGTAGTCCAGCACAAAAACCACTGATCCACTGATAGGTAGGTCATAACCACCTCCACAGGTCATTCACTCTGGCAGTCTATAGAATTCATTAGTCCTTTAGCAACTTTAGTTCCTACTACATCCTTTTTACCAACAGAATAAAAAGAAAAAACGAACACAAAATGCCACGAGGAATATGTACCATTTCAGTTAAAGTTCCACAGTAACATGAAACTTTTAACTGTACCATCATTGGGTATGGAAGAGTCAGTGAAATTTTCTTTAGGTCCGTTTCGGTATCGAAAGTTTCGCAACAATTTTCCAACTAAATAGATTCGAAACAAATAGTTGTAACCCATCACTGGTGGTGGAAGTGAAGCTTCTCTAGTTTGGTCCGTTTGCAAACCAATTTGTATCCGTTGTGTTCACGGGAAGGGATGACTTTTTAACTTTTTGACACAGTTTGGTATTTTGTTCTTTAGTGACGACAACTCACATATATACCAATAGCCATCCGAAAGGTAAAAGTTGCAATGCGCAACTAGAATGGAAACTTCGAGTAACTATAGACTCCTCAAAGTTTAAGTTGAAAATCGATTTTCAGTAAAATAGAGTAAAGACAGTTCGCCCCCATTCAAGATTGAATGGGAAGTTTGATAGGTACTTCTGGGTATGTGACTCTCTTTCACGTTCATTCAATCAATGATTCAGTGGGTATAGCTATGTCCGTCGAGCGCAACAGTGCCGAGTTGGCTTATGATGAGCTCTAGGGTGAGTGCGAATACATGAAGTTTTCCAAGGCGCGGCTTAGGATAGAATTTCATCCGAAGTTGCATTGTTCCAGAAGGTGAAAGACCATCTTTTAACACCAAAACTTATCCAAACTTATGTTTGTGTTTGAGATGTTGAAATGAGATTGAAGAGATGAACGGAACGCAAAAGATTGTCTAACTAAAAGTCATACCATATTCACTCCTCGGAAGTTTTATAGAGTTTTCGTCAAAGTGCTTCGAGGACACTGAAAGTTCACAGTCTGTTGAAGCCCCTGCACCAAAAACCTTACTGTCTACCACTACCTTTGTTAGGTTTTGCAGCTTCACGGAGCTACCTATACAGCTTGTGACGTGGCGCACTTTCCAACGGATTGCAGCGCCAAATGTGTCTACCTCTAAATTGCTAACACCACTAAACGTTACACCCAATACCCACCACCGACCCCATCGCATTTGTAGACATTCGTAAAATAACTTAAGCACAAGCTTAGTTGCTCTCCGAGCAATTTAGATTCGCACCTTCATGGTCCATTTGTCTTGGCAAATAAAATTCCAGAATGTAATATCCGCCCTGCGAATCGTCACCGGACAATACTTTCTATATCTCGGCAGAGAGAAACCGACAAAAGGACGATAAAACAAATATCACAACAAGTCGAACAGGAAAAACAAACGAAACAAAATGCTGCTGGAACACATCATCAGCTCGGATGTGCCAGCTATACCACCTCAGACCCCGAGGGACTCTACCGTTCCACGTAATCAATTTCCAAGCAATAAAATGATATTTTTATGCGATACCTTTACAGGGCGACACAGACGTCAACATGAATGTGCTGCGTGAAATGGCATTGGAAGTAGTGTCAATGACAACATTATATCGTCCTTTGCAATTGCAAATGTTGTAAGTGTTGACGATTTTGCACTTGAATGGGGTGTATACTTTTCGACTCAACTTTTCGAGACTATTGAGAAAACGCAGAATGGAGATCCGCTTTGTGTGTTTTTTTCCCGTTTATTGGGAGGACTTTTATGTCCGATGCATAAAATGCCTCATTAAGCTTTATTTTTCAAAGGCAAAGGCAAAGGCACCCATGCCTGGGACATAATAATTAAGATATAGATTTTTAAGTTGAAGCTTATGAATGGGAATAGTAGTTTCTCCGTTTCAAGGACATGGGGGAATCGTTGTTCACGCCAAATTGGGTTTCGAACGAGCTACGATCGATTGGATTTTATTCCATTTTGATTTGTATCGCTGAAATCATTGGATTTTTTTTTTTAAATTTTTGGGGCGGTTTTCCCTTTTTGTTTGTTCATGGAGTGGAAATAATAAGACTCAGTCTTGAATTGAGATGGCCGACAGCCAAGTGGACGATAAACTTGAAAGCGTTACTTTGTCGATCCAAAGGAATATTCTTGTCAGTTGTCTAATGCAGGTTAAATAAATTGCACGACTGGGTCGCACGAAACTTTCTCGTTTAGTGCGAGTCTGACTGAAATTCGAAGTCATTTAAGCAAATCTTTTTTCGGGATGTAAGCATTACTTGGTTTTTAGGGTTTTATAGAAATCGAAAATGGGGTTTTCGAGATATGAGCAGTTTTTAAAGCGAGCGTTTCCAGTGATTCAAATTGAAAATTAAGGACGCAATAATTTGGAAAAACATAAATTTTACTCTAAGTTTGCATTTTGGTCAAAATCATGCAGTTTTGAGGTAAACTAGGGACAACTATATTTTTCACGCCAAATTGGGTTTGAAATTTTGTACGAATACAATATCTTTCTCTTACTACGTAATGGAGAAAGTTAAAAAAATAAATAAAATATAAGATCAAGGATTGTCTAGATTTGGTCTGAATGAAGAAACCATTATTATATACACTAGCCATCCGATAAGAGGCCTCTTTCAGGTGAAGTTCAATTCCGTAAGTAAAGAGATTTCTATAAATTTTTAGCCTGCTCGATTACGTAGTAAGAGAAGGATATTGTGTTCGTACAAGATTTCAAACTCGAGGTGTTAATCAATTCTGACATTACTCAGACTCAAAAAAGTTGGTCTCGATATTCTGTCCGTCTGTCTGTCTGCCCGTATGCTCCTGAGTCCTAAATGGTTGCCTTGATTAGATTTAAACTTCGGATTTAAAGTTTGTGGGCCTACAGTTCGGGGCCGTTTTTTTTTAGCACGGTAACCTCAATATTAAAAGTACTTCCCATACCTATAAATTATTCCGAACAATTTGATTTGTTCAAAAACTGCTCCAACGATTTTAACCAAAATATATATTTCAGCTTAAGTAGGTGAGGTTAACATGTTTGCTTTTGCTCAGTTTTTCGCTAAGAATCGAAATTTTGAAAGTGGACCTATCTCGAAAACGGTCCATACGTAACAAAATTGCATTCCTAAGGTAATATGGTCATTTGTAACTTCATAGCTTAGTTTTTCCCTCTATTATCGTACAATAAATATTTAAAAAAAGGCATTATTTAAAAATTTGGGTTTCTTTAGTTAATTTGAAAACGGTTAGAACGATTTTGACCAAATTGCATAGTTAGAGTAAAATTGGTGGTTTCAAAATTATTGCGTCCCTAATTTTAATAAATTCGAATTACTGAAAACGCAAATTTTAGAAACTGCCCATGTCTCGAAAACCCCATTTTCTATTTGGATAAAACTTCAAAAACCAAGTACTGCAACAATATCTTATATTCAGTTTTCAGCTAAAAAGTTAAGCAATAGTAGGGTGTCCCATAATTCACGGAAAATATAGTGTCCACTTGTTGTTCCAAAATCCATGAGTCAATTGAACTTTGTTAGCATGAAGTTTCAAGTCTTTCGTTAGAATTCCCTGTAGGGAGCTTTGCGAAATGCCCAATTCTTGACTACGGTGCCGAATTGATGTTCCTGGACTGTCAGCAATACTCTCGCGAGCTGCTTCGATGGTCCGGGCCGTATTTTGAACGAAAATTGCGGACTGTAACTGACAAAACTTCATTATTTTTGAAATCAAATAATGCTCAACAATAAAAATTAGTTGCTCTTTCGTATAGCTCCATTTTTACTAACCCCGAAATGTCAGCTGTCACATTGTTATCTTTTTTTTTTGCTTTGGCATCACTGTACTATTAAATGGCGCAAAATTTAAATTTTGCGTGAATTATGGGACACTCTTTATTTCTCAAGCTAAATCTTGCAATTTTTTTTACTGTTTTGTCAGCATAATTTAATAAACACCGCTGTAACGATTTTGATCAAATTATTTAGGATATTAAAATAATTCTTACTGGGATCCCATACTTAGTTTTTCTCAAAAAAATCGAGTAAATCCTTTTTCTAGCTATTTCTCAAAAATGCCTACCCAAATCCCGATTGGTCTTCGTATATTTTTGTAAAATTCAATACTGCATATAAAAAAAATAAAGTTTAGCAAATATCACCCACTTCTTCCTTTCTTTCAACCATATTGAATATGCACCTAAAAATAATTCCAACCATTACGTTAATTTGTGTATAAGGCAGGTCACTGTAATGGTAGAATTTTTACCACTGGTCGAACTCTATGTAAAAATATATGGCCGCTCTTTAATTTTGTATGTGACTTAATCTTTCAGATACCAATCGGACCACAAATGTAATTATGCGCTGTAAAAGCAGTGCCATATCAGTTCATAAATAAAACATTTAATTATCTCCCGCCCAATAGAAGGCTAAGGGTGCAACACTACTGGTTGGTTACAATGTCCCTTTGTATGTTTTTTCTTTTACCATCTGAGTGCACCAAAACATGACCAACCTTCTATTCAGCTTCATGACGATGTACTTCATACTCCATACCCCATGTACCCAATAACCGTATTCAGTGGCGCAATAATGAGTGCTGCTCATGATGTACTTATTATCCCTTTGTGGCGAGGTTTCCTAGTATCCCAAGTTTATTTTTGTTGTGTGCGAGCGCCAATTTCCTGAGTTTGTAGTTTTTATGTGTTTTTGACGATGAACATAGAGAGATATGCGGGTTTGTCGGCAGGAGATCCCTTATCCTTTCATTCACTATATTCTTTCGTTTTGTTCACTTTTTTTTTACGTTTGTTTCCTTATATCCATGCGAAAACTTCGATATACTTGTCTTATGTGGTAGCTATCCAGTATCCAGTAGAACAAAGTGATAATATAAGGTTTCATTGTTACGCGAAAGTACTCATACAAGATAGTGTAAGCTACCGATGGCAAACAGGACGTTTGGTTGACAGAGTGAAAGGATTTGCTTTTGTATTCAACAGGATATGAAGTCGGATATGAAAGTATAAATTCGTTTGCCTTGGTATGAGTGGATATATTGTCTGCGCTGAGCGTGTACAGCCACTTACGTAAATATAATTTGGGATGTCATGTCGAAGGTAGATTTAGATTTGTTGGGCAGAGAAGAAAGTCTAGAGATGCGAGTAACTCACAATGACAGTAAGTGGATGATGAATGAAAACAGCTATTAAGGGAGTGGTGCTCTTTCATTTCCTGTTGCTATTGTTTTCCTTTCGAATGAGGTGTTTGTTTCATATGTTGAAAAACGGGAAATGTCTAAATGGCGGGTCGATGGGTGTCGTGTAGGCTTTAGCTAATAATCTGCAAATAATTTTATAGAATTCTCTCCGCAGCAGGAGAGGCATACCCACCGCCTTGAGTGTTTTTATCCTAAATGAAGGTAGGTAGGAAAAATCCCCACGAAGTTGATGCGTAGAATTAAAGAAGGATCCAAGTGCAATACTAAAGTACAATACTAAAGGCACTAAGACCGAGTTGCTGGAAAGGACTTTTTTTTTGAGGCGGTTTTTAGGCCCTGCGACGGAAGTTAAAACAAACTTGATTGGCAGCAAATTGGCAGCCTGGGAAATTATTTTCAGTACTTTGAACGAACTTAAGTTCTTGTATGCCGGGGCTTAACCATACCCCTTGAAGTCTTTAGAGCTTGGATATTCGGAATTACGAGATCGACCTAAAGGATCGCTTAGGCGAAGATTACAAATTAACTTACCACCCAAAGATATTAAGTGGACTTAAACAAATTATTAACTTTATGACGCATCGATATTTGAGAGAAATTTGTTCGTTTTTTGTAGCAGGCCAGGCTTAAAAAAGAGTTAGTCGTCACCAGAAACTAACTACTAAATAGACTGACAGCTTCCGTGCACCTACCCGATTTTCCCGCACTCTCTCGCACTCTCTTGTTTTTCCTGTCTGTGAAATGTGTGTTAATGGCCGCCGGGTGGCACTCTTTCAATAACAAACAATTTTTAAATAGATTTATAACAATAAATGTAAAAAAGTACATGCTGATTATGTTTTTTTTAGGTAGCATAACTCGTTCTCTACCCATATTCTGCACCAAAAACTGTTCATCCATTCAT
Organism: Cheilosia variabilis; assembly: GCA_951230905.1. Lineage (NCBI taxonomy): Eukaryota > Metazoa > Arthropoda > Insecta > Diptera > Syrphidae > Cheilosia > Cheilosia variabilis. The sequence goes on from OX579677.1 coordinate 66,114,932, forward strand.
ATTTCAGTTGTATTTTAGTTTTATTTGTATGAATTCTATTTTTGACAGCAAAATTCATGCAGCTGCATAAATGAAATCCGTTAGCAACATGCAAGTTGAACCCAAGCTTCCACTAGGGCATAAGTAGAAAATTTTCATGAACGTTGAATAAATTTCTATTAGGCATACAAATTTGACAGCAATATTATAAACAATAAAAATATAGAGTTATTTTTTTTTAATTTAACAAATATATATGTACTTGCATATATTAATGTGCAAGTATTCATTTTACGTACCTACCTACAGATTATAAATTATGCTAAAACTAAAAAAAAATTTCGCCGAGACATAAAAAAAAAATGTTTTCCCTAAACGGTGTTAAAACATTTTTTTTTAATATTCCCATTTTTTTAAAGCTATGCGCTTTATACGGTGTTGGTCGAAGCAGGGTACCCGACAAAACTAGTCCGACTTTGTCGCGGTTCGCCGGAAAAGATGACTTTCAATGTGCATTTTGAAAGCTTTTTAAAACTTTTCCAAACATGTCGCAGGCCAAAGCAATGAGGTTCGTTATTATGCGAAAAATATCAACATCATATCGACTGCTCTAAACGGCCCGTAAAAGCAATTTTCATGTCGATTGAAGAAAGGACGAAATTGTTTGGTTTTGAAATAAATGTGGGCCCAACTTAATACAAAAAAGCCATCTGTCATCTTCATCCATCACTTGGGATAGAACGCAACTATTGACAGCAGAAACTTCAAGGAAGAAATAAAAGGGATCATATCAGGGATGGAAAATGTCATTTTCGATTTGTACTAAAAACTGTTGTAAGTCGTACTGAAATGGAGCCAGTTGAATTGAACACTTTTTTTTGTATACAGAATTGAATTCAAAATATTTTACTTTCAAAAACATAAACAAAAATAAATTAACAAAACATTAATGACTTCATAGCAAAACTATACAAACCTAAAAAAAAATTGTTTATAATTTTAATCTATGAGCTCTTCAGGCTTTATACACTCAATTTGCACATTCATCTTCAAAATGTCGCCCTGAACTTGAAACAGGATGAGTTTCTAATCAAATTTTTTGTTTCAATCAAAGCCCAGCAAGTGTCGACTTGAAGTCGGTTTCGACATTTGGACTTTATTAATGTCTGGTAAGAAAAAAATCCTTTCGAAATTTGCGGATGAGTGACGAATAGCGAGAACGGCTTGAGCAATTTTGTAAATATTTTCAAACATCAGCTCATTAGACTCGTTTTTAATTGAATTTACTTCAGGTCAAAATTCTGAAATTGAATGAAATTTAAATTGCTGAATTTTTTGGCATTGTTAATTTGTTGAATATTCTTTTTTTCATTAGGAAAAAATTCAAAAACAAATTTCAGTATAGAATTAGATTTTCTTGATACAACTGCTTCTGATGTAAAATACTTCAGCAAATTTAGGAAGGGATTTTGAATATTAATTTTTTTTCAAAATGACATAAGGGCATCATCATCTCGATTATTTTAATTTGTTTCTTAGGAAAAGCTTTACAAATTGCAAGAGAATTTGAAAGATGGATAAATTGTATCGAATTAAAGCAAATTGTACTTTTGTACTCGAGCAAACTCATTTGTATCGAATTCGATACAATTGTATCGACTTTTCCATCCCTGGTTCATATAGCACCAAGAGTCAGACCACGGTTGACAAGAAGTTCGGTAAACACTCCTTATTTGGCAGGCAACATGTTAGCTCCCGTGAGTCGTAACAGCTCATTGCGTCACTTGCTATAAGACAGGGAGAAAGCGGGAGCTGATACTGCACCCATTAGTAAAAATTCTTCGACGATTTTCGGTCTTGAGTATTGAGTGTAATGTGCTCCAATACAAAAGAAGACACCCCGATCTTTGGAAGCTGTTCAATGACGCGGATGTCGTCCAAAAAGTTTATTTGCTACAAGACACCAACAGTAAAACAAATTCTCCCCACAACGCCCGTCCACATTGAGCGAATGGACAATAATGCTACAGCGAAGATGGTCTTTGAATTCCAGCTGCATGCAGGTTCTGGACGACATAAGGAAGATCGAAACTCCAGTTGAAGTGCCGGAGTAGTTCGTTTGGATGCAACGCTCATAAGACTGAGCTATAGAGACTCTAAGGTATACACGGAAAGAATTGAAAATCACCAATTGCAAAATTTTGAGTTGCAATTTACGAATTATATACTTCTCGCAAATCACAACGAAGTTTTCATGGATTGATACAAAAATTTGTAATTTGACATTGAAAACGGCGGAGGATACCAAATTCTGTTTGTTGGAATTTACGATTAGAAGTATCAATTCGAGCTTCTTTTTTTGTACTGATTTGCGAGATTGTTTGGCGCAATTTACCACTCTAAAAGGTCAATTTCTCAAACACCACTTCACAATCTCAAATTGCGAAAAATATTTGCTGATTTACCAACACTGAATGACGAATCAATAAAATCTTGTAATAATTTAACACATGAAACTGAAAACGTATATTGACGTAGGGTAGGGTCGCCTAATTCCGAACACTCCCAGTAGTCGAACACTCTTTGTAAAAAGTTACACAGCTGCATATTTTTAAGATTTTCAACTCCTACAAACGCCAAATGCTACATTGTAGTATTACCTTTAATCCTTTTTTCAATATTCACTGCTACAATATTATTGTTAACGTTTCAAAATTGCAGTTTAAATTGAGTCTTCAGGGAATGCGTTTGAGTGCGGGCTCAGTAGAAAAAACAACTGTTGCGATTGTCGGAGGAAAGTGCGTTTTTTTGTTTGAAAATTCAGGTAAATGTTTATTTTCAATGCTTGTTTTATTAGTTTATATATATTTTATGTCTTTTTGGTAAAGTTTTTATCTGAAAACATAATAATTTTATTATTTTTTGACCGTTCGATCATAGGGAACCAAACTTCTTCGAGTTTCCTATTCGAACACTAGTGTATTCAAGACTGAATTTAGGTACAAATTTTATTTTTAATTGTTTGTGAATTCTATTTATTTATTTCCTTTTAAGTTGTTTTGTTACTGTTTTTTATGTTTTAAATAAAAACAAAAATATGGATTTTTTCTCATTTTCTTAATTGAAAATATACACGAGATCTAGCGTTCGAAGTAAGGAAACTTTGTGTTCGGGCTTAGGAAGCTAGTGTTCGACTACTGGGGAATAATGCTTTTTTCAGTTTTTTATTTTTTTATTAAGAAACAATAACAATTACAGGGAAAAACTTAACTTTATTTTAAAATGTTTGAGTTATGGCAGCTCATTATTTTTTCATATTAAATTCAACGGTTCTCTCACAGTTAGTGATTATTTTACAATGAACCACTAAGTGTTCGACTACTGGAGACATGACCCTAGCGAAGTCGTAAATTGCAAAATATTTTTTGTAATTTCCATGGAATCAACTACCTTATGTGCGGATTTTTTTTGATGCACAGTCCATATTCCATGTACCTATCGAAATCCTTTTAAATTCTTTCTTTTTATGGATGAATGTATGTATGTAGTATAGGCAGCTGCTATCATGAAGACAAATCTTCATTGTGCACATTGCGTGTCGGTGCAGAGACAGGCAGTCGTTATTCAATCTTTGCTTGAAGCAGGCGGGTTAAAGTTGTTTAACTAATTCGTATGGATAGTAAGTGTACTACTAAATATAAATCATTCTGAAATATATTTTGTAAGTACCTATTGAATAATTCCAAAAACGCATATGAATCTGTATTTTTTTTTTAGAATGTACATATATAAGTTGTAAAAAACATTTTCAGTTTAATACGGTGATGCCTCAAATCACCACTCGAGAATCGTAAATTGCAAAATGATAAAAAAAAGTTGCAACGATTGAAAATTTGCAAATTGCAACTTCTGAAGTAGTAAATCTACTCCTGTAAGTTCGCAAATCAACACTATTGAGTTGCAATTCAGAAAAGTGTTAATTTACGAATTGTTTTTGCAATTTACAATCCACGAAATATCAAATTGAAAACTAATTGTGTAAAATTGCGATCGGTTATGGCAATATGTTTTTCTCGATTGATCGCATTATTGCTAATAAAAAGTGTTGATTCACGACTTTTGAGGGTCAATATCTTCACTTCGCTCAATTTCTAGAATTGCGAATAAAAAGTCGTGAATAAGTAAATCCTTAGCTAAGCTCTAAAACTAGACAAACTTTTCGTGATTCTGCGCTTATTTTTCTTGATTTGATCTTAAATTCTTTCCGTGTTGTTGCCAACAGTCCTCGTTAACGGCGGGCCCATTTTTGCCGCCTCCATTGCAATACAAACAAACGCATTCCTCTACATGGGATTCTTGTACATTTTTATTCATTTTCCAGAGTCTATTCGCCTCACCAGAATCGTCAGTGCAACAATCTAATTACAGAATTTAATTCCTAACAATTCAAAGTCGGACTAACTTCCACCCAACCCCTGCAGTCACCACTACTAAAGCACAACCCTAATGTGAGACAATATGAAAACTATTTCATCATCCATTACACAAAGGGGATCCCAAATTACATCAAGGAGGTACTTAAGTAATGAGTTCCAATGACCGTCCAAATGGACACATTTGTCTCCAAACAAAAAGGAAATCTCTTCTCTCTCTCCTCTGCCCGTCCCATTATCTTGCCAAATTAATATAATCTCTCGCCATTAAACTTTTTCACATTTTGCGAATATTTCTTCTGGGTTTTAAGTAGAAAATATAGAAGTTTCCACGGAATATGAAGCGATAAAAGGTCCTGCAGTTGATGAGTGCTGCCTCCAGAAAGCCTTTGCTCCAATTAAAACGCGCCTGTCAAAGAGCTTCTCCCCACAACGCCGCACTCATACTCCTACTCGTAACCTCTATATTGCGTTTACTACACGCCTAAGAGCCGTGATGAGAGAACGTACTCCAACTTAATGACGAGCATTAAACGTCATAATGGGGAAACTCTTTTTCTATTTCTCGCTTTAAATGGCACTTAGCAGAATGACACGACGACGCGATGGTGGATTGGGGGCGCGTCGGCCTCAGTCGTCAGTCGTCATCGTCGCCCAGTGCGTGACACTTTTATGTAGACAGCAGTCGTTCGCTACAAATGTGTAAGTCAGTCGGCATAGGTATGACTTCGACTTCAACTTCGATGGACACTTTAATTAAATACGTGATACGTGTTCATGGGTTTGATTAAACGGATTGCCGTTCGCCTCCGCCTTTGTGCAAGAGGAGGCGGATTGCGGAAGTGCATCCGATATTGGGTCAGTGAGGCTATGTTACGAATCATTTAACCTAATGAAAGGCCGTTGAGTTGATTGCATGTGAAATTGCAGGTCACGTATTATGAGATGTCATCAGTTGGCTGAGGAATGAATTGGGTAAATGATGTACAGTTTGGGCAACAAATTTCCACTTGGGAAGTTTGCCGCAAGACGAAAACAGTGAATGCGATTGTGTCTTCTGTGACAGCTGCATGCTTTTACAGCCCCCCTTACCCGCGTGCAGTAGTTCCATTAATTAAAACCAGAGAAACAGAAATGAGCAAAAATACTGAAAGCGATTTGCACAAAGAAAAAAAAAACTTGCAAAGCACTTCGCAGTGTGATTATTTCCCAGCATACATTTATCAGGATTCAGACGACCGAAAGAGTAGGTACGAACAGTGAGCATAACTACACGTACTTATGAAGCAGTAGGCAAAGAAACAAAAATTAAAAAAAATACGTTGCAGCACTCAAAGAGAAAACTTTCATTACATCGCATAGCTGGGGGCGGTTAGTTTAAACTCTTTTCGAGACAATTTGGAAAAACCTGAAAATTTACTTATGGCACAGAGCATGCTCCATTACTCCGCGCGATGAGCGCTGGAACAGGCAAAAGCGGGGGGAATGTAAATTTCTTTTGTTGTCCCCCCTCAGGGGCTGCCGTTGCCCTTGAAACTCTTAGGACCTTGGGATTGTGCATGGAACCGCTGAAGGGTTGAAACAAATCTTTTTATCATGAGATCAAGGGAGTATTCGTTCAGATTGAAAGGAAATCTAGTAATCTGGCTTTGGTTGCTGCAAATGGTTAAGCCTTTTCGGGCTGGATTTTTTTTTTAGACTTGTAGCCATATTTGCACTTTTGAGAAATTTTAATGTGCCCATACAAGATTCGCCCCAAAATGTGTTGCGCGCAGTAACGATAAGTCTAGGGAAGTCAGGCTGGGGACATATAAGGACTGCACATTTATTTATTTATTTATTTTAAAAATAATTTACAAAAATCAATTTATAAATTATTTATAATTAAGGCTGCAGGGCATCGAGACCATTTGAAGCCGTTTTTACAATTGAATAATTAGGTATACAAAGAGGGAGAGAAAAATAAGATAATTCTACAAAAATAAATTAAAATGTCATTAAATTTATGATGAAGTGATGTAGCTTGTTTGATGTGCTGGATTGGCAGTTGTTGTTCAAAGTTGGGCTCAAGGTCATCATCTTTAATTATTTTAGATGCAGAACATAGTGTGTCTATTTTTATTTGTAACTTAAAGGGTTTCCATCTTTGATAAGAGCGAACTTATGCCACTCACCGACTACAAGAAACGAACGTATGAGTTTGGTAAGAAATTAAAGTCTTTAACTGGCTCTTCCCGAGAAATATCAGAAAAGGTGTAGGGACCAGCGTTACCACTTGTACTACATATGTAGTACTGTGCTACATAAAGGGTGATTTTTTAAGAGGTTTAGAACTTTTTTAAAAAAAAAAAACACAAAAAATTCGAAAAAATGAATGAAATATTTATTTGAATCGATAGTTTGAACCTTGCAATTTAATGTTTAAAGATAATTTCATGCAAATGTTGACCGCGGCTGCGTCTCAGGTAGCCCATCCGCTGAGTCCAATTTTGGCATACTCTTTCACACATATCGGCCGGTATCTCACGAATGAATGCATGGATGTTGGCTTCCAGTGCGTCAATCGAAGCGGGCTTGTCCCTATACACATTAGCCTTGGCATACCCCCACAAAAAATAATCTAATGGTGTCAAATCGCACGATCTAGGCGGCCAATTGACCGGCCCGAAACGTCAAATTAACTGTTCACCAAACTCGCCTCGCAATTGCGCCATTGTTTCGCGTGCTGTGTGGCATGTGGCACCGTCTTGTTGAAACCACATATCATGCAAGTCAAGAACTTCCATTTCGGGCAAAAAAAAGTTTGTTATCATCGCTCGGTAGCGTTCACCATTGACAGTAACGCTGCGATTCGCATCATCTTTGAAGAAATATGGCCCAATAATGCCGCCGGCCCATAAACCGCACCAAACAGTGGCTTTTTCGGGATGCATTGGTAGCTGTTGCAATGCTTCTGGCTGATCTTCACTCCAAATGCGGCAATTTTGCTTATTTACGTACCCATTCAACCAAAAATGAGCCTCATCGCTGAACACAATTTTTCGATAAAAAAGCGGATCCTCGGCCAGCTTTCCAAGAGCCCATTCACCAAAAATTCGGCGTTGTGGTAGGTCGGCTGGCTTTAGTTCTTGCAAAATTTTCCACGTAGTGCTGTAACAAAGGCCTAACTGCTGGGAACGGCGCCGAATCGACATTTCGCGGTCTTCTGTCACACTAGCTGATACGGCCGCAATATTTTCTTCACTACGCACAGTACGTAAACGTGTTGGTGGTTTAATGTCCAACAAAGTAAATTTGGTGCGAAATTTGGTCACAATCTTCCGAATAGACTGCTCAGAAGGTCGAGAATGCCGATCATAAAATGGAAGCAGCGCGCGATGAACATTTCGAACCGAGCACGAATTTTGATAGTAAAATTCAATAATTTGCAAGCGTTGTTCATTTGTAAGACGATCCATGGTTAAATTGCAAACCAAACTGAAGCTGTTTGACAGTGACACAAGGTACTAAACACACGTCAGCTGTCAAAACCAGTGTTGCCAAAACCAAACCAGCTAAAAAATCACCCTTTACATCGTTACCCTAATGTACTGCATTTCTTAAGATCCGTCTAACCATTTTACTTTTTTACGAAAAACAGTTCGAATTTTGCCCCGTTTGCTTTTATAACTAAATAAATAGATTTAAAAACTTGGCATAGTGCAAATCTTCAGCTCGCACACAAAGATATCGCAAGGAATGGGAAATTTTTCCTTTTCGAATGTATTCGAATGAATTTCGTGGGTCGAATGTAGGTCTGGCAAACCTTTTTGTCGCGCTTGTCAGAAGTCATTTGTTTGCAATATGACTTTGCTTGTCAGACAAGAACTCTTACCCATACACATTTCCAATTATAATAGTGCAAAACAACTCAAAGTGTGTCCGACTGTTTTAGAAACATAACATATTTTGTTTGTTATACTACTTAATTTTAATTTCAATAGAAAAAAAAACAGGTACTAAATTTTTTTTGAAAATGCTACATTTTATTGGCTAACGTACTACATTTGCTAAAGATTTTAGTGGCAATGTTGGTAGGGACCTACCCATCTTCAAAGATGGCTCAAGGATAGAGAATGCAACGGGAGCAGGAGTCTTCTCCGAAGAACTATAGATATCAGCCATTCTGGCTAATCACTGCAGCGTTTTCTAGGCAGAGATCTATAGGCGGTTAAGAAAGCTGCTCGAACTGTCTTTGCGAGGGAGCTACCAGCAATGGAAATTACCCTCTGCGTGGACAGCCAAGCAGCACTCAAAGCGATCAATTCCAGTTTGGAAAACTATAAATCGGTAGGTCATAAAGAGCGATAAACCATCACTCAATACTGTTATACTGGGTTCCTGGACATGTTGGTGAAAAAGATAAAAATTCTATATTTTAAAAAAATCTTAAAATAAATTAAAACAATCTTGCTCGATCGATAGGTAATTGAACCATTTTTGATCTCAATCCCAGTATAATCCAAGATTTCTCTTAGTCAAGTAGAGAAGTTGAAAATTAGTGATGCGACTTTGATAATTTTTACCAATTTCAAAATTTATTTGTATGAATTGATTGTAAAAAAAATTCACAGAAAATTGAGCCTTTTTTCTAAAAATTATTCCTCGATGCTTCAAGCATAGAAATTATGCCTAAAAGGCAGAATTAAACCTCACTTGGCATCACTGCCCACAATTGGCAGTAAAAGTTCGAAGATAATAACTGGACACTGCAACACTGGAAACATGGATCTTTACAAATAACTTTTGCAAAACTTAAAGAGACAAAGAATTGAATTTGTGGAACATCTCCTGTGTCACTGTCCAGTCCCTCAAGAACGCAACACGGTTTTCGAAGGCTTGGAAGACCTAGCAACGATGCCTCTATCAGATCTAAGAAGATTTATCAACAGATCCAAATGGTTTTATTAGTTGCATGTGCAAAAAAGAAAATCTTTTTTCAAACAGCTGCCTTAAGTGGAGGTTATCAATGTAGACAGTGAAGTGGATAACTAAAAAGTGTCTTAAAGTCCTTTCTCCCCTTTCTGTCTTCACATATTAGAAGTTCTGAATGTCGCGTATTAGATGCTTTTTATTTAACTAAATATTTTGTTCAGTAGTCAGTTTTGACTTGTGTACTGTATTTACCTGATTTTTTTGCTTCTATAATCCTGTGGAAAATACCTTTCGGAAATTTAAAGTAAACGTCTTGAAGCTAATACATTTTTGAATAATAAAAAGAAGCCAAAAAGGTATGACAGGAAAAAAAATAAAGTGCACGACTGGGTCGAACGAAACTTTCTCGTTCATCAAAAGTTTGATTGGTTGTTTTCTTACTCTATGAAGTAGGTGGGTAAAAATCTGAGAACCGATGCTAGATAAGAGAAACGGTGCATAGAATATAGGAAAATGAATATGTTGTTTGAAATAAAATTCACTTTTGAGTTATTCACCTGATAGGCTGTACATAAATATAAGGAAGTTATTGTTCGGGATGTAAGCATTACTTGGTTTTTAGGGTTTTATAGAAATCGAAAATGGGGTTTTTGAGATATGAGCAGTTTTTAAAGTGAGCGTTTCCAGTGATTCGAATTGAAAATTAAGGACGCAATAATTTTGAAAACATCAATTTTACGCTAAATTTGCATTCAAAATCATTGGTCAAAATCATGCCGTTTTAAGGTAAACTAGGGAAAACTATATTTTTCAAAAATTACTTTCTTCAAAAGTCCATTTTACGATAATACAGAGAAAAATTTAGTTTTACATTAAGTTAGAAATTACCATATTACCTTAGAAATGTTGACAGGGAAATCCCTCTGTCTATTAGTTTGTGGTAGTGCAGGACTACATAACGCAGGTCGGTGGGTGGGTCCTGGGTCAGTATTGACTTCTGATTTTTTCCTGCATCGAGTTCGCTATGGCGACGGTAGTTTATTATTGACATTATTTTATTGTTGCATAGTTAGGTAGTTAGGTAGCCTAACACTAGGTTCTGCTACAAACTTATACAAACATAAATGATCAACTTTACTTCTTGAATACCGTAGCGGCCTTTGTTTAAATTTGAAGCAAACTCACCGAAATTCATATTTTTGCTGTTACGCTGTGCTTTCAGCCATTTTTAGAACTGCTTCCTCCCCTCTTCGCAGGTGGATCAGCAGATGCTTTTATTTATGTGCTGATTTTCTTATAAAGGAAGACCTAGGTCCTTAGGTAGATTTTCCCATATTCATTAACAAAACAAAACAAAACAAAACAAAATTTGCTGACACTTTTTGGTGGTTGATTTATTCTAAATCACGAACCCAAACTTCTCCCCTCATGTGTGACCCGTCATCGACCCGGCGCCATACAAAAAATATTCCCGCAATAATCCATTGCGAAATTGGATATCTCAATTCGTCCCATATAGACCTACCACCAACCACCTATTCCAAAAGGCGTGCACGAAAGGAATTTAACTGTTTCGTGGGCCGCTTAATGGACGCATATGGTTGCGTTAAGAGACCCCGAATGGCACGGCAAATACACAAACGCATACACACACAGGCACACACAAACATTCACATGCAGCAGAGCTAAAGTGTACTCGGGTTTTATGAACATCAAGGGCAGTGTAAACACGCTTGCTAAATGTATTAAATTGTCATCGATTCCATGCGAAACGAATCGAACGTACAGAGGGACAGAATGTCCTTTTCATGTCGCTTCAGGGGATTAACGTTATTGAATTTTTATTCCACACATGCAGGCGGAGAACGGCCAACAACGAAATGCGAAACACCCAGCACAGCATCAATACAATACATTAAGGTCGTGTTTGTTGCAAATTAAAGAACAGCCAGTCCGCCGCAACGCGTCCAGATTGGTAATTGCTTCGATTTTAAGGATATTACCGTTTACACTACTTTGGTTTGGTGTGATCATGAGATGGCGCTCGTGCTGTTGCCGACTGTGTGGTTGCAGCACCCATGCTCTTCAATTAGGGTAGGATAATTTTATTGCTTGCCATTATGCGTGATGAGATTAATTGGGGATATTCGACAGATACAAATCCGCTGGGAATTTGTTTTTTTTTTTGTTTATTCAACGGAGGAAGTTGTTTTAATGAGCTGATGGGAATTTTAAGTGTTGGTGGATGCGATGAATAACTGACAAAGTAAACCCTAATAGCACCAACAATATATACGTGGACGAGAACTCCGGAAGATGTCCTTACAAAGAGGGATGTGAACTCAATTCGCCCGCCACACCCACAGGGCTGCGTTTCACAGAGCACCTATTAGAATGCTCCCTGTCATAGGTGCGATCGATCTCTTAGTTTTAACAGCTCAGAGCTCAGTACCGAACTGGTAAAATTCGAGCGGTAGCTCGAACTATCTCAATTAAAAAATTGAGATAGTTCGAGAAATACCTACCTAATTGGAAAAAATAAAACATTTAGAATAACAAATTAAGAAACCGTAGGTACCTGCATATAGAGTTTCGATCGACTTAACTTTTTCCAAGAGGACACAACTTGACACAATGAATGGGGATGTGGGTTATTTTGATATGAAAAAAAATTCACTCTTCTCGGACACTATTGATACAAGTCCTGCTCTTCTATTAAAGGAGTTAAGGAATTATTTTAATTATTCATATCTACATCAGGCGTTGGGTGTAGATACTGGAAGGACATGACTTATCGTTTCTAAGCGGACGGTGGTGAGGGTCTTAGCCATGGATATTTACCTTACCGCAGGAATTTCGACAGTAAAAAACTGTCTCGTCAGAAAAAATGGAAACAATAATTTTACATTTAACTAGGTACAGGGTCCGCCAAATAACTTTTTTTTTTTTTGAAAATGCTATAAAAAAAAACTACTGAATATTTTCTCAAATTTCTTTTTTTATTTGAAAGTACAATCCTTCCGGTTAATAATGGAAAATAATTTCATTCAAATGGCTGCCTCGGCTGGCCATGCAGTAGCCTACACGATCGGTCCAATTTTTAAGCACATTATCGATTGTGTGCAGCTTTATTTATAGCCATTGGCTTCACGAATATTGCCCTTTAAAGCGTCAATTGTCTCTGGCTTGTCGGCGTAACACTTATCTTTTACGGCACCCCACAAATAATAGTCCAACGGTGTCAAATCGAAGCTCCGTGGTGGCCAAACGACATCAGCTCCGCGGCTGATAATGCGATCTTCAAAAACAGGGCGCAAAACATCGAGTGTAGCTTCGGCTGTGTGGCACATAGCGCCGTCCTGTTGAAACCAAATGTTGCCAATATCCTCCTCTTCAATTTTTGTGAACAAAAATTCGTTCAACATGGCCCGATAATTTTCGAAGAAAAATGGCCCAATTATGCCTCTGGACCAAATTCCGCACCTAACAGTGACTCGTTTTGGGTATATCGGCTTTTCAATGTATGCGTGCGGGTTTTCTGTGCCCCAAATGCGACAATTTTGCTTGTTTACATACCCGCCAAGATGAAAATGAGCTTCATCTGACGGTGCTTCTCTTCTTCCAAATTCCGTACGCAATTTTCGCATACATTCTGCAACATTACCATGATTTTCAAAGTAATGTCGCAATATTTCCCAGCGTTGTGCAAGCGTATACACAACCATATTCGTTCAGCGGAAGGATAAAACTAATTATCTGTCAAATCAGACATGAGCTAAGTGTTACCATTCGCGAAATAAGCACTAATTGAAAAAAAAAAGTTAGATGGCGGACCCTTTATATCCTAAAAGTGTTCTGATTCTTCCTTTTGACTGTTTAATTTTTTATGTTTTATGAGGATCCACAATACATACCTAAATAAATAAATAATAGGGACCCTAGGCCGAGCTTCTTACAACCATTCGTTTGTGTGAGTTTTTCATTTTTGGGACGAATGTAAGGGACCTACAATTTTGTGCCGAATCCAAGCGGCTTGTTGAGAAGCTCTTTCGCGACAGTTCTACTCTCGGATGTCAGACATTCGCGTGAGGTGGCGCAGTCACGGTTGCCACTTGGAAAAAAAATTAGCTACCATAATTGGAAAAAAAGTTACCAGACCAAGATAAAATTTACCAAATATCTGGAGACGTTGATAAAACATAAAATTAAACATAATCAGCCTTATTTATTCGAATTTCTATACACGCCTAAACACCTGCATAGTTATGCAGTGTATAAGTATTTATACAGCCTTTATACACCCTTCCACAAAATCTTATTTATAAAACATTTTTCCATGCATACTAGTTCTACAGGGCTTGCGTCAAAAAAGGTACTGAAAAGGAGAAATCTATTACATTTATCTATCCGAAGAGATAAAAAAAACTAAGCAGCTTGTGAGAAATGCAAAATTCAAATACAAATAGGAAAAGGAATTAAAAAATTGAAAAGTAAACAAAAAAGAATGATTTGGGACGGTAATCCTATGCAAATTAAAACGAGTTTTTAAAACAATTTGAAATATTTCATTTCTGAACATATTTCTTATCTCTTGTAGGACACTCTTGTAGAATCTTGAAAATTGGAAATAAAAATGTTGATGCAATCTATCCAATTTATTTTTGATTTCATTTAAAATAAAATGTGACAGATTTTTTAAGTCAAAATGACATTTCGATACTATTCCACATCTATACAAGCTCTAAACAACGTCCAAGTGCGTTTAGCTTATACAAGCTCTATACAACGTAGAATAATTTTTATAAATAAGGTTTATGCGTTTGGAGGCATTTTAGAGGGTGCATAACTTTATACACTCTTTATAATACGTTTATAAATAAGGCTGTAGGATTGTAGGAACTTAGTCAGTCTGTAGTTAAACAACGACTACTTTATAAAATAAAGAAAATAAGACTTAACTTACTAATGAAATAGTAATAAATATCTACTTTAAATACTTTTGCTGAACAAAACCATGATTTTCTAAACTCAAATTTTTTTATTTGATCTTTAAAATTGCTTGTTTATGATTAACTAACCTATCCATATCTAAATGTAGTTGTAAACAGAAAATATTTCGAAGTTCACCATCTGTCAAAAGAAGAAAATGAGTGCATTTAGTAATTTTTTAACAAAATGGGTTTATATGGGTGGTTCTGACGCACATGCAAATGCGATACGTTTACTCAGATATCGAGTTCGTATTTTTGGTGCTCCTGCTCAAAAAGTTACCAAAACCAGATAAAAATTATCAAATTACCAAAACTCAAAAAGAAAAAAAAAATGATCAAAGTGGCAACCGTGGGCGCAGTGGAACCTTGAGATGGAATTTTTGGGTTTTTGCGGAAATCGACCCCTCGCTTAAGATTCCAACACACTGAGGCTAAGCCACTGCGCCAAGTTCTACTTCTAGTTCCATGGTAAAAACTTAGGCCAATTCTCTTCAATCTTAGGTAAATCACGTCTGTTGTATGTAGCATCTAAAATGCCCTATCCAATTTTGTGCTAAGCGCGGTGTAAATACCGCCTGTGCTAAATGCCGCTCCAAGCCTAAAGTGCAAAAATTCGTACACTTGCAGCGGCATAAATTCCCAAAAACAAAAGACACATACACATTGCAACTACGCATCTCACTCAGGATCGGTAAATTTTTTTTATCAACGTCTTTGCCTCCCCCATAAAGTGTTCTTCAATTTATTTCTTCCTGCAAGGATGCCTGATTTGCAATCGAAAAAGTTTACCCAAACAATTTATTCGCCACCTACCCAGTCACAGTATAGCTTATAGCACCACTAACGTGTGAGATCACCGACGTAGATTGAACGCAATAGAACTTTTCCCACTAAACGGAGTATAGAGTGGCTTTCACTTGCCCGAGCGTCAGCCTGATGACGGTTAAACTAATCGAACTGACAGCAAACTTAAATTGAACTTTAATCTAAAACCAAAGTGACTTAGTTCAGAGCACCAAAATGAGATTTTGCCCCACTATTGACGGCGACTGTGTATACACAACCCTTTATCGAATCAATTTGAATAACTCCTTAGCTCCTACATGTACTCGTCCTCGTATCCATCCATCCACAGGATAGTATCTTCTTCAGTGTATTTATCTTCGACGCTCTCCTTCCATATCGGGAAAGTTTTCCATTTCGTATATAGAACAGCAAAGTTTTATTGTAAGGAACTTGTTTTCCCCTATCCTTTTTGTCGGTCACTTATCAAATTTTTTTTTCATTATTATCCAGTTTGTACTGGC
The DNA here is from genome assembly GCA_951230905.1 of Cheilosia variabilis. NCBI lineage: Eukaryota > Metazoa > Arthropoda > Insecta > Diptera > Syrphidae > Cheilosia > Cheilosia variabilis. The sequence continues at coordinate 66,130,556 of OX579677.1, forward strand.
TGAGTTTTTTTTTTTTGCGTTTGCTCCATCGTCAAATTGGAAATGGTATGGCTGACCAATCGTGAAAGAAGAGCAAACAACTTTGGAAATTTATTTTCCCGCTAAATATTCTATTTTGTGCCTCAATAAACTTTGAAAACAACCGCCAACTGGTTGGGAAAAAAAAGGAAGCAGAACAAAACCTATTGATTGCTCTTCGTTACTGATTGTTTTTTTGCCGATCCTGTTTTCCCTGTTTTGGTTTTGGTGTACGTTATTATATAAGGCGATAGGTACTCCTTTTTTTTTTGGAGGGAATTGGAAAATCAAATTCGATTTGGGTGCGATGATTGACTAATTGAATTCAAAGCACCATCAGACAAAAGGGGGATTGATTGGCGGAATTACGCCTATCGGGGAAGACAATGAATTAAATTGCCTGCACGCATGGCTGTTATAAATGTCGTAAGTGGCGTTAATAAATCGGAAACCATTTATTGCAACCGGGATAGGATGGACTTTTGGGAAATGGAGAAAAATGTGCTGGGGTCTCGGATGGAACTTTTATTGAATTGAAAGCCATTAGGCTGCAATGTTGTCTTTTGTGTAATTTGAAATTTAGTTTCCCCTGGGAAAGCGGGGAAAGTAACAGCGAAATGGAAGAAGTACAATCCTCTCCGTCATTGGGCATATTTTCTCTCTTTTGGAGGATCAATGAGGTTTTAATTCCCTAAACAAGGTGGTGGCTGTTTCTCAAATTCGTTGTCGTTGTAAATTTCTTTAATCTCTCTCAGGCGATTGGTTTTCAGGTATTTTATATCCCTCAATAGAATTCAACCTAGTGAAGTCTACTAAGTGATTTAAATGGAAATATCATGAATTGGGTGCGGAAGTGCTGGTTCTACTCAGACATATTTCTATTCCGCTTCTGAAAAAGACTACATTCCAGATTCGCGTGGATATAAAAAGAGTCAGCTTAGGCTGACAGCAAACTTGGGTAATAATAACAACAAGAGCAACCTAAGTTCTCGGTGCAGTGTTGACGGAGAGAAATATTATAAGGTAGTACTGCAGCCAAAAATGGGGACTATTTTGAGAAAAATAGTAGTACAAACATTTTTAAATCTTAAAAAATTAAAATTTGAGCACAAACATTTTTTTTAACTTTATTTAACGAAAAGAATTCGGTTGAAAAAAAAAACAAAGCATAAATAAATAGATTATTAATTCTAATAGTTAACAAAAGTATGTAAGTAAATATATTTTCAATTATTTTCGATTTTTTATGTCTTTCTATATGCTGTTTGTTGTTTGTAAGTTTCATATTGCAAGACGAATAGAATGGCTTTTTGTCGATTTCCTTAAGAAACACAGAATCACTCAATCATTCTTGACAGAAGATTTGCGTGCCATATTTGCTTTTTTTTTTAAGATATGGTAGGTCTATCTGATGAAGCTCAATTTCAGAAATACCTAAAAATATAGCTTTTCGGCAAGTAACAGAAAATCGGCCGAAGTTGGAGGTTTCAGTATGTCTATGTCTATGCACCAAACGACAATCTCAAATAACAATAAAATAATTACTCAACTTACAGATGAAAATTGCATGAAGCCAACGAAAAACAAACACAACCTAGAAAGAGGTTAATTCTCTTTTTAACGAGAGTTTGGAACATAAAAGTGCTGCCAAGTTTGCATTAAATTTAAAGTTAATTAAAATTAAATTTATCAATGTTGAATTAATTACACTTTGCTGCAAGTGTAAAATATTTTAGGTATTTAAAAAAAATAGCAGCACGTATGTGAAAGGAGGGAGTACAGACTAAAGAGGTGTTAAAAGTAGTACAATACTCCTATGGTAGTACTTTCGGCAACACTGCCTCGGTGATAAAGGTAATTCAGATAATTTAAACGAATCCATCACAGCAGGGCCGCTGGCACCAACCTTTTACTCCTTATGGAAGTTCTTCTAACTTTAGTTATACAAGGCAGCAACTGGTTACCAAGTTTCCGTAAAAATGTTGAGTCTTACTTAAACCAAAGAACAATAAACTTTTTCTAGTCATCGAGTGGACGTGATTGGTTTTCTTCCATCACACATTTCATATATCTTACCTAACCTAACCCAGGTAGTACTTGAAAAGACCCCCTTCCATAGCACTTGTATGCCATTTTTAACAATTTCGGTACTCATTTTAATGGTAAGTAACACACACCTCATAGGGACCTAACATTCAGCTCACAGTGGATAAACAAACAAACAAACAAAAAAACAAAAGTATAGATTGAAGACAAAATTAGGAGCTGAATCCCATTTGAAGGAATGGCGCATTAAAATGCATCGGACAATGCTCCAAGCTATAAATTTATTTCCCATCGATTGCACGTTTCAAAGTTTTATTTCCCCACAAACTGCTGCACAAATAATTGCATCCGCTGCCAAAGTAATTGGCTTTACGAACAAACTTTTCCCAAATGTCTGTTCCCGCAATAATGCGCGCAACTCCTGAAAGGGCAATCACAGAAAATCTGACCATTCCAGCGAGGAAAACCCGATACTGCGCTAAAGATTGCCATATAAAAATGAAGCAAATCGGACCTCCGAGCTATGATGGTCCAGTTTGGCTTAAGTTGTCGAACGCTCTTCCCCTGCGTAGTTTGTCTTTTGATGGCTGCCAGTAGGAGTGTGGTTAGTTTTATTATGCGAGTGTAGCACGGCAATTTTATTGACATGATGAATAGATGCAAAGGTAGACGTGGTGGGGAGTTTTAAATATTTAACTCGTTCGTTATTTGACAGGTGTGGCAATTGTTTCAGGGCAGTGCATTTGTTTTTTATTTATTTTATTTATTTTATTTATTTGTTTGTCAACAAAGTACTTGGTCTTCCTTAGACATGAGCAAATATGAATTTTAATTAGTAACATAGTACAAATAATGAAAAAAGAGACTAAAATTAAGGAATTCAGTCATCAATTCAATTATGACTTTTTTATTTGACACTTCTAGAGAAAGTGTCGGACATGCATTGTGCACTTCGGCAGCACTTAAGACTGCCTTGACCAGCGTTGCCACAAAAAAAACTAAAGTGCACGACTGGGTCGCACGAAACTTTCTCGTTTAGTGCGAGTCTGACTGAAATTCAAAGTCATTTAAGCAAATCTTTTCTTCGGGATGTTAGCATTACCTACTTGGTTTTTAGGGTTTTATCGAAATCGAAAATGGGGTTTTCGAGATATGAGCAGTTATTAAAGTGAGCAGTTCCAGTGATTCGAATTGAAAATTAAGGACGCAATAATTTTGAAAACATCAATTTTACTCTGAGTTTGCATTTTGGTCAAAATCATACCGTTTTGAGTTAAACTAGGGAAAACTATATTTTTCAAAAATTACTTTTTTCAAAAATCCATTTTACTATAATAAAGAGAAAAAATGAGTTTTCCATTAAGTTAGAAATGACCATATTACCTTAGAAATTAAATTTTGTAACAATCGTATGGACCGTTTTTGAGATACATAATATGTCCAAATTTCAAAACAACCGTTACTCGATTTTTAGCGGAAAACCGAGTATGCAGTTATGTTTACCTCACCTACTTAAGCTTAAATGTCAATTTTTGTTGAAATGGTTAGAGCCGTTTTCGAACAAATCAAACTGGTATGAACATTTTGTATGGGAAGTATCATTAATATTGAGGTTACCATGCAAAAAAAAAATGACCCCGAACTGTAAGCCCTCAAATTTTAAATTTGAAGTTTGAACGAAGTCCCTTCAGCCGCTTAGCCTGTAGGCCTCGGGACATACAGACAGACAGACAGACAGACGGACAGAATTTTGCGACCCACTTTTTTGAGTTCGCCTATCATCATAATGTCAGAATTGATTAACATCTCGAGTTCGAAATTTTGTACGAATACAATACAGTAGAGTCCGTATATAGCGACGGTCAAGGGACCGGCGACATTAAGTCGTTCTAACCGGACGACGCACAAAACGAACTAAAGATTTTATCTGTTTGTTTCATTATTACGATTCTGTCTTTTGCAAATACATATGTATGTATGTATTAACATATCTGTAAGTAAAGAAGTAATGTCGATGAGAAGCTTTTCTTCTTAACTGAAATCTTTTTCCCTCACAAAAAACTTACAACGTCGAGTAGCTCTGTCGCGTAAAAACTGCCGCCGGTCGTGCCAATTAGAGAAGAACCAAAAAGAGTGGCATACAACAATTGTTTGTTTTTTTAACAACAACCAATAGTCGCTGTAACCGAACGATTTTTCGGTAAATAACGTCGTTCAAAGCGATTAGTCGCTCAAAACGGAGTCGCTCTAAACGGATGTTTGTTCAAAGCAATTAGTATGCAAACCTAACAAGTTGCTGTGTCTGCGTCGCTAAAAACGGTTGGTCGTTATAAACGAAGTCGTATTAAACGGATTCCACTGTATCTTTCTCTTACTACGTAATGGAGAAAGTTGAAAATATTGAGGGACATTTCCAAAAAGTGCGGGCCACTACCCTTTAGTGAAAACTTTAAAATCTAGAAGACAACATAAATATAAAGTGACAGGTAGAGGTAGAAGATAAAAAATACGAAGTTGAATTATTATGACGGGAACAAACGAAAATGAAACGCTAGTCAGAATGAATGAATGCAGTGTCGCTCTCAATATGTGAACTTGGTAATTGCTAATTTTTGTGATAAAATATTTTTTTATACTTTTAAACTCGCGCAGCGGGAGCGAAAGAAAAAAAGACATCGGAAAAATTTAAATAAGCCTTATCCATTAAAATTTTTTGTTTCAATTTTAATTTTTAGTCATTCAAAATAGCTGTATTTTTCGTACGAATTTTGTGAGCTTCCGTAAATTTAAAGTCGAGACTAAAATTTGTTATTATTACGTCGCATTAACAATACATTCCAGTATAGAAAAAAAATTAGCACTATCTATAGGTATAGATGCCTTCGGCTCCCAATCGCTGTAAAGTTGAAGAAGTCGGAGTTTCAGGACAATTTTGCTGGGGGAGCTACTGGTGGCAAAATGACATGTAATTTAAATAAAATAGAAACCAAGGGAGAGATGGCTCAAACATCACTTCAAGCACAGGAATCCATCGCAGAGGTGTCAAAAGAGGTCGAGTTTTGCTGCCAATGCTTGCGAATGTCCGCTTGTTCTGCGACAAGGAAACAAATATCAGACGGAATGAGTAGGTTTTTAGTTTCGAGACAAAAGTATCACCTCCGCTATGAATTGCATAACAGAAGGAGGACCTACTCATTCATTTGTATACTTTTATAATTTTTACTAAACTTTTTAATACTTTAAATAGCTTAAAAAATATAACCTTGGCCTTGGCTTTAAAGATCGCAGTTTCTTAGGTAGAGAGAGGCATAGCTCCCCATGGGACAGCGAAAATCCAGTCCAGTATTGTTACCATTCTCTCTTCATTTATCCCACGAATCGTGGTAATTTTTCCCTTTTTTCCCTTTTCACCGTTCTCAAATTCCCCTTTAAAATCCCACGATACTTTTTTGCGTCAAAATCCAGTTTTTAAAAGTAAAATTCGTATTAAACGGAAAGAAAATCAGGTTAAATGAACCTTTAGTATAAAAACCGCAGATTGTAACACTGCTATGATTATTTTTTGGTACTAGAAAATTTTGATAAAAGACGATTTACAGAGCGGTTTTTTATGGACATTCAGTGTGTTGATAATCATGGTGAAATACAGGTGTTTTGATAGAATTTCACCAAAAATTTATAGTTGGAATGTTTTTCTGTTAGATTTCTGAAAATTCCACGATTTGGTGCTTTTCCCTTTATCCCAAAAAAGGCTTTTCGGCCATCGAAATTCCCACAAAAAGGGATAAATCCCACGCTATAACAGCACAGATCTTTAAAAGAGAATATAGCATAAATTCGGCTCAAGCAGTTGTGGTGCTTGGAATGCCCAAACAAGTGGTACATCGGCCTCTAAGTCCTATTCCTTGTTAATCTTACGTTTATCTCAAACGAGGTCGTAGATACTTTTATTAAGACGAGGCGCTACCTACAAAACTGTCTGTACCATTATCGCCTGCTCACCTTTCTACCCCGTTAGTTCTAAAGTCAGCCACATTCAACCAAAGCAAACCGCTACATTTGCTGTTACACTAAAACCCAACCCGCTCTGCAACTATTTACATACCCCACACAAACAGCAGCAAACAAATAAATAAAGGGAGTAGGTAAAGCAAATGCCAACAGCCAACAACAACTTGTTGAGCTAAGCATTTCGCAGCCTGCCGACAAACAGGGCATATGATCCCCCGAGCATAGTCCATAAATCAACCGAGGCTCAAAAAATCATTAAACCCTAACCAAACCTGCCGATAAAAAGCAAAAGCAAAATCAACTGCTGAATATTGTTTACACGACCGAGCCCCGAAAAGGTTGCCTAAGTACAAATTATTTTTAATTTCCTCCATAAACGGGAAGGATGAGGGCTCAGAAATCATTCTATAACAAAGGACTACGCGTTTTTGTGGCCCGGTCCGAGTTGGAAAAAACTTTTGCCGAAATATCAAACAACGATTTGAATCAATTACACGCTACTACCCGCACAGTGTCTACAATTTCCAGTCTCAGGGGACGGCAACAGAAATGAAATATTTCCGACTTCCGTTGCGGAGAGGCCCCAGTTCTGGAATTACCACTCGTTTGAAGCGAATCGAAACCAACATCGTCTCATTACCAGATGCCTAATGGATTCCCTTGCTTCCGTTTGATCTTACTAATTTCCCATAGCAACGGCTTCGTATTTATTCATAAATGGAGTTTGGTTTTTTTTCTCTGCTTCCTCGTTTTATTACTTTTGCCAAGGCTTTGCGTAAGGCGACTTTCGTCCTGCGGACATTTCACGCAGTGTTAATGTGAATTCGATACATAATCAGTGGGAAATGAAATGTATCTTTTTCGACTTGGGTGTAGTTGGTTGGTTTATTTTTATTTGTATTATCCTTTCTGGGTATCTTTTTCTCGGGTCTTTGTTTGTGTGTGAGTGGGATGTTTGCCGAGTGTTATAGGGACTATGGGAGTTTATTTTTTGAATAAATGATTTATGTGGAGGAGAAGGAGAAGACGTATTATTGATTGAGGATTGATGATGTCTTGGGGAATTATTTTCGGATCGATTGGATGTACGATTTGGAAAGCGTTTTGGATTTATATTGAGACTTTTGGGACCGTGGCCCATATCTGGTGTCAGTGCACTGATTATATTGAGAATGTATTAATCAACTGGGCGAGAGAGAGAGGAGAGCATTTATTTATTCATAAACATCGGGTGGTTATTCCATTCTAAGTGATAGTGAATAGCTAAGCAAAGATGATTACATATTGATTGTGATTGCGGTTGCTATTGCGGATACGGTGACTCAATATGCTTCCGGACAGCACGTTTAATTAAGTTGAGATTGGGAGTATATAAGCTGCACTGAATATATTTTGAGAGGTTACAGCAGCCTCTCTTAAAGAGGGACAAACTTTTTTTTTCCATCATTTAGGAGCAACTAAGCGAAAGGTTATTCTCTATTTTTTACTCGGAAGTGGTTATTTATAAAGACTTGATTTTTTTTTTTCAGAAAACAGCGTGTTTCTCCAAAGTAGTAAATCTTTTAGCAAGTTGACAAGTTTTGGTATATAATATTTAAGAACGAAGGTCAGTAGACTGTATTTAGACACAAGGTAGTTTTTAAAGCGAGCCGTTTTTGGGGTACGACAAATTTGTAAATCCAGTGAAATTTATCGGAAATTTAAAATTAGAAATTATTTTCTTGAAATTTAATGTAGATTTTTTGGCAGATGCTCCTTAATACGCACATATTTGTTTAAGAACAATGCGAGAGCAAATGACATGAATGTACATAATTTAAAGTTAAACATTTCAAACAGAGTCATTGGTCAAACAGTAGAAGTGTAATTCCAAAGAATGCATTTATGTAGTTTGAATTATCAAATACAAATTACGTATATGGCTAGTTTACAAAATAAAAGTGGACGTGCATAAAAAAGCGTAAACAGGGTGACCATAAGCTGTAATTGAAAATAATGCGATTCCATATTTCAATTAAATTATGAATCTCTGCATTTGAGGAGTTCTTTCCGAAAATATACTGACATGTGCATAAATGTTTTACCATTGCTTAAAGAGGGTGCTGCTATTGGGATATGTATCTACTGGACCCATATCACTTTCTACTGGAACCTTTTAAAAATTAGACAGGTGAGTGTTTTTTAAATAGCAGTTAAATAGAGTTTTTACCCAACATCGACTTGAGAGATGAGATCTGAAACTTGCAGTTTTGTGCATAAATAACTTAAACGGGAATAAGTGTATGACTTCTTTTATTGATATTAGCAAAACTTTTAATCACAATGATTTGTGGAGAAAATTTCGCCCTAATTTCATTGGGCCTTACTAATAATATTTTATTATATATTTTATTTCCTTTAGAATTTACAGTTTTTTATAGCACAATTTACATAATTTAAATACAGAGATATGACAAATTTATGTCTTTCTACTGGAAAATGTTTACAAGTGAATTAAAAATAAAAATTAAATAATGTTAAAAATAAAAAAAGTTTTTTGTACTAACAGTTATTTTTGAAGACTAAAAAATGTCTGTACTACTATTTTTTTCAAAATACTCGCCTTTTATAATATTTTTCTTTGGCAACACTGACCCCAAGGATAGGCTTTTGGACCAATTCTGTTTAAAATTAAATTTACTTTCAAGGAATATTTATTGCTTTTGCAGAACTAGTTTAGTTTTTCACACTAATTGGGAAAATTATTAGGAAACCGGTTTGCTGAACATAATAAGACTATAAGAACGAAAATGAAAGCAATATTTTCCAGTTTGTCATTCCTCAACAATTGTGAAGCGAATTTGGCCGAACCGAAACAAGAACTTTGTGATGTTAAGTTGTGCATCTTCTTAAACCTTTTTTTTTTTTTGAATTTTGAGTTGCAGTGGGTATGTTATTTTTAAATGAGAATGTGATCGAATTTCAATACTTTGAGAATTACAATTGATTCTAGAATAAGCTTTCCCAAACATGCAAAGTCTCTTATAATACATAAATGCAATTTCGAAACACAAATTTGCATTCCTACTGAACTTTTAACATATTTTGTTTTATATAACCAATGATGCACGATTATTGGCGTGACAATTAATTCCATAAACGACTTTGCTGGTAACATTTTTTTTTGTTTTCTGGGCAATTTAGCCACCTCGTTCTTCCTTACTTAAAATCCCCTCTTTCGTTGGACATTACTTTCATTGGGAGGCATGTAAGGTCAGGCTCTTTTATTCAGCGCGCTGAAAAGTCATTAAATGACGCGTGGAAATGGTTCGATCGATTTGACCAAATTTTAAATGCAATGACAAAATTCAGCATTTTGTTTCGTAATGCTGGAAAATTTATGTTGAAATGCAGAATATTTGGTTTGAAATTTTGAATTTAGGTGCAATTTAAATGTACTATTGTTAAGCATTTTCGTTGCACATACAAACATTTCTTCTATTTGCGAAATATCTGCAATGCTACTAAAAACCATTTATTTCGCAATTGCTTACTGGGGAGGCGTTTATCTGAATAAAATTAAATCATTATTCATTCTCCATATATATAATTTGTGAAAATTATGTCGTGAAGCTATGTAGTAAAAAATTCGAGTTTTCCCTTGATTTAAAAATTCGGCCTGTCTAAGAATTATGCTACTGAAAAGTGTTTAAGACTTTTTTTTAGAAAGCATGGAAAGAGTCGTTTAATTTCTAATTAAAATATGTGTATGTTTTAACTTTTCGTATGTTGTACTTTCACACTTCGGCATATCGTAATTTTTACTTACTTTCATCATTTATTTATTAAGCGAAGGCAAAACTAGTCCCCGCAATTTCTTTAAGAACACGTGATTTAAGATAATAAATATTCTAATTTAGAGACAATAACTTCTGTTACTGTATCGAAATATTATTTTTAAATATAAAGATATTTTTTTCTGTTAGTTACTAAATTATTAAAAGTAAAATATTGTAGTAAATTATTTTTCTTACATTGTTATTTTATTTTTTAAGCTACTTAATTTGTTCACAATAATTTATGGTTCTAGTATATTCTGTTAAATTCAACACTGCGTTGATGAACATTTTCTTAGAGTTTTTGCCTCACACAAAACTTATATTTTATTTCGTTTATTTATTTATTTATTTTATATTCACCACTATTTTTAATATTTAGCATACAAAAATATTGACAGTCGCTAGTATTTCTCAATTTAGCAGTTATCAAGAATTTAGTTTCCATTCTTAAGATTTTTATAATTATAGTGAAAAAGAAATAAAATCATTTAGTTATTTGTCTATTAAAATTGACAAAAACTAAAAATATTGCATTACACGGGAAAATTGTTAAACACTTTTAAGGTAAAAAACGAAAGAAAAATTAAATACTTAAACCAACTTCCTAAAACCCATTTCATTCAGAAAATTTTAAAGTTCGGCAACTTATACAACGATTGACATTTAAATTCAACTAAGAGAGGATTACGGTTGTTTACTGTAATCCTTACATGCATAGGTGTTGAATCCATATTAGCTATTAGCAACACCTTTCGCGTGAAGATGTGCCGGTACGGCAGTACCTGCCAAAGTGATTCCAGATGAAAGCGTTGACACATTTTCCTGCACATGCGGACTGACATTCAATCTCTTCGACGTTACATTCTCCATACACATAACTCTCGCTGCCTCCGAATGGTAGTATAATACAGCCAAAAGTTCAGTACTTCATCGAAAAATGAATTTCCACGAAAACGTCAGTATCCCTTCAAACGTCGGGTGAATTGTTGGTGTTACACGGAGAGGTGAATAAAATTCTTATTCAAAATATTCGGTTTACGTATTTAGTACGAAATTTTTTTCTGTGACGTTTGGAAGGAGAGCCTGGCGGAAAAAGGTACGTAAAATGGAATCCTGTATGAGACAAAATAACCAAAAACAACAAGAATTACGACCTGGGATTGATTGATACGAATCTTACCATTTAAACAGCCCTACCTTTTGTGTATGCAAGTTTGGTAGACATTTTTTGTACAGGCATTTAACCATAACAAGTAACTTAGAAATGAGCGCACGTTAACTGGCAGGCTTTTTTCAAGAGTCAATTGGCAGCACTGATGCCAACCTGAAGCGAAGTTTTAATGACTTTTTCAAAAGAGTTTTGCATTTTTGGCAAAAAGGATAAAAATTGCATATTTTACAATATTTTACAAAGGAAGTGCAACAAACCAAATTTGTTAACAGAATCTTGGTCGATCGATAGGTAATTAAACCTTTTTTCATCTCTGTAATTCAAGGTTTGGCGTGTAAGTCAAGTAGAGAACTGGAAAATAGGCAATGACCCACAGTTGTAAATGCAAATTAGTGATTCGACTTTAATCAAATTACCTACCAAATTTTCCAAGCTAAAAATTTATTTGTAGAAATTAATTGTAAAAAACAATTCACCAAAACTTATGAATTTTTTCTAAAAATTATTCCTCAGTGGCTTGAGGAGCATTGGAAAATTGGCATCATTATCCGCCAGTTGGCATCACTGATTGCAGCTTAAATGCGATTTAAAGTATGTTTGCGAAATAGTTTGATTAAGGGCAGCTGTAGAGAACGAAGGGGACTTATTGGGGATGGTTCCTTTTAATTTTACAGAGTTAGTGTCTTCTTGTAGCTTGTGCAACACATAAATTTGAACGCGAGCGATATTGTTCTCAGAGATTTAACAGTTTCGGTCAGAACATTCTTATAACTTTGTCTACTAAGTAAAAATTTATTTCCAAATGCTTTATCGAACTTGTTAACTAAAGAGAAGGGTTCCATCTACTTACGTAGGTATGTAGAGGTGGAGATCGCCTACAACTCTAGAATTTGTTTAGGGGTCCCATGGAGCCGGACATTGCAAAAATATAATGAAATATTATATTTTTGTCAGATCAATATATTATGAGATACAGATTTGCAAATTATGTCGGGCGTATGACAGCCTGGCCTAATCCCGACAAAGCGTATTCGACACTTCGAATTTTGTAGCGCTAGTATAGACTCTCTAACTCTCTAAAAATGACTTGTATAATAGGTCTTTTCTCGAAATCACCCACCCGCCAAATTTATATCTTAATAAGTCTTTGATTACAGGCGACATATGTCGCAATCTTGTATAAAATAAATCTCGAACAGGTTATTGCAGCACTTCGAACAACAAAAATTTATCAATCAATGTTCCTCATTTAGTAACAAATAAGTTTCGATGATGTCTTCAGTTTTTTGTGGATATAAAAGAGTTTGTAGCACATCGTTAAAGTATATTTTTTATAAAATTAGCGAATCAGAGACTGACTTTCAGAATTATCTTGGATGCTTTTGTATCGTTGTTCACGCGTCAATCTGTTCCCAATGCGCGCTGCTTATAATCATATTTTGTGTCTAGCTAAATTTTACCAACCTTTCGAAATCTTCCATACATAATTATCCATTGTGACCTACAAAATATTGAGTGTGAAGGTTAAAAATAATTATTATTAGTAGAGCCCAATGACCATTATCAGAGACAAATCATACTGAGACCAGCAACTTCGGCCGATTTCCCGTTATCTAGCCTACAAGCTATATTTTTACGGAGTGCTCACGATTTGGTGCGCTAGTATTGTTACATAGAAATTCGTATTGACAAATGTCACGTAACTTCAAAAATCGCCAAAAAATATGAGCCACTTCCGCTGTGGGCAAAGTTGCTGGCAGAGTTCATAGAATTTTGTCCGTTAAATTTGAAATTATTCGTTACTTGGGGATAGAATTTTTGTTTAGGAATAAATGTACATTTGCTTAAAATATTTATGAAAAATTAACAATTTAGATTAGTTGAGGAAAAATAAAAACATTTTGAGCAAATTTTCTTCATAATTTAAGAAAAATTTACACACGAAATCGAAGTTAATGATATCCAAAAGCGGAAAATACACAGCCATGTTTGTCCTAATATGTTTCTAGTATATAGAACATCAACTTCAGATAGTTTTACTATCAAACAAATCAAATTATTCGCCTTTTAACAATTTTTAATAACTAACCAACGGCATTCAGTTATATAAAAATATGGTATTCGCGAACTCTTTCACATTTCCCCACGGTTGCCGCGATTGGCAGCATCTATTTTTGTATGTTTTTGCCTGTCACTCGGATTCTTAATTGACATAACACCGATAGGAAAACAAAATGGCAACTTTACAAAAAAATTGAGGGGCCAGCAGCAAGAGGATTGCGAGTTGGGGGTCTCAGTATGATTTGTCTATGACCATTATAATAAATAAATAGTTTCAAAAGTCAAACTCATTATTGCAGCTATCAAGTTAAGACTTAATGTTGCTCTATTAAACTGTTAATGGCTGCGAGATTGGACCCCGTGCTGCCGTTGGGAATCTAACCCTCAGCAATAAAACGTAATATCCGCAAACGTTTATAAAATGGAGGATTTATTATCTGAAATAATATTCTTTTAATACAATTCAATTGAGTGGACAAACTTACTCTTTTTGGCAACACGTTCTATCAGCGGAAATTTAATAAAATATGGCGCTTTTTGCTGAAGTGTCAAATAACACATTCGACCGTAGGTTAGTTTGTTTTGATTTTGGGTATGCCTGTTCGTTTAGAAGTCCAAGCAGCCGAGGTTTACCAATATTATAATAGGTCCATTCGTGTACTTTCACGAGCCAAGCACTAAAAATCTGTCAAACTCAAAAAATTGAGCGAAACTCTCTCAGAAAGCTGAAAATATACTCCAAAGTACGTGGATACACTTCGAGCTACTTTGAGCCACTTACATATTTGAAATCTAGTCCATATTACGAATAAATTCATAACTTACCTTTTCGGAACATATGAAACGTTCTAGGAGAACATTCAACCACCAACGAATTTTCTTTATTTTCAGATATTTAATTTTTGTGTACAATTGATTTTTAAAACGGATTTTGAATTTTTGTTTCCTGTCAATTTTGCGCATTTGACATTTTTATCAGTACTTGCCGGTTGAAATTCTCTGAGCTGTTTCGAGCCAAGAGAGGAACTGCTCGCTACTCGTTATTTTGTTAATTTTCTCTTTTTCTGTCAATTTTTGATGAGTACGTGTATAGACTTTGTGCGATTGCGATCGATTTATATCGATTGCGTTCGATTCAAACGGCGTACGCGAACGAACCTAATAATTTCACAATGAGACTTTTCAACATAAACACTTTTTTATGCCAGGGAATACTCATAGCGCCGTACTAATAACAAATTTTAGTATAGACTTTACATTTACGAAAGCTCACAATTGCAAAATTTGTATGGCTTTTTTCCATACTAAGGCAAATAAAAACTAGGTATGTATTTTTAACGTGATGCATTGAGAAATCCACATTCAATTGGACACACAATTTTATAAAATGAAGATGTATGTCACGACAGTAACAGAAGAAGCAAAGAGCGATACCAGTCTCATCTGTATTCCTGCAGCTTCTGTAGAAGTTATGGTAATATTGGCTTAGAATTCTGGCATTTTTATTAGGCTGTCTCCAGTCCTTATACCAGTTACTGCTCAAGTGAGATATAATAAACCAAAGTTGATCATTTGGGATTCAAATTTGGTCAGGTTTGCTTGAAGGTATACCACGTGATACGGGGCTCGCATTTACAATTTGCTTCTGTAACATATTACTATTGTAAATTTGTTTATGTAGCTTATTACTAGGGTTCGGATTTTCATGCACTAAAGATCTCAAAATATGCGCTTATAATTCTGTGGCCTAAGTTTTTTTTGCATACTTTTCAGGAGAGCAGATTAAAGTTTCAAATCATCACTTCAAATCAGGAATATTTGTTTGTAAGCTTATTTTTTTCGTTGGAAAAACTTCTGTTAAAAATAAGATTATGGTCATAAAAAATTAAGTGGAAGTAGATTTAAATGCTGAGCACGATAGTGACTACAAATTCATTTTGTCCTAACTCGAGTTAAGCGGTTATGGCTTGTGGCCACTGAATTAGTTAAATTTAATTTCGGTTCAATTTAAAAACACATTTTCTTCAGTCTATAAGAATACGTTAAAATTTTTATTTTTATTATTTAATAAAATAATAACTTAAAATGAGATCAATATTTAACAAAAAAAAAAAACAAAAACACAGTTAACGTAAACATAAACATCTTCCTTTGTTTAATAAAAATAAATAATTCAAAATAAATTCCTTAATTTCTTAATTCATTTTGAAAAGTTTTGTTTGCATAGATCATGAATTTTTTTTTTAAATTTCGATCTCATTCATACAGTCCCAGCCAAACAGCCTTTTTTTTCATTTCAATGTTTTGCCGCCTCAATCTAGTCAAGCTCATACATGCAGCTTTGTTTATATAGTGCATTATAATGTGGGGTTGGAATATCGTTCAAAATTGTGAAATGAACAAAAGAAAAAGATAATAGTTTTAAGCTTCGTTTGCACTGACATAAAGGGGATATATTTTTACTGTCTAGTTACATTTTTGAGCAATATGCTCCAAAAATATGAATTAATATTATAAAAAACTAGCTGACCCGGCAAACTTCGTTTTGCCCAAAATATATTTTTTGACTGAATTAATTTCAAGCACTCACGATTCCACCTGAAATTTGTTTCTTTGATCGAAATTTAGCGATGACTTCGTCCTGGCCAATATTTGGCGAAAATATAATAAAATCAAGTATTAATTTCTTTAAAGTCTATTAGATTTATTGAAATCTAAAACAAAGAATATATTAATGACTCAATTTAAAGCTGCACGATACACTGCATTTTTTGTTTTCTGCTCCGGAGCGTAAATGAAGAGTGAGGATGGTTTCCCTACTCGGGAACATGCCACATATAACTGGCCGTGTGAAAAACATGATTTTTCCAGATTTATGCCGCACACTTCCAGCGACTGCCCTTGTGACTTGTTTATTGTCATCGCAAATGCAAGTTTCACTGGGAACTGA
Organism: Cheilosia variabilis; assembly: GCA_951230905.1. Lineage (NCBI taxonomy): Eukaryota > Metazoa > Arthropoda > Insecta > Diptera > Syrphidae > Cheilosia > Cheilosia variabilis. The sequence goes on from OX579677.1 coordinate 66,146,631, forward strand.
ATACGTTTGAATTGGAATGGCAAATCGTTTGAACTCAAGGGAATTCGCGGGATTAGGCATTCTTCTCCTTTGAACAGCCCTTTCAAAATCCTTGCCACTATCACATTGTTCATTAGCTTCATGACAATCAGTCGGGTTCCATTGCACAGTTTCGGGGCATGAAGATTTCTTAGCATAATGACGACAGATCCAACTTTAAGACGCAAATGATGAGGCGGAATGTCAGAAAAATCCAAAGAGCTTAGGAATTCCACTGGATAATTGACGACATCGTCTTCGTTTTCAACGCGATCGATCGATTTGTATGAACGCAGCTCTCCCGGAATTTGATTTTGAATCGTCCAATTCAAGTCATTGACATCAATATTTTTCGCTGCTAAAATTGCGCGTGCGCTCAACCAATCGTAGTTACGATAATTTTGACCAATGTTCGGATATACATTAGTAATGAGTTCATCTTTCGTTAAGGTGAATTGACAAATGACAGGTGGAATGGATATTAAACCACTTGAAGTTTCAACCGGAATTTGTCCATTTCCGATTTTTAGCAGTTCTTTAGAGAAAACTTCTGCGGTTCTATCCTGTTGCAGAATCACTCGCATATTCATACTCAATGAAATGGTTTTCACGTATCGCCACAAATACGATGACTTCAGACATGCATTTAATTCATCCGCCGCTGTTGATTTCGGTATCACGGGAAGTGTTTGTCTGAAGTCGCCCGCCAACAGTATCATCACGCCACCAAACTGGTGATTATTGTTGCGCAAATCTTGCAATGTTCGATCAAGTGCTTCTAATGATCGTTTGTGCGCCATTGTGCACTCATCCCATATGATCAATTTACAATTTTTCAACACTTTTGCCATGGCTGATTGCTTTGAAATGTTGCAAACAGGATTTTCATTGGTTTGCAGGTTTAACGGAAGCTTCAGTGCTGAATGTGCTGTTCTTCCACCTTCCAACAGTGTTGCAGCAATTCCGGTAGATGCGAGAGCTAACGCAATGCCACTTTGAGCACGTATTGCTGCTAATATCAATGATATCAGGAACGTTTTCCCAGTACCGCCGGGCGCATCAAGGAAAAATAGTCCACCGTTTCCTTCATCGACAGCCTTCATCAGTTGATCATACGCACTCACACCTTACTTCATCACTTTGCCGAGCACGAACTTCTCTTCTTCTCAATCGTTGTTGCTCATTGTAAGCTTCGTTGATCTCTTCTGACTGTCGCGTAAGTTATGTTAGAGATAACAGACAGGCAACACACATGCCAACCACATGACGACGGAATACCCCCGCTCTCAACAAACGTCCCAAGTATCCTTCTGAGAAGAGAAGATTAAGAAAAACCAAACGGACACTCCAGGTCCTCTTCCAACCCAAACAAACAATAAATGACTCAGGCAGATAACACTCATTATTTATGAGTAGGTGCCATAAAAAAGGGATCGATACTTCATATCGATCTTGCATAGTATATAAGAACACTTTGGTTCCATTTTCAACCAGAGTTCATCAACACCCGGATTTGAACTCCCTGAGGTAAACCCAGACAACGATGCATACTACGAGTATGAATCCGAGAAGACAACCACAATTTATGTAAAATAGATCTAAGAAAACAAACACTGTATACCGTTGGGCCCCTGTTGTTGAGCCAACACATTTAAATATTAATTATTCACCATCATTTGTTACCTACTTTAAGTCAAATTGTATATACCAAAAGTTCAATAAAAGCAAATGTAATGTAAAAATTTTCAACCAGACTCAATTAACACGTAGACGAATACTACACGTTATTTAGCTCATAAGCGATTTTTAATAATAAAAGTATATTATTTTTAAAATACAAGACTTAGTAATTTATTTCGCACGATTTTGAATCATTCTGATTCGTGCTGATTCCCTTTCAATAGCACGTTCCTCTTCCGTTTGACGTGCTATGACATTTCGGTGTCGTGATGCATTCTGTGAACGCCGACCAATGTTACCATGACCTCTTTTTGGCATCGTAACAAATATCGAACTGTAAATGATCATAACTTTTTATAAATCGCACGCAGTTTTCACAAATCACTAACTTACCTTTGAAATAGCCAAAATACAGAAAGCAAACGAACGAAAAGGGTGCAATTGAAATTTTGAATACAACTGGAAAAACAGAACAAAACACTTAACGATCTAACAAAACAATAATAATAATAGTAAATTTAAAAATTTTATTTAAAATTAATTTGACTTTCTTTCAAATGTTGTTTTATTTTTCATTCTTGATTTACAAAAGGGTACAACTTCTTTATCAGTAGATTAGTTAATTCATTGCCCCCCTCCTCCGTGACCACACAGCCCAAATTATCAAATCACAAAGAACATATACTGTGCTATCAAATGGAATGACCGCCTACAGCGCCACCTGTTGAGAATTTTTCAATTTTTCTTTTTTCCTAAACCTTCGCGGAGCAATTAGGAACAAATCCGCAGAAGGAAGTATCCAATTTGGTCCAGTCGTTTTCGAGTTTTAAGCATCCGAACAAACCAAGATCCATTTTTATATATATAGATATGCAAAATATGCAAATATAGTAAAATATGCACAAAAGTTGCAAAATATGCATTTATAGTAAAATATGCAAAAATATGCAATATATGTGTTCATAAAAAAACATGCATTTGCATGGAAATCCTATCTCTACTTATTACTATACTCTTGCGAATTAAATTATTTATGTTAGCTGTCATATTTGACATGTACGGTACGTGTACGTACTCTTTGGACTACAGCCGACAGCGTGGTTCTTTTTCCCTCTCCTCATTTTTGGGGTTCAGCAAATAGACATCTGTGTCCGCAATTTGTTTGATATGCAGTATGACACATTGACACGTTCGTCAGGATCGATGTCGAAAATATTTTTGAAGGAATATTATTTCCGGTTGGCTGTTAACTGTAATGAATGTTCTGGCCTTACTCTTTTGAAAAAAACGACCGAAGATATCATTAAAGTATGGCAAACATTTAAGTGAACTAGAGGGCTTGCTTCTCCCAACCAATCATTTGAGTGAGGTTTCTTTTTAGAGCGAACAGGTTTGTACTATGAATATTATTAAATTAGAAAGTTTCTCTGTTTGTACGTGGATTTGTTCACTCGCAAATTGCTTTTGAGGAATATCAAACTGGAGTTTTGAAGCATAAACGACTACAGACTCTTCTAACCGTTTTCCACCTCGTCTTTTAATTTACCGAAGCTTACAGTGAAGCTTCTGTCCTTTGAAGTTGAATCCTTTAATCTTTAACTCATTCATCACCTAAACGAAAACTGAGCTAAATGCTGGCAGAAATAAACTTATTTTCAGGTTGGAAATTCAATCTAGGTACCAAATGCAGTCTGCTATCAGACGACCGATCCTCCCCACTAAATGTGGAAATGCGCACCTCCGCAACACACACCACCACCTATCTTCATCTTATGTTACCGTTTCCAGAGGAGCTTATTACACGGGCAAAGTCTTTCATGTCGAAACGTCACATCCACCTGCCTTGGTTTTTGTAACATCATTCTCTTCGATTTCACATGCAATGAGTCTCATGTAACATTTTTTCCTCGGTTTTTTTTTTGTTCTTGGTTCCAACCCTAAACCCTAGGGATTTCTGTCGCTTAAATTAAAGCTCTTAAAGTGCTTAAGGGAGTAACATTTCCACCACCTGAGTCCGTTCGAAGTAAATCGATTTCTTAAGCGACCTACCCCACCACTCTGTCAAAACGCACAAAATAAACAATTTTCTCCGAGGAAATAAGTACAACCAGCTGAAATTGCTGTGGGGTGGTCATAGTAAAGTGGATTTTTTCTGCTTACTTTCTACTGCCGTTGTCATATGCTGTAGAATCATATACTTTGCAGCACCCTAAATAAATAACATGAGCGTCAGGACGAAACAGAAATAATATACGAGTTGACTCCTTCGATTGATGGCTTCATGCTATGGTGCATTAAGCTTAACACATTTTTGTTGTCTTTCCCTTTGTCTTGTTTCATTTAACGTGCTTGCTGGGGCGTTCCTCATTTTTCAGTACATCGGGGGTTGAGGTATATTTTCTCTTTCCGATTCTCATGGGAGTTCAAAAATGCGAAACCATTAAGGATATGAAGCTTTGGGGGCAGAGGTACACCTGAGATGATTTGATTTTCAGCAGGGCTTTTCGTCTGGGGGCAAGATTGTTTTATGGTGACAGCTTTGACAGTATGTCGTTGGCGTTTCGATGTTTTTCAGTAATTGAACAGAGACTTTTAAATTTCGGAAATATTTCAAACAACTACTAAATTTTGGAAAAGAAAAAAACACATGTGATAGTAGTTACTGAGTCCTTATTGTGTGTAGCACCGACTGAGGGACATTTTTTCCCTCTGACAGCCACATACGTACCAGCTGCACTTTTCCGCAGTCCCATTCAAATATGTGACTATAGTCACGTCTTCGGAGGACTTTTGCTCCAATATTCTTTTTAATTTTGCATTACTATTGAGTGAGTATATTTATCCTTCTGTCATAGAAGTGTAGGTTAACAATCCTTCTTTTTCGCAGTGCCAACCCCCGCAATTGACAAGAAACACTTGTCACCAGTTCGAAATTGTGTCAAGACAATCCACTTATTATCGACCATAGTCCTCAAGAGAAATTGTGTCAATTATTTTACGAAAAGGATTATACGTAATGGAAGGATGGGAGAGTTCCTTGTAAAATGCTCGTAGTCAATATAAATATTCTGTGTCTATCAGTTTGCTGTAAAATTTTCTGACACAATTCTGTCAATAAGTCTTGACTGACACTTAACAAGGGATTTGTGTACACTTTCAATTGCCTTTCAGAAGGACGAGAGCCCAAGCAGAAGGTAGAGTCGAGTTGTTTTCTTCGTCACTTTGTCAGATTGTTGTTGAAATTCATTGATGTTATGGGGTTGTTCGCATATCCCTATCCCTATCGTACTTGTGCTGCAATTTATACGTGTGCTTAGATCTAATCCTTGATTTATGTGTGTTTGATTAATTTATTTTCGAAATTTCTTTATTTTTAAATTCTGCCAGAGATGTCGATGACAGGGAACTTTTAACAAATCCTGCTGTAATAATATCCGTATTTAGTAATTACGGTTGGTTGTATTTTAAAACAGAAATTGGATCCTGAAAAAGCATCTGCTTGAGGGGCTTATCCGTACACGACCTTCAGATTATTGCCAAATTTTGTTCATGCGCAACTTGTGTATAATCATGTGGGGGTTACGTAGTCCTTAGGTACGAAACTCGATAGCATGACATTGTCATTTATTTTGAATTCAGTTAAAGGAACTTTTGAATTATATATTTCGTGCAGGTCTGATGGAAGGAATCCTCTTCTTACAGGGATCAAATAATTTTCTTTTAATTTTCAACGAACTTCCAATTTGCTGTTTTAAAAAGAGAAATTCTTCAAGATAAGTATGAAGTCGATTGGTTGCTACTGCAGCCTTATGCCTGTCGTCCACTATGAAACCAATTTCTAATTCAACACATTCAAGTCAAATGGAGCATCCTACAAATTCCATATTCATATAATTGTGTTGCTCGTTAAACGTGGCTAATGATTGCATTGGACACCAAACTTAAAATATACTGCTGCGCGCTATCTGCTCAACCCGTTGCTCAATATCTTCCATTTGTTGTTGGCGAAGTACAGAACAACAATACCTACGAACAACATCTATAAAAATGTCTACATAAAAATAATGAAAATTGAAATATTTTAAATAAGTGTAGCTATCAGTTGTCGAGCGTGTTCAACAAGATGCTCAACCAAAAATATTTATTTAAATATACGAGGATGTCAACGCAGCTATCAGCTCGTTGAGTAACCGCAACGAAAATGTATTTGACCACCTCAAGTAAATTATTTGTTCTGTACTGAAATCTGAAAAGTTGAACAGCTAAGCCATTCAAGATTCAACAACTGGATGAGTTGACCAACTAGGCCCGCAAAGCGTTTACCAACTAATTGTTTATCTTTGTGCATTAGTCTGTGCACTTGCAATTCTATAAGCTTAAAACAATTGATTGTTGAACAAGAGAGTTGTGAAAACTGTTGGAGCTGGGCACCAAGTGAACTCCGGGCATTAGAATCGCCATTCTTTTATATCGTACTAAGGCTGAAAACACACCGGATAAAGCAAAACGTGTTTTTTTGTTTCGTGAAACAAGAGAAAACGAAACAAAACACACGTTTTTGTTTTGAAGTGTTTTGGTGGTGGCTCCCGAAAATATATGCCAAAAAATATGTAAAAACTGTTTCGAACCTGCGTCGTTGACGATAAATGTCTACTTTCTTATGGCGCAACACACACCAGAACCAAAGCAAAACAGAAAAAAATGTTTCGTTGCCGTTAGCTGACCTGTCGTTTTTTGCAAAACAAAATTTTGATTCCGTTGTTTTTACTTTCATCTTTCGTTGCACTTTAAAGCTTTATTTGCTTCTTGTTTACTCTGTACGCAAATTTTATCAAATATTTGTGGAGAAAAATTATTTTTTTTAATTGAGGCAAGAAGTCCTATCTATAATTATAAAGATAAGGAACATGCCTTTCGTTTTAGATTATATGGATGCACCCACCACTCTCTGCTATTTGCGTCCTTTTCCTCAATTGTTTCAAAAATTTTGTATAAGATTGGCAGAACTTCATCGCCTGAGTTCGACCACATGTTGAACAATACTAAGAGCAAGTCAAAAATTCCATTTCGTTTTATTTAAACGCACACCAAACGAAACAAGAAAACAAAACGTTTTGTTTTGTTACATTCTGTTTCGCTTAGTGTGTGTTCAAATAAAAAACCTTTTTTTGACTATCGAATCAAAAGCGTTTTGTTTGATCCGGTGTGTTTTCAGCCTTAGAGTACTGATTATATTTTTTTTTTGAGGACAAACTTATTCATTTGCAGCGCCATTTTGTTGCCACTTTGTATTTAAAACTTCTATAGGTAGAGACTTACTTATGTTGCCTCAGGATAGGGTTTTGCTTCTTGAAATTTTGTTGAATGGAGTCCTCCGGAAGTATGCCTCCTCGAAGCTAGCCGCAGCATTGGTTTTTATGGACTTAAATAACAAATTTGGAAAATATACTGTCAGGTTGCGTAAGTTGTATGCCTGGTAGTGGCTGGTTTTTTCTAACGATTTTCTGAGAGAAAACCACACGTCAACGACAAGAATAATTTCTGGGCAAATGGTTGCCCATCCGATGTTAGTCGAACTGCCCATAGAGTCGTATATTGTTAAATCAGTTGGAGAATTCTAATGTTCCTGCCGATACATTTAGGATATTGGAAGACCCTCCTAATGGACAGATATTATACTGTAAGGACTTTCTTAACATGTTCGCGTCAGTAGACTCGACTACTGACATCAGCGGGCAAGTGAAGCAAGGAATTATTCCTCGCAGTCGCTGTTTCTATGGCCTAAAATAGTTGGAAAAGTCGTTGTAGACACATTTTTTAAGGACTCTCTTACTGAAGGCAAATAACAGCAGTATCAGTTATTTTGAACGAATAATTCTCCGTGTGATCTTGGGTCCAGTTTGCATCCAAGGAAAAGGTGTGATGTACGCGTTGTGATGCAATGCAACTCCTGTATCAAGTTGGCAATCGTTATTCATGTAGGATTTGCGATAGGATGGGTTAAAGAAACACGGTCCAATAATTTTATTCAAAATACTAATTATTGTAATATTATTATAATCTATTGATATACAATATTAAATATATGTAGGCTTAATATTCACTGCAACCGAGCCGGACGTAGCACCACCGTAGCCGACGACTCAACCACTTCTTCGCCTCGGATCGTTCCACCGGCACTCTCCACTGCGCCGACTTTGTGGATCGTGGAAATACAGGGTGATCCTACATTCATATTCGTTTGTAGAGGCTCTTACTACGATTCTTGAATCGAGCTCTTAAAAGGTGAAAGCAACACGTCTTGGGCAGAAGTCCTTTGGAAATAGCGGATATCTTGAAGTTGCTATCAAAATAAATAAAATAAATAGTTGGCGCAACAGGTCTGTAGGGACCCTAGGCCTAGCTTCTCACAACCATTCGTTTCGTGTGAGTTTTTTATTTTTGGGACGAATGGAAGGGATCTACAATTTTATGCCGGGTCCAAACGGCTAATTGAGAAGTTCCTTCATGACAATTATACTCTCGGATGTTTGTCTAACCATAAGTTAGAATTTGGGTTTTTTCGGGATTCGAACCTGGGACCCCTCGCTTAGTAGTCCAACACACTTACCGCTAAGCCACTGCGCTTATCAGTTAAATTTAATATCGCGTATATCCGCGGACCGACTTTATCGCAGAAAGAGCAAAGCCATTCAATAGAACCTCAAATAATCCGTACAAACACAAAAACCGCTTTCAGATTAAAATTATACAAGTTTCTTTAATCTTCTGAGCCGTTTTCATATTTTCTTCAATCTTCTGAGCCGTTTTCATATTTCCAAAATGGATTGTAAGTACCCCGCAACCTTTCAAATGATTTCATCCCGGTCAACTTTTGTAATCTATATGATCAAAGCTGCCGATTCGCAAACGTATACAGCCCTAAAATAATATATATAATCATTTTTACAGATGAAAATTCGAACAGCAAAAGAAAAGGATATCCCCAACCGCCTATGCCGATAAACACCATAATGAGATCTATGTACAATTTTAATGGATTTTCCAATTCGCAGGCATTCCTCTAGTTATCTACTACAAAGTCAGCACAACATCATTATCTCAATTCGTCAAGGAGTTAATGTTAATGAAAGTGATTGCTGTGCGCCGTGCCATATAATCCTTCCTCGGGCATGAATTTAATGCAAACTGAATTCTCGTACATAGAGAATTGCTGTGCCATTCCAAAGCAATTACCCGAATATCTCTTTAATGAAGTGGAAACAGAACGGGCTACGAGGCGAGTCCTTTGGGTTTGTCGTAAAAGTCTATAATTTTCAAAAGTGTCGCACAAAATTCCAATAAAACTTGGACTGGTGCTTTCAACTATATAGATCCGCACTATAGTCGGTGAGCAATAAAAATGCACTTACATATAAAAGATTAAAACTTCGCCAGCAAGGGCATCAGCGCACAGCGCGTATGAATAATGACGAGTAATGGGGTGGCACTAACACTGAAACGGCACGTGGACGCTGATTCAGCAGCGTTATGAAATTCATTGCTCAGGCAAAGCGAGAGAGAGAGAGAGAGAGAGTGAAAAAATAGGAACAGAAATGCAAACCTAATACATTCTCCTTTGCCGGAAAAGGAACGTGAGAAATTTATTATAAAGTGCTTAAATCCGCATCTATCCGTGGTGGTATTTATCTATGCGAAGTGAAACTTTTTGGCCAAGGCCAAAGGCAGTGTTTCAGGCGGCTGAAATCTGGGGGGAACATTTTCTAGATACATTCCAAGGCCCGTTTGAAAGGGAGCTCTCTTTTTGGCTTCTGCGATGTTGCAAATTTAAGGACGACTAATGGAGTTGTCTTGTGAGGAAGTTTTGATGGCAGGGCTATAAATAGCTGACGAGCCGTGTACGGTATACCTTACCTACACACCCTTGACTGATGGTGATGATGATGATGATGATGATGATATTACTGTGGTGTATTGTGTATACCTGACGGAATTATAAAGAAAATTTATTTCGAAAGAAATTGTAAACGGAAACCATAATTTGTTTTTAAGGGAATTGTTGTAGCACTGCCTTGTGGGCTCAACCTCAGATTGTTTGTCGATAGGTTTACACAAAACAAAGTGTGTAATTACACCGCTTTGCATTATGAGATTGAGATTTCACGTGGGTGTGAAATTGAAAAAAAATCAAACAGAAGAAATGTCACGTATACGCCTACGAGGTTTGTCAGTGCTTAGTCCGTGGGTCGGCAAACGTCTTTTTTTTTTGCCTGTGAAAGATGAAGCACAATCAATTGATTCCAGTAAAAAAATGCTTGAAAAGAAGACCTTTTTGCTTCATCATTTATTGAGGGATTGCGTGATTATTTTTGGAAAGATACTCTCTTGCCTAAGATGTCAGAAATAAATCGACATTTAATAGCATTTTTTAAACTAACGCTTCTTAATCAATTATTTAAATTGCGGTGGAAAATGTTTGCATGCACCCAACTTGTGTGAAAAATTTAGATAAGGATACTTACTGATTTATTTTTTTTTTTTTTCAACAGTTGAGGCTGTGATGATTTTTTGACTCCGTGAATCCACCATAGAGCCATTAAAGATCACGGAAAGAATTTTGGGATCAAATCAAGAAAAATAAGCGCAGAATCACGAAAAGTTCGTTTAGTTTTAGAGCTTAGCTAAGGATTTACTAATTCACGACTTTCTATTCGCAATTCTAGAAATTGTACGAAGTGAAATCAGTCGTGAATCAACACTTTTCATTATCAATAATGCGTTCAAACGAGAAATACATATTGCCATAACCGATCGCAATTTGACACAATTAGTTATCAATTTGATATTTCGTATATTGTAAATTGCAAAAACAATTCGAAAATTACCACTTTTCTGTTGTAAATTACGATTTCCTCCCTTAGCAAATTACAACCATTTTGTCTTGAATTGCACCTCAATAGTGTTGATTTGCGAACTAACAGGAGTAGATTTACTACTTCAGTGGTTGCAATCTACAAATTCTTATTCGCAAATTTAAACTTATTTTTATCAATTTGCAATTCATATTTTGCAATTTACGTTTGTTGAGTATTTGAGGATTAGGATTAAATTGAAAATGTCTTATCGTGAAATTAGAAAACTTTATTCTCAATTTGCAACTTATATCTTGTCATTTACAAATAAAAATCCATAGGTAGTTTTTTCAATTAGGTTATTTTCGAATACATATCCCAAGTAACAATTTTACTTCGGTAAGGTTCAAATTTGTAATTTCTGTAGGCAACAGCTTCGATAAGTAAATGGTAAACTCCATGAAAATTGCAAAAAGTCGTTGGATAACATTTAATAATAGGAAAAAAAAAATAAAAGAATAAGAAAATGAAAAAATTATTTTTCTTGTTCATTTTTGAGCCTCTATAAAGGTTCCATAAAGTTTCGGTAAGGTCTATCCAAGCTGTTCAGGAAGTCTTAAACAAGTAAATACTTGCATTAAAGTGCGCCAAAGGTGTTTCGATTAGACCTTATGCAGTTAATATTGCGGGAGGTGAAAAAGCTTCGATAGCACCTTACCGAAATCAAATTGTTACTTGGGATTTAGAGTCATATTTTATAATTCTTTTTCCTCCTGATATCCGTGAGAGTCATACGACGCCACATCGTCCGGAGACAACGGGATTTGTCTGGGGTGGTTTTTCTGTCAATGCTGAAATTTAAAATACAAACAAAATATTTAACAATTCTTTTCGATTAAATAATTTAGAATCCATTCCAATTTATACTTCTTTCCTAATATCGAGATGTAAATTCTGGAAAAAAAAATACAGATTTATATGCAGACTTCAGCATTTTTGGAATTATTCAATAGGTACTTACAAAATATATTCCACAATGCTTCATAATTAGAAGTACACAACCTAACAATACGAATTAGTTACAACTTTAACTCGACTGCTTTAAGGAAAGATTGAATACCGACTGCCTGTCTTTGCACCTACACGCAATGTGCACAATGAAGATTTGACTTCATGATTGCAGCTGTCTAGCAATACCATACCACATACATACATTCATCCATAAAAAGAAAGGACTTAAAAGGATTTCGATAGGTACATGGACTATGCATAAAAAGATTCCACACATTAGGTAGTTGATTCCATGGAAATTACAGCGGATGAAGATTATCTTGGTCGCTCCAAACTTTGAGTGGTTTTATCTGTTCCATTTGGTTGACGGGCTTTGGAGGTGAAGATTCAACCACGAACGAACTAAATGGGCTTTACAGCGAGATCGAACTGCTCAGAAAATTGCGCGTCAGTCCGCTCCGGCTCGTAGTCTTCAAATCCAGGCCAAATGGATTAAAAGAGCAGAGGAACACCTCGGCTTAGTTGGTGCACATAGTTAAAAGTAGACCTCAATTGGATCACGCAACTGCAGTCAGTTAGTTAGCTAAGGGCGTGGCTGATTGGAGAGGCTTGTTAGTTGAGTTGTAGAGCCTAGCTTCAGACAACCATTCTTTCGTTTGAGTTTTAATTTTTTAGAAGGGACTTCCATTCTTCTTCTTCTATTTTATGCCAAGTTCGAAAGGCTCATTTGAGCAGCTTCTTCAGGGCAGTAATGCTTTCGAGTGTTAATCGTTTTTCAGACTTCTTCAAGATGTAGTGCAGGGAAATATAGCCTTGCCTTAGTTGGAATTTGAGGGACTTCTTGTTCAGTAGTTCAGAAGATTCACTTCTTAACTACAGCATCAATTGGATTTGAGAAACTTCTCTCGGGAAAGGCGGACCTGTAATGTCTTAATTTCGCCTCGTAGTACTTGCAGATGGGTGAATGTTTTCCACTTAAGTTTGTTTTAAGTTGCAGTTGCAGGAAATAAGAGGATGTCCGTATAAATTGTTGTTTAAAGTCTACTTCTCTGTCTGCCTTGTAAGTTTCGAGATTGTTGTTGGAAGACCTGCCTTGGTTGTATCTACGGAATAGGGGCTCGAGTCAGCGATTAGTCTTCTAAAGTGTATTAGTTGAACTGTTCTGCTCCTATGCTGCCAAGTAGGTTAAATGAATGTTTTGGGCCCAAGTTCCACAGATAGAATCAGTATTCAAAAAAAGAAGAACAAGAGAGTACTTCACGCTTGCTATAAATAGGTAGCTTAGATTTGAGGACGCTGTTCTTGCAATATTGAATAAATGGTCCTGTCATGATATTCCCGAATGGGCTGTGACTTCAAAAAAGGTGCATGAGTTCCCATGGATGGTTAGGTCGGTCATTCATTTCAATTCGTGGTGCAGTCGGTGAATTTTCCTTCATAAAGGTGGTGAGCTCTTCTGCGCATTTAATACGACCAAGTTTTCTTCTCCCCACTTCTACTGACAGAGTTTGCACACATCTTTGACTGCATGAGAGTGCCGTCATCATAAAAATAATTGTAGGTCCAGCCCTCCAAGTCATTGAAATGGACAAGAAGTATAGAGCCTTGTGGCCGGTGTTGCCGAAAGTACTCTCATAGGAGTATTGTACTACTTTCACTCCTTTCACATTCGTAATCCTATTTTTTTGAAGTACCTAAAATATTTTACACTTGCAGCAAAGTATAATTTCAACCTTAATAAATTTAATATTAATTCATTTTAAACAACTTTTATGTTCCAAACTGTCGTCAAAAAGAGAATTACCCTCTTTCTAGTTTGTTTTTGTTTTTCTTTGGCTTCATGCAATTTTCATCTATAAGTTCGGTAATTATTTTATTGTTATCTGTATTGTCGTTTGGTGCATTGACAAATCATACTGAGACCTCCAACTTCGGCCGATTATCTGTTACTTGCCGAAAAGCTATATTTTTAGGTATTTCTGATTCTGATTAAGTTGATAGACCTGCCACATCTTCAAAAAAAAAAAAATTAAAAATCGCACGCAAATCTTCCGTCAAGGATGATTGAGGGATTCTGTGTTTCTTAAGGAAATCGACAAAAAGCCATTCTATTCGTCTTGTAATATGAAACTTACAAACAACAAACAGCTTATAGAAAGACATAAAAAATCAAAAAGCTATCTGCCGTAAGACAGATTTTTTTATAATTGAAAATATATTTACTTGCATACTTTTGTTAAATATTAGAATTAATAATTTATTTATTTATGGTTTGTTTTTCTTAACCGAATTTTTTTGTTCTTTAAAAAAGTTAAAAAAAAAAATTTTCTGCTCACATTTACTTTTTAAGATTTAAAAATGTCTGCACTTCAAATTTTTTCAAAATACTCCCCATTTTTGGCAGCAGTACTACCTTAAAATATTTCTCTCCGGCAACACTGATTGTGGCAGTCCTACGTTTGTAAAAACACCATCTACTGTAGCTTGTATTGAAGAAGGCTTTTGCATCTATCTGCAGGTTTGTTGTGCTTAACAATTTAAATGCTAAAGTGAAGTAAAATTTCTGGATTTTTCCAGTCGCCTAAAAACCCCTTACAAAAAATATATAAGATAGTTCAAATGGTCCTAAATGGAATACTATTTGTTCTCTCCTCTTCGTGGGCACTGGCAGTGTGATGGACTACTCGACGAGGGATCTCAACCTCGATCCTCAGTCCTCGGAAAAAAAAACCACAATTACATCTTTAAACTTTTTTTCCACAGCGTTACTTTTCCCGAACGTTCGACAAACATTCGAAAATATAAATAAAAAGGACCTAAAGCGCTTACTATTCCCTTTTTTTACGTGGCTCTAATATATATCATTATTTCCTAACAGATTACAATTTTAACAAACCAAAATCTGCTAAAAGCTTCGCATAACCACAACCAAATAAATGGCCACCACCATCATTTTATTAAAAAATTAGTTACTCAACTGTATTTATTTTATATTCGCTAAATGCGTTGTTTAAAAAAATAAAAAAAATATTTCATATATTAACAAAAACAGTTCAATCAAAAGTAAGTACAAAATTAAAAAAAAAAAAAAAAAATTTAAACATTCGAATCTAAAAAAACTCTTCTACCACAATATTCTCCCCTCTACTCCGGGGGAGCTGTATTTGTTTTTATAACTCATATCTACACCACGCAATATAATTCCGCTGTTTCGCCTTTTTTTCTAGAGAACTGAAAAAATGTAAAAAATAAATGTTGGATATTATACCTACTAGTTTACTGACATAGTAATATATGCAAACAATGTTCCTGTTAGCACAGTAGTTAATGGAAAATGCATTTTACTTGGGCCACACAGTCGGATGGGGTTGTTCGTGCAAATTGCATCTGGGATTTCAATTGAAATGCTGCGAACTTGGTGGGAGAATTATTTGTATAAAATGAAAAATGCCAGGGTAGGAAAAAAAAGAAACGCGAAAACAAATCTCCAACCAACACACTCCCGAACTGAATAATGAATCAGGATGCGGTTTCATTTTTGATTGCAAATGGTGGATGAAATGTTGTGCTGTTTTTTTTTTTTCTTCTTTAAGGAAATGAATAGTAGATTTATATTAATTGTAAGCTTGGATGCTCTTAATATCCTGAAAATGTTTCCAGATAAAAGGATTTTTTTTGTGCCCTTTTTTGCTTAGCAAATTCAAATCCAAAATGAAATGGGCAATGCACTCGAAAGGATATTACAATTGAAAATCGGATGAGTGTAGTTGTGTAGTCGAAGGTGGGTAGTTTCGAAAGAGCTGCGTGAAGTTGGATACTGTCTTTGTTGGAGGTTGTTTCTGCTGTTGGTGCGGTGAAGTTTGTATTGAGTTTTGGTCTTCTTCTGTCGGGTTCTTGGTGGTGAAATGAAGTCGAAGCGTAAGTGAGGTAGACGTTGAAATATCCTCAAAGACATAACAAGTATGTTCTGTTGGTAAGAAAATTGGAACGTAGAATCGATCGATCGTCAATTCTGCATCATAACTGGATCACAGCACCATTGAAGTCATGCTCTGTAAATGGAGGGTAGAGTCTTCCATGCAGAAGAAGGAAGAGATGGAGTCAATCCAACATCTGCCAGGCCTCGCTTTAAAAAAAACGACTCTTACGTATCGATTAAGGTTTTTACCAACCACCACAGAGCTGAAAAAAAATTCCTATACTGATGGGCAAGGCGGTTCCTATTTCCCGATTATCTTCAATGCAAATCTATACATATAATAAAACTGTAGCCGTTTTCATGTGTTAACGGTTGGCGTGAAAACTACTACAGAGATTTCGATGAAACTTTTTTTGAAATGTCCCTTAAGATCATGAGAAAGATATAGGCTATTCTTTTCATTACCTTTTTTCATACCTTTTTTTGGGAGCGTTTTTGACCAAAATGTGTTTTTTTTTCTGACTTTACTGCCTTTCAATCGCCATTACTCAAACAATTCTTCATCAATGCAAACAAAACAAAATACTTAACAGAGCCATCACTTCCATAATTATTTTAAGCCATAAATCAGCTTTCTGTGTCATCTAGAAGCTGAGCTACAACCCAAAATCTAACATGAAAAACTAAATTTATTTTTTCAAATAGAAAATTATCATCAACCGTTGTTCTTGATCGCTGTTCTGCTTTGGTTCTGCTTAAGTGAAACGAAAGAGAAGTATGCGAGGTGAATGTGGATGTAATCAACAGCGACGATGTTTTTCTGAGGAAATGCGCAGATGGCTGATGACGCGCGATGATAGTGTTAATATCCACTATAGCAATCTTAACAAATGAAGTGTAAAAAAAAAAAAGAGATTTTCGGGGTGCTTATTTTTGCATTTTTACTTTTTTTTTAATATCTACAATTGAAAAAGTTGAATTTCACTACATTAAATAGTAGTTGAACTACGCAGTTGTGTAAAACTATGATTCAGGGAAATATTTTTCTTTCATTAATCATGCCCGTAGCGCCGTAGACCATACAAACGACGACAAACGACGCCACAAAAGAGAGTCGACGGCCGAAGAGAGTTACAGTCATAGGAAATCTAAGAGAGAATTTTCAAAACTTGCGTGGGAATCGGGTAGGGGCGTTAAGTTATTTCAAAGCATAGGTTTTGTTGTCAGTTGTCATTTTTGCACAGAAAATTCAAGGTAGTAGCCTTGATATAATTCGGGAGCGTATCGGAATCCCGCTTTTTGAAATCCCGCTTTTCAAAAATCCCGAAAAAAAAGTTTTAAAATCCCGTCTGCTAAAATACTGCTTTTTTAAAATCCCGTCTTCTAAATTCCCGCTTGTTAAAAATCCCGATCTATTATAATCCCGCTTTTTAAAATCCCGCCAAATCCCGCCAATCCCGTGTTTTTACAAAACATTGTTATCAAGAAAATAGATGTTGGTTATATGCGCTTTGTTATTATATTATTACATATTATATATTTAAAAATATTAAAAATACTAGACCAAAAAGAAAATGCATCCGAATGTTTTAAGTTTTTACTGTAAGCTTCCTTCTTCCTTCTAAAAATGATAAATGTTAAAATAAGCTGCATTTCGAAAAAACACACATTGCTTAATTTATTTTAATTTTCTTATCATCCTGCTTTTACAATCAAAAGTAGTTGCTTTATTTTAAAAAATCGCGGCGATTTATTGCCTAATTTATTTCAATTTACTTATTACCCCTTTTGCAGAATATCATATAACATTAATTTCTTTTTTTTTAAATTATTGAAGATTGTCATATTTATTACTTAAAAATTTGTTTTGATATTACTTATTTCTTATTTTGTTACTTCCTCTAAAAATGATAAATGTTAAAATAAACTGCATTTCAAAAAAACACTCATTGCTTGATTTATTTAAATTTTCTCATCAAAATTTTAGAATCAAAAGTAGTTGTTTTATTTTAAAAAATCGCGCGATTTTTTAAAATAAAACAACTACTTTTGATTCTAAAAGCGGGATAATAACAAACGGGATTATAAAAAACGGGATTATAAGAGGCGGGATTTTAAAAAGCGGGATTTTAAAAAAGCGGGATTATAAAAAGCGAGATTATAAAAAGCGGGATTTTAATAACGGGATTTTAAGAATCGGTATTATAAAAAGCGGGATATCGAACCCAACCCATATAATTCTAATATTAAAAATGCGAAAGTAAGATTATTTTAACGGCTGCAAAACAATTTTTTATGAATTTTGATATAGGGATAGATGGGACCTCTGAGAGTGACATAGGCCAATTATTTCTCAAGTTAGGGATACTAAAATTCATCATAGATATCTATATTTGGTAAGAAATAAATATATTTGCTGCGTATTTTACCAATGAATTTAAATGTGTGAGGCTAATTGGTTGGCTTAAAAGATAGGATAGCTTTGGACTCGATAAGTGGCGCTGTTGTTGATATAAATATTTTAATTGAGTTACTCGAAGTACTAATTCTACGCAGGCGAAGTCGCGGGTACCAGCTAGTCTTTTAATAAATCTCCCTTGAAATCATGTGGAAAAATCCTTAAAGTGCATTTTGCGTAACTTAGTCGGGGTTCAATCTCCCAGAATGTTTCAGCACCAAAAAAAGGTAGATACACACCCTCACCACACCACTGTCGCCACATAACATGGCGCATTTGTTACTACGCTACGGCAGCTGGTCGCTTTTCTAAGTCACCCTTCCCTAATGAGCCTTACAAACACTCCGACTATTCGAGCGGCGATAGTATTTTTTGTTTCCTGGTGGAATAGATCAACTTTGAAAGCGTATTTCATCAAGACTCGGTTTTACGGTCTCTTTGTCCGTATTCACAAACCCCAGCCACCGGTGTCGGCCGGCTGTTGGACACACTCGTATCTGAAGTGCAACCGAGTCAAAGTTTGAGGTCGAGTCCCACAAATGGAAAATCTGTGCAATACCGGCTCTTGCGAGTGTTTCATTTTGTTTGTTCTCCAGCCTCTCACTCCCTCGCACAATATTTGCCAAATTCATTCAATTAGCACTAAGGACACACACTGTGGTCGTGCTGTAGACGCAACTACTGGTGACGTTGGACACTTTCAGACAACACAGCCAAGATTGGCAGCATGTTTGTAGCAAATCGAAAAATTAATTGACTCCACTTGAGAGGTTTAATTGTGAAAGGATACTTGGTATATCCTGAGACTCAATCAACATGATCGTTGGCTCTTTGTCTTTCGAAAGAACTGAATTTCCCATGGATCATGTCCGTCCTGGGACTGAAATTATATATGGACCTCACACAAGCTCTTGGGTTAATTTTATATTTTAATTACAATAAAATGGTAAGGCGTGATGACTTTGAGTACGTATCCGTTTAAGAATTGGACAGTCATGTTAAATGTCTGCTGGGGACATTTCAGTTTATCACAGATTGTTCGCAAAAAGGAAAAGGAAACAGACGTCTGCCGCCTGTGTGTGGATGATGACCCTTTGGAGGCAAAATACGAGATAAAATCCTGGGGATAGCTTTATTATTTTTCTCAGTTAGTACTGTTTTTTGTGTTGTACAGCGAAGGGAATGGCAAATGGATTCTCCAGAGAAATGTTACATTTAATGCGGACATGATTTAATGGAGCCATAGGTATTTAGCAATCATTTAGCGAAGGAGACTACTGCGACACGGATTTCGCTGGGCAGTGCAGTTGTTGGAATACCTTTTCAAATACTTTTTTTTAACTCAGCTGTGAAAATGGTAAATAAATGGCTTGACAGAACCACTGAGTGTCGTTGTATATGGGTATGTAGCTCATAAAGGAAGTACACTGGAGAAGAGTTCAGATTTTTAAAAAAAAGTTGTAGCTTTTGGCGGCTACATTTGTGATGTAAAATAGAGCTCATAAGGGGCAATAAATCCAGATCAATCCATGCGCGGTTGCCCACGAAATGTAGGTAAAATATTCCTGCACCATACTGTACCTGCGTTTCGCCTTTTAGTGTGTGCAGTTCCCCAGTGCGGTATACCTAGACCTACCTTGGACTTCCCAAATGGAACCCTTGCACTTATTTCGATTGTCTAAAGGTGATTTTAAATAAAAGATTTATTTGTTTTCTTAACTTGTATACATTTTTATAAAAAGAATAGAAAATCGCTTAACAGCACAACACTTTTTCACGTTTCGTTTTGCATAGTATTACAGGTTATAATACAAAAACAAATACAAATTGGTTTTCAATATTTCCAATTTATTAAACTTTTTCTGTAATATATTTATATTCAAATTGAATAATTGTTTTATTAAAATGCTCATTTTTTCGGAACTTTAATCCTTAAAGATTAAAATCCATTGTTTTTGTTTTATTGTCCTACAATCTAGCCCGGCCTACATTAAAATAATATTTCAATCATGAACTCATTACAATTATTAAGTTATAGTTGACCTGAAATATAACATCTACTCTGATTACATTTTAATACGAACTTATGCAAGCCATCAACTTCAATACATTTGCATTTGGTTTTAATACAGGATCTAAAATAAAGTAATTAGATTTAAATATGTCGGCATTACTTTTGAACCCAAATAAATATATTATTTTGTTGCTTGGGTAAGAATTTGGAGTTAGTTAGTCCTACTAAATGAAGTGGTAGATTTGGATAAGGTTTTTATAAAAAAAAATTTTTTTTTTAAAATACAAAAAGTGAAAGGCATGCTGAAAACGGGGTAACATTGATATCCAATGAGAATATTCTTCTTACAAGTAAGTGACTTTAATTTTAAAGTATTAAAGTAAGAGGTTATAATATTTGCTTTTCTTCTTTAGTTGTATAGCGCAGAGATGTTCCTAGTTGATTTGCTTTTGAAGATAGGGGCGGTCTAGAGATTCGAGTTCATTGCCTCAGAAATATAGCTATTATATTCCACAAAGTAAGTCGTTGACTGAATAATTAATAAGATAATTCGTCCTTCATTTAAATAGAAATAGCGGCACTCTTTAGAGTTATATTCAAAGGGGATAAAAGACCACGGGAATTTGCCCACGCTTGACAACTTTCTAAATGTATTGTTCTATCAATTACAAACAAAAATGAGTACCTATCAAAATAAAATATATTCGGTGCTGATATATATCCCCTAGATATTTAAATCAAATCTAAAGAAGTATTAAAATATAATAAGATTGTATTATATTTTAATATTCCATGGGCTTATAAAAAGCAAAAGTAGTATTATTGAATTTGAGGTGAAAATGTTATATCTTAATCTGCAGCTTATTTAATTCGAATACAAATGTATTAAGATTCTTTAATTTTTTAATATAAATAAGTATTTGATTTAAATACTCTTGTATTGAAAACCATCTTCCTTAATATTAAAATTTAATATTTCAGACATATTTTGTAATAGACATTACTTAAAATTAATAAATCTTTTATTAGTTGTCTAATTTGAATACATGCAAAGTATTAAATTTCAATATTTTCTCGGCGTTGTCCTATATACAACCCCAAATATATTAAATTTAACGCCAGGATTTTTATAAGTTTTATGATAAGAAATATGAGTTATGCGCATGCAGCACCTTCTTTGGCAGACTTTGACAGTGTAAGGCGATATAAAATTTAGGGATATACCCCCGTTTTAATAAAGGCTACGTAAGGGTTATCAACTTATTACATTTCAATTGTTACAGTTTTGTATGCTTACTGACGTCTGTAAGCTAGCTAACTTGTGAATATTTGTTTAAAAATTCGGGGGTTGACGTTAGCTACTCTTGACTAAAATTGCCTCCTTTGGATATATTGCGTGAAGGCAAGACTGATTCCTCGTTGGATCGTTGATACGATATCGCTGCTAGTTTGTAAACCTCATATTCTCTGTGACTTTCAATGTCTATTCTGCCTCATTAATTTCTATCAAGTATGCAGTTAAACAATTGGAGATCTTTTGCATTGGAAGCTGCAGCTATTTATGACAATTTAAGGGCCCATTGCGCTAGCATTGCGGCTAATCCCAGATAATAAACTACAACCATTTCTTGATATTTTCGAATTTTGGCGAGTAGGTCCTTTGAAATGAATTTTTAATTATTAAAACAACACAAGTAACACATTTTTCGAAATCAGTTTTATTACGTCTTGACACGTATTAAACTTTCCTTGAGAACAAAACCAACATAATTAAAAAGTAAGACACACAGAAATTCGAGCGCGAGATCGGCATTTTGTATTAAGTCGACCTATCTACCATTTATTGTATCTCCAGTAAAAACTAAATAAAAATGTCACTTATGTTGTTTTAGCAATCACCCATTCAAATGCCATTCCCGTTTAACTGTTTTGGCTTTTTAAAGGGTGCCATGCGATATTTTGCTTCGCATTTATTTAATCTTCCAAATTTTACAGCCTCTGCTGCTATTTTTAGTGTTTTAAATATTTTTGTTTTATAAAATCCACACCACGATGCCTCAGCCATATTCTGCAAAATATTT
Source organism: Cheilosia variabilis (assembly GCA_951230905.1). Taxonomy (NCBI): domain Eukaryota; kingdom Metazoa; phylum Arthropoda; class Insecta; order Diptera; family Syrphidae; genus Cheilosia; species Cheilosia variabilis. The sequence continues at coordinate 66,168,664 of OX579677.1, forward strand.
CAAACTTATTACGTATTTATAAGAACCAAATCTCAAAGCGGGCCTTCCACGTTATAAATAGTTTCAAATGACTTTTTTTTTGTGGTACCACTCCTCCTATTTCTAAACTCTTCATATAGTGGCATTGAAGGTCCTCAAAAAAAATATTCTGGCAACTTGTAAAGGACAATTAGATAGACCATTATCTAGCTCTAAAATTACTCTCTCCTTTACCCGTAATCATCGTTCGTGACTAAGCAATTCATGCGGGAATTCACCTACGGACATGCACCTTTCACTTGGTCCTTTTTTGTATACATCGATTTTAAAATAACCGTGTCATCGGCACGACTAAAATCGGGAGGCCTATTATTACTGTATCAGCTATACTATCAAGTATGCAGTGAACTCAGTCCTCAGATTCTGTAAGTCGAAACGATCAAACGTTTCGTGCGCACGAACATTGTGCCATGTGTTACACAAGCAAATTTCTTCGTGCCCACGAAAACGTTTGAACGTTTCGCCTTACAGAATGCCGACCCAGTTCTAACTAACTAACGAATTTGAATTGACAGATTTACATAAATTGCAAAGCGTTTTCTTTTGATTTTTTGACTCCTTAAAGCCATCAACTACTAAGCATGAACAAGATGTTTGCTAGTATTTTTGTAATTCGCAACCGAAAGCAATTAGTGGTATATGCGAGTCTTGAAACTATTCGACTTGACTGCACCAGTAATTTCATTGTACTTATCCCCAAACAGTCAACAAACACCATGCCATTCAGAGATACATCATCGTCAAAGGAGTATTCCATTTCAATCGATATCAATTTTGATTGGTCGAAACAAAATTGAGGATAATTGAGGATTTTCATCTGGTCCATATTTGAACGCATAATGACTGGTATTGCATACATTGCGACTATCCCCGAAATCGATGCTTCTACTTTGTAGTATTTGTGATAAAGTCTTAGTCAATTGGAATTACAGGGTGGCACAAAAAGAACAATCCCATTTGAATTTGTACAGTATATCATGATTATTATTGTTTAAATTCAGTCCACAAATGGGTTATTTTACTCGCTTATACTTGCAAATTTGTCTTCTTTCCAGCGAACTTTTCATCATCTTTTGCATAGTCTTGAGCAAGGATTTTATTTGGTTTTCATTTCATTCGCTGATTTATGGATGTTATTTCAATAATAAATCAAAAAAAATATATGTTGGACCTATTAAATCAGGTTAATTGAGGTCCCCACTTCTGAGCAAAATAACGCGATCATTGACGGGGTCCCGTAACCATAACCAAAGCTTTTTTTTCCCTTTCCGGTATGCGCTGGTGCTCCATAATATTTTTGGTCGACGCTCTGCTGTAGGTAAATCTGTCCATTCTGAGATCCTCAAGTCCTGTTTGACAAAATCTGAAAAAAATAAGTTAAAAAAAATATTACTACAGTAATCCCTGGATTGTTGCGTCGGGGAAATAATCGAGGAGCTTACGTAATTAAGTGAGGGGGATACTTAGGGATCACTGTACTGTATTAACATGGCATATGGTTTTTTGACGTACTGATTACAGCGGTATTTCAAAATTGAATTCCATAAAATAGAAACCAGCTGAAAGGCGAATTTTTGAAGATTAATACTCGCACCCACTGCTTTGTCACAATCGACAAAAAAATAACAAAGCACAGACTTCTTGATTGATTTACATTTTAGGGAGCTGGTCGAAATGCTGCTTTTTAAATTGCTTTTTGTTTCTAGTTCTGCTTTACAAAATTCCACATTTAAAATTTTAAGAAAACAATTCAGCTTATTCAGCTTTTTTCAAATTTATAAACAAGAACTTAAAGCAAACAAATTCGGCCTTTTTTAAACTAACGAAGATTAACAACAAAAAACAAATAAAATTATAAAAAGTAGATATTAAAACACAATTTCAAATTTATAAAAAAATAAAATTAAAAGTTAAAAGAATTTAAAAATTTCGAAAAGAGTTTTCTATATCTCTGCTTTCCAAATTTCTGTAAACAATAAAAACAGGTTTGGAAAACTTTGAAAAAACCCCGCCTTTGAACATCTTCCAAACCTTTTTTATTGTTTACAGAATTTTGAAAAGCAAAGTCTTGAAAAGCACAATTTAGGAAAAAAGCTGAATTTTGTAAAAAGAATTTTGACCCATACAGAATTTTGACCCCAACCCACATAAATTATACACACAATATAAGGAAAGAAAAGAAGGAATGCATTGCATGCTAATAGGATGCACGCTTTGTCCTATCGATTGTGTATGCACAAAATGAGATCTTTCAAACGAGAAGACACATATTTCAGGTAGCTACTACATAACATGCTTGAACCTGGTGGTGACAAACGGGCAGGTCAAATGTGCCTTCAGTAACTGAGTCACAAAAAAAGAAAATACAACTTTTTAACTGCCCCTAGAGTGCAGTCAAATTCCTATCATTGGACTTTCAAAGTATAAATAAAGAAGCTCCAAAAAGCTAAAAAGGGGATGTTCTTTTTTGCGCCACCCTGCACATTGTTGTTGTTATCAATGACTCGCTATACACATAGCTCATATTAGAACCATGAATGGGTTACAACAGTGGAGCTGGATAATTAACTAATTTTGTTTAAGGAAATGCAGTCGTATTTAATTTTCCTTACCAACAATAGGTGGGCAGTGTGCAATGCGATAGAACTTATTTATTTATTTTTAAAATTTGTAATCTCTATATATAAAAATTGAGGCTTAAAATTGTGTTCGTTTGTCGCCGGTTGACGTCCTAATGTATTTACCGATTTTAACCAAACTTTTACACATCTTTGGTATTGCTCTATGTATGGTTTTTGTGAAGTTTGGTTGAAATCGGAAAACGTTTGTGTGTGTTGTGAGTGCGTGAAAAAACACATGAATTTCCATACATTTTGCTCGACGGCTCGACGGATTTCAATGATTTTTTTTTGTTTGTCTTGAATCAGGGATGGAAAATGTGAAGTTGAAAAAAGAATATCCGAACGATGATTCTTACTTCCCGGGCAAACTTCCCAAACTGCTTTGGTTCATTGAGAAAATCTGACCGGACCAACTCGATTCAATCATCGGCGCGAAAAACGAAAAAAAAACGACCCGGAATTCTATGAAGTCGTTCAATAGAGACGTTCAACTATCAAAAGGGATGTTAATAATTTAATCAATTTTAGGTGGTAGGAAGTTCGCCTGGTCAGCTAGTATTTAATAAAATATTTTTTTAAAAATCTATGACATGGTCCTTTTTACTTCTTCTAAAGATGACTGATGTAGGTCGCTAAAGGTGACTCTCAAAATAATTCGAATTTGTGTCACCGACTCTAAGCTCTCAAATCCCGTTGATTGAAGACGTCTCGAACTGAGTCCAAACATTTCTTCCTGAATTTATCAAGATGATGCATACCCAATTGCCCTGGCCAAAAAGAACTAGAGCAATCTTACGAACTTGCGTGACTCGTCGTGAACACCAAATCACGTGTCAAAGAAGGAGCTGCTTTAATTAAAGTTGCAGGTTCAAGTTTCATTTTTTTAGTTAGGTCTCTACCTTAAAATTTAATTTTCTAAATGCTTTAACTCAACCCGAAAATATTTAAAGAAAGCTCTGATGGTCTCTGGACATATTTCGGGCTCCAAAATTCGCTTGTCCTTTTACCAAAATAGCATCATTCTAATTTGAAAACATTTGGGTAGGTATCTACCGTCCACGCGTCCCTCAAGATAATTGCCTACATGTCAAAATGTCAATGTATCCAACCCATGCCTATCTATTAATTAAAAACCGTAATGTTATTATACCCTTGAACTCATGCTTGACCTTTGCTCCCCAATCTCTCCGTGCATACGAGTACCATGTATTTCCTCCGCCCGAATGAATCCACATTCATTATTCAAATTTCAAACCACTTGATGTCGAAAAGACAGAAGCAAGCACACACACAAGCACATGTATCTACTTATAGCCAAAGGTATATAGAAAGAACCCTTACATGCCCCGCTGACCCACTGATTCATATTAGAGCAAACACTTGTAAGTGTCCTTAATATTCATTCTAGTTCATTTGCCTTTGTAAATAATAATCTTGCTCTCCCTTTTGAATGATGCACACAGGTGGAAGTGATTGAGTTTGCCTTTTAGTTCTTCGTTCTCCTTTGTTGGTCTGCTGTTGGTCCCTTTTTGTTATTGTGTTGGCTAAAGAATTCCATTATCTCTTGTTCAATGATGATTACCCTTTATTAAATAAAGGAAGGTTATTTTGCAGAGAAGTTCATTTGGTATAGCAGAGCGTAAAGGTACCTTATTTGGTTATTCTTTCCGGCAGGGATAACAGATGTTTCTGATGGACATTACGTGATAAGAGTGATATTTGGGAGTCTGTCTTTTCTTTTGTGTCTGTAACATTGTGGTTTGGGTAGTGTGTCTGTTTTGCTTTAAACTGCAAAGTGATTCTTTTGAATATAAAGCTGCTGCAGCTTATGAATTTTCAGTGGGATTTGGTTTGAGATTTTAAAGTAAATCTGTCGCTGCGTGGGCTTTAAAATAGTCCTAGATGTGTGCACCTTCACGAACATACCATGGAAAGAATTTCAGGCTTTGTGTAGAGGCCAGCTTTAGTTTTTTTTGTTGCCGGACAATATCGAAAGAGAATGATCCAGACTTGTTGTACTGAAAACTGGGGTCAGATTCTATAAGGGCAAACGATCAAACGTTTTCGTGCGCACGAATGAATTGCCCTATGCTACACAAGCAAATGTCTTCATGCACACGAAAACGTTTGAACGTTTCGCCTTACAGAATGCCGACCCTGAATTTACTAGGACTAGGCATTGCCATCGTTGGTTGAGTAAATAAATACCCTGAAGTAAGAATAGATCAATGGATGCAACACACAATGTCGGATCGGAGGGGATAAAAATCAAATCAAAATAAAAGTGAAACCAAACTTTGCGTCTTAAACTAGTAGCGACGACCTCATTGCATCAACTCTCCCTATCCCTATAGCTATAACCAGGAGAACGCCCAACAGAAATGATGCACCTTCCTGTAATCGATAGAAGGAGAGAAAACCCCGAACCGTTTTCAAGCACAAGAGAGAGTGCAGGTATCGAAGCACAGAGACACCCTTTTACAGCTATTACACATTATTAAGACTAGCGAGAAGCACTTAAAAAAGTAGATAAAGGAGAGACAGCTACTCCGCACTCAAAAAAGTGATTGGACCACTATGTTCCACTAGGTTCCTTACCAATGGTGTCGAAATGGATACAGTACTCTTGCAGAGCTCTGGATACTGTGATACCCGACACTCTAAAATGATACACTTGTTTTTACAATTTGTTACGTAAAATAGTTGTGTAGAAAATGTAATTTTACCACATCCCTATTTAACGAATAAATTGCACATCTCTAGGTCTGATAAATAATTTAATTTTATAATTACCTATCTGTTCGCATAGCATTCATTGTTTTAGCTTTGTAGCCCTTTCACCTGCTTTACGCTTTCAACCGTTTGCAGCAGTGGAAATGGGATAGCTATAGTAGTGATGCTAATAGAAAAAAAAATTATGCTTCATATTAATATAATTTGGATACCTACTCTTTGCTTAGAAATGATACCCAAAAATTAAGGCTAGATAAGTGATCTGCATATAAATGCAAGGATATGCGGCAATATTTTGCTTAGGAAATGCGCGAATAGTTGTGATTTTTTGGATTGAATACAAATTGAATGCAAGTGTTTGGATTTAAAATATATATCCATGCAATTTAGTGTCTTACTCACTTTCTAGTTTTTGCCAAGTTTTCTCAGCTCTTAAAAACTTTCCTCTATTTTCCCAAATGCAGCTGTCATTGTTGGTCCTACGAACTAAGTCCCAACTGGAACTAATTCCCACTAGCCAAAACGAATTAAGTCCCAGAAAATTTGGGATTTAGTTCATATGAACTAACTCCCACGATTTTTAGGAACTAAGACCCAACTAAGAATGAACAAAGCCCCAATATAAGAATAATTTAAAAGCGAAATGAACTTACTCCCAAATTATTTAAAACAAAACGAAACTTCACGATTTGAAATGAGCTAAGTCCCAATAATGTTTAATCCAACATAGGTAGGTATATACTTTTGTTACAAAATATAAAATAAGGGTAAATACGTACGTATAATACAATAATAAAATATTACGCCTGATAAAGAAACTTTACATACACCCAATCTCGCACTCACTCCAAATCCAACAGTAGCCCCAAGCAGGGGGGTTGCAGGGGGGCAGCATATCCCCCCCATACATATCCCACGGTTTATGTTCACAGTGCAATCGGTTTCTCCTAGACTGCACACGATTTATTATTTACTAAAAACTGTTTTTTGCCAAAACGAACTAGCTCCCACTTTCTACAGAATTATTTTTTCTTAGAAACAAGTTAAATGAACTAACTCCCACTTTCTCAAATTGGGACTTAATTCATTGGGAATTTGTTCATAGTGAAATACGAACTATCTCCCAAAATATTAACTAAATCCCACTGCATAATTGGTGGGACTTAGTTAAATTGGCTAGTGGGAGTTAGTTCCTGTTGGGACTTAGGTCGTAGGGCAGTCATCGTTCGCTCAAGCCAACATTCGAGCTCGAGAAATTTAATATCAAAGTAATCACTTCCAGCAATCGTCCTTTGGCCATATCTCCGTGCAAGTAATCAACCTGCACGACGATAAACAAAAAGCGATGTTCGGTATAATATTACTCGTTTTATTGTCATAAACTACCTTAATTTGTATTTATAAATGTTATGTGCCTATTTATTTTGCTATGTGCTTTCATGTACCATAAAAGACCTTTGTTCTTATTTGTACCTTACCCAATAAAAATTTAATCGAATTGAATTGAACACAACATCCACCGCTGAATACTGCTGAATCCAATTCTTGACGGCTAATGACAGCTGAGATCCAAGCGATTTTTCCTGCGATTTTTGTATTTTTGGCGCTAATAAACTATAAATTATTATAACGTTGTTAGAAGCAGTTGGTCTTTTGATTTCTCAACTGTAGTATTAAATAATTATATAAGACAAATAAGTGGGTTCTTGGTGTACGACATTGTGATAACGCCTTAATGTTTATAGCGCCACCCTGGGCAAACCGAGAACTAACCTGAACGCTGTCATTAGTGACATGTTTCTTTTCTTTTTTCTCTCTCTCTCTCTCGAAAAACGTGCGTAAGCGAAGAAACCACATTTGTTAGCTCGCAGAGAAGTAAATTTAAAATTCATTGATATAAATAACGAAAGAACTAAAATAAAGTGTCTAAACAACCTATTTTTTTTTGGACTTACGACAAATCTGAACCAGAACTAATCTAATGGCGTTTTCGATTGAAGATCCGAGAGAATTGCCCCGAAATTCAGAATTGGTCTTTTCAATGAAATTCGTTGGAGCACTTTTGTAATAGTGGTAGACACCATAATGAGAGATTTGGTTTTCTGTTGCTACTTTTTTTTTCTTCTTTCTGCAGTAATAAATACAGCCAAATCAATATGTTTCAATTTAAGTATACATTTTGCACTCATAATTGTATATTTTCGGATCATATAGCGAAAAATTTGTTTCTAATAACACAACAAACACTTCAATCCGACATTTTGTTAGTATGTGTTGGTGAGTTCAGGGCAATTCTGTAAAAATATTCCGGACACTTCTGTCGTGTTAAGAATTGACCTGAAAATGCACTTTTTTTTTCAATGAAACATAGCATACATCGAAAGAGCACTTCTAGATTTGCTCTTTTCATAGAAAGGGCAATTCTTGTCTTCAATCGAAAATGCCATACCTTAAAACCAGTGTGAACGCACCCTCCAACCGATTACCGAACTGTCAATGTCAAGATATTCAGTAAAATCAACATTTTCATCATGGTGGAGTACACGAAGGTACAACCGAGTCGGTGGTTGGAATTTTAAGAAGAATTTCATCGCAAAATCATCTTCACCGATGAAGCGCATTTTTGGTAAAACGGCTTCGTCAATAAGCGAAATTTGCGTTACTGGACAGGTGAGAACCCTCATGTGCTTCATGAGATAGCACTTCATCCGCAAAAAGTCACTGGTGCGGTTTCCATGCCAGTGGCGTCATTTTTCGACGATGAAAATGACCGTCACGTTACTGTAAATGGTATTCGTTGGAACGTTATTTCTTTGATCAATTGCATCAATTGGACATCAGTAATATGTGGTACCACAAGCCACACAGCGGGTGCAACAATCGAGTTTTTCAAGTCTTAATTCGGTGAACGTGTTATCCGAGAAAAGGGGCCCAAGGTCGTGCGATTTTACGCCTCTAGACTTTTTTTTATGGGGCTACATTAAATCATTGGATATGCCAACAAGCCGGCGACGTTAGCTCAGAGCTCAGAGCCAATATTGAACAAGAAATAGCGGAACAAGAAATGTGCGATCGAGTGATTGGAAATTGGGTTCAATACTGCATACGTTCCCGTGGTGGACACATGAACGAAGTCGAATTCCATTCATAAATGTTTTGATAGTATAATTCAAGCCAATATATTTTTTTTCAGATATCTCAAGTAGTTTGCATATAATTTAAAAAAGAAGTTGTCAAGTCCTTAATGAGTCCTTTATTTAAATTGATAACGTCCTGCACCTCGTACTCGTACGCAACCAGTTTTATTTTCAAGTTGAAAACTCTATCGAGCTTAACCATGATATACGAGTACCTATATATACATTATTAATTCCATTATCCTCCTCAAGGATATCACATTATATATTCAGAACTAAACCATTTGACATAGTTTGCCGCAGCCATTGCGAGTGTGTCATCCACCTTGTTCTCAAATTTAACTCGAAAGAGGGAATAAAACATATTTTCATAGAAAACGACGAAGAACCTGTGTGTTGCTAGAGGGTGGAACATGATGAGCGAAAGATATTTTCCATGACTAGAATCTCCCAAGGTTTGGTCGCCATCGTTCCCATCCTTGTTTTCGTTATCCATTCTACTCTGTATACTAAGACATTCCTTTTTTTTCGTGTGCATATAAATCGTCTGTGTCCTACAACAAGAGATCTTCCGGATGATGGAGGATAAGGCTACATAAAGACACACACAAAGTGTGTTTGTGTACAAGTTAGTTATTTTTGTCTTTGGTCGCTCGGGCTTACATTTTGATTAATTTGTTGATGGAAGCTCACCGGTGTGTCCTTATTGTGCGGGTTTGGGTCAATATCACGCCTCGGATCAGATGTAGACGCTAGGCAGTGTATCAAGCTCAAGGGTATGCACAGCTGACACAGCACAACTGACTAAGTGATGAAAAATGAATTCAGATGAATTGAACGGCGAATGAAATGTTGCCTTCAAATGGAATCGCGAAAAGGAATCTAGACAAAATCGGACTACACACAGTTTGTTGTGTATTGGATTGCGGTAATTTTCCAAGAGGCTGCTCGTTGTGTCAAGGTTTGTTCTCTGAAAAAATACCCAAAAATTTAGGTGGATTTATGACACGGTTTTTTATTTGTGGCACGCTCTCTAAATAGAGAGATGCTACTGCAGGAATGAGTTTTTTCGGAAGTTTTACCAAGGGGTAAAAAGAACCACGCAAGGCTACAGAGCCTGCAAGGACGAACAAGGGAACATCGTAGTAGAATCGCATTCGATGCTGAGGATATAGAAGAACTATTTCTGCAGACTGTTTAACGGTGATGACGACTTAAGTCCCGCTGTCAGGCAGAATGAACCATCCAACCTGGACGATGAGGATCAACAATACCGTCCACCCGACCTGGACGAAGTTAAGATAGCTATATCTAAACTATAAACGAGCTATACAGAGCAATGTCTAGTTTTGGCATCCCTGACACCGAGACCTTCGATGTCAAAAAAGGATTTTGACAAGGCGATGCGCTGTCATGTGACTTCTTCAACATCGTTCTTGAAAGAATAGTGCAAAACTCAAACGCCAACACCAGAGTCACGATCTTTCAAAAATCCGTTAAGTCATGTCAAATAACTTCGAAAACGAATAATTCTAAAAATGGAGACTTCTCCAAGAACTGGGAACGATGGCCGTGCTTAGCATTTGGAAACTAGGAAGAAAATATTTAAATAAAAAATGGCTCTCGATCAAAATGAACTTAAAAACTGGCGATGACCCTCGCTTTGCCTTCCCCATTTCTGCCGTCTGCTCCTGTAATAGAATTTCAAAAAAATCCATGTCGCAAACCTTTGCCTGGGAAAGTTCAAAAGCAGCTTCACAAGTGCTCCCAGTTTCCTGGCCAATTAAGTCTTGTACCGCCTATTGTACGATACATTTCGTTCGCTGCTGTTAAACCGCTAGTGGTTCCTTGTGGTTCCACTCTTTTCGTCTCTATAGATTCATAAATTAATTTTTTATCACCACATTAGCGAACGCTGCGCGCTTGTCCTTATTGTAATAAATCTGCTGCTTAGGGATGACGTTAATGCGACAACATAAAACATTTACAATACGGATTTTTATGTCAATAAAAAAATCCGGCGCGGTGGTTTTATTGAAACGGGAATTGGGTCGATAGTGATGATGTGGATGACAGCTATTTTTAGGGACTATGTAGCTCCCCTCTTCCCACTCAAACTTTAAGAGAAATAAGTCGAAATAAGTCGCCTAGGAAATAGCACTCTATATACTTTGCCGCCGCTCCAACCTGTACCAGTCTATATTTCCTGTTGTCGCAACTTTTCGAATCTGTTCGGGCAATTATATTAAAGTCCTCATATGGGAAGCAGAAACGTTCAAACACCCACACTCTCCTAAAATAATTTAAGGAATAATTTCGTGATTGAAGTTTGCCGCAAAAGTTATGCCCAACAACTTTCGCCAACTCTCCCAATCGCAACACAATTTCACTGAACATGTCCCCGCCGCCGTCCATTGACCCCTATACCCAATTCACAGTCTCTCTTCAAAAAAGGGGGTGCCCTCTGGAAACTTTTACATTCCGAAATGGAATCCAACAACGGATAGCTGCAACAACCACCCCGCAGCAGGTTGCAAAAAGCTGCCACCGTAACTTTACGTATTTTTTTTTTTCTTGCGCGAGTTAAGTATCCATAGCAAAACATATTGAGAAAAAAGATAACATTATTTGTATTCAATGATATCTTTAGTCTCTAGTACAGTCTTGCACACAACGCTACAATGATAACATATGTAAAAGAGATAATATCGTTTGTATACAATGTTGGAATATTATCTCTTCTTCATTATCAGGCAAGACGATTGTACGCTTGGGTCTCCTTGTAGATAGATAAGAAAAGTATATAAATACGACTGTATGATGAATTTATCGATAGTCTTATTGTAACTACATAGTAGCCTTAAGCTCCTTTTAGAATTAGTAAAAAGTATTTCAATAATAAAGGACATAGTTCCAAATAAATATTGTTTAATTTTAAAAGTAAGAACCAAGTGTTTTAATTGGCGATCCTGCCAGGAGGTTAAATATACTTTTTAACTTCAATCGAGCGGACCTCGGGAACAAGTAGTGAAATCTAGTATAAACAGAACACTCGCGTTACCGGTTACAAGAATTACCTAGCATAGCAGGTACAAATATAGCTCCTTCGTACGAAGCAGCAAAGCAATTCAGTGAAAGTGTATATGTGGAAAAAAAAAAAAAAAAAAACACACAAATTCGACGACAACAGACACGAGTTCAAAATGGAACAACTCGCAGTATTAATGGCAAGATTAGAAGCTTTAGAAACCAGGTGCAACACAGTAACACAAACCCTAGAGCACACACGCACAGAGAATGCAAGGTTAGCAGCAATAATAACTAACCAAAATCAAATAAACACTAATTTAGAAACAAAACTAAATGAAGTAAAATCTGGATTAGGCATAGTACCAAACATACCTGTGCTAGAGGAAATAAGAACCACATATACAGATGGTAGTGAAATACAGTTAGACGCATTTAAAAGCCTACCTATTTTCAACGGCGATCAATCAAATTATCGGTCGTGGCGCGAAGAAGCATCCAGATTAATGGACAGCATTAAAAACCTCAAAACACACAGTAAGTACGCAGCAGCATTGACTATAGTGAAAAGTAAAATACAGGGAGCAGCCGCGAATGTGTTAACTAATTATAACACAATTTTTAATTTTGAGGCGATACGTAACAGATTAGATTATACGTACTCTAATCAAGAACCTCTATACGTGCTACAAGACATGATGAAAGCCATCACGCAAAAAAGAAGCACACTGTCTGAATACCACGACGAGATAAATAAAAATCTCAATTTAATAATATCAAAAATCACTATGTCAGGTGATCCGCCGAATATAATCGACAGACTAATTAAAAATGCTAACGACGACGCAGTTCGTATATTCATTGATGGTATGAGTGACAACTTTACAAGAGGATCATTATATTCAGCTACAATAAATGATCTAGAACACGCATTCGCAATTGCTCGCAGAATAGAACATGATAATGTGCACAGGCATTTACATCTCACTCAAGATAAGCACCACAAAAATATGCCACATGAACACAGAAACGAAAGAAGACCAAACTATTCGAGCCAAACAACGAATTATCAACCCCAGAAGCAATACGATAATATGCAGCAACACAATCAAGGACCACGCCTAAACCCTTCCAAGAGAAATGACGGACCACAGCCGATGGAGATAAACTCGAGACAAATTGTACATGCACAGCGACAAAATTGGAATCAATACAAACCCGATGTATATAATCCACCAGCGAAACGTGAACACAGCGGGAGTTTCAACACACACAACAGACCGCAACGATCTTATCAGCAGAACTTCAAGCAGCAGAGAGTAAATAACTCCCGACAACAACGCAGAGACGATGTCAGCAGTACATATGCAGAAGCAGATGAAACGGAATGTATGGTAAATAATAACATAAGAATAGATCATTTAAACTAGTAGACGGGTTGCCCTGCTTAAATTTAACTAGTACTATTTCTAAGAAAATTTATAAAATTCTTATTGATACTGGTGCAACCCATAATTACATTAATAGAAAATGCGATTCTAGCGAAAAAATTAAAATTAAACCTATAAAAATAAAAACAATGCATGGTTATTCTATGGTAGATACAAAGAAAGTAGTTAGGATATTAAAGAAAAATATAACATTTTTTGAATTAGAGGATATTCAGTCTTTTGATATGATATTAGGATATGAAGGACTTAAAGTTCTAAACGCGGAAATAAATTTCAGTAATATGACTCTAACTACCATAAGCAGTGTCGAATCTATTCAGAAAATTAATTACATAATTGGGGAAAATAATATTTATAAAGCAGACATAGATAGACTGATGAAGATTAATAACAGCATAGGACCGTTACCCTTTACAGATACTATAGAAGCAAGCATTAGGACGACCAATGATAATCCGGTTTATGTTAAACAATATCCATATCCCATAGCAGATAACGAATTCGTAAACAAAGAAATACAGAAACTCTTACATGACAATATAATAGAAAAAAGCCATAGTCCTTATAACAGTCCCATATGGACAGTACCTAAAAAAGGTTTGGACGAAAAAGGAAAACCAAAACGGCGCATGGTTGTTGATTTCCAAAAACTTAACGCTCACACTGTAACAGACAGATACCCCATTCCGGATGTCAACATGACAATTCAAAATTTAGGTAAAGCCAAGTACTTTACAACGTTAGATTTGGAGTCAGGTTTCCACCAAATTAAAATCAAAACAGATGATAAAGAAAAAACAGCTTTTGCTATAAATGGCGCAAAATATCATTTTAAACGAATGCCTTTCGGGCTCAAAAATGCACCAAGCATATTTCAGAGATGCGTGGACGACATTTTGAGAGACTTTGTAGGTAAATTCGTACACGTTTACATTGATGACGTATTGATATATTCTTCATCTGAGGAAGAACATATACAGCACATAAGTCAAGTATTCGACGTACTCAATAAAGCCACATTAAAAATATCTGATGAGAAAAGTAAGTTTTTTCAAGAAGAAGTAGAATACTTAGGTCACATAATCAGACATGGTAGAATCACTACGAACCCTGAGAAAATAGCAGCTATAGAAAATTTTCCAGTCCCACAAACGGTAAAGGATTTGAGAGGATTTTTAGGTCTTACAGGTTACTATCGTAAGTTTATAAAAGGATACGCAAGCATAGCCAAGCCCCTGACATTATATTTACGAGGAGATAACGGTAAAGTAAACAAAAAACAAAGTAAAAATATTAAGTTAAATCTGAATGATTCAGCATTAGAAGCGATTAGAATTTTAAAAAATTATTTGAAAGAACAAGTCGAACTTTTTCAACCGGATTATAGTAAACCATTCGAGCTTACTACAGATGCATCCAACATAGCTATTGGAGCCGTACTAAGTCAGAATAAGCAACCTATACACTTCTTGTCAAGAACACTGAGTAAGACAGAAGAGAACTATAGCACAAACGAGAAAGAGCTATTAGCGATCATATGGTCCTTACAAAAACTCAGAAACTACATATATGGTATAGCAGACTTAACCATATATACCGATCACCAGAGCCTTATATATTCGGTATCAGAAAAAAATCCCAACACAAAGCTGAAACGTTGGAAGGGAATCATTGAAGACTTTGGAGCAAAATTAGTTTATAAACCAGGAAACCTAAATCTTGTAGCTGACGCATTATCACGTCAACGCATAAATACTTCTACCATAGAAACAGCACATTCAGCTGAAAGTTCTTCTAATGATATAATAAAAACTGTGAATCAGCCTTTTAATGCATACACTGCACAGTTCGAACTTATTGAAGATATAACAAATAATATCGAAACACAAATCTATTTTGGTAACAAAATAAGACTCATAATAAAGTTTAAGGACAAAGACTCTTTACTAAGGCAGATGAAAGAAGTTATACAACCCCAAAAGATTGTAGCTTTGCATACGAAATTTGAAAACATATACAAATATGGTGAAAACATAAAAAAAGAATTCCCACTAGTAAGATTTATATTCACACCAAGAAAACTTCAAGACGTGACAAATTTGGAGGAACAACTAAAACTTGTAAGGGTAACTCACGAAAGAGCACACCGAGGGTTACGTAACAATATACAAGAAATCTCAGAGAAATATTACTGGCCCGATCTAAATAAACAAGCAAAGAGTTTCAACAAAAAATGCATAGCATGTCTATTTGGAAAATATGAAAGAAAACCTATCAGAGAACCCCTGAATAATTCAGAAATACCAACACATGTGGGAACACACATTCATATGGACATATACTTCAACGACAAGTATACTTTCCTTGTAACAGTAGATAAGTATTCTAAATATACAATCCTTCGGGAAATCGAAACTCGAAACAGACTGTACGACGTTATGGAAGAGGTCTTATCTAATTATTTCCCAAAATGTGAACGACTCATGACAGATAACGAGAAGGGATTCAAAACAGAAATGGTGAACCAAATGTGTTTGAAATACAACATAACTAAAGTAGAAACTCCAGTATACAGATCGACAGCGAACGGTCAGGTAGAACGTGTAAACGGTACAATAACTGAACTGTCTAGAATATTCACAATTCAGAATAAAACAAGACTTATCGAAGAAATATTTAGAACAGTGCGTGAATTAAATAATTCCATACACTCAGTTACCGGTTTGAAACCTAGAGACATTTTCTTTAATCAAAATAAATATAGCAATAGTGAAATTATAATAAATAAACTAAACTCAGCATCCAAAAAAGTGATCGAACGTCTAAATAAAGGAACTCGACACAGAGAATATAAAAAAGGAGATAAGATAATGGTAAGAATCACAGGTCTTAGAAAGAAATCTAACGCCAGATACATAACAAGAATAGTAGAAGAAGATAAAGGAGACACTGTAATCTCTAAAGAGGGAATAAAAATTCACAAGGATAACATAAAGAATTATCATTTTTTAGATGACGAAAATATTAATATTCCTAACATTACTAGGAATTGTACAGAGTCAAGAAGGGCAAGGAAACGTTCAAATAACTGAGTTACTAAACAAGAAGTTTATACTTACGCAAACAGATGACGTGTATTTATTCAAAGAACAAACTTATTTGTTACATGCCACCAACCTGACTTCGATATTTCAACCTTACGTAAATATCGTAACTAGTAACTATCAACCTACACAAGAAGAAAAAATTTGGTTAAGTAAAATTAAGAATTTAGCAGACCAATTACAAGAACATACTAGGCATACTAGATCAATTAACTTTTTAGGAACAGCTTTCAAATATGTGTTTGGTAATCCTGACCATTATGACTTAGTTAACATAGAAACGAGTATAAATAATCTCATAGAAAACAATAATAAACAAAAAACTATAAATTCTAGATTCGAACAAATTTTGCAACAATTCGAAGGTCAGAGCCTTAAAGAACATTTAGTAATAGAACAAGTGTACGAACAATTATTATTATTGACCAGAACAATTAATGCAGCAAAAAATAATGAATATTTATCAGAAAGCCTAGACTTAGATGACATTAAAAATATTATTCAACATGAAATAATTCAAGTACCCATAATAAATATACTTGAGTACTCTAAAATATTATTAGCTAGAACTGATGAATTCTTCATCACAATATATAAATATCCAGTTCTAATTAAATCATGTAAATTGTATAAAGTAACACCCTTAAATTCAAAACATGGAAAAATCATTACAGATAAAACAATTGCCTTATGTAACCAAACTTATTTAAGAACAAGAAATTGTCAAAATCATCTAAGTAAAAACATTTGTGAAATTAACTTTGAAGAAGAAAATTGTCTTATTCCACTTTTAAAGAATATAACTTCAAAATGCAACATTAAACAAGAATACGATTACGACTTAGAAATTGAATCCGGTGTTATGTTATTAAGCGGTAAGCATAAGCTAAATAATCAAACAATTAATGGTATAAACTTAGTTACTTATGAAAATACTATAAATCTAGATGATAAAATATACAAAAACATGCATAAGCAAATTAAAGAAGTTATATTAAGAAATCATAATTCAGAGTCTTACATCGACCAAATAATTAAAGAAGATACAATATACAAATTCGATAACATAGATACTTTAAAAAAACTAATTATTCCTTTTGAAGAAAAACCGATATTATCAACTATATACACAATTGTAACACTGATTGTTATTTTAGCATTTACGTACGTAATGATAAAAACTATACAATGTATAACAGATCGTCAAAAACAAAAAAAGATTGACGCATATAACAAAACTTATGAAAGAGAGATGTTAAAAATAGCGTCGAAAAATCGGGACGATTTCGTTTAACAAGGGGGGGAGTTAAGTATCCATAGCAAAACATATTGAGAAAAAAGATAACATTATTTGTATTCAATGATATCTTTAGTCTCTAGTACAGTCTTGCACACAACGCTACAATGATAACATATGTAAAAGAGATAATATCGTTTGTATACAATGTTGGAATATTATCTCTTCTTCATTATCAGGCAAGACGATTGTACGCTTGGGTCTCCTTGTAGATAGATAAGAAAAGTATATAAATACGACTGTATGATGAATTTATCGATAGTCTTATTGTAACTACATAGTAGCCTTAAGCTCCTTTTAGAATTAGTAAAAAGTATTTCAATAATAAAGGACATAGTTCCAAATAAATATTGTTTAATTTTAAAAGTAAGAACCAAGTGTTTTAATTCGCGCCTTATTATATTTCTTGTGTGTGCGTGGGAAATTGCCGGAAATATTTTGCGAAACTTTTACAATATGCTCCAGCCCGATTCGAAACTGCAGACACTAGAGTCAGAGTGAAATTCCTCAGAAGCATTCCCTCTGCCTGACTAAATGCAATCTAATAAGGGAAGCAATCTTTCTAACGCACAAAGTGTATACATTTTGGTTAACAAGATGTGTCCCTGCTCCTCATCCTGATTGGCAGTTTTTTCGAGTTTTTTTTTGCCAAGTTTCACCATTCGCCTGATACCATTTTCCCTGATAAACCTCATTATATTCAAAGGGTTGGGGGTGGAAAATCCTCTTCCGTGTTGTGTTTCTAATTCTTTTCAGTGCTCTGGCAAGTGGCAACTTTCACTTTTTGTATGTTAATCCTGTAAGGGTTGTGATTGTTAATTTACACCTTAACAGGTAAACCAACGAAGAAAAAAAAAATCAACAAATTCTGTGGGCCTTTCGTGTTTATGAGTGGCTTGGGGCGTCACATTTCACGGTTAAGCTAAGAGGAAATTATGCAATATTTTCTATGTAGACAGACTGTTGTACAGCGCAGGGCTTTAGGGAATTAGGCATAAGACACGTGCGTCGCACCGGATGCCAAAGGTTACATAAAGTTGTTTTGCATAGCTAGGCGAGAACTTATCACACACAAATAACACTTGCGTGTTAGTTTCGAGGAAATATAAACTTTCCTTACCCACCGAACAGTTTTGACTACATTAAACGATGGTACCTTGAGACGATATAAAGCTGCAATCGGGCTGAGGTGTCCATAGAAAGAGAATTCTCTGAAGCGTCGAAAAGTTTTACTTCTACCTGTAAAATATTAGTGACTTCTTTTACGGCGCAATTTGTTTCATGTAAGAGGTAAAATATGAGGTTATTCATTTCCCTGTAAAATAAAATAATTCTGATGGTAGGAGATATTTGTTTATTTATTTGTTTGTCAGCAAAGTAGTAGGCCTCTTTTAGACATGAGAAATTTTTAAATTAGTAGCATAGTACAAATGAGAAAAGAGACTAAAAATTGAGGAAAAAATATGTAAATAAATATAACACAGAAAAAAAAAATAAGTAAAAGTGTTATCATCGACCTGGCTTTGATACCCTCCACTGCATACAAGTCATGCAAAATTTTAGGCATGTGGGGTAGTACGTAATTACATTGAACAGGGTCTAACATTGATTTTGTATGGGAGGTACCAGAACTACTTGATCGATATAGCCCATTTTTAATACAAACCTAACGACGATAAAAATAAGTCCTTTCACCAAACTTCATTCGCCTAGGTTGATTCCTTTGGACGCTATCGTGCTTTTAACAGACAGATGGACAGACAGACAGACGGATATGGCTAAATCGATTCAGAATGTGATCCTGATTCAGAATATATATACTTTATAACGTCTCCGGTGACTCCTTCTTGGCGTTACAAATGTAATGACAAAGTTGAGAAACCTTCCTGTGGAGGGTATAAAAATAGAGGAAAAATTATGTAAATAAAGATAAAAGAGAAAAAAAAATTTTTGAGCAATACAATTACAACTGGAAATAATTGATGGATTTTATTAATGGTATTGTCATATCAATGTCAATTGAAGACGCACAATCATTGTTGACGATTGGATCGGTTTCGAAGAAACCTTAAGCGATGATTCAACGTTTTTCTTTAGAGGAAACAGCAGACAAAGGCAAATTCAACAAATTACCAGATTTTAGACGAAATTGTGCGTGCTGCGACTCAAATCCAAGTGAAAGAACAACAGCACAAAGCGGAATAAAAAAACAAATTCGCACAATGCAGGTAGAGCAAATGTGCGTGCCATGCCAATTGTTCGTGTAGTGCGTAAAGTGTTGTTGTGACAAGAGAAAATCTCAGACATTGGTTGTACTAAGTACAGTGAGGCAAAAGATAGTTTTTTTTACAGAAAGTTTAACAAATAGGTAGCAAATTAATAAACAATAAATGAATAACAAAAATAAATTGAAACTAACAACAAATCAGTAACAAAAAGTTTAATATTTCTCAACAATAACATTTAAAGAGGAGTACCTACAGTTCTTAGTACGAGAACGAACAATATAAATGAATCTGTTATTGCGCAAATTAATCGATGGAACATTAAGACCAACAAGACTTAAAATATCAGGACAGTGAATCTCCTCAATAAGTGTTCTGTGGAGAAAAACCAAATCTTGACACCTTTCTCCTAACCTCAAGGGGCTCGAGTTGTAATCGGGCTGAATAAGGGTTTAAGTTATTAAAATCAGACCAAGGAGGACGGAAGACGTCTGAGGGCAAACCTAAGAAATCCTTTCTGAATTGCTTCGATTCCTGCAACATGAGTTATGAGTATTGTAGTATGGACACCAAACAATGGACGCATATTTCAACAGCGATCGAACGAACGAAAAATATAAAACTTTTAGCGCATAGGGGTCGGTGAACAGTGAACACCGTAGCGTAACGTTTAAGCATTTCCCATGCTCTAATAGCTTTATTTGCGATATATTCACAGTGAAAAATGTAGGATAGCTTACCACCTAACATAACCCCTAAATTTTTTATCAAACATACACGCGGAATAACATTACTGTTGAAGGACTAAGCGGGAATGAAAGGCGAGGTACGACGGGCAAAAGTAATGACCAAACATTTACTAACATTAAGGGACGAGTAGTTTTAATTGCACCACAAAACGAAGTCGATCTATCAAAACTATTATATGTATAATTTAAAATCGTCGGCCAACATCAGGACACTGCAATGTGGAACAAATTTGACAACATCATTAACGAATAAAATAAATAAGAGTGGGCTTATATGACTTCCTTCATGGACACCGGATGTTACCATGATTTCTTTGGATAAGTGCTCTCGAAACTTTAAAAAGTGGTATCTGTTTCCTAAGTAGGATGATAGTTATCTAAGAAACACTGTAGGGAACCCGAAACGTTCAAGTTTGTAAAATCTGTTCAGAAGTGTACACAGCAATCGCGGACAAAAATAAAATACTGTCGACAAATGGGCTTGGCAACGAGCGACTCCAAGTAGAAATTTGTGACTATTATCCAAATTTGATTTAAATTAAAGTCACGACCCGGTATATTTGACTGAATTTTGTGTCGATAGAAGCATTTTAATAAGATGGTACCTATTTGACATTTTTGTTACCATTAAACGACTCAAAGATACAAATGCCCTTTACAGTAACATATGAAAACAAACAAAAACTGTAAAGTGGTCATTTAATGTTGCCACTTATGAGCTACGCAAATTTATGATGAATATCTTAAAAGAGTCGATATATTATGAGTAACTTCGAATTTTTTCTACATTATTATATGTTTATCCTTTAGTTTATGTTCCTCCAAAAGTATTAATTTCCATTTTAAACATTGTATTGAAAATTGTTTGCCATCGTATAAACATTAAATAAACTCCTTAGTTTACTTTTACTATTTGCGACTACTTTCTGTCTTTTTACTGTTTGGCGTTTTTTTTATATACATGAACTATATAGATCAGTGATTTCCATGGTTTCCAACAATAGTATGTATGTTGGATCTCAACAGTTATTGTAGACCATGGAAATCAATGATCTATATATGTTATGTGGGCAAAATCAAAAGCACCTATTATAGTACGAGAAAAATGAGAATGCTTTCTGATTTTACTAAATAAACTGTAGTAGATTAAATTCGAAACAATTAATGAAGTGTGCAAAATAAAATGTTGATGTAAAAACAGGAGAAATTTAAGAAAACCTAGAGTATTGCTATTTTTAGATTTCTACTATTTAATTCGATTATTCACATTAAATAAATTTTTAGCAATATGTTTTAATACATAGTACTTTACCATAAATAGTAACTGAAGGAATTCTAGAATTTCAAACTTTCTACACCGTTTTTGGTACACATTTCAATATGGACTACAAACGTTATATTTATTAAGTTTTACCTTCGTATATTATACCTACATTTAAATATGTTCACTTTATTATGTCGCTTTTAACAAACCAGACTAGCAGTACCAAAATTAATTTAAATGCGCAAACATTTTAAAATTTGCATAATCCAATTCTTATTATTTTAACCAAACTTTTGTTGAATGTTCTCATACTTTAAAAGTATAAAATCAATAGAAATAATCATTTAAAGCACATGGCAGACAAATGGCTTTCTGATTCTAATTGGGAGCCATTATCAACAAAAAAAAAGTTAATTTTTGAATTGCTGAGATTCGAAACCTTTTTTCTTATTTAAAAATATATGTGAACTAGATAAATAGCAGAGATAATGCTTTTAAATTTGTTTTACAGCCATTGCAATAATTTTGAAAGTCCATGCGGAAATAAAAATAGTTTGAAAATCAAACTGTGTTTCAACTTATTGATATTTGTAGTGAAACTGATTTTCGTTTGAATATTTTGCACTCGGGTAAGAATTACTGAGTTCACATAATATTACCTGTACTACCAATTTCCCGACATTATCTTCGTTTAGGTATTTAAGCATCCCTAACAAAGTGGAACGGCTATGTGGGTACATTTCTAATTCATATCAGTATTTTGAATTCCCAATCAACTTACAAACACATGAAAACAAAGATAACAGCTGACTGAATTTCGGCCACATTTCGGTTACAAGTCATAGCCAAAAATACGTTGTGTGTGTTTCCGGTAGTAATTAAAAGAGGTAAAACTTATTCCCCACTTTGGTCAAAGTTCCATCCTGCAGTGGAAACAGTATGCACGTCGATAGTCTATAGTCTATACGAACTATTACTGTTGCGGTAACATTCGTGAAATGTAGTTACAGCGATGAAACTATAACCATCAATTTCTACTTGGGACATATCCTATTTCTATAGCCTTCTTGGAGTCTTAAGAAGCATTTAATAAGCACTTTCATCGAAATCTTTCCAGTAGTTTTCGGAGGAACCGTCGATAAAAATAAACTAATGACAGAAGAAAAAACCGCTCTAAGGAAATGGGCTTAGCAACGAGAGACATATCCTTCAGCATTCTCAGTGTCAAAAGAAGAACCATTTCATAGGCATTTTTATCGAAGTCTGGCCAATAGTTTTACGGCATCTATAAACATACGTAAAGACCTCTCAGAAAAAAAAAGTATTTCGCCCAAAAATGCTCGCAAAAAGTTTCCGTGGCAAAAACTAAATATCCTATAGTCCTCTCGGTGTCTTAGGAATCATTTCAAAAGCATTTCCATCGAAATCTGTCCAGTAGTTGTCGGAGCAACCGCGGAGAAAAATAAATTCCTGTCAGAAAAAATAGCTCCAAGAATTTGAACATTTTTTTTCGCTTTTCAAAATCGTACTCGTTTTAAGCACTTTGTTTCTTTAGATTGATTTTGCCTTGGAGAATTTATTTAGATGACCGTTTCCCTGCTGGTAAAGGTCCGGAATGTAAATGGAAGCCTTTTGTCGCTTTGCTGGACTGAGCCGCTTGGTGTTAAAGATGTAGAGTAGGTTGAGGTTATTCACTTCAATTGGGGATAGCAATTTAAAACAGATTTGTCCATCTGTTGTCATATTTCAAAAACTCGCTTAACTGCAGGGCAGCATTCCGTTGCGGCTTTCAATCTTTCTAGTTCTGGCATTCTCAAGAGCAGAAAGGGAGAGAAAGTGTTACTTAAGAAAAATCTAAAATTCCCAATACGTCAACTTGGATGCTCCCAACACCCAGGTTTAGCCCATGGTAAATGTTCCCTTTCACATAACCAACAACATAAGTGACTGTAGCCAAACAAATGCTTAGCTTATCAAACCCCCCCCCCCCAACCCTTAAAGTGGCCACTTTAAATTGGTCATATCTACGCATTGAAATCCCTTTAACAACTCATCCTATTACCATACCGTAACTTGTTACGTACCATGTCCTGTCCATAGATAGTTCTGCATTCAAGCAGCACTCCTTTGAATTCAAAGAGTTCTCGTTCAAATTCATTTACTTTACACAGATGCAAAAGCTAATACATACCGTATCAAATAGTCAAATCAAAATTCCAAAAGAGCTCGGCATCTTCTTGTCTGTTTCTTTGGAATAGATACCCCATTCCCATGCTCCCCCGACCCGCACCCCATTGCATTCAAGTTGAATTCATTTCGTATGAATGCGAGTGTCAAGTTGTTGAATGAAGAGCATCGCAAACGCTAAAGTTTTCCTTTGTCTAGGACTAGATGTGTGTGCGGCCCGATTACATCAGTTTACTTTACCTATATTTGTCCTTCGCATTAATAGGAACTCTGTGGGTAAAGTCAGCAGAGAACATTAACTTGAAATTTACATAAAACTCGTATGCACGACTATACGTCCTATACACACACATAGACATATAGAGTATCTGCACGTACTCGGAAAAGCGTTCAACTTTGGCAAACAAATGCGAGAAGTAACTGAAAATAATTTTCATTAATTTTCGCACACATCTTGATCTCCTTCTCTCTCTGCTGTTGGTACACGGTACTCGACTGTCGACTCGTAGTGGTAGTTTCGTAAGGCAATTTAATTGTTATTAAGTATACGACAGAAATGCTCTCCATATATGCTGGCATGCGATGCTTGATTAAAGAACAGCAAAGCGGCAAGATATGTAAGCTGAATTAAGCCGAATAACGTTAAATGATGCCTTCAACTTGTATTTAATTAAGGATCCTAATATAACATAATATGCAAATAACGCCACGTCTCCATTGGTATAGGTACCGGTACCGCTTTAATGAAGTCCTGAAATCTCGTCGACGATACCAACAACAGCATCGCGCCTTTAAAGATCATTGTAAACGATGGGCGGAAACAAAAAAACGAGAACAAAAAACGCCAACACAATTTATGCGCGAGGGTGAAAGCAATTAAATCTGCCAAAAATGAAGCGAAAAATCGTTTTATCCTCCTCCTTTATCCTATGAGGGCGGGGGAGAGGAGGAATGCAATTTAATTTACGCCATAAAACCGTCCTTCGGGCGAAATCGGATGTGGGCAAGAAATATCGGTTATTTGGTCATCGTGTTGGTTTGAACAATGAAAAATCGCCAACAGTTATTGGGATCTGATTGCTCTGTTGTTGTTTTTTTTTGTATGCCTGCGATAATATTTTGGAAATAAATTGATTCAACTTGTTGACCAACAATGAAAAGAGTTTTGTTTTTTGTGTTTTTTTTTTGCGAATACATGACATACGGTATTATTATTGGAAATTGTTGACTTAGCAACTATGAATGAATGAGGTCACAGTCGCAGGCCATTTGAAGCGTTTTAACTCAGAATTACTCGAAACTACGTACTCATGAGTTTTGTTGTTCTGTGTGACTACTGACTAACGATGTGGTGTCGGCGGAGAGGCTTTTGGAAACCTACAAATAAGAGGGTATTAGGTGAGCAGAATGCACTTGGAAGCAGCGTTGCCAACCAATTTTTATGAAAAAATGCCTAACTTAAAAAAAAAAAAGCCTTTTTCAATAAAATAATAAAATAAATAAATAAAATAAGCTGCAACAATGAATCAAAAATTAAACATATTATATATAAAAAAAATTAGCAAAAAACTAATTTTATTTAACAAATCGCAGAATAAATTCTTAAAATGAACAAAATTCATGACATTTTAGTTTCATAAGTATGCACGAGGTATTCAACAAAATAAACATAGTTTTAGTCCATCAGATCGTCTTGGTAATTGAAATCATGCATTGAAAAAATAAAAAGTCAACAAATGTTGAATCAAAAAAAAATAAAGTGCACGACTGGGTCGAACGAAACTTTCTCGTTCGTCAAAAGTTCGATTGGTTGTTTTCTTATCTGAGAACCGATGCTAGGTAAAAAAACGCTGCATAGAATATAGGAAAATGAATATGTAGTTTGAAATAAAATTCACTTTTGGGTTATTCATCTGATAGGCGGTACTTGGTTTTTAGGGTTTTATCGAAATCGAAAATGGGGTTTTCGAGATAGGAGCAGTTTTTAAAGTGAGCGTTTCCAGTGATTCGAAATAAAAATTAAGGACGTAATCATTTTGAAAACATCAATTTTACTGTAAAAGTGTGAATTTTGGTCAAAATCATGCCGTTTTGAGGTAAACTAGTGAACAATTTTTTTTTCAAAAATCCATTTTACGAAAATACAGAGAAAAGCTGAGTTTTCCATTTAGTTAGAAATGACCATATTACCTTAGAAATGAATTTTTGTAACAATCGATGGACCGTTTTCGAGATATGTCCAAATTTAAAAAGTACCGGTACTCGATTTTTTAGCGGAAAACTGAGTATGCAGTTATTTTTACCTCACCTACTTAAGCTTAAATATCAATTTTTGTTGAAATCGTTAGAGCCGTTTTCGAACAAATCAAACAGGTATGAAAATTTTGTATGGGAAGTACATGTGCAAACAAAAAAACTGCCCCGTACTGTAAGCTCCCAAACTTTAAATCCGAAGTTTGAACGAAATCCGTTCAGCCGCTTAGGCTGTAGGCCTCGGGACATACAGACAGGCGGACAGACGGACAGACGGACAGAATTCGAGTTCGCTATCAGAATTGATTAACATCTCGAGTTCGAAATTTTGTACGAATACAATATCTTTCTCTTACTACGTAGTGGAGAAAGTTAAAAATAAAAATATTTGAAATAAAAAAAGATGCCTTTTGAAAAAAAAGCTAGCCTATTGAAATAATGCCTAAAAGGAAAGAAAAAGCCGTGGTTGGCATCGCTGCTTGGAAGGTTTATGCATAAACTTGGCGAATAGTGCAACTTGTTGCAGGGAAAATTAGCTGGTTAGAGGATTTAATTTCAATTTATCAGGTATCTGAAAGCCGTCAATAATAGTTCTAATCTAGACTATAGTTAGGGTAAGTTTCCTTCCCGATCTTCTCCAAAGGTACTAGTAACAAAAGTTGTTGAGTCTTTCTTTTCCGCTATTGTTTCTCTTTCCTTCGCTTCAATCCTTACTAGAGCTCCTTCAAGTCCGTCCGACGTCCGCATAAACTAGATTCCTTTCATTTTCTAAATTGTTATTTAATGGCATATGGTGAAAGGGCAAGGAACCCCTCCGTTCGACCGCGAGCATGCCGCGCTCTCCTCACTTGTGCCGAAGCTCGCAACTTAATTTTATATTAATTTACAGTAAATTTTTTTGGCCCGGTAACTTTTTAAATTTATGTATCTTCAAACGTCAAAAACACCAATTTTTTAAAGAAGGTACACGTCATTTATGTTGCGACGGTCGTATAAACGTTCAAAAGGCTTTATCGCGAATGGGCTTGTCGTACCTCAGATCCGTTGAAAATTTTAAAGGACCTACGATACCGTCATAATGTGAATTTCCCCCATAAAATATCAATTGAAACTTAATCGATTTTCATGGAAAGGGTCCACCTCTTAGAGTGAAGTTCAAAAGAACAACATGTTTCTGCAGGCGAAACAGTTTTACTGCAGTCAACATTAATATATGATTTAAGGACAAGTCTTTTTGTAGCTGCTTGCCACATCAAACCATCCGCCGTAGAATATCTACACCCAAACAACAAGCTTATATGGGTTAGGTAAAGTCATATACTTCCTATAAAAATCATTGCCAAGTTTGATTCGTTTTTTTTTACGACAAAGGACATTAAACCAAAGTCAGACGAAGCTAAGCAGACTGCATATATCTCAATATTGTTGCGAAAGTTAATGGAAAAGAAAACCGAAAGAGATTTTATTCGCAATAGTTTAGCAGTCGTAAACTTTCCATGTACACACACAAACACATACACACGTAGTGGAGGCAAGAAAGAAATCATAAAGCATCCACTCAGTACAAGTCCAGGATGTGGCATCTTTAATCTTGGAGGTAATTTTTCCTTTTTTTCCTTACTTCCGGATCGATTTTCGATTTGACTTTGATTTAAGGTCAGCAATTCTGAGGATTACTTAATTTGGGACGACTTGTTTGATGAGCAGCATCATGAAGGGACATTTTAAACAGATAATGGCGGGTCAATTAGAGCGGGCTACGGGACTTTGTGGAAGGGCTGCGTTGTATAAAAAAGATTAGACAAGTCGATTTGATGTCCGCGTCTAGACAGACGGAAAAAAGCAGCTTTTTATTTATTTATTTATTTCACATCAAATGACATTCACTGCTCTCGCTAAATTACTTAATACAAAATTTAAATACTTAAATACTGCCACCAAAGCCTAACGTTAAAATTAATTTATTCTTAAATGATTCCCTACTGAGATCAAACTCGCACAAACTACTATAATTATTAGATTCCCTTAGGCATCTGGTAATTGGTTCATTACAACCATAGTTAACTCTATGATAAGGAACATAAAATAAAAAGCGATTTATAAGCATTCTAGATGGAACATAAAAGCCAATTAATGATAAAAGAAAAGGGCAGTCGATATGGTTGTTTATCAAGTCCCGAATGAACATAATTGAAAAATATTGCCTACGCTTAAAAAGAGGTAAGATACCAAATAATTTGCATCTTATCTCATACGATGGCATTTCGATATTCCAGCGTAATCTACGAACAGCAAAAAAACGTAAACGTTTTTGGATCTTCTCGATTCTAATGGAATGTACTTCATAAAATGGATTCTATACTATACTACAATATTCGAGATTAGACCTGACAAAAGCAAAGAATAGACATTTAAGAGTATGCGGTATCATGAGAGTTCCGCAATATAAAACCCAACATAGAATTACTCTTAGCAACCAGGAAGTCAATATGTTTACAGAAGTCGAGTTGTTTGACAAATATGGGCAAGATTTAAGTGGAATTAAGTATAACATCAACTGAACGTGATATGACAGGCACCTTCTGACTTAAAATGTGAAGCATAGGCGGTCGGGATACTAATCGTAGCTGCATGGTTTGTAGCAAACGATTATAGCATATCTCAAAGGTGGGTCTGTCCTTTATGTAGAAGCAGCGAGTGGCACGCTTGCAGTTGCTTAGCATCAGCTCGTCGGTGGGGGGGGGGGGGGGGGGGGGGGATCTTGCTGCTTATGGGTAATCCTATGCATCAAACAATTTAACGTGCCGAAGGTTGGGGATGGGGGAACGTACACTCCACAAAACCTAACGCACTAGTAATTTTCTCTTAGCATACCGTATCTACATAGTGTTTTAGTGACGAGGATTTAAAGAAATGATTCACGAACAGCAATTAAGAGCGGGATGAAACTACACAAATCAGTTGCTGGTGACGTCACGGATGGCATTGACGTCATGGCGGCCCTCCCCTCGCACACTTCCTAACCGGATATATGCACCATGGCTATTCTGTTGCCTGTACTAATTAAGAAAAGCCCCAAACTTGATCTGTCGCAACACAACTCTCACATCTCAACAATA
Organism: Cheilosia variabilis; assembly: GCA_951230905.1. NCBI lineage: Eukaryota > Metazoa > Arthropoda > Insecta > Diptera > Syrphidae > Cheilosia > Cheilosia variabilis. The sequence goes on from OX579677.1 coordinate 66,197,870, forward strand.
CCAAAGGTTTAGCAACACATTTCAATCAACATTAATCACTCTGATAAAGATTTGAGTTCATATCATTTATTTATTGCAAACAAAAAGAAGCATTGATAATCAATACTCTCTAAAGATACTTTTTGTTGTTTTATATGTCTATCTTTACGTTAATTTTATATTTTCGATTTCATTATTATTTTAGATACCAAAGGAAAATTCGAAGCCAAAGAAAAATATAGTTCTAGGTACTCACGTTTTTTGTTTCTTTTTTATTGATGCGTTGCTCCGAAGTTTGTGCACAAAATTCGTTGTCTCTGCATCCTCCTTGATTTCTAGGTTAATTTTACACTTTTAATCTACTACAATGTCTTTTCTGTGGCTTTACACATAGGTATAAGTAGGTAGCAAATTTTAATCTAATAACTAGGGATATGGAAAATTTAAATAATACGTTTGAGTGGGTAAGTATCACTTCTCTTTTTCTTTTTTCTTTTTTTTCTTTTTGGGGGATTTTAGATTTTTTTTTTTTTTTGGGTTTTTGTAATTTGAGCCCAACACACTTTGCTTTTTTTTTGTTTTTTAATTTTCACCGAAATATGAATTAAATAATCCACGAATATGGTTAGGTTTCTATGTGATGTGTGTTGAGGTTCCTGGTAGGTATGTAAAGGTGATTTCTTGGGTGAGGTTTGGGGGGTTTTTCCAACGCAGATAGCGGGTTTTGCTCCAGGTGGTGAATTTTTCACACACGCGGTGCCCTCGAAGTCAAATACCCTGGGATGCTTGCGGTTCTTCTCTTTTGTGCTGTGAAAACAAATTATGTTTTACACGGTTAGGACACAAGAGAACCCATATCAGGAGCATCCAGGTAATGCTCGAGACATAATCCGCAATTATCTTCGCCGAAGTTCGACATCCAGTGAATTACTGGCTTCCAGTTTCGCCCAAAACTATTGGCTTTATTCCCAACCAATATTGTTGTGATCAGTCTAGGCTTTTAAGAGCAATAAATTAATTTCAAAAAAAAAGAAAAAAAAAAAGTTGTAGAAGTACTTACGATGCTTAGCACCACGACCAGTCCCTTTGGGAGTTTGAGCGAAAGAGAGAGTGATCAGGGAGGAAATGACTTTTATATTTGACACTTGTCATACAAACAAAGAGGTATATCGTAATGGCTGACCGAAGATCGTATATAATTAGGCCAAGTGCACATTATGCATTTCCGTTGAGAGGAAATGGAAGATAGAGAGGCAGTTACATTTTGAAAATGGAAAATTTAATGAACTAAAAGCAATCATTATGTTCGTATTATAATGAGATACGCCACAAATGTTGTGCATCACATAATGAAAATCGCATATTGCCACCCAGTTTTCAAGAAGTCCTTTAGGTTAGGTTTGACTGACTTCTACATCAGTCCCTATCGTTTCATACGTATCCGCCATAAGATCTTCTCTATTCAAACCGTTCATTGTTGCAACTAAATTTATAAAAAACTCTTTCACACTTTTTTTGTCCAAGGTGTAGACAAAACAATGTTTGCAGGAATTCGTCTACCAAAATCCACTTACCATTTGGTTCATATTTCACTACAATCGACTTGGAAATAACACTGTAATCGGTACGACAACCAAGCCTAATAATAGATTGATTTGAGAGTCTTGCGGCGCCAACTTAAGGCTTTTTTTCCACTGCGCCACCTCCCGCGATCGTCTGACACACGTCCGAGGGCATAACTGTCATGAATGAGCTCAAAGGGATCAACCTTCCATTCGTCCCAAAAATGAAAAACTCACACAAAACAAAGGTTGTGAGAAGCTAGGCTTAGGGTCCCTACGGACCTGTTGCGCCAACAATTTACTTCTTTTGTTTTAGAGGAGCTTGCGCTGATGTCCAAGCGTTGACAATTGGACAACTTTTACTCTGAGACTCTTCGTGCACTTAATGCCAAGCAATTATTCTGACCCACTTTTCGCTGTTCCATTCGCGTGGCAAAAAAGAAACAACACAATTACATCACTGTCGGTGCCACCCCACGGATTACTGCAAACAGCAAAATAACATTTTAAATGATTCAACACCGGATGAAGTTGGCGATTCATCAAGCCAATTCCAAGGACTCGCTTGCATTATTAATCGACCACCCGCTTCTTTCGCATTGAAAATTACACGCAAGCAACAAAGTCCCAACATTGAATTACTGTTCACAATTTATTTCACAATCTATGTACTGAGTGTGCCCAGGACTGGTGTGTACAACCCGTTGGGGCAAGTTCACTGTTCGCATCCATCACATTCCGAGCACGTATCATATAAATAGCACCGAGTAAATGGATTTCTTACGCTTTAGCAAATTTATAACTTTGTCCTGTTGCAGTCTGTTTGCATTGTCTTAAGGGCGGAATATTATACGCTCCGCAATCGTAGATCATAACTCAGACGTATGAGTTGGAGTAAACAAAAATTGCACAGTAAAAAAATCTGATTTCATGCTCACAAGGACACTCCTCTGCTGTGCTATTTTGTTCGCAATAAATGCATGATTGTGAGTGGTATGTGATTTCAATTGGAATATATGTCATCTGGCAGGAATTTAAAGCAACTTACTTGGGGGTCAGTAGACCGCTTAAAGTGTTTTTCTAGGCCTTTCATCGATTTTGATACTTGGCCCGAAAATACACAGATGGGAGTTTGACTAGTGCGGTGGATGATAGTGGATATTGAAAAGCTAAACGAAGCACAGGATAAAAGACGTTTTCGTATATCTGTCCTTTTTGAAGTGAGGAATTTTGTGGGAAAGACGGAGAATTGGCATTTGCCTTTTAGCCATAGAGACGTACTTTTCTTGATTTCCACATATTATTCAGTTTTCAGATTGATAGGTTGGTTGAAAAACCTTCTCCTTTGGTATTGCTGTCTAAACTGAGGAGTAGGATATGGATAGTAGGAGAACAGCAAAAGGAACCGAAAAGATGTAACTCGATTGTTGGCACCCGGTAGCTCAGCGTGAGAGTACGATTGTGGAAAATATTTAGCAAAATCAGAGTGGAAACCAAAAAATACGTTGGAAGTGTCTTTTCTCTTACAGTGGATTTTGTTCCCAAACTTGTTCTAAATGCTGTGTAAATAAACAGCTGGTTGTCCGCCACCTAGTCGCTTCTGTATTTGTTTGGGACCCCTTTCCAGTCGTAACGCCTCTGCAGCTTCAAGATCTCATGCACTAATTTTTCCTCATCCCGAGAACGTACCTCTACAGCTTTTGGCGCCATCTTATTCAGTACGAAAGGAGCGTGAGCTCGAATTATATCCGTGTTCTTAAATGAAAGCAGACTATCATCTATGTTAGGTTAGGTTAGGTTGAGTGGGGTTGTGCGATCGTCACAAAAGACGTGGCGGAAGCTTAAGACTTTTTGCCTGAGTCTTCCTCTGGAGAGCGGGTCGAAATGTTGAATTTAAAATTCTGCTTTACAAAATTAGGTCTCGTCAAACATAAAATAAAAAAAGTACATGTCAAAACTCTGCTTTTCAAATTGAAGGCAATAAAATTCAGCTCATTCTGATTTTTTCCAACTAAAGACTATAAAAAAAAATTAAATAAAAAAACATAAATTCAAACTAAAAAATAAATAAATTCTTAAACGTTAAAAAGAAAAATAAAAAAATCGGGATTTAATTAAAAATTGAATTATAAATTAAACTATGAACAAAAAAAAAAGCTAAAAACTAAACAAAAAAAAAACAGAATTTTGTAAAAAGGAATTTGACCCTTCCAGAATTTTGTCCCCAATCCCTTCCTCTGTCAACAACTGTATTGAAACTAGAGCTAAAGGGTGATTTTTTAAGAGGTTTAGAACTTTTTTTAAAAAAAAAACACAAAAAATTCGAAAAAATGAATGAAATATTTATTTGAATCGATAGTTTGAACCTTGCAATTTAATGTTTAAAGATAATTTCATGCAAATGTTGACCGCGGCTGCGTCTCAGGTAGCCCATCCGCTGAGTCCAATTTTGGCATACTCTTTCACACATATCGGCCGGTATCTCACGAATGAATGCATGGATGTTGGCTTCCAGTGCGTCAATCGAAGCGGGCTTGTCCCTATACACATTAGCCTTGGCATACCCCCACAAAAAATAATCTAATGGTGTCAAATCGCACGATCTAGGCGGCCAATTGACCGGCCCGAAACGTGAAATTAACTGTTCACCAAACTCGCCTCGCAATTGCGCCATTGTTTCGCGTGCTGTGTGGCATGTGGCACCGTCTTGTTGAAACCACATATCATGCAAGTCAAGAACTTCCATTTCGGGCAAAAAAAAGTTTGTTATCATCGCTCGGTAGCGTTCACCATTGACAGTAACGCTGCGATTCGCATCATCTTTGAAGAAATATGGCCCAATAATGCCGCCGGCCCATAAACCGCACCAAACAGTGGCTTTTTCGGGATGCATTGGTAGCTGTTGCAATGCTTCTGGCTGATCTTCACTCCAAATGCGGCAATTTTGCTTATTTACGTACCCATTCAACCAAAAATGAGCCTCATCGCTGAACACAATTTTTCGATAAAAAAGCGGATCCTCGGCCAGCTTTCCAAGAGCCCATTCACCAAAAATTCGGCGTTGTGGTAGGTCGGCTGGCTTTAGTTCTTGCACCAGCTGTATCTTAAAAGGCTTTACGCCCAAATCCTTCCGCAAAATTTTCCACGTAGTGCTGTAACAAAGGCCTAACTGCTGGGAACGGCGCCGAATCGACATTTCGGGGTCTTCTGTCACACTAGCTGATACGGCCGCAATATTTTCTTCACTACGCACAGTACGTAAACGTGTTGGTGGTTTAATGTCCAACAAAGTAAATTTGGTTCGAAATTTGGTCACAATCTTCCGAATAGACTGCTCAGAAGGTCGAGAATGCCGATCATAAAATGGAAGCAGCGCGCGATGAACATTTCGAACCGAGCACGAATTTTGATAGTAAAATTCAATAATTTGCAAGCGTTGTTCATTTGTAAGACGATCCATGGTTAAATTGCAAACCAAACTGAAGCTGTTTGACAGTGACACAAGGTACTAAACACACGTCAGCTGTCAAAACCAGTGTTGCCAAAACCAAACCAGCTAAAAAATCACCCTTTATTTATAGAGCAGAAGCTCGCCTACTCGAGATCAGGGTTCGGACTTTTGAAATCGTATTTCGAAGTAGATGTAAAGAAAAAGCGAAGAAGAACTAAATTTTTTGAAGTAGATTTTTAGATTTATAAATGAACATTTTTCTATTTTTCAAAAAAAATTAGGGGAACAAAAATTGCACTTATTATTATTACTATGACAAAAAATTAATATAATTATATGTACCTACATTTACATAACATTGGGTTTTTTAATATTTTAGAATCCATTGCCATCAACAAATTTATATTGCTTTAAAATTTTTACTAAATTAAGCTGTGGAACATAAACACCAACAACAAGATTTTCAACTGTTTTTACATTTAATCTATTTCGGAATTTGTTTTTTTACTAAATTCATTTCGGAGAGTTTTCTTTCGGCCGCTGCACTACAGTGCGAACAAATAGCTAAGGTTAACATGTATACTCTATTTCCGAAACATGTGGATTCTTCGACAGTATTTTTATTCACCATTAAGGAAACCCAAAACTTTACTTAGTCTTTGAAAAATAAAAGCATCTTTTAAGTTTTAAGAACTATTTTTATATTGCATGTGCTGTGGACGGATTTAATTCGCTTTTGACAATTTAAAGCCAATTGAGAAACATCCTGCCATACATTTTCTTTGATAATCTTTTTACTAGTCGGCAAATTAAATAAGAAAAAACAACACAAGAGAAAGACGAACTTTTGTTGGTTAGCGTGAAAGAGATAACCTGCAAGTTTTAAGTTTATTTCAAAAATTAAATCTTCGATAATCAGCACTGCCACATAATTATTCTCTGATTGATCTACAGAAAAAAAAATCGAAAAATCGAATCCAACTTGCTCCAGATGGTTTCAACCAAAATTCCTCCGACTTCCACATTCCCGTTGCGTTCAGTGAAAATACGTTTAAACTGTGTCCAAACCATTATGACCCTGCATGTACAGGGAGAATCATCACATCATTAGCCGAAAAGCCGCTGGACGCCGTCCCTTAAACGCTTTAAAACGAAATTCAATTCCGCTCAAGGACTAAACATCCTCAGTGCATAAATGGTGAGTCTTTAATTAATTTTGGACTTACTACCAAGACCTCAAGCAAAGGCAGCTCAGCTCACCGTTTTGCCGTATTAATATCTAATATCACCCCGAGGAAGGAATATTCGCGCACGTCAACTTATCGATTGAAGTGGGGCAAAGCTTAATTAGAGAGAAATTATTTTTCCATTAGTCCATGTCCTAATTGAAGGTATTTTGCTTTCTGTTTTTGTGCACATCCTAACAGCTCTAAGCCTATAATGCACTGAGCATGGATGATCTAAAAAAGAACCACCAAATCCCATTACTTAAATCATCAAGAATTTATCGGTTACACTGCGACTGTAGGTACTGTATTACTGTGTACGGCTAATCGAAAAGTCAGAACAATCAATTTGGAAAATTAATCAATCATCAGGGCGAAGAATTAACGGATTTAGACAGGCAAAACTGGAAGGGAAGTGTTAAAAGCTCACACGGGCTTCGTGTCTGTGACAGATAATTAAAAGCGTATTTGGCCACGAACGCACGAACGCCAGGGAGTGTATCCCCATCAGTGTCTGGTAGCGGAAGATTCTCGATAAATTATTTTGGAATATTTTACGCAATCGTTGGTCAAGCCCAGCATGGATAACTGCGAACTAGTTTGCTCATTCTTTTGTTGTTTTGTAATAACTGCTTTGTTGATCTTAGTTCCTTCGCAACGACAGTGTTGTGGGTCTCTACACGCAACAGAATGTAGGCGAGGTATGATGTGACGTTATATGGTTCTCTGGGTGGTATGATGTCCTTGAAAATATTGGAAAAAGGTTACTAAATGCCTTGAAAATTGATTGCTGTGACCTGCTGAGTTATTGCTTCTTGAGCTACTATGACAAAAAGGGGGTTCATTCATGAATTTGATTTGGTGCCACAAACTTTCATCCAAAAATCAACCTTTAGGTGGGCCTCTCTGGTCTTCTACAGCTTGGAGGTTACTTCATTCTGTACTATAAGTTTCTGTTTAGTGTGTAGTGTATGCAATTGTTTAGTTATTTATTTATTAATTACTTGTTCGCCTGTTCTGGACCGTACAATTTTAAATGTAGTTGGAAAACAAACAGTAAGTGAAATTTTAAGCAATTATTTATAAATACTAAATATTAACTAATCCCCTCCCAAAAAGCTCCAATAAAGACCGTTGCCACTGAAAAAGTTGGAATGCTAGTTTTAATATTCGCAATTTTAGAAGAATCGACCAAAAAGCCAAAAAAAAAGAGACATGCACAAAATTATACTTGTTCAACAAAATAATCTTATTGTTACCATTTAAGACTTGGCAAAAGTTCGCTGACTTTTTATATGACTATATTTCTACTGCGTGCATTAAACTGTCATGCTTTGCAAAAAGTAGTCCCTAATTCTGTTAGGGGTCTCCGATATAACTTGTCAGTCTTGATATTTCAGCCACAGCTTTTAATGGTTATCTCTTTGCATGTGGAGAGGTGGTGCCTGAAATTCAGATGAATGTCTCCAAAAGGTACCTAAAAAACTCTTGGGAAACGACTTAATGCCCGTCATCGTTTCACAAATTTTTCTATTCGTAGCCCCAATAACACCGCTTCTGTGAGTTGCAAACCAGCACAATTTGGTCCTCAATGTACAGTTGTATCGGTCTTGTTTTGTTTATCTCATAATTGTTTGTATGGCCACATTGCCCACAAAGACATAAAATTAAATTTAATCATATAAAATGTTTCACTACTGGCGTCCAAGGGCCGAACCTTCAGTTTTTTGTGCTAAAATAGGTAATAAAAGAGGATTCAAATTCCTTGAGCTCTCGGGATCGAAATCCGGTACACTGTTCTACCAAAATTTGTCGATCACTTAACCTTGCAGCATACCTTCCGTCGATATATGGCTTCTGCGGCTTTCTTTATGATGACTTACGAAAGTCCCAATAGGCATTTCAAAGGGGACCGCCATTTTAGTTCCTGGCTGACGGAGTCAGTTGTAAACTAACTCCTAAAAGTTGTACACACAGAAAAAAAACGTTGTAATTTGTAATGCCAACTACTTTCGTTGGTTAAAATGAACCCAAATATCAAAATTTGAAAATTATGTAAGAAAAATATTCTTGAGCTGAATATTTGATTCTTGAGGACTTAACAGCGAGTTCTCGTTTTCAAAAATGATAGTCAAAGCAAGAACTTTTGGCTTACAAATTTTTCAAAATCTCAAAATTCTTCGATTAACAATTTTTCTCTTCTGATCATACCAATCATTTGTAGTTAGTAAATAAGACGATAAGAGGAAGCTTCATTTGGAATCCCATTTTCTTGGGCACGACGGTATTGGCGAGCGAATAGGGTCTCAACCCGTGGACGTTTTAGTCTCATCCGCACTAATTGGTTAGCTCCTGTAAATCGCTCTGGCGGTTCTACTAAAGTCAGGATCAATGTTAAATAATTGACTTCCTCTCTGAACTGATTTATTACCTCCTATTTTTGGCCGGGACCTCTTGGTGATTGTGTGTCGGCTTTTCACAATCGTTTGCTGCTTGCTTTTTATCGACTTTTTAAGCAGGTAATAGGAAAATAAGGGATTTAGGGTATCGGTGCATATTTCCGTGGCCTGCGCAGGCCACGGCTACCAACAGTACCTGGGCAACAATTCCCAAAGAAGAGAAACTTGCTAAATATGACATCTAAAACCCTGTTTCCGTGAAAACGAAATAAGCTTATATCGGATTCAGGAACAATCGACAGTTGTAACAACCAAACAACATAAATTTATTGCGCCCTATAGGCTATAATGTATATTTTTCTTTATAAATATTAAAGTCGCCTTAGAGTATACTATGAAGTAATGTAATTTCCTACTACACTTAAATTCAAATTAACGAACATTTTGTGTAGACAAGTAACGCATTTGCATTCTCGTACAATTCACGCACTCTTCAAGTGCTAAGATTCACATAAGGCAAAGGTTGAAATAATTATTGAATGTGTCATCTGTCATATTATCATTTGTCATTTTTACCCGAGTGGCTGTATATTCCTTTCCGCTAAGCACGAAAGCGAAATAAAGACGATGTACTGGGTATACCAGTTTTTTTTAATTAAATTCCATTTCCACAGGGAACCTTCACAATCTCGCTAAGCGTTCCGCTAGGCAGATTCTTCGTTTTCATCGGTAAAGGGGGAAAAGAAGATCACCACGCTGGCGTCCCGTCAGGCAGGTGATGTTACGTATCTCCCCACTTACACAGTGACATCTACCCTCTTCTAGAAAATATTAACCCCAATATTAGTAAACAAATGTTGGCAAGTTAGTTAACCAGCAGACGTTAGATATCATACAGAAATGTGACTGGATTTTTTTTTAGTAGCCTATCTCATACAATTTAAGTCTAGTTTAATACTTAAGAAAAAGTTTTTGAAATATGTTTAGTCGTTTCAGAGGTTACTCCCTACAGAGAGATATTACTTCTTTGGATATTCCTACTAAATTTGTATTTTCGAAACATATTTCCTTCTATTAGTTGCATCTCCAGATTTAACATTTCGCCAAGCAACTATTGACCTGGCTTTGAAGTTGAAGTTCCCATACTACCAGGCTTTCCTAAATTTTTTAGCGAATTGAACATGTTTTAAGTCGCAGAACTTTTGTCTATATACATATTTAATTTTCCTTAGACAAAAATTTATTCGGCTCTTCTTTGAGTAAGGCTTCCGAAAAGCTCAGGACACTGATTAAAGCCTCCATATAGGAAGAGGAGTGCGAACATTTACGGAAATCTAAACGACTTTCTGTAGGAAAACTTCCAAACCCTTAGTGTGTGGCTAATTGTTAAATTAAAATTAAATCTCACTCCCACCATTTATCTCCATTACACTCATTTCCACCAGCTGCAGTTTAACATCCATTTCTTTGCTGTCGTGAACAAAATTTAGTCGTACTTTTTCCAGACAAGGACAAATTTCAGTTTTGGTAAGTCAACCGATGGTGGACTTTATTCCGAATTTTATTGTAATTAAATGCCAGTTGGCCAGACTTAGTATATCCATTTTGAATGTCCTTGTTGCGTTCGCCTCTGCGATAGATACCACCACACCACTGCGATGGAACACTATAATTCTTAACTTTTATAATTTCGGGAGGAGCTACATATCTCCGCTGCTGAATATATATAGCCCCGTTTAGTGCTTGGCCATATTACTTTGTATATACTTTCCGCTTGGTGAAATCTTCCTTTTTTGAAAGGAGTTTTTGTTCGCAGTTAATGTTTATTTTTATTCGTTGCCCGGCATTTTTATTACGTTCTTTGTTTTTTCCCTTAAATTTTTTAGTTTCATTTTGCGGAGTTAGCAAAGCGGATGAAATTATTCGAAAGATGGTTGGCCCAGGTTGTGGTGAAGTGATAGTTATACATACAAGGTATGTGCAGTTAGTATTTAGTGTTTTTTGTTGCTTTTACCTCTGCAAGTGGATAAGCAATTCAAAATATTCGCAATAGCTTTTATTAAAGTAGCATCTTCTTTTGCCTCTGAGTGCACTCATACCATGCATTTGCTCAGCACTTTCAGCATTATTCGTTTAAAACTAACTCAACGAAGGCCTACCCTAAAAGCAACAACGACAACAACGGCACAACGTTAAGCGAAAATAAAATAAAAAAAAAAACCATAAATATGCCTACGATCCCCAAAATAAACCCATATCCGGCCTCAATTTCAAATGGTACGACCAAGTCACGTCGTCAACAATTTCGCCACCGAAATAGTCAACCCTCCTAAATATATGTCCAGGGATTATTCACCCCCGAACAAGGGATAAGTTGCGTATATCGCTGTTCACCAGTTGAGTGGGATAGAACTCGCCAAAAAGTCCACTACTTGCGGCTTATGCAACACTCGTCATGACATGCACATCGATAGCGAATGATGAACGTGGGTACAATAATTGGACTATGCGCTAATCTCCTTTGTGGGGATTTATAGTTGGGATTTTCTCGCGAAAAACAGATTCAGTTTTTGTGTGGCATTTTCCGTTTCAGTTACGAGACCAGTTATGGCGAAAAGATAGTTTCACACAACCATTGGGTTCTTAAAACAGTTTTTAATGAACAGCCACAGGCTTATACACGATGTTGGTATTAAGAGAAGCATCTCTTCTCTTATTATCAATAATAAAATATCCGTTAAATCCAAATATTCGATTGGATTATTTTTTTTAAAAAGTATTTCAAATCCTGTAGCACACAAACTCGTACCCAGGTCCATTGTACTAATGATTTGCATAGTTGCCAAAGCATGAAATTAAAAATCATTTTCGCCCCCCTCAATCCATTTTCGATTAATCGAATTTCCAATTCATGGCTACCAAGGAAAGGCAATACAGACACAGATATTGGAATGTGGATAGGCAGGAAGTTAATTGAAAATTTTGCTTTGGAAGTGCTGCGAGTTTAAATTGAAAAAAGTGCACGACTGGGTCGCACGAAACTTTCTCGTTTAGTGCGAGTCTGACTGAAATTTAAAGTCATTTAAACAAATCTTTTTTTCGGGATGTAAGCACTACTTGGTTTTTAGGGTTTTATCGAAATCGAAAATGGGGTTATCGAGATATGAGCAGTTTTTAAAGTGAGCGTTTTCAGTGATTCGAATTGAAAATTAAGGACGCAATCATTTTGAAAACATCCATTTTACTCTAAAAGTTTGCATTTTGGTCAAAATCATGCCGTTTTGAGATAAACTAGGGAAAACTATATTTTTCAAAAATTACTTTTTTCAAAAATCCATTTTACGATAATACTGAGAAAAAGTGAGTTTTCTATTAAGTTAGAAATAACCATATTACCTTAGAAATTAATTTTTGTTACAATAGTATGAACCGTTTTCGAGATATGTCCAAATTTCAAAAGTACCGTTACTCGATTTTTGAGCACAAAACTGAGTATGCAGTTATGTGTACCTCACCTACATAAGCTTAAATATAAATTTTTGTTGAAATCGTTTGAGCCGTTTTCGAACAAATCAAACTGGTATGAAAATGTTGTGTGGGAAGTACCATAATATTGAGGTTACCATGCAAAAAAAAAACTGCCCCGAACTGTAAGCCCCCAAACTTTAAATCCGAAGTTTGAACGAAATCCGTTCAGCCGCCTAGGCTGTAGGCCTCGGGGCATACAGACAGACAGACAGACAGACGGAAAGACTGACAGAATTTTGCGACCCACTTTTTTGAGTAATGTCAGAACTGATTAACATCTCGAGCTCGAAATTTTGTACGAATACAATATCTTTCTCTTACCAGGTAATGGAGAAAGTTAAAAAAAGAGCGGCACGAAAGGTATTTTGCATTTTCAATAACAGGGAGTACATAATGATTGCTGTGGATATGAATACGAACAAATAGGGGTTGAAAACATATTATTTTCGCTTATGGTGCGAAATCGCATGTGGATGCAAATACTGACAGAATTGCACCCATTCAGGATCGTGATAGCATCTTAAAAGGCAGTACTACAGAACTGGCCATTATGTCCGATCTTAAATGAGTAGCAGTGAGGTGTGTTATTCGATTGTGGGCATCTCCGATGTCCTAGAGATGGAGGAAGACTGGGCTATGCATTTTTTTTTCTACGCATACAAATTTTAAGCTCCTTCTTTTGGCTTACCAGGGGCATCTTCTCTCGTGTATTTCCAGTGCCTACATTCATCATTTACAAACTAAATCTTACACCTCGCGCTCGCCTAAAAAACATCCGAAAGTATACTGTCACGAACGAGCTTCTCAATTAGCCATTTCGACTTGGTATAAAATTGTAGATCCCTTCCAAAAATGAAAAACTCATACAAAACAAATGGTTGTGTCAAGCTCTGCCTAGGGTCCCCAACGGACCTGTTACGACAACTATTAATTTTTATTTTTCATTTTTAAATTTGGCGCCTTTTAAAAACCCCTTTCTAATATGAGGCATACATGATTATTTATCCCTGCGGAACACACCTCCTAATTATCGACTTCTATACTGAGCCACTTCCTATTAACTAAAAACTCACTTCCTGAACTACAAATGCCCCTGCTCATTGACAACGTACAATTATCTGTCACTTCAATATGCAGGGTTCACCGATTCATCTCCGATGACAGGCGATTTTATCTCTCGTATATTACCTACTCCCAAAGGGACAAGGCCTTAAGCACTTTTCTATAATCGAACACATGGTGACACAGTACTTTATTCCCCATCCAACACAAATCTAGTTCAAAGGATCAATCCTTCTGCACAAGCTATGTATCGTACAGCATCAGTAATCGTTAGAGATATGGCGTTACTTTTATGTTCCTCCACACTTTTGCTGCTCTTTAGTCGGCCGTAGAGAACAGAAATCGCATTGATTACTTTTCAATGTCGAATCACATGGGATTTTATCATCCATTAAATAAGATGGACATAAAGAGTAGGCGAATGGATTTGGGGGTGTTTCTAACCGTTTGGCATATTCTGTGTGTGATTGATTGGCTTAAGCGACGGACGAGACACACTGCGGCACTTCGGTTAGTGTAAATAATTTTTGTGGTGCTTTGCGATTTATTTCTACAAAAAATTGGTAGGTTTTCTGACGCACTCTTGTGCGGTGGAATTTGATAAATTAGAGCGTTCTTTTTTTAGGTTTTTATTTAAATTGAATATAATACCTGTGCTTGTGATTGACGGGTTCTATTTACATAAAAGCAAGGACATTTTTCAGATATTCATTTGGATTTAAATGTTTGTAGCAAAAATGGGTTTTAAGTCGTTGATAAAGTCCATAAATAAATAGGTACGATATCACTTTTTGATTGAGATGTCATAAGTCTCGATGGACATCCAAAGCGGGTCGCAATGGGAGCGGGTCGAGATGCTACTTTCAAAATTCTGCCTTACAAATTTAAAGCAAAAAAATTCTGTTTTTTTTCCCACTAATAAATATAAACAAATATTTAAAGAAAATAAATTCAACTTATTCTGATTTTACAAGAAACAAATACCTAATATACTTAATAATAATAAAAAAACTATAAATAAAAAAAATTGGTATTAAGAATTAATTTTAAATTATTAAAAAAGAATTAAATTTGAAGAAATAATAAAAAACAAACAATAACATTCAAGCTAGATATTAACAAAAAATAAGAAAAAAAAAAAATATCTACCAAATGAAAAAAATTAATAAAAAAGAAAATAAAAGCTAAGAAAAGATGAGACATTAAAAAAACGAAATTGAAAAAAATACAAATTAAAAAAAGAAAATGTTTTCTACATCTCGGCTTTACAAAATTCGGCAAACAGTAAGAAAAAGGCTTGGAAAATGATATAAGGCGAGCGCTTTTTTTTTATTGCTTGCAGAATTTTTCAAAGCAGAATTTTGTAAAAGGAATGTTGACCCATCGAAGATTTTGACCCCAAGCCGATCGAAGTGCATCGAGAAGTACAGCGCACTCAAATGTTTACCAGCATTATATAGACTTCGTATCTATTAATTAATACGTTTGCATGAACAAATAGAAGAAAAATTCCCACTCAATTCCTCAGGCGCTCTTATTTTTACAATATTTTGCGGCAGATCCATTCAATGACTTAAAAGTCAGTCCCTATAGAGTCCCATTACTTTCAGGCCATCGGTTATATATTTTGTAGAACATCTCTTAAATGTCTTACTGAAATGCATACAGAAATCTAAGTAATGCGACAGAGATGACCGTGCAGAAATACGACGGTCATTTAAAAACCAAAAAGAGCCCATTTTCCTTATAAGCTTAAAACATATTCGAAGAATGCGTTTTTTTTTAATATCTGAATAAATCATAATTCATACTTTCGGCGTTAACAGAGGTCTCTTTATTTGCACTAAATTCAATACATGGCGGGGCCCATGTGCCATGTTGACCCCGAACTGTAGCGCCACCTGAAAAAAAGACATGATTAATGATGAAGTTGATAGTTTTGTTTGATTCCTAAAGCTTTCAGCTATTTACATTTTTTTTTGAAATATTTAAGATACCTGCAATTCGCACTAATGTGCAGTAACAACAATCTGAAAAGCCTTATGTAATATTCTCATTCAAGAATCTGCCGCAAACAGTGATCTTCTCTCACCGAAACCAACAGGGGTTTTCTTCGGGAACATGCGGATTTTACAAAATTTTACGAGACCTACAGCCTAAGCCGCTGAACGGATTTCGTTCAAACTTCGGATTTAAAGTTTGGGGGCTTACAGTTCGGGGCTTTTTTTTTTTTACATGGTAATCTCAATATTAATGGTACTTCCCATACAAAGTGTTCATACAGTTTGATTTGTTCGAAAACGGCTCTAACGATTTCAACTAAAATTAATATTTAAGCTTAAGTAGGTGAGGTAAACATACTCAGTGTTCCGCTAAAAAATCGAGTAACGGTACTTTTGAAATTTGGACATATCTCGAAAACGGTCAATACGATTGTAACAAAAATTCATTTCTAAGGTAATATGGTCATTTCTAACTTAATGGAAAACTCAGTTTTTCTCTGTATTATCGTAAAATGGATTTTTGAAAAATATAGTTTTCCCCAGTTTACCTCAAAACGGCATTATTTTGACCAAAATGCAAACTTAGAGTAAAATTGATGTTTCCAAAATTATTGCGTCCTTAATTTTCAATTCGAATCACTGGAAACGCTCACTTTAAAAACTGCTCATATCTCGAAAGCCCCATTTTCGATTTCGATAAAACCCTAAAAACCAAGTAATGCTTACGTCCCGAATAAAAGATTTGCTTAAATGACTTTGAATTTCAGTCAGACTCGCATTAAACGAGAAAGTTTCGTGCGACCCAGTCATGCACTTTATGTTGATTTGCCAGACCATTCGTTTCTTTTTTTTCGAGCAGAGAAGAATGTCACGATAATTGACTACCAAGCAACGATTAGCCGGTATTCAACTGCACAGAAGGCCCAAAAATCGGGACTGACTAGTGCAATTTTATTCGTGGTCTTGTAAGGCGGTAGTATAGCATCATTTGACAAGTATGTGATTCTAGAGATCATTTTTTCTTTCAGCTCTGTCGCCATCAGAGCTTCGAGCTGCGAGAAAAGAGCGTTTTCCGTCGAGACTTTCTTTTAAAACGACTATTCTTCGATCTCAAACCAGTGGGCCTTTCGAAACTCATCAAGGTAGCCCCGTGGAATTCTGTTCCGGATCGGAAATCAACCTCGAGGATGAAAATACATATAGCTGCAGTCCCTCGGCTCATCAGTTCGTCTGCGAAATTTAAGGCCATTTAAATCTTTGTCAGTGCAATATAAGTATCTCCACCCCACCTTTATAGCTGGCTCTAAATTGATAGGTAATTTCCGCCAGAAGGAGGTCGATTACCTTTTGTATAAGTAGTGAAAATAAACCGCTCTCCGTCGGGGGCTTTGAATAGTTTAGAAGGGTCTTCTGCTCATTGCACCTTATCGGGGCTGAAGACTTTGGACAAATACAACTTTTTAACAGTAAGCAATACAAACTCGTTGGTCAATCGTGGAAAATAAGTTTTGTGTACTTTCCAGTCACCCTACACAACGTTCACGATCTTCAAAGCGCTGGTGGCATTTCTTCAAAGTCTTCACATCAATTCCGGGTTTTTGTCATCCCAGTGCTTATTGCCATGCATTGTCAACTATATCCTTTCACTGATAGCCTTCTGCTCCGTATTAAAGCCCACAAAAGACCAAAAAGAATTACATTTTTAACCAAATCCATCAGCCGATGGCACATGCCACACACAGTTTACACAAAAACTAAAACACCAAAGGATGTGCCAAGCATACACCACCTCTACCCTTTCTCTCAGTCTCTCTTTCTGTCTCTACCTCCATCATCCAGAATTGGGTTTTCTTGCGAATTAAGTCCTCATTCAATTGACGTTATGCAAATAATGAAATATCCGCTGTTACCAGTCGTCGTCATCCCCACATCCCGAGGACATCCTTCCTTCCGCTAGTGCGGTATATACTACAGCTACAGCTGCCTCCTTAACGATTTACTTCCACATACGACTACCCGTATATGTGTCACTGCACTCGTCCCAATCAACTACGTACTATCTGCACAACTGCTGCATACTAAACGACTCGACAAATGGTGCTAGTCCCCTTCTGCATTTTTTCCGCTCCTCCATTTTATTTGAATTCAAATCACATGACTGCCGGCATCGACATACATATACATTCGCAGCGACGAACCATTCGCTTCACTCGATCTTCAAGTGCAGTCCTTTTCGTCCTTTGGTGCATGGTAATTGCACCAACTGTTACGAATAGCTCACACAATCTAAGGCAATTGCAAACTAATAGCATTTAATTAAAAAGCGCATTACTTAGTAGGTATTGGCAGTAACCCCCAGAGGGCACAACCTTTGCAGGAAAACAAAATAAATCCGCCCATAGCTCCATATTGGGATTTTGTAATGGAAGCCCTGGGGTTCACTAAATTTTAATTAGGGAAAAAAGACGAAAAACTATCGGGCGATAATGTGTAATTAATTTTCTTTTACATTACTTTATTTACAGAAGACGCGGAGAGAGGAACTGTGCGAGTGCATCTATTGGCAACAACGTGGAAGGACGTGCAGCCATTAGTTGAGGATTTGCCGGTATCGATCTGATCTGAGGTTATGGGGTCGGGCGAACAAAGAAAATTTTGTTAACACAGCACATTTTGTATGGTCGGAAGTTTTTAAATTAAAATAAAGATTTACAAGGTCCGGGGAATATATAAGCCAGATTGGTGTATCGTTGGTCTTTAAAGTGTGTTTAGTTATGTCGAAAGTTTCAGTTGATTTGTTCCTGTAAATGGGGTGGAAAGCTACGAGAATGGCCAAGCAACGTAACTGCGTGGTTGGAGCGCTTCGAAAAGCCGTCATAGCTTACAGGCTGTTTAAGTGTTAAATAGGACCTTAAGAGAGATGGATAAAATGTTGCTTGCCTAAGTTAGACAGATAATTTTAGGTATGGCTCTTGAAAATACTGAGATCTTTATCGGTCAAATGTGTACAACACTGGGGTATGGTTTACTTTCTATTCTGCAACAGGGTGAGTAGCTTAGTGTGGTTCTGCTGGGTCTTCCATTTTGTGAATATATAATGTAGCCTTAGATTATATTTCTAGAGATGTTAAATGTGTATAGATAACATAGCTGTCAATGCATGCGATGTATTCTTTACGTTATAGAGCATTAGTCGACCGCCACTCCGTGGCTTGACGAAAAACTGTGATGTAGGCTTTGAAGACACTTCAATGATTCGGAATGCAGAAGAAGGGCAATGCTGTAGAGCACTAGGTCCGTCACTGTTGTTCAAGACACTAATGAAGATTAAAAGAGGTCGAAAGGTCACAGGGAACATTTTGTTCTTCCCATTGATTCAGATTCAAAGCCTTGTTCAATGAACGAGAAGAGCGTGCTTAAAGGTGGATCCAACCAGTGTTGCCAGAAATTTTCTAACAGAATATGCTAAATTATATGGAGGAATAAAACCGAATATGCTAAGGTTTAAAACAACGGCTTTAATAAAAAAAATGTTTAAAAAAAACAATAAGTACGGATATATTTGCCTGTCCATTTAGGAAGAAACTTAAATTTAATTAAGCACGGGCAGTTGACTTTTGCTTAGAGTTTTGTTTTTAAGGTTTGACACTTCGATAGCCGATACTTCAAATTGACAAATTGTCATACAAATCTTCAGTAATGCCAAATACAGAACATTTTTATGGATGGGTTCGTTATCTGTGTAACAAAATATACCACGAAAATACAAATTTAAAATATGCCACATTGCATATAACATATTTTGTTTATACTTATATGCAATTTAAAGTTAAAATGTGCTAGATCTAGCATAAAAATGGCACCACTCATCCAAGTAAGCCCAGTATCTCCAGAGTTTGGTTTTTTTTAGGCTTATTGAAAGGTCTCAGCATACTCCTTATGGGCAATGATGTCTTGAGGGGAAAGAGCTACCATCTAGTACGTAGCATTGGGTAAACAGCTCCATTTTGGAGTGGGAGATTAGCGCCTACTGCTACTAGCTATGTATTGAAAAATTGAAACAGTTGGTAGAACAAGGGAGTACAAAAACCAAAGGTTAGGAACATATCAAGGCAGTACAAAAGTAGAAATCAGGCCACCAAACTTCATCACAATAGACAGCTAAGCTATAAGTAGCAGTTATAAGCTCTGAATATAGTGGCCCTGCTATAAACTTTAATACCAATCGCTGCACAAAACGGTCCATTTCGGCCGCCTTCTGCTCAGTAGACTCAGTGTAAAAATACCTTGAAAGCCCCATTTTGTCCAGCCGATATTATGAACAGTGCTTCCAGATATTTTAACCAGAAATCGTAATTACTAGCTTTCAAAATCGTTGAAATACGATTTTGTTGGAAATAAAAAAGAACAAAACAAAAACACAGAAGAACGTCTTTGAATTCATTTATTTAACAAATACCATCAAAATAATAGCACAGTACACAGCTCCGCTCCAAAAATTTGCGTTTAAAGGTTGCGTAAAGCTTGCATATTTTTTTTTCGGTTTTTCAAATTTCATTTTGTTTACATTTTTTTCGGGGTAGATTTGAAAATTGAAAACGAAACTAAAAATCGAGTTAAAAATGCATTCAGCTTCGTGGATTTTGTTAACGAAATTGATCGACTTAATAAATGAAAGTTCAATTCCAAGAAGGCGAAAATTATATAAAACCAGGTTCAACCCCAATTATCCGAACGTTTTCTTTTTATTTTTTGCTGCTCCATTTTTGTTTACAAACAAAATAAATCTCACAAGAGAGATGTCAGTTTTATTTCACAGAAACAGCTGATATCATTCCGCGGGGAAAAAGTAAGAGATTTCGGTTTTTTGTAATAGCTTCGTATTTATTTAGACACCAACCTTGCATAGTAAACAGTCAGTGGACATTTTTTTATAAAAAACAATTTCAGCAAAGCCACATAGAGGCTGCGTAAATTTTTGCGCGATGTTTAACTAAACAACATCTTTGAGGCGTCGTAAGGGAATCTAATAAATACGGCTGTAACTGTACACGTACATTTACTGCAAAAGCAGCGTGCATAAGCATTAATCAGAACTACAGACGGGCGGGTTTTACTTCACCTTCACTTTTTTAGAAGATATTTGGAAAATTGCAAATTAATTTTTGTATTCGATAAATTTGAAAAATCTTGAAATTTTATACTGTTTTAGCTCAAAAATCGTGGAATAAGTTTTAAGCCCTAAAATCGTAAAATACGATAATTCGTTGATTCTGGCACCGCTGATTATGAAGCATGGACTCATGAATAAATTTTTGGTGGAAATTTCATTTGAAGATTTTTGGTCGCGCTTGTTTTGAGCAAGTCCTAAATGCACTGACTTGCAGATGAACTGTATGAGCTGCACGTTGTACATGTACCCAGAAGTTGAACGTTTTATATGGAAATAAAGCTTGTGGTTGGAGCAAGCTGGTACAGGAAAAAAAAGTTAATTTAAAAAAACCAAAAACCCGACTGACTTACAGTCAGTGAATTAAAAATATATGAACAAGACGCATTTAAGTACCTATACCTAACTAATTGACAGTCTGAGACTATATACCTACACAGTCTAACAAGTATATGAGTAATGAGTACCCTCCGACTGCCAAATAGGTAGTTATAGGTACTTAAATGCGTCTTGTTCATATATTTTTAATTTTTTTTTTTACAGTCAGTCGGGTTTTTTGGTTTTTTAAATATTAAATTATATATTTTTTATTTTTATCTTTTTGGCCTATGACATTCCGGGGACGAATACGAATATTATGATACATCACTCTTCAAAATCAGTCAAGCCGTTTACGCTTGAAACGTAGTCCAGTCGGGGAAAATCCAGTCGAGGAAATTGCTACAAACATGTCCACAATGTTACAAACCTTCGATATCTATGCTCTCAACATCCACTACAACATTTAATGAAGGGATATCTAGTAGTGGGAGAATATTTTCTGAGGCATGAAAAGGAGTCAATAGATTTTTTTTCAAGACTTTTCAGCTTTATTTAATTTTGTTTAGAGAGATATAGCTCAAAAGCTCCAATTTTTCACTAGCCAATTCTCTGGTGAACAAGAGGTGAGTACCTATAAGTGACCTCGAATTTTGGTAAAATATTTGTAGAATTTCTAAACCTTTGAGGTGTATGTCAGGAGAAGATCTTAAAATAGCTGCACAAAATTTACTCCGGTTTTCGCAGTTACCTTGCAAAGGGTTGTGATTTGAATATAAAATATGCCTCAAGGCGTAAACTAACATCTTAGTAGAGAGTACCTATTCCAAGAATTTCCTTCAACTCGTAGCCTCGAAATGCCCCTACCAATCGTCAAGTCTGAGTGGAGTGTCACAATTTTGTAAACAAATACGACCTAAGTGACTAAGAAAATATATTCCCTAGCGGCAAAGCCCTACTGAATAAATCATGACCTTATTGGAAGGCCCAGCTTAAGTTCATATTCTACTACAGCCTACTGAAATAAACAAAGTCTGTCTGACAGCTGGGTTCGTGACGAAACCATAACCCAATTGAATACGTCTTCGCAGGCATACTAGCACCAGCTGCTTTCAGTTAGCAACAAATTAGAGAAGAATTAAATACTGCTCTTCTCCCGGAGGACACGTACACAGACAGGCATATCATTTCCAATATCATTATCTTTCAACTTCCATTGAAATGAATCCGAATAAGATTACCGAGCGGACTACCCCAGATAAAGATGATAAATCTTCTAATACAGAGCGCCGCCAGACATTGTGTACCTTGGCATACATCTATCATCTATCCGATCCAATTGCCACAGATGACAGATCCCAATTGCAGAAATTCCATCCTCCCCCAATCACATTCATTAGGGTCAGTTTGCTGCCTCCCTCCGCCCCAGACCATGCCTCAAGGTTACCTACGAGCAGGTATTTGTGTACACAACATCAAAGTGAACTTACTTTGCCATACAATTTATATCGAGCCGTCGTCCCTCACACGCACGACTCCAACCAGATGCGAAGGAAAACTGTATCCTCACAAAGGCAGCGCAAACTTTTGCTACACATTGATTAGAGGTCAAATTGGAATCGGAATCAGATAATAAGGCCAACGATAGGGAAATAATAAATCGAAAAACTAATAAAAGAACTTTACCTCAGGCATAGGGCTGGCGGGAAAACCGAAATCCACCCTTGGACTCGAATAAGTCTGCAAAACAGGCTAAAGAAATTCATTAGCAACTGTTAATCAGAAGTTTGGGCAACTTTTCGCCAAGAAGAAGTTTTTTATTTCCTGCAACCGGGAAGGGAGAAGAAGCCACGTCCTAGAACCTAGCTGAATGACTTTAAATCGACTTCCATTTTACACAGAGGTTCGATTTGGGTCTATGTGTCTGATTCTATTTATAACACTTCTAGGAAAATCAACTTTGTTCGGACTCATCCCACAAGACAAGTGTGTAGATCTACTCATTCAAAAAGGTCCCTACAAGACACAAGTTCATTTAGAGATACCTCTACGTCATACGCTATATTATCACGAATTGATTTATGAATTTGAATTGGCCAAATTTGAATTGGAGATACCGATTATCCGGAGTAGAAGCCAAGAGATCTGGATTTATGTTTCGCTTTGCTGTAATGAAAGCATTTCTTATGCAGAACAATCTGGTTTGGTTCCTTTTGTCAAAGGTTAAAAAACGGGCCAGACGTTTGCCTTTTGTTCGTTTTGCAAAGACAAAGTACCCACGATCAGGGGTGAATAAGAAATCAACGCCCAACATTAGAGTAACCAACTGCTGAGATGATAAATGAGTAGCCGAGCATTTTTGAATATAAATCATGAGACTTATTATCACTAAAATTCAGCACATAAATCACGATGCAAACAAAGGCACTTGCCGTTCGGTGGAATGGCTGTGGCAGCATTTGGTGCGGAGGTCGGCTACTTTGGAGAGTATACTTCTATGTAAAACCGGGGCGACTCGGATTTGCTGTAAGAAGTGTTGTTAAACGAGTGTATATGATATTTATCCTTGACAGGTACAGAAATGATAAACTGCTGGGATAATGAGAATGGGCATACGTACGGGTTGATCAAGTTGAGGTGAGGCTGCTCTTCCGCAGGAGGGGGCACATTTTCAAGTGTATTCATTTATCTGATCATTTACACCGTCGTTGCTTGAATGGAAATTCGTTGAATTGCATTCTGAACACCGCTCATCGGACCTTATCTATATAAAGGGTGATTTTTTAAGAGGTTTAGAACTTTTTTTAAAAAAAAAACACAAAAAATTCGAAAAAATGAATGAAATATTTATTTGAATCGATAGTTTGAACCTTGCAATTTAATGTTTAAAGATAATTTCATGCAAATGTTGACCGCGGCTGCGTCTCAGGTAGCCCATCCGCTGAGTCCAATTTTGGCATACTCTTTCACACATATCGGCCGGTATCTCACGAATGAATGCATGGATGTTGGCTTCCAGTGCGTCAATCGAAGCGGGCTTGTCCCTATACACATTAGCCTTGGCATAGCCCCACAAAAAATAATCTAATGGTGTCAAATCGCACGATCTAGGCGGCCAATTGACCGGCCCGAAACGTGAAATTAACTGTTCACCAAACTCGCCTCGCAATTGCGCCATTGTTTCGCGTGCTGTGTGGCATGTGGCACCGTCTTGTTGAAACCACATATCATGCAAGTCAAGAACTTCCATTTCGGGCAAAAAAAAGTTTGTTATCATCGCTCGGTAGCGTTCACCATTGACAGTAACGCTGCGATTCGCATCATCTTTGAAGAAATATGGCCCAATAATGCCGCCGGCCCATAAACCGCACCAAACAGTGGCTTTTTCGGGATGCATTGGTAGCTGTTGCAATGCTTCTGGCTGATCTTCACTCCAAATGCGGCAATTTTGCTTATTTACGTACCCATTCAACCAAAAATGAGCCTCATCGCTGAACACAATTTTTCGATAAAAAAGCGAAAAAGAACATTTCGAACCGAGCACGAATTTTGATAGTAAAATTCAATAATTTTCAAGCGTTGTTCATTTGTAAGACGATCCATGGTTAAAGTGCAAACCAAACTGAAGCTGTTTGACAGTGACACAAGGTACTAAACACACGTCAGCTGTCAAAACCAGTGTTGCCAAAACCAAACCAGCTAAAAAATCACAGTCACTGTCAAACAGCTTCAGTTTGGTTTGCAATTTAACCATGGATCGTCTTACAAATGAACAACGCTTGCAAATTATTGAATTTTACTATCAAAATTCGTGCTCGGTTCGAAATGTTCATCGCGCGCTGCTTCAATTTTATGATCGGCATTCTCGACCTTCTGAGCAGTCTATTCGGAAGATTGTGACCAAATTTCGCACCAAATTTACTTTGTTGGACATTAAACCACCAACACGTTTACGTACTGTGCGTAGTGAAGAAAATATTGCGGCCGTATCAGCTAGTGTGACAGAAGACCGCGAAATGTCGATTCGGCGCCGTTCCCAGCAGTTAGGCCTTTGTTACAGCACTACGTGGACAATTTTGCGGAAGGATTTGGGCGTAAAGCCTTTTAAGATACAGCTGGTGCAAGAACTAAAGCCAGCCGACCTACCACAACGCCGAATTTTTGGTGAATGGGCTCTTGGAAAGCTGGCCGAGGATCCGCTTTTTTATCGAAAAATTGTGTTCAGCGATGAGGCTCATTTTTGGTTGAATGGGTACGTAAATAAGCAAAATTGCCGCATTTGGAGTGAAGATCAGCCAGAAGCATTGCAACAGCTACCAATGCATCCCGAAAAAGCCACTGTTTGGTGCGGTTTATGGGCCGGCGGCATTATTGGGCCATATTTCTTCAAAGATGATGCGAATCGCAGCGTTACTGTCAATGGTGAACGCTATCGAGCGATGATAACAAACTTTTTTTTGCCCGAAATGGAAGTTCTTGACTTGCATGATATGTGGTTTCAACAAGACGGTGCCACATGCCACACAGCACGCGAAACAATGGCGCAATTGCGAGGCGAGTTTGGTGAACAGTTAATTTCACGTTTCGGGCCGGTCAATTGGCCGCCTAGATCGTGCGATTTGACACCATTAGATTATTTTTTGTGGGGGTATGCCAAGGCTAATGTGTATAGGGACAAGCCCGCTTCGATTGACGCACTGGAAGCCAACATCCATGCATTCATTCGTGAGATACCGGCCGATATGTGTGAAAGAGTATGCCAAAATTGGACTCAGCGGATGGGCTACCTGAGACGCAGCCGCGGTCAACATTTGCATGAAATTATCTTTAAACATTAAATTGCAAGGTTCAAACTATCGATTCAAATAAATATTTCATTCATTTTTTCGAATTTTTTGTATTTTTTTTTTAAAAAAAGTTCTAAACCTCTTAAAAAATCACCCTTTATGTGTATTGGTTATACGAGTTATCGGCGTTATAGTGAACATACCTGTATTGTCGACCTATGGAACTATTCAATTAATTTCTATGGAATTTTGTGGATGGGTATGTTTGTTCCAGCTAGGATGATATGATAGTTTTGGACCCTATAGGTGGCGCTATTTTCCATCTCCGAAACCACTCTACTGATTTAAATGAAATTTAGGCCGTACGGCGCATATCGCCTGGTACACATTGGAGGTATTTTGTGTTGTGCTAAGTGGATCAGCTTCAAGGCAACACAGAAGAAAAAAGGCCTTGATACACCTTATAAAATGACGGATTTTAACCACCTGAGTAAGTAATATAGCAGTAATATAATATGCAGATCGTAGGTAACAATCAAAGCTACATTTATGCGGTTCTCAAACCTTCTAAAGATTTGAACAGTCATATACCGACCGTTAGGCGCACTAAGGGTAAGTACACACTGTAGAAACAGAGAATCTCCTTCATTGAAATTATTCTCCAAATACTCCAGGTGCTAATGGGATGGTTCCCATTGCTGTATTATTTAAGTGAAACCAGAGGATTACTTCCGTAAATTTAAAGTCGAGGTTAAAATTTATTATTAGTACGGCGCATTGCCATTAGCGAAGGCGGACAAAGATATCGAAGTTCGTTTTGAATACAAAAGTGTTCAAATAAATTACGGCGCGTTTGCGTTGAGGTCCTTTGGGGGAGAAAACTTAAGAGCGAAGTATAAAATTGTACAATGTCATCGACCTAGTGCAAATCAGTCGTCTAAGGTGCCTCGGATATTTAGAGGCGTATGGTTTAAGTCTTAGGTCCAGTGCGTACGGTAGTGCTAACCCTAGGTTAGTGAAATGACGTGACCCCTGTAATATAACCAAACATGAATTCGCCCATTCAAATGAGTGTATTACTTATGCCAAGTTGGGCATTTCGAATCTTAAAACTAACTCTCCTTCCCTTTTTTTTGTCTTTGAATAGATAAGGACATCTAATCCAATCAAATCTAATCAATTTGATTAAAATAATTAAAGGCAAATAACCCAACCGAACGCGGATCAGTGTCTTCGAACTCCCATTTCAAAGACCAATTAAAGTTCTCTGGCCCGACAGCAGATAGGAAGGTAACGAAACTTTGTCTAGAATTCCAAATTTTATTCACCATTCTTAATTGGAAATAGTTACGACAATCCCAGCCAAACCCATAGGTAAGTTCTTCCGTCAATAATTAAAAAAATTCCACGCAGTCCTCGAATTGTGCTTTCATTACATTTCATAACTTTGTCTACACTTTTTCTCTAATTTCATTTCAAAAGTTGACGATGAACAAAGAACGCGAGTAAGAAATTATCCTATTGACTCTGAGTTCCGAGATTGTGCCGTTGTGCTCCTCGAAAAATGGAAATTTTATTGTAATCGATAAAGTTGGATGGGGCGAATCCTCCTTCGCGATTTATAGCACTTTTTCCTTCGGTCATGAGATATTTTCTGTGAAATAACGAAAATGCATATAAACTTTGTTGGCTAATAAAATTAGGAGTAAATTTACAGTCGTAAGAGGCGGAGAGGATTGCTCCAATAACAATGATGAGGATAATGAAGATTGTGAATGATGACGCAACGTGGAGTAATGGCGACGACGACGACGACGACGTAACTGGCTGTAAATGTAAAATTCAATCAGATTGGGTGTGGACTACGGAGTCGATGGGGGGGGCCATCGAATTACGTGCAGCGTTAAAGTGTTACAATGATTTTCATTGGTTTTGTGTGGGGGTATCGAAATGAAGACTGAGAGAGAACATTTAAAAAGTATTCAAATATTGATTGAATTTCGAAGGACGATGCGATGAGTTTTATGAACTGCTGCGCTGCAAGGTTCAACCGATAAAAGGATGAAAAATTGTTTGATGATAGTAACTAGTTTGTCCTCTGGAAGCAATCCTTGGTCACATGCAAAATAAATCAAGGCGTATAAGAACTAGAAAGCTCATATTTATAGCATTGGTATTTCTTAGTGGAAAAAGGAGAAGAAATATATATCTCGGGCCCTTTGTTTTACAACCAAGAGAGTTTCACCAATGCTTTTAATTTTTACTAAATAAATGATTTACTTAAAAAAAACCGTAAGAAACACAGCGCAAAGCTCCTTAAAAATGCTCCAATGAAAACGTTAGAGAACGAGTGGGAAAAGGCGTCAAAAATGCACCAAAAAACGCCTTAAGCGAGTCGAAAAACCTTCGAAAAAGGAGTCAACAAATGGGCCAAATATGGTTCCAAAATTTACCAAAAACGTGAAAAAAATTGTGGAAAAACATGACGGAAAGTGTCATCATAAAAAAGACTTTCAGGAGATGTGTCAAAGAGCGGAAAAGGCACCAGAAACGTATCAAAATTGCACAAAAACAAGTCAACACACGAGAACGGTAGCGGTTCGAAATGCTGCATTCAAAATTCTATCTTCTGACAAGAAAACTCTGTTTTTTTTTAGTTTTGCTTACAAAATGCTCCTTTTTGAATTAAAACAAAACGATTCGGCTTATACTGTTTAATAAAATTTATACAACAACAAAAATTAAAAGTAAAAATAAAATAAAATTTAAAGAAAAGGAGGAGTTAAAAATTAAAAACGAAAATGTTCTCTACATCTCTGCAAACAAAAAAACAGGGTTTGGAAAATTTAAAAAGCATGCGCTTTTGAGTGTGCATTTTTCCCATTGTTTGCAGAATTTTGTAGAAAGAATTTTGACCCATCCAGATATTTAAGCCCAACCCGTTAGAACATGTAAAAAATTCATAAAAATGCGATAAATTTAAAGTAATAATATCAAAGAAAGCTAAAAAGGCTCCTTAAAAATGCGTCAAAAAACGCATCAGAAACCCGTCAACTACTAGTCGGAAAAAGTTTAAAAAGACGTGTCGTAATGTTTAAAAAGAAACTCGAAAAATAAAGTGAGAGCGTTGTTTACATGCTATAACAATTATTTTTCTAAAATTATTCTAATACCTTCTGTCATTAGAAAAATAGTCTTCCTACTCATCCAAGGGTCCTTAAATATTGGATCAGTCGACGATGGATATAAGAAACACTGCTATAAGAGGAAATTGCTTATAAGGAACATAAACATTAAGAACATTAATTATGATGGTGGAGGGAAATGACTTCACGGGCAATAACTTTACATGATTGCGAAATAACTTCACCTTGAGAGGGAAATAATTTCACTTTTTTTATGTGAAGTTATTTCCCATTAAATTGCTTCACCACAAATTTTATGAATTATTCGATTTGAGAATTTTTCGATTCTAATTGGAAAACAGAAACCAAATGGAATTATTTATAAGGATTTTAGTATAATTTAACTAACATTATGAATAACAATTTGGCATACACCCACCCTTGCACCTACTCCCTCCCCCAAACAGTGACCCCAAGCAGGGGGGTTGCACTACATACATTTTCCACTGTTTATGAATTGTGAGCTTACATAAATGTCGTCGCGTGTTAAGAGAAATTATTTCCCACAAAAAAGTGAAGTTATTGCTCCCTTTTAGTAGGATAAGTGAAATTATTTCCCACTCAATGTGAAGTTGTTTCCCATGTGAAGTTATTGCCCGTGGAGTTATTTCCCTGCACCAATTCTGATATCAGTTGTTGTCATAATAAGAACAAGTCGGATATAAGAAACATTTTTTGTTTTGTATTTCAGAGGTTTCTTACATCCGTCGTGGACCGTTGAAAAAAATTTAGAACAATCTTTTTGTTCCACAAAATTGTTCCGAAACTTTCGTATTTATTTATCTGATGTACCTATTTCTGGTTTGTTTAGTTTTTTTTTCGCAGCACCCATTTATACCTTGCCGCTTACTATTTAAATCTATTTATCCTCCAGAAGTAACACCCCTCATAACCCAATTTACATAGTTCTTTCTATTTAAAATTAATAGAATAACTCCCGCGTTGCTTAAATTAACAATAATAAATGCCATTAGACAAAACAGATTTTCAATTCGAACTTAATTTTATAATAAGGAACAGTCGTTAACTTTCTGGTCCTTTATACGCGCAGATCGGAGGAAATATAATTGAAGATACTTAAGTCCTTAATTCATCGCAAAGTAACTTTATCCCTGTCAAATAGATTGGTTGGACGTTTGGTGACAAACTTGTTCTGCAGTCAAGAATTTACTCCTTGCTTAGCACTGGAGGGGGAATTATTAATCGTGGAGCTTTTTATTAATACGGAAAGAAAATTAGAAAACTAAAATCGTTATGGCTGCAACAAATGGGATTTTTATTTAACTAGTTTCGGATTTAGTTATGTTAATATGAATATTAAATTCGCCCAGAGTGCAATGATGGTAGCATTGAAAATATTTGTTGTGGAATTTCTCTTAACAGTAAATATAGATAATTTGCCTTAAGTCTGCTTCGATCGACAATTCGCCTTTGTGTTAGTAAGTCATTTAAATGCAAACAGTGGATCTGATTCATTTGAAACTTTGCATAGATATGTTCGCAAAAATGTCAAAGCTACCCCTCTGGATGAATGTATTTCCTTCTGTGCTCTTTTAGCCCAATACTTTTAATTAATTTCCTTTTCCAGCTTAATGACAGACAGGCTTCAAAATTGTTTCATTTGCTGTTAGACATCATTTTAATTTTAAATATTTATACTGAGGTCGATAACGAGTGGATAATACATTGATTAACATCCTCGCAGACAGGGTGGGGAAATTTTCGATTGAAATAATAACATTTGCTTTCACTTTGATTATTTTAAACTAATTACATTTTCGGTCGCAGAAACATTATTTTTAGCCATTTGCCTACATTATATCCAATTAAATGCTGTACTCAATATGATGGTAATTGTTTATAACATAGACACATCAATTACTGTCCAACTAAAATTTGGATTATATTTTTGAAACTTCAGTGTTCGTTTGTAATTGAGGGAGAGAGTGGAAACAAATTTGTTTAATTCAATTGGGTAGCCCACACGAGCTTTTTTTTTTTGCTAAAATATTCAGACAACAAATTCGCATGTAGATGGTATGGGGTTTGGGATATCTCTATTCAAAATAACAATCGCACTTATTCGGAAGCACGAATTGCATTAATTTACCTGGGGTTCGAATTTATCAGGGAATAAACTAACAAATTTGTTGATGGAGATTACAATTTATGAGTAGAGAACTCTTTTTCTATTGCACATTCAAAATTAGCAAAAGTTATCTGAGGTTTTAATGCGCCATCTGTTGACAGAGTGATCGTGCGGGTTTTGGCAACAACATTTCGAACTGGGTCCTAGGACCCAGGGCTAGCTTCTCAAAACAAATTGGTAGATTTATATAATATAATTATAAATAGATTTATGCGAAATCCGAAAGGCTGATTTGAGAAGCTTTCCGAGTACATAATACGAACTTTGGAATGCTTATCGCTTATGACAAAGACAGCTTTAAGGCTGTCAATAACATAACACGTAAAAGTAGTTGTCATTTTTAAGATATCGAGGCTACGCTTCTACTTTGAAAAATTCTAAAAACACAAGAACGGAGTAGGTAGTTCCTTGCGCTTCAGTATCCAAAATAATGCCCTCTCGTACTACAATAAATTAATGTAAGGTTCATTTCACAATCCTTTCGTACGTAATGGGAAGGAACTCTTTTATTTCTTGTATGGCTGTCACCAACGATTTTGTCTTTCCCTGGAACTGAAAGAAATTTCAAAGTTGTTTCTTAAGCATTAGAAAAGCTGAGTGGGATTTCTAAAGGCTTTTGTTTCGCTTTGAAATAGATAAAATAAATAAAAGCAGATATACGAGTATTAGGGGTATTTACGATTCGGTGTAACAGGCCTAGTAAAATTGATGAATTTTTCTTTTACCGGATAGTGGTATCCGGCTAGCTAGCAACACTGAAGGAGATCTACTGACAACCAGTTACACTGACATTTGGGGAACTTTCAATAAATAATAGGACAAGGTTTCACTTTACTCCGTTGTATTTTTCTGTTGCGGTACGATCAGGGTATGGATAAAGTGCAAAATTGTATAGCTAGTTAAATTTTAGTCAGGATATTTTGTTGTTGTAATGCGAAAAAAAGTTGCACTTTCGCAATTCCGCACTGATAGTAAACCAGTTACTTCGGACCGTGAATACCCCTGTTGTATTGTGTATCATTGCTTTGCTCTCCGTTTGGCGCTGTTCTTAGTCATACTAAGTGCTATGAAACATGCTTTGTTACTCAGAATTAATAGTCAAAAGCACAAAAAAAGGCGTCAAAAATTCCGCTTATTTCGCTTTTTTTAAACTAATATGTGTAAAGAAAAAATTAAAAACAATTTTAAATTTTTAAAAAAAATTGAATTAAATGTTAAAACAAAAATAAAATTTGAATTAAGAAAAATAAAGGAAACCATAAAAACGAAATTAAATTTTGAAAATAAGAAAGAAATCTATATCTATTGGAAATGAACAATTTTTGTTTATAGATAAAAAAACTTAAAAATTTAAGGAAAACAATTTAAAAAAAAACATTTACAAATTAAAAAAGAAAGAAGAAAATGTTCCTTACATCTTTGCCTTACAAAATTCTGCAAAACAATGAGAAAAAAGGCTTGGAAAATGTTCAAAACGCTTTATAAAACTCGAGAAAAAACGCTTGGAAGAAATTTCAAAGTTGTTTCTTAAGCTCTGAGCATTAGAAAAGCTGAGTGGGTTTTTTAAACGCTTTTGTTTCGCTTTGAAATGAGTAAAATAAATAAAAGCAGATGTGTTGGGGGTATTTACAATTCGGTGTAACATGCCTTGTAAAATGTAAAAAAAACGCGTAAAAAAACCAGAGGTAAAACGCGTCACGAAACGCGCAAAAAATAGCACCACAAAAAAACGCAAGGAAAACGCTCCAAAAAGCGCATGATTTTTCATTTCATGTAAAAATCTTACCAAAGTCAGAGCCAAGTGGTACTCAAAGTGTATTAGCTAAAAAACTGGATGGTCCGCAAATGGAGCAATCATGAAGTATATATGCGAAAAACGAAGTGATGACATTTTATTCCGAACATAGTTAAAGGGATAGCCCAAGCTCCAAAGCTTAATGCACTAAAATGTTTGATGACTTATCAAACTATTATATAAAGAGGTAATGTTTGTTTGTAAGAGGTAATTTCCGGAACTACTGAACCGATTGCAAAAAGTCTTTCACTAATAGAAAACTAGGGGATAGAGTATTGCAATAGGCTTCTTTATTTTTTTGATTTTTTTGCATTAAAAACACATAAAAAAAGGCGTCAAAAAACGCGCGAAAAAATGCGTCAAATACCCACGAAAAAACGCGTCACAAAACGCACGAACAAACTCGTAAAAAAACGCAAAAAAAATGCGTGAAAAAACGACTCAAGAAACTAGCGAAAAAACGCGTCGAAAAGTTTCAAAAACCACAGAATTTTTTAAAAAGAGTTTCGACCCATCCAGAATTTTGACCCCGAACTCACAATTAAACTTAACATTATATATTTAGAAAGAGAAGTTTCACTTCTGGTGTGTGGTCACAAGCTACTCTCACTGGAAATTGCTTTGTCAGAAAATCACAACTATGAATGTGCTATTGTTTTTTTTCCTCCATAAGCGAGAGTCTCATATTCACTTCATTGATCAACAACTTTCTGGGATTTGGTTTGATACAACATATGTGTGATTTTTTTTAGTGCAAATCTGATTACAAAGATGAAAATGGTTTGTTTTTGAATAAGAAATCCGTATCAAATACCATCAACCATTGACTTATTATATATGGACAGCTAGTAGACAACTTCGCGTTCGTTCCAACATAAGCGCTAGCTCTCGTGGTTCGGAGCGGAATAAATTGGAAACTCACATCTGACGTTTCCATTTCGTTGCAGATAGTTTTGCATAAGTTTGTGTTATTGCGATTAATTGAATAAAGATTTAAAATTAAAAAATGAAGTGTTGGTCTTTGGAGGAGTTGAAACCAAGTTTTAAACATCCTGAAAAAGATGAACAAATTTCATAGACGCTTGACATTTTCTTAAATTAATTCGTAATACATGGGGAGCACATAAAGTAATTTACGATGAGAATGGGAAGGCACTAAATGGGGACAATATTGAAAAATTGGTCACTTTTCAACATAAACTTGGGCTTCACTTTGCAAACAAGTTAAATGACAAACATATTAACTGGCATTCTAAAATCACGAATGTCAGTCTTTCTGCCCATACTTTGAGTGAAAGCACCGCAAATTCTCTGCTTTTCCTGAGTTTGTGGGATCTGAAGCAACAATTGTGCTCATTAGAACAATAAACAATATTTTTGATTTCGAAGTCAAAGTTTGGGTGCAACTTTAAAAAAGGGTTACATAAAGAGAACAAATTTTTTGTTTCTTTGATAAAGCAATAAAATATCTTAGCGGCTTAACCATAAACAACCAACAAATCGTAAAAAGCAGAAACAAAGTGGGTTTTATGGGCTTTATTATTTGCATGCGGAATTTAAAAATAACTTTTTTAAAATTCTCATGTACCTACTTGAATGTCAGAAATGTGATTGAAATATACGCTAAAGTGTTATTACATCATATTTCTAAAATTAATAATGAAAAACAACATAAAAAACTAATTACCAATAAATATACGAAAATTGTGCAATTTATAGGACAATGAAAAACGATTTTTTATTCAAGTTTTGTTGGTTCCATCTATTATTAATTATTTAAACTAGCACAATTTCAATATGACATCTATTGTAAACAATGCCGCAACAATTTGAATTTCAACCGTTTCACTTGGCAAATCCACTCACGCCCAATAGGTGGCTCTAGGATTCTATGGAGAAATCCAAGATGGTTGTCATTTTGTTTCACTTATTTTTCGCATAGAACCACGAGCGCTAGTTATGTTGGCGTCATTTTCTGGGCAGAGATTGTATGGAAGTGACATTTCTCTAGCAGTCCCTATATAATAAGTTAATGCCATCAACATTTATTTGACTTTAAATTTTAATGCCTAGCAAAGCAGGCGGGGTTCGCTAGTATTTAATATCGCTCTTAATGAGAGAGTCCATTTTTTAATTAATTTAATAATTCCCGTTCCACCTGTCAGCTTGACTCGACTGCCATTTATTTCATTTAATGTGACTCCGACTATCAGTCTTTTAAGTAACGTCCTTAAAATGCAAATACCCGTCGAAATAAAACAGCTTCAAAGGAAAACATAAGAATAAATCTAAAAAACAAGCACCCGCCATTGGTATTAATTACATCAAAGTAGTTATTCCGACCTTTCGAAAACATTTCGAGCACTGACTAATTGTACTCCCTGTGCAGGAACTGAATCAATGAAACTGCTGGATATTTAGCTAATGCGATTGCAAACTGCAGCGTTCCTTGCCAGGACATAGCTGTATTGAAATATCGTCCAAAGGAGGGTGAAATTCTGCGACGAAGTGAAACAACAGAAACTAATTTAACTCGCCCTTTTAATCACTCTGTGCGAGTAGTGTTGCTGTGAAAAGTTCTTCTCCTATAATCCCTGAAATGGTATTTCCTAAAACTCCCCTGAAATAGAAAAACTTGCTTTAGGTAAACTAAAATCGAAAAAAAAAAAAATGTCATAGTTATTACAGTAAACAGACTAAAGTCATTTAACTCACAGTTCACAGAGCCGCCTGTCGGTTTCATTGTCGTAGCCCGAAAATGGAAATTATTCCCATAAAAATAGTCTAGTACCAATTAAGTTGTCCGCAAATTACGAAACAATTAGAAACGCCACCAGGCGCTCGGTGTGCTAGTTGGTCCATAGCGGTAGTCTGATTCGGCTTAATTGAAACATTTGCGATTTGAAATTAGCATTTTGGCCATTGCGATGTTTTCGAAGAGGAAATTAGCTTCCACTGGAAATTAGGCTGATAAATTGTTCCTATTTTCCAGGCAATTTGAATTTAATAGCCGATGTTGCGACTGTCATTTCGAAGTTAATTGTTTCGTAGATGGTATTTTTTTTAATAATGCTTATGTTTATATATTTTGAAGTAGCAGATGTTGGTAGTGTTAATGGGCAATCTGAAAGCGAATTGTGGTAGGTTGTTTGGAAATTATGCAGCACGAGTGAACAAAATGGCAGTTGGCGATGCACAAAGAAAGGGAGCGTCTACTATTTCGCATGATATCGGAAGAAATAGTTGACACAACAGGCTCATATTAGACTGTCCCTTGTCTATGAGACGACCATTCGCTTGGGTGAGTTTGCTTTTTTTTCTGCAACGAAAAAAAGTACCTGAATTGACATGATACCTGTCCAAAAACTTTTGGAAAACTGAAAATACTTCCATGAGTAGTCGGCAGAGCCGACCTTGTGTGGTTACACACTGCACTTAATTTGTTTCAACTGTAGCACTCCGACTGTGTCGGATAATTGCCACCTAAAATAAACTAATTTCACTCAGTGACCGTAACTCAGCTTTAGCTAAACCAATCCTACTCTTGATGTGTGTAGGCCATCAAAATTATCCAACAGCTAATCGGCGATCATTCCAAAACCTAACACGCAACATTGCCCGATGATAATTCAATCCAGCAACCGTCAAAGCCTATAGAACCAACAAACTCTCATCGATTGCAAGCAAATTAGCTATGCGTTCTGTAGGAAGTTCTCTTCCAATACCCGTGCACCTGAAGCAATCGAATTCGTTTCTCACATGTGACATGGAAAATTGAGTTTGACTCCTTTCATTTGAATGACCGCATTTCCTAATCAGAAATTACCATCCAGCTCATTGAAAGCTATAAATGTCCCACCTCGAAGCTTGTCAGTGTGTCATGGACACACACATCGAAATGACGATTTCATCAGGCAGACAATGCAGTCGATTGATTGGCTTTGTTTTTGGGTCTACACATAATCACATATTTTCACTGATCAATTAGTAAGGAATGACTGCATGTGCTGATGCGGTGTCGATGTGTGGACTGGTGACGATATGTGGACGTCATGTTGACGGGATGCTGAGGCACACATTACGATGGCTGGATTTACATAAACAATTTGACGGGACGGAAAATCTCTTTCATTATAAGGGACCAAAAATATACCCGCAAGTTTAGAGTGACAAGCGGGTTAAACTTTTTTAATTTGTAGGTAAACAAGATAACTTTGCTTTTGGCTCCAACAGAAAAACCGACACTCACCGCTTTTGGTGTTAGCCCATAACCTGCAATGGCGGTCGTGACTAATCCTTTTCGATTTTAAATATTAAATAAATTTAAATTGATAATTTTAGATTTTGGACTAAAGCTCAGCTTTTGGATGAAGCATAAAGTTTAGTGATAACTTTAAAGATTAATGGGATAAGTGCGAGCCCTCCTTCGTAATCTGTCTTTTTTTCTAAAGAATTATTAAAGTAGTGGCCAAAGGCAGTAAAGTCAAGAAAAGGACGTACACTTTGGTCAAAAATCAATGAACGGCCCTAAGCCCTCTTAGCCCTTAGAAGCAGTTAAAAAAAGTTTGACCGAAATCTCTTACATAGTTTTAACGTCAACCGGTAACAAACATAGAGCCGGCTACAGTTTAAGTACATATTTAGCTAAATTTCAATTTGAAACTGAAAATCGCAGTCGCTTTCAATCGAAAACCAACCCCCATTCATTTTTGAATTTGTTCATCGAAACTGAAAACGGTGAACCCCTTCGCCAACTGCTAACGGAGGTAGCATGTGTTTCGAAATCAGAAACCATCTCCCGATATTGATTTGAATTAAAGTTTTCCACCGCCACATCAGATAAAATGTAAACATTTAAATGAGTAAACTTGCAAGATAAGCTAAAGAGCGAGTTGAATACACATCATACCGAATTGGTGGCAGCGAACAAGGGATGAATATTTACTCAACGCTAACATTTCCGGAACTTTGTTTGCACTTTAAAGATAAAAGTGCGAAGCAGTAAATTTGCAGCGAACTACCCGAACGAATGACGGCAAACAGGGAGTATAATTATGGATGACATTTTTCTTCCCACTGAATGCAGGGCGCCTTTAAATAGGGCTTTTGTGGGAAAGTTACATAAAAGGCTGTTGGTATTTTCCGCTTTTAAAATTTAAAGAAAAAAAAAAAAAGATGCAGCTTATTATGTTTTTCTCCAATAAACAAAAATTTAAAGCGAGCTAATTTTTTTTCCGACAAAAACAAAAGTTTTTTTAAAAAAATATTTTTAAAATATTTAGATACCTATAAAATTAAAAAGTAAAAAAAAAAAAAAATACAAACAATATAAATTTAAACATTAAAAAAAATAAATATATAAAAAAACAATATCTATTGAAAAAAATAAATAAAAATTGAAAAAAAACGAATTAAACATTAAAAAAAAACAGATTCACAAAAAACCACAAATTAAAATAAGAACATTTTTTTTCTGCAAAACAATAAAAAAAATCCTTAGAAAATGTTAGAAAGCGCTTGCTTTTGAGCAAACATTTTTTTAATTGTTTGCAGAATTTTGAAAAGCAGAATTTCTAAAAGAAGAACTTTGAAAAAAGGATTTTGAAAGGAGAATTTTGTAAAATAGTGTTCTGACCCCAACCCTCTTCATTCATTGCACAGCCTCCCCTCGGACTTATGTCTCCCTGTCACTTCGGATAACACATCTAATTGAGCTGTTTTCAAAGTTTTGTCTCATTACAGCGATGTTGTTCCAGTTCCAGTTTTTAACACCCGAGGGGTATCTATATTTTTTCTTAAAACAGGAAAAATGTTTCAAATACCACACAATTCACCCCTCCAAACACTGCGTTTGATTTTTGCTTGAGTCTCACTTTCGAACGACGAAAAGAACCATTAATCAGAATTTTTCTTCCTTTACGTTTTAATTTGCATGCTAATTACAAGTTCTCGTAAGTAGATAGCCAAGGCACGAGCAAAACAAAAGGACGACCAAAAAAGCAAAGAACTAAATCATAAAAACAAAGAACCCAACCAAAGGTATATGTATAGTGATAGCAGTGCTCAAGTGTGAAGCGGAAGAGCGAAGAGAAAAAAAAATCGTGTAATGAGAGCTTGGTAATTAATCAGCACACCAAAGAAACACGTTGGCAGAGGAACTCACGCACTGGTATGCTTTTCATCTCCTTGACTGCTTTATTTATTGCAGACCAGGAAGCAGGGCTCCATAAATAAGGAAGTTGGATGCGAATAGAAGGACGTCATCATCTCAGTCGAGGGTATCCGCCGACACTCAGAAGTTCTGAAGTTTGTCTTAATTCATCAGTGAAATCAACGCTCTGATGAAGTTATTTTGAGAACAAAGTACTTGTCCACGCGAGTGACTTGGGTGCGGCAAATGGGCACATCAACCCGAAATCCAGGATGTTAAGGTGCAAAACGGTTTTACGCACTAACTGCCGAGTGTTTTATTAAAGACAACTTTTCCACCAGAATAAAAAAAAAAAAATCTGCAGACACTTTAACTGCAACCCATGCCATATCTGGAAGTCGTTACAAGCGTTTTATCACTTCATTGCAACATCGTAGTATTAAAGTAAATAGTTTTGTAAATTTCCTCGACATTAGCCCCATTTCCGCAGCCGGTCTGTGTATGTTGTGCAATTTGTTTCAACGGCTGGCAAATTTGCACCTTTACTACATAAAAGTAAATGGCTTGCCATAAAGACTACATATTCATGGGCAACGTCCTAAGCAGTAGACTGTGCAGTGTATCCCCTGCCTCAGTTAACAACTTTTGAATCGAATCTAAAGCTATGGGTATGGTGTTAAAAAAAATATGCAGGTAAAAAGATTTTTACCTTTTTTTGCCAACACTTTATGGGCGGCCGTTTAAGGAAATTTCAACATCGTTTAATGACACGATGGCAAGGGATTTGATTTTTTTTCCCTTAAAGAGCTTTGCCTTTTCTTTGGCATGGATTCTGTATGTCTTGCCAACGTTTGCTGGGTGAAGAATTTTTGCAGTTTGTTTAATTTTTTCAAACTAGTGGACGAAAATGTGTCTGGGGACTCAAAGAAATGCTGAAGACATTTTTGGAAACGGTTGCGGATCTTGATGATGAAAATATTTCTACCTGATGGCAAACTTTTTGTATGGTTCATAATTGACAACTACTGAAAAACATGCGACACCATTTTATTTCTCTTTTTAAGTTTTACAAAATGAAGTGAAAAAGTCTTGTGTAACTCAGTCGTGCACAAGCACATACTTCATTAAAAAAAATCAAAAATACATTAGTCCAACCAGGAGGAAGATTATCCCTTCGTTTAAGCAAAGAAAAACCTTCCAATGAAGTAATTAGGAAATACCGAAACAAAAATAACTGTTTCATTATCTCACCGACATACAGCCCTAATTACATTCATTCACAGGAACAAGTACAAATTGGTTAAACGTTCCTTTTGTTTTTCTGTCTGATGTCGATGGCACAAAGGTTGTGAACAATACTACAGAGTGTTACCGAACACGTTAAGCGGAGTTATCTATGAGCTAAGGACGAGACAGGAGAATTATCACTTTGTTTTGTGTACCTACGTGCGGGATTTTTAATCTTTTATTCTCTTTCATGAGCCAGGACTATGAACTTTTGTTTGTCCTACTGGAACGTGTGCACTCAATAATGCATATGGATTGATTCAATTGTAACAAATTGGAGGGGTTTGTATCTCCCAACATCCTTCTAGCTATAACGTAATAGTCTCTCTGCAGTGTAGGCTGAAATTGGGCAGAAGCCAATCGAAGGTATTGTTTATGTGATTCAAAGTAGGTAGCTCGAAACTCGGTATAACTTAAAATCAAAGAGATGACAGAGGCTTTGGAATGAACTCACTGACTTGTGTTGAGTAGTTAAGTAAATAAAGTGCACGAATAGGTCGCACAAAACTTTCTCGTTTAGTGCGAGTCTGACTGAAATTTAAAGTCATTTAAACAAATCTTTTTTTCGGGATGTAAGCACTACTTGGTTTTTAGGGTTTTATCGAAATCGAAAATGGGGTTTTCGAGATATGAGCAGTTTTTAAAGTGAGCGCTTCCAGTGATTCGAATTGAAAATTAAGGACGCAATAATTTTGAAAACATCAATTTTACTCTAAGTTTGCATTTTGGGTCAAAATCATGCCGCTTTGAGGTAAACTAGGGAAACCTATATTTTTCAAAAATGCCTTTTTCCAAAAATCCATTTTACAAATATACAGAGAAAAACTGAGTTTTCCATTAAGCTAGAAATGACCATATTACCTTAGAAATCAATTTTTGTCACAATCGTATGGACCGTTTTCCAGATATGTCCAAATTTCAAAAGTACCGTTACTCGAATTTTGAGCACAAAACTGAGTATGCAGTTATGTGTACCTCACCTACATAAGCTTAAATATAAATTTTTGTTGAAATCGTTAGAGCCGTTTTCGAACAAATCAAACTGGTATGAAAATTTTATACGGGAAGTACCATTAATATTGAGGTTACCATGTCCCAAAAACAACGGCCCCGAACTGTTAGCCCCCAAACTTTAAATCCGAAGTTTGAACGAAATCTGTTCAGCCGCTGTAGGCCTAACATACAGACAGACAGACAGACGGACAGAATTTTGCGACCCACTTTTTTGAGTTCGCCTATCATCGTAATTGTACGAATACAATATCTTTCTCTTACTACGTAATGGAGAAAGTTAAAAATTACCTTTGACCGAAATTGAAATTCAGAGTCAATGGAATGTTGCGAAACATGCACAAATAAATCGCACAATATGAGGCGCATAAAAGGTACAGCACTAATTTCTAAAACATATTTAAACTTGCTAGGACCTGAAGCTGGATCCTCAGTTGCATCGATTTTATGTAAAATTCCATCAAATGAACAGCACAATCCTGAACCCAACCTATCAAGAACCTTAAAGTTTCCGGCCAACTCAGATATTAATAAAACTATAAATATTGAAAATACTCCGAATTTATTATCTGCCACCCCCCACTATAGCAGGCATCAAACGACAAAAGTAAACAAGCTTGTTTTCCCAATTCACCGGTCTGCTTGCCGGGCTTGTACCATGTTTGTTCCTGTGCCTGGGTGCACAAAAGTGTTGCTCCAGCTTATTGCTGGAGTAGCCCTGTAATAATTAATATTGAGCTGCAGCTCCACCTTTGTAACAGAATGCCAGAGGAGATTTAAATGCGATGGTTGTTTTTGATATTGCTTTCTGAGTTAGAGTTGTGTGTTTTATGAAAGTTGAGTAAAAGGGCGGAACAACAATAGACAGGCACATCTAAACCTACACCCGACAGGCCATATTTTGTAATGTAGCTACTTTTCAACTAAACTGAATTTTTTTTGGAAGAGTCTTGGAGCTTCACAATTGTTGCAATGCAGCACCTAGTCTACCTGGGAAATGGATGCCCCTACTTAATAATTATCCAGTTTGATGGTAACAGAACAGACAGCGCCAGGGACAGAGGGGTTTTTATGGACGGACTGTCCCTAATTGTGAACAAAGGGGCACAAAATGTATATATAAATTAAATAGCTTGTTCAACGGGTGGTTGTATGAATCGAGTAATTTTTGATTAACACCCACCTAATGCCCAACAATCAATTTTAGCCGCCAACTAAAACTGGGGCGTATACGTAACATTTTTACTATCACATGCATTTACATGGAAACATAATTTTTTAAGAGACTCAAATGTATGCAAAATGATATAAACTAAAACCTAGGTCCAAAGTTATTTTTTGTCTGGGACAACCATATAGTATGGTATGTTGCAGAACCCAAAAGCAGCTCTCTAAGCTCTATTGATCAGCAGCATACATTTAAAAAGTGAAAACAAATTTCTTCCTCATCTGACTAGTTTTGTACAAACATTTGCAAACTTAAATATGAACTGAACCGCCATAGAGTCAAACCTGTTAAGAACCAAAAAACAATTACCTTCATTCGGACATTACTTGGCCGCATTGGGAGGAGATTTTCTTTTGCATTTTGATTCAACACTGAAAACCACTTTGGATAATTGCGGCAAAGTTCAGCTCCGTTTGTTGTTCAGCAAAAATATTCTCTATCTCAGGCAGGATTACTTACTTTGGTCTTTCAGAGCCAATGTTTTCATCCACTTGCTTTCTTTTAAGCCAGTTTGGGGTCAAGTGCGTT
Organism: Cheilosia variabilis; assembly: GCA_951230905.1. Lineage (NCBI taxonomy): Eukaryota > Metazoa > Arthropoda > Insecta > Diptera > Syrphidae > Cheilosia > Cheilosia variabilis. The sequence goes on from OX579677.1 coordinate 66,240,689, forward strand.
GGGATCACTTAAGAAAGTTCTCAACTTGAATATTAAAATGCAACAGGCAATGTGGTGAATTGTGCAAAGAGATTTTTTTCATTGTAAAGCAATGCGGGTGGCGTTTCTATGTTTTTATTGTTTGGCAATAGAATTGTGTCAAAAGGTTTGATAGAGTAAAGAGAACAATAGAGGTTAATACTGAAGGAGGGTTGACAATAACTGCAAGATTGGTAGCAAACGACAAAGCAGCAAGGACAATAAAAAATACTTAGTTAGGGTATAAAGTAGGTACATGGATTTGCAATTTTGATTTGAGGTCAGTCATTGAAATGTGGCTCGAGATTTTAGTACAATGGTGGTGGGCTATTTTTAGTCAATTAAGTGTCTTTTTTTATGAGAAGCTAATATGAGACAAATGCTTTATGTTATGTACAGGGGCGTAGGAATAAAGTGGTAAATATGCACTTTTTGTGGCTCAAATTGATTTTTGTAAAACGATTAAAGCACAATTTTTATATTTCATTGAATAAATTGTTAGAGCGGAGTTCTTGAACATAGAGTGCAGAGAAAAAAAAATAGAAATAAATATATTAGCACCAATAATTGAGCGAATTACATAATTAGGTTGAAAATTAAATGATAAATCATCAGATGCTACTTCAATACTAATTTTAAGCGGATACGATGTGTGGTAGCGGAAATATTTCTGTGACCGCAGCGATGTAGTTTTGAGTTGAGGGGAGCAGCAGTACACTTTACTGCCACCGACTCTACCGAGAGAGAGGAGTGAGGTGTCATAATATTCGTATTCTTCACCGGAATTTCGTAGGTTAAAAAGATTAAAATAAAAAAAGTTAATTTAAAAAACCGACTGACTGTAAAAAAAAAAAAGAATTAAAAATATATTTCTTGTTCATATATTTTTAATTCTTTTTATAACAGTCAGTCGGTATTTTAAATTAACTTTTTTTGTTTTTATTTTTAGCATTTAAGTACATATAACTATCTATTTGGCAGTCGGATGGTACTTAATACTCATACATATAGTTGTTAGACTTTGTAGGTATATAGAGTCCGATTGTTAATCGGGTTTTTTGGTTTTTTAAATAAATTTTTTTATTGTTTCTTATATTTTATGACCGCAAGAAGCCACAAAAATTTGCGTGTTTAGCTCCAGCTTATGTTTATATTAAATAATATTTTTGCAGCACAACCAATACACGCAGCTTCATTCATTTAGATCTATTTTACTCAGCCTTGGTAGGGTGACTCCGACCTCAAAACAGTCATATAGATTTCATTTTGGTTTTTTTTTTCTATAGTTTTCTTCAATTTTTATTTGCGCAACTCTATTATTATGCCCTCCAATCATTCACCTCATATCTAGAGTACGCCTTCATAAATTTAAACGAAATATAAAAAAATATACCCCAGTGCTTTTGAATAAAAATCCCATAAAAAATACCTTAAAGTCCTTAACAAGAAAACTTACCACAGTATAAATGGAACAGAGCTTAAAATATTCCCTGGTGCATCCAACTCCTCAAAGTACTGTGTGTTCAAAAGAGAAAAGCTCTCTGCTGATGCTTTTAGTGGCAAACTTTAGAAGTCTTCTAAAAGCTTATGTGAACTTTCAGGGGAAAAATAAGAGAACTGTTGGGTTCTCTTAGATTTACTCAAATTATCTGAAATTCACCAACATGACAAGGGCAGGCGATTTAAACTTCAATGGTAGGAAGAAAAAAATTATTTTCGGATGTCATTGACAGTGTTTTAGCACTCTCTCTCTTCATTTATCCCACGAAGCGTGGTCATTTTTCCCTTTTCACCGTACCTACTCAAATTCCCTTTTAAAATCCCACGATTCTTTTAAGTGTTAAAATCCAGTTTTTAAAGGTAAACTTTTTATTTCACGGACAGAAAATCAGGTTAAATTAACCTTTAGTATAAAACCACAGTTTCTAACACTGCTATGAGTATGTTTTTTGTACTAAAAATCTTGATAAAAGACGATTTACATGAGCTGTTTTTTATGGACATACAGACATACAGTTGTTTTGATAGAATTTCACCAAACATTTATTTTTTTAATATTTTTCTGTTAGATTTCTGAAATTTCCACGATTTGGCACTTTTTCCCTTTATCCCGCGGAAGGCTTTTCGGACATCAAAATACCCACAAAAAGGGATAAATTCACGATATATTAACACTGGTCATTGACCTTCAAATTTAAAGTCAATGGTTGAATATGGTGTGTGGGGACAATTGGGTGTATATTTAGCAAAAGGTTGAAAGCTGAGGTACACAGTACCCGGGGACTTTATTAAAGGTGGGAAGTTTCATTGATATTGTAGGCAGCTGAACAGATGTGCGCCGAATAACACATACTCTAAAAACGTCTACAGTACAAAACAGGCCGTTCAGGCTTCTTTAAGATAATTAATAATTTGTTCTTTATAATAATTAATATTTTTTTTTAAGCGGGAGATATGTTTGTCAAGTGGTATGTTCTTTGATAAAAGAAGAAAGTTAACCTTCTCCATTACGTAGTAAGAGAAAGATATGGTATTCGTACAAAATTTCGAACTCGAGATGTTAATGAATTCTGATATTACGATGATAGGCGAACTCAAAAAAGTGTGTCGCAAAATTCTGTCCGTCTGTCTGTCTGTCTGTATGTTAGGCCTACAGCCTAAGCGGCTGAACAGATTTCGTTCAAACTTCGGATTTAAAGTTTGGGGGCTAACAGTTCGGGGCCGTTGTTTTTGTTGCATGGTAACCTCAATATTAATGGTACTTCCCGTATAAAATTTTCATACCAGTTTGATTTGTTCGAAAACGGCTCTAACGATTTCAACAAAAATTGATAGTTAAGCTTTAGGAGGTGAGGTTAACATAATTGCATACTCAGTTTGATGCTAAAAAATCGAGTAACGCTACTTTTGAAATTTGGACATATCTGGAAAACGGTCCATACGATTGTGACAAAAATTGATTTCTAAGGTAATATGGTCATTTCTAGCTTAATGGAAAACTCAGTTTTTCTCTGTATATTTGTAAAATGGATTTTTGGAAAAAGGCATTTTTGAAAAATATAGGTTTCCCTAGTTTACCTCAAAGCGGCATGATTTTGACCCAAAATGCAAACTTAGAGTAAAGTTGATGTTTTCAAAATTATTACGTCCTTAATTTTCAATTCGAATAACTGAAAACGCTCACTTTAATAACTGCTCATATCTCGAAAGCCCCATTTTCGATTTCGATAAAACCCTAAAAACCAAGTAATGCTTACATCCCGAACAATTACTTGTACTCGGTTTTCATCTAAATAGTTAAGCAATAGTATTTTTCAAACTAGACAATATTTGGTACTGTTTTGTCTGCCAAATTTTACAAAAATCACTTTAACGATTTTGACCAAAATACATATTAAAGATGTTCAATATTCCTTTGAATATGGATAACTCGCGTTTTCTTAATAAGATCCCGTACTTAGTTTTTCTCAAAAAATTCGAACTAATCAATTTCTTAAACATTTATCAAAAATTACTACCCAAATTCCGATCTGTATTCACATATTTTCGGTATAATTTTGAAATAAAAACAATGCCCCAACTTCGAATAACAGCTATGTAAAACTTCTTTTTAACAAATACTACCAACTTGAAATTTTTTTCAACCATATTGAATGTGCACCCATTAAAATATTTCCAACAACTTGGAGCTTACACAATCAGTAACTCCCACTTCATTTACATTAAAACTTTTGATGAACGAGAAAGTTACGTTCGACCCAGTCGTGCACTTTATTTCTTTATTCTTTTGTTTATTTTTTATAGAACAATTTAAATTTCTTAATCTATCCCCTATGAGGACCTAATCTAATGCCCCTCTACTACGATTCGACTGAAAATAGAAGTTAGCTGCAGTTGTGTCAATGTTGGCTGCTGATTGTGATCTTCTTCAACGCGTTTGATGCTGCAGTCTGCACAACAATGCTTGCAAGCGGACATTTGCTCGAAAACTATTTTTTTGATGTTTTGATGTTGCTTGCTGCTACGTAGTCAGTTAGGTTGAACAACAATTTTTTCCTCTGTTTGAAAAAGCGGTAAACAATTTTTTTGGTCGGCAATAGCGGAGCGTCAAGGTCTGCTTATCAGTGAGCAAAAGCGTTTGTGTTCTGCAATGTGTTAACTTATACATTCAATGCGTTGGTTTTTCTTTTACAAAACGTTCGCTCTAAGGAAAAGTTGAAACTATTCACTGCCAAACAGAAGCATGATGCTTTCAATGAGCGGAGGCATGGTAACGGCAGAATGAGTGGGTTATTGACCGGAATGATGACTTCTCAAAACTTAGAAATTGCAATACAGCTAAATTTTGCAGGACTTCTGGTATTCCTCTTTCTGATGCAATCTGTTCCAACCTGAAAAATAAAATTAAATGCCTTAAAAGCTGTCTTTTGCACAAGAAAAAAAATATATAAATATAAATAAATGCAAACCAGACACTCAGTTTAAAAGTCGATACGATCATTACTGCAGCTCTCTTTTCGAATCAGTCAGTAATTCATTGAAGTTAACCCAACTATGCTTTCATAGTGGAGTGGCAAATCGAGGGAAAAGGTGTCCATCGATTCATTTTGCAGCTCAATTTTCAGACGATAGTTGCTAAATATTCACGATGCGAGGTGGCGCAATCTTCCAGAGAACAAACAAATTCACAGATAAAATTACTAGTGGCTTCCATAACACTCAACAGTATGCACAAGCACATGCACATGTAGGTATACCTACCAACTTTAACGCTAACCACTTTATTGAAAATGCATTCTCTTACACATCCTGCAGAGCACTACCACGGATACGTGTATGTATATCGAATGCATCGTATTGTCTGTACTAGCACCCATGAAAGTGTTATCGGCGGTAGAAGACTCGGCAGAGGGAGACTCGAATGCATTAGATACTAATGGAACGGTCCATGTTTAATGACTTTTTTCCCAGTTGTGGCAGTGTTTTTCCTTTCTACTCTCCTCTTGTATAGCTTTAGTCAATAGCGGGTTAGATGAATAATTTATCAGATAAATATAGTCCGGTTGGGAAACACTTGTCAAACAATCCAGTGTTTCACAGCAAATATTAACAGAAAAAATCTTCCCACTGTTAGCGGAGTGGGAATTGTTCGCTATCGTTGGATGGAAAAGGTATGAACAGATTAGCAATTGACAATATTTCATAGCGATGGTTTTTTCTTTTCTATTTGCTGACATAAGTCGAGAGACGTTTTCTTAAAGAAAGTGTGGCAAGTATTGAAACATATAGACCGGTGCAAAATAGACGCTGATTTTAGGATATACCCGGTTGTTCTCCCCCAAGTTCAGTGGCATTCATATACCAGACGATAAAAAAATATCGCCTACCTTTCGATGGCATATCCAATGGCTGTACTGGACCTTTCACTTGGATGACAGATTATTATTTTCTTCAGCAGAAAATACTTTCTTTTTGTATAATCGCTTCTGAGAAACTGTTGACCTCTCAATCTTATCAGTCAGCTGAAGCGAAATATATCTGATCAAAGTGTGCTTAGGGACTCTTACATTCACCACAGGTGGTCTATAAGAAAAATAATAAAGAGAAATATTCCAAACTCTTGAATATTTCAAAGAATTACATTAAGTTCAATCAAATAACTGTCATAGATACTGTTTTGTCTGGCCATGTTCAAAGAATAATAATCTTTGGGAGGGCATCATGAATCGAATCGATCTCGATTCACGACTGGTCGAGAGCATTGCTCCTACTTGTTGTCTTAGTTACACCACAACCAAAGAAGAGGTGGATAATGCGTGGACACAAAGCGTCGTCTTTAGACCACAACAAACAGAGGGTAGAGAAGGAGGGGCAAGTTATAGAAGCTCAAAACCAGCCTGTGGAGTTGAGAAATTTGTATGATGTTGTTGAATAGGATGTATGAGAGGTCATCATATAGGGCAGCGATGGCGAACCCATGGCACGCGACGAAATATTATTGGCACGTCACTAATTTAGAAATCCGATTGCACTTTTGAAATTATTTATTTTTGTTCCTAGTATTTCAATTCAATTTCAATTCAATTTATTAATATAAAAATATAAAAATAATATGGTACATTAAGATATACATCTTTTATAGTACTTAGTTATAATATTGAGCAGTTAAATTTAATTAATAATAATACAAAAGAGGGTGATATATATAACAAAGATAGTAAAATACGTATAGAAATTTAAGGTAGGGAGGAGAAATGAAGGAGGACAGCATTTTTAAAGCGTGTGGCATTAGAAATTGTTCTTATACTTAGTGGCAGAGAGTTCCACAATTTAATTGCGTGAATAAAAAATAAACGGGATGAATTGAGATACCGACAACGTGATGGTATTAGGGCACATGTTCTAGGGGAACGAGCAAAATTAAGTTTTTCATACAAATACGATGGAGTCTTATATATTATAATCTTATGCAGGAAGATACAATTTCTTACGTCGATGTAGTGTTTGAGCGAACATCCCAGTAATGTTCTTGAATACTGTGACACATGGTCATATCTCCGCAGGCCATAAATATATCTAACTGAGTCATTAAATGCCACTTGTAGCTTACGCAGGGAGAGAGAATCAATATTACTGTAAACAGCTTCAGCATAAGTAATAAGTGGCAAAATTAGGGTTGTAACAAGTTTTCGTCTAACGTTAGTTGGAATAAAACTTGCTGTTATCCAAAGCTTGCGAAGACAACCATATATTCGTCTTATAACAGTGTTAATATGGTCATACCCTGACAACTTATGGTTAATAACGAATCCGAGGTTTGTTGCAGTTTCAACAATTGCAAGTTTATTGGCAGAGAGCATGACATCCGGGAAGGAGTTGAAGGCTATCATTTTGCTGGATATGGGTATAACCTGAGACTTTTTTGGATTTAGATGTAATCCATTAGTAACAGACCAAAAGCAAATACTGGCAAGATCCACATTTATACCATTTACTAATTCAGCCCTATCATTAACTGGCTTTGATGAGTACAGTTGGACGTCATCAGCATAGAGATGGATCGTGGAATGTTTACAAACAGAAGGTAAGTCATTTATGAACAGACAGAATAGAATTGGACCAAGGATTGACCCTTGTGGTACACCTAGTTTTACTGGCAGAAGAGCTGAAGAAGAATTGCAAGTTACAACTCTCTGAAATCGATCACACAAATAACTTTTTATTAGATTTACTGCACTGTTGCCAAAAAAAACAAATTTTTCAGTTTCCAGCAAAGGATTTCATGGTTTATCTTGTCAAAAGCCTTAGAAAAATCAAGCAGGCAAAGAAGCGTAACGTGTCCTTTATCAAAACCCTGCCTTATTTCTTCTAATATATTTACCATAGCCGTAGAGCAACTGTGTTTAGATCTGAAGCCAGATTGTCCCTCATAGATAAGACTATTGAGCGATAGGTGTTGTAGAAGCTGTTTCGCTATCACTTTCTCAAACACTTTTGACAAGCACGGCAAAATACTTACTGGTCTAAAGTCAACAGCAGATACCGGAGTGGATTTTTTGGCAACAGGTACGATTCGAGCAATTTTCCAGGATTTGGGAAAATTGGACGTTGTAATACAGTGGTTTAGGATGTGAGTTAAAGGGCTTATGATAAAAGGAAGAATTAGCCTAATGAATCGCATAGGTAACCCATCTTCCCCAACAGCACTTGATTTTATGGATGAAATATAGCCGATAACCTCGTTTTCAGTAACCGTTTCAATTTCAAAGCCACTTACCAAAGATTGACTAGAGTTCTCAGATAAATTACATTTTAGATCCTCAGAACTATTTTCAAGAAAAAAATTATTTAATTCATCAGGATCAATTTGATATTTGGAACTATATGTACTACTGGAAACACCAATTTGACGCAAATTAGTCCAAAGCTTTTTGGGGGAAAGCGATGTATTCAGCTTGGATGCATAGTAGTTCTTTTTGGCATTACGTATGACAGCAGTCGAATGGATTCGCATATTTATGTACGCAAGCCAATTGACATTTGACGGACTATGTTTCCATTTACTGTAAAGCCTGTTGCGAGCTTTGATGGTATTGATTACTTCCGTTGTAAACCAAGGACAGCTTCTATTTCTGATGTTAACTGTCTTAGTTGGCACAAATTGATTATAAAGGGTGATTTTTTAGCAACCAAACCAGTTTTGGCAACACTGGTTTTAACAGCTGACGTGTGTTTAGTACCTTGTGTCACTGTCAAACAGCTTCAGTTTGGTTTGCAATTTAACCATGGATCGTCTTACAAATGAACAACGCTTGCAAATTATTGAATTTTACTATCAAAATTCGTGCTCGGTTCGAAATGTTCATCGCGCGCTGCTTCCATTTTATGATCGGCATTCTCGACCTTCTGAGCAGTCTATTCGGAAGATTGTGACCAAATTTCGCACCAAATTTACTTTGTTGGACATTAAACCACCAACACGTTTACGTACTGTGCGTAGTGAAGAAAATATTGCGGCCGTATCAGCTAGTGTGACAGAAGACCGCGAAATGTCGATTCGGCGCCGTTCCCAGCAGTTAGGCCTTGTTACAGCACTACGTGGAACATTTTGCGGAAGGATTTGGGCGTAAAGCCTTTTAAGATACAGCTGGTGCAAGAACTAAAGCCAGCCGACCTACCACAACGCCGAATTTTTGGTGAATGGGCTCTTGGAAAGCTGGCCGAGGATCCGCTTTTTTATCGAAAAATTGTGTTCAGCGATGAGGCTCGTTTTTGGTTGAATGGGTACGTAAATAAGAAAAATTGCCGCATTTGGAGTGAAGATCAGCCAGAAGCATTGCAACAGCTACCAATGCATCCCGAAAAAGCCACTGTTTGGTGCGGTTTATGGGCCGGCGGCATTATTGGGCCATATTTCTTCAAAGATGATGCGAATCGCAGCGTTACTGTCAATGGTGAACGCTACCGAGCGATGATAACAAACTTTTTTTTGCCCGAAATGGAAGTTCTTGACTTGCATGATATGTGGTTTCAACAAGACGGTGCCACATGCCACACAGCACGCGAAACAATGGCGCAATTGCGAGGCGAGTTTGGTGAACAGTTAATTTCACGTTTCGGGCCGGTCAATTGGCCGCCTAGATCGTGCGATTTGACACCATTATATTATTTTTTGTGGGAGTATGCCAAGGCTAATGCGTATAGGGACAAGCCCGCTTCGATTGACGCACTGGAAGCCAACATCCATGCATTCATTCGTGAGATACCGGCCGATATGTGTGAAAGAGTATGCCAAAATTGGACTCAGCGGATGGGCTACCTGAGACGCAGCCGCGGTCAACATTTGCATGAAATTATCTTTAAACATTAAATTGCAAGGTTCAAACTATCGATTCAAATAAATATTTCATTCATTTTTTCGAATTTTTTGTGTTTTTTTTTTTTAAAAAGTTCTAAACCTCTTAAAAAATCACCCTTTATAAATCAAGAATCAGTTCTTGAAAATATTTTAGTTTCACTTCAGGATCAGCATAAAGGTGGCAACTACTCCATGGGGCAGATAAAGCAGCAAATTGAAGGGCATCAGTATTTATTGATCGAAAATCCCTATACGCCAAAGTCAAGGGGACAGTAGAATAGTTAAAGTTAATGTTATATGTGCAAAATAGAAGATCGTGATCAGAAATACAATCGAGCGAAAGCTGTTCAAAAAGAAGAATATACGACGGGTCAGATACTATTGTCAGATCGAGGAGGCTAGGTATACAATCCTTTGCGAAACGTGTTGGGTAATTTGTATTAAGTATTTGAAGTCCTAAAGAAGATACGAAATCCTTTATTTGAAATGCACGGAAATCATTTTTTATCAAATCAGAATTGAAGTCACCACAGACAATAACGTGTTCATATTGCGATGAAAACTCAGAGAGAGTCGCAAAGAATGGCTGAGGCGAACAACTGCGGTCGGGTATATAAGCTCACGCAACCAAGCATTTAGACGTACCATCATGAATCTCAACAATTAAGAACTCAGAAAATAAGTTAACTGATTTACTTATGATTTTACATTTTAATGAAGATTTACAATAAATCGCTATCCCACCTCCCCATGTATAGGTTACCCTATCGTTCCTATAAAGTTCAAAATTAGGTATATTATAATGCGTATCTGAAATATTGCTTTTAAACCATGTTTCACCAACACAAACAACATCAACGTAAGAATTTGAAAACACGTACTTTAAATAATCTAGCTTGTACTGATTGAGACTACGTGCATTTAAATGACAAACCTTAAAACCATCACGACAATTAGAAAGAACATTTACCATAGTGTGTGTTAATTTTTTATCCACACTGTAATAAGAGCGTACTCTATTCATAATAATAAGAATTATCAAAACTGGAAAAACAAAACAAACCAACAAACAAAATAATAATGCCACAGAATGAAGAAAAACAAAAAGAAAGATAAAGTAATAGAAGAGGGAAATAAAGAGCAGATCAATAACAATTTTTATAATATTAACTATTATTTTTTTGATTTTTTTTTTTGTTTGTTTAAAGAGTCGCAGAAACACCAGCAGCAATAGAGTGAAGATCTTCAGAGCTTTCAATAGCAAAGCTTTTTCCGTTTTCCGTCTTCTTAGCATAAACTATTCCAAATTTCGTGTAAACAGAGAACAATTGTTTTTTTCTCTTCAGCCCAAGTACACTCTGTAGAAGAAAGCGTGAGTGCTTGGTTAAGCTCTCATTCAAATAGCAGCTGCCATTAAATGCAACACCGAAGTCGGTCAATTTCAAAACTGTTTTGTTTTGGTTGCGGTAATTCGCGGCAGCTATTTATAAGAACAGCATTTCTCGCATACGAAGAGTTGAATCTGAGCACAATTGATGGCGGGACAGTCTGTGCAGAGTTGTTATTGGTGGCATTACGCCTTTTTGCACGAAATGCATGAACCAACTGTTTATAGTTTTACAAAATTTATGAACTAATTGCGACAAATTTTCGTTGGGAATTACAGGTACACCAAATAAAACAGCATCACAGGCGACTTCCTTTCTCTCGAGCATATTTATTTGCTGACGAAGAGAGTGAATCTCAGAACTATGCATTTGAGCATTAGCAGATGTGCTAGTAGTCACTTCAAAGGCCAAAGGCACTTCAAATTATTATTTTTTTTTAAAACGGCACTAAGCTCTAAAAAGGTTCGCCATCCCTGATATAGGGCATTACCTAGTGCACTGGTTTTGGCTATGTGCAGGTACTTCATGAGCTTGTTAGTGCCAACTATTTTTATATTTATTAATTGTTTGTTTGAAACCAAAAGAGCAAGTCTTGAGTCTTGAGTTATTTTGAGGCAATTATCAAAAGCATTATGCAAAAATAAGCAGCTGGGTAGGTAAATTCGGCATCGTGCTTGTAAGATCTAAGACCATATGGAAAGAAGCGGCCGCAATTGTTAAGTTAAGCTGGACTTTCTTGAAGGTATCTTGTCTGGTCACTATCCTCTGCAAATCTGTACACCTCTCCCACTTTAGGGGTTTTTCAAGCGGTGGTCCTAGCACAATACACAGTGAACCTGCGGTAGGGTGATAAAACTCAAAGGAACCACCTTCTTTAAGGACAGGCAGGCAGCTAAAGGGTGTTTTTTTAGAGGTATAGAACTTTAAGTTGGTAACACTATTTTAACTGGCGGCCATTTTGTCAGCTGTCAAGTGATTTATTTTTACTTTGGTTTGGAATTTCAACATGAATAGACTGACGCCTGAACAACGCTTTCAAATTGTGCAAATTTATTTTCAAAATCATGGTTCTGTTCGAAATACGTCCATTTTACGGTCAACATAATGAAGTTCACTTTTGGTTGAATGGATACGTCAATAAACAAAACTGCCATATTTGGAGTGATGCTAATCCTCAAGTGTATGTTGAGACAACGTTACATCCACAAAAACTGACTGTTTGGAGTGATTTATGGGTCGGCGGAATAATTGGTCCGTACTTCTTTAGAAACGATGCTGGCCAGAACGTTACAGTCAATGGTGACCACTATAGAGCCATGATTACTGACTTTTTCGTTCATAAATTGAACAACCATGATGTGCAGGAGCTGTGGTTTCAACAAGACGGCGCAACATGTCACACAGCTCGTGCCACAATTGATTTATTGAAGGAAACGTTTGGTAACCGCGTAGTTTCACGTTGCGGACCCGTGAATTGGCCTCCAAGATCGTGCGATTTAACGCCGCATGACTATTTTCTGTGGGGATATGTGAAGTCGCTAGTCTACGCCGATAAGCCCGAAACGTTTGACCACTTGGAGGCTAAGATTCGCCGCGTTATTGCCGATATACGGCCACAAATGTTGGAAAAAGCCATCGAAAATTGGACCTCCAGATTAGACTACCTCCGAGCCAGCCGTGGGGGTCGTATACCAGAAATCATATTTAAATTATAATGCCAGAAGATTATCTTTCGAATGAAGTAAATTTCAAGTCAAATTAAAAAAATCATCTTTGTTTTATTCCATTTCAAAGTTCTATACCTCTAAAAAGGCACCCTTTATAACAGCAGTTTTCATTAGGACCTAAGTGGGTTGGAGTTTATTTTCCAAAAATTGCTTTGGTACTGCATACTTGCTCTGAACATTAGCAGAAAGCATTTCTTTGCTGGCTTTTGGAGTTTTTTCCAGCACAGTTCGTAGTGTGATGGTTGGTTGTGGACTTTCCGGGCCTAAAACTGCACTGATAGGGCCAAATCAGTTGGATATATATAAGACCCTCATCATCCCAGTCCTGCTTTTTGTTTTAGAAGCATGGACCTTATCAAAAGTGGATGAAAATCTCCTTGGTCGGTTTCGACGCAAAATTCTTCGAGTGATTTTCGGTCCCGTTTGCGTTGACGGGCTTTGGAAGAAGAGACGACCTCACCTTAGTTCGCTCGCGCAAGTGGAAGGGGATCTCAACCAAGTTGGGGTGCGCAACTGGAGGCAGTTAGCCAAAGATCACTTGAGGCCCAGGTCCACTTCGGTAAGCATTTCTATGCTTACTTACAAATGGACTCAGAATTGGCATAAACATGTCCCCCGATTGACATGCTACCGAGTTCCGACCGCCTATATTTTCTTTTATAAAATCGAAATTTTTTTTAAATGACTTGAGCGCAGTTATTTTTTTGCGATGATGTAAAAAGCAGCAAGAAATGGGTTATTTACTTTTTTTTGTATCGGCAAATCGCATTGTATGGCTTAGCACAGACGTCGTAAGCCCGGTTTTTTTGTTAATACCTACTTACAACTTGGCGTGGTGTAGTTTGTTGCAAAACGTTCAAGAGATAATGGTTTCAATGGATAGTTGCACCTCCTGATTCGTTAACTAAACTTTGTCAAACTCCTTTTAAAGGCCTTCAATTGAACAAGACCTGTCTCGTGATAGAAGCAGTCACTTTATAGTTGGTCCGATATATAACATAACGTTGCTTCAAGTTACAACCTTTCTACACAAGATAAATGCAATGCTTCGCCATTCTTTTGGCAATATTGCAAAACAATCCCTAGTTTAGAAAAAAATAACCAATTGTCCAACAAGCTCGAGCGGTTAAACTGAAAGACTTTAAAACTATAAACTTGGCAGTATTTCCTCAAGCTATTTTAAAAAACACGGCTCACTGCGATTATTGAAAAGCAAAAGGTTCGTGGTTGGCCTTGTAGAAGTATAGATCACAAAAGCATCGGCTCGTTCTTACGGCCGTCTTTAGGTCTGCTTTGAAGCTGTTCAACGGAGCGAGAGGGTTCGTCTCGTTGTAGTTGCCGAATGTGACAAGTGTTCTATTTTTAAGTTGTAATAATCGTCAGCCTCTTTAGAGATGGCAGTTACCCCTAAAGATATGACCGATTAGCAACAGGAAGAACCTGCAGCTATCCCGTGAGGTCGGCATTGGCATATTTAAATTTTGATGATCGTTAGTGAAAACCAGCTGCCTCATTTTCGGACGACTTCGAAAATTAATGCTGGGCTTACCCCTATGTTCCTACAAATGCGAAACGTATTTTAAATAGGTATTGAAAGATTAGCACTAGGTCTCCCGATACTTTCTCTGGATGGTTTTTATTGACATTTTTTCATAAGTTTATTTCTCTACAAGTAAGCTTCTGGCACTTCATAACTTTCGTATTCCAGGGAACGCGGGTGAGACTTATTTTAAAAATTGTTACCAACAAAAGATGAATTATTTTATCCACCCCACTCAAAAGGTATCTTAAACTCGTGTCGGCAGCAATAAACAGGGGTTTCACAGACCAGATGCTTAAGCAAAGGCATCATTTCCACATCAGAGGACTGTCAAAAGTTTTCGTGCAACAAATACCAAACGACCCCATTTCGAATGGCCCACCCCGAAGGAAGAAAATTGCCTCGCACGCAATATGGCAGGTTTTCAATGGAATAAACTTATCAGTTCTACCCTTGAAGCATATCAATTAGCTGATATACTCAATTCCAATTCCATTCAATAAACAAACAAAAGGTTTTGCGAAGCCGATATGGCTTTGATCCTGAGTTGTCGATATGCTGTGCTATAATCTACGGCCTTTGTTTGGGAACGTGACAGGAAGTTCCTTATAAATAGCGAATCTATGCTGGGGATATAGTTTTAACAACCAAATTGGGGGTGAGCGTTTCCTTACACATTAGAGTACATATTTCCGCAAAAGCATCAATCTGATTGGAACTAACTGACTGAAATCCGATCACAGCTACTGTCGGACTAACGATGCGATTGAAACACCCTGGGGGAGAATGCAATTTTCCCTTGAAATTAAATCAGCCCACGGTGTACTGTGTACAATCAGGTTACCGGAAAAATAAAATCCCTAAATGTTAACTTGTTGTAAAATCCATTTTCTTTGGTAGCTCAATAAATAAATTTATAATTAACCGGGTTTCAGGATGAGTTGTAAGCATCGACGCATATCGCAGTGCGATTGCATTATTATTGCCTGTGGGATTATTCGATGGCTTTTGTTCGCTCGTACACGCAATTATCTCTTTTGATATGGGAATAAATAATGCGGAGGTTTGTTTTTCACGCAACACGCGAGTGAAAAAACGTAAACGAACTTGAGAGGGAGCGCTTGCATTAAAGCGATGTGCAGTTTAAGGACAACGAATGTCTTTATTGTGAAAAGGCAGTGTGACTTATTTTTTGAAAAATAAAAAATGTTGAAGTCCATTTCGTATTGAGTGGCTTTTTATTTTCTTATTGAATCGCAGGGTATTATGTAATTTTAAACTGCACTTCAAGGATGTATTTCTTTAGGAGAATGTTCCTTACAGGGGAAAGTAACAGACGAAACAACAAAATTTTTAATATTTTTTCACACTCCTTAAATTAATTAACATCGACTTGTATCTGTCCTTTTTTCTGTGTCTTTTTCTTTCTTTTACTGTCCTTTATTTGAAATCACGTCTTCAATCATCGAGGAGTAGAAAATGAATGCCCCTGGGTATGCTGTTGCCCATCGCCTTCAGTCATCATCATTTGTTTATTTGTTTATTTACTTCAGTCTACCATTTTACAATTTAGAGACTATATAATTACATAATTTTTTTAAATATTTAAAAAATTACATAATTTAAAATCATCATTTATATTTGTTGGGATAATTTGCAATTGTTTTTCGAGCATTTGTCTTGTGTATGGGTGCGTTTCTCCGTCTCTGCATCAACAGCTTGCTATTCCTTCAGCGCATACCGTTGGTGCTTTTGTGTGCGACATTTGTCTCATCAGTCTTGTCGTAAGCATAAGTTGATTGTCTAAATGTGTACGTCATACTTTCTTTGTGCATTTGTCGTACAAGTCACCTACAACTGTTCAAGATCATTCGTGTTATTTTGTATGGTCAGGATGGATTTTCGTTCGCATTCATGAATGTGAATACTACGGGATCCGGTCGAAATTCTGCTTTGCAAAATTCAGACTTCTCACACAAAAATTCTGCCTAACGAAATTCAGCTTTTTTTAATTCTGCCTTACAAAACTCTGATTTTCAAATTTAAAGCAATAAAACTCAGCTAATTCTGCTTTTTTCCAACTAAAAAATGTAAACGACGAGAAAAAAAACAGATATAAAAAAAGAAACAATTTTAAATTTATAAAACATTAAAAATTATTTACTTTTTATTTTTAAATAAAAATGAAATTAAAATTGAAAAGAAACAAAAAAAAATACATTAAATACTGGACAAACATTTTAATAAAAAAATCAATATATATTGAAAAAAAAAAATTGAAAATCAGGAATTAAAACTTTTATTTATTATAATTTCATTTGTTTTCTTTTTATACTTCATTTCGGCAGTGTAAAAGGACAGCCGAAATGATTTTTACCAAAATTCCTTCGACAATCGCCTTGGTAGGATATTCGAATACTCTAAGACCATTTTCCTAGGAGGTTCGTTGTAATTACTGATGGTTTAGTGGACAGACAAAGACTTCCTAAAAAATATCAATAGCAGTGTCGCTTCTTTTGTTTACTTTCGCATTTCTATAGTAAAAATAAAATAAAATAGTATTTTTAAAAATACCAACGACATTTTTTTATTTTCGTACCAGGAGGAAATAAATAATAATAAAAATACAAATTTATAAAAGAGGAGTTAAAGAAAAAAAAACATCTTTTTCGCACGCTTATGAACATTTTCCAAACTTATTTTTATTGTTTCCAGAATTTTGAAAAGCAGAATTTATAAAACCAGAATTTTGTAAAAAGAATTTTGACCCATCCAGAATTTTGACCCCAACCCAAATACTACTCATGCTCATATAAGCTGTTAATAGGGAACGTGAACGTATAGGAAACTTTTACATTTTATTACATCGGCGTTTAAAGCTGTTTGCTGTATCCACCTGGCTATCTATCGGCCTCTGTTTGAGCGCGTTACACGCATTGCACACTTACTCTTGTAATAGTCTTCTGTCTGGCTTCCATCCCAGATTTATTATTTTTAAGGATACACGTTGCTAAGCTTCTTTCTTTGATCTCACTTGTAATGTGTCTGTCTATCTGCTGCCTTCCCAGGCAACTTTACTGACATGAATGAGTCATTTAACTGGCAATTTTAAAAGGGACTTCAGCATTTCCGATCTAATTGTAAACATTTTAGCGATCTTACAGCTGTAAGCGTGAATATTTGCCGCCCTTCTCAATACTGAGAGCTGTCATCTTCAGTGCCCTCTTCTGAATTGATAGATTTAGAAAAGTTCTAAGTAAAAAGTCCATCCCATCGAAAATAAAACACACCGTCTGTGGATTTGATTCCTTCAATAATATTGCGGCTTATTATTTATTAGAATTGTAATCAGGATCTAGTTTTTTTTTCAATCACTTTCCAAAATGTTTTCTTTGGCTGCTGAAAAAGTCAATTTACAAGCCCATCGCGTCTCTAAACCGTTCCGTACCTTAAAGAGCTAGTCTTCTCGTTCATGCTTTCCTGATCTTCGGGCGTTTAAAACCACGCGATTCTTGTTTCAATATTAGCTGCCATGTATACCTAGCGGGCCACTTTACGCCGCTAAATACTCCTGCAGAAGAAATGACTTCAGGGACTTTTTGCGAAATTTCGAGTCATTAAATATTTACCATGGAATTTTTCAACAACATTTGACCATTCTAATGCAGAAATATAAATTTCACGTTAAAGGTACCTAGTCTTTCCTACGCCTTTTTTAGTAAAAATTTGTTAAAAGTGAAGAAGTTTCTACCTTTAATGTGTGTAGTTATACCATTTTAAATAACTCTCTATTTGTGATGATGATGGTAAGCTCATTTTAAAGTTCAGGACATTTATTAAAATACCAACCAGCGTTGCTGCTGAGAAATTTCAAAAAGGGGAATAAAAAGGGACCCGATCCAAAAAAAGGGGCCTCCACATAAAAAACTAATATAGCAACAAAAAAAGAAAGAAACATAGCAGCAAAGACATAAATGTATTCATTACAAAACTTAATAGAAGCGTAAAAAAAAGTATATAATCTGGCAAAATTAAGACTAAATAAAAATATAACTTATAACACGAATTTTAAATATAATTTTTGTTAGTTCTAATTTTCGTTCAAATAATTTTTAAATTAGTGGGGGCCAAGGGTCTTGATGCTCAAAAAGAGGGCAAACGGCAACGCTCATCCCAACACCACTTAATTCAAAACCCCTTTAAGTGTACCGTAAACACAGCTATTCTCGGAATCTGTGCTCCAACTAAAAAACTGCCCCCAGTCAGAAGAAAATGTACTTACTCCAACATCATCTTGCACAAAAAAAAAATTCTCTCATCCTGCATAAAGCCCCTGCAGACCCTCGCATTATATTATGAACGTCGGCACATTCATCCCTGAGTTAAGTGGATAATATTCTTTTATGATTTGCATTTTTAAATATCCAAAGATACGATACAAATATAGTAAAGCAGGATACAACAAAGTAAATAATGTTGTTGTCTGCTTCCCAGAAGAGAACTATATCAATTGGATAACTTAGTTCGACTGTGCTCCAAGAAGTCTCTAAACATAGTCCGCATAAAGATGTGATTCAATTCGATCCAATAACGCACATACCGTCTTTAAAATTTCAAAGAAAGATATATCTGTTACAATGGCGGCCGTCTGAGACATAACATCGTCCTTCGTCCCAGATTGCCGCTCCGCTCAATTCAAACGCCCAACTAAACTTACACCCTCTTTTAGCAAATCATGTATGCGGACGATACAAATGTCGATTATGTGCCCTGTGATGGAGGACACAAACCGAAATATTGACAATCGATTCATCTCTTAGGCAACCCCGAAAAAGGGACACTTTAGGTGATGCGTAGGTGCGAGCCATCATATTTCATTTAACAAAATCGAAAGTTTATGGCTACAGAAAAGAGAGACAAAAGTTCGAACATTCTTTTGCGAATCAATTTGAAAGGCATCTTCCACAGGGGAATTGAGACACGGAATTTATTTTAAAGTGGAATTGGGTCTCATGAATTTGAATGGCTAAGTGGAATAAACTGGGTCATTTCGAAAACAGTGGCAATGGAATTGTGATATATTATATTACTTATGGGACTAAATTCGCTTTTAGTGTTGGGCCTCATTTTGACGTTCCTAAAGGCGTTATTTTTTGATATAGGCAATTGACAGCTTTCGTTGAAATAAAGTGATTAAGTTTATCCACAAAAATGTACAACATAGTCAATCCTCTCCCCAGTACTGAAAAAAATGGTGATACACACACTTTCATGTTTCATCATATCGAGTCTCAAATAAACTGAACCCACCTTCAGTCAGACTCTAGCCCAAGTAAATCTACCCACAGAATGAAAATCATTATCTCAATTGTGATAAAAATGCGTGCTACTAAAGGCACGCAGCTTGCGTGCAGGCTTATCGCTCCTTCTATAATATACTGTTCGAATGGAAATTTTTGTATAACCGTAGTTACTCTTGTAAGGCTAATACTGCTGCAAAATTTGAGTTAGAAGAAGTGAAATGTATGGTTCGACATGAAATGCCTATTAAAATGGCCACGTGCTAAAAGGATATTTAAATAATTCACTGTGCAGGCGAAACCGTAAAGAAAAGAGTTTAAAATATTCCATATTTTCCTTTTAAGTATGGGGAAACAATTTTTTTTTATGATGGGTATCGTATGTTAATTTTATGCCATGAATACGAAATATTGAGGGAATTTTGCTTCAGTCTTGCTCCTGTTTTTAGATAGCAGAAAATTAGAATGGGCGCATTAGGTTGACTAAATTAGTTATTTAATAATTTATATTTATTTAATAATTTATATTTATTTAATAATTAATTTACTTTATTTTACTTTATATTTATTTTACTTTATACATATTTATTTTACTTTATTAAATTATTTATATTTATTACTGTCTCGGTAGCGTGAACCATAGACAAACCATACTGAGTCCCCCAACTCACAATCCTCTTGCCGCTGGCCCCCTCAGTTTTTATTTCAAATTCGCCATTTTGTTTTCCTATCGGTGTTATGTCAAAAAAGTATCCGTGTGACATGCAAAAACATACAAAAAATGCAAAAATAAATGCTGCCAACCTCGGCAACCGTGGGGAAATGTGAAAGAGTTCGGGAATACCACATTTTTTCATTACTAAACGCCATTGGTTAGTTATTATAAATTGTTAAAAGGCGAATAATTTGATTTGTTTGGTTAGTAAAACTATCTAAAGTTGATGTTCTATATACTAGAAACATATTAGGACAAACATTATTTTGTAGTTTCCGCTTTTGGATATCATTAACTTTGATTTCGTGTGTAAATTTTTCTTAAATAATGAAGAAAATTTGCTCAAAATGTTTTCATTTTCCCTCAACCAATCTACATTGTTAATTGTTCATGAACATTTTAAGAAAATTTACACTTATTCCTTAATGAAAATATTATCCACACGTAACGAACAATTTCAAATTAAACGGATATTATTTTATGAACTCTGCCAGCAACTTTGCCCACAGCGGAAGCTTCTCATATCTCCTGGGAGTGTGTTGGTGAGCAGAATTTTTGAAGTTTCGTGACATTTGTCAATACGATTTTCTATGTAAGAATACTAGCGTACCAAACGTGAACACTCCATAAAAATATAGCTTGTAGGCTAAGTAACGGGAAATCGGCCGGAGTTGGTGGTCTCAGTATTGTCTCTGGCGTGAACACCTGGCTCCCATGAACACCAATTGTTTTATACAGAGCACTCGATAGCATGAACAACAAATTTATGCTCCCATTTCGGGGATTTACCTTTATTTTAGACATGGTGTGTGTAACACGTACAAATACATTTTGGCATCGCATACTCCGTTTTTGTTCAAAAAGTTTGTACTGATTGCAATAAAAAAAAAAACTATTCACGTTTAAAAACGTGAAACTAGCTCCTGTTTGTATGCTTGTTTTCAGTGCAATTCGTTTTTTGGCATATAAAGTTTATTTTTTATCTGTGCAAAAATGTTAACAAAAAAACCAAAGTTCTTATCGTTGAAAGAAAAAGGTGATGTTATCGAGAAACTAGTATTATATCCCGGGAATACAGTGTTGCTAAATCTACAATTTCGGCCAGAAGAAAAAATAAGGATAAGCTCTTTAAAGTGGTGGCCACTAGCCAAAACAGTTCGCTCAAAAGAAAAACTTTAAAACGGGGTCTGTATCCTCGTATGGAACGGGTGCTGTATAAATGGTTTTTAAAGCAGCGTCGAAAGAATCTACCTGTTAGTGGTGAGATGCTCAAAGAAAAAGCAAAACTGTTGCATGAAAAACTAAGAGAGGAAGGAGGCTTCAATGCTAGTTCTGGTTGGCTAGATGGATTCAAGTCACGTTTTGGTGTTCGGCTTCTTAAAATCTGTGGAGAGAAACTTTCATCCGATCACACCGCAGTTGCACCATTCAAAAATAATTTCGCGAAGACTATCCATGAGCTTCAGCTATCTCAGAACCAAATTTATAACGCTGATGAGTCGTGTTTGTTTTGGAAGTTGTTGCCTGAAAAAACGTATGTGACTAGAGAAGAAAAAGCTGCTCCAGGTAGAAA
Organism: Cheilosia variabilis; assembly: GCA_951230905.1. Lineage (NCBI taxonomy): Eukaryota > Metazoa > Arthropoda > Insecta > Diptera > Syrphidae > Cheilosia > Cheilosia variabilis. Next base: position 66,262,308 of record OX579677.1, read on the forward strand.
AGTTGAAAAAGCCAGAACTACATTCTTAGCATGCACTAACGCTACTGGTCTTCACAAAATTAAGCCGTTGATCATTGGAAAATCCAAGAAACCTCGTTGCTTCAAAAATGTTGACATTCCTGTTGATTACCGTAGCTCCAAGAACGCATGGATGACTACCGATATTTTTAAAGATTGGTTTCATAATTTATTTGTCCCTCAGTTAAGACGCATGATGAAACTGTTGTCGATGTGGATTTATCTTGGTGGGTAAAATATTGGATAGTGTGAACAACCTGGTTAGCATGGACAGCCTGTGCAATAATTAGTTCAAGCTTCCCAGACAGTTCTGTATATTAAAATAAAGTAAAGCAGATTGAGCTCCAAATATGCAAATGAAATGGATGCTGATTCTTGAGTTACGACAGGCCTGTCCTTCTTGGGAGCATCTCAGCAGTTAGTACTTATGTATTTCCATATTTCCAAAATGCTGAAAAAAAGTCTCTTAAGAAATTTGTGGAAAATTCAAGTTCTGTCAAAGTCAGAAATACTAACTGCGGTTGCGGTATCGATCATGCAGCACATTATGCTTTTTAAAGCTGCGGAGTATTAACGGGTTTTTCAATTGGGTCGATGTTATGGCAGCCTATGGTATCCATGCTGTTTTGGTGGTGGCTGTCAAATCTCTGGTTGCTTGGTCAGTCTAAACTCTAGTTAATTATTCTCAAGAAAACGGCCTTTTGCACGTTCAAGTTTTGCTTCGGGACTTGGGTCTACAGCCGGACCAAATTCAATTGACTGCGGAACACAAAGACAGTCCCCTTATACAATTTTCCTATCTTGGAAACGTTTGAAAGAGCACCCCGACTTTGGCCAAAACATTTTCTTTAGCGACGAAGCGTATTTTTAGATGAATGGACATGTTAATAAGCAAAGTTTGCATATACGGGACGAAGCCAAGTCACACGAGGTTCATCAGGTAGCAATGTCTCTACAAAAACTGAATATTTCGTGCGGATTTTGTTTTGAGTGGCGTCATTGGTCCGTATTTTTTTTAAATGATGCCATCAGAGGTAGGTACCTACCTAAGCCCATCGCAGTCAACAGCTAGCGCTACAGAGAAATGGTACCGACACTCATTTTGGAACGATATAAGAGTAGACGACATTCAGGGCACAGCAACGCCACGATGGAAATTGTTCATGAACAATTTGAGGGTATCTATCGTTTTTTCTCGTGAATCGGTCGCCAAGATCATGCGACTTGAGCCTTCTATGATTTTTCGCGTGGGGTTTCCTTAAGTCACAGGTCTACGCCAATAAGCCCGATGCCCTTAAAGCCAGCATAACCAATTCCATCGCTCACAAATTCAGCTGGATATACGCGGCAGAGTCAAAATTGGCCTACTCTGATCCACGCCACCATGAGCAGCCGCGGAGCACATTTCAACGATGGTTCATTCCATATGTAATGGCATACGTGGGCCTTTTAAATAAAAATTAAATTCGTTAATGACTTTCACACATTTGGTGTTATTCCATTTTAACGGACGGGCCCCCATAGAAAAACTCTTTTTTAAACAGTCAGATCTACTGTAATGTTATTTTCAAGGGCACTCCGTTGTAGTTGTTTCCTTTATAATTTTTTTTTTTTTTTAGAGGTATAGAACTTTGAAATGGAATAAAACAAAGATGATTTTTTTAATTTGACTTGAAATTTACTTCATTCGAAAGATAATCTTCTGGTATTATAATTTAAATATGACTTCTGGCATATGACCGCCACGGCTGGCTCGGATGTAGTCTAATCTGGAGGTCCAATTTTCGATGGCCTTTTCCAACATTTGTGGCCGTATATCGGCAATAACGCGGCGAATCTTAGCCTCCAAGTGGTCAAACGTTTCGGGCTTATCGGCGTAGACTAGCGACTTCACATATCCCCACAGAAAATAGTCATGCGGCGTTAAATCGCACGATCTTGGAGGCCAATTCATGGCTCCGCAACGTGAAACTACGCGGTTACCAAACGTTTCCTTCAATAAATCAATTGTGGCACGAGCTGTGTGACATGTTGCGCCGTCTTGTTGAAACCACAGCTCCTGCACATCATGGTTGTTCAATTTATGAACGAAAAAGTCAGTAATCATGGCCCTATAGTGGTCACCATTGACTGTAACGTTCAGGCCAGTATCGTTTTTAAAGAAGTATGGACCAATTATTCCACCAACTCATAAAGCACTCCCAACAGTCAGTTTTTGTGGATGTAACGGTGTCTCAACATACACTTGAGGATTAGCATCACTCCAAATACGGCAGTTTTGTTTATTGACGTATCCATTCAACCAAAAGTGAACTTCATTATGTTGACCGTAAAATGAACGTATTTCGAACAGAACCATGATTTTGAAAATAAATTTGCACAATTTGGAAGCGTTGTTCAGGCGTCAGTCTGTTCATGTTGAAATGCCAAACCAAACTAAAAATAAATCACTTGACAGCTGACAAAATAGCCGCCAGTTCAGATAGTGTTGCCAACTTAAAGTTCTATGCCTCTAAAAAAAAAACACCCTTTATATCACGCCACGTACGAATTAAGGTCCATTTACCTAAGAGAAGTACGCTATAAAAGTCCGATGTAGAGGAAGTCCTTCCAGCTGTTCAAAAACTGTCAACTAAAACCTCTGGGTTGATTTTGAGAGAGACCTCGACTAAAAGGCCTGCCATCCATAAATATGATAATTAAGAAAGTTTCTCCTTCAATTAGGTACTCCCAGCAAGATCGCAGAAACTGTCTTACATAATGACAGAAATTTCCAAGACCTATCTGCTAGGTCGATTGGAGCCATACCGCAAAAAGATACCACTCACGTAGCTGCTTACCACGCATCTGTTACAAAGCCAAACACAAACCAAGCCTGGCAGCACTTAACCCCACCCAAAAACATCACAAACTATTTTGTGAAAATTAATTTTGTCTCGCAAGCTGTGTATGGATGATAATACAGAGAGACACACACACCGACAGACAAGTTGACAAAATTTACATATGGCAACTATTGATTTCGTGGGTGAGTCCACCCCAAGCCTAAACTGTACTATGGCACAGATAAATTATAACCATGACCAGTGCTGTGTCTGACCCTAACAAACAATGTTTTTGTCCACACTCAGCGAACCGAAAGGGTAGGTGGTGGCTATAATATTTCGGTTTTGTGTCGCTAACAACAACTGTCCACCTAAAAGTGTGTCCTTGTCCTTTTTCTGTTTCATGCGGTATGGTGTGCTGTTCGCTACAAGGTTTATGCATAAAATGTGTTCACTGAACTCGTTGCCGGACTGTCTCCAATGGAGCATTTTAAAATGTCCTGTTTTTATGTTGTTTTGTTATTGCACTTTGACTGGGACATCAATTTGGTTAAATGGTTTTGTTTTATTTGTGAGGACATGGATGGATGTATGAAATAAAGGGAAATTTCCGCTCTTCCTGTTGTTTTTTGTTTTTTTGCGCAGCCTTATGTCGCATGTCAAAGAACGTACCAATATGTTGTGGAATGTTGGCTACAAGCAAATAATGTTGCGTTCCATACAAGAAAAATGTTTTTGTAAGGAGCCAACATTTGGAGAGCTCTTTGAGCTTTTAGGAAAGTCAGATTGCCGAGGGGCTTTACACGAGATATTAAATCATCTGAACATCACAGGCTGCTCAGATGTCTCTTAGATCTTTGGATCTGTAGAGTCGGCTCTAGGCAGGGATGGAGTAGCATTTATAATTTTCAAACCCAGTGGTCCTTTCTAATAATCATGTTTAACATTCACAGTAAATATTTTGTAGGTCACAATGGTTCCTTTAAAATGAAAATGTTTGCTGCTGTGAGTGAATAAAATTTTGCCTGGACACTAAATACAGCTAGAAGTACCGCGCATTGGCAATAAAAGGAAATTCCGACTTTCGACTGTAAAATGTCCGAAGAGTTACTAAAGGTAAACCACCCTATAAAAATTAAAGCATAAAACTAACAGCTAAACTTAATTTCTGTGTTCAAGTGGCTCATCTCCTGGCGCCTTGTTTTGCCAACAACAACTCCATTCACATCCACACAGCGGGCGTAGTCACCTTTGATTACCCCAAAGTCGCAGGGTTCCATTTGCAATTAAATAAAATCCGTATTCCGGTGAATGCAGCTATTCACTCAACTTTTACCTTCTCTCTCATAGTGACGCTTTCACCGACCGGTTGTTGCTAATTAGCTGGAAAATTATTCATTAAATGCACCGTCATTATTCTTGAATCCCTCCGTTCCATGAATTTAATACACGAAGTCAATTTAAATGCACCAAAAAGTTGCGCCGCCTGCTGTGACCTGTGAATTCAATAAGATAACTTTTGTCTGTTTTCCAATTTTGCGAAGTAAATTGTGATTTTTGCCGCATTTCTGCAAAAAAAAAGATTGCCGGTAGATGCTGTGTAATTTCGCTATGAACTTCCGTTATATATTTAGTAAGAATTTATGAAAAAAGGTTGATGGGCAAAATACGAGACTTTAAATGCCCGCCCATGTGTAAGGAATTTTTTAATAATGAAAATTTCTCTGCTGGAGCCATAATTACACGGTCTTGGTACCTTCGACTCTGGAATGTTGCAATACGGGGATAGTCAAAGATGCCAAGTGCATATAGAGATACATTTTATATGACATCCAAAGAGTTAATAAAAATGTCTGCCTTGTTATGCTGCATCAAAGGAGAATGGAAACGGAAATGGTTTATTAAACATTCCTTCTTGCTGTCAAATAACAATTAAATTGTTTGGACATTTGAAAGAGACTTTGTATATTAAAATTCAAGTGCACAATTTCTGTTTTTTCGTTTCATCTCCAAAGAAACAAAAATTTCAACGGACTTGATATTTTATCAACTGATTTTTTGGAAAAATATTTAGGAGTACAAATTTCGGATGGAAACTTTGTATATCCACTCCTAAAAGATTTTATTTTTTTGCTTCCGTCCTTTCATTTGAACGTTCTCTTCAACATTTAATTTTTTGTTTTACTGTAATTTGTAGTGCATACGAAATTCTGAATACGCGCCGTTCCTATATGGCAATGACATTAAAAGCTGGTAGCTTAGAGTGGGAAACGAATTCATGTGCCGGGCGAGAATCACGTTTCACAAAATGTAACGATATTGAATTATTTAGCAATTGGGTGTCTATTGAGTTTAATGCGCGCGTGCTAATGATTTCGGAGTAACTTATTTATTTTTTAAGCATTTGCTAGAGAGTGTTGTAAAGGGTTTTTCAACAGGGACGCTACAAAATAGAGCGACAGGGACAGCAAACGACGCCGAATTTCTTGCCGCTCTTTTGACATTTCTCTTCAGTAAGGTTTGCCATTTCATGATGGAAAGATATACGAGCCAACAACGAATCGAAATTATTAAAATTTACTACCGAAATTCGGAGTCAGTGGCCTCAACGTTAAGAGCGCTACGTCCAATTTATGGTCGTCATAATCGTCCTAGCAGAACAACAATTGAGCGTCTAGTAGAAAAATTTGAATCCACAGGCACAGTACAAAATGTTCCCGTGCCAGTGAGAAAGAGAAGTGCCCGCAGTGTCGAGAATATTGCTGCCGCTGAGGCTTCAGTTGTTGAAGAAAGCCCAAATGTTTCTCTCACACGTCGTTGTGGCGAATTTTGCGAAAAGATCTTGGCCTACATCCTTACAAGATTAAATTAACGCAAGAACTGAAGCCGCTTGACCACCAGAAGCGTCGTATGTTCGTGAATTGGGCTGAGCAACAACTTGAAAATGATTCGGATTTTCATCGAAAAATCATCTTCAGCGATGAGGCTCATTTCTGGCTGAATGGCTTCGTCAATATACAAAATATGCGGTATTGGTCAGGCAGCAATCCACACGTACTCCATGAGTCATCATTGCATCCCGAAAAAATTACGGTTTGGTGTGGTTTATGGGCCGGCGGCGTCATTGGGCCGTACTTCTTCCGTGATGATCAAGACCGGCACGTTACTGTGAATGGGAATCGCTACCGTTCAATGTAACCGAATATTTTTGGCCCCAATTGGATGATATGGACTTGGAGGACAAGCCACACAGCGAATGTCACAATCAATTTATTGGAAACCAAGTTTGGAGAACGTGTTATCTCACGAAATGGTCCAGTCGCTTGGCCGCCTCGGTCGTGCGATTTGACGCCATTAGACTATTTCCTGTGCGGCTACGTCAAGTCTATGGTCTATGCCAACAAGCCAGCGACGATTGATGAAATTTGTACGAATATCGAACGTGAAATTGCAGCAGTATCGGCCGATTTATGCTTGAAAACCGTCGAAAATTGGGTTCAGCGTCTGGACTTCTGCAAGCGTGCCCGTGGTGGCCATGCAAAAGAAATCGAGTTCCATACATAATGGCATCGAACGTACTTTCACAGGAATAAAGAATTTCATTGATATCCAAAACCGTTTTTGTTTTATTTATTGAAAAACCCTTTATTTGCATATATTTAAAATTTTGCTCCCCCAAACTTTAAGTATCGACTAAGGTAAACATTAAATATCGACACGTTGAAGGTTTTCTAGCCATTTACAACTTTATCGTTCTTTGCAAGCCTGCCCGTAAAAATCGTCTGAATTTTTAACATTCACCTTCATATATTTTGTATGTCACAATATGCAATTTTGTATGGAAAATTTCGCCATTGTGAGCTCGAGAAATTTAGCCTAGTATCCTGCTCGCTCTAAATTTTATCTCCCATACAAAAATGTCTACAAAGATAAAATCTAGCGAGGCAGTTTAGCAAAGCAGTATCCTGTTCGCAAGCTAAATTCCTAAGTTCATATAGATGGGCCGACGAAAAGTCTCCACTTACTTAGCTCGCGAAATAAATGTACGGTACATTACATGGAAGATAAATTTGGACATACAAAATAGTTTGTGTTGTGTTTACCTTGGATTTTTCTAGGCTTAAAGGTCAAAAGTAATACCGCATTAAATAAACTTTTCTGAAAGTATTCTAAACAAACTGATTGTGAATGATATCATCTCATGAATTTCTTCACAACTAATATTTTTTTCTAAGCAAAATTCATACATTTTGTTTAAAACTGAAACTGAGCAGAGTTTATGATTTTCAAACAAAAAAGGAAGAATGCTTTAAGCACTATTTGTTTTTAGGGTTTACAGTTCCAAGTGAAAACATTTCTGGACATTATGTTGATACTCCGGGACTCGTCTGGACATTTGAAAGTTCGACGAAAGTTCGAAAGTTTTTTCATTAATAAAAAAAGGGATATTATTTATTTTTGTATTCTTCTGTAGGTATATATAAAAGCATTTCAAGTTTCAAATAACAGTTAAAAAAATTCCGAAAACAAATAAAGTTCATATTTATCTATATTTTTAGCAGAAATCATAGTTATACCTAAACAAGGTAAACCTCTATCAGAAGTCGCCTCATACAGGCCAATCTCACTTTTACCAGTACTATAAAAACTCTTTGAGAAACTTCTTCTTAAAAGGCTGGATGGAATCATTGAGCAAAGAATGCTCATTCCCACCCACCAGTTCGGGTTTAGAAATAAGCATTCGACAATAGACCAAGTACATCGTATAACAAATATAATAGAAAAATCACTAGAAGACAAACAAGTTTGTTCTACATTACTTTTAGACGTTGCACAGGCTTTTGATAAAGTCTGGCATAAGGGCTTAGAGTATAAACTTCATAGGGATCTACCCAGACAGTACTATGAGATACTAAAATCTTATATTTCAAATAGATTCTTTAGAGTTCGCTAGGGCTCAGCGTACTCTGAACTCAAAGAACTACAAGCAGGAGTTCCACAGGGAAGTGTTCTAGGACCCACCCTGTACTTACTGTATACCAGTGATATACGAAATACGACTGATACGATGATAGCTACATTCGCAGACGATACTGCTCTTCTATCAACTGATAGATTCGTGGCTAAAGCAACAGAAAAGCTTTATGAGATATGTGATTGGGCGCAACGATGGCGAATTAAACTTAACGAGTCAAAGTCCACCCATATCTATTTATTTATTTATTTGCCATCAAAGAACAAGCTCTTTCTTAGACTAAAGATGTAACAGAAAAAAAAAAAAAAAAAGAGAAAACAAGAATAGTTTTAATAATAATAAGAACAATAATAATAATATACATAGGAAAAATAACATATTAAAAAAAAAAGAAAAATAGAGCCAAACAATTATGTCGGAATACCATCAAGTAGGTTCCTTTTAATAGAACAGATCGACAAGTTAAAGTTGATCAAATGAATATTTGCATTGTAGGAAATCATAAGACCATTTATTGACGAAGAGCGACCATAGTTCGTGCGCGAGTGTGATATTTTAAAGAATCTATTATTACGTAAGTTTGACGATGGGACATTAATGACAAGAAGGCGTAAAATTTCAGGAGAATTAATCTCACCAATGAGTACCCTATGAAGAAATAAAAATCTTGCCACCGTTCTTCTTACTTCAAGGGACTCCATGCTAATCAGTTTCAACCTTGATAGGTATGGAGGTAGGTTAATAAGATCAGTCCAACGTAGCCCTTTCAGCGCGAATCTCAGAAACCTTTTTTGTATTGATTCAATTCTGGAGATGTGCACACTGTAGTATGGGCACCAAACTATAGATGCATACTCCAATATTGACCGTACAAAAGATATGTATAAAGTTTTGATGACGTAGGGATCAGAGAACTCACAAGCAAAACGCCTAATCATTCCCCAGGACCTATTAGCCTTATTTAAGATATAGTCAATATGATCATTGAAGGATAGCTTGGTGTCTAAAATAACACCAAGATCCTTGATTGTATATACACGAGGGATTGTATTACCATCAAAGGAGTAAGCAAATTCTATAGGTGATTTACATCGAGAGAAAGAAATAACAGAACACTTGCTAACGTTAAGAGAGAGGTAATTTTGTTTGCACCACAAATAAAATTTCTGCAGGTTAAGGTTAAGAAGATGGAAACATTGTACATCTTTGCCTGATATGAACAATTTAAAGTCGTCGGCAAACATCAACAATTCGCATTCGGGCAAAAATTTGACAATATCATTAACAAACAATATAAAAAGGAGAGGGCCAATATGACTACCCTGGGGAACGCCAGAGGAAACGAAAATTTTATTAGAGATAGCATTGCGGAATTTCACGTACTGAAATCTATCACTTAAGAATGACGAGAGCCATCTTAGGAAAGGTATTGGGAAACCCAGTTTTTCGAGTTTGTAAAGCAGTATTTTGGTCTACGCGATCAAAAGCTTTACTAAAATCTGTATAAATGGCATCAACTTGATTGCCTTTCCCGATTTCTGATATCACAAAATTAGAAAATAAAAGAAGGTTGGTGACAGTAGAACGTTTCTTTACAAATCCATGCTGGTTGTTGCAAATTAGGGACTTACAGTAGAAGTAAAGTTTATCCGTAACTAGCTTGTCAAACAACTTCGGAACACAAGATTGCTTACAGATGCCCCTATAGTTCTCAACTTTATTCCTCCTACCAGATTTGAAAATAGGAACTATGAAAGACGTTTTCCAGAGGGATGGGAAGGTGCTAGTTTTAAAGGACAGATTAAATAGGTGGCATACAATTTTATGTAATGGTATGGCACATTTTTTAAGAAAGATGGAGGGTAAACCATCAGGGCCAGGACTAAGACTTGATTCTAAGCTGGTCAGACCTACCAGGACATCATCTTCGGAAATGTCAATGCTTCTGAAGATAGGAGTAGGGAAATCACCAAGAAAGCTAAAGAATTGCTCATCAATCCTTGAGTCATGATTTGAATAGACTGATTGAAAAAATAAACCAAAATTGTTGCATATGGAAAGAGAAGAATCAGTTAAATGCCCATTAAAAGAGAGTGAGGCCGGGTAACCATCACTTTTACTCTTTGAGTTTATGAAATTCCAGAATTTATCAGGTCTGGACTTAAGACTGTTTTGCATGTCCTCGATGTACACCTGATATGCATAACGGATGGAAGATTTTAACTCTGATTTCAATCTTCTAAACACCAGATAATCCTCATTAGCCAAACTACAACGCCATTTTCTATAGGCTCTGTTTTTTAAACGCTTAAGGTGACGGGTAAGATCATTGTCCCATGGACAAGACTGCCCAACACTAATTTTAGCACAAACTACGGGGACATAGGAAAAAATTACGTTATTAATGACCCCATAAAAAACATTACAAAGGTCATTGATTTCAAGAGAAAGATACGGGCTCCAGTCAAAATTGTTTAGTTCTTCACAAATTTGTATGAAGTTAGCATTTTTAAAATCGAAGTTAAAAGAAGTAAAATTATCTGTTACAAATGAGTCAACATAACAAAAAAGATTTAATGAAGGGTGATAAACATCTTCCGGGATTAGTGGTGTGTAACAGCGGGATACAATACTTTCGTTGCTGTTGTTAGTAAAGATGAGGTCCAGGGTACGGCTTTGGTGATTATTTACGTGGTTCACCTGTAGAAGACCAAGCGAGTGGAAAGTATCGACGATTTCAGAACCAATCGTAGAGAGAGTGTTTATTGGGTTGAGATATGTGCAATCCATGTCTCCTGATGCCCATTGAATATTGGGTTGATTGAAATCGCCAAATACGTAAATTATATCCGGTGCAGACAGCAAACTCACAATAAATCTCATGGCATCCAAATATCTACTCACAGTTATGAGCTGAGTACGGGGTGGAATATAGACACAAGCGAAATAAATTTTTGCAGAAGAATTTAAGTCGAATCTGCTGCAGCAAATTTCGATGTCCGTAAAAGCACTAAGATCCACTTCTTTTGGCTTAAGATGTTTTCTTATGGCTATGAGTACACCACCAAAACGTTCAAAGATGCTGTTATCCGTAGATCGGTCACCACGATTAACATCAAAGTAGGGGGGGAAGATAACGCCATTACCGAAACTACTATCTAATCCAGTTTCAGTTAAGACAACTACATCATGCGAGCAGCTATGTACATTTAAAAGGAGATTTGTGCATTTAGTTCTCAGTCCTCTTACATTCTGGTAGTAGAGGCTGACTTCTTTAAGTTTTTTGACGTTGAGGCACCAGAAATAGGCTTGTTGGTAAACTCTTTAACAAGGATATTATCAGGCCAAAAATGTGGGTCAAGAAGTTTCCTTCCAGAGGATAAAGGAGCAAGTATTTTAAAAGATGCAGATATACGTCCGGTCAAGTTCTCTGGTGTTAAGCTGCGGCATCTGATTGCGTTAATGTCAATTCCATTGCTGCTGATGTAATTAATGATGTCAGATGATTTTGTGCCATATTCAAGGCGAGATAAAAAATTTTACAAATTTTACTAATAAAAAAATAACGAATCTTCCCGTGGTTATTAATAACCAAATAGTTCCTTATTCAAACACAGCTAAGTACCTGGGATGAATCTAGATGCTAAACTCAAATGGAAGGAACATGTGAGAAGGAAATTAGAAGAGCTATTTATTAGATATAGAAAACTTTATTGGTTGCTAGGACATAATTCGGAAATGTCCATTGAGAATAATATTTTATTATATAACCAGATACTAAAGCCTGTTTTGACATATGGTATCCAATTATGGGGTTGTACAAAGAAAACAAATGTAAAAATAATACAAACATTCGAAAACAAAGTCTTTCGGGGAATAGTAAATGCCCCATGGTATATTAGAAATAGTGACTTGCATCGTGAATTGCAGATTGATCTTGAAACGGAAGTAACTAAAAAGTACGCAATTCGTCACAATGTGCGTCTGCAGATGCATATTAATCCTGAAATAGAAGACGTCTTAAATGTACGAAACAATATTTGTAGATTAAGAAGAGTTAAACCTCACGACCTTATAATCTAAAAAAATAATGAGAACCCGTATTCAAATTGTAATACCTTCTCAAACACAACTGAACGTTGAAACTAAAATCATCTGTCGATCTTTCTTGGATTGGTCATGATCAAGGAGGTGTTTTTAGTGCGGTTAGAGTCCCACACTACTCTGGGTTTGTAACCCAATTGTGTCTTTCGAAATTTTTACCTTCAATAACAAAAAAAAATTTACCTGTATACAGTAAATTGCCTGACCGACGGTTTTTTAAACCAGTTCATAAAAGACTTGCCAAGCTAAACTTATTTTAAGACAGAATTTTTTATATAACTAATTTATTTATTAATTTCCCACTAATTACAAAATACTTCAACAATATATTCAATTAAACTCACACCATCATTTGTAAAATCAAATCCAATTAGTGCCTCAAAATGAGACGCATGAGTTTCAAATCATTCGCGTGTGGATGGGGGAATTTTCTCCTACAAAAGACATCGCAAAGTGAGTCAAGGGAATAATTTATTACACAGCATGAGGATATAAATGACTTAATTTTCTACACTGAGATTGCTTCATTTTTGAATTTATCTATTTAAATTCGAGTGGAATAGACGTTTCGCAAAAGCATGAGAAGGAATTGCAAATGTGAGGGTGGTTAAGGATTTATTGATTTTTTCAAAGGAGCTGGAGATGCTTGATGTATAATTATTTTTAGGATAAGATATGTAACTGGCTGAGTGTGTTAATGTTATTTAACAAGCCACTGATTTCTACACTGAGCAACAATCGGCAAATATTTCTTTTGGATGACAGCATACCGCAATCAAAGCTGTGTAAATATTAGCTGAGGGTTCCGTTTAATCTCTTAAAATAGCCCCGTCTCCATTAAGGTCACTGGGCATAGAGCCAAATAATTATTTATTGTGAGGAATACAATTAGTTCCAGCTAGTGTTAGTATGTCATTGTGTAACAACCAACCAACATAAATTTATTGCGCCCTAGGCTATAATGTATATTTTTCTTTATATTAAAGTCGCCTTAGAGTATACTATGAAGTAATGTAATTTCCTACTACACTTAAATTCAAATTAACGAACATTTTGTGTAAACAAGTAACGCATTTGCATTCTCGTACAATTCACACTCTTCAAGTACTAAGATTTACATAAGGCAAAAGTTGAAATAATAATTTAATGTGTCATCTGTCATTTTTTTATATTCTTTTCCGCTACGCACGAAAGCGAAGTAAACGACGTTTTAATGGTTATACCAATACCAGAGTTTTTTTTAATTAAATTCCAAGCGTTCCGCTAGGCAGATTCTTCGTTTTCATCGGTAAAGGGGGAAAAGAAGATCATCGTTCATCGCGCTAGGCGTCCCGTCAGGCAGGTGATGTTGCTGATGTTACGTGCTACATCTCTCTCCCCCTTACAATTGGATATAAAGGGTGATTTTTTAAGAGGTTTAGAACTTTTTTTAAAAAAAAAACACAAAAAATTCGAAAAAATGAATGAAATATTTATTTGAATCGATAGTTTGAACCTTGCAATTTAATGTTTAAAGATAATTTCATGCAAATGTTGACCGCGGCTGCGTCTCAGGTAGCCCATCCGCTGAGTCCAATTTTGGCATACTCTTTCACACATATCGGCCGGTGTCTCACGAATGAATGCATGGATGTTGGCTTCCAGTGCGTCAATCGAAGCGGGCTTGTCCCTATACACATTAGCCTTGGCATACCGCCACAAAAAATAATCTAATGGTGTCAAATCGCACGATCTAGACGGCCAATTGACCGGCCCGAAACGTGAAATTAACTGTTTCGCGTGCTGTGTGGCATGTGGCACCGTTGAAACCACATATCATGCAAGTCAAGAACTTCCATTTCGGGCAAAAAAAAGTTTGTTATCATCGCTCGGTAGCGTTCACCATTGACAGTAACGCTGCGATTCGCATCATCTTTGAAGAAATATGGCCCAATAATGCCGCCGGCCCATAAACCGCACCAAACAGTGGCTTTTTCGGGATGCATTGGTAGCTGTTGCAATGCTTCTGGCTGATCTTCACTCCAAATGCGGCAATTTTGCTTATTTACGTACCCATTCAACCAAAAATGAGCCTCATCGCTGAACACAATTTTTCGATAAAAAAGCGGATCCTCGGCCAGCTTTCCAAGAGCCCATTCACCAAAAATTCGGCGTTGTGGTAGGTCGGCTGGCTTTAGTTCTTGCACCAGCTGTATCTTAAAAGGCTTTACGCCCAAATCCTTCCGCAAAATTTTCCACGTAGTGCTGTAACAAAGGCCTAACTGCTGGGAACGGCGCCGAATCGACATTTCGCGGTCTTCTGTCACACTAGCTGATACGGCCGCAATATTTTCTTCACTACGCACAGTACGTAAACGTGTTGGTGGTTTAATGTCCAACAAAGTAAATTTGGTGCGAAATTTGGTCACAATCTTCCGAATAGACTGCTCAGAAGGTCGAGAATGCCGATCATAAAATGGAAGCAGCGCGCGATGAACATTTCGAACCGAGCACGAATTTTGATAGTAAAATTCAATAATTTGCAAGCGTTGTTCATTTGTAAGACGATCCATGGTTAAATTGCAAACCAAACTGAAGCTGTTTGACAGTGACACAAGGTACTAAACACACGTCAGCTGTCAAAACCAGTGTTGCCAAAACCAAACCAGCTAAAAAATCACCCTTTATTTGGACATTCTTATTTGGTAAAAACACATCTGATGTTGAAATTGATGTGAATGTAACATATTTTCTTATGTCGATAAAATTCCCCACCCAAATACAGATAATCGCTAGTTTTTGCCCTTTTTCCGTAGAATCCGTTCCAGACTCTTATAATACATTTTTGTATTAGTACACAAAAACCAACTCGTGCTGTTGAATTGATACAAACCCTTTGGTTATTCCCCCTTTCAAAAATCAATACAAATTGATAAATAAAATGCAAATAATATCGTATTGCCAAAATGACCAGATAAAGTCACTACAGCGGAAGAATTGTCTTTTAAATTGTATTTGCTACGAGAAAGGAATCATTTGGGTGGTCCTTCTGGGGAAAAAAAATAGCTACGCCTAGTTGAACTGCATGTGGTGTAACATTATCCGTTACTGCTCAGGAGTGAAAATGATCCGTAAGCAAAATGACATAAGGTCGCACAGAGATTGTTAAACAATTATTGCCATTTGACAAGACTGTCGTTAAATATATAATTTTTGAATAGTTCCTTTTATCGGATACATTTTTAGCCTGAGGGAAGTACCCTGGACGATTGTGTATTTTCGAAATTAAATATGGTTGCAAATTTTCTCGTATGGCGTGTATGCTTAATCTCTTTTCCGATTTGTCTGGAGCTCTCATTTTCGACCGATTTCTTGAGCAGATGGTGCCATGTATTGTATGTCTATGTTACTGGAAAAATATCATACTTTTGTCATACGTTGTCAGCTGTCGAATTGATAGTCGCTGGAAAAAGGTTTGTCAATTCGAAGAAAGACCTCTTAAAGTACACCTAATCGTGAAGTTGTAGATTTTTGAGTGTTCATTCCATTTTAGCTAAGTAGGGACACACTTAGAAGGATATGATAAGCCGCCATTTAAGAGGCATCAGTCGTTAGTCTTATGAATTTTAAGCTTTGAATTAATACAAGAAATTTCACGATTTCAAAAAAAATCTACTTCGTTTTGAGGGGTAAAATGTTAGAAGTAGGTATGTACTTTTCTTAAAGCCAAGAACTTGTTTACCACTAACCATAGTGATAGCATATTTTTAAAGGTAAAAAAAGACAGAAAATAATTGTCTAGGAATAAATTTCATGTGATTTTGATTTCATCCTGTGTTGGCGGTGCATTTTAGATGGATATATTTGAAACTTATTATTAGGCTCCGCAATTCCAACGATGAAACATGTATCTGAGCGTCCTCCAAAATTCCATTCCAAAAGACCATTCGTCGTCGACGCCTATAGGACCTCGAAGCAACTTTGGTTTACGGAGTATAATTTAAGGAAAGAATGAAAAGACCTACAATTTTCTTGAAAATGATGCTCAGAAATGTTTGGCAAACATTCTAAAGAGGTTTTGAAGTCTAACGTATGAGTAGAATAATTTGAAACTCTTCGTTAGTTGTTCAAACATAATTTAGTCGTGTATTTCGAAAACTGAAATACGTGGACCGGAAACAAAAATTCAGCATAAAAACGAATTCTAAATTTGAAACTCACTTTCGGTCACATTTGTAGATAATTTCCTTTTTTTACATTTCCGAAAAACATAATTTTCCCTTTCAAAACTTGTGGTTTTAAACGACCGCAAAGAAGTGAAATCATGTAGAAAAACACTTGTCCTTAAACGAAAAGTAGCCAGGGATTTCCGCCCCTGAAGTGTATTCAACACTCAGAAGTCTATCTTGTATTGCAATGAATTGAACCTGAAATCGATAAATTTGAAGCACTAAAGCATATATCAGCAATATATATATCTGTGACCACTAATCGGATTCGATGGTCACGTTTATAATTATTGATTTCGGCTTGAGTTGTCTCATTTCGTATTACCTTTGAACAAATCCAATGCCACCTACCCCAGCAGTCTGAACGCAGTTGCGTCATATAATTAACATTCAGTGCACAGATTTCCATTGTGTAACAATAGTCCTTCAGTGTTGGGATTAATGACAGTTGAGCTGTACACAATATTGTTGTTCAAACTGATTGGTGATTGTGATTAGGCCAGATAATATTGTGATTGTGGTGACAGCCTGCAATCCACTTAATGTGAGTAGCGAAACGTTATTTATGAATTAAAGCATAAAGGATGGTATGTGTGTCCTTGAGGTGCCTATTCAAGGACAAGTTGCCTGTTTAAGAATAGGAGTGCACAGGAGTGCTTAGTAGTAAACATATTTCCAGACTATCTCGGAAATAACGAATCCATAAATTATATTGTAATCGGTTTAATAGAGGAAAAAGAAATATTAAGAATTAAGGTTCTGTCCAAATTGTCCGATTTTTTTACGACTTCGATTACGAAACTCGCAGTGAAACTCTGTGGGCATAAGTGTTGATTTCAAATGCAAATTGGTCGAATGACATTGAGTCTAATTATCATCATTAGCTATATTAATACATGAACATTAGGGTGGCTCGATTGATTAACAAATTGTATGAAAAAACTAATTTTTTGTTTGATCGTGTTCGGGCGGTATACAAAAAATGTCATAGGACTCTCTCAATAGGAATCCAAATTATTTTTTCAAAATTCCAATTTTTAATACTGCCCCAAGGACCTAAACGATTTTCGAAATACGACAAACTTAAAGAAAAAAAAATATATAAAATCGTTAAAAAAAATGGCTTATGTTTTATAAGTTCAACATAAAACCTCATTTAAAAATTAGGACTATCCTATCCAAAGCGCCCACAAAAGGGGGGCAAGTAGGTCAGTTATTTTTTTACCTCTGACTTTAGCTTTTTTCAATTATTCTTGTTTTAACTTTTAATTCTTAATATTTCATTGTTTTTTTGCTTTAAATGTTCGTATTATCGTTAATAATAAAAATGAAGACCACTGGACTAAGAAAAATTAATCTTTTTTCTAGTTTTTTTAGGTTTTATGGGAAGTTTCTATGGCCTTGGGGCAGTAGAAGATCAACATTTTTTTCAAAATTTCTAATTTACCTGTCAGCATGACATAAATAAAGACAGCCTTTGGGTAATTCCCGACAACTCAATTTGAAAAAAAAAGTCGAGCCACCCTAATGAACATCCACGGTTTGCGTGCACATTTTTAGGATCTATTATGAAATGAAAGGCATTAGATGGGCGCAAACAAAAAATCGTGCGTATATGTCGCCATTAAGGGTGATAAAATCAAGTTAACAATTCCCCATACTAAAAGGTTTATTGAAAGCATTTTTGTGACATTCAATTTGCCGCCCTCATGTTACCATAGTAACTTATTCAATTTATTATTCATCTAAGATAAGAACCTCTTTTGTATGGAGCGTCTCATTTACACATAAAGGAATCAATTATTTACCTACCCCTAAAAGTAAGCTATGAAATATTTAATATTCAGTGGCATATAGAGCCACAACAACAACGACTTTCGTTTCGATGATGTCAAAAAGAGAAATAAATTAATTATTAGCCTTAACTTCTCGTAGTGACGTAATAAAATGTAAACTGTGAGTAAAACTTATTTTCAAAGTTGCGTATTTTTCGATATATCAATATGTCGCTTTTCGTTTACAAGCAAAAACAACATAAATTTCGAAAATTATGCTCACTTTTTTTAGTATTACATACTTATAAAGGTTAGGGTCAATTTTCGACCACAAGCTACCAAGTTACTATTAAATTGCCAACAAAATCTATAGCCTACATCCAGCAATCGAAGAATATTCATCTAAGTCCCAATTAAGCTCAAAACTCTTTAACATTATTTGCTTCTGCAAACACAGAAACGATTTCTTCACCTTGGTAGTGCATTCAAAACCTCAGCAATCTGCTCAAATATCGAGTTAAACTCATTGGCTTCCAGGATAATATTCAAGTCTCCAAAAAAGTTCTCTTCCACACACATGGAATATTCCGAAGAGAAAGAGTGATGTTCTCTTTCCGTAGGGATTCATTTTTTCACTGCCACTTTTGTGAAGCTACGAAATCGGAACTAGGAAGGACGTTGTGTCAGAGGAACAAAAATATCCCTACATTCCAGTGCTTAGAAGGCCCTCCAAAACATAAACATCAGTTCACTTGAAAACGTGGCTGTTAATGGTTAGACTCCTGTCCACTATCCACTAGCGATTTTGAGTTTACTAGTCCCTTTTTGAGTTTGTTTCTAATTTTGTAAATGGTTTTATTTCAAACTGTTGTACCTTCGAACATAATGCAGAGTGCTTCAGTTCAATGTGATATATATTGAGCGAAATTAGTAATCAAAGGATGTTATGAGTACTTTCCAGTTTATGTTTTCGAAACATCAATAAGTTTCTACAATTTTTGCAATCATTTGTAAAACTGTTAAGAATACTAATATGTACGTAAATCAAAAGCGATTGGGTTTTTTAAGTGCACACTTTATTAAATTTTCAAGGACGCAACTTGTAAAATGTCCTGCTTAATAAATAAGTAAACGAAAATGCTTTATAAGGTAGTGTTGTGATTAAATCGCCCAGCACAAGTAGCAATCGCATTTAAAAAAAAAAATACAAATTTGACAGTTTTCTGAAGACAGAAAGAAAATATTGAAAAAACAACGAAATGGGAAATATTCGGTTTTTTTTTTTCATTTTTAGTCTTTGCGAACTCACAATGGCGACATTTTAGTGTGAAGACTTAAAATAATTATTAGTATGTCCCATTAGCTTTTCCTTAAATTTAAAGCGATCCTTGAAAAAAAGTTTACAAAGAAATTAATGTCTTAGCCGGTAATTGTTTTAGATTTTTTCTTGCCAGCCACTACTCCAAAGACGACTTTCTGTGAAAGGAACAATTTAAAAAAAATGCATAAATTTCAATACACCTTTAAGGGTCTTCAATCGATTTTTAATTTAGAGATTTTTCATGGATGAATAACAAAAGTTGGCATAGGGCAAACCTTGCTTGATATTATGACTTTACCCTATACTACCCCTTTGCGGCTCTTACATTATACCAATCTTGACACAAGACAGGTGCAACGAGTGACAATGAGCACATGAAAATGCTTTTATTTAGATATTATTTTATTACTTTGACGAGTGAAATTAGATTCCAAAAAAATAAATTTATTTGCATGTATTTGTTGGGAAGTTTTATGCAAATGGCATCACTTAGGACAGCTGTCCGGAAAGAGTCACATTCACTCAAAGTAAAATAGCAAATAAAAAAGACTTGTGAATATTTTGTTTTAATAATAATATTTTAACTTTATAGTTACTTGCTTTATTTACTCTGCATAGAGAGTTTTATGAGCAGCGGCAAAAATTGTTGTCAAATGCAAAAGTATTTACCAAAGCACCGACGAATACGGCTTGCAACTTTCATATTTGGATGGTCAATTGGTGCGACAGTTTTCGTGCAGAAAATACTACTGTCCCATACAGCGAAATGTTTAAAATGGTTAATCCTAGAGTCAAATAATTCAAATTCAGGGGTCAGTTTCTGTAAGACGAAACGATCAAACGTTTTCGTGCACACGAATGATTTGCCCTATGTTACACAAGAAAATATCTTCGTGCACACGAAAACGTTTGAACGTTTCGCCTTAAAGAATGCCGACCCAGTCTTTTCGCCCTGGGAAAATATGACCGACCGACACTTTTAGAGCTTTGGTGATACGTCTTTCTCTGTCTGATTTTTATTTTAAGGAAGGGATTCAATTTTGTTGCTTGTAATTTTCTTTTTTAAACAAGTTCTGTTATTTCCGGAACGTTAGGGTCTTAGGGTGATTGAATTTTGAAAATACTCGCTTGGCACCTCTCTTTGTAAAATATGTCGAACTTAAAGCATTTAAATGACCCAAATACAGTATTTTTAAATACAGTCGAGACTCGATTAACCGGGACATTCTGTTAACCTGCATTTTTTATGCAAATTTATTTTCAATTAATTTCCCATTAGTAACTCTACTAACCGGCATATACTCTATTATCCGTAAAAGAAACAAAAACGTTTCCATTTTGCATCCTTAAATTTTGAAAAATTTCGAATTGTTGTATGTATGTATGTAGTTTCTTTCATCGTTAAATTGATGTATATAAAATGAATTGTTGTGTTTATTGATGAATTTAATATTTGTTTTCTTTTTTATAAGGTAAAGAAATAAAGTGTCATAAATTTAGAGAAAAATCTATTAACCGGGATTTTAGATTATCCGTCATAGGCTCGGTCCCAGCCATTCCGGTTAATCGAGTTTCGACTGTAATAAATAAATGTGGAATTATTCCTGATCATAATTATATCAGTTTTTCTCGTACCTACATCTTGTCATAATGTCAAGTCAACGCTGGAATTGTGATAGAGGTAATATACATACAGAAATTAATCTCATTTTTTTAGCAGTCTTAAATCTTTACACTTGTGAAAATAATATCTTTTGTCGTCTTAAGGTTCAGTAGTCACAAGACAAGTTGGCATTCAATTTGAGGACACTCTTGACAGTGTCCGAAAAAATTTGATTGCTTTTCATAAAGTTAGTGGCTACCACCTCATTTTTTAAAATAAAAAATAGTTAATCGAGTAGATTACAGTATGTCTTCTTGAGAGTGACAAAATCAATAAAACGAAAAATAAAGAAGCAAAAATGTCTGATGCGCCCTGTTTATGGTAATTTCCCCGTTCTACGAAGCAAAGTATAGTAAACAGATAGCACGTCGAAGACTTGTGAAGGGTGAGCCAACGTTTTTAGAACTTCCATTTTTTTTTTTTTCAAGAAAATGCGTTCTTGGTAAATAAATAAAGTTCATCCTTTCAAAACACAGCTTTTAAAAACGGCTGCTGGCTGCTGATAGACCTCCATAATTTAGACGCTCGATTTTGTTAATAAATCCACCCCCTACACCGATTTGAAATTCATTGCAAAGTCCCCCACCACGGCATCCGAATCATTTGATCCTACCTATTATCTCCCTGAATCGCCAATGAACGATCTAAATCAGGAGATATGACCAGAAAGTTATAGGGACTGCCAGCAGCAGTAAATCAACTTCAGCTGTCTAGCCACTTGGGCGAATGGCAAATCCTACTATTTTGATCCTGGCTGCTATCTAGCAAAACAGACAAAATAAAATAGATTGTATCAATATTCTCAAATGTGCTTTCTATGTAGCATTTTGAGTCTTCTTGCGGGCATAATAACAATTTATGTACTGACTACTGACATCCTTTATGTGCGATTCGCAGCTATACGAGCAGTCTTTCGGATGGCTTTACACGCCGGCATGGGGTTTTCTCTTTTGTGTGCGAATTATTTATGTAAACCTAGTGCCCGATAAGATTTGTTGGCTATACAGTTCGTTTGTTGAGAGCGATTCCAGGTCTATTTAGTTCGCATGTAAGCGAGGGTGTAATGAGCGTCGATGAATTGTAAAAATGCGAAAGTTTGGGTCTCAAATTGGAGACGTCTTCCAAGCTGTTGCTTTTGCAGATGCTGTTGACTCATCGAGCTGAATGAAGTAATTAAATTTGGAAGAAACCAATAATTCTTTAACAATGGGAGTGATGACAATTTGATTACAGGTGAAGAAAGTTAAGAACATTTTGACTAAGCCCAGATGATGGTGCATAGTCGTACAAGAGACCAAGGTAAACAGGACATCAATGTAGGTATTTGAATATTTAACAAGGAATATTCTTTCCTTTCCCAAGGAACTCAACAATTTCCCAAAACAATAATCTCGGAAATATAACACATCAGCATTGTCGGAAGCGAATGCAGCACGATAATTAATATCAAAGTGTCTATCGGATTAATATATCTTAATTACCCAAAGTTTCCTAAAGACGATGTCTGAATTTTCATTCAGGAAATTACATTTCCGAAAGACAACAAATCTGAGCAACCATTAAATGGACACAGTATTGTAGTGTGCGATTATTTGGCTGGTTATCTTTATTGCATAAAGCAATTCTGTTTTAAATGTCTCCTGCTTAGAGGAGTATTTTTTATTATTAATAAAATTGTTCACATATTTTTATTTGGCAATAAAACAGATACAATTGAGACACTATCAGTTCTACCTCCAAAAAAAGACGGGTTAACTGATTACTGGCTGTGTTGACAAACTCTACTCTCGATGAGTTGTTTGTTATTTTAAAATATATCCGCAATGTCAGTGGTGTTTATTCTCAGCTTTGCATCAATTTGCTGCATCCCAGACTTTCTTAATGATATTTAAGCAGTAGGTACCTATTGCGTTCCACGAAAATTTTATATGCTCCTGAACTTCATTCTGTTCAAACCATATTCCCGTGTTTGATCAACAAATTTTTCAAAACGTGTTACGGAAAATCTTGTGCACTACTTTTTCACTTTTTCACTAGCTACTGGGAAAAAAATGTTACAACCTTGACACAGTACTCTTTTCATAAACACGCCCAGTGATCCAAGATTTAAAAAAAATACCCCTTTTTTAACAGCGCAGCGATATTTGTTCCCCTTTTTCAAAAATAAAAATCCCTTCTTTTCCCTCAAAAACAAAAACGCTTATTTAAGTTTTATTTTAACATTTAATGTTTTATTTAACTGTGGACGTTTATGCACTTTTGTCTTTTTGTCTTTCTCTTCGTCCTCGCTGGAGCTGGAACGAACTCTATTTCTTTTTTTCTAAAAATAAAAAGAAATTCTTTTTTCAAAGCAAAATATACAAAAAAATATTTTATTAACTCACCCATAAACGTGAGTGTCTGCTGTCCAAAAAGAGAAAAAAAGTAGATTGTGAACTTTTTTTTTCTGTAAACAAATTAATCTTAGGCAAACAACATCGAAATATATAAGAATTATTTGCTTACATCTTCAATTTTTCCGACGTTTGCTTCTAGTTGCCTAAAAATCACACCTAGTGTACACTGTACAAATTCGCAACACGTTTTAACTTTTTCCTTGATGATATCGATATGACATATATATGAAACGCCCAACGCCAAATAATGAATGCATTCAACATGAGTTTTAAAAATAGTTTAGTCTTTCGAAGACTTTATTTAAATAAAATTTTAAATGTTTTTTTCCCCTTTTTAGATTGTTTCCCCACAAAAAAAAATCCCTTCCCCCTTTTTTCCCGACAAAATTGCCGGCTTTCCCCCCAATCTGGGATCACTGCACACGTCACCAAAGATCTCATTTTAATTGCCGCTAATTTGGAAAGAGGGACAATTTGAAAGCAATCTCCTCAAATATTTCTAAATCTGTTTACTTTACAATTTTCCTCAGAAGTCATCAGATGGAAAACAGAGACCCAAGTTACTAAATTCAATAAAATGTGCACAAACACAGAACACACAGCACAATGCTTCCGGAATCTTCCTTGGGTTATTTCCGTGGAATTCCATGCGCAGTAAGTGTTTTCCTAATCAAATTTCCACGAAGTTCAACAGCAAATATAACGAAAAAACAAAAATCACAATCAATAAACAACATCTCATTGATTGAAATGCGATAAAATTAGCAAGTTAAATATTTTCTCCAGTTTAACCGCTTTTACAAATGGCTTCGCAAGTGCATGTGCGACTTTCATTAAATAAACGTTTATCTTTAAATCCACCCAACAAATAAGATTAATTTCAAGTGTATCCCCAGAGCAAAAATTTATATTGTCCGTACATGTGTGTGCATGGGTCTCTGTATGTCATGCATTTTACATGAATGCATTTTTATTAAATAATAAAAGAAATATGAATTATTTGCATATATGCAAATGGCTTTGTAAAACACGCAGCACTTGACGTAAACGAGATCCCGAAGGACAACCCGGTACGAGTGCTGGTATGCATGTGTAGGTAGAGGTACTCGTAACAATAACAGCGACAAATGTCGACAGGCGACTACGACCGCGTTATGAGAATTGAAAAACAATGCAGAGGAGCAACGCTCATGACAATATAATGTTGTACACACATGCTGTATGTGTAGAAAGCTCTGAACTCAATTGTTGTTTATGTATTCCATTTGGGGGAATTTCTTTGAAGGACTTGTCTGCAGCTCCCGGTGAATGGTTGTCCTGTTGTTTGGCGACTGCAACTGCAGCAATCTGTTTTGCAATTAACCATTCCAGTTGTGAATACTATCCCGATTCATTTAATCAGCTTTGTGCATAGGAATGGTAATTTTTTTTTTTATATTGCAATGACATTTGAGAATAACACAACTGGGGTCATAAGATCATTTCCGATTATCGAACAAATTTGGTACTCCGAAATGAATTTCACTTTTAGTTCAAATGTGAAGGAATTCATTATTTTCTTCTTTCAAGAGGAAAGACGGTTTTAAATGAAAGACGTTTTCTTAAAGCTTTATAAAGTGAGTCCTTTAAAAACTCTTCTTTGATAATGTTCAACTCGGCCAATCCAGTGGCAAGTAATACGCTGCTCATTTTATTGCGAGACTTTTCGGAAAAGGCAATCGTAGATGGCAGATGGGACAAAATAATAAGTTAGAGCGTTCGCCAAGAGCCAGTAAGCTAGAATAAGATAAATGTTAGTTTTAAATTAGATTTAATCGTTTTTGTCCAGTTTATAAGTTTAAGTTTAATAAATTAATAAAAATGAATTGAAAAAAAAAAAAAAAAAAAAATGGGAAAAATTAATAAAACCAGCAAGTCCAAAAAAATAAAATGAAATTTAAAGCCCAGTAGCCCCTTGCGTCTATAAACTTCAATCTAAGGGCGGTAGTTCACTGTCCGCGTAATAATTTTAAGACCAATGCGAATGCCTGAATTGAGAAACCCGGTCGAATATTTGTCCGACCTTAAACTTAAACTTGAAATGGGAACAAGTATGGGATATATATTTCTTTACGAGGTGGCGCAGAACTTGTCACCAGATGTTTTTTGAATTTAACTTAACTTGGACTTGGTTCTGCTTTTGGATTATGTTTATTTGATGTTGTAAATTTTGTCAATTTAGTTGAAAAAATGACTTCAGCTAAGCGGCCGCCGCTACAATTGGTGACCATTCGGGACCGATTTATGGCATATTCCATCACTCACGCCAGAACTTCCGGCTATAGGTCCTCGTGTTCTTGACAGATATTCTCGTTGAGCGTTAAAAAAGTCTGTGGTTTGTTGACGTAGATTCGTCATTTCAAAAAACCTACCAAAAAGAGGTCTGGAACATATG
The DNA here is from genome assembly GCA_951230905.1 of Cheilosia variabilis. NCBI lineage: Eukaryota > Metazoa > Arthropoda > Insecta > Diptera > Syrphidae > Cheilosia > Cheilosia variabilis. The sequence continues at coordinate 66,288,027 of OX579677.1, forward strand.
TGTGTAGGGGTTAAATTAGGCGATCCTGCCGGCCAGTGCAAATCGCTAAAACGAAAGATTAGGCGACCTGGAAATGCAGCCCTCAGAATTTCCGGTGGCGGCTCGTGCAGTATACGCCGTTGCTCCATCCTGTTGGAACCACGCGTTTCCCAGTCCCAATTCTTCCAATTGAAAAAGAAGAAAGTCGTTGACCTTGGCGCTGTAGCTACGGATCGATACTCCGGGGTCCTCTGTGACATCTTCAGCCACAGGTGCGACATTCTCAGCAGAACGTCCAGACCTGACAGCATCTCGTGTTATCCCATACTCTTTTAGACGAGCGGCTAAACGTCGCATTGTTTGCCCAGTTGGTGTCGGATAGCCGGTAAATCTGCGTCGAAGTTCACGTAGCGCCATCACCACCGTCGACTTATTCAATTCGACTTAGCAATTCAAGTCTCCTTAGCTTAAATTTTGCACCTGCTTACTCCACAAATGAATCGTTTTTTTCAGAAACAACATAAGTCAATGAGAATTAACTTTCAGCAGCAACAAAAAACTATTTTTATTCTACTACGACTATTTATGTCGTTTCAAAAATAAACGAACTTTTTATTTTTTTTTATTTGGTACCTATTTATTATAAGCTTTAAACAAGAAAAATTTTTTACAAAAATATAAAGACAATACTACTGATCCAAGCAAAAATTGCATCCTTTTCCAAAAACTATAACACTTTCCGATGGGATGATGACATTTGCGCTCCCATGTATCATAATCGTATCAGCTTCTATGCAGTATAATTTATTTTTCCTTAAAAAAATCAAAACTCCACACTTTAGTTTCTACATGACCATTAATTTGTGAATTGCGCATTTGGTTAAGCTTTAATTAAACAGGCATTGTCTAAAAATTTAATAAAACTCGAATGCCCCTGTTAATGGGTTTAATTCGCTACCTTCAACAAAAAAAGGAAAATAATAAAAATGAACGTTAAAGCACTTACCCAATGCCAATTACATGCCACAAGTTTGACAAAGTGTTCGTTATTTATTTATGCGTATAACATCCTAATTATGATGCATTGCTCGATTTGTTGAACCATTAAATTTTATCGCCTCTACCTACGTATTACACTGTTTGTCAATCAAATTTACACTAAGCGGCAAATGAATTGAGCTTACATTGTGATTATTTTCGAAAAAGAATAAAAAAGAGGTAGCTGCCCTTAGAAACCGTATCTCAAAATTAGCTTGACTAAACTTTGCCGTGGAAAAAAGCAGTAGAATTGATATGAGTAAGAATTTGTTTGATGTTCAGAACAGCGCAATCTGTAAGCCTGGGACCCTGTATTGGAAGTTAATATATTAATAATGAAATGACAGACCAAAATAAATACAAATCGATTAAAATTACTTTCTTGGTCTCAAACTGAATGTCAGACTGCTACTTCTCCAAGGGAAAGAGTCATGTTTCCATCCAGATAAACGGAGGGTCGACTTGAGCTTCCCACACCCTCAACCCTTATTCCGGGTCGGCGGAACTTAATGTTAACACCTATAAATGTGACAAACAATTGTAAAAAATTGCCAAACATAAAGCCGTGGCTAAGTGCTAAAAATCGATCTGTCCCTGTATTTCCATCACTCACTGTTTGTATCATTCGGATGGAAGAATGATACAAACTGCGCCATAAACGCCTAAAATATTATAACCGATATAATTCATGCGAATTTGAAATGTTACTCGATCTGAAATTGTTTTTTATTTGCATTCCACAACCAACCACGAGGTTAAATGAACATAAAGGGGACAATAAAAACAACCAAAATGTGTAACATTTTAGCGCAGACAATACATCAAAAAAACAGCCCTAGGTATTTGATCCTTACTGATGCGAATATTTCGCGGTATCGCTGTATCATGGTAAGAGATATATGCAAACAATTGCATATGTTGTTGACTTATTTATATTCGTGACGTGAGGAGGAGTCTTTCAATAAGAATTGAAAAAAACTTTTTGAACGTTTACCAAACAGTCATCTACCAGAGGTTTCGATTTCTTTCCCATACAATGATAATTCACGTAACTAAATCTTGGTACTTCATAGCCCCCAAAGACTCTGATAATGACGAATATATCTTCCGATAATAAATACTGATTCCTATAACACATTTTCACCAAAAAACAAATAAATTACGTGAGTACTCTTTTACTAATTAAGCAACAAGAAAATATCATCTAACTCCCTTAACTTTGCATTTCTCTATTGCAGCAAACTTCTATTAACAACTCTAATTATTTAATTACAGGTTCCAACAGTATAATACCTACTAATAGAAAGTTGTGCAAAACTACTTTTTCTTCTCTTTTTTCTCACTAAATCCTTTACAATACCCGTAGCTGCAGACTGTTTGCTTATCCAGTGTAAGTTAATTTATGCTGCCAATTGAATTGCAGTTATGTAGTCATGTACAATTCAGCTCCACTTTAAAATAATGTAATTGTGTTACTGAGTTGTAATGGATTGAAAATTCATTTTCATTACTTGAAATCCCCGGATTCAGATACGAGTGTTGTATATTTATTCGCTTAAAAGTTGATTTCATCATCTTATTATTATTATTAGCAGTCCGAAACAATACCACAGAGTTGGTAATGTTATTCATAAATACAAAAATAAAATAAGGCAGCATGTATTGGTATTTCAACCTTTAAAGTTACTTTCGCTGTGCTGATTTAAAAATAACAAAACAAACCATTTAGCTGAATCCTTCACTACATACAAGGAGATAACAACTTTCATTGTAAAGTTACCTCTATAGAGCTCCACAGTGAATGATCCATGGAGCTTTATAATATGACACACTTTATGTGGGTCCAAATATTCAAACTTGAAAAACAAAACAGTAATAAAAGAACTGTACCTAAAAGATCATAATGGCTAAAAACATACAAATCTTGTTATGGAATGCTAATGGCCTCGAGAATCGCAGAGATGAATTACAAGCGACTCTCGATATAAACAAAATTGACATATGTCTAGTCTCCGAGACACATTTTAAAATTGGAACAAAATACAAGCTTCGCGGATACAAGACATACCATACCCCACATCCTCACAATGCAGCAAGAGGAGGGGCCGCAGTTATAATTAAGAAAGGTGTTAAACACGATGAAGATGAAGAATACCAGTCGTGTGAAATACAAGCCAAATCCGTAAACATAAAAACAAGCACCGGGCAGATAACGGTAACAGCGGCATATTGTTCTCCTAGCTACAGACTGAAACAAAACAAATTTGAATGCCTCTTACGCAAATTCGGAAATAAATTCATAATAGGTGGAGATTTCAACGCTAAGAACAAATCTTGGGGATAAAGATTAACAAATACAAGAGGAAGAGAACTCCTTGAATCTATTAAAAAAACCAATGCTAACTACCATTCAACGGGAAATCCTACTTACTGGCCCACAGATAGGAACAAAATCCCGGATGTTGTCGACTTCTTCATAACTAAGAATATTTCTTCAAATACTACCCAAGTTAAGGAAGGGCCAGATCTTGACTCAGATCACTCATCTGTGCTGCTTACACTTGGTAATAAAATTATAATAAAGGAACACAACCCACGTCTGGTAAACAAACTAACTGACTGGATATATTTCAGATACCTAATAGATGAATGCATCGAACTATCCACAACAATTAATACAATAGAGCAATTAGAAAGCGAAGTACAGTCCTTCACCTTAGCTATACAAAAGGCTGCATGGGCTGCAACGCCTGAACTAAATAGCAAAGTAAAAAGAAACGTGTATCCCAAAGAAGTCTGCGACATTATATCAGAAAAGAGAAGAGCTCGCAAACGATGGCAACTGACAAGAGCTCCGAGTGATAAAAATAGACTTAATAGTTTAAACAATAAACTCAGAAAAAAGATAGCAGGATTTAAAAATGCATCGATGGAAAGATACCTTACAAATCTGACAAACGATGCTAGTACACAATACTCACTGTGGAAGGCTACAAAAAAAATGAAAAGACCAACGGCATACATTCCGCCAGTGAAAAACAGCAGTGGTAACTGGGCTAAAACAAACAAACAAAAGGCGGATCTATTCGCGGAACACCTTGAAAATGTCTTCCAGCCATATGACGATAATGATAATTCCCAACAAATGGAAGAAATGTGTGAAGACGAGAGATCGATTCCAGCAGTAACCTCTAGGGAAATAGCCAAAGAAATAAAAGAAAAGATAAACCCGAAAAAAGCTCCGGGATTTGATCTAATAACGGGTGAAATTCTGAAAAAACTGCCTAAAAAAGGTATGAAAAAAATGGCACAGATAATAAATGCAGCGTTCAGACTAAGGTATGTTCCACGTATGTGGAAGGTCGCGGAAGTTATTATGGTACCTAAGCCGGGCAAATTGCCCAGTGAAGTAACGTCATATCGGCCGATATCATTGCTGCCAATCCTTTCTAAGCTATTCGAAAAAATCCTTCTAAAACGACTCCATCCGATTCTAGAAGAAAAAACACTGATCCCAAACCATCAGTTCGGATTTAGAAATAAATATTCAACTATAGATCAAGTCCACAGAATAACTAATATAATAGAAAAGGCTTTAGAAGAAAAACAAATATGCTCTATCATCTTCCTTGATGTAACACAGGCTTTTGATAAAGTCTGGCACAAAGGATTAGTCCGTAAGCTACAAAAATATCTTCCAAAACAGTACTCTGAAATACTGGAGTCCTATATAATGCAACGATTATGTAGAATTAAACAAGATGATGAATACTCAGCATTGAAACACATTAAAGCTGGAGTACCGCAAGGAAGTGGGCTGGGACCTGTACTATTTCTCCTATACACGAACGACCTACCACAAAATAAAGAAACTACTGTTGCCACTTTTGCAGACGATACTGCTGTACTTGCAGTAGGAAAAACCGTGCAGGAAGTTACCGAAAAACTGCAAAGGACAGTAAATGATATATCTAATTGGACCAACAAATGGCAAATAAAATTAAATGAACGGAAGTCGGTTTATGTTAACTTTACAAATAAACACGTACAACACATACCTGTGTATATAAATAATAAAGTGGTTCAGCATTCGAACTCAGCTAAGTACTTAGGCTTGACTTTGGACGCAAAGTTGCGCTGGAAAACTCATGTCAAGAAAAAACGTGATGAACTAAATTTACGATACATTAAAATATATTGGCTCATAGGGAGGTATTCATGCCTCTCAATTCACAATAAACTGCTTCTCTACAAGCAAATATTAAAACCAATTTGGACATATGGCCTCCAATTATGGGGGTGCACAAGTAAGTCCAACCTTCAAAGCATACAATGCTTCCAAAACAAAGTATTACGCAATATTGTTAATGCGCCGTGGTACGTACGTAGCGCTGATCTGCATAGGGATCTGAAAATTGAAATGGTGGAGGACGAGGTTCGGAAGGTGGCTAGAAGACATGAAGTTAGGCTTCGCAACCACGCTAATTTAGAAGTAGTCCAACTACTTAATAATACTAATTTAGTTAGAAGATTACGTAGAGTAAAACCTTTTGAACTAGTTAACTAGGTAAAAAGAAAAGAAATATGCAACAACATAATCACACTAACAAAGTGATAATGAATTAAAAAACAAAAGGCAACAAACCAAAGTTAGTTCCTTAAAACTGTACGTAAGTACATTAGTACATATTAGAACAAAATTGCTGATTAGTCTGACGACTAGGTGCGATTATTGGAAGGATGGTAACACCATGCCTTCCCTGGGTGTTTTTAGTGGGTGTTTCCAGTCCCACACTATCGCAAAGCTCGCATGCGATGTCTTTCAACGATTTTCACCTAGCTACACGCAAAAAAAAAAAAAAATATTCAAACTAACAACTGTGACGGATTAAAGGTGGATTTCATTTTCGAATCAAAATGTTATAATAACACAAAATTTCAAGTTATAATCGTTCGAATAAATATAGAAAAAGTGAAAAATAAAATAGAAGAACTTTGGCGTGTGTTTTGTTTAAACAAAGGGTAAGTATTTATAAAGTATGTTGTTATTAACTTTAGGAAATTCCCATTCTTCTTATATATAACTTGTCAATATTTGTACTTTGTATATACGTCGTTGTACGTACGTATTGTGATACTCAGACTCAGCTGAAAATAAAGAAAAGTTACGTATACGCCACCGTAACAAAGTAAATAACTTTATATATATATAAAATCGCTCAGGCAATCAACAACTATTGAAGACTCAGATTCAGATTCAGTGAGTCAATAAATATTTTGCGTCAAAATTGCTTATTAAGATCCATCGTATCCAGGGTAGTTGAACTGTCTTCAGTACCTCAAAGACTGACAACTTTGTAGACCGAACAAAAATGATTCGTTTTCTGAACGTGGAAAATATTAAGACTCGCTCAAACTATGTATAATGCAGAACCCACCAGTTGTTCGCTGTCAAATAGTAATTGAGAAGGCTTTGGCTTTCAATCCCAGTAAGATTTTCAGAAGTAGTCTTTGAAAACGCTGCTATCTATAAAATCCGAATATTACTGGAGACCAAGTAAAAAATTTGGGTTCGTTCTTCCTCGAGGATTATTTAGAAAGGTTAATATTGCTAAGTAAATCCTACCTCCATCATTCTAGTCCCGCTTTTTGTCGTAGGAGCATGAACGTTTGCAAAAGCGGATGAAGATCTCCTCGGTCTTCTTCGAGTGATTTTTGGCCCCGTTTGCATTGACGGGCTTTGGAGGAGGAAATTCAAAATCGACCTCTACGATCTGTACAGCGACGTCAACCTGTTCAGAAAACTACGCATTAGTAGTCCAAGATGGCTGCAACATAAAAAGCGAATGGACACCGATGCGCCGGCCCGAAAAGCCTTCAATTTCACGAAGAGACAACGCGGTAGAGGAAGACCTCACCTAAGGTGGTGCAAGTATGTGGATGGGGACCAAAACCAACTGGAGGGAGTTAGAGAAAGATCGCGCTAACTGGAGAGATGTGTATTGGTCGAAGCCCATCAGGTCTACCAAGCTCAGTAGGGCTACCCAAAAGTAAATAAGTAATTCATAAATCTTGTTAGTCTTGTATCAGAACGATTTCGGGTAATGAAGATACAAAAGCTGCCGACTTAAAATTTCGTGGTTGTATTTCTGTGCTGACTAGGACAGATTGTGTGATGAGTACCAGTAATCAAATAATGCGGACTGTGGGGTAAGAAATAAATGAATAGTTGGCGCGACAGGTCCGTAGGGACCCTAGGTCTTGTGTGAGTTTTTCACTTTTTGTGGCGAACGGAAGGGATCTACAATTTTATGCAGAGTCCAAACGGCCAATTAGGAAGCTCTCTCATGACAGCTCGGATATTTGTCAGACGTTCGCGAGAGGTTTCGCAGTGGAAAAAAATCTTTGAGCTGGACTCAAACCTGCGACCCCTCGCTAAGTATTCCAACACATTTATCACTAATCCACTGCATTGACAACTGTAGGGTAAGACCCTGAAAAGCATTTTATTAAGGACCACAAATGGATAATTTCTTGGGATCCATATGAGTCCTTACCTTTAAACACTATGGACTCAAACAGTCCGATTGTCGCACTTCGCCAAGTTTGATCATCATTTGCATGACAGAGTTCATCGACCACACTTCGCTATAAAATTTAAATCGCTTGTATTGGTAACACCCGTCTTGACGTGCATTTTTCAATTACTTAAGCCAATCCCATCTGTTACGGTCGCCGTCCAAGGCGAGGGCAATAACATTAACAACCACATACGGCACTTGGAATTTATTGGTATGTCATACTACAATACTGGCCAGATACAAAGGGTGCAAAATAAATTGCATTCGCAATTAAAATTTAATTGCAGTCACTTTACACCATAAATTCATGTATAATTGCGACTTGGCGTGCTATCAATAATATCACACCAACGGCCGCGAGCTGTCTATGGACTATTTATTATTCATGGATATAGATCCTACTGTTGCATGTGTCAAAGTAGATGTCGCAGTGATATTCATATTCGTACTTGACTTTCACCATCCGCAGTAATTCCGCCTCAGCTCTGGGCTCCCTTCTTTGAACAAGCAGAGAAAATCGCATCCCTCTGCAAGAGAGGAAGAAATCGATATCATTTCCACTTTCACAGAAGCGGTAATCATTCAGCACTGGGGATAAATAAAATAACTACTAATCTCAGGATGATTAAAACTCCCTCTCTGGTGGGGAAGTTGAGAAGTAATACCTGGGAGTTGCTCTCGAGGTATAGAACCGCTCCCTGTATTAAGTGGTCTTGCGAGTGGTTTTCCCAATTTGTCGGGTATCGTAATCCGATTAACAATCCCGGTTGTTCCCTTTATTACCTTATTTCCAAGTACCTACATGAGAGATGAGAGCCTTTGTGCATGATATTTTGGGATTCGCTTCTCCTGCTTATCGGTGGGGAAACGCCAGCAAAGTGACAGTTGTTTTGTTCACTAGTTGTTGGTAACGAAAATCTAAGAGGCGGACTACACGCACAGATTTTCCTGTGGCTACTGCAAACACAAATATATTTAAGTAGATACAAAGGACGCGCGTAATAAGCTGCTAAATTGCTCTACTTTGACGCTGTGTTAAAAATAAATACAACCTTCATTGTGGAGTATTATGCTCCAGTACTTAGCGAACTTAAGCCTCAGTGCATTTGTTTTGAAAAGACCTAAGAAAGACCCCAAACTGGATCATTAATCAGAATGTTTTCTCTGCTCTCTGTTCTGTCTTCATTTGTGTGCTAATTGCACGTTGTAAATCTGCCCTAGGAAATAAAGTAAAAGAATGCTGAATAATACAAAAGAAAGTTAAGGGAAGGCGAAACGAGAAACAGTGTAATGAGGAAGTGGTTATTAATCAAAACTAAAATGAAGGACAGCTGGGGAAGCACAAGCCTTGGTAAAAACAGTTCAAGACTCTAAGCACAACGACGCGCAGGTAATGAATGTAGATCGAGGCACATTTGCAACGTAACGAAAGAATAAATCGACCGATTTATCAGCTTGGATGATATCCTGTAGTGTATTTAATAAAAAAAAATATCTAATGCTATATTGGGATGAGGTTCGAAAAATTAAAATGAGCAGGTCCGTATTGTCCGAATTTTTATCATTTTTTGAAATCGATTTGCCAACGTTTTTTGAAGAACTTTTGGGTTCGTCTTTTAAAGCTTCTTGTGACGAGCTTTGTTCGTTTTCAGTCGCTTATTTGGATTTCTTATTGACGCATTTCTGAACACGTTTTTCGACGAAATTTTTGGCGCTTCTTGGGCGATATTTTGACATATTTTTTAGTCGATTTTGGTTGCCAACGTTTGCAGACTTTTTTAACTCGTTTTTTGTCACATTGTCGATGCACTAGCTTGGTGGTTAGGCGAGTCCCGAATTTCCCCAAATGACAACTTAAATTAAATTAAATTCCCACTGCGCCACCTCTCGCCAACGTCTGACAAACATCCGAGAGTACAACTGTCATGAAGAGCTTCTCCATGGGCCGCTTGGACTCGGCATAAAATTGTAGAACCCTTCAATTCGTCCGAAAAATTAAAAACTCATACAAGACGAACGGTTGTAAGAAGCTAGGCCTATGGGGTCCCTACGGACCCGTTGCGTCAACTATGTATCTATTATTTTGGCACATTTGGCACATTTCTCGTTTTCAATGCGTTCTGTAGCATTTTTAGTCGCATTAGTAGGCGAGTATTCAAACGCATTTTGTGAAGCTTGTATCGTATGCGATGCCTACGAGTGTATTTCCTATAAATACATCCAACATACATTACATATACATATACATATTCCCTTTCCACCCATATAATATTGTAACACTTAGGTTATGCGTACTACTGCGCGTACGACTTAAATTCTTTCTTGTATCAACCCGCAAGCAAGCCAGCAGTGCTAAAGACAGTGTGCCAGATAAAATAAATTTGGGTTTTTTATGAGCAAAGCTCTTTTTCCCAACCAAAAGATAATATCGTTTTATTTCGATCGGAATCCTTTAGCCATTTCCTTTTTCCTTCGATACAAAGCTTTTTGCACTAGTTTTGAACCCGTTTTATCCTCTTATTTAGGCACTATTTTTTTTAGGTATTTTGAGATGCTTTTTAGACCAATCTTTGTCACATTTTGCGACGCTTTTCGGACGATTTTACGGACACTTCTTGAACCCATTTTCTGGTCAATTTTTCATGTGTTTTAGATGCGTGCTTTGCCACGTTTGTGACAGCATTTTTTTACGCTTTTTGTGTTTTATTAGTTAAACTTCATTGCTCAAAAGGTAAAGGCTTAAGTCGATTTAAGCCAAAAACAGTATTTTTAAATATTTCTACCTACTCTGGAAAGTTGCTTTTTCTTCTGTTACAACGACTTAACTCAATAAAAGTAAAAACATTTCATTTGGAATAACGTCTTAGTTCTGAAGTAAATTGCAACCTTCTACTCGAAGTAGGTTTTTTTACACAAATTGGTTTAAAGTTTAAAATTGCTCTCCTGAAAAATGTGAAAAATCGACTTAAGCCATTTTACCTTTTGAGTAAAGACTTAACGGTGTCTCGAAACCGCAAAATCTGTCAAGTGGTATCCATTTAGCTTGCTTTCGAAATTATTGGTTGCGTTTAATAAAGGCCCTTCAGACTTCTGTTAGCCCAAATCTGTTTACCAGACTGGGGATTAAATTTTAAAGCCCCTTGAAGCAAATGGTTCGATAACAAACTTTACAAAAATTGTAACTTTGGTAAGTAATGGGAGCAGGATTTAAGTACCTCTAAGCTCAAATACCAGACAGGAATGCAACATACTAATTTCTAGAAAATTTCTCACGACCTACGCTTCCTCTTACGTACTTAAAGTTTCGACAGTCTCCAGGTTTGATAAGAATCATTCATAACCTACATGTTAATTGTCACAGAAATAAATGTTCCTTTCAAATTGGAAGGAATCTTTTTCACTATCAATAGTTCTAAGTTTTTTCTTATTTTAGAACTTCATTCCACCAAGTAAATTTGCAAAGCCCATGTAGTAAGCGCTGAAAGATCTAACTGCAGGGATGTAATCAAACCAGTCAACACAATCATCGCATATAGTTCTGAAAGAGTTCTCAAAGATGTTTGCCAATAAAATATCGAAATCGCCAGCAACTCAGAGCTGTATCAGTTCATGCAGAACGAGCTCCATCCATATAAATAGCAAGGAAATATAAGACTCCTGACCCAATTCCTTGCTCAACGTCGCCAGTTGTTGACAGAAAGTCAGTTCAGTGAGTTTGCCCTTTTCCTTTATCGAAATAGTTGGAAGGAAAATAAACTTTTATAATCGCCTCTTGTGGCTCCGAAGGAGATTGAATGTCAAAAGCAGTTTACATCCATCAACTGTATGTTAAGCACTTGTTGACCACTTCGTCAAAATGGAACGCATTTGTCACAGATTGCAATCGGATTATTTGCAAAGCCCATCCTTCTTTGAATCCATTGAATATGATGAAAGGGATCAAATGCTGCTCCTGCAGTTGGGTCGGTTGTTTACTTTGCCATAAGACTGCAACTTGCTCCCAAATGAAAAGTTACAGTACCAGCGACAGAGCGCTCATTATCGGCTTATAGCCATGAGATGGTGTCAAAGTAAGTATCACTTGAAAATGCACACGCAACTACAAGCACAAAAGTGAACGAGTAAGAGTAACATGCCTCGTTTCTGGTAAACACATACGTACACCTTTGTCTGATAAATGTCAGAGAGTGGTTTCCTTTTTTTTTGGCACTTGAGTGGCGCATACACCTTCCAAGAAAGGCAACCTTGTTCTGTAATTAAAAAATGCACTTAGTTACATGAACGCAAACAAAACCGTTGAACGTGCGGTCGGGGTGCACCGTCAGGGCAAAGTTTTGCCAAGTAAATGTGAGAGTGGAAAACGAGATAATTTAAGGATTTTCCTTTATTTTACAAACAACAGAGGGAACTTAAATGCTGAAGCAAGTTTTGCGTAGTTAATGTAGCTTTTGAGAAGTATCTTTAACAAGGCGGCTCCACGTCTTATGGTATGCTGTATTATGATGCACGTATATACTTTGCGGATGAATGCACTTTTCGCTGTTGGCATTTTGATATCCTTTGTAGGACGAACTATCGTGAGAAAGTTTTCTCGCCCAGTAAAAGGTTTTAAGTAATTCGAGGTTCAAGGGTGAATATTTTGGCAACAAGGGGATAATTACGAGTACCATTGATGTCAAGCTCTACAAAAATGCAACCGTATGATGGGTACAGAGTTGCAAAGGTAGGTACGTCTCCATCGTATTTTCAGTACACGTTTTTCTCGTAAGCACATAGCATTTTCAAAAGCTCCTACTTTTTATCGTGAAGTCTTCTCCCTATTTGAGAAGGGGAATATAAATTAAAACTGATGTCTGTTACCAGTGTACATCTAGTACGAACCACATTGAGATTCTCCGAAATGGGAAACGAAAACTTTTCACAGTTCCACCCCACCCGCACATCATGGAAGTTGTTTCTGTGGACATTTCCTGCTTTAAGTGATTAGTCACAGGAGACTTCCAGAAGGGCATGTTATTGTTCGAAAGCATATGTCATATCAAGGAAACTTTGGTGATTCCGATTCGTTCACGTCACAAAACATCGAAAAATGTGATTGACAAAGAAAGAAAAGTCCCTTGAGGTAGGTAGCAAAATGTATTTAACTATTTAATGGGAATTTCAATTCCACTTTCAATTCCTACATGAAAAGTTTCTGTCATGTTTTTGGCCTGGTAGCAAACTTTTGTTAATTTATTTATTAACGCAATCAGCTATTGGTATGCGGCGAGCATCACCTTGCATAATAAGCGGCTTTGCCAAAGACCTTACACACACAGAAAAATAAATTGTAATGCCAACAATTTTTGTTGGTTAAAATTAACCGAAATATCAAAATCTTTGATTTAAGAATGAATTGTTGGCGATGATGTAATAACGTTCTTATGTATATTATTCTTATGCTGAATACCTGATTCTTGAAAACTTAGAAACGAGTTCTTGCTAACAAAAATAATATTTGAACCAAGAACTTTTAACGTACATTTTTTTAAGAATCTCAGAATTCTTCGCTTAACAATATTTTTTTTTCTGAGTGCATAAAGCCTATGAAGACCGGGAAAGCCAGGGTGCAGGGGTAGGAGGGAGACTCATAACATTTATAGGTGAACCTGTGGAAAAGTTTCTCTTTTGCGAATATCGACAATGGAGAGAAAATGCAGCTTAAAATGACAGAAAGCTAAAAGAAAAAAAATGTCGAACAAGCTCATACTGGTCACAAATGATTGGCATTTTTGTTCACCAGTTCCTATTTTTTTCTTGTAAATTTGTCAGTTGGGGAGTGAATCAAAAAAAAAAATTTGAATGCATTTTTCAACCTTTCCATTGAAAAAAAAAAAAATTTAAAACAGACTACAAGCTGAAATCCCTCCAATTATCCTCATATAATTGAATTCACTCACACAATTTATTTCCCTTTTAATAATTAACAAAATAAGCCATTATTGCTTTGGGTACGGTTTTCAGTAAAAATTCAATTTACACCGAAACGCTAATTAAATGAATGCCTTAAATAACTGTCAGTATAAATGTTTTTTTTTTATTTAAAAATATTCCACGCAAAATTAAAACAAAAAAATCAAAGCTAGCCTTAATTATATTCCATTTGAGCCATTAGTTTAATCCAGCTGACATGCTTCTGTGATTTATACCTTGGGCTTTGTCAACATCACTTCAAAGTACCAAAAATCATTCAAAGTGTGTTTATTTATTTTCTCACATTACTGGTCCTTCAAAGGCTAACGAGTTCCCAGAAAGGATAGCACACGTGTCTCCGAATCGAAGAAAACCGAATTGGTCTGTACCAGCATGATACCATTTTGTGTTTATTTAGAAAAGTTTCAATGTTATGCCTTGCGGTTAACCAATACGAGTTTATCTTATTGGAAATTTTTTTTCTTTTTTTAAATCCCTTCGAATTGTTTCGGAAATTAGGATTGAAATTGATTTCTTTATCGACGTTCGGCGATGTCGACGACAACGATGTAAAAAAAATCCAACCCCTACATTTAAGCGAAACAAATAAAATAAAAAATGCCTGCTCATTAGAAAAGAGACAAGCAAACCTGCGGTCGATATTTTTGCACTGTTCCAAAATACATTCCATCTCCTTTCAATTAGTTTATTTTTCTGCAGCTACGGGTGCCCGCTGTGTTTGTTATCTAAGTGCAATGTCACCCGGCACCCCGTTGACAATGGCGTGTAGCAACTTCGTTCAACCAATTATTTTTAAATAAATTAAAAAATCTGTTTAAAAAAAAACACGAGTTTGCTTTTAGTCAGATTGTGCACTTTGTTGGCTGTGCTTGCATTACGTAATCGCATTTATGTGGTAGTGATAAGTGTCCTTAATAAGCTGTGGAAATTTAGGTATGAGGAAATTTAGGTGCAAACCGACACACATTTCCCTATAAAATACTTTATTACGTATACTCGTGCGTAGGGGTATGGGAAAGGTGAAAAGGGCTGTATTGCTACAGCTTTAAAAATGACACCATTATGGAGGTATGAAGAAGTTTTGAACGTTGATACTTCTTATAATCTAAAATTTGGTTTTGTATTGTGGGGGGAATGTGCAAAATTAATAGCAAAGGAAGGGGAAGGGGGTTCAGGAACACCATTTACGATCAATATCAATAAAGTTCGATGAAGAGGGACTGTTCGGTCAGAGCTAGGTTCATATCTCACTGTTGGGCAATGAAAAGAAGCTTAAATGAGAAGGACTTATAGTTTTTTTTCTTATTCATGGCATATTCATGGTTTGCTTCACCCTAACCAAACCATACTTCAACCATTTTATGTTCCTGTGACGACACACGCCTGCGAAAGCTCTTTTTGACCTGCTAGTTATATTGATGGCGTAAGCAAGTAGCAGAGTACAGACTCTTGGAGATCGTTTCGTACCTCGTGTAATAGCTTTTGGGGATAATTACTACAAGTGCGATTTTACTGAAGCGTATATTTGCTTGTCTGAACTAATTTTGAGAGACAGACTTTTTTGCGTCATGAAGACGGGCAACTTCAGCAGATGTGCCAAAACTATAAACATGGCTTTGTAATAGCTCGTCATGCTCTCCTAGAAGGCTTTTAAATCGATGAAACGACTTTTTTCCAAAATCTCTCTGAATGTGAATATATTTGCCGACGGTATAGCTTGCTGGCTTGAAACTAGAGATGAGCACAAAATCACTGCCTGTGATTTAATCACAGTGATTGCAAAATCGCAATCACTACCTGTGAGCGACTTTCAAATAAAGCATCACTGCGACTTTTCGCTCTTTCCTTTTTATATGTTTTCCAATCACAATCACAGTCAGAGTTTGAAAATCACTCACGACCAGTGTTAATATATCGTGGGATTTATCCCTTTTCGCTGGAATTTCGATGTCCGAAAAGCCTTCCGTGGGATAAAGGGATAAAGCACCAAATCGTGGGAATTTCCGAAATCTGACAAAAAACATTCAAACTATGAATTTTTGGTGAAATTCTATCAAAACTCGTGTATTTCACCATGATTATCAACACACTGAATTTCCATAAAAAACAGCTCATGTAAATCGTCTTTTATTAAAATTTTCTAGTACCAAAAAATAATCATAGCAGTATTAGAAACTGCTAAGGGTGATTTTCTTTCCGTGTAATACAAATTTTAGTTTTAAAAACTGAATTTTGACGCAAAAAAGTATCGTGCGTTTTTAAAAGAGAATTTGAGTCTGGTGAAAAGGGAAAAAAGGGAAAAATGACCACGCTTCGTGGGATAAATAAAGAGAGAGAGCTACAACACTCTTCACGACAAACAGAAACCTCTCACAGTCGTGGCACAAATCGCAACGCAATCACTTCACAAGACAAACAGCGAAACAGTGAAATAAGGTATACACACAAGAATCACAAAGAAAATTGAGAAAAGGCGAAACTGCGACTCAAAGTAGCAAGTAGCAACAAGAAAGTAGGCACTCGCGCAGCAGGTTAGGCAGCAGTAGCAGTAGTAGGTAGTGGTAGGATCATTTTGCAAAAAAACTGAAAAAATGATGATGAAGTAGAAAGAGTCGGAGTTGGAGTGATTGTGTTTTGTGTGTATATATTTTTATATTCATTGGTTGTAATTTGAATGTGACGTTGAAGGAACAAGTGAGTATTATTCGCGAATTTTCGAGTGCATTTATGTTGGAGTTTACTATTTATTAAAAATAAATAGTCATTAATACCGATAGCATCTATCACGTGGTAAGAACCTGTCTAATTTGGGATATTTGTCTGAAAAAGGCATAATACATGGCATAAAGCATGGCAGTACCTACAGTGAGTTCGCGAGTTACAATCACAGGTTAAATTCACAGTGATTTTTAAACCACAGTTACAATTGTACCTATGATAGCGAAATCACGACTTAGCTCATCTCTAGTTGAAACTGCACTGATAAGGGCAAATAATGGTTGCTGACAAAATGCTTGTGGTGTACCAAATCTAGAGCAGGCTGATTCGTCTGTACTTCTCGTAGTTGAGTAGGAGGTCTTGCTTCGTGCGTGGACTCTCTCTACCGAGTAATCTTCAGTTTGAAAGAGCTAGTTAGCTTAAACATTTTTTTTGTGTTTGTCTAGAAAACTCTAAGGCTGGTTTTATCGTGAGCTTGTGTAAAGGTTTATTTTTGGTGCAAACCGAATGTCGAACACGAACTACAGAACTCAAAACTTTACTCAGGAGCTTGATTTTATTTTCTCGAATTTTTGTCAGACCTTCCTTAAACTTGGCGGGACATGATTTGAGTATTTTGGGGATTGAATCTGATACCTTTTGCTCAGAAGTTCAGCGGTCTAACCACATAACAGCTGCACTAAGGTCACAAAGTCCATAATTGGCTGCAAAGTACATTTTTTCATACGGAAGTTGTACCAAATTCGGTTAGTGAAGGCGTTTTAGGTTGGGAAAGGGTTTCGGGTCAATGTTGGCAGCATGGAAGATTCGAAGATATAGGATGCTGCAGGCGTGACTCATGTGGTGATCGCAATAAGTTGTAATATTTCTGATCCGAAGACTGGGGTACTACATTATCTACTGCTGATTTTCCGACTCTAAGCCTAATATTTTCAGAATGGAGTAGCGATGACTGCGTCCTGGGAAGTTTGAACCGTCGGTCGTTGTAAGTGGGCTTTCTTAGGTTATCAGAAATGAATAGTTGCTTGGATTTTCAAGATAAATGTAGAAAATTAAAAAAATGGAAGCGTTCACAAGATATCCAGAAACTTCTATAGTAACAGCAACAGAGAAACCATGAATACTTGTTCAATATACAGACAGGTCTACAAATTTTCTATTCTCAATTTGACTACCCTTATCCGTACCGCTGTATTTAATTTTTGCGACCAGCTTGTCGAAAATGTTTCATTCGTGTACTGTACATCTGTTTCAATAACTTATGTCTTGATCTGACTTTTCAAGACGATCAGATACCCGAACCATCCGACATCACTTTTAATCCCCTTTACCGAAGTTACCATCTTCTGGATCTACCGATCTGCATCTAGTCTAATGGAATTATGTGGAAAATCGGCTCGTCTAAATTAGAACTTACTGTGCTCTTGGTCCATAAGGAAATCGATGCTTCGCATATTGGAGAGCTTATAGAAAACTGAATAACCAAAGTAGGGGTTTTCTGTACAGGTGAGGTTTCTGATATTTTTTTTGTTAAAAACTTTCAGCTTACAGGTGTCAAAATATTCAGTTTGACTTTCCCCATAGTTTAACGAATTTTATATTTTAATATTTTATCAAAGTTTGAGCTTAGTTGACAGAGCCCAACTGCTGGGTGAGTTTGTGCAGACCGCACTGGACACTTGAACGATGTCCACCTCCAAGGACTGTCACAGCTTTAAAATAAAGCAAAAAAAACAATTCATATGAAAATCAAATTTAATATTAGTTTAGGGTGAATTTCAAACTTTGAAGTTTGTCGCAGTAACTTTTCTGTGGTTTACATTCGCACGTCAGTCCTTTGATTTGCATCTCACCCCCAGTAACCCTTTCTGCGCTGTTGGTCTTGTTATGTGATTCGATCTAACAACAATCTCTCACAGTAGCTGAGTCTGTTCCTTCTCTCATTGGTAGTTATTTTCATTTTGTTATTCATAACTTTCTATCGGATGTCATGAAAGTCCGTCGAAAGTTGTTGATTTGTTTTTTTTTTAGTTTCTGACAGAAAGTAGACAATAGAATGAATCACTGAAATAAGTATACGAACTTTAACTGACCAGCACTTTACCATTTCCGTTCGGAAAAGATGAGAGAAAACAAAAGGGAAGAACATGAAAAAAAGTGTCTGTCAGTAACACCGATAACTTTAGGCAAAAATGAAACTTTTGCAATCTGCTCGCTCCGAGTGTCAAAAAGTAGAAGAATGCAATAAGAAGAAGTTCCACAGAAGGACTTTGAAAATCCACTATCATAATTGGACGTATGAATCTCTAATGATATTGGAAAAATATTGTCATGGTAGGTATGGTAAGAAGTGAAGTGGTCTTGCAGAGAGTTGGGTTTTCCGAATCACATTTTGTTGGCTAACTTTTCACTCGCAGATAGCAATGTTGTGCATAGTTCTCAATTGTCATTTGAGATGCATGATATGCACTGAAGTTCCTTTCGCAAACCTTTAACTCAAAGTTACCAATCTGGAAGTAGTTACCGAGTTGTTAAGGTCAATTCCGCAGTAAGCGATTCTTATTCAGTTATATTTCCACCTAATTTTATGTCGAACTGAAACACACGGTACAACAACCGACTTATGATTATAAAATCTCTTTCCGATGAAGAAAAAATATATATTAAAAAAAACCATCACGTACAAAATTTTAACGCAAGCTTTCACTCGAGTAAAATTCACTATCCACCGCCTCCACCTTAGGTCAGCACTTAACCATGTTGAACATGGAAGTGAAACTGTGAAAAGGCCCATTTCGGATCATTATTCTCCCAAAAAATAAAAATACCTACAACCACACACACTCATGTAATCATACACCATTGACTCCCACAACCAACCAACCTCATAGGTGTGAATGGAAACACCTGAAGTAAACAAGTTCCGTTCACAAGGGGAAGGGGTATGCAATCCATTGTATCCGGCGCTAAGAGTTACACGTCCAGAATCTAAATGTCCTTTTTTCCGACAGGGAGTTGTTGCTCAACGCAACATAACGCAAACCTACCAGAGAGGCGTAACACCTCTATTATGCACTTGTTGTAGGAGGGTGTGTGCGAGAAAAGTTCATAAGTTAGGTTAAATTCAGAGGCTAAAGAGCGGCACAGTCTGAGGCATTCTTCCGAGTAACAAAAGGGAATGTTTTACACAAAGTTTTGCGGATTGTTTCAGATGCAGGTAAACATGCCACGGCGCAAAGCAGCATGCGGTAAGGGGTTTGTAAATATATTTTCGTGATGGTGTGGCTGCCATTATGGGAAAATAATCACCCAATTGGGGTTGCTTTTTACATGAATTTTAATTTTGCATGGAATTGAATGGGAATGAAATTTCAAAGGCTGCTGTTGGGAGTTTTCTTTGGTTTATAAAGCTGTATGGCTTGCGAGCTCTGCAGCTCCTTCTTCGATGGACTATTTTGTGTATGGAACTATTCACTTTAAGAAGAGCTAATTTTGGAGATCTATTGTTGGCAGAACTTGTTTGACTAACTTAGGGAGGACTTACAGTCCAGATTCACTTCAAATCAGTGCACTACTTTAAATGCTGAATGAAATTTTAGTAGGCGCGTGCAAAGGACTTTGGTAATTTGTTAAATATAAAGCAAAGGAATGTACAAAAACATGGTAGATAATAATACTTAGCAAGTCCGAAGCTATGCCCACCCTTGGTAGATGAAAGAGCTCTTGGTACAATCTTTTAAAATTTAAAAGTGACTGCCCTTCTATTTGTGTGTCTGTTGTACGTTTTCAGAATCTTTATCCTACCTAAGCACAGAGTTTAAAAGGCCTTGTGGCCTGATTTGGGTCTGAAACAAATCTGAAAAATTGATATAACCTAGAAAAGCAAAGTTAAGAATGACGAATTGAATATTGACTTCTAAGGTAGCACGATATGCGATAAGGTCTAACGAATATGGATACATGCAGGTATAAGAATGACCTACAAGTCATGGAGGATAACAACCTATTTCTTTGTAAATGTAAAACCGCTGCTCGGAGTGGATGGAAGCACTTGGAAGGTACTTCTTCAAAAATGTCGACGAGGTTAGTTTCTTTCACGTTAATAAAAGGATATTTAGGGTCTCTAGGAAAATTAAGTACATATATGAGCAGATTTATGTCGGCGCTGACCATGGAGGCTACCTAGAGACGATTGGGGCTCCGATATGGTGTCTAGTCTTTTGTAACCAACTCATGACCCTTTACAACTTAGTTTAGCCTAACCTTTCCTATCTGATATTCTTGGATCGTTGAACATACATGTTAGAGTATGACACATTAGTGGCAGGAACTTAAGTTGTAAAGCCGCATTATGAAGAACGATATCAAGAGAGAGATATCAAGGAGTGTTACCTGTTACACATTTGTTTAAATAAGTTCTAAACCCACAGGCTACTCTCACGGTTGCCACTTGGAAAACAAATTAGCTACCAAAATTGGAAAAAAAAGTTACCAAACCAAGATAAAATTTACCAAAAATCTAGAGACGTTGATAAAATATTTTTAAAACGTCTTTTAAAATATTCAATTTGATACATAAGGTTTGTAGGAACTTAGTCAGTCTTTAAGTAGTTACACAACGACTACTATATAAAATAAAATAAATAAGACGTTACTCATGTAATAGTAATATCTACTTTAAATACTTTTGCTGACCAAAACCATGATTTTCTAAACTCATATTATTTTATTTGATCTTTAAAATTGTTTTTTTAAAAACAAACATTTATAAAAACATGAGACTCAGTAAAGAACGTAGTAGGAACTTTGTCAGTCTAAGCAATTAAACAATTACCAGCTGCTAGAAGGCATAGGATCATCTACCATTTCCGAACCTTTTTTCTTATAACAAACCCTTAACAAATTAGAGTTTTATGTCTGCAAATAAATAATATAATTCACTAACGTATCCATATCTTAATGTAGTTATAAACAGAAAATGTTTAACATCTATCAAAAGAAGAAAATGAGTGCTTTCAGTAATTTTTTGAACAAAATATGTTTACATGGGTGGTGCTGACGCATATGCAAATGCAATGCTTTCACTCAGAAACAATAAGGCAGCATTTAAATGAATTGATATCGAGTTTGTATTTTGGTGTTCCTGCTCAAAAAGTTACCAGAACCAGATAAAAATTACCAAATTACCAAAACTCAAAAAGGAAAAAAAAAAATTACCAAAGGGGCAACCGTGGCTACTCTGTATGAAGATGAAGAGTGGTATCATATCAAGGGAGAGATAGTAAAAGAGAGAAAAGAAGAGCAAAAATACAAATCTGTGTGTGCTCAACAGCAGTGTTGACTGAGAGAAATATTATAAGGTAGTACTGCAGCCAAAAATGGGGAGCATTTTGAAAAAAATAGTATTACAGACATTTTTAAATCTTAAAAAACAAAAAATGTTAGCACAAATAAAAAGAAAAATTCGGTTAAAAAAAAAAACAAAGTATAAATAAATAAATTTTTAATTCTAATAGTTAACAAAAGTATGTAAGTAAATATATTTTCAATTATAAAAAAATCTGTCTTACGGCAGATGGCTTTTTGATTTTTTATGTCTCTCTATAAGCTGTTTATAAGACGAATTCCTTAAGAAACGCAAAATCACTCAATCATCCTTGACGGAAGATTTGCGTGCGATTTTTGCTTTTTTTTAAGATGTGCTAGCTCTATCAACATAATCAGCATCAGAAATACCTAAAAATATAGCTTTTCGGCAAGTAACAGATAATCGGCCGAAGCTGGAGGTCTCAGTATGATTTGTCTATGCACCCAACGACAATCTCAGATAACAATAAAATAATTACCGAACTTACAGGTGAAAATGAAGCCAACAAAAAACAAAAACAAACTAGAAATACGTTAATTCTCTTTTTGACGACAGTGTGGAACATAAAAGTGCTGCCAAGTTTGCATTAAATTTAAAGTGAATTCAAATTAAATTTATTAAGGTTGAAATTACACTTTGCTCCAAGTGTAGAATATTTTAGGTATTTAAAAAAGATAGGAGTACGAATGTGAAAGTAAGAAGTACGGAGGTGTTGAAAGTAGTACAATACTCCTATGGGAGTACTTTCGGCAATACTGGTCAACAGACAGTTGATCTGTGTGAGACGTCGCGGATAGATGAGCCACAGAATTGTGCAAAAGTGATTATCAGGGTCGGCATTCTGTAAGGCGAAACGTTCAAACGTTTTCGTGTGCACGATGAAATTTGCTTGTGTAACATATCATCATTCGTGCGCACGAAAACGTTTTATCGTTTTGTGTTACAGAATCTGACCCCAGGTTTATTCTATCATACATGAGTCGTTTGGGAGTGTTCCTCTTCCTCTATACGAAGGGTTTCGGAAATAGGGGGCGTAGCACTTCTAATTTAAAACAGCATATCTTGAAATTTAAGTGGTAAGTGGACGTATATTATCTGTTGAAAGTTTTTCTGTTGAAAAATTGTTTTTGTTTGTTTCTCTGTTTTTTGTTAATCTGAAATTTATTTATTTTATTGCTAAGAGGGCGTGGCACATCCTATTCAAAAAAATAATTCAACTAGAGCTCGAGCTGTAAAGTTTGGAACATTGCTTGAGGTCTTGGACAGAGTGGTGACGCCTTCCATAGAAGAAAAACTAAAACACACTTTGCCTTAATGTCAGGGTTTGCCTTGAATTTCGACAAATGGCCTATTGTAGCGATGGTGAGCAGACGCGATGAAATATTATTGGCACGTCACTCACTGATTGAGAAATCCGATTGCTCCTTTGAGCGACAGCATCAGAGCTCTCTACAGTCTACACCGAGCTAAGTCTTTTTCTTTTTTGCCTCTCATTCGATCTTATTACCAAATTCTGGAATATCTAGATTCTCTTTTTGGCGTTCTCCGGGTTCAGCGCATTTCATATGCGATGGAATCAATCGAGCTAGAAAGGCTGTTAGGCAATACGACGAAGAATGTCAATTCCAAATTAATGGAAACTTGGAATTCAATTCCCGACACATATATAGCTGCTTGAAAAAGTTGGCGTTTGCTGTATTGACAATATTTTCGTCTACGTATGCGTGAGTTACGAGCGGCTCTATCGCTCGAACACAAATCTAACAAAAACATTTAACGAAAAACAATGATGCGTTTTATTTGAAATCAAAATTAACGCTGACGACAATTTCTACACAAAAATGTATCAAAGATGACGAGCTGCCTTTGTTGTTAGGCTGTTTGCAGTTATTACTTAACTGATGTGCCGCTATATCGAGAGGTTGACTGGTGAATTGTTGTTGTTGTTGACGTTTGTTGTGTACAGACACGTAACTCGTGCGAATCCTTATTTTCAGAAATAAATAACATTAAAGATTCGCTTAGAAACCATTTGTCAGATGATTCCAGTTCAGCCTGCATTTTGCTTAAAGTGACAAAATACACCCCTGATATAAACTACTTGGCATCAAGTTTGAAACAACAAAAGTCACACTAAAGTTCGTTCATTGTTTATTGTTTTTGTTTGTTTCTCTGTTTTTTGTTAATCCGAAATTTATTTATTTTATTTAAAATAAATTTGAAACTTGTAATTTCAAAATTGAATTTTGAACAAAGAATTTTTTGTTTACAAATAAAATGCTGCGCAGAGTAAAATTGTTTATTTTTGTTCCTAGTTGTCACTAGAAAACTAGATCAAGACTGTATGATGGCCAAAGGCACTTCAAATAATTTATTTTTTTTAAGTGGCACGAAGCTCTAAAAAGGTTCGCCATCCCTGGCCTATTGGAATAATTTTCTAAATTTTGGACAAGTGCACGATTCATTTGCTTTTCAGCCAAAATATTTGAAATGCCACTTATGGCGGTATTCCATTTTGCTTCTTCAGACTCCCCCTCAGATTTCAGATTCCGTTCGTCCAATCGAACATAAAAACGTAACTTGCCCTTTCTTTAATTAATATTCATAGACTATGTGTGTAGTCTTCCACACTTTTCTACACGTTTTCCATTTACTCGTACATTTTTTTGTATATTAAAACATTCGAAATTTACGCCCAGATTGATTTCTAGACAGATTTACAAAACGTGCTCTGAAATCGAAAAAGATTGCTTTGCTTCGTATGAATTGAACATAAAAAGTGACCTAGGGCAAAAAAGTGCCCAATCGAATACCACATTAGACAGAACTCCGCATTATGTTGCCAATGGGAAAGACACTTGGGTCAGTTGATGGAAACGATTTCCTTGGTAAGACCGTTGAGATGTAAAAAAGGTGATCACCTAGCGTGGCCTTCCGGACACTGATGAGAAAAGGGCAAGTACATACGAAGTGCACTGGTCCCTGCTATTCATCATCTCTGCAAATCTTGAAGAAATCGTAGGGAATATCCAACCTCTGACGTTTGTTTTCTATGAATGGAACCTGTTCTCTTGTGCCTTAGAAGTCTGGTGTGCCTTTTATGATCTAACTTTGGCCATGTAAGCTTAGCTGAATTACAAAAAATTAGAAAAGTCAATCAGCTATGGCACTAGAAATTACTGAAACTTGGAACATGAGTTGCAGAGTAGGTACTACAAGAGCAGATGTTCCTGATGGAAACCTGACAAAATTACCCACCTAAATGCGGTATAATGTTCAAAGTGCGGTAATAATTTTCACAAGTCTCAGTCTCCATTAAAGCCGCAAAGGATTCCAATACCACCTACCTGTAATATGCAGCCACAAAAGTCTGTGTTTACTGTCTACCTCCCAGTTCGGTTGATATCGTTAGAGTATTTTCAAAACAACACGTACATATTTACTCATCTGAAAATCTCAGCGACTGTTCAAATTACGTGCGAACAATTTCGTTTCTGTCGCCCTCCGCTCGGTAGAAGCCATTTCGTCCTTTAAAGTCGCGCGATAATGCTATCGATTTTATTTGCTTGATTCGTTTATAAGAGATTTACTGCTTGTTCAATGAGTGCGCATTAAATTAATCGCATTCGCTGGAGATTTATTCAATAAGCGAATCAGAATAAAATTTGTTCGTCAGCGCGTGAGAGAGAGCGCAATAATGTAATCACTTCCATTGTGAATGTGTGGGGGGCGGGTGGTCTTAAAAATTTAAATTCGCTTTGAAGTGTATCATTGGCACTTGCTTGGTTTTATTTTCACCAGTAAGCAAAAGCAATACCGCTCTTAGCATCCACCATAAGGCGTAACAAATAACATCCAGGACCGTGAACTGAAAGCAAAGCCCTTCGGATAAGTTCATCTCGGTTGAAAGCATTCTCCGAACACTCGAACTCGTACCTTGCCATGTATTATTAATATCCACAGATGCCGTATGTCCTTGCAAGAGCATTGTGCAACAATCGCCGGCGGCAGGAGCAGAATTAAATATTTTCGCCAAGCAAAAATGCTATACCCATATTTTAGGTTATGTACATGGTGCTGGCGAAATTTGCAAATGATGTCAGATTTTATTTTATCAAGGACATGCATTGGTATGCAGAGCAGAGAGGAAGAGGTAGAGTGGAAGCATTTGGCGTACAAGAACTGTCCCGTGCATCGGGGATTTTTGCGCCAGGATAAGTGCGCATTTGTAGTGTTCCTTATGAGGCACGAATAAATTGTCGTTCTTCGTTAGAGGATGACACATCTCTACACGTGCAGCATATGTGCATTCGCGATTCGGCTATGCAACATTTAGTTTCAAGTGGCGATGTAGCAACATTTTGACAGTGGTACACTCCCCGATGCAGATAGTAGTAGATAAAAGCAAATGCACCTATTCGTGTTTTAGTTTTCTTTAAATATTTACTGCAATACGATGAGTAAATACAGTGGTGGCCAAGTATAACGAATGCCGATATAACCAATGTTCTGTTATAAAGGGTTTTCCAATGAGAGGTGTTATTTCGGTATAGCTGTCACTTTTGAAGCTTTTATTCTTTGACATTTGACAAGTAGAAACTACGCCATTACTAAAAATGGAACGATACACGCTTCAATAACGCATTGAAATTATTAAAATTCACTACAAAAATGGTGAAAATCTTGCAGTCACAGTTTTGCGAAAACTAAAGCATTTTTTGGTCGTCGATGATTAATGATTTTTTATGGTCGGAGTTGGATGGTATTGATCTGGACAACGTTTACTTTCAACAAGACGGCGCTACGTGCCACACAAGCAACGACACCATTGATCTTTTACGGGAAAAGTTTCCGGACCGTGATATCTCTCGAAGAGGTGATCACAATTGGCCACCAAGATCTTGTGATAAAAAGATAAAATTCGTGAGGCTATCGAGGACATAGGGCAGCCACTTTGCGATTTGGTTATGGAAAATTTCATGAAAAGGATATGGTCCTGTATGCGTGCTCGTGGTGGCCATTTGGCCGATGTTGCTTTTTCATTATTAACGGCATACCTTCATCTTTATTATTAAATAAACATCCGATCATTTATCTCAAAAAATGGCATTTTTCTTTGAATACCAAAATAACACCTCCTATTGGAAAACCCTTTATAACAGAACATTGGTTATATCGAATGTCAACCCCTTTAGAAACGGGTCCAAACTGTGTTCAGAAAGTTTAACATACCGATGCGGTTGAGGATTTAACCACTTGTATTAAATGGACCGAAGAAAACAACGTTGAACATTCAACAAAATATTTGTCCTCAGAAGTCTTCAGGAAAAGGCTGTAAATTGCTGCGCTCAAAGTTCACGAAAACAAACTTTATGAATAAATAAAATAAAGCGAATGAATAGAAACAATATTTGTACATTTTATTTAACGTTTCGTACAAGTAAAATGTGCACGATATTACGAATTTTTCGATTTAACGAATACCTACACCTGGACATTATATCATTCGTTATGCTGGACCACCACTGTACTTGTAAACATGAAAGGTTATCACAAAAAACGAAGCAAATTTCACTCTCGCATAATTCGGACAATGGAAGTAAAAATAGGCAACAAGTTGGCAATTTTCTAGCTTGGCATTTATGGAAATATCGAAAAAATGTCCTTAAACATTTTGAAAATAGAATATAACCTAATTCACCAGTAGCTCAGAGAGAGGGAGAGGGTGGGTGTTGATCGCCAAATGAGAAAAGTGGTAAAGTTCCGAGTCCTGTTATCAAGTTTCCACCATAAGCGATCACACAGAAAAATAAATTGTAAAGCCAACAATTTTTTTTGGTTAAAATGAACCCAAATATCAAAATCGTTGATTTAAGAATGAAATTTTTGGTGTAATAAAATACTTATGGAGATTATATTATTCTTACGCTGAAAACCTGATTCTTGAAAACTTAAAAACGAGATCTTGTGAACAAAAATAATACTTTAACCAAGAACTTTTAACTTACAATTTTTTAAGAATCTCAACATTCTTCGCTTCAATCTATTTTTTTCTGAGTGATCAAGTTTCCACCTTAAGCGATCATTATGTTTTTAAAACTTGGTGGTAAGATGGAGAGGATTTTAAATCGAATGACATCTATATAGTCATCCAACGGCATCCTTCAAAAATAGATGTTTTAACATAAATGGCAAAATTGGGTGTAACTCTGTAAATACCTCAATATCGATGTCGATTTAGAATTCCTACAATTTTTCTAAGGTTCGAGGAGACATGTAATAAATGCTTTTTCAGTCCTTCAACTAGATGAGGATGACGTCAGAGATTGTCATGGATTATTGCTGAACCGTATTTACAATGTCAAGCAGTCAGTTACAATCTTAGGTGGCGCTAGGGGAATGATATTTTTTATTTGCTGTCATCCAGGCAAAGCTTCAGACAAGTTTGTACTCTTCTTTCAATAGGTGTGTGCAGTGCCGGCTCCAGCCAAACTAGCGCCCTGTGCAAGATTTACAGAAAGCGCCCTTTTTTCATATTTGCACACATGCATAAGTCTTTTCCACATCACTCAGAAGGTAGACTTTCAATGCGTTTTTTTATTGGGTATTTATTTTTTTAGATCTTTGAACTACATTCTCTTGTAAAATGTTAGTGGATGTGCAAGAAATATACCTGCATGAACAGGGTTGAATATTTCGAGATTATGTAGGTAAGAAGTGAACTTGCATAGGTCTAGTGGGATTTTTTATTTTGCGATATTTTGAGTTACCTAAATTCTTCTTGAAGTTGCAAAATTGCAAGTGATGTGAGTTAATGTGCGAGAAATGATTCACCACAGGTGTGATGGATGTTGTTATTTTGGGCATATTTGAAAAAGATTTTTCTTTAAAATGCAAATGGCAGTATTTGTTCGCGCAAGATAAAATAATTTTTGTTTCCCTGCAATGCGCCCCTAGAACTTGGCGCCCTGTGCACTTGCACATCTTACACTAGTGGTTGGTCCGGCCCTGGGTGTATGAAGCAGCTTTGCTTGGCAATATGTCTAAAATGTAAATGCGTCTCTTAGTGAGAGCTGGAACGTCAAGGACATTCTCCTTGCAGTGGTTCCATTCGTATACCTGAAGCTGACGATACAGAAACTTTTGGGAGGTCTAGAGATTGCAGATTTTTGCCGTCGACCTTGTTCACAGTATATCCTGAGCTACAACTAAGTCGATATTTCTCTCCGATAGCCTGAGAAACTTTGTCACTCCTTGCATTTTCGGTCGTCGCGCCTCATCTGCATACATCTTTTGCATAGGTCACCGGCAGTTAAATCAGCCTCATTTGAAGGTATTTTTATTTCTAAAAGACCGCTGTACACATAAAAAGAGATATCCTTGATGTACATGCAGCCTATTACTCAAGAGCTCGTATCATTTTAGCTGAACATTTTTTGAGATGATCACATATCGTTCCAAGTTTGCCAGTGATGAAAATTCACATCCGTGCAGAAATGAATGCCAAGATGAGAAACGTCCAGACATCAGTCAAAACTTCGAGGTCACTGAACATACCCATTCATGCTCCGCAATTAGCATTCAAGCATCTAGCTCCAATAATAGAGCTCTCCAGCAGTAATCCCCACTTGCAATGATCAAAACTGCCAGAACGAGGCACGAACGAGGCATTTCGACTGTATCCAACTACATCAGCATCGCATCTATCAACGTGTGCCATATACCCAGGCCGCTTCGCTAAACCAATTCAAATATGGAGACCCATTCCTGCCGTGCTGCAGCAACACTGTATATCGAATTGAAATACGCAAGTTGCGAAAAAGCTCTTGAGGCTCAAATACTCAGCACACTCTTGGGCAGGCATATCGGAAATTTCGTTCCGTCGACTGCAAGTGGTTACATGCCATATGCATGCTCTCGCCTAATTGATGTTGAGTGAGTAGTGATGCTGCCGCCTATGCCGTGCTCGAGGTGTGTGTGTGTGTGTGTAGATTCATTAACTGACTTGCCACTGCAATGATAAGCAAGGGCATCCACTTGGACGCAGTTCGTTGAGGGTAGTGAGGCGAAAATCATGCATGAACTGAACATGTATAGTGGTTGTGGCCAAATGAATGGAAGTGTGGCCTTGGAAGGGAAGAGCACTGCCTGGCAATAGTTGAATGGCAAAAAGGACTGGCTGTGTTAATAATTAAAATGCTTATGTAAATGACTTGTGCAACCCTTGTGTGTTGGATCACCACCGAAGCATGGTAATAAAATGCAATGTCCGTATTAAATCAAATAAATGATTGGGTGAGGATGAAGACAGAACAAGGAAATATGTTCCAGGTCAGAAGGTCAGAGGGGAAATGGCAGAACATGTAATATTTTATGTAGTCTGGGCAGTTGCTCCCTGGGCACTATATTAGAGAAGTGTAATTGGAGAGTCTTCGAAACATGTTTTTAATCTCACCCATTATGGCTATTCTTGTCGTGGTAAACTTTTTCCTGAAGCAGTTTCTCCGTTTTGAATGCAGGTCGCGGTTCGCCTTAGGACGTCAGCAACTGAAATATTGTCAAACCATCGACAAGTACTATCAAATCATCTAACTGGAACTAAATTACCGCATCCATGAGCGGACAATAAGTCCGAGAATAAATTGAATTTGATGCAGGGGTTCTATATGTTTTTAGACGACAAAACAGGGCGCCGAACATTCACAGAGCAAATGTTCGAACACTCATCTCTTTAGAGAGAGAACATGCATTCATACACTGAAAATAAGACCCTCGGTATATTTGATAAAAATTAGGGCTCATTCAACAATTTTTTTTGTCAACATACGTCCAACAAAATGTTTCTATCAAATTGACAAAATTTGAATAAGTTTTATCTTGCCTTAAAACTTTTGTTATGATGATAAAAAAATTGTTGTGTTAACAAAAATCGTTTGTTTGTGCGTATAAAAATAATTTGTTAAATTCATCATAATGTTGTTAATTCTACAAAAGAGATTTACCAATTCTAACATTGCTGTTTTGTCAAATCAACAATTAACGGTTGCTTTTACAAAGAAATTTATCAATTTGGTCTTTGTCTTGTTAACAAAAAAATATTAATAATATCGAATTAGTTTGTCAATTCAGCGATTGCATTTTGTTAATTCAACGGCAAATATTGTTGATTGTAGAGAAATAATTTCCCTGTTCTGCCGTGCCGTTGTGTTTTGTTGAACCTATGAACATAGCAACATTTTGTCAGCTCCAACATTTTTATTTGTTCATTCGACAACTGAATTGTTGAGAGAATAGGAATAATCTGTGAATACTTTGCTTTGTCGATATGATTTATACCCACTTGCAGTTGTCCTTTAACTTAGTAATTTTAAGGTACGAAATAAGTATTTACCTAAATAAAATAAAGTGCACGACTGGGTCGAATGTAACTTTCTCGTTCATCAAAAGTTTTAATGAAAATGAAGTGGGAGTTGCTGATTGTGTAAGCTCCAAGTTGTTGGAAACCTTTTAAGGGTGCACATTCAATATGGTTGAAAAAAAAATTCAAGTTGGTAATATTTGCTAAAAATAAGTTTTAAGTAGCTGTTATTCAAAGTTGGGGCATTGTTATTATTTATACCGAAATTATACCGAAAATATGTGAATACAGATCGCAATTTGGGTAGTAGTTTTTTATAAAAGTTTAAGAACTTCATTTGTTCGAGTTTTTTGAGAGTAACTAATTACGGGATATTATTTAGAATACTTATATTATCCTTAATATGTATTTTGGTCAAAATCGTTAAAGTGGTTTTTTGTAAAATTTGGCAGACAAAACAGTACCAAATCTAGTTTGAAAAATACTATTGTTTAACTATTTAGCTGAAAACTGAGTACAAGTTATTGTTATTGTTATTGTGAAATCGAAAATGGGGTTTTCGAGATATGAGCAGTTTTTAAAGTGAGCGTTTCCAGTGATTCGAATTGAAAATTAAGGGCGCAATCATTTTGAAAACATCAATTTTACTCTAAAAGTATGCATTTTAGTCAAAATCATGCCGTTTTGAGGTAAACTAGGGAAAACTATATTTTTCAAAAATTACTTTTTTCAAAAATCCATTTTACGATAATATAGAGAAAAACTGAGTTTTCCATTAAGTTAGAATTGACCATATTACTTTAGAAATTAATTTTTGTAACAATCGTATGGACCGTTTTCGATATATGTGCAAATTTCAAAAGTACCGTTACTCGATATTTTAGCGGAAAACTGAGTATGCAGTTATGTTGGAGCCGTTTTCGAACAAATCAAACTGGTATGAAAATGTTGTATGGGAAGTACCATAAATATTGAGGTTACCATGCAAAAAAAAAAAACCGAAGTTTGAACAAAATCCGTTCAGCCGAATTTTGTCAAAATTACCTGGTATTTTATTTTCAGTGTATCCGAGCCTAATTTGAAGTTGTTTAAATTATATCTCATGTCACAGTTGCCTGTGAGAAAGCCAACCAGCTCTACCTTTCTTATTCATAAGACACGAATTTTCTAGTAGCTATAAGATTTTATTAATCGTTTGGGTTATCCCGCGCGGTAAATTTTCTACCCCGACTCGATAAAGTGCCTTCAATATAGTTTATATAAGCACTTTAGAGCAATAGGCAAATTTATTCTAGTTCTGGTCCTTAAAAGGCGCATTGTGAGCCAGAGCTTCCTAGCACAGATGGTATACACAGGTTTGTTGTCTCGAGCCCTGATATGCCTGGCAACACTGTAAAGCATTCAGCAGCACTTGCTTCTCATAAAGACCATTGAACTGGAAGGCAAGGGCCTCAGACGTTTAATTATTCTACAGATATCACCCTTCAAGAATGTCACGGAGCTTAGCTATAAACAATAAAAATAATTAAGTACCTAAGCAAAAAGCAAAACTTAAATTTCATTGCATTTTAGATCAGTCAATGATAGGCTGGTTGGATCAAGTGGCGGTACAAAAATGTTCTCATTTTCTAGTGCCCTTTTTCTACACCAAATAATTTTTTTAAAGCAGGACGGACATATCTTATCTTAAGTTTAAGGAGTCGTGTGAGCCATATCCTGTTTTTGAAAAGAGTTAGTAAGCTGTTAAGAGTTAGTAAGCTGCACTTAAAATTTATTTAAGCTGCGGTTTCGAGGCAGATTATTTTTTTTTTCTTTAACAAAAGGAGGTTCCAAATTCACAAATTCCCTTCTAAGTCTATTGGTGGAGAAACCGAATTTTTGTTGCTCCTTCTTATGGCAGAGTATTTCTGTCCCTCGCTCGGTTCGTAGGTTCGAACCTACTTCACTCGGGTCACAAGCAATAACTCTAACGAGCGAGTTACCGGCAGCTGTAAGCCCTGGGGTAAGAGCGATGCCGATGATCTTCCACTCGCTTCCAATAGCAATAGTCGAAAACGTGTCCACCCATAATTGACATCACCCTTAAAAATTACATTTTATAGGGCACTTTCAGACCTAACGACGAGGTGAAATAAAATCAGCTAACCCCAGATGTGAGCAGAGCAGGTCGACCACGAAATGCGGTCAGGAATAAGTCGCGGCAATTGGAAACTATATCGAAGAAGATGAAACAAAATGCGCCAGGTGCAAAGGCGTAAGTCCCCGTGGAACCTGCAAAAAAGAACCGACACAAAAAGCCTCACACACGCATCTATTTATGTGACCTTCTACGCCTCTAATTTTATTTCAAAAACGTTTTAAATGCCCGCAACTTCAGTCGACAGTATAAATAACCCCAAAGTGTTTGCTCATCCAAGGCGAAATGGCACGTTACAGCCTCGAGAGCATTTGATAGAATGCTTACATGCGAAGCCAGTCGTATTGCAAATAACATGGGATTATCCTGCCCCCTAACCATTGGGGGCGCATTACACAAACTCAGTCAGTCGCTATACAGACAGATTTCGGGGATAACAACAATTCCGGAGAATGTTGTGCGCCATAAAGCGAAGATTGTGTTTGTGTTTGCCATGTCCGCTTCGGTTATTTGCCTCGAGCAAATAGCCGGCAACGAATTGGTTATAGTTGTATTCATGTATTCCTCGGTCTACCCCTTGGTTGGCTTGTTCTCACTTTAGTATTATTTTTCCGTACGGGCGTGAATTGCCCAAAGGGGAACCGTTTTATAATAATTGCACTGAGAACATGACACTCGAGTGCTAATGTCTAGACCTTTATGCGGAGTCCCCGCCGTAAAGGAAGCTTACATCGGAATTGTTCCTGTTCCGAGAAGGATACTTATTTCGGGGGACAGACATCAGTCTGTGACCTATTCACGTTCTTGTTACTTTTCAAAACTTTAAATAGGTCGGGCAGGCAAAAGACTGTCCTCGGCAGGGATGAAAATTGTCCAAATGGTGCCATTATTTGTGCCTCGGAATGCAGGTGAATTTTCGTTCCTGAATCACTCACCGAAGACAGACAATCACTCTCTCCTTCATCTCCTTCATCAACCTAATTGCAACCCCCGGTGAATTATGAATCGAACTCATTTGACTGATTAGAAGGCAAAATACGCTGCTATCCTCAAATTGATGAAATTGCGCGACATAACACTAAATTGCCTCCTCCATCAATAGAATGGGATATTTATCGTAACTGTCGCCAAGTCCTGTGTGTGCTTCGTTCATTATCCCACACTCGGCTGTCTAAAATGCACACACAGCCAAAGTACGAGATGTGGAAATTTGTATTTGCCCAGCCATCATGGCCACTTACACAAGGCACAGCCGCACACCATCATGTGAACTCTTTAAGGGGAAAAGTTCAAGTTATCTGAGTGGCGGAGTAAATCCCACTCAGGCAATGAACGTTTTATGGAATTTATATGAAAAGCAGCGGCACTTGAACCAGCTGGGCTCCCATCTCAGTGATTGTATTATTATCAATGATGTCAGCTTGCCAGGAGAATAATCTTGTCTTCTGTTAGGGGCCTGCATTCATTTGAAAATGTTTTATGGTTGATGGGTTGATACTGCAAATATTATGAATATGCTTCAGCTAAATGTAAGACGAGACAAATTGTCTAAGACCTCGGGCGACAAATGACTTTTATGTAGTTCAACTGATGAATACGTGTCTGGTCTTTTCGACAGATTAGAAGTGGGTATAATGGGGGCAGTGCATTGAGAGCGCACTTAGCTTTAGTGTCGAATGGAACATGAACTTCGGATACGGGAAACTCTGAAGTACTGTGTGTATTTTCTCCTTTACAATTTAGCTGAAAAAGTAAGCCTTTATAGAAGTATCTAGGCCTCTGCATTATCGCTCAGTCAATGCGCAAATAAAATACCATTCAAAGAGTATGGATTCCTGCACAAAAGAAAACTGAATACTTTCCTGAAGCTAGTGGCCCAATGCCGCATCTGTGAAAGAGCCGTTAGTCGGCTTTAAATACGAAGGATGAAGAAATCGAAATCGAAAGAAACCATCGCGTCAGCTTGTTTGCGTCCATAAATGTTGCTTCGCGCTGGTATCCGAATCAAGGGAGCCTTGAACTAATCAAGAGATTCCGGTCCATTCCTGTATTAATTTTGTGGTTATATTGACAGAGGCAATAGTCTTGATGGCTGCCAAAACTTGGGTCATTCTAAGTAAGGTTTTCTAAAGTCCAAACTCGGTGCTGTTTGGCTGAAACGATATATTAACCCCAAGGTCTGGATGGGGCCACGTCGCGAGATATAACTTTTAACCTAGCATAGGAGCTATGGAAACTTTAGACAAACTGAAACGTGGTACTGACTAAATTTTCTTTTATTTTGCCCACAATTAAGGAATGCGGTCAACCTTGACTAAATTTTAAACAATTTCTAGCGTAGGAACTTCTGGTTAGGTAAATTATGTAGTTGGAAGAACTGGTTACACTTCGAATTTATTAACCGAGAACTTGGGATCAATTCCACAAAAGAAACAGGGAAAACTTAACTCACTTTAATCCGGGTTAAAATTTACACCCGGATTTAAGTGAGCTTAAGCCAAAAATTAAACACAAGTCCATAATATTCAATCGTTAAACCCGAACATAACCCAGTTTTTTAAACAAATGTAATTTTTTGTGAAATTTGACATTACGCATGTTTAAAACGGGTTAAAACCGGTTCAATCTGTTTTAAATCCGGGTTTGAATCCATCATTTTTCCAGCTGGTTTAACGCATGTTTTTGATGTATGGATTTAAATTGTGAGTTTAAAAAAAAACGTATTAAATGGTCGGTTGTAAAATTAACTTAAGCCTGATTTACACCCGGAGTGAATAATATGGCCGAAAGTGTACACCATTTTGTTGCAGTTTGGAATTTTTACCCGGTAAAATCCACTGTCTAAGATTATCAGTTGCGCTATACCCACGTTGCAAATAACTTCGATAAGGTAAAAAAAAACGGGGTCGCTCTGTGACTGTTGTGCTGCACCACTAATCGAAGGGGTCACAGGTTTGATCCCCGGATATACACAAATTTAGGTTTTTTCCACTACTCCAGGTCTCGAAAAAGCCAGAAAAATATGCAAAAGTATAACTTTTCCAGTAAGCTTCTAAATTTAGCCATTCGGTGTCGGCCTTAAGTTAGAGATCCATTCCACTTGACCCAAAAAAATTATTTTGATATTCATATTCACACCAGCGAATGTTTTTTGAGAAGCTGCACCCAGTGATGCCAACTAAGGCTTTTTCATGCCTTTTAGGCATTATTTCACAAGCTTAGGGTTTAAGGCTTGTTTTTTTCAAAAAGGCATCTTTTTTTATTTCAAATATTTGTCCAATTTTTTTTTTTAACTAGGTATTATTGATAATGTCGGTTTTTACTTATGAAACTAAAAAGTCATGAATTTTGTTCCTATTTAGAATTTCTTCTGTGATTTATAATTTAAGTTTTTTTTGTAAATAAAAATTGTTTTTGATATTTTTTTTATATTTATGCTTAATTTTTAATTTATTGTTCCAGTTTACCTAAAACAATCATTTTAGGCATTATTTTATTGAAAAATGCATATTTTCTCTCAAGTTAGGGATTTTTTCGTCAAAATTGGCTGGCAACGCTGGCTGCACCTCATTTATTTTATTTGTTAGGGGTAAATATTTCAATTTCGTGGAATTTTTAATTTCTCGATACACTTTTGAAAGGACTTTTCCAGGGAGTGGAGTATTTTTCAGGCAGTTTTTGTTTTTAAGACCTTTAGAAAGTAAACTCGTTTTGAGAGGGCTAATATGTTTACTGTCGGTAAAATTTCGGTAGGGTTTCTGCAAGTGCCGGGTAAGACATTTGCTTTCACAGATGTTCGGGTTCAAAGCTGCGTCAAAATCAAAATACCTCTCTATAGCTATCCTCTCTTCTAAAATTATGAGTCTTGGCTGTGGCTGTATTCCCGTCTACTGACGAGGGAAAAACACAAGTAACGCATTGAGCGCCGTTTTGAGAGTTTTACTCGGTATCAGTATCAAGGTAATTATCTGTCTTGAAACTGAAAAGTACGATTAAAGGTTGTTAAGAGGGAATACCTAAGTTTACAAATGAGGAACTGAAATAAGCATCATGCTGCCTTTTTATAACAAAGTCATCTTGGACTTTAAAAAACTGCGAAGCTTCTACTTGCACTTTCAATAAAAATTCAAAATCTCTACTTTATAAATCGATCAATTCATGGAAAAAAGGTGAAAAGATCTGGAACACACATGAAAAAATCACAAAAGAAGCTTGAAAAATGTCTGAAAAGCTTCCAGAGAGAGACATATTGAGGTTTAAAAGAAAATCGAGAAGATTTTCTTGTGTCACATTGCAGGAAGCTGTTTGGTGTGACAAGTCTTAGGTTCGATACCGTCTCGTGCGACAAGCTTTCACTTCAAAGTGCAATTTTTTGGCTCGAATGACAAGGTGTTATTTTTAATGAAACTTTTTCCAAAGCTTATGCTGAAGTCAACAGCAGACTTTAACGAAGTTTCAAATATATCTTCTTAAATTAAAGATTTTTAAGAAATAGAAGCTTCGTCTTCTATAAGGTTTGTTCAAACTTTTCTAAACAAGAGCACTGATGCCCAGCAACAGCAGGTTCTATTGAAGCTTAGAAAAGTGCTCCAAATATTTTGCTGTGAGACTTTACGCAGTCAATTTGCGTGTGTGAAAAAATTGTAAGCGCGTCTTCAAATTTAAATTGTTAATAGCGCAGTACTGCTTTAAAATTGCAAACAAACATTCAACGTTGACTCTCACTCACTCACTAATCCTGTTGTCCTGTCCTGTTGTTTAGTAAAAATCTCGAAAATATATACAAAACTAAGAGAGAAAGGATTGGACGAAAGTTGACGCGACAGAAGGATTGCAAGTTGGTTGCCTTTTAAGCATTTATGTGAAAGTGGTAACTAAGATCTCAGTTTGTTTATCTGAAACCCCACCTGTATCGAAGCAAAATGGAAACGGCTGAAACTATTCCGATCTAAATATGACTTTATTCAATTTTGGTTGGGAAAAAGAGCTTCGCTCATAAAAAACCCAAATTTATTTTATCTGTCACACTATCTCTCGCACTGCTGGGGCTGGCTTGCTTGCGGGTTGATACAAGAATGAATTAAAGTCGTACGCGCAGTAGTACGAATAACCTAAGTGTTATAATATTATATGGGTGTAAAGGGACTTCGCCACTTTTAATTTGGTGCGTAAAAGAGACCTGTCCGTGTCGAGCACAGTTTAAAAAGAAACCAAAAACCACCGCTGTCCATATTTCGCACTCGAAAGGCACTTCCTTCAAACTGGTTGTCTATTTCTAGTTTCTTCTGTGCGGCGGCCTGTATTTCGCCCTCCTATTCGGGCTGTAAAAAGGGAAATACGCTGTGGATTGTGTCAGAGGACCTCCCAAAAAGGCACCACTTAGCATACATAGGGTCTGCTTAGGAGCACCCCATTTCTGGCACGACATTGTTATTGCTGCGTCCCCAAATTCACTAAATTCCATCCACCGAGGCACACACATCCTTTCGACATAAGTTGACTGCTGTCGACGGCGCTAACAATACCCAACTACCTATACAAAGCCGAAAATTGACGCTGTCAATTTATCACAGAAATTCCTCAGAAACTAGCTTCAACGAAGGCAGGCTTTTCCAGCCGACTTGACAAATTGCCCAGAAAGTGAACGCACACAAACTGTCCCGTCCCATTAGGTCATGTTGGCCACTGCAAAAAGCCTCTCAGTGTTACCCCTTTTAAATTTTTTTTTAATATAATCGTTACACTCCTTTATCCGGGTCGTTCTTCGTATGGCACGCACACTTGACCCAACACTCAAGTCATCAATAAAAGGACTCTCTGGCAAATTGCCTAACATACCCTCCGTCATTTCCTTTCATCCGCATATATTATATGAATGTACGTGTGTGCTGCATACTTAAGCATGGCTACGAAATTGACAGAAATAGGCCAACGCGATGAGTTCAGCACTCAATCCCCAAGCCGAACGAAGAAGCCTTTTATGCAAAACAAAGCATCCTTCTACGTGCCCCGTCAAGGTAGATTTACCGCAAAAGCCAAACAGCCTGTCAGTTTCACAAAAATGTTTTTCAATTTGCACCACACCAGGTCAAAGACATTCCGTGTCAACGAAAGTTTACTCGTGCTTTGCTCCTTTTCACTCCTTTCAAAAAGGATTTGCACCCCGGAATGGGGGTGGGGTTTGGATATAATTTGCGTCTTGTTGCTGCCTGGTATTGACTTTGTCATTGCCCGGGGATGATTTCAGCTTATTCATTGCAAAGAATAAGACGAGGCAATAGTAATGCAAACATGAATATGCCTGAGGGATTTGAAATGGAAGGAAAAATGTGGATAAACCAGAAAGTGTAACGACCATGAAACACTGAACTAGAACTGCCGTGACCGACATTCGGGGAGTCTGCCACAATTTGAGTTTAAAAAAAAAAAAAAACTTTCTCTGTCCTCCTTTCGCCTGTGTGAACAGTGCAAAGCGACTTGCGGATATGAATGCCGGTACTACTGATGTGGGGAAGAGCAGCGCGGTGACAATGGTTCCTCATTTGTCATTGACGTGCATTGTACCCATCGGCTTGAGTGATAAGCAGATTTGTCTAAGGTAGGAGTTCAGGTCGAGATATACGTTTTTTTAATTTTCTGTTCTAGTTTGACATTGAAATGGATAGTTGCTTCCGTTTCACGCTACACTCTGCCGCTATAAAGTCGCTCTCCGGGCGGCTTTCCATTTCATCCTCATACGAGGTATGCTTCATTTATATCTGTCAGTCTGTGACAGGCATGAGCAAGCCAAAGATTACTCGTAACAGATGGACATCATAGGAATGTGATGAGTCGATGTGCACTCTTAA
Source organism: Cheilosia variabilis (assembly GCA_951230905.1). Classification (NCBI taxonomy): domain Eukaryota; kingdom Metazoa; phylum Arthropoda; class Insecta; order Diptera; family Syrphidae; genus Cheilosia; species Cheilosia variabilis. The sequence continues at coordinate 66,328,027 of OX579677.1, forward strand.
AATTGGGATTAATGGACTCTTGGTTTTGCCTAATTGATATGTCAAGCCATTTCCATCAGTCAGCTCGGGAGCAAACCGAACTTGTTTACCCTAAACTGGTTTCTGTAAATTAGTTTTTGCCATTTTTGGATTTTTGAACGGTTTAGGTTGGTCAAGTTGAGGTGTCAGAGGGGAAGAGTTGGTGCTGTCAAATGAGACGTGAGTTCAGATGGGGTATACTCGTTGAGGCTGTGAACTTAGTTACGGAGGAATCTGTTTGAGGGTCAAAACTATTCGCAATTAGAAAATACCACTATTGTGGTGCCATATTGAGTTGTTAATGTCTATGGAACAGTTTTTCCTTAAGCAAAATGCAAAATACGGTTGGGGTCAAAATGCTGGATGGGTGAAAATTCTTTTTTCGAAATTCTCTTTTCAAAATTCTGCTTTTCTGCAAATAATAAAAAAAGGTTGGGAAAATGTTCAAAAGGAGATGGAGAGAACTTTTTTTTCTAATTTTATCTTCTCTTTTCTTAATTTTTATTTGTAGCCTTTTATTTCCTCCTGGGGGGAAAATAAAATATGTCGTGGGTATTTTTAAAAATACCATTTTATTTTATTTTATTTTTACTATAGAAATGCGAAAGTAAACAAAAGAAGCGACACTGCTATTGATATTTTTTAGTAAGTCTTTGTCTGTCCACTAAACCATCAATTGCAGCGTAACAGTAATTACAACGAACCTCCTAGGAAAATGGTCTTAGAGTATTCGAATATCCTACCAAGGCGATTGTCGAAGGAATTTTGGTAAAAATCATTTCGGCTGTCCTTTTACACTGCCGAAATGAAGTATAAAAAGAAAACAAATGAAATTATAATAAATAATTTCTGACTGCTTCATATCTTTTTTTTCAATAGAAATTGTTTCTTTTTATTTAAATTTGTTGTCAATATTTAATCTATTTTTTCTTGTTTCTTATCTGCTTTCTTTTTCTCGTCGCTTACATTTGTTAGTTTGAAAAAAAAGCTGAATTTTACTGCTTTAAATTAGAAAATCAGAATTTTGTAAGGCAGAATTAAAAAAAGCCGAATTTCGTTAAGCGAAATTTTTCTGTGAGAAGACTGAATTTTGCAAAGCAGAATTCTGAAAGCTGAATTTCGACCGGATCCCGCAAAATACAGGACAAAGATGTTTCAGAACTTAGTTAACAGAACAAGCTCTAAGAAAATTATGTTGTTATGTGCTCTGCCACAGCACACTTTAGGATATTTCTAATTATCTTTGTCAATAAAGATGAGAGTGAGTTGGTTTACCCCTTAAGAAGCTTTAAAATCGATGGTCAAATCATGTAATAGTCGCATAAGAGCTTCTTGTCGATAGATACTTATTTTTAAAAATGTACCCAACCTCTTCATATAAGAACTCTAGGTTCGACGGCTCTTAGAATACCTAGTGGAATCGTGACGAATTTTCCCTATAGCGCTTAACTGACAAAAAAAAGGTTAAGTAAAGAGCTGCTCTCCGTTAGATGACAAAAGTTACCGACTACACTTGTTGATAGAATTTGCCACTCATCGTAAACCAACACATACTCTAGTTGAGCTGTTGAACCTTGAACCTTTATGCCACTTTGGTCAGTTGCTTATGATTCATTCCGAGCAAATAACTTAGTTTTATCTAAAGCTAGTGTTCAGACCTTTTTTCATACACACAGTGTTCCGAACGGCAGCACCGGCCTTGGAAATTTAATTATAAAAGAGAGTCTTGCCTAAACTGCGAAGCAGGCTTGTCTCGACGAAAACATGGGGTAAATAAATCTGGGGTTTTTTTTTATATAGTTTTCCCCACAGAAAAAAGCGGTACTTGTTTTATTTAAAGTCGTGACACAGATTAAACGCATAACCAAGCCTTTTGTTTATTCCAGACCAAGTTGGGTCCTTGTTTACGCTCAGCTGACGATAGAGTTCTGCAAAAGATTACAAAATGTATAAATACCTCATTTGGTAAGACTGGTTGAATGCCAGAGCATCTAGAGCAAATACTATTTGCGACAGAACGAGGTCAACGCGAAAATAGTGCAGCGGACAGGAAATCTAATCCTTTAAGAAAACCAACACCATAACCACTAAATGACCATTTAAATTGTGAAAAAGAAGTAAAACACCCTTACATGCATGATATTAATAAAACGAAAACTTTCTCTGCCTTTTGTCTGGACTTTTTAGCCGGTTACACAGCTTCAAGGATCCCTTTAAGTCCTCCAGCTAAGCGATTATGACCGACCGATGACGCTGCAAAAAGCCAAAGAAACGACGAAAACACCACTGACCCAGTTTTGCGAAACTTTGCTATTTTCTTCCTTTTTCTGTTTTCCTCCGGAACACTCACTTACTCTCATCTGTGAATAAGAAATAAAAAATAAAATAGTTGGCTGGAAATTTTCCCCCCCCAAAAATTATTATTACTTATGAGAGACACTTTGCAGTTTGTTTTTCGCACAAAGTTTCCTGCAAGTGGACCAAAATTTGCCAAGTGTCGTGAAGATACCCCCGTATTTATTTATAATTAGTCACAAACAAATTTGTTAAATTATTTTCCAGGCATCAGTGCTGTCGTCTGACCTGTTTTATACTACGTGCTCGACATAGTTGTAGGGGAAAAGTTTTCCAAATAAAATCGTCTTCGGTCTTCCTGGTCTGGAAGTGACTCGAAAGTCGAAAGTAATCTCAACGCCACAATTAGAATCGTCTATCAGGACCAAATGAAATGACACCAAAAATTGCTTAGAAAGCGTTCTGGGTATACACATGAATTTTGTTATGAAAAGGGCCAGAGATTTGGTAATATTTTTCTCGGAAAAAATCAGGACACGCATCAACAAGGAAATAACACCCATCCTGTCACTCTTGTGTGGAGTTAATATTGTAAGCCCTCAAATGTAATGCTAGTTGATGTAGCCCTGCATAATTTAACGTGTCATTACCTCAGCATGCGATTAAGGACGTCGTCTCCTTTCAGGCAGGATGCCAGCTATATGCATTGAAACCTTTATTCCCTATGAAAGGGAAGATGTGGCCCACTATCCATAGACCGCAGTTTTGATTTCCAATTTGCCTGCCGGAAGTCTTTTGAGCCATTCGCACACACGCATGATTGGTGTCGTTTGTACGCGCCGCCCACATGGGGAATTTAAATTTCATTTTCGGGGCATGATCGGATTTTGTGTGTGACTCACATTGCTTTGGATGGCCCTTTGTCAGTGTGTTTGAATGGTCCTTTGGAGTTGTTTCGGAAATTGACATCTGGAATAATGATGAAGACATTTACATTGTGCTTTATCGTAAGGATTAACGAGGAGAATGTTTTCAGATCAAATTCGCACGAAGGAAGAAAAGGTTTTCAATTTTGCTAAGTCATTCCAAAAGGAAAAATGTTCTTCCCAAAGATGATGAGATGATTCGATTACTTGTTTCACTTCTCATGGCGTTACAGTTGAGGGCGGTTGATGGCACAATTTTTCTTGAAGTTTCACCTTAGGTAGGATGTTTTTCTACAGTCACCATTCCGGCACACTAACGGCTGAGCCACCACTTTTTCAAAGAACACCTTTGCCACTCATTTTCTAACGCTCGAGGACTTACAAGAACTTGTATGATCTGGTGTAGAGAAATACCCACAAGTCAAGTTATAAAGTCTGTCGACTTCTGCTTTCATTTTATGATAGAGAAGAATAAAATTAGTTAAAAACTGTGTAATGACACTCGGTCGTTATTATCCCTTCTGGTAAGTAAGAGATACTGCCCCCCGTCGTACGACAGGCTCAAGCAAATCATTGAGAAGCGTAGGAAATTTGTTTAAACAATCAATTTCCCTGGCATGGTCAACTACCAACTAAACCAGGTTCAAGAAAAACCTCAAAATTCTAAGTGAGGATTCACAAGAAGAGGGGCAGTTGAGAAATGATATCCACTGGTCTTTGGTAAAATCCAACGATTTAGTTTAGATCGAAGCTATTTCTAGCTAGATCTTCGTTTCTGGACAGCGGCTAGCGACAATCGGTTTCCTTTATTTTAATTGCGACATTTTTCAGTACAACTGTGAAAACCGGAGTCAAAAATGGGAAAGAGTTTTCAAATCTATTCCGGACAAAACAGTCTCTCTGAAAAAAAAAAAACTGTTTTACGATAAGAAATGTAAACTGTATTTAAACCAGTTTCGGCATTCTGTAAGGCGAAACGATCAAACGTTTTCGTTTGATTTGCCCTATGTTCCACAAGCAAATTTCTTCGTGCACACGAAAACGTTTGAACGTTTCGCCTTACGGAATGGCGACCCAGAGCTATTCGTTTAGCAACAACGCCGATTCGAAACTTCAACGATATAAAAAACTAGTTTAGCTAAGCTTGGAAATTATAAGAGCTTTTTAAGAACTGAGTTAAATTGAGGCTTAAATTTTATGTTTTCCAGGTGATTTCTGTTTGCTTTTGGGTGAGGTGGGATAAACTTTTTGTTAAGCTTCTTTACATTTGTGAGAAGTTTTGGACTATTATACTTTTTGGGGCGTCTTTTATGACGACTTATGTAGAGGTTTGCGTATGGGTTTGGGTAATTGGGGAGTTGTTTTGGCCAGTGGATTTTTTTACGTGTTTTAGATGATTTTTGAGTGTTTTCTGTTCCAAGGAGTTTTTGGCTGTTTTTTTGTTTAGATGGTTTTTGAGTGTTTTCTGTTCTAAATAGTTTTTGGCTTTTTTTTTGTTATGCGATTTTAGGGTCGTTTTTGTAGCTGTTTTTCCAGTTTTTGTCGTGTCGTTTTTTTGAGTGTTTTTTGTGGCGTTTCTAAAGAATTTTTGACTGTTTTTTTGTTATGCGATTTTAGGGAATTTTTGAAGCTGTCCTTTCAGCTTTTTCTTGCCGTTTTTTTAAGCGTTTTCTCGTGCGTTTCTAAATAATTTTTGACTGTTTTTTTTTGTTATGCGATCTTAGGGTCGTTTTTGAAGCTGTTTTCGTGTCGTTTTTTTGGAGTGTTTTCTAAAGAACTTTTGACGTTTTTTTGTTACACGATTTTAGGGTCGTTTTTGCAGCTGTTTTTCCAGCTTTTGTCGAGTCGTTTTTCGGTACGTTTTATGCGACATTCTGTAGATCTCTTCTCTTTGGGACGTTTTGTTGCTGCAGGGTTGTAGGTGCTTTTTATAGAGTGCTAAGATGTCATCCTCCGAAAACCATTCTGTTACAGAAATCAGCCAGACAGCCAACCAAAGAATCTTACAGTAGTATTTTTGGGCCGTTTTTTTCGTTGCATTATTGTATTGAGGCGTATTATTCTTAAAATTTTTGGTGCGTTTGATGAATAGTTTTCGTGGCTTTTTGGGAATCGGTTTTTTGCCCTGTTCCTTGTGGCGTTTTTTGAGGAGCTCTCTTATTCTTTTTTAGAGCCCTTATTATGTCCCCTATCTCCGAACAAAAAACTGTTCCCAAATAATGTTTTATCTCCATTTTTAATTCATATTGTTTTAATCGGTACTCAAATAGATACTGCTTCTGCTTTTGGTAGAGTGTTCGCCAACATTACGTCGGGTATAATTTGTCACACATTCTTTTGACATCTGTCCAATCGCACTTCTTGAATGACAGAGGGATGTTTGCATTGTAGGCTTCCTGTACCTTTGCCAAACATTCGCGGAAACTCCTGCTCCATTCAAGGTAGTCACCTTTAACGCTGCATATCAAAATGGGCTGTCAACCCTAAAATCAATCTTTGCCGAGACTGATTTTTGTTGCCCCCCAAACATTCTTCAATTTATCTATCAAGTTTTCTCTCGCAATTTTACCTTGAAAAAACCGCCCTACACTCAATCATTTGAACCTCAATTTTAACTTTCGAATTGTTTTCATGAAAATAAGAACAACCACCAGCACGAGTTGACATTCAAATAAGGGCGCACGTCAGAAACGTTGATTTTATCTATATACTCGTATACGTAGAAAATGTCATCATATCGGGAATCATCTGTCGATAACGTTTACATTGGCGACGAATCGTTTGGTTGCCAAACGTCGTTTGCATGCTGCTATGTAAATTTGCACTTTGTCCGCAGAGCATGATGTTTGGTATTTTCTGCCCACCCTCGTATTCAATTTCAATATGCAAATTCATACTTATGTCTGTGATACATGTTGCAGGCCAAGTACTCGTATGTGTCGCAATTGAAACTAAGCAGAACGGAAAATCGTGTTACATTACAAAAGGACAAAAGGACGCGCTTCTCTTGCATTAGGCTATATAATATCGATTGGTGTAACATTTGCTGGGAATATTGCAATTTCGATTTTTTTCTGATATAAAATATAAAACTGCCCACATAAACAATTGCGAAAAGATAAGGAATAAAGACAATTGCCTTATTTTTGTCCCAGTTCAGAGCTTCTTTTTAACTTTCTCGATTACGTAGTAACTTGTATTCAATCTCGAGATGTTAATCAGTTCTGACATAGAGGAACTCAAAAAGTTTGTCGCGTAATTCTTTCCGTCTGGCAGTATGTCCGCAAGCTTCTGAGGTCTACAGCCTAAACTAAAATTTGGTTCAAATTTAGTTCAAACTTCGGATTTGGAGTTCATGGGCCCACAGTTCGGGCTGTTTTTTCTTGCATGGTAATCTCAATATTAATGGCATTTCCTATAAAAAATATTCATACCAGTTTCATTTGTTCGAAAACGGCTCCAACGATTTCAACTAAAATTGATACTTGAGCTTAGGTAGGTGAGCTTAACAAGACTGCGTACTCAGTTTTTCGCTAAAAAATCGGATAACGGTAGTTTTGAAATTTGCACATATCTATGTATCTCGAAAATGGTCCATAAGATTGTAACAAAAATGCATTCCTGAAGTAATATGGTTGTTTATAGCTTAAAAGCAAACTGAGTTTATCGTACCATGGATTTTTGAAAAAACACATAAAAATTCGGGTTTCTTTAGATTACCTTAAAACGGCACTATCGATTTTGACCAAAACGCATACTAAGAGTAAAACTTATGTCTTCAAAATGATTGCATCTATAATTTTCAATTCAAATCATATAAAACGCTAATTTTAGAAACTGCCCATTTTCGATTCGGACAAAACCTTAAAAACCAAGTAATGCTTATACATTCCTGAAGAATATCGCAGAATATACTCAGTTTTCAGATAAATAGTTAACTCTAAAAAGCTAATGTTCATCGATTTGACGAGGTCGCATTCGTAATCTTACTCCCCGTCATCAATCCGGGGACTTGGGGACATGACACAGTCAGCGTGACCGTTGTGCGACTAAAGTTGCAATTTGGCACTTTTTCCAAGAGCCTGCCACAACTTTTTGCCATTTGGAGAAGGGCACTTTTCAAATGCTGTTATTTAAATATTAAAACCTTTTAAATGTAGTATTTAGTGAACCTTCAAAAATTCGAAATATGCTACTCTGCTTCGAAAATGACACTTTTTCTCATTGGCTCTTTTTCTTGCGACGTTTTAGAATTCTGCAGCGGTCACACTGGATATATTTAGTAATGTGTGTTCACAAATTTAATTAGCCCAGTCACCGATGCTCTCTTGCGAATGACGTTTGTGCCCGGCAGGTAAAACCAGTATTTCTAATTGTTTTTATTTGTTTTTATTTGTTTTAATAGGACAAATTCGTAAATTTGAACTTTCGCGGATCTTGCGCAAGGAAAAATAAGTTAGTTACCTAATTTAATTTGTATAATTTTTTCGTTATCATTTAACCTAAGAAGATAATGTTTTTTATATTTTTGTTTTTGTTAATGTTAATTTTAGACTTAAGAATGTTGTGCTTACTTTAAAAACTGTTTAATAATAAAACCTAATGTATGTATTTAGTAAAAATCGAGTTTTCATTGGCAACACCTTTCAAATGTTTCAGGAGAAAAAGTAGACCTATATGTATTCCACAAAGCCTTAAATAATATATATGTTTCAGTATTGTTCGTCCAATCGACGAATGATTAGCTTATTAGGGGCAGTCAGTAACCTTAGTCTTCTGGGGTTAAGCAACAGTATTTTTCAAACTAAACATTGCAATATTTGTTACTGTTAAATCTGCCGATTTGACAAAAACCGCTTTAACGATTTGATCGATCCAAATACATATTAAAGATAATAAGTGTTCTAAATAAGATCCCGCACTTAGATTTTCTGAGAAAAGTTCGAACAAATAAATTGCTTAAATATTTCTCAAAAATTACATCCCAATTATATACATATATATTATATTTTTGGAATAATAACAATGGCCCGCTTCTAATAAATATGCAAAAACAGCTTCGCAAAACTTCTTTTTAGCAAATATTACCAAATTCTTCCTATGTACCTCAAACATTGCTCCGCAGAATCGTAACGTTGTCCTCTAGCCTTGAAAATTGACAAATGGCGGGGGCAAACCCATTCTATTTTTTGCGTCTCTACAAAATATATAGTTAGTGTAACAGTTTCATAGTGGCCTAGCAACCATTTGTGAGACTTTACTTGTGGAACAAATTTAACACACAATTTTATGTCAAACAAGAGAGTTAGATATACTCTCGCGGATGTCTGCCAGACGCTCATGCAGAGCGTCGTAAGGCTTAATATTCAAGCCTACAAGACTCATCTTTTTGTGTCTGCGCATCAGCTAAATAAGTTAGTTAGTTAGTTTTTTCGACTTTTTATTCAAATGTAAATTATAAAAATAATTTAATACATATTACAATATTTTATGAGCATAAAGTCTTTAGCCGTCTACCAGATTGACATTTTTCTATTTATAACATTATTTGAAACAAGATAATATAAATTTAAAAGACAAATAGTGAATTATTCAAGTAACATAAAAAAACCTAAATAACCTAAATATTTTCAAAAATCTCCATCTCTGATTCGTTTTCTATAATTAACAGCACTTTTAGAGTATCTACATAGCCTATTCCAGCCCCAGTCATCATTCAAAACAGACATCAGATCCTCCTTTTGAAGTGTTCTCACTCCAAAATATATCATTCTAATTTCGTTCAAAATAGGACACACCGCAATAAAATGATAGACATCCTCCCTCTCTCCGCGGTTGCAGAGATCACACAGTATTGGGAGCTCTGGACGATGTGGCACGTAGTTTAAGTTGATTAATTCGCCTCTTAACACAAAACTAGTTCTTATCATCTCCGTTTCATTCCCATCCAGAAAGTAAGTGTTACCATTAAGATTATAGTTGACCTTACTATAATACATCCTGTGTAGTGACGATTTAGCTTCGTTTACGTATTTACTGTATAAAAAGGATCCAGATTTTTCTATGATATTCGCAAATTTTCTTCTTAGTGTAGTAGCTCCGTCACTAGGGCAAACATTTAGGACACATCCGCAGCGATTAGCTGGTTCTTGCCAGTCTTTAGCTAAATAAGTGAGTCCCCTGGATCGCTGATTCCACTAAGACTGGCACCGACTTTTACCTTGGTCTTTCAATGCTTCTTGTACCCTGAGTACCTACTTCTTGCAAAAGATTGTTTCACTGAGCTTGCACTATGGTTTCTGGGTATCCAATTTAGAGTCAATAACATTTTCTTGTGCCTTCCCTCTATATTCAATTGACTCTTACTCGTTTTACACCACAATCAGTTAGCTAGTCAGATATAATCGGGAGCCATTGAATCTTTATACAGGTACGTGACTGACTCGTGATGTCTGCTAAAACCTTCTTGGTTTCCCGGGAATATAGCGGAAAAAATTCAAATTGAAAAGCCTTAACTGGGTTTGTAAAAACTATTGACTGGAGCTCAAAGGTGATGACATAAAAAAGAAGCCACTGCGAGCTTTATATAAACTTCTTTTGATGTCCAATAGATGATTCGAAACTTGGTGAAACCACATCTTATGGACCATCGGTCGTATATCCGTGGCACTTATGCAAAGGGGTCCCCAGAGGTATACGAAGGTTTGCGGGGCATTAGGAGCCGTGGAACCTTGACACAGGATAAAAATATTTAAACGAGCTTGGACGCGAAATTTGGCTAATAAGTATTCTAAATGATTGTGAGATCCGCCAACGGGGTGTGGCACCTCATGTAGAACAACAATTAATATACCCTCCACAGGAAGGTATATTCACTTTGTCATTACATTTGTAACGCCAAGAAGGAGTCACCGGAGACCTCATAAAGTGTATATATTCTGAATCAGGATCACATTCTGAATCGATTTAGCCATGTCCGTCTGTCTGTTGAAAGCACGATAGCGCCCAAAAGGAATTGACATAGGCGAATGAAATTTGGTGAAAGGACTTCTTTTTATCGTCGTCAGGTTGGTATTGAAAATGGTCTATGTCGGTCAAGTACTTCTGGTACCTCCCATTCAAAACCAATATTAGTACTACCTCACATGCCTAAAATTTTGCATGACTTGTATACAGTGGAGGGTATCAAAGCATCGGCCAGTCCGATGATAACACTTTTACTTGTTTTAAGAACGCCTTAATGTCAGTTGAATTTGCGAGTTTGTGTGCACGGGTCCATATTGTCTGTAGCAGAAAAAAACCGAAGATCTTTATACCAACATTTCAATATCCATTGATGGAAGATGCAATTTCCTTTCCACCCAATTCAAGATTCGAATGGACGGGCCTCCCAATTTCAAGTGATTTCACTTACCCAGTGCACTACACTTTTAAGGCGACCATATCCCATTAATTTGACAAAGGACAATCGCTTAAATTGGACACCATTCCTCTCATTGTGCTCCAGGTGGTTTATTTAGGTAGTGGCAAAATTTATCATATATACCCACAAATTATGATGAGATAAATCATTTTTAAACGCACCATCGATCTAGCTCTCCAGAAAAGAACGAAGACGTATGATAATGATAATGAACTGGTAGTTATTATTGCGGAAATTAATTCAATTAATTCAGGCGGCGGCAACAAATCCCAACTTTTGAATAATTGCTCGAACAAATTGCATAATTAACTACCCGCCGAGAAAGCCACGAATTGAATATGCATCTCAAATACCTTGCTGAGTTTGCCATTTCTACAAGACAGTGTGTCAACATGGTGCCGTAATTAGCTGTATATAATTTTTCATCCTCATACTCGTAGTCTTACGTCTGAATTATGTTCGGGCTATTAATCAAAAGCAATTTAAAGCGGTTGTCGCTTGGCTTTGATTTATGTGGATACCCAAATCCTGGAATGTTTTTTCCAAGACGCACTGCAACCGAATTGTTGATTTAAAGGAACAACTTTGAGGGCGGCCTGTCGCATCTCAGACATTTTCCTGTTTCTTCCTCACATGCGTGTGTTTTCCTTTCATCATTTGCCAGGAGTTTTCTTCGAGAATAAAGTGATGATTCAAGTGGATGTCTCGCGGATGTGGGACAAAGTTGAGTTCCTTTCGGTTTCCACGCCTTTTCTTTGCTAGTATTCTCCAGAGCTTCGCATTTAAATGGCACTAATGCTGATTCACCAAAAGAGATGGGAACAAGGAAGCGAGCGCATTCCTTATCCGCATTTCTGCTTTTCCTTGCTTTAACGATCTTTGCTGACAACTTGTTCGTATTTATTTGCACAAACTTAACCCGTGTATGAAATGTTGCTTGCTAGTGGATTTGTTAGAAAACTGTCCACAAAGTGCTCGCTGAGTGCTGAGTCCTCATATGAGGTTTAAAGGACCACCCATCGCATACCATTTCCATTAAGACCCATTCTGGGCTTTACAATGCGCATCAATATGCAAAGCAAAACTACGTGTGAAAGCAGCATCTGGATGCCCTGCCCTAATTCCTGTTATACTCTCTATAACGAGATACATTTGGCCATTAACACCGCCATTATGAACCGAAGTTCCAACCCTAACCTGAAATGTAATTTGAATGTTATTAGCTCATAAGCAGTTTTGCGGGGGAAAATTATGAAAATTTGTGCTCATGTGGATTTGGAAAGTTTATCGATTAGAACGAGTGCCGCATTAAAAAGAAATTACCGTCAGATGTGCGCAGCACACATTTGTGCAGGCGCTCCGGGAAAGGGTTACCGCAAGTGGTGCGTAATGTGAACTGGAATTGTCTGGGGAAAGTGTTAAGTAGGCTTTGTAGGTATTTCTAATTTTCCAAGAACAGAACGTTTTCCTTTCGAAAATCGAGCAAAGGAGCATAACGCTCCAACCTACTTGAATGTCTTCACGGTGAACTGGGTGAGTGGGAATGTCGCATGCAACACCAATTAGATTGGGTCGCTGGATACCCTACTTATAGATAACGGGCCTTACCAATAAACATTTTTTGTTTCGACTTAAATTTTTTTTTTTTAATTTTCACAGTGGCTATATTTTCCATAGAGATTTCGATTGTGAGCTTCCGTAAATTTAAAGTTGAGACTAAAATTTGTTATTAGGTCGGCGCAATGTGATCAGTAACAATATAATTGTTCATTAGACTTGCGTACGCTGGTAACCTTGGAAAAAGGCAAAAGACCCTGAAAACAGGTTGTAGTACTGCGTTGACTTACATTGATTTCGTCAACCAAACAACCCCAAACTAAATTAGGAGCCTATATACAATAGCGAGGGCCAAGTGCCCTCAACAAACTTGATGAAGAACTTGGCAAATATATATAAAGAGGGTTTTATATGCTCCACAGCGGCCTATACAACGTTCTTCTAATTTTAGACGTAGTTTTCTCGTATAAAGCTTTAGAATATCATGGCGCGTGACAGGCGCGATGAAGATTCAAAGGCATCTCCCACCTTTCTACATAATTTAAGCTTCGCTGAAGAGGCGGCTACAGCCTTTTGGTGGTGACAAAAGCTTCCACGGAGCTATACGTCTGGTGCTCACATCTTTCATGACTAGCCCCTTCCATAAACGAGAATGACAAAGCGGGATACGTATTCAAAAAGACAAGCTTGTTCCTAAATAGTTGACACCTCCTTTTGTCAATTATTCCGCTTTCTCATTGAATGAGCTGACTTCATCTACGGTCTTCCGAGAGGGCTGTAACTTTGAAGAACCATGGGGTGTTGACGACAAAATATCACAAGTTTCGATTTCATTGCTTACAGCTGTCAAAATAAAATATTGCGGTACCTACTGGCTTCCTTCCATTTATCCCTAAAAAATGTTAAAAGCTCACAAACGAAGGGTTTTGAAAAGCTAAACCTAGGGTACCTATAGAAACCCGTTTTGCCAACAGTTTAATTTATTTTTACCTGCTGTGGGGTTACTCCTGCGGTCCTACCGCTGGCTCATGGGCTGATGCTGCAACTGAAATGATATCCACTTAAAAGATTAATATAAATAAATAAATAGTTGGCGCAACAGGTCTGTAGAGACCCAAGGCCTACCTTCTCACAACCATTCGTTTGTGTGCGTTTTTCATTTTTTGGGACGAATGGAAGGGATCTACAATTTTATGCCGGGTCCAAACGGCTAATTAAGAAGCTCCTTTATGACAGTTATACTCTCGGATGTTTGTCAGACGTTCGCGAGAGGTGGCGCAACGGAAAAAACCATGAGTTGGAATTTGGGTCTTTTCGGGATTCGAACCTGGGACCCACCGCTTAGTAGTCCAACACACTAACCACTAAGCCACTGCGCCTACAAAAGATTAATATAGGTCCCACCAAAAGGACCGTTTCTAGGATTTTTTTATTGCAACTTTCTAAGCAATAATTTCTAGACAAAATTTGACAGGAAAAATGTGAACATAGAAAATGTGAGGGGAACCCAATATACTACTCCCCGTCCTCGTCTATGTGGCGTTCAAATTTTGATAGCCCCAGCGAGTCGGGAGAGATGCGTGAACATATAGACGAGCGCCAATTTTTGAACCAACTGTGTATACGACAGTGGATTACGTGTACGAGGTGTGATGACTTTTCTATTCTTCGCTCCTCTGTGGGAGAGGTCTTATGAATTTCAGATATGCCGTGATATAGCATGTGATGGGAAATTGGCAAGCTTTTTAAATCTCTTCATGGCCATTAGGTGCTTGACCTTGTTAAATGCCGAGCGACATATAAAGAGCCCGACCCATATCCGTCGGGTCCGTATTCTTCGCGTCCGTATTCGACTGACACAGCAGTATGGTCGGTGACCCATAAGCAGCGCGCGGTGGAAATATTTTGAGAAGAGCAACTGTCATTGAATGAACTGAAAATACAATTCAATAAAAAAAAAACATTTTGTGGCGGGAAAACAATTATTCAAAGTCTATTGGCGTAATGCATGGGACTGTCGACGAAAGGTTGTAGTTGTTTAGTTTTAGGACTAGAAAAATCCACAGCCGAATCCTCTCGTTTATACCTTCTGTTTAATTGAGTTTCTTGATAAACTCTCGGATGTTTTGCCATCGCCCCCAATAGAAGGTGTGACAAACCTTGATCGGATCTGCCTTTTGTTTCTAAATTTCACCAGTTTCTGCCCCCATTTCCAGGGTCTTTAGGGGTTCTTAAATTTAATAACTAACAGGTACAAAGTCATTCCATTAGCAGTGGTTCTACCATGGCTGTTTCCAAGCTCTAAATGCAGTATAGCTGAAAAAAGGACATAGAAAAGTTTGAAAATCACCCCACCATGAGGATATTCTATTCCATTTGCATTTCTAAGGGTAAGCTGCCTATGAAAATGCATTTGCAGCCAACAGAAATTTCCATTCGACTACGAAACAAGAAGTACATTGGAGACGCTTTTTTAAAAATCGTCACCTTGATAGATAAAGGTGAAGTGGAATAAAAAAAAAAAGAGTTGATCTATCTTCGAGCAAGTTTTGGGAGAACCTTAGCTGGAAAAAATAGAAAATAATAAAAAAAATTCAGGATTTTGTCACTTTCAGAACAAAGCGCTTTCAAAGCAAAAGGCGTACATAGTAAAAAGAAATCCATTAAATTTGTATGAAATTGAAGGGTTTATTTAGTATATGTATAATTGTATATAAAGGGTTTTCCAATAAGAGGTGTTATTGTGAATGACCCCCTATTTCGGTAGCTGTCACTTTTGAAGCTTTTATTCTTTGACATTTGACAAGTAGAAACTACGCCATTACTAAAAATGGAACGATACACGCTTCAATAACGCATTGAAATTATTAAAATTCACTACAAAAATGGTGAAAATCTTGCAGTCACAGTTTTGCGAAAACTAAAGCATTTTTTGGTCGTCGATGATTAATGATTTTTTATGGTCGGAGTTGGATGGTATTGATCTGGACAACGTTTACTTTCAACAAGACGGCGCTACGTGCCACACAAGCAACGAAACCATTGATCTTTTACGGGAAAAGTTTCCGGACCGTGTTATCTCTCGAAGAGGTGATCACAATTGGCCACCGAGATCTTGTGATTTAACACCTTGCGACTTCTTCCTTTGGGGCCACGTGAAAGATAAGGTCTACTCCAACAGTCCAGCGGCGATTCAAGACCTCAAATATAAAATTCGTGAGGCTATCGTGGACATAGGGCAGCCACTTTGCGATTTGGTTATGGAAAATTTCATGAAAAGGATATGGTCCTGTATGCGTGCTCGTAGATGTTGTTGGCCGATGTTGTTTTTCATTATTAACGGCATACCTTCCTCTTTATTATGAAATAAATATCCGATCATTTATCTCAAAAAATGACATTTTTCTTTGAATACCAAAAGAACACCTCTTATTGGAAAACCAAGGGTATTTTCTCTTTGCAAGGGTTCATTTTTGAGATGCGCAAACGAAACTAAATCAATCAAATGCAAAACTGTCAAAGAAGCTTTTTTAGTACTAACTGTCATCTTTATAACGACATCTGTTGTAAATCAATGAAACAATAACTAATCCAGGTATAGAGTACTAAAGCCATCTATTGAGAAAATAATGGATTACTTTTTACTACACCTTTTGCATTGAAAGCGCTTTTACCCGACTGGACACAGGGAGTGTTATGTTTTTTGCGCGTATCATATGTACGTTCCTACGGGACGCCCTGTAGCCTTAACGGCTTGACCGATTTCGAAGAGTGAGGTGTCATAATATTCGTATTCTTCCCCGGAGTTACATAGGCTGAAAAGATTAAAAAAAAAAAGAACTGACTGACTGCCAAAAAAAGAATGAAAAATATATATGAACAAGACGCAGTCAGTCGGGTTTTTTTTGGTTTTTTAAATTAACTTTTTTTACAGTCCGTATTCTGTAATTTTTTAAAAACTGCTTATCCACAGAAATGCTAACCTTTTTCTGCTCTCTACCGACGTGGGTTCAAGCTTTTGGTGGCGCTTACAGTCCGGAGAGGACCAAGGCCTCAACCAACAAGCCCCTCCAGTCAGCTCGGTCCCCAGCTAGCTGCCTCCAGTTACACATATCAAGTTGGTTGAGGTCGGCCTCCAATTGTGCGCGTCACCTAAGGTCGGATCAAGCTATTTGGATTAAAAACCAGATACAATTTGTCAGCTTAAAATCCTTTGAAAGGACAATACAAATCCTTAGCTAATATGAGGTCAACTGCATTTTTGAAAATACCCACTCGCACTTTCCATTTTATATCACATTTTGTCACAGCATCGCACTGGACGACCCGAAGTCAACCTCCATCCAGAGCTGTTGCTTATGTGTCTGGGATTGTCATTCCAAAAATAGTCCTTTACACGCATGAAAGGATGGTTTAAAATACTTGTCTGCTGTGCTAGAAAATTACATTCAAAGGGAATGTCTTTAAGACCGTTTGCAATGCTCCACTCCGCTTTCATCTGCAACTTATTTCACTGGATACCATTATCCACTTACAATTGGCCCGCACAATTTCCACCTCACGTCCATTACCATAAACAAGTCAAATAAAAACAACAATCCATTTGTGCAAATTCAAATCACGAGGTGTCTGTCCGCTTTTCTTGCCAGAGTCCTCTAACTGCAACCTGCAATTATCTTTAGCACCTTTGTCTTTGCACCGTGGAATTATTAAAACAAATTACAGAGTCCCTTTGGTCCGTTGCACAATACACCGACAAAGCTGGGACATGGTCTCTGTCCTTGCTATTGTTCACGTGCAATTTGATGCTCCTTAATTTTACATTTGTATGCATTTTCAACGAATTACCATCCCAGACTTAGTATGCTGTCGTTGTGTCGTTGTAGTTGCCGTTGTTTTGTTGCTTGCTTGCTGCTTGCTGTCGTCTCGTCCGTAACGGTGTGTGAAATGGCAGTCTGTTGGTAGAAATGCGCTGTAGCTTAATCTGCCATCCGACTGTTTTCACACCTTGTGATCCCTTTCGCTTGTCAGGAATTGCTGTTTCGGGGCTGTAATTCGTTTGACTGAAGTGCAGGAGTTATAGCTAGAGACTGTGTGTATCCTTGCTGGATCACTCTTTGTGTTTGATCCTATTTTTTTTTTTGCATCAGCTTAAACCTTCCGCAACCGGCTGTAATTCCTAACACAATAAATTTGCAAGCAAGTTCCCCCATCCCCCTGTCTAGGGGTTACTGATGAAAATGCGGAAGAATGTCCTGTAGCTGTAGATTATTTTTACACTTTACACAAGTTTGTATACAATTTTTTAATTAAATAAATTTGTGAAATAATTTATTTTGTACCCAAATTTTGTGCTCTCGATTCGATATAGCGTTTTAACATTTAAGGCCGAAGATTACTTTTTTAGAACATTTTTAGCTTCAGGAGGAATGCGAGGCTAAATACAGACGAAATAATATTTTCTAGTTCACAATGGATATTTAAATTTGGAAAATTTCGCCCAGTTTGTAAAATTGAATGATGACATTAAAATGACGAGCTAGTACCGCGCAGTGAGTTTAACCATGCTTTCTCGAATTAGGAAATTAAAAAATGCAGGACTTTGTATTTTATAGTACTTAAAGACTACGAAAGTATAAATCTGATTTGAGCAGGTGTTTGTGTTTTTCTGTTGTACTGATTAAGAATTATTTAAATAAATTCCACTTTAAGCTAGCAAAGTCGGGGAAATATCAATTTTGGTTAAAATCGCCCTCAAAAAGTAGGCTGCGAATATTGATGACGATGATGAGGCTTAATTCTTCGCCGACTCTTGAGAAACGTTTCAAAGAAAGTTTCAACGAAGACTTCTGAGTAGTTTTCACTAAAACTTGGAACACCCTGCAGTTTTGTTATATAAAAATAGATTTAAAAAGCACTACGAAACTGAACACTTTTTCATCGCAAGCTACATACCTCCAAGAAGTCAACTATGTGTATAATATGAAGGTCATCTTGTCAACATTGAATTCATCTCCAATCAGCTGAGTGAAGATCAAAATTTATTTGTATTAGGTGATTTTAATTTAGGAGACATAAATTGGTCTTATTCTAACGATGATAAGTGTTTAATTCCATTTAATATGAAATCAGCTTGTGAACATACTTTTGTTGATTCCATAAATACTGTCATAATTCTTTAAATAGACTACTTGATCTTGTGTTTGTAAACTATAACTTCAATTGCACTGTTGGTAGAGTGTTATGCCCATTAATGAAAAATTCTATAAATCATGATGCTCTTTGTTTATATTTACAATTTAATTCTCTTGTGTCTACGGATTTAATCCACTGCAATAACAATGATATTAAATACAATTATTCGAAAGCAAATTACTCCGCCCTAAATCAATATCCTTCCTCATTTGATTGGTCAAGTATTTTTTCAGGATTGCAACTTGCTGATGTAAATCAAATATTTTTAAATATATTACAGAATGGTTTTGCTATGTATGTCCCCAAATGTAGGAATAGACAAACTTTTAAGCTGCCATGGCAAAATCATCGTTTGACTAATTTGAAGACGGCTAAAAACAAGTCTTTTAAACAATTTAAAAAGTCAAACCTTGAAGTGGACAAAAAACGTTTCTCACAGCTGCGCCGTGAATATGAATTTTCAAACAAATTTCTATACAGACAGTACATAATGAACATTGAGTCTAAAATAACTAAAGATCCAAGAGGTTTTGGACATTTTTGAAAAGTAAAAAAAAAGAATATGTCACTTTCCAAAACATGGAATTGATGGTGAAGTTTCTAGTAGCATCGATTCAACATGTGAGCCCTTTGCAAAGTTTTACCAATCGGTATATGTCGATCACTCTAATGTTTGTTGGTCTCAAGTAGATCCTATTTATGGATTTAACTCTTGTTTAGGATCATTAAATTTTTCCACTGATGATGTTTTGCAGGGCATACAATCATTAGACTCTTGTCAAAGTGCTGGTCCTGACAGGATTCCTTTTGAGGTACTAAAGAACTGCAAATCGTCGTTATCCTTCCCATTAAAACTTCTTTATAATTTATCTCTGTCGTCTGGCACATTCTTGGATGAATGGAAAACGTCATTTATAGCCCCCATATTCAAAGCTGGCTCAAAGCAGAAAGTAAAAAATTATCGTGGTATATCAAAACTTATTGCCATTCCAAAACTGTTTGAGTCAATTGTGACAACCAAACTCAATTTCTCATTCAAAGAACAAATCACTCCACACCAGCACGGCTTTGTATCTGGTAGATCTACAGTGACTAACCTAATGCTTTTCAGTAAATACCTCTTCGATTCCGTAGAATTAGATTATCAGGTTGATGTTGTATTTACAGATTTTGTGAAAGCCTTCGACAATGTTTGTCACAATGTTCTCATCGGAAAATTAAGATCATTTGGCATTCATTCGAGCCTCCTTAAATGGATCTATAGTTACCTTACAAAAAGGAAGCAAATTGTTAAAATTGGTTCTTCTCAATCGAGGCCTACTGACGTTTTATCGGGTGTTCCTCAAGGCAGTCACTTAGGACCTCTGCTGTTTAATGTTTTTATCAACGATATTCCAACTATGCTTCACCATGCTCATTGTCTTATGTATGCTGACGATTTAAAAATATTTTTGCGTGTTAAAAGCATTTTCGATTGCAATAGGTTTTAATCCGATTTGAACTCAATTGTCAATTGGTGCAAGCTAAACCAGCTGTCCTTGAATATTACAAAATGTCATTCCTTATCTGTTTATCGTATTTCGTCTCCAGTTACTTATCAATATAATATTTCAGAAATTTCACTTTCTAGCGTAACTGAAGTTAAAGATCTTGGGGTGATTTTTGACACCAAAATTTCATTTTCACGTCACATTGACTATAATTATTGTTGCTAAAGCTAACTCTATGCTTGGATTCCTCAAACGATCATGTGCCGTATTTTCTAGTCCTTATGCTCTTAAATCTGTTTATATGTCCCTTGTTCGTCCTTTTCTTGAATATTGTTCCATTATTTGGTGCCCTAACTATTTAACTTCCATAAATCGGTTGGAAAGAGTGCAAAAGTCATTTACAAGATTTGTAATTGCTCAATTGAAATGGAACCTTGATGAAAGACCCTCTTAATCCACTAGATGTGCATTAATAGGGTTAGATAACCTTGAGAAAAGACGTAATGTTCAGTGTATATTGTTTGTTCATGATGTGTTTTCTTATCGTATAAAGTGTCCTGATATTCCAAAGAATTTTTTGTTTTACGCACCTGAAAGAATACTCAGATCTAGAAATTTATTATTTAATCCTAGGCATATGTATTAATTTATTCAATTCAGTTTGTACAGAAATTGATTTATATGATGATAGAGAGAAAGTTAAATCAGTAATTTTAAATATTCATGTATCATAATAAAATGTTGCTTCTTGTTAATTTATTAATTCCTAAAGTTACTTAAAATTTATTGTACTATACTATATACTTTTAATTATTATATCACCATATATTATATCTGAAATCTGTTAGAGTTAAGCTCGGTAGATGAATAAAGCAAGCAAGCAAGCAAGAAATTCATAAACTTCTTGCAGCATAGCCCTTTGTAGGGGTCCCGGAAATTACGGCAGAGGAAATGCCGCCAGATTTTTTTTTGAAAAAATTACAGAATATTTTTTTTTTTTTTTAAATTTGGAAAAAATAGCAGAATTTTGTTTGGGAAATATGCCAGAAATAACGGAAATTAGACCAGACAGATGTGGAAAAAGCACCAGAAAGTAAAATGGAAATTAGACCAGAACAAATTTTGGAAAAAATAACAGAAAAGTAAAATTTTCTGGCTTAATTTCCAAATTTATTTTGTTTTTAATTTTCAAATAAGATATGAATTAATTATGGAAAGTGAAGAAAGAAATAACGTAACCGAAACGTGGGGCGGCGGCTCGACCGGCGACCAGGCGTCCCATCCGCCGCCATGCGAAGTGCGAAACAGAACGCTTACTGCTCGCAACGGACTGTGTTATGAGTATGACATATGAGGCATAAAATCGCATTCGCTTCTGGTACTGGAAAATAATGACCTCAATAACTGATAAATTGCAACAACTGATAAAAATACAATTTTCGGGTGTTTTTCCAATATCAGGAACGGAAAATATGTCAGAAATATCGTATCTGGCATTTTTTCCATTTTCAGAAATGGAGAAAACGGCAGAAAACTTTTTGAAAAAAAGACCTGAAATTTCGGAAAGACAGTCAGAAAATTCTGGCCTTTCTTCCTATGAAAAAAGGCCAGACTTGCATAGAAAATTTTCTGGGGTTTTTTCAAAAAAAAAATCTGGCGTTATTTCCTCTGGCGTAATTTCCGGAAGCCCCTTTGCAGTTGTGTCATCCCACTTATTGCTTTGAGTGCGTTTTATAAAAAGGAATATATTGGATATCTAGGTAGGCACAGGTTCAACTCTGCAAACAGTCAATTTGCAGTGGAAATTGCCAACTGTGCCAACAAAGAACGAATACAAATAACGTGGAGAAATTATGCAGTTAAAGTGCCTTCTTCTTCACATTCTACAAGAGTGAGTTCAAACTCTCGTGATTTGGTTTCATAATTTTATTACCAAGCGGAGATGCGACACACGAGTAGTCCTCTCTCCCGACGACATGGAGTCACAATACAGTTCGTTGCGAATCGTCGTTCATCTTGTGTCGTCATACAAAATCAAAGTAGGTAATCTACTTGTATTTGGATAACGTTCAAGGGAAAGCCAAACGAATCACTCCATATCGATATATGGCCTTGTCCTCGAGTCTAATCAACTTGGTATGCAAAGGAAATCACGTCAATAAGGAAGGAAATCTCATCTCACTGCCATTGTATTGAATTTCCAATCTTCAAGTACAAATGATTACAATAGGAAAATGCAGAACCAAGGTCGTATTTTTTTTCTTTTTTTTGCTCAAAGTCTTTTCAGTTTTGGCGAATGGAGTTCGATTTCATTCAAATTGATTTCAGTTCTCTCGGAGTACACTACAGATGGTTGTTGCAGTATATTAATTCAATGCAGTACACTGCAATAATAAAAAAATATGATTTGGAGGAACTTTTGCAGGCGAAAAAGTTGTTTAAGTTCTATCGTTTCAAGCTCTCAGCTCTTAGTGATTAGAAAAAAAGTAATTTCTGAAACACATTTAAATTGATGGGTACAAAGAGTTTAGATGGTTAACAAAAGCAAGAAGATGCAGGTCATGCGTTTGTTTAAAACAGGCAAGGCCTGGAGTGCTTTTTAAATCTATTTTTATATAACAAAACTGCAGGGTGTTCCAAGTTTTAGTGAAAACTACTGAGAAGTCTTCGTTGAAACTTTCTTTGAAACGTTTCTCAAGAGTCGGCGAAGAATTAAGCCTCATCATCGTCATCAATATTCGCACGCCTACTTTTTTAATACGTTTTTAACCAAAATTGTTATTTTTCTGACTTTGCTACCTTAAACTGGAATTTATTTAAATAATTTTTAATCAGTACAACAAAAGAACACAATCACCTGCTCAAATCAGTTTTATGCTTCATCTGCACCTTAAGACCAAGATCTATCATGAGAAAATAAAATAAAAAAATAAAAAGGTTCTGTAGGCCAAGCTTCTCACGAATTTTGTGTGAGTTTTATTTTTATTATTTTTGGGACGACGGGAAGGGATCTATAATTTGATACCAAGTCCAAACGGCAAATTGAGGAGCTCTTTTATGACAATTATTATACTCTCGGATGTTTGTCAGACGCTCGCGAGAGCTGGCGCAGTGGAAAAAACATTTAGCTTTAATTTTTCCCGGGAATCAAACATAAACAACCACAAAAACAAGCATGACCAAGTTTAGTTTACTTACTTACTTACTAAGTTGGCTCTACAGTCCAGAGTACAAGGTACAACCGATACGCATCTCCAATTAGAGTGATATTTGAGTTATTGCCTTCAGGTGCGCACTCCAAGTTGGTCTTGGTATACTCCGTGTTCCTCGGGCTTCTATTCGAAGCCTATTCGGGCCGGAGCGTTGAGCGACAGATGTACTTTCCTTTCCAAGGCCATATCCGCTGTAAAGCTCGTAAAGTTCCATGTTAAATCTTCTCCCACAATACCCGTCACAGCAAGCGGGTCCGAAAAGCACTCGAGGAATTTTGTCCCCGAAGCGACCAAGGATATATTCAGCTGCCTTTGCTAGCGTTCAGGCTTCTACGCCATAAATCACTACTGGGATGATGAGGATCTTCTGCAGAGTGTCCTTAGTGTTTCTCGACAAGGCCCTGCCAATAATTTGCCTTCTTGGGCCAAAGAACTAGCGGTAGCTTTATTGTGTGCTTGATTTCTGTGGTGATGTATTTTTGAACTTTACAAAGAAACGACTCAATGATTGAACTACTTTTGTACGGGGAAGTCCATGCCATAGACTAAATGCCTATTTCACAGTGAAGACATGTCAATGGCTGACTTTATGAACAAAATATGATGTCGGTCAAGTGGACGTCTCTGTAGAGTATTTTTAGGCAGACTTTTCATAATTCATATTTAAAAATATTGCTGACTTTTGGTGTTATTTAAGCAACTTCACTTCAAATGGGATACTAATTGAAACTTGTGGCAATATTTTACATCGTAACTGGAACCACTGTAAGCCACAAGACAGTTTTTTCAACATATCCCGAGAGCGGTCACCACTAACTGTGACTGTATTACCTGTAGCACCCTCAAGCAAATATGACCAGGGAAGCCCGAATACAATATAAAGATGCTGAAAGAGACCGTTGCGGTCTTTGGAGTATGAATTTATTGGCATTGCGGTCATCCTATTTTTTTACAAAGTCAGCCACAAGTTGAAACAGTGCTTCGTTGTTCATAAAAATCTATGTTTTCAAGAATGGTGTTCGCCTGTACGGTGACCATTTTTTCATTCACATAAAAGAGGACACTTTTTTAAGTAAAAAATAGTCTAAAATGATTAAAGCACATTAATACTATCAAAATTTTTAGTTTTGATAAAAGGAATTTGTTTGATTTGCTCCTTGAAAATTGATACATCAAAATTACCATCCAGCTTTGTACGAATTGAGAAACTATACTCACTTGCATATTTTTTATCGTAGAAAGATGGTCTTTAGGTAAAAAGAGGACAATGTATATTGTTTTTTAATAAATTTTAATAAAAAAAAAATCAGAGAGGACATAGTAGCCACAAAGAGAACAAATGTCCACCACGACGTTGTGCGAAGTTTACTGCTTTGAAATCCATTTTTATCGACTACTCTCACGAAAATTTTATGCTTATGCCAATCGCTGACAAAACTTATCCAAATAGCGATGGCTGCCAAATAAAATTTAACTGGATCATAAAAAGCACCCTGTGCATGAGCATGTATCACCTAAAATGATGAGGTAAGTAAAATAAATGCCACAGAAGAAGTTTGAGGCACAAAGAAAAAAATACAACAAAATGGAACAACAATTTGCATCCAGTAACCAGTATAATTTATTTAATTTGTTTATGTTTATGTTGCATTTCTGTGGAGCAAGCTTCTATTTGCCATAGCCACCATAACAATATGCAGTGACTGACCAGAGCTTTATTTATATAAAACTACAGTCGTTTCAAAATAAAACCTTCGCTTAAACAAAGCAGGAATGATATCTAGAAATTGTAATGTCTTGTGAAGCTAAGCTTGAACAAATAAGATGACGCTTCTCCGAAATAAGCTCCGATGTGGTGGGTGGCGGCGTTGCCGTTTGGCCCCTTTTTGAGCCTCAAGGTTCACTTTTTTAAAAATGATCTATAGGCCTCTTTTTCAGTTTAAGCAAGATTTTATTCTTTGTTGAACGATATAAACAAATGTCTTTGCTGCTCTGTTTTTTTCATAAAGTCCCCTTTTTTGGGCTCGGGGCCCTTTGTATCCCCCTTTTTGAAAATTTTCAGTGGCAACGCTGACGGGTATTACATCATCAGTAGACGGCCATTCTGCCCTAAACGCACTGTTTTCTCAATCGATAATGAGATTTTTACTTTTCTGAATGTACAACCAGTGCCGGCTCCAGCCAAATTAGTGCCCTGTGCAAGATTGACAGAAAGCGCCCCTTTTTCATATTTGCACACATGTATAAGACTTTTCCACATCACCCAGGAGGTAAACTTTCAATGGGTTTTTTTTATTGAGGTATTTTTTGTTTTGAGATTTTTGAACTAGATCCTATTGTTAAATGTAAGTGGATGTGCAGGAAATATACCTACACGAGCAGGGTGGAATATTTTGAGATTATGTAGGTAAGAAGTGATTTTGCATAGGTGTAGTGGGATTTTTTTGTTTTGCGATATTTTGAGTTAGATTCTCCTTGAAGTTGGAACATTGCAAGTGAGTTAATGCGCGAGAAATAATTCAGCACAGGTGTGATGAATGTTGTTATTTTGGGCTTATTTGAACAAGCTTTTTGTTTAAAATGCAAATGGCAGTATTTTTTCGCGCAAGATAAAATTAATCTTTCTTTCCTAGCAATGCGCCCCCAGAACTTGGCGCCCTGTGCATTTGCACATATGGTGGGTCCGGCCCTTTGTACAACAGTCTCTTGCCTTGACTTAGAAGGACGAAAATCAAATCCCAAATAGACTAAACAAAAAATAATCTCATCGTCCAGTAGAGCACCCTCACCCACCCCGTTGAAATTATTTCTAATTAATCCCCTCCGTCCAAAAGGAAGATATTAATTGCCAACAACGTCCGTCAGTCTGTGTATCACAGGATGCGGCATCATCACGCCAATTATCATCGGCAGCTGCGTCCATTCGCATCTGGTTCTGGATGATGCTAAAGAATCTTCATTATGACTCCCAACTGTATACAGCAAAGCAAAAATAGCACGGTCACAGCTTTGGGTAATTTATTCCCTCCGTGGCGCGCCGAAAAACATTTAGCATTAGAAAATTCCATTTTGGGGGAAAATGCTCCACGATACGCTTTCTATTTTTATCGCCATCACACCCCACCAACTGCGGATGGGTAATGCATGTGCAGCATGCACCGTGCAATCTGCGCGCCGGCCGTTTGGGGAGCTCCAGCAACCGCCGGCCACGAGTTGGGCTGCACTCTAAGTGTATGGCACGTACCTAACGTGAGTTCACTAGATTTATGAATTAAATTGCCAGACAGAGAACGAGTCCGCTGGAGAATGCATATTAAATTTTATCGGTCAGATACTTTTTGTTTTCCTAGCCCCACACCCTTGATTATTTTTATTGTTATGGACTAGTTTCCATTTTTGTACAGATTACCCCCTAAGGAGAGCGCCGATACAGAGCGGATTATGGTGCACCCTCGCCATTAACGAGCTTCTTTGGAAGCGCTTTCCCACCACGGACACGAGAGGCGCCGGCAACCTCAGTTAAGCTTAATAGGGTCTTCGATAGGGGGCGCGCAGATAAAATCGCGTTTAATTGCTGCATTTTTATTGACTAATGGAACTGATTATGGATTTGGCTGTACCGTGCGGGATTTGTATTCGGGCCACGATGTCTGGCAGCAGTGTAATTGTTTTTCGATAGGGCCCATAAATTTCAACATGATCTGGGTCATTTGGATGTCATAAATCAAGTGAGCTTACATAATTTTTATTTTTTTTATTTATCTTGGTGTTGCATTACGGCGGAGGGTGCACATCAAGATTGGCGCACGTTAATTGTGAGCTGTTTTGTATTATTTGTTTGGGGTTGCACTTGAAGGCGAAGTACGACCGAATTCGCAATTAAAATAATGGATTTGGTTTTGTGCTGCAGCGGAAGAGATTCATGCCGAGACGACTGCACTTCCATTAGTCTTATGGGCTGCACTAGAGTTATTATCAGCACTGTGAGCCGCATTTATGGGTGGAAGAGTGGAAAACCGCACCCTAGACAGAGGAAAGCCAACTTCTTACACTATAATGGGGTCATGTAAAATATTCTCCACATAAATCGTATGCTTCTTGGCATTTAATTGCTTCTTAGAAACATAATCCTGCAGTGAAAATAGAGTTGTCTGGCTTTTAAAGACAATGGATGTGGCTTAACGGTATTGGATTCTGTTTTGGCTTTGTCTCGGAACTTGGGTTAGTTGGCAGTCGTGAGGATTTGCATTTGAGTAATCGTGTATTTATTACAAATTTCCATTTATGCAGTATCAAAGTGGAGGTAACTCTATTAATTGAAATTTTGTTAAAGAAAAACAAGGGGAAAAGTGGGTCACAGGTCCATAAGAAAATCATAGGTGTTGCTACTCACAATCGTTCGTTTCGTTTTATTTTTGGGACGGACGAATGGAATAGTGGTTTTTATTTAAATCAAAAGATGGAATTGGGAAGCTCACTCAAGGCTTTCAGGAGCTTATATCTGGTGTTCAGGGGTGGATTAGTCATTTTGTGTTTTTCCAGGGGTACTAACACCTATCGCTGAGCTTTAAGCAACCCTTCATGGCGGGTCCGACTCGCACTTGGCCGCTTTTTTATTTTTTTATTTTTATTTAAATTGCGGTTTGCGATTTATGGCATATTAAAAAAAACTACTTACTAGATCTCGTTCAAAACAATTTGCGGTGGAAGTTTGCATGGTAATGTACACAATATATTTTTTTTTGTTTTATCATTCTCTTATTTTAGAAAAGTTACAGGGGGGGTACACACATTTTACCACTTTGGAAGTGTCTCTCGCGCAAACTTAGAAGTTAGAAGTTTAAAAAAAAAATTATTAGAAACCTCAATATCATTTTTGAAGACCTATCCATAGGTACCTCACACGTATGGGTTTGATGAAAAAAGAAATTTGAGTTTCAGTTCTAAGTATGGGGAACCCCCAAAATTGATTGTTTTTTTTTATTTTTGAGTGAAAATCTTAATGCGGTTCACAGAATACATCTACTTACCCAGTTTCAACAGTACAGTTCTTATAGTTTCGGAAAAAAGAGGCTGTGACATATGGACGGACAGACAGACAGACATGACGAATCCATAAGGGTTCCGTATTTTGCCATTTGGCTACGGAACCCTACAAATCGTGAGTATTAGCACAGAAAAGCAAAATCTACTTATTTGACCCCAGAAATGCCTGACAATAGTTGGTAGTCCAGTCACCCTGAAAAGGACTCAATAAATTCAGGACTTAGTGCGAGTAAAAAAGGCAATAGATTTAGATTTTTTAGATAATATTAGTACATCTACGAATACTTTTTGAACATATTTGCTGAATCGATTAAGACTTATTTAGGTATACCTACACCTCAAAATCTGAACTACTTGAAAGAAGTCAGTCGATGTAACCGGCCACGGGGAAGGATCTGAATGTGACAGGCGTTGAAAGTCCGGCGTCATTAGAATTTTGTGTTATGAAATATTCAACAGTCCATTTGTGTAGATATTATTTGTTGCTATGTAACAATGTGACGACCCATGCTCTGAGAGAGAGAGTATGCCGGTCATCGATCCAATCAATCATTCCAGTTCAGGTAGTATTGACGCTGAAAATGTTCTAAAAAGTTTTTAAAAAGGGGACCCCCAGTCAAAAAAACAATAATAAGAATTATAATACCTAATACTAATAAAGCAAAAAATAAATAAATAAATAAAAACAGCATTAAAAATATTTTACAAAAAAAATAGAACCTTTTTTGTAGATTTTTGCATTTGTTTTTGTTTAATAAAAAATAAGATTTTACTTAAACGGGCCACGGGTCTTATGTAAGACTTAAAAGGAACCGTTCGGCCCCTTCCATCAAGCATATTCGAGAGGCCTCTTTGCTATACATTTCTGATGCTGAGCTGTGGAGAACACAACACCTCTTAGCAGTTCCGCATAACCTGGTATAGCCTTACTGAATGATCAGACACTGTCCGTCCATACGTCTTGCATATACATTTTTGTTTGCGGTACTTGTCACATAATTCACACACGCTTTTTGTGGCTAATAATATTCAGTACCCGATGGTGAGTTTGGCTTGTGGGAGCGCATATAGCGTACCATTAACTTGTCTAAACAGTTTGTCCTGTTGAAATCGGTTTTTAGTTTGACAGGACTGCATCCCGTCGAAATCGTCCTTCAATATAACTCTTTTTATTAATACGTGGACATCCAAAGTTTCCGTACAATTTTTTAGTATTTATTACGAAATGAGGCTAATGAAACTTATCAGTTTTGCCATTCTGACCGAAATGTCTTCACTCTAACCGGAGAAAACTTTGAAATCTGGTCTAACCGATTTTTAACCGAAACGAAAAAATTATTCAACCGCAAAACCTTTTTTGACCTGAAAAATAATATTGTTCTACGTTCTAGACATAAAGGATAGATTTCTATAAAATAGACGATACTTATCCAAACTCAACGAACACACTCACAATTTCATACAGAAACCAATTCATTGTGATTTTGAATAATCCTAAAATACAGCTGCTCCTCCATTTGAATGCTCCCCCAACTGTGAGTGGGTGAGTGCATTCAAACAAGACTGAAATGAAGTGAAGACGATTTAGCATATTTTGCGATTTCGGTGTTGCTTTTACCAATTTCAAACGCCGAAGTGGAGTGGAAAATTCCTTTTTCTGTAAAACGTTGTGATGCAAAGCTTTTCAATGAATTGTTTGATTTTTTTTTTTGTTAGGTTTAAGATTAGTTTAGAAAAATAAGGAAACTACATACAACATACCTAATATAATATAATATCATTTTTGTTTTCCATTTTTATTTAAAATATATTACTACCGGACTTCTGGTCGAAAATTGTTATTTTATCTTTTGACCGGGTTTTCTGCCCGAATTTAAAAAAAAAATAAATAATCGGTCATTCTGTCAGATTTGACCGGATTCATTTTTTTTAGTAGCAAAATTGAGTTAATAATCCCCCATACAAAATGCTTATAAGTTAAATAAAAGCATTTTGGTGAGTGGTAAAATTCAATTTGTTGTCATGGTAACTTATTATAATATATTATATCTCCTTAGATTTGAACCTATTTTTGAAGGAATGCAATTTCGCTTCCACTGAAAGTAAGCTACAGTACGTATAACTTAATTTAGGGTTATTTCTCTGCGAGGTGTTGACAACCACTTTTGATGTTAGGTACTTTGGAAAATATTTTTCGAAGAATGTTTTGCTCTAAATTTTTCGATGTATTAAAATGTAAAAAAATCATGAGTAAAACTTATTTTCAAAGGAACGAATTTTTTCGATATCTAGATGTCAATTTTTCATTTATAAAAAAAAGTACAGCATAAATATAGAAAATTGTGGTACGTTTTTTAGTATTACATACTTAAAAAAAGGTAGGTTCGATTTTCGACCAGAAGCGAAACTAGTTTAATTTATTTCATCACATCATTATCTACAATGATCTAATTGTAACTTGTACAGGTTTATCATTCCTCGCCAACCCACTAACCATTACTCTCTGGAGTCCTTGTGGTCAAATTAACTTGCACACTGGGACCACGCTTGATCGCAGGGCTTTCGGAGACTCGTACTTCGTTGCGTTGGGCCGCTTTCTACTTTCGCAACTAGGTTATTTATTAGGGTTCTTTTTGAAGCCCAAGGAGAACGCACAAAAACGCTTTTAAGTCTATCTAAATGAAAATATCCAAAATCGCTCACAAAATGCTCAAAAACGCATCAACAAATGCGACCTAATTCAGATCGAACGCTTCAAAAAATTGCGCAAAAATAATCAACCAAAAAAAGGGTCCAAACAAAAAATTCGTTAAAATATCCGTAAAAAGCAAAAACTCGTCCAAAAATGAGTCGGAAAACGGGTCAAAAACTGCCTCAAAAAACGCTTAAAAAAACCATTCAACAATGCTACGAAAAAAAATGTGACCAATCAAAAAAAAAAACCCATCAAAAAATTGTTGTAAACTTTAATTCGAACGGAATTTCACATTCCAAAGACACCTTTCTATTTTTTCCTTGTCATCAAATGAATGAATGCCACTTGACCATGAAGAGTAGCCCACCAAATAATTGAACACAACAGAGAGTGTGACAACTGCAGTTATGGTCAGGTTTAAATCTTTGTACTCTTTCCGCGAAACTAATAATCATTTTTAGTGCCCAGGCTAAATTTTTCCGAACTCGCAATGGTTAAATTTTCCATACAAAATTGCATATTGTGACCTACAAAATATTTAGTGAGGAGGTTAAAAATGGTTATTAGTAAGGCCCCTTTTCGTCTTCTATTTTTTTTTTTGAAAGAAGTTTGTAATACTTCGTCTGCTTCAAACGTGCGAAAGTTGGAAAGGACATATTTTTGGAAGAGTATAGTTGGTAAAGGTTATTCATCAGCATTCCCTACTCGCAATATTGTTAATCACTGTATAATAGTGTCCACCTGAATCTCTTTTGAGTCATTGTAGTCGCGAATTCCTCTTAATTGACATTCATGTTGAAATTAACGTTAAAACTGAAATTTACTGCATCTTTACTAGAAGTGCCAATAACCAATCTTTTGTAACATTTGAAATAAATATTCACTCGCCAAGTATATTTCAATCGTCAATTTCAGATCGTTTCTTTTCATTATAGATAACTGGGAGGTCTTATTTTTGAAAGCTATGAAATTCAAGGTTTTAATTAGCTAACTGCCCTCACGCATAAGCCATCTACATTTCAATCATATTTTCCCCGAAAACCTGGAAAACCCCTTTCCAGACAGCCACCTTATCTATCCAAACCTAACCTTCCCCGAATGTTATGCTACATGAGTTAGAATGTTACAAAGCCTTGCCCCACCTAATTGGATACTACCAAGTTGCAGTCGTTGCGACAGTCAAAACGCAACTTCATTCAATCAACTTTCATAACTTCCCCCCTACCGGTTTACAAAGGAGTTGCAATCACAAGCCTCAGGCAGCTAAATGCCTTCATCATTACGCAGACATTTGACAATTAGCCGAACATTCCATCAGCAAATTCCCTTCATTCAAAAACTTACTTATCGTCCCTTGCTCCCAGAAGTTACGCTTTCAGCGCACATTTCCTAAAACTTCATCACGCTCGCATTACATTTCACTTCCGCACATAATGCTTGTCAATTCCAACCTGTTCGTAGAGATTTACCAACTTAATTAGCGGTTTCCGGATCCTCGTATCATGCAAGGCATTGCACGCATTAATTTCACGCACGAACATAGTTTTCATTTGATTACAGCAAAACTCCACCTACGTAATATGAGACTTGAGGAGGTAAGTTTGCTCCTCCGATGATTGGTTGATTAAGTGTTCGTACTAAATATATGAACCTGGGTGGCAGCTGTTCACGTTCATTAGTGAATGACTTTAGTTTGCAACTCTTTAAACTTGAATTAACAAGCAATTGTAAGCAATATATCTTACGTCTGAGTGTGATAGAACAAAAACTCAGTAGGGCAACGAGTTTGCCTTGGGAGTGAGCTGAAAGAAATAAGTCGCGACGATATTTATTTAAAGTTAAAAGCATTTTTTTATTCATTTGGTTTGGCTTTAAGCATTCACAAGGCATAAATGCAGCCCCAGGGAGTTTTCTTTCCTTTGATAATGTGCGTACGAGTATTTTATTTAAAAAGGGGGGAGAGAGAGACAAGATTTTCGCAAATATTGAGTCTACCACCGTCAATATTGTTTCGAACGAATTACTTGCAGGAAAAAATCTCATTATACCCCCTGGAGCTCTTGCTTTGAATGTTTCGATCGACCCACCACCACCATCGCTCATCGCACAATCAAAGCTAGAAAACAATTTTGCGCAACTCGAATTATGAGGGAAAAAAAATCAAAGCCAATGGGGCTTAGGTGGGTGATATGGGATGATCGGGGTATAGATATTGATTACCTTGTGAACACAGGTTGTATCGGTGCCGTGACATAAGGCCAAGTAACATACCTAAGGCCAGACTTGGGGATCGTCCGATTATTTAAGATATTTTTTTTTAAGACGAGAGCGTTTTGCTTTTTCTTACCCTTTCAAATCCTAAAAAACAAGACGCCTTTAAAATACCTACATAATGGGTCGTACAAGGTGGCGCAAAAAAAAACCTTCCGATATTTTTTGGCTGTAATTTAAAAAAAAAAATGAAAAACTTTGATTCTTCTTGTGGATTATTTTTATTTGGTCTTTTAATTTTTTACATCAAGTCGAGAATATGATGTCATGTAAATGGCCGCCGCCAATCAATCAACTGTATTGTCATTTGAGCCCTTTTTATGGCATTTTTTGACATAAACCCGCGACTTCAAAAAGCCCCACAAAAATAAGTCTGGAGCGGTCAAATCAGGCGATCTTGCTGGCCAGTGCAAATCGCCAAAACGGGAGATTAGGCGCCCGGGAAATGCATCCTTCAGCATATCGGTTGTGGCACGTGCAGTGTGTGCCGTTGCACCGTCATGTTGGAACCACATGTTTTCCAATCCCAATTCATCAAGTTGCGGCAAAAAGAACTCGTTGATCATTGCTCTGTAGCGCTCACCATTCACAGTAACCGTTTGGCCCGCGACGTCTTCGAAGAAAAAAGGTCCGATGACTCAATAGCAATATTCTCTGCAGAACGGCTAATCCGGGGTCTGCCACGCCTGGCAGCATCTCGTCTTGTGCCAGTCTCTTCGAGGCGAGCGGCTAAACGTCGCAGTGTTTCACCAGTAGGCGTTGGACGGCTAGGAAATCTGCGACGAAATTCACGTTGTGCCAAAGTCACCGACCGATTATTGCTCAAATAAATAGTCACCAATATTCCGCGTTCTGGAGCAGTGTAGCGTAACATTGTTTATTAACGTGTATTTCGCATTTGTTTACTACACAAATGTCAAAACAGAACTGACATTAGGGGCCAATCGCAAAATTTATAGCATTTTCTGATAGGAGGATTTCTTTTGCGCCACCTTGTATAAATAAAAAAAATGTGGGCATCTCGGGACGCGCGACAGATATGATAACTTAAACTAATCTAAGTTGAGCTATTTATTACTGAAATTGTTTAATTTGAGGAAAGCCATCTATCGGGTTGTGCCATTGATCGCAGCATAGCGTCATCATTTGCCATTCCGAAACAATTGCACACAAAATTCCATACAAAAAAATCTATTTTCGATTTTTCCAATGTCCCGACTTTTTCGGAGGGTTTTCCCAAAATTTTCTTTCGTAAAAACCTTCTCTTGGCAATTACGAACAGCTGAAAAATTTTAAATTAATTTAAGCCAAATCGGTCCATCCGTTCTCAATTGAAGAACTACTATACATTTTTGACACTGTAATAGTATTGTTATCGGCAACTGCGTTCATTTAAAAGGTTTTTTTTTTTTCGGAAATATCAACATTTGAAAAATTTTTGAGGCGCCTTCGCCAACCAAAAAAGAGCTAAAATAGCAAAAAAAATTGTGACAGGCTCTCGAAAAAAGTGCCAAATTGCAACTTTAGTCGCACAACGGTCACGCTGCCTCCGCAAATTTTGAAAATGAAATTCTCTCTTAAATTTCCAATCTGTTAAGCTGTTACACTTCTTATTTCTTATGACTGTACTCTTCGGCCGTCAACACTCTTCCGTGGCGTCATTTCCTGGCATGATGAATGAAAGAAAAGTTTGTACACAACTGCGTAGTTGAAGTTAAATGTAGCAAAATTCAACCTTTTCAATTGTTAATATTTTATTGTTAATATTTAAAAACAAAAAAGTAAAAATGCAAAAATAAGCACCCAGAAAATATCTTTTTTGTGACACTTAATTTGTAAAGATTGGTTGAGCGTGTGAAACGCAAGAGGTAAAAATACAGAAATAATATAGAGTGGATTATTATTATATTATTATTAAACTTCTTCTGTAATGTTCCGATGATCATTTTCTGCTTTTTTCATCATATTATTTATAATATAACTTTCAGAAACAGTCATAGTTTTAGGTCAATGCTCACTGTCAACAGTATATGTATAGCTAAACACTAAACACGCTAAACACTGATTAGAGAGAGGATGAAGCATCTGTTCGAAATACGGCTAGCGCTGTGGGTTTGAGTGAGAGAGTAGGAGCCTGCCTACCGCTGCTGTATGAGTGAGAGAAAGGAAAGCCAAACAGACTGGCGCCGTTGCGCGTTACGTAACGAAGCGGTTTACCCTCCCATAAGAAGTTATCACTTCAAAAACTAGCATTTGCTTTGAGTAAAATGTTTTAGCAAAGTGAAACCCCTTAGCAAATGCTTTGAATCGTTATGAATAAAAAAAAAGTTAATTTAAAAAACCAAAAAACCCGACTGACTCAAAAAAAAATTAAAAAGATGTGAACAAGACGCATTTAATTACCTCCCGGTCCAGTCGGGTAAAAACCTAGTTTGCTTAAGTAAGTTCGAAAATTTGAACATAGCACTTACTTCGCTGTACATGTCCTTGCCTTGCAATTTCTGTAAAACTTGACAAGCGACATCTGTCCGGTGGTTTGTTTATTTTGAATTTATTTTCAAATCAAAGGCAATCTATAGCTGCAATTGCACCTGGAAACATAAATTATATTTGCCAAATCGCTTGGTGATGTTTGATTTCTTCCTCAGTTGTCGGAAAATGTATCCAATCTTCGGCTTGTTGAACAATTTTTTGACACACATGATGAACACCAAGATCTTCTCCGACACCAAACTGAACACATAAATTTTTCACTTGTTGAGCCATGAATTTTGAGATGTCTACCTGAAAGCCCGGATCTCCTAAATACCTTAGGAAAGATTTATTTTTCTGGATATTTGAAAGAGCACCACCACGCGTCTCAAAATTATCATTTAAAAAAGTACTAGCCAAAATGTCCACATTTTCACGCGTGAAACGAAACAATTGCTTGAAGTTATTATCGTAATGTTTATACTGTTTTTTATTACCAAGAACGTTGACAACAAGAAGTGAAACAGGTATAATGTGAAAACTTATCGCATCCATGTTTTGTTTGGTTTTCCTGCACGAACACAACCTAATTTAACTATTTATAAACAAAACATCGAAAATTCACAATGCTTAGATTGTTTTATGTAAAAAAATGTGCATACAAAATATTTAGCAAAAGGTCTGAGTAAACTAAATATCAGACTCAGAATTTGCATAGCATTTGCTTTGTCTGATAAGTTTTATTCATACCGATCTGAGTAAAAGGTCAGTGCCGCCGCTTTTCGAACATGTCAAAATTTGGAACTATCTCTAATTGGTTTTTATTCATACGAAATGTAGCAAATGCTTCGACTTTGACATTTCTCTTGAGTAAAAGCAATTGCTACGTTTTATTCATACGACCCACTGGGTATTTGAATAATATCTAAAACTATGTGTGGTCTTATGTCTAAAAACAAATTGGCCTTGTGACGCTTTACCAAAGAGCCGAAGGTCCAAATTCTCAGATTTGGCCTTATTTTGCTTGGTCTTATGTCACGGCACCGTTTGAATCTTCTCACTCCAAAATATGTTTGCCTTTAATGCTCGAGTAAAAGCGGTGTTAAAATTCAATTTGCCACGAAAGGGGTCTAGATGAGGCAGAAGAAAAAAATAAAAAAAAAGTCACCTAGAGAAATATTTGCTTACACCTTTTGGGCCCTAGTTTGGTAGATTTTGGCTTTCTTTTTGATACGAAAAACATTAGCCCCCAGGGCTTTAGTTTTAACGCTACACATTTTCCAATGCATGTACGGAGGACAATTTTGAAATATCCCTAGGAGGGTTTCTCGTCAGCCTTTGCCTGTGCACATTAAGCTTCGGATAGGGGAGATGCTAGTGGGGGGCCATTGTGCAGCCTATGACCAGCGTTGCCACAATGATACAAGTGTAACAAAAGTGTTAGATTTTTTAATTATTCTAAAATTTTGTTACAATGTTACTTTTTTTTCGCTTTGTTGCACTTTTTCCCATTAAAATCTTTTTTTTGTTTTTCTCGTTAAAAAATATTGAAGAGTGGAACTGGCAGCACTTTTTTTATTTGGAACAAACTTCTACCAATTTCTGTCAATGTATTTGTTTGTTTACACAGAGCACAAGTTGTGCGAAACGTCAAACTGCGAGTGTGAATGCGAATGGGAGGGAACGAGAAAATACAAAAATATTTTTCTGTATCGCCGCGTCGCCGTTGACAATGTTCTACATCTCGTGGTAAATGGTAAATAAAGTTTGTGAAATAAAAATTGAAATTTACTTCGATGGTCAATAATTTTGTTTTTTTTTATTTGTTAAACACAAAATGGACAGGTAGGTCAATAAAGAGCTTTTTTTTGTAAAACTATAAAATTAAAAATTTTATTTTAGTTTGTTACATTTTTTTTCAATTTGTTACACTTTTTGAAATAAATTGTTACACTTTAAAAAAAAACTGCGGCAACATTGCCTATGACGTAAGTCTGAAAATAAGTTTTGGCTTCTGCTATAGCCATACGACTTTAGCTTATGTGCGCCATTAAGCAGAGATATACCTCGATAGTTCATGCAATATACAGGACCACCTTTTATGTAGATGAGGCATATAGAGCTGACAGTTCAGTCTTCCACACAAACTGGGTCAATGATTTGATGAAAGCGCCGTACCAAAACCATAGCCAAGGTATTAAAAGAGCTCCGCTGGTAGCACTTCAGAGCTTGTTGTCTGTCTTGTTGTTCTTAAGCTTTGTATTGAGCCAAGTTTTTCTGTACTGGGAGGTC
Organism: Cheilosia variabilis; assembly: GCA_951230905.1. Taxonomy (NCBI): domain Eukaryota; kingdom Metazoa; phylum Arthropoda; class Insecta; order Diptera; family Syrphidae; genus Cheilosia; species Cheilosia variabilis. Next base: position 66,365,919 of record OX579677.1, read on the forward strand.
TTTGATTGGACGTGGGCCTCTTCTTGCCCTATCACTCTCTCTCTCTACATAATGTCTGTTTAGCAGCTGCTAAGAATGCTGCTAAGTTCCCTTCGCTGTTTGGAAAAGCCTGTGTTCCTATCTTGAAGCCAGAAGCCAATGATTTAGCTGTCATATGAAAACTCTGAATTTTGTTTAGATCACTAGATTCTTCGATCTCCTTGAGCTGGGATACTGCGTAGGCCTTTTTCCTTCTTCGCGCTCGATACTCTTCCATTGCTGACCGCTTTTTCCCCTGCACCGTGTTCTAACACGAATTCATCATCATACCACAGGCTTTTTCTCTATGGTTTAGGCTCTACCCTTCAATGACTTCGGCTACCTCCTTGATGAAGTGGCGATGCTGAAGACTACTTTTTGGCGTCTGGACTATGTCAGTGCACAATGAAGGGAGAGTTTTGCACCCAACCGGCCTGACTAGTCCAGGTGTGTCTAGGCGTCCACCGTCAAATTTCCTCTTCTGGGCTATTCACAGCTTCTTCTCGTTGAACAGACAAGCTCGGAATTGAGCCGCAACAAGAAAATAGTCAGATTCGACGTCTACCCTCGGAATGTGTGCACGTCGAGGATGTTGGATTGTTGGATGTTTGTGGCTCTCATCAATTGGCACATATGCAGTCGCTTTAGTTGCTTGTTGGGTCTTAGCCTTGGAAACCTTGTGCTTCTTATCACCATATAACGAGCTGCTGTAACATAGATAACATGTGGCCACAACCCATAACCGCCTACTTTTCAGGAGAGCAGATTAAAGTTTCAAATCATCACTTCAAATTTCAAATCAGGAATATTTGTTTCTAAGCTTATTTTTTCGGTTGGAAAAACTTCTGTTTAAAAAAAGATCATGGTCATAAAAAATTAAGTGTAAGTAGATTTAAATGCTGAACACGATGGTGCTTATAACTTAATTTTGTCCTAACTCGAGTTAAGCGGTTATGGTTTGTGGCCACTGAGATATGTTGGTGGCTTCAATCGGTTGTCGTTTATTAATGCAGAATGGATATTTATATTAGATAGATATATATATATATATATTAGAAAACATTTTATCAACCACATTGCATGGCATTCCCAAAGCCCACTTCAAAATTAAAAATAGGACAACCCATCCGCCACCGAAATGAATGCGCCTCTGGCCGAAAGCGTTCATAAAATTCAACAAAGCATCACGAACAATATCCATTTCCACATCATTAGATTGATAATTTGCTAAATGGTTCCTTAAGTGGTAATAGTATAGCCAAAAAAGGAGCTAATGACAATGCTGCTGCAATTAAATTCATATCCTCTCAAGGACTATTATACCACCAGAAGGCAACGTATAAATGAATGAAGATGTTTTCACAGATAATAATAACGACGGCGGCAGCTATGGCAACGCGATGACAATGAAAGAAGTCCTCAATTTGCAGCCGTTCATTAATTCAAAAGAGGTTATTAGCGTACACCACAAGCGCTTAGTGTGCTCCTAATTGCGGTTATTTTCGAATACATTTCAAATTTTCGCTTCAACGCCCACCATACAGGGTACAGTCAGGGCCAACGACAAACCGGTGCTTAGTCGGGGAAAGTGTCAAAACCAAGGAGCCGGGAAAAATATTAATTAAACTAATTCACTGTATACCCGCTTTGGGGGCATTTTATCGTCCACCAGTATATACGCTTTTGTTACACTACTCGCAATACTTGTGGGGTCATTAATGGCAACTTTTACGACACTCGACACGCAACTAGTTATTGTCGGCCCAGAAATTTAGTTTGGTTACACTAACCGCGAGAGGGGGAGACGAAACGAAATTAAGTTGTCCGGAAACTGCAAAAAAAAAATTATAGGGCCCCATGAACTTAATGGATATTTTCTGTGTTCATTGCTAAGAGCTTTTTATTTTCAATGTGAGGGGCTTTCAATGTTCGTGGTTGTAACTGAAACCTTCGTATCACAGTCATTTTAAAAACTACATTCGCTGCTGACTGGCATTCTCTTCTGAATAATTAATCAAATGGCAGTTGTTTACTTCATGCGGCTTTACCACAGAAGACAACAACAGAGGCAATCACACTCGGATGCACCACATAAGTAAATAAGTTATAAGTCCATTCCGAAAACAGTTGTCGGCTTAATTTCCACTTCAGAGAACTAAAAAAATTGTGCTCCTCGCTATTTTTAGTCGCGAAATTCCTCACAGCCTTTGAATAGCCTCAGACAGCTACATAAACCTCTCAAGTATTAGTCAGGGCCCTTCTCAAGTAAACTGTACCCTTTGCGTTCATTCATATTGCAAGCTGTCTACGTCCCACGTATCGTCTACTTGCCATTGTATCAGCCTCGAAGAACACTCCATCCACCCCTCGTATTAATTTCGAAGCACTATAGAGGTGCTGCCGCTGTTTTTCGGTTGAATGGGTGGGGGCCACGTTTGTTTGGGGGAGTTCTAAGCTGAAGTGGCTTGAAACTAATTTGCTGAATAATTGAGAACCCACCGAGATAAGAGTTCGTCTGCGAAATTATAATTAATCCGATTTGATGCATAGAAACGGCTTCGAGAGTCTTGTACATCGCTGGTTGGGTGGGGTCTAGTTGTGATTTTTGAGGGGAATCAACCTCTTCAAAATAATGGTTTATGTATGTGTTTTGCCACATCTTAAAAACGTCACTCGAGGAATTTGCAACTCATAACACAGAAATGATAATGTGGAGCATAGTTGTGCTCATTTTGGGACAATTATCACGTATTTCTGAAACAGTTTGGCGATTGGAAAGGTGTTTCCAAGCCTCTTTTTAAAACCACTTCCGTAGTTCAAGAAGACTCAAGGGTTCATACAGAGTTCTCTCATTTATTTAGTGAGTAGAGATTTTCTGTCACAAGAGAGTGATTGAAATAGTGAAGAAGGAAAGGTCCTCAAAGTCGAAATAAATTCGTTTTTAAGGTCAACATTATTTTGGAAAAAGAAAGACTCACAATTTCTGTATCCAACGATAGTAAATATGCCAAAGATCGACTTAAATACCTCCACCTGGGACCATTTACATGGAGAATACATTAAACTTAAGCTCTGTAACTGACCATAAGTTCAGATTTTGTTCACATTCACCCAGTTTCAATATGGAGGACCCTCTCTCGAGTGTAACTTTAATTCAGTGGGGAAGAGCCCGAGGTAGACCAAGACATCAGCGAAAAAGAAAAGACCTCTCTAAAATTGGAAAAGTTCTTAGCCCAAACTCAGTTCTTCATTTTCGTTTGTGTAAGGAGATTTCCGGCCCCGAGGTCTACAAAACTTCTGTAGAAAACTCCTAAGTCTTCTTCTATGGTTTTTGTCCTATCTATTTTCTTCCAACTTCCATCTTTTATCTTTTATCTTTTATCTTTTATCTTTTATCTTCCATCTTCCATCTTCCATCTTCCATCTTCCATCTTCTATCTTTCATCTTTCATCTTCTATCTTTCATCTTCAATCTTGCATCTTTCATCTTTCATCTTTCATCTTCCATCTTGCATCTTCCATCTTCCATCTTTCATCTTTCATCTTTCATCTTTCATCTTTCATCTTTCATCTTCCATCTTCCATCTTTTATCTTTCAACTTTCATCTGCCATCTTCCATCTTCCATCTTCCATTTTCCATCTTCCATCTTCCATCTTCCATCTTCCATCTTCCATCTTCTATCTTTCATCTTTCATCTTTCATCTTTCATCTTCCATCTTCCATCTTTTATCTTTCAACTTTCATCTGCCATCTTCCATCTTCCATCTTCCATCTTCCATCTTATATCTTCTATCTTCTATCTTCTAAATTCCATCTTTCATTTCCCGTCCTTCTTATTTAATCTTTCATTTTCTATTTTCTGTCTGCTCTCCTCTAGCTTCCAACAACTGGAAAAGTAGCCGTCTTCGCTGAAAATTTCATAGTTCCCTATTTCTCTCGGCAGTGTTGGTTTAAAAGAAAGCCTAGGTGGCGCTATCCTTTTTTATTTGGATGCGGTTTTTATCTGCTTTTCTGTATCACTTATAATCGTATGAGCTTTGCATTCGAGCTCTAAGTGGCAGGAGGATGCTAAAATCCGTCACAAAATGTGGCCCAACAGAATCTTATTGGATTTAAAACAAAAAACGTCCTTTAGGAAAGCTCATAATGGTTAAATCAGTGGCAAAATCTCTCCTAAACTGTATGGGGATTGCCCTTGATGGCTTAGAGTTGGTGGCGGATCATCAAAACCTGTCAGGGGTTCACTTGAATACGTAGGACAGTGGAAATAAATGAAATTAATGATGTTTTTAGTAATTCAATTGTTTCGACTATAAATCATCGCCAAACAAAGATTCGATTAGTGGAGACTACAACCATTCATTGTCGTACGGACTACGGCGTTATTTCGAAACCATTTTTTATGAAACATATACCAAATGAAAGGTGAATTTTCGTAGGTCTATTCCCGCATGTAATATATTTTTGCAAATGATAGAAAAAATAAAATACGCTGGGTTTAGCTTATTTTTGCACTTTTAAGAGAAAATAAAAATCTCATCGTCTTTATCGTTTTCATTTGAGGCTCTCTTCATACGCTCTATACAAAAGGCTTCATTTTACGGTCCTTGCGTTGATTAGTAACCTCATCGCCATGACAAGCAATCATTCTGTGCCATAAAATCCCAAACGACCTTTGTTTTTACATATACGCCCATAATTATCAACGGCAGTAATATTTTACGAATGATTTGTGTAGCGCGACGCAGACACACTTTTCTGGCTACAAGCCAAAACACTTTCTGTGATACTTGCATATTAAAAACAATAGCGCCTCCATGAAATGGAAACATCCATTCAACTTAAGTATGAAAAATCACCTCCAGCGTGAGACGTCACTCGGTGGGAAAATAATGTGAAACTATAAACGCGAAACATGTGTTAACAGCGACATTGAAACTTCACAATTTTTACCCAAAGGACACATGAGTGACGGAATAAGCAAGTCGCAATAGTTACAGTATCTGCAGAATAGGCTGCCATTCTTTGGTTTTTTTTATTTTCTTCGTGAACCCTATCGTGTACACGGGTCATTCTGTGAGAAGACAGACAGCCTGCCAGCAGACGAGTGTACAGAGGCCTTTCCTTTTAAAAATGTCACGCTCACGACACCAACACCACACCGGCAGGACGAAAAAGTAATATGCAAATCCCACTGTCGTTATCAGTCTGAAGTGCGTTATGACTGGTTGTTTATTACTCGCACCGACTCGAGTGTGCACAACAACGAGCAGCCCTTTGAAATCTGTACGACATTATGACAGCAATATGTGAGCTGTAACTTTGACTGGATTTCTTTTTAATTTCAGTTTTAATGTCTGAAAGTCTAATAACCAGACGAGTGCTGCTTGGATGAAACAAAGTCAAAGTGTGCGAGTTTATTGCACTTTTATCAGTCTGGAATAAGAGTAACATCAGATAAAATAGCCTGAGACAATAAAATTCAGCCCCGTAAAGCCGCACACCACACTGGTCGTCCTGATCGTCACTGCGGTGGTGTGACACCTGAGCAACCACCGCAGGAAAAAAACACAACATACCAACCAGAGAGGCAGTACTACTCCATGCAGCGATTTCGAGACCCAGTCTGACCTTAATTGAAACTGACAAAATGAATGCTAATCCTCCCCCCATAAGGCTGAGTAGCAGGGATTTGGTTAATTCTTCCGAGAACGCAAAACCTCTTCTCGGGCAAATTTGTACATGCCATGGGTGTGTGTGCGTGTGTTACTCTTTTGGTTGGCTTTGTCATAAGGATTACTGCGTCCAATTATGTCCTAAATGTCAGTTTATTACAATTGCACGTTGGGTAGGTGAAAGCCCACGAGATTAGCATTTAGTGGCGAGGCAAAAACTGATGGCCCGATATGTAGTACCTACTGTAGTGGCAGTGGGGGCACAAAAGTGTCAACAAAATAATTAATCACATGTGGAAATGGCTAAGAAGTAGACTTTCTGTTGTGATGCATTGTATGTTGTGGCCACAGATGGCAACTCTGTGAGGAGGATAATGCTAGATAATTTTACTGACGTGACATTGCCGGAAGCGGAACGTAATAAAACGAGATTAGGAAACTGACCATGTGTTTGGGATTTCCCGCATCTATCTGCACGTGATGAGGGTTTCATTAAAAATCGCTTTAAATGTTCGCCCAAGGTCGATAGTTGGTGTAATTGGCGGAAGCCGGTGGTGGCCGAATTGCAGATACGTTTGGGGCTCTAATTGGATTTCTTGGCAAGGGAACGATTTAATTGCCTGCTGGCACGCATCGTGTGAAATGTTTCAAGGAGAACTGGATATTTATGAATATGCTGCATATTTAGTCGATAAATGACTGGATCGCTGCAACGAATACAATTGGTTACTAAATTTATTATTCTCATGGCTAACACCAGTGCGATGAAGTTTCGAGCACAATGTCCTTGAAATGGAAGTGATGTGGGGTGAGCGATGATACAAAACCGCGACCGCACAACCTTTCCTGCATTGCGAGTGTTTGGAGGCACGAACAATTCAGATTTGTAGGCCACACGCAAGACGCAACTTATGTCGAATAGCTAGTTTCACACAAATATCAATTAAAATTCAACACTTTGGTTGCTTTTGGGTTGTGCGGTGGTGGAGACATTTTGATTCAAAGATAGAAATATTCAAAGGATTGTTGTCTTCAGTAAGCCTGCATAAATTAGACCTGTGGTCTGATATAGACCGTCGCAGCTCTTCATTGGTTTTTAAGTGTTTTCTGCACTTTAAGTCTGACTGTCATTTTGATGAATTAATTAATACAACGCCACTTGTCCTTTTATGGAAACTTTATTTTTACCTCTACCGATTCAATTTAGATCACCTCTCCTTTCATTCATGCAATTTTAGGGCTCTCTGCAAATGCGAAAAGTTCATTAAGATATACCTACGACCAACAAGTATATAACGTATGTACACATTTCAAATAAAAATTGGATTTCCTTCCTGTTGAAAACCTCCTTAATAAGTTCAGTTGATTTTGGGAATCAGAAAAAAAGATCACTTCCTTGGTGTGAAAGGTACACTCAGACAAAAAAAAAAGATTGCTAAGCTAAGAATTCTTACAATACAATTTTACAAAACAATTAAGCTTGGCTTTGCCTTCTGCCAGATTGACAATTATAATTCAGTTATGCATAACTTTGGTTGTAAAGAACGGCTCCTGCTAATATTTAAAAAAGTAAAAGGATACACCATTTCAAAAATGCCCACTCAAAATTCTTTCTCTATAAGCTAAAGCTGTTGTTCAATATTCCTTTGTAAATATATGGATAACTCTTGTGCGTCTATCAAAGCGCAACGAAACAAATGTCGAAGAGAGACATTGGCTACGCACACTCAAAACTTATCGGTGTATGAGCAACCGATCGGACCTCTCATCGATGGAATTCAATCAACAACAGCTGAAGGATACAGACGTGTCCTGTCTATTCGTTGTTCAACTGTAGAAGGAAGCAGATATAAAATAAATGTGCATAGAAACATTCTGGAAGTCGTTTTGTTGTTATTTAAAATTACAGTCCACTAAAACTATAAAGCTGGATTAAACCTAAATAGTTTATACGCATCAAGTTCGTTTAACATACATTCTTGTTTCCTGAAGCACTGGACATTTTCCTACAAAGTTCAAGACATCTTCTCGTTCCCTCAAGTCACATAATTCACAGACGCATGACGAATGAAGAACTTTGAGATTTTTAAAAAACTGCAAGTTAAAAGTTCTTGGTTCAAATATTATTTGTGTTAACAAGAACTCGTTTTTAAGTTTTCAAGAATCACTTATTCAGTGTAAGAATAATATTCTCTCCATAAGTATTTTATTACATCATTGGCAACAATTTCATTCTTAAATCAAAGATTTTGATATTTGGGTTCATTTTAACCAACGAAAATTGTTGGCATTACAATTTTTTTTCCTGAGTGTAGATAAACAGTTTTTGGTATGTTCCTTTTCCAACATTAAACAAATCAGCAACCTCTGCATGTAACTCGTAACTGTATGCCTACACGACATGCGAAACAGTTTCTCATAGCCTGCTCTGACAGCATAAAATCCTTCATTACAAATAACAATGGGCGGACAAAGCTGAAACCACATTCATCGAGGTGAAAAATTAAATGTCAGATTGTTCTCGGAATAACCTTTATCAATGTTGACTGCCAAGATTGAAAGGCACGTGAACTCCAGCATATGTAGTGGTGAATGGAGTTTTTCATACCATCTATTTCGAATGAAATAAATTTTGAGTCAAAAAGCAACAATCAGAGGAGTAATAAGGAAAAATTTTGACTATGAAAACAAGTCGGCTATGAAGCTACTGCAGGTTGATTGACTTACAAATTTTCCTGTCGAATCTCTATAGAAGTTGTAAAATGCAGAGGAACCTTTATCATATATTTAAAAATGAATCGGTGATTGTTAAAACAACACAAGTAACAGATTTTTCGAAATCAGTTTAACTACGTTTTACACAGCTTATGTGTAGACACTGCGTTGTGAACAAAAGCAACATAATTCGATACCTAAAACACACAGAAAATCGATCGAAAAATCTGTATTTTGTACTAAAACAAAATGACTCTTCTAGCATTTTTTGTTTCTCCCGTAAAAAAATAAAAATGTCACTTATGTTGTTTTAGCAATCACCGATTCAAATGCAATCGTACCACAAGAGTTACTTCAAATTTTTATATAAGTCCCCCAGATTGACGACTTTGAGCATCAAATAAGTAAGTCTCAATGGTGTCCTTTAAACTTACATACGAAAACGTTTTCTGCACTGCACTGCACACGGAAACAACTTTTCCTTCCAGATTTGAGCTTTTTCTTGAAAATTTTCTGAGCGTTAGTCTTGCCCAAAAGTCAATGGCATCCATATGTTCATAAAATGCAAAAAGGTGTACAACCCTCCAATGTTTATTGTTTCCTTTTCTTTTGACTTAACCCAGGATCCGATAAATCATATCCCCGCATTTGACGAGAGAAACTTCATAAAGCTCCAAATTTTGTTGACGAATATTTCCACCTTCCACCAAGTCCACCAAGTCGCATCTTCGTCATAAGGCGTCTTTTCAATCAGAATGAAACCTTTTCCAAGGCGAAACGGATTTTCTTACCCCGCTATTTGGTTTCTCCATGATATCTGTCAAGCCACGATGCCTTACTATGCCATAAACGAGATTTAACACGCTCTCAAAATGTTAAATGGGCTTTACCATCGGATACAACGACGAGCTTGTTAAACTTAAATGTATGAAATAAATTCGCTTCTTTAAATGAAAAACGTTGTAAGAACCGTAGTTTGCTTTTATATACTTACGACTGATGAAAGCTTTAAGTTAAATATTCCTCATCGTCGTGCACTCGAAGGTACATCGTTTAGTTACGACTAAATAAAGATTTTATACCGATACTCGAATGACGAATACATCACTTTTAGCAGTAAAAAAATATATGGAACGCATGTAGAGTCTCCTGAAGCGGATCTTGTGGTACCCTATACCAACAGTGTCTTTTAGATAATTCAAATAAATTCTTTTATCATTTCAGTGCTTAACGTAGGTTAGGTTCAGAAAGGCGTATAGCTAGTAAGATCTCATAGGAGAACGGGCACCAGAAGGATCCCTATGACTGTTTAAGCATAGATTAAGTAAGAAACTAGGTCTAAAAAAACAATGTTTAGAAGACTTTCTTTTTTTTTAGCAATACTCAAAAGTAATTAAATCTGTTCTATTTGGTGTTGCGTATGTCAAGGCTGTTACACTGGGTTGGGGTCAAAAGACTGGATGGGTCAAAATTATTTTTACGAAATTCTGCTTTCAAAATTCTGCTTTACAAATTTGTGCAAACAATAAAAATAGGTTCGGAAAATGTTCAAGAGTGCAAAATTTGGTAAAGCAGAGATGGAAATAATTTTTTTTTCTAATTTTATCTCATCTTTTCTTAATTTTTATTTGTAGCCTTTTATTTCCTCGTGGGAGGAAAATAAAAAATGTCGTGGGTATTTTTAAAATACCATTTTATTTCAATTTTATTATAGAAATGTGAAAGCAAACAAAAGAAGCGACATCTACTATTGATATTTTTTAGGAAGACTGAGGAAAAGTCTTTAACTGTCCACCATCAATCGCAGCGTAACAGTAATTACAACTAACATCCTAGAAAAATGGTCTTGGAGTATTCAAATTTGTTTTCTTGTTTCTTTTAATTTTATTTTTATTTAAAAATTAAAAGTAAATAATTTTTGATGTTTTATAAATTTAAAATTGCAGATATAAACTTTTTTATCTCGTCGTTTACGTCTGCATTGGAAAGCAAGCAGAATAAGCAGAGTTTTATTGCTTAAAATTTGAAAATCAGAATTTTGTAAAGCAGAATTAAAAAAAGCTGAATTTCGTTAAGCAGAATTTTTGTGTGATTTTGCAAAGCAGAATTTCGACCGAATCCCTTTTAAACTTTATGAACACCCTCGTAAGAGGCTTCATAGCTTTTCAGCCTTGGCTTTTGCCTGTCTTATTTTATCAGACTTGGAATTTTTTGCCACGCCGCCGCCTATAGGAAAGAAGAAAGGACAGTGTAAAAAATGTTGGGATGGAAATCTTATTTTCAATTAATGGTGAGGATTGCTACCAACTTTTTTATTCGTTTATAATTCCCAGATTTATTTTACAGCGTCACTTTTACTCACTATTTTAGTAAGTTTATTAATAGGAAGCATTTCATGGCAACTGGTTCAGCTTTAGACACGCAACTCTCCACTCAACAGCCCAACACGTCACCTCTGAACAACGACTACAGACATTACTCAATGTTACTTATCCTGAGCGCAACTTATAACACCCTATAGAATTGGGCACAAAGAACGCTGTTACATCTAGCATATACGCACCTATTTAGGTTCCAGATACACACATCCCACATTGCCAATAAACCGGCAATTACAAGAGCCTCGTAAACAAGCACGCAAATAATAGCTACCAATGTGAGCACACATCAATGTTCTGCCAACCTTGAGGTAGGTTTCCTTTCCGTTTCGATTCCACATTCCCTGTCCCAATAGCGCCAGTCATCGGAGTAAATGTGGCGAACAATATTTTACGATGATTTGACTGCCTTTTCCTCCATTGGCGCAGTAAAATCACAAGTTGTAAAGGGAAAATAGAAATGTGTCCCGAAAATCGTCCTTTCTTCCAAATGAAGGAAATAAAAATCAATTAGCTGAAATAGAATCGATTAAGCAGCGGTTGGGATCGGGTTCCCATTCCCATTAAGTGGGTTTTTGTTGAGCAAATTGTAGCTGTAACCGGTGGGTTTGAAGCATTCTCAAGAACAATATTTTCAAATTGGTTGTAGGAACACTTTACAAATATTCCTCTGTTATAACCTTTTTTATTTTACATTAAGAAATAATTGTTACCTACTCAGGCGCATATAAGCTCAAGTCAGTGATGCCAGATCGTGGGTAATAACCCATTTCGTGGGAATTTTTCCTTTCAATATGAGCTAAAAGGGCGAAAAACGGCGAAAAAGGACGTTTTTTTATCTCTTGAAACAAGAAAAAATAGTGTATTTTGTTGTTTTTTAACGTCGGCATGGGCAAAAAGGACATTTTTGGGTGTTTTCGACGTGTATCGTGGGCAATTCAGTCCGATAAGTTTGGCATCACTTTGATTGGAACTTGGGTGAGCAATTTTTAAGAAGCAGTCAGTTCAGTTTACTCAATATTTTGATTGTGGGCAAGTCCACCACGAAGAATGGGGAAAAAGGGGAATTTTAAGGTCCGTGATGGGGAATTTCACTTAAAGCGTCTGGCAACACTGTCCAATCGTTTGAATGATTGCGACTACTAGAACATAGATCGAAGGTTTGTCGAAAAATATAACCATTAGTCGTCGCAGTCACCATCCTCCTGCAATGTGGAAGACCCTCCCTGTAAAAGGTTAACAGAAAATATAATCCGAGCTGCCGTCGTGGTCTTTACGACTCTGGAATATTATTGCCTGTAACCTCTCGATACATAGAGAAAACCTTAAGGAACTTTTCTAGATACATATGTTTAGCGATGCATAAACCTTACTTAAAAAAAAATACCAAGGTTACCTTGATGGATTCAAAAATTTGCACAAAAAATATTTTACAAGGGGTTTCTTCGGCCAAAATCTGATCATGGGGTCAGGTGCACCGACAACGAAATAGCGGCTGTTGAAAAGAAAAAAACAAAACTGTGCGCGATAAAATTTAAGATTATTTAGGTCTTTTGACCTGTGAGAGATTCGTCTACGAGTGTGAGCCTCACATGATTTGACCTACTCATTAAAAACCACTGCTGTTTAAAACCCAAGTTCGGCAGTACCTTTTCTCCATTGAATAGGAACTCATTCTCAATTTTGTGGATTGACATTTAGGAAACCGAGAGCCCTTAAAGTACTTGCATAGTATAGCATACTGTGTCAGAAAACCGCATATGATGTTCTCCTAAATTCATCACGCACCTTCACGACAAAGAGTCTTAGGAGAAGCTGTCTCCACAAACACCGGCCTTACCTTCCCAACCAGTGCCATTAAATTGAAGGTCCCCGTTTCCAGTGGCGGAAAGCCCCTTAAAGGTTGCGTCTGGCAACAGAAAATTGCAGTGCCTATTCGATCTTTTGAATGGCTTTGTCTGCGATGGCTAGCTGATGAGGTACTGCCTACCAACCACACTTCATTTGATTTAATTTTGTCACCCGTTTTTGCATTTCTGCCGCTCAGATCAGGCTTTTTTCTATGGAAACTTGCGCTCACCTTACCTGCTTGGTCTAGCGTTCTTACCCAACTTTACAGGTTCAGCACCCATTTTGACAAGTTTCTTGAGCAGTTTTACGTCCTTTGCCAAAAGCGGATTTTTCTCATTTACTGAGGATGGGAACTGCAAAAGTTCAAGATTGGACTGTGAACAGGGCTGCGACTGGACATAGCACAGGACAAATTTGTTGTGAAACGGCCTTAACAATAAACATTTTAAGCTTCGACTTTAAATTTGAGTATTTCAAAATTTCAATATTTTCCATACAAATTTTGCAATTGAGAGCTTCCGTAAATTTAAACTTTATTTAAACGGCGCAACTGCAACTATTTATTTGACGAAAACAGGTTAGCTTCAAGCTTGTCCAAGCAGAAAGTCGTCTTTTTTCACGTGCATTGCGACATCGTAAGGGTCTAAATGAAGGTCGTCACAATAGGCATCGTTTTTTTACTAAGTGATTTGGACTTTGCCTTCAGCTCCACCTTCAATCTAATCGTACCCTCATACTTGGGTACTTGACGTCGAACGGTACAGCCTTCGGTCGCATTATACTTGGCACTCTTGAGTGTTTACGCCGCTGAATGGAAGTGGATGGCGAGACTTGCAAGCCTCCGGGTTATCCTTGCAGAATTGCTGCCAAGTGCCTTTTCAAAGACGGAAAAGCTGTAATTCAGCTGCCTCATTTATATCCACGGAGTTTATATCCGTTGGCATTGTGAAAGAACTAATTTCAGGAGTTGCGGACATTTCCACTGTTTTAGCCCTGTCTCTCCCATCCCAACTAAAGTCTGACCCGGGGTTAGAATTTCAGTCTGAGGAATCTTCAGAAACTTGATTTTCTTTAAAGTTTTTGACCAAGAAGCGGCATACTTCTAAAAGCTTGAAGAAGGTCTTGCCCGATTGCGACTACCACCTGTTAAATTCATTCCAAACCAATGCAAAGCTCCAACGTCATTCAAGCAACGCAACTGCTAGCGCGGATGTTAAGTGTATCAAGCCCAATGGAAAGTAGGAATCCAACCAACAGCAATCTCGTTTCTTCCCGCAACATTGTCTGTATATAGAAAGCACCTACTCACATCCTTGCTCTGCAGACCAAGCATACGCCAATGCCCTCGTAGAAATAAATCGTGGAAACCTTTTGATTCAGAGTCTCATGCATTTTTTAACAAACTGCATGGAATCCGTCTTCCCACTCAGCTGAGCATCACGAGAAATAGTTCCCATCAGCTGCACACGGTATCTCTGCCATTTCTCCTTTCACTTCATGTATTCCCGATCGTTAAAAGTGCATCACGCAGATAATCATTCTGCGAGCATCCGTCCTTGCTGTATACTTTTCTTGTCTTTGTTGAGTGACAAAACATCCAGATCCGTTGCCGGCATAAGAAATTGTTGAGCCATCAACTATGGAGCTTGCCAACACGGACGCGATGTACAGCTCTTACATTTTTCCTTTCCGTCTATCACACTTGTTCCGTAAATTATGCAAAGGAGGTGTTAACTTCAATCTGCCACGCGAGGTGGTTTTGCCAGGCGTACACCCTGGCGAGCTTTGTTCTCGTGTTGTTATCTCGACGCTGCGCTGGCTGGTTGATGTAGTTTGTGGTGTACAATGTTTAGCTTTATGGGGATGTACCTGTTCTGACAATTGAATGCCATCAAATGTCAGATTGTTCTTGCATATGGTTGGGATTGGATGTGTTGGCTGGTTGATTGATATTGTAACTCAAAGGGATATCGTTGCACGCGCACAGGGGGAACCTAGTTGGGTGACAAACTATTGACACTTTTATTGAATCGAACTGGAAGTTATTGGGTGGGTGTCAGAGGGTGCCAGTGGGGTGGTTTTATTTTCGCACAGAGAGGAGAACATTTGTGGCAGGATTTCGAATGACAAGCTTTCAACATTGGGAAATACGACTCAACCGATTGGTCAAGTTAAAGACAGCAGATGGATCAAGATGGTAGAGAAGGTACACCACTTTATGAAACCCAGTACGAAACTGTTGGGCTCGGCAGTTGGGTTGGTGAAGTCATTCCCGATGTAAGGAACTTCGTGTCCCTTCCAATGAGCAAAAGAAACTTATAAAAATTTAGGTCCCACCATCGTAGAAACTCATGAAAATATTGCGGGGCAATTGGGCGACAAAGATTCTGAGTATCTGATCGAAAACCCTACCCTAGGTTTCGAAGCGTTTGGTTGGCCGCAACTTTAAAGATTCCACCGTGCAGCCTGGGACGAAGCAAGTGCAACCAAGATGATCAAATTCTGGGTGCATTAATACAGAAAAAAGCCTTCCCCCCAAATGAGAACCTAATCATAAAAGCTATCATCAAAATGAAAAACATCACAGAGGCTTGTCAGGTATACTTTCCTCCTGTCATTAGAAGCTAACAAACTTCAGTCATTCTTAGTGTCAGAAATGGCGAAGGCTTTAACCAAATAAGCCCTTGACTGTGGTGACTAGAAGGTTGCAGGCGAACGAAACTTCCTTACCTTCGATTGGAGTTGTGATACTTGATCTGTCTATTTTGTCAATCGATCGATAGATTTTCTTAAAGACTGCCTCATCAGCAGTAGCTTTTCCATGAAGATTCGTCTCAGATCTTCGCTTTTTTCAAAGCTTTTTAAGCTATGATTGATTGGGAATTTTTTTTTTATTTAATGCAAAAGAAGGGCGACTTCAAAGCGACAACTGTTGGCAATATTCTTATCTTAATGGATATAAAACATATTTTGTCGGATCTCTACGAGAGGCACTACGTCACTGGATTTGTTTTGTTTCGTGTGTAAAAAGTGCACGATTCCGTCGGTCAATTGGTCCTACCCTACATCTTTAACCATCCAGTAAATTTCACTTGTAGCTCTGTCTAATATTTGAGTGACCAAAATGCTAGTCCCTACTTTTAAATTTGACTATCAAGTTTTTTTAAGAATACAATTTGTCAAAATAGATCTGCTAACCTCAAACAAAAAATTTTATATGCGGCAGGACATTTGCGGGAAGAGATATTCGATTGTGAAATTTCTCACAAATGTTTGGTGATAAAATGCAATATTTAACTGCTGCCAATAAATAATTTATTGTCACCAGAAATTGGATCACAAAGTGCTCTCTCATACGATAGGTATTTGAAGATAGCTCCAAGAGAACATGTTTTATACTTTATGGCACAATTTGAATGGGCAAAGGTAGCTGTCTAAATTCGGATGTAACATCTTTTCCCAGGACGTCGACAACATTACATCATTCACTGGGACGATGACAATTGACGTCAGAACGTGGTAAACGGTTGGGGCTTCTGTTTGGGAAATGATATATTCCAAAAATCGCATTTAAATGGCTCTATACCTGTGGAAGGGGTTGACCCTTAAGGAAGGGTCGTAAAAACGATTGAATTTTAATGGCGTTCTTTTTTGTTTGTGCTCCTGTCGGTTTAACAGTTTGGTTGACATGTATGCACGGTATGGCTGTGCCACTCAATCATTCCCATTATAGGCTGTCATTATTTTGGAATGTGCTTAATTACTCCACTCCACATATGTCCACTTCAAAGCAGGAAACAAATTCTATTGACAATTTTTGACAGTCTAAGCAAATGAACAGGCACCTGTCGGTTAATTTTGGCGGCTCCTTGTGTGTCTGTCTTGGAAATTCTTTCTCACAACGATGTCCATCAATCTTGTTGTGTCAGTTCAAGTGGATCTACGGAGGAATGCCCAGAAAATAGATGGGAAACTATTATGAAAATCTTCTCGCAGACATTTTTCTCAAACACATTTTCCGCAGCAGTTCATTTGAGTTGAGGTATTCGGTTGGTGTCTCTGTTAATGGAGGGTAGTTTGGCAGTAATGGAGATACTTTCCGGCGGTTTAATGACACCTATTGAGTTGTGCTATATTTAAACTGTTTCTCTTACACAAGTCTTGAACTGAAAAGTGAGTGATTGAAAAATCAGATAGGTATACGTCGTCAAACAAATAGTGCAGAACAACTGTTCTCTTTTAAGCTTTTAGAGCATTAAGGACTAGAATAAATTAATCAAATGAATAAAAACTAAGAGGCGGTTTTCAGAAACGGAGTATCTTCTTTCAAAAACCCTTATTTGGGGATAAACTTTGACTTTGGCTGTAGTGTTCGAGCAGTGCATTTCTGAGGACAAGATGTTGTTGGTCTCTTTTTCAAGTACGCTGTTTAAATTTGTATGTCGTGTATCAATGAGTGAAAATATAAAGGTGTCTTTCGAATTAGCGTTCATCGTTTATGGAAATTTTGTTAGCCCATCGCCTTTTCAACTTTGAGTTATTATTATTCTCGGAACTCCAGCAGAGCTTGACATAGATATGAAAAAATTCGTTGAAAAAGGTGCATCAACAAAAATTAAGGCTAAAAAAACGCGTCAAAACTGTTAAAAAAAAAAACTATAAAAGACTTTAAATAAGTTTTTAAAAGCCGTATTAATAACATTTGAAAGAGTCCAAAAAAAAAGAGTCAAAAGCGGCCTAAAAGTCATCAAAAAAATTACAGAAAAGGATTTAGTTGACGCGTTAAAATACCAGCATTACTAGCACTGGGCCTTACCAATAAACATTTTTAGTTTCGACTCTAAATTTTACTAATTCACAGTGGCTATATTTTCCATACAAATTTCGCAATTGTGAGCTTCCGTAAATTTAAAGTCGAGACTAAAATTTGTTATTAGTACGGCGCACTGAAAATAAAGTCAAAAACCAGCTTGAAAAATACTAATAAAAAAAAATACTTAGGAAAAGGTTTTAAATAAAGTGTTTTTTAAAATTGGAAAACATCCAAAAATGCGACAAAAACGTCTAAAAAATCAGCAAAAATGCGTCCGAAAAGGCGATAAGAAACTACATTGATAATTAAAAAAAAAAAAACTGTCGAACGTATTTAAAAAACCTTGGCTCAGGCATCGTGCACAAGTCGCACTTAACCTCACATCACTTGGAGTGCTCAACTGGAGGCAGGTTTTCAAGTAACGCGCTAACTTGAGAGACGTACATATTGTGTGTGGTTCTATCTCTATCTATCTAACTATCCCTTCACGTAGGCAAGTATTTATTTATTTATTTATTTGTTTATTATTTTTCGAAATCTCTGCGTGCCTTTCTAAAGGTATAACTATTACAAAATAATTTTCCTCTTTAAGCTGCAATCACCCGCATACCCCAATAACACTCGCCAATATGCCAGGTCCAAATCAAAGGCCCAGTGAACACATTTTTCAAGGAAGCAATCTGATTGAATCTGAAGTACACATTCCACTCAATCACACAACCCGTACTCACGACCAAAAATTCCCCTGATGGTATGCAAATCAACGGTTCAGTTGACCGCTATTTGTCCTTGCTAAGAAAAAAAGTACCATTCACCTCGCAGAGTTGCCATGCCTCCTACCCTGCCCAAATTTGCATGAAAAATTACACACCAACAACAAAGGAAGTGGTGCCTGTGTCTATGGCTGTGTTTATTGAGAAAAACAAAAATGAAAGGAATTTCGCGTAGATATTTTTTGCACTTGTCACGATGACAATTTTTTTGTATTTCCAAGGTGTTTTGTAACATTTTCGCTAGGTATTCGGTTCGGTTGATTCAAAAGTGACTTGGCAGCACTGCGAATGAAATCAATCTGTGCCCACTCCAATTAAAGACACATTTTTTTTATCGACCCGAAATGATTGATGTACATTGTACAGGTTGCAGGAGGTTATCCTCGCGATATGGTGTAGAAAGTGAGAAGCTATGCTTTTGCGTGATTCATAATTATCGTGTGCTTTTGTTTGTCTTTCCTTTTCTTATTTTTTGGAAAGGTTAAAACCATTGACATTCGATTTGTCTGTGTTTTTCCTTCTTTTTTTTGTATGCCAAGCGGAACAAGCAGAAGTGATATCGGAAACAAATTACTTCCGAGACGTTGCATGTCTGACGCTCGAAGTTGCTTGTTCCTGTTGAAAGACAAATATCCTGTGATTGCTTGAAATGGGTTTACAATTGAAGTATTGTGCATCAGAGTTTATGATTTCAAATCGATTCGTCAAATTGAAATTGATATTGGCAATTGCCGAACGGAGGTTTTTTTATTTTTTGTTGTCTTGAAGGACTGGTAATCGAACAAGATTGTAAGAGATTAAATTACGCGTTTTGGTGCAACAGAGTTTGAAGGTCAAATCAATTTAACCCTAGAACACTAAGCCTCCTGTGAGGCCGCTCACCACTGGTTTTTTTGCATTTTTCTCAGAATATACTACTCCAATGGCATTCTGTCTCCTGCCTCCTCCTCTCTGCCAACTCAGTTGGGAATCAGGCGCGGTGGATAGCCTACGATTGTAAAATTTCAGTGTTCAATTTCAAAGTTATAGAGTTCGGTGTCGCTTGAGAGCCGAGGATTAGTGTTTAAGGTAAGTTTTTTTCAAGTCTTTAATTTTACTTTTTTGTAGTATTTTTGTTATTTGCATGGAATTAAATCTGCGAAAATCGGCAGAGGACACGTTTGGAAGAGCGCTCCACTATTTATATAGAAGAAACGAATTCGTCAAGCTTTATGCGAAGTGCCTAATTTGCTTGCTTATGGGGATTCTGCATCTTGTCCTGAAGAGCCGATCATTCAAATAGGAAAGAGATCAGTATGCAGCTTTTGTCCTGCTTAAAAACGACGCATGAGCGTGTACAAATGTGGGGCAATACGTATTGCCTAGAACATAGGTCGCCGAACTGCTTTGGATGGACAGAGAAATATTTCCTAAAAAAGGCAAATTTTTTAAATTAACGTGGAGGGCTTGTATCTTGTGATAGAGCTCTGATTTTTAACTTTCTCCATTACGTAGTAAGAGAAAGATATTGTATTCGTACAAAATATCGAACTCGAGATGTCAATCGATTCTGCAATTACGATGATAGGCGAACTCGAAAAAGTGGGTCGCAAAATTCTGTCCGTCTGTCTGTCTGTCTTTCTGTCCGTCTGTCTGTATGTCCCGAGGCCTACAGCTTAAGCGGCTGAACAGATTTCGTTCAAACTTCGGATTTAAAGTTTGGGGGATAACAGTTCGGGGGTGTTTTCTTTTTGCATGGTAACCTCAATATTAATGGTAGGTACTATTCCCATACAGAATTTTCATACCAGTTTGATTTGTTCGAAAACGGCTCTAACGATTTCAACAAAAATTGATATTCAAGCTTATGTAGGGGAGGTGAACATAACTGCATACTCAGTTTTTCGCTAAAAAATCGAGTAACGGTACTTTTGAAATTCGTACATATCTCGAAAACGTCCATACGATTGCAACAAAAATGTATTTCTAAGGTAGTATGGCCATTTCTAACTTAATGGAAAACTCAGTTTTTCTCTGTTTTGTCGTAAAATGGATTTTTGTAAAAAGTCATTTTTGAAAAATATAGTTTTCCCTAGTTTACCTCAAAACGGCATGATTTTGACCAAAATGCAAACTTAGAGTAAAATTGATGTTTTCAAAATTATTGCGTCCTTAATTTTCAATTCGAATCACTGGAAACGCTCACTTTAAAAACTGCTCATATCTCGAAAAGCCCATTTTCGATTTCGATAAAACCCTAAAAACCAAGTAATGCTTACGTCCCGAATAAAAGATTTGCTTAAATGACTTTGAATTTCAGTCAGTGCACTTTATTTTTTGTTATGAAAGCGTTTTTATTTATTTATTGGTTTTTGCAAAGTTTATATGAAATTTTTAGGATATTAATTTTTAATTTTTTTTATGAAGTCGTCACTTATTTGAAAAGTGAAAAAATGTTCATTATTAAAATTCTAATAAAACTCCAAAATTTGTGTTTTTCCTAAATTAAAATCGTTTTGCAAAGTATGATAAATATTTTAAAAGGTAAAAGTGACTGTTTTAAATGATTCATTAGGCGTTTTATCCAAAAGTAGCCTCCCAGGCGAGGATTAGTGTTTAGCGACAAAAAAAAAGATTAGTATTCTACAGTTAAAAGCATGTGAGCTAGAACAGCATATGGAATTTCTTCTCTATTTTTCAAACTAAACATTGCAATATTTGGTACTATTTGGTCTGCGAAATTTTACAAAAACCGCTCTAACGATTTTTATCCAAATACATATTAAAGATAAAATCAGTATTCGAAATAAGATTCTCAAAAAATTTAAAAAAAATAATTTGTTTTTAATTACTCTATTTTCACATATCTATGCTAAATTTTCGTTATAATCTCCCCCACTTCCGATAAAAATGCAATAACAGCTACGCACAACTTCATTTTAGCAAATATTATCCTGTTTTCAACCTTGTTGAATAAGCACCTTATCATATAATTGCAGCCACTTCCTTTCACAATTAGAAACCCCCACTTCATTTGCACCCATTTCTTTTATCTAGCATCGGTTCTCAGATCTTTACCTACCTACTTAATAGAATAAGAAAACAACTAACCAAACTTTTGATGAACGAGAAAGCTACGTTCGACCCAGTCATGCACTTTATTTTCATTTCCTCTGTGTGTAAACCCGCACTTTCCCGGAGATTTCATTACAACAATTTAGCGACCACCCGTCCCCAGCAATGAATCTGATTTACATGCGGCGATCCATTCTAAATTCCATATTCATACTCTTAGGCTACCACCCTTTTTGACTACAAATGTTCATTGTTGTGGGAGGCTGCCTAAAAGTGGTATCCATTCAAAAATTCAACAGCCCAATTTGAAACCCCATGCCTGTGGTTCAAGGCCTCTCCTGTCAATGGGGAGCTTTATTTAAACGGCGCTTTCCAGTGAATCCCCACAACATTGATGAAGAAACTTCTCTTCATTCGCCTGTTTAATAGCGAACCTTGGCACATATTCTCAGGGAGGAAACTCTCCTTACAGCAATGAAACGTGATTGGAAAATTTGAACACACGTGCTCCCAAAAAGAACCCCAGCTCCATGATAAGATGTACATGCTCGTGCCAAAAAAAAAAAAGGTAAGAGACACCAGGTATAAGGTGCGGTAAATTGGTAGGAAAATTGTCAAAAATTCTATGCAAAGATAGGATCTATGTGTGTGTGTGGGTGTAGGGTGCGAGTCTTCCTCTCCTCGCTATGTGTTTGCAATACGGAAGTAGGTTCGTTGCGTGGGTGAAGTTCTATATAGCTATTTCCAAATTTATTCGCTTATAAAATTGTGCCTGTACACGAATCTGCAATAAGAAGATTTTTTGCCGTTGGGGACGCAAAGTTATTGACCTTAGCCGTCATATGAATTTGTAATGAGAATGACGCTTGAGGAAAGCAATAGAAGATAAAATTTTACTCCACGATGGATTTTGTTATTCCGGTTAAATTGTTTCTATAAATTTGGAATTCAGTTGTGGCCCGCACATATGTGACATGAAGAGTTGTCTGCTGCTTGGTTGTGGATGTGTTTTTTGTAGCCAAACAGTGCAAAAGTGATGATGAATGTTTCAAACAGGACAGGGGCTTACTAGTGGAAGAAATATGTCAAAAATACATACGCCATAGGACCGAAGTCTGCAATCTATTTCAGAAACTTTTCCACTGGTTTGTATACTGTGAGAGCATTCGATAATAACCAAGGTAGAATTTTTGTGTGTTTTTGACACACCTAACCGCACAGATGAATACAGGTGAGTAAACGTTTCAGAAACTACTGCATGGATATAGGTAGACTTCCTAAAATTATAACTGCAAGTGTTGACCATACAAAATGTTACAGCTTTTTTGTCGTACCGATTACGGGGCTATTTCTACCCCGATTCTTACGAATTACATAAGAAACAAATGGAAGGTCCATTTCCGTAGATCTTTCCCGCAGTTATTGTCCTAAGAAAAAACGATGGAAAATTAATAACCTGCCTGTGACACCGCAGTCCTCCATCCCCAGCAGCTCCGTTCGATAAATTTGTAACGAAAAGTGGCTGTCGTCAGAATATCTTATCATATGGCACTCCTCTAGCTGCCAACATCGATTCGGATGAAAAGCTGGCTGTAGCCAAGCTACCAATGCGGACACCTTAAGCGCTATACCGCAGAAAAAGAGAGAACAAAAAAGTGGGGAGAATCAACGTTGAATGGCAACAAACAGCCAAACCGACCGCGTATCCTGCAGGCTTGTGAGAAGACCTTGGGCAGATGCTGGCTGCCAGAGTGCCTGAGACTCGATGCCAATAATCCATCAGAGATGCCGCTTGTGCTGTAACTTACTTAACCACCAACGCAGGAATCTGAAGTACGACACCTCGTCTTGAAGGCAGGCCTAAAGATCGGCCAGTAACATTTACTAGCAAAAGAGAAGGTCTGAAAACATTTTTGTTTGAGTAGGGCAATGGTTCGTGACCAAATTCCATATGCTGTTCTAGCTCACATGCTTTTAACTGTAGAATACTAATCTTTTTTTTTGTCGCTAAGCACTAATCCTCGCCTGTGAGGCTACTTTTGGATAAAACGCCTAATGAATCATTTAAAACAGTCACTTTTACCTTTTCAAATATTTATCATACTTTGCAAAACGATTTTAATTTAGGAAAAACACAAATTTTGGAGTTTTATTAGAATTTTAATAATGAACATTTTTTCACTTTTCAAATAAGTGACGACTTCATAAAAAAAATTAAAAATTAATATCCTAAAAATTTCATATAAACTTTGCAAAAACCAATAAATAAATAAAAACGCTTTCATAACAAAAAATAAAGTGCACTGACTGAAATTCAAAGTCATTTAAGCAAATCTTTTATTCGGGACGTAAGCATTAGTTGGTTTTTAGGGTTTTATCGAAATCGAAAATGCGGTTTTCGAGATATGAGCAGTTTTTAAAGTGAGCGTTTCCAGGGATTTGAATTGAAAATTAAGGACGCAATAATTTTGAAAACATCAATTTTACTCTATGTTTGCATTTTGGTCAAAATCGTGCCGTTTTGAGGTAAACTAGGGAAAACTATATTTTTCAAAAATTACTTTTTTCAGAAATCCATTTTACGATAATACAGAGAAAAACTGAGTTTTCTATTAAGTTATAAATGGCCATATTACCTTAGAAATTAATTTTTGTTACAATCGTATGGACGTTTTCGAGATATGTCCAAATTTTAAAAGTACCGTTACTCGATTTTTTAGCAGAAAACTGAGTATGCACTTATGTTCACCTCCCCTACTTAAGCTTGAATATCAATTTTTGTTGAAATCGTTAGAGCCGTTTTCGAACAAATCAAACTGGTATGAAAATTCTGTATGGGAATAGTACCTACCATTAATATTGAGGTTACCATGCAAAAAAAAAACACCCCCGAACTGTTATCCCCCAAACTTTAAATCCGTAGTTTGAACGAAATCCGTTCAGCCGCTTAGGCTGTAGGCCTCGGGACATACAGACAGACGGACAGAATTTTGCGACCCACTTTTTTGAGTTCGCCTATCATCGTAATTGCAGAATTGATTAACATCTCGAGTTCGAAATTTTGTACGAATACAATATCTTTCTCTTATTACGTAATGGAGAAAGTTAAAAATATCATGCGGGAGAGATAACCACATGTAGTGTTTATTCTTGTCCGTTTTGATATGTGCACGACTTCCAGTCTTCCGATGGCACTTTCGACCATTTGATGATGTCGTTGAAATCCATCTTTCGTTTTCCTAGATATGGATTTTCAATGCTTCTGGAATCTTGATTTCATCCTGGAACTCTGAAGCCCATATCGGAAATGAACAAAACTTGCAGGTCGACCGTTTACTACTTAGTTTTTTTAAGAGGTAAGTTTCACAGTGAGCCAAACTCGTACCTGTAAAGCCCTCTCCATCTTAAGGTAAACATTAAGATCAAGAGAACTGATGTCTGTATTAATTTATTTTTGTGCCACTTTTTCTGCCCTCTTTTGACTTGGCGAACATAAGTCCTGTTCACTTCTTTAACTTTTCAAGACTTTCGCGATGGAAAAGCATACTTGGTGTCACTTTTCCTCGGTCGTGCGTTTCACCATTCTGTGAGACTTCGCTTACTTTGGAGTTGTTCTCAACGCGACATTTTCCTATAATAATCTAGAAACATAGCTTTTAAGTTGTAGAATTTTATGAAAGAAGTCACTCGTCAAAAACCATTCCAAGTCTTTGGAATAAAATGGATCATTACATGCTAGATATTGATTTTATTATAAAAGAGCAAGAACGAAAGATTCAGTCGTCCACATTTTTTTAGTACGTTTTTGAAGGAGCAATTTCGGTTCTACTTTTGGCCACTCATTGACAATGTTGTCGAGAACGATTCGCGGTTCGCAATTACTACGTTCAAAGAACGTCTGGCAAGTTCAGTTCCCTCGTATGTCCACCTTGCGGAGGTACACGTTCAAATACTCGTAACCACTTCGGAAATTGTGTCGCAGTATATTTATTTCTTCTTTAATCTGGAATAAAATTGAGCATCATCACAGTCCACGGGATTCAGCTTATCATGTCCGCTTCATAAGCCTTGTCGCTGTGGTTGAATAAGCTCGTACGCCTCTTTGTTTAAAAAAATAAATAAATTGTCGGTTCGACATGTCCGAATGGGTACATTCCAAGCTCCTTACAAAGCCGAATTTCTTGTATTTTTGGGACGAATGCAAGAGAACTAAAATTTGTTTGTCAAGTCCGAACTGAGAAGCTCTTTCATGGCAGTTATACTCTAGGATCTTCGCCAAACATTCCCGGAGGGTGGCGCAATGAAACCTTAAAGAATAATTTGTTACACTTACACATTTTTGTCGTAGCAATTTGGCCAGAGATCACGTCTTGTGTACATGGTCCGGGCCAGCGACAGATCTTTACATTAGCAGTGGTTATGGGTATAGTGCTTATGCATAACAAAGGCTTCTTTAAAGAGATGACTTTCCCGATATGCATTTGCTTCTGCTTTAATGTGGCAAAATATTCAGTTTTATCATGCCGACTTTGACAACCCCCAAATAATTTTACCGAATTTACTAAACTTACTTATTTGAAAATTTGAGCGCCAGTGGACATAGAGCCGAAGAGCATATTTTTTTATTTTGTCCTGTAGCTCCATTACCTAAGTTTAAAAATAAAATCATCTGAAAGCCCTGGTAGCTAGTGCTGCAATATTTATTTATTTTTGAAGTATAACTTCTTTAGGCACACTTGACTTCGGGGGTAAGCTGGTGAATGCGTCACAAAAACGTTACGGAAATCGCGAACGGAAGTGAAGATAGAAAGAGATGGAGTTACGTTTCATTTCGTATATCTAAGCCACAGCCCACAGTGCAGCAGTGATACCAGATCGGGGGATTTATGCCTTTTTGCGGGATTTTCTCACTTATAATAAGCTAAAAGGTACGAAGGGATTTTTCAGACCTCATAGTACAAAAAGAAAAGGATTTTACTTTTTGGTCAATTTTTGTTCCTAATTGCTCATTTCATTAAGAATAAAAAAATTTGTCAACCTACGGTCAAATGAAATATTTTCATGTTTAGAAAATTGTCATTTAAAATATCTGAATGCTTTCATTTTCTTTTTTTTATTTGCCTAAACTGTTTCTAAAATGACAAATCTGTCAATGAATTCACGAGTATTTCTTAAAATAATATATTTATTTATTTTGTAAGCATTGGAATGTATGCAAAAAAGCCTTTCCTCATTCTCAAATCAAATTTCTGTGTCATTTTTGTATGAAAAATCAAGAATAATGAGACTTGAAACCGAGATAAAGTTTCAAATAATTCATAAGATATTTATTTGATGTTATATCATTTTAATGCCGAATGCAATTTTATGTTCCTTTTTGTAGCGTTTTAAAAATGTGTAAGATGTACCTAAATTTCTATTTTTGTATTAAGGGATTTTTGGGTATAACCGTGGGATAACCTGCCTCTAAAGTCTGGTATCACTGCAGTGCATGCCTATTGTCTGTATTACACTGTAGGAGCAATAGAGTCGCACCTCACCTCACCTCGCACTGCCAGGGCCGACCAACCATATGTGCAAGATGTGCAAATGCACAGGGCGCCAACTTCTGGGGGCGCATTGCTAGGAAAGAAATATTAATTTTATCTTGCGTGAACAAATACTGTCATTTGCATTTTAAAGAAAAAGCTTGTTCAAATAAGCCCAAAATAACAGCATCCATCACACCTGTGCTGAATTATTTCTTGCACATTAACTCACATAACTTGCAATGTTGGAACTTCAAGGAGAATCTAACTCAAAATATCGCAAAATAAAAAAATCCACTACACCTATGCAAGTTGACATCTGACGTACATAATCTCAAAATATTCCACCCTTTTCATGTAGGTATATTCCTTGCACATGCACTTACATTTAACAAAAGAATCTAGTTCAAAAATCTCAAAATAAAATCTCCTGGGTGATGTGGAAAAGACTTATTCATGTGTGAAAATATGAAAAAAGGGCGCTTTCTGTAAATCTTGCACAATCTAAAAAAATCTTGTTTGGCTGGAGCCGCCACTGCGCACCGCACACATTTTCTTTCTCTATTTCTTTCATAACCAGTTATTTTTCGTATATACAGGCACAGGTCACGCCCATTGCACGGTTGCCACTTTGGTATTTTTTTTTTATCCAAATTTGGTAATGTTTTTTTTTGCTTTTTGAGTTTCGGTAATTTGGTAATTTTTATCTGGTTATGGTAACTTTTTGAGCAGATGTACCAAGAATGCGAACTCGATTGCATTATTTGCATATGCGCCATCACCATCCATATAAACCTATTTTATTCATTATGCAAAAATGTCTGTTTCTGTTTATAACGTCTTTGAGATATGGTAACCTATCCATTTTATCTATTAATCATATTATTTATATACAGACATAAGACTCTAATTTGTTAAAGTTTTGTTAAAAGAAAAAAGGATCGAAAATGGTAGATGATCCCATGCCTTCTAGCAGCTGGTAATTTTGTGCAGAACGTTGTTTAGTTGTTTAAAGACTGACAAAGTTCCTACTACGTTCTTTATTGAATTGAAAAGTCTTGTGTTTTATAAAAGTTTTTTTTTAAGCAAGCAACTATTTTAAAAATTAAAAAAAATTATTTGATTTTTTTGTTGTGGCCTTTTTTCTGTATCACACTGTAGGAGCAAGAGACAGCAGTGCGCGCACACATTTTCTTTTTCTCTTCCTCTCATAGCCAGTGTATATAATATCTCAGTCAGTATTTCGTTTGCGAGTACATATAATCAGTGTTAGCGGCACCGACAACCGCAGATTGTAACACTGCTATGATTATTTTTTGGTACTAGAAAATTTTAATAAAAGACGATTTACTAGAGCGGTTTTTTTTTTGTGCTTTTTCCCTTTATCGCACGGAAGGCTTTTCGGACATCGCAATTACCACAAAAAGTGATAAATCCCACGATATTATAACACTACATACAATCATATAGAATTATGGATGGAGCTAAAGAAGTTTTACTCAGCCGTGTGGTCTAAAGCACACTCGTTTTTTTTATATTAATATTGTAATTAAGTACTATTAATAAAGTATATTATTATTTTTCTTATTATAAAAATAAAGCAAAATCTGAATAGATACGCTGGCTGAACCGCAATTTGTTTTATTTAAAGCTACATCTGCCAGCGACTTCGGCCTTTAGACCACTTAAATATTTAAATCGAAGACGAGTTCCGTACTTTAAGTACAACGTGCTATATTCCTTTTACCCACTTCAATTGTCACCGAAGTGATAGCAAAAAGTTTACAACGTTCAAATATTACATATGCCGAGGACAACCAACAAGAACATTTGTAATTTTTTTAGAAAATTTTAAGTTCGCATATCTGTGGTCACAAGGAAAAACCGCTACAGTCTGTTTGACTCATTTTTCAGGAGAGCAGTTTAAAGTTTTTGACAAACGCGTGAAATTCCAAGTGACTCTATTGACTTTAGTGACTTAAGCTGTTAGTTTTTTTTTTTTAAATTGTGGCCACTTTTTTAAAGATATAAAGCTGAAAAAAATTTACAAAATAGATTAGAGTACGCTGAATCTAATGGCATCAAAATCTCAATTTCGTCTAAAGTCGACTTCAGCGGTTATGGTTTGTGGCCACAGATATATCCGTCGTCCGATTGCAATAAAATGAAAACCCTATTCAGCTCCACACCAAGCGAATCTTTTTCTTAGAAGTCCATTCAGATTGGCTGAATAGTTCTACCGTGATGCGACTTCATATCCACATAAAAATAGACCAACTTTCCAATTTGTTTGTTTTTTAATTAAATTTTGTTTAAGTATTGTGGATGGCTTGCACACCACATACAAAATTATAACCTCAGAGGGTGGTCACTTTATGGTCCCATTTGTTGACAAAAGTACCTCAAGTATGAACAACTCTGTCACTGCGGGCAAAAAGTGCCAGATTTATCACAGATTGACTTTAAATAAGAATCCTTTGGTTATTTGCTAGAGTCATACACTCAGAAAAAAAAAACTGCTATGCCAACAATTTTCGTTGGTTAAAATGAACCCAAATATCAAAATCTTTGATTTAAGAATGAAATTGTTGGCAGTGATGTAATAAAATACTTATGGAGAGTATATTATTCTTACACTGAATACCTGATTCTTGAAAACTTAAAAACGAGTTCTTGTTAACAAAAATAATATTTGAACCAAGAACTTCTAATTAACAATTTTTTAAGAATCTCAAAATTCTTAGCTTAACAATCTGTTTTTTTTTTCTGAGTGTAAAACTGTTTCCAAATAATTAAGTCCGTTTGCAAAGCCATTTTTAGCTAGACACTACTTGTAATTGGCCAGTTCCAAAACAAACAATCGCCTACCCCAACCAATTGCAGTCATCCACCTACACCAACACATATTTACGGCTTTCCAAAATCCATTCATTTTGAAATCTAGAATGCCATTCCCGAGAGACAAACAATTGGAATACCCTAGCGCAAGCAATAGATACGCACCCATTAAAACGTATTTCATCAAAATTAGCCGAATTTCAATCCGAACTGTTTTATACTAATTGCGCTAAATTTTCAAATTAATGTCGGTAATTAAGCCTTCGTTAAAACAAAGCTACTCTAATCGAATTTAGCCAAACAGAGCGCGGTACGATTTTGGAGGGTTAATTGATTACACTTGCTGCGGGCTGCTTAGATCCATTTAAGTCAGATTGGTTTCGCACAAATACATACATGTGTGTGTAACTTAATAAATATTAAATCAGTACAGTTACCGCGCCAGTGACTCCGGCACGGGTACCCCAACCGACTGCATCTAAACGCGACAGTGTGCATTTTTACGCTCGCCCTAGAGTGTTATTCGCAACTTTCATCTACTTACTTTGACAATCCCCCGGAAATCCCATTACAGTGTTAAAGGATTCGCTTGATAATTTTAGTGGATTTTCAGTGGAAAATAATGTTTACGGTCACGTAGTACAACTGCGGCCCAGTTCGACATGCATCGGAATGAATTGCTGCCGCAAATTGAATTCGAACTCAAAATGCAAATCCCTAAATGCGGTCCATTGAGTGTAATTAATTCATGATATTCTGGTGCAGGACGAATGAAAAAAATAAATAAAAAATCAGACAAACACACAAACTCAAGTCATTGTAAATGGATGCCGATGTGCTGTAGATTTCACCAAATAAGGGCATTGACCTTGATAAAAGTTTGCCAAAGTTAATTATAAAATCAATATTTTCCCCCACGGACAAAAACGGTGATGGTATGTACGAATAAATTTGAATATTCTGCGGGGATTTGAAGTGTCAGCCTGATGGCGGTGGTGGAAATTCTTTAAACAATTTATTAAAACACTTGGTCAGAGTGTTAGATTTAACTTGGTGTCACCTTGGGATTTAAGCGGTATTTTTTAAATTTGTATGTTTTTAAATTTAAGTTAAAGTTTTCGTTGACAAATGTTGCCTGGTGTCCCCCTCCTGAAAGGGTTTACAGCTTGAACTTCTACACCGATTTCGAATAGTGCATCATCGTCACTCAATGCGAGTTTAATATTGTTTTTTTTCATTTTTATTTTCGAAGTTAGAATTAGGTTTAAATTATTTAAAAAAATAGAAACTCAAAAAGAATAAAATTCGTTTGATTTTTTTTAAATTGTATGACAACCAGCAACAACCAATTTGACTGCTTTTTGGTTTGCCACCTGGAAAATGCTTATAAATTTGACAAAAGCGATATTGATTTTGATCCTCATTTTCGGCTAAAAATGTTGTTTTGCGATGATCATCACTTTTGGTTGAATGGCTACGAAAAGAAGCAGAATTGCCGCATTTAGGGAACGAAGATCCATTTTTGAAAGGCTATGCATAGCAGTTTTGAAGGCTTTATGGATCGACAGTCAATATAGGGTAAAATAGTTGTGACCAATGTTGCCGCAGTATTTTTTAAAAGTGTAACAATTTTTTTCAAAAAGTGTAACAAATGGAAAAAAAATGTAACAAACTGAAAAAAAAAATTAAATTTTATAATTTTACAAAAAAACTTTATTGACCTACCTGTCCATTTTGTGTTCAACAAATAAAAAAAAAACAAAATTATTGACCATCGAAGTAGATTTCAATTTCTATTTCACAAACTTTATTTACCAGAAGATGTACGAGTAGAACATTGTTAACGGCGACGCGGCGAGACAGAAATATTGTATTGTTGTATTTTCTCGTTCCCTCCCATTCCCACTCGCAGCTTGACGTTTCGCACAACTTGTGCTCTGTGTAAACAAACAAATACATTGACAGAAATTGGTAGAAGTTTGTTCCAAAGAAAAAAGTGCTGCCAGTTCAACTTTTCAATATTTTTTAACAAGAGAAACAAATAAAGATTTTAATGGGAAACAGTGTAACAAAGCGAACAAAAAAGTAACATTGTAACAAAATTATAAAATAATTAAAAAGGGTAACACTTTTGGTACACTTGCATCATTGTGGCAACGCTGGTCGTGACTATGGTTACTCACTTTTTCCTTTCAAAATTAGGGATGTTTGCTGCTAGGACTCATAGCGATTTAAGTTCTATTGTGACAGTATATGCCATTCTTAAATTAGCACATAAAGCCTACTACGCACCTGTTCCGGAACGAAAAATTCCATACGAAAATGACAAACTTATTTCGTTCTGCTGTACGCAGCTATGCACTGCAGTGTTACCAGCTTTTATTAGAGCTATGGAGCTAAATTTGAAAAATCTTTGTGCTAAAAATAGACAAACTCAAATATATAAGTGCTCATATTTTTGCAATTCTTTAGGGTTACTTATTATGATTAGTAAGACTAGAGAGACTTTTCTAGTTTCCATTTTCAAATATTAACAAAATAAAAAACACCTATGGAAACGAGTTTTTATATTCATTTTTTAACTTTCTCCATTACGTAGTAAGAGAAAGATATTGTATTCGTACAAAATTTCGAGCTCGAGATGTTAATCAATTCTGACATTACGATGATAGGCGAACTCAAAAAAGTGGGTCGCAAAATTCTGTCCGACTGTCCGTCTGTCCGTCTGTCTGTCTGTATGTCCCGAGGCCTACAGTCTAAGCGGCTGAATGGATTTTGTTCAAACTTCGGTTTTAAGGCCTACAGTTCGGGGGACGTTTTTTTTTTTTGCATGGTAACCTCAATATTAATGGTACCTCCCATACAAAATGTTCATACCAGTTTGATTCGTTCCAAAACGACTCTAACGATTTCAACAAAAATTGATATATAAGCTTAAGTAGATGAGGTAAACATAACTGCATACTCAGTTTCCCGCTAAAAAAATCGAGTAACGGTACTTTTGAAATTCGTACATATCTCGAAAACGTCCATACGATTGCAACAAAAATGTATTTCTAAGGTAGTATGGCCATTTCTAACTTAATGGAAAACTCAGTTTTTCTCTGTTTTGTCGTAAAATGGATTTTTGTAAAAAGTCATTTTTGAAAAATATAGTTTTCCCTAGTTTACCTAAAACGGCATGATTTTGACCAAAATGCAAACTTAGAGTAAAATTTATGTTTTCAAAATGATTGCGTCCTTAATTTTCAATTCGAATCACTGGAAACGCCCCATTTTCGATTTCGATAAAACCCTAAAAACCAAGTAATCCCGAAAAAAAGATTTGCTTAAATGACTTTGAATTTCAGTCAGACTCGCACTAAACGAGAAAGTTTCGTGCGACCCAGTCGTGCAATATATTTCGAAATGGATTGGTATAAATGTGTGAAAATCAATCGCAATACAATAGATCTCCAGTGCAAGTGAAAAACAGCTGTTTATAAAGTTTTAGTGAAATATAAGAAAAGAGTACGCTCGCAATAGAAGGGTGCATTTAATAAATTCCTAAAGCCCGTGTGACACTACATTTTTTTTTGCATGAAACTAGAGCAGTACGAAAAGTTAGAACGAAAATTTCCGATAGGATTGAGTGCGTAGCGTACACACCAACTTTATTGATGTAGAAACATAAAAAAAATGCATTAAAAAAGTATTCAAATCACATTTTTCAGCTGCTGGCAGCTTTTATTTGACATTTCAAGATTATTTGAAAATAAATTCGATTGAAAATTTTCGGTTGCTTTGCAAACAATTGCTACCCCTTTCGTAATACACTTTTAGTCTCTTTTACACACCGCTGACTTTTCAACATCATAAAAATGAGGAAAAAATGTATCATAGTGTCAAACGGGCTTAAGGAGTCTAAAAATCTTAAGGGAAACTTTCGATGAGCTCATTATCTATATATGAGATCTTCACTTCTGGAACGCGCATAACAAAAACACGTTTCCTATGCCTTTTAACTGAGACTTTTTGCATACAACTGTGAAAGTAGGAGTCAATTTCTTTCAGTAGTGAAATTTACTTCTGCCAAACACCTTACAGTGGGAAATTATATGAAATTTTAAACCAATTAAAAATCAAACTTCTTAATTTTTGTCATACAAAAAGAGTACAGCCTCAGCTAAATTTGTGATGAAGATGGTCATACAAACAAAATATCAACCAGACAGGCGGCAGTACAGCCTCAGCTAAATTTGTGACGAAGATGGTTCTCCTCTACCCATAGCCTGCAAAGACTGAATATGATTAAATTAGAAGTTGAAATGCTGCCTCATCTCTAAATCCGCGTCGCTCCAACTCAACTAATTGTGCCTTCACCATGCTAAATTCCTTGTACAGACAAATAATTTTCCAACGCATCATTTCTTACAGAACGGTTTGACCTATTCCGACTTATGAAATCCAACAAAACAGGTGGGAGTAGATATAAATAAATTAAATTGAGGACACTGATTTTCTGAAAAATGGTTTCAAACAATTTACTTTCTGCTCAATGAAGATGAGATAATGTTCGTATAAATATTCTGTTCTTTGACGAATCCTTGATTTATTTACATCTTTGTCTAGACAGGCCTTAACTCCGCCGAAAAATAATTGATGCTGACTTTTAAGGATGTGTAAATAGACTGGAACTGGAGCGATGACATCTGGTAATCTGCATAAGGACGTTCGTTTTATTAGTTAGGGATGGCAATTTAAAAACTTTGATTTCGTCAACAAGCAACAACTTTTCTATTTCCAATTAAATTTCCAGCAAATGACAGTCGTCTGGGCGAAGGTATTTCTAGAGTGCTTACTCAATGTCGTACGTGTTTGCTGGACTTAGATCCAGGTTCATAAAGGACAAGAGGTCTGAGAAAATCTCAAAAAAAAAAATCCACACCGATTACCCATAGGTTGATCAACTTTATTTAAAAGAAAGAATTAAAGCACACAGTTACAAGTTAAAACAGGGATCAAAATAATGCAAGCAAAGTGCTAATTCAGGTGGATGATGAACGAATAAAAGGAATCCAAAGTATTTTGCTCACATCCGTACGCTGTAACACTGTAGTCGATTATCTTCCTTGGACGTCGAAGGAAACTGAAAGGAGCAAACATCGACCGGGCCAACTAATGTTCGTCGTACATGTGCTATGAGCTGTACAATGATTGTTTTGTGTGTCCATTCGAAAGGAGAAATATCCTTTTATCTTGACCTAAATCACGGGCGAGGATAAAAAAAAAGCACACTCACACAAAAAGCATGGATGACAAAAAAGCGGAGCAGAAGACGACGAATGAACATCTACATCATTCCTATAAACTGTAGGATTTCTGTTTTTTTGTTTGTATATTTATGTCCTTACGTCTGTCTGCCCAGTCCGATAGAATAATCGCAATTAGTGGGACCTTATTTGTGTCATGGGAGTTTAATGAAGCTGTTTTTCCTTTTGTTACCTTCCTAATTGCTTCCTTGTTGCTTGGGTTTTTCGATGGAAGGAAACATAATAAAGGACCGAAAGGGAATGAAAACAAACTTCTAACAGTGGATTTGGCCGACAAGGGTTTTTTTTCTTTTTTATCATCGCTTTTGCTTAATTCTTCTGTTTGGCTGATGGTTTTCTTTTCGTGATTTTGCGATTCCCGGCAGCGCAAGAGAAGAAGGACGAAAATGGCAAATTAAAGGATTAAGTGTAAATTACGTTAGAATGGACATTACACGATTGCTTACAGATACTATGCCTGATGGCGGGGGAGGTTTTGAGGAGCACCAGATATATATATATATATATATATTTCGAGAGATAATCGAATCAGACCACCATTGTCGGGTCTCTTTTCGTCTCTCTACCACTGTAAATCTTACTCAGAGAGACTCTCTGGATTTCTCCACAGTTCTTCTCTGGGCTCAATTCCTAGTGTTAACGCTAGCATCTGTTTATGGGAGATCCGTTTCATCGACTGGGTCTCGACCCATTGATGTCCCAAGATCCTCATTCTTCTGCCAGCCAATGCCGGGCATTGACACAGTATATGTGCCGCTGTCTCAGATTCCTCCAGGCATAGTCTACAAGTATCATCCTCTATAAGGCCCATTTTCCTTAAGTGATACCTGAAATTACCATGTCCTGTAGACAAAGCCACCACCCATTTCAATGTTCCTCGACTCATGCTTAGAACTCTTCTTTGAGTGGAGCAGGTAGGCCACTTTATTGCCATTTTAGCTTTTCTACATTGTTCCACGGTTGACCACCTTCTCAGGTGTTCTGCCGTGATCCATTTGTGGACAAGCTGTTCAACCATTCCTCTGCCAATTGAAGAGAATGGTTCTGGTCCCAGCAACTTTTCAGTTGACCCCTGTTTTGCAAGGGAGTCCGCCTTTTCATTGCCTTCGATCCCTATGTGTCCTCGTACCCAAGTCAGTGTTACTTCATTTTTAGATGAACACTTATTGAGTTTAAGTACGCATTCCAGTGCCAGTGATGTTGTGATGTTTGTTTGTTCCATGCATCTGATCACCGCCTGATTGTCCAGTGCTATGAGGATATTTCTTCCTTCCACCTGACACTCAAGCAAGTAGTCCAACGCATAAAGCAAGGCAATCATCAGATAAGATATACGTTTTGTTTGCTGCTTACACTGTTTGTTGTTGCTCTGCGTATAAATATTCTGACAGTGTGAATAGTTTATCTTTAGGGGAATGCGTTTGAGAAAGGTGAAATTTTATGGAAAAGTTTAACAAGTACAAACCTAGCATTGGTGTAGGAGGGTTAAAGCCAACTAGGCCTTCCACTTAAAGTATATCAAGCCCGAAAGTATGCAACTTTACAGGACATCCCATGATTTTCATAGGATTTTGGCATCAACTACCAGGCGCAAAGCAATGACAATAACTTCGTTGGATATTTACCCATTTTCAAGGACAGTTTTAGATATTCACGAGCCCAGCTCGCAGCAAAGTTTAAAGTTTACTTAAGCTCAACAAAACCGTATCCCAAGAGTCACGACGGTTTGACAATGATTCCTAAAGTTTTTTAATGACTGTGATAAAAGGAAATGAAGACGACAACAATAACTTTTGGTAAAAGAAAAAACCCATTCTAGTTACCTACGGCAAAGAAATCCCAATTAAATTGGAATCAGCTTCAACTTCAACCCTTAACCACCTCGGCCGACCCTTATTTAGGGCGTATAATTAATTTTATCTCCAAGCGGTGTAGCATCAAGTTGCAATGATTAATTGTACTGCCGCTTTGTGCAAACAAAAAAGGGAAGAACAAAATTATTATCCCAATACAATATCCAATCGCATACCCTGGAAGGGCGCCTGAATCTCCACTAATTGTAAATCACAAACAACATAATTTCTTCGCTTTTATCCTTGTCAAGAATTAATTACGCCCCGCTCCGTCCAGTGTTGGCTAAATATCTTTCTCTATGATGAATGGCGCTCTCTTCGCATTTTCATTTATCACAAAGTTTATTTCATTTTTTACGCGCTGCTATCTGGAGACAATGAAATTAGGAATTCCCACCTGGGGATTTTTGTGTCAGCATAATTTTACTCCCCCTGCAAAAAAAAAAAAAAAAACAAAAAAAAGGTGTCAAGTTTTAGATACATTTTTCATTAATTCGCTGTAAACTTTCATAAAGCACGCGTGCGACGAGTTTGGGGGCAATCTTTTTCACCAATGAATTGTGATTGGAAAAGTCAAAATTTTAAAGTGATAACTTGAGTCTCGGAATATAGACAGAGTTTGGCAGGTTTTCAAAGCGACTCAGTGAGAGTAGAGAACAGACGTGTCAACAGTTAAATTATAGTTGAGTGTAATTTGGAGGCACCTTTTTGGTACTTGCGTCGGGTGGCTCTTATCTTAATGAAATGTAAAGACATGAAGGCGGACTTGATTAGTTTGGAAAAATATAACTAGAAAAGTGCCTTTTGCCATATTTTTGGGATGAGAAGGAAATATAAATCGATGACAGACTGTTTTGCTCTTACCTATAGGTAGTGTGACCACCTGTACGTAAATGACACGTACAGTACGGAAATTTAGAGTCGTGCACCGTGTACCGAAGTGATAACTCAAAATCGCGAAATGTACGTAAATTGAAACGACAAATTATTGTTGTAATTTTTGTGGAGTGCTTTTATTAGGTTCGTTCGGGTACTTTTTTGCAAACGTAAAATTATTAAAAATTTGCTAAGAAACTGTGCGAATGCGACCACGTACTGAGAAAATGTAAAAGAATGATTTTAATTTTTTCGTAATTTTCTACTCGCCGATTTTCAACTTACTGAAAAATGAAAAATGAAAACTGACAACTAAGTGACAGCTGAAAAGTTTGGCAAGTAAAACTCTATTTATTTTCGTCTTCAACGATGTCGGAGGAAGAAGTTGTAATCGAATATTCTCCTAGAACATATCAGAGCATTCAAAATGATAATTTTTATAGGTATTTAGCTTACACAAAATTAAGTTCCAACTTATTTTGTAGATGCTGCATTTTACGATAATGTCAAAATGACATTTCTTAAACTTTTTGTTAGAAGACCGGTCCCGTACTTCTCTTGAAATTGAGAGATTTCTCTTTCGATTTTTGATATTTGACATTTTTCATTTTTCTATGGTAAAAGTACACGAACGGACCTATTGTGTTCGTTCGTATTGCATTCTTTTTTGATAAATTAAACGAAATTTTTCTGTTAAAATTTCGAATTTGTAAAGAAGCAGCCTCAAATGTTGAATGAAATTGCATCAGATGGAAATTATGCGTTAAAAAAAAAAACAATCCAGAATGAATTGATTACACAGGCCAATACTTTTGGAAAATTGTTCACAATATCGTCTAATAAACTGAATAAATTTCAAAATTGCGTTTAAAAATTTGTAGTGAATGCGATAATGAAAGCTTTTGTGTCGGTAAATAAGCTCTTGGAAAGGTGATCACACTACCTATAGGTAAATCTTCAGATAAACATTTCAGAGCGACATTTTTATGAGAAATCTTAACAATTCGAGTTAAGCCCTTCTTTGATCTTTATATTTATGAGAAACATTTAACCGACCCTAAAAGCAGTATCCAGAAGATGAACTCTAGCAACATTCACAAAAGCCCAAACAATTTAAATACATTTTGAATTTTTTACGATAGCATCATTTGAGTATGGCGACTTGCATCTCTAGCGCCATTTACGTGCGATGCAGTGAAGCTAACTGAGGCATTAGGGAATAATTTTTACAACAATGCATAATTTTTTTGTGATTTTTTACAATAAATTCATACAAATAAATTTTGAAATTGGTAAATCTGATCACAGTGGCATCACTGGTTTTCATTTGCAACTTACTTTCCAATTTTCTACTTTACTTAAGCGTAGTACGCTGCTCGAGCTAAACTAAATTCTATCTGGTCTCCAACTTTTCTCTCCATCAACATCAACATCAGCTAAAGCCCTAGCCAAATTTTGACATAGATTACGCCGTGGATAAGTGTCACAGGAAACAGCTGTTCTTTGAAAAACCTTTCTTAAAAAATGTAATTCCGTCCTATTTCAACTATGTCTGATTCTAGGTACTTCTCGTTCATGTAATAATTAAAAGAGCTCATCCTTGCATACTTTTCCGCAACAGAACAACAAATACACAACGATCTGTCACAATTTAGCTTGAGAAAATGTGCCGACCCATTAAATGAGCACACTAAATTTTGACAGACACATGAAGTACATTCTGAAACAAAAGTTTGACTATTAAGCTCGAGCTGCGTACCACTCAGCTAAATGCGTTCGCTTAAATTTAGCTCAGCTAAATTTTGGAGAGAATTTTGTATGGCGGCGAAAATTTAGCTCGAGCAGAGTACTAAGCTTAACTCACCAAACTCAAATTTTGGATTACAGAGATCAAAAAAAGTTTATCGACCAAAATTCTGTTAACAAATTTTAATTATTTCAAGATTCGTTGCACTTCCTTTATAAAATAAGCGATTTTTTATCTCTTTTACGAAAAAGGCATCATTTTATTTTTTTTTTCGGGTTTAGGAATGAAAACTTCCATTCGAGTTGGCAGCACTGCGATGATACGAAACAACCTTAGATGGACGAGATATGAGATGGACTTGTGGAGGACATTCGCACTTTGGCCGCAGAATTAGAAATAAGTTGTCAAGACAGTAAAATGTATCTAACTGTCATCTTTTCTGTCAGAAAATATTTCAAAAGTTGTAGACTTTTTGACAGATGAACCATGGCGACTACCGACTAAAACAAAAAGAGAAAACTATAAAACATGTAACTCTAGCCCAATAATCAAAGTCGACGTTTATAGGCGGATAGAAAAAAAAAAAAAAAATAGAAAAAAAATGGTAACCTCTCTTAGTAGTGAGTTGACATTTCAAAGTGTCAAAGTTCATAGAGATTTACGTAAATAAAATATTAAGAAATAAACGTGATGTGTCTTGTATTTAATTAAACAATTTGTCCGCAATTGTGTTAATGGCCAACGATGTCGAGTTGTAATTGCGATTTAGTACGTGATAGTAACGAGCCAGAACCAGCGAATATGAAGTCAACAGGAAGAGTGATTTTATTCTAAAGAAAGAGACCTGATTTTATTTTATTAACCAAGTTTAGATGGGCCAGATGGGCAATCACAAGTAATTCATAGTTTAGAACAGAATTGGTATCCTTTTAGTTGCTGAATAAATAGCAACAAGTAAGTAAGCAATGCAGACTGGAGATTTTTTAGTTCAATTTACATTAGGGAAAGGTGGGTACCTTCCTGGACCCTTACTTATAATTTCAACCTTCATCTCAAAGTTTGCTGTAGGTCACAATGGGTAATTTTATATTAGAAACTTCACAATAAAAATTTAAATTTTTGCTGCACTTTGCAATGCAATTTAGCCATCCGATTACCACTTACAGTAAATGCTTAATCTTTCCAATTATTAAATGGATATGAGCAGCTAGCTCTTGCATCCAATCGCATGCTGTTTTCAGTGTCATATGAAATGAAAGTGAAACCTATTTTCAATTGACACCCAGCAGAGCTAATAGTCAGGAATAAAAGTCATTGAGATATATGAGGCCTGTGTGGGGTGACATGGAAATGAGTCAGATATTAGGTCAATTTTGAAACTTGGTTTTAATCTCAGCTACAATATGAATTTAAAAATTAAAATGCCTCTGCTTAGCGTCTTACTAGAGTAGCTGTTCGTAGACTGCGATGGAATATTGAAATGCCATCTCGCAATACGAGGTGCAAATTACTTGGTATCTTACCTCTCTTTAAACGGAGGCAATATTGTTCTATCGATTGCCCTTTCCTATTATCATTAATTGGATTTTATGCTCCTTCGAGAGCTCTTGGAAATCGTCTTTTATTTTATGTACCTTATCATAGAGTTAATTATGGATACAATGAACCAATTTTTAGATGCCTTAGGGAATCCAATAAATATAGTAGTATACTCGATTTTCATCTTAGTATAGGTATTCATTTTGGAATAAATTAATTCTGTTGCTAAGCTTTGGTGGTCGTTTTTAAGAATATTTTTGTATTAGGTAAGTAATCTAGCGAGACCAGTAGATGTACTCATTTGATTGAAAATAAAATAAAATAAAAAAATTGTTTATTGATTGAATAAATAAATTCAGAGGAGCCGAGCTTCGCCGTAGATAGAATTTCCAAATATTGAGACTACCTAATAGCGATTGAATTAGAAAAGGATTATCAGTCCTTTTAGGTCTGCAAAGTGCTAATAATGGCAGCACTGTCCGCAATCCATTAAAATTGTCACTCGTTGCTGGTTTTGCCCGCCTATCAGCAAGAAGACGATTGACGACTTTTTGTTAAGTCCGCACATGTAAACGCCGACAAAATGAATGACTACTAAGCAGCGCTACGTTTTCTGTCGGCCTTACTAATAATCAAACACTAATGTCGACGATTAGCTGGTTGCCAGCTTTAGTAAAAATGTACAGCATTAGTGAAACGGTACCAATAAACAATTAGTCCTCCACATTTGCTAGTGCGACAACTTTCTTAGAAGCTATTACATTTTTTGTCATCGCAGAATTCAAATTTCATAATTTGTTTTCGTGAAAAGCAAGGTCAATGGTTTATTTCACAACGAGGATTTTATTCTAGAAAAAGGAATATTTAAATTGCAAATTAATTTGCCCAACAGATATCTTTCAAAGGCTTTTTGAAGCTTATTATAAGCAAAAAACAAAACACAAAATAGAAAATGCACAAAATATCCGCTGATCTGTCAAATATTATATGCAGATCAGTAATGCCCTATTGTCCGATAGTACTTTTTCTAGTACGCTTTCCTTTGTTTTCTAATACTTCACGATTGATTTCTGAGCGAATTTCTTTCGTAATAAGGTCTCTTTTAAATTATTCAATAAACGGAACACAGTTTATTAGAACGCTTTGATTTATTCGTAGGCTGATGATGAAACTCAAAACTTTTTGGTAGGCTAAAGATCACTTTTAAATTATCGATTATTAGCAAGTGAATATTTTTGAAAAAAAATAATAGCATTACAATTTGGCAAGCAATGAAACATGAAACAGTAATTGCAAAATTATGCGGAAATTGAATTCACACATATTACCTGTTAGTCCAGAAGTTCATAAATTTTATTATTTCGCGTGGATTTTGCTGAATGCTGACAATTTTTGTATCCTTACTTTCCGCAAAGTCAACCTTTTCGCACCAACCATTGATTTATTTAAGATTTTCTTTTTCAATGAGGGTTTGGTTGTAGCCAAATATCTACCTGAGCCGCCTAGGGTCTACTGCGAATTGTAAAAAAAAATTCATACCTGAATATGAGCTGTCCAATCTTAAGTGAACAGATATTTTATTCTCTTTGCGACGACTCTTAAGAAAGTATTGGAAAGACTTCATTTAATCAAAATATTCGAAATATATATTTGAAGTATTCAGAAATAAAGCAAAAATGCAATATTTTTTAATTTTGTGCCTACATTTTTCAAATTTGTGTTTGCTAGACTGAAAAACCACTTGTATTGCTGTATTCCAACAAATTAACTAAAATTAGCTTATAATTATTATAAACGCTCAGAC
This sequence comes from Cheilosia variabilis, assembly GCA_951230905.1. NCBI lineage: Eukaryota > Metazoa > Arthropoda > Insecta > Diptera > Syrphidae > Cheilosia > Cheilosia variabilis. Next base: position 66,408,695 of record OX579677.1, read on the forward strand.
TGAACAACAGCCAATGTAAATTCGCTCCTATTATGAAATTCCATACCATCATTTAGGATGGTTGGGCAACACTCCTCTTCAAAATGACATTAAGGGAGGATTTATTTTAGATTTATGCCCGAGATAAACATGGGTTTCTGAACATTAACATTTAACCCTACAGTTAGCGATGTTCTGGCAACTATATTTGTTTATTGGTAAAGGGATTTTGGAAAGTGTGGGGTCTTCGCGTAAACTGCCAGACTAAAGTTGATTATTGGTATGGCCGCCTGTAAAATTGCCTTCAAGTTCGGAATGGTAGCAGAACACAAAACTAAAAGAATTCGTGAAACCCAATACAAGTCATCGGTTTGAAATCACTCTCATCTAGGTTCGCAGCCATAGAAACATTGATCGGATTAACAGAGAGCCGACGCATATGCCAGACGTGGTTCTACTTTTTGGCTTGTGTTTTTTCTAGCAGGCAGACGAAAAACAGCTACCTAAGCCAACCAAGTAACAAAGCAGCGAGGTGAAAAGAAGCTTTAGAAACAGGAAAGATCAATATAACCTCTGGAACGAGACAAAGTTAACGCTGACGTAGACGGTATAAGCTATAAAGGCAACGAATCCTGTGGGTCAACCTGTTGAATTATAGTGGCGATAAGTCGGTAGGGAAAGTGCACCAACTTATCTGCAAAATATTGCCTGCCGAATCACGATAATTCGAGTCAAAACCATTATCAGTATGTTCAAGCCATGAGAAGAGAGACCGCCTCGCCAATTAAGTTTCAAAACCCCTTGGGTTATAGCGATACCGACGATGCAAAACGCTTATAACTCAACCAAACTTCTAAGAGACACCAAACTACAACCAAGCTATACAAATACATCTCAACAAACGACAGCAAACTATATAACTTCGTGGTAGAATAGGATTTCGTAAAGGCTTTGCTATTAACTCTGCTAACAAAAGCAGTACAGACAAAATAACTCGTAGGGCGGCAGGAAGCAACAAGTTAGAAAGCTCAATCGAGAACAGCCAAAGAGGTGCTGTACAGATTCCTGGCTGTATCGCTTAGAGGCATACCCATTGACAAAGTAGGACAAAATCGCACTCGCAGTTTTCAACAGAATAGTCCCGCATAGTCGGATATTTTCAGTAACCTTTGACACATGCGTAATGCCTCTTGTATTGCGCTGTCTATAGGTGTATGTCCTTGAAAATTTTCAATTCAGCGACACTTTCCTATGAAACTCTTGTCTCGCGAAACTCCTTTAAATAATTGACTTCCACAAATAAGTAAACCTGCACAAGTCTAGTAGGTATATTCCGAAACAAATTCATCCTGACAGCACCAGCATAACTTGCGTTGTTGCACTTCCCTCTCAAATGACACAATTTCCGAACGAATTGGAAAATAGGTGCAAATTGAATAATGGGATAAACGCAGACTGCGGTAACGTTTTCTCAGGCGCACAGCGTAAATACACATGTTTCGAAAATGTTCCTAGTGATGTTTCCTGTGTTCGCCTGTCAACGGCTGTGACTTTTCCAATCACCGAAATGAACAAAAGCATTCTTCTGCAAAAACAAAATATCACTCCTTCTGAAGAAATAGGATAATCCAAACGTACGAGCCTGAACTCGTACACTTTACAATTCGAAATTCGAAGTTGAAACTTTTTTTATCTGCTGGGGCTGTCTCCTGGGTCCCAAACCAAACCGAAGTACAAAAATCGATTTTCAGTTGAGTCAGGGTGCGAATGTGGAGAGCGCACTTTGGAAATAGTTTCACCGAAAACAAAAGAATTTCTCGACGACTTGCGAAAAGTTTTTCTAATAGCAAAAACTTAAAAAAAGAAAAAAAAAGTGTTTATCACCAACGGTGGGTAGTCGGAATTTAATGATCGACTTACTTCGAATAGCATTGGGGAAAGCTTTTTCTCCCTTCGGAAGCATAAATTGAATACCGGAAGGAGGTCCGAGATTCCAAACAATTCTATTAGCAATTTAACTATTGGTCTGTTGTCACGTTCACGTGCTCTCTGCCTGCCATCGAATTCTGCCGAACATCTTCAAGAAGTCTTCTCATTGATGACAGTCATGCACCATAATTGGCCAGCACTATGGAACAAGATGTCGCTCTTCGGGAGAATAATGTGCATCTTCTCTGAATGACCTTGCCCGGGGCCCGGGGTCTTGAAGGAACATTTCATAACAATTTGTATTCAAACAGCGGGTGAACTCGTTGTCATCCTCAGCGTTGGTCGACGTCGCCGAGTTGCTTGAAAGGAATTCCCGCCACGGGGGTAATGAATTGTTTCGTACAGGAAAAAAAATGCAGACTTGCACGACATTTACTTATGCAAGATGGCAGAAATTGTAAAATTTTCTAAGAACCGCTTTTAAACTTTGAGTGGCTTTTTTTTTCCTTTTTTTTTTAGGAGCTTTATCCCTGGATATACGTAGGTTGACTTTTTGTGGCGTACATTTCCAGTAAAATCCCATCCAGACTTGGTTGAGGAAAGATTCAATAAATCAGAATTGATGCTATCTGAATCTACTGAAATACATGTGGGGGAGGGCGGTGAGCCTTTGTGTAGGAATTTTATGCGGTCAACTACCTCTCTGCTGTCAGCTTATTTACCTAGTCAATAGTTGGTTGTATACGAATATATGAGAGCCCAATCTTCTAGCTACCAACTCCTAAGCTCTTAGTACTACGTTGGTGATTTTTAAGAGCTAAGGTCATAATTCCAGCCACTTGGTTTGGTCATTGGATATTTCATACTGGGCCAGGGTTTCTAAAAAGGCATATGGTGGCGTATCAACCTTTTGTGGGTCAACGATGGCGCTCATATTCTGAAGTTGGTAACTGATGACGGTAACTCGGGCATTCGCCCTAAAAAAAAGTGTAAAACGAAACTTGTGCAACACTGAGCAGACCTCTTGCACCTCAGAAATTCACACAGCAACTGGTTGGTGCCACAGGTTTGCATCTACCCTAGGTCTAGCTTCTTACTACCATTCATTTGTGTGGCAATTCCTTGCCGAGTCCGAAAGGGCTTATTAAGAAGCATTATGAGGACAGCTTTTTTCTCGGATATTTTGTCAGAAGTTTGCGAATTTGGCGTTTTTTTTCCAATAGTCCAGGTAACTAACTGTGTATGGATAAAAATCTGTGACATCTATTACGATGCACCTACTGAAGTAGCAGTTCTTATATCCACGTGAATTTATCATACATGAAAGGTTAGGCAAAACTCTTTTAGTTTTCGACACATAAGTGAACAATGACACTTTGCATCAAAGCTAAATGCGCCGATATAAGGCAAATGCTCGGTTATGCATAACATAGGAAAATCACTTGCCAAGGGAAGTTTAACCGCCCCGAAAAAAGAAACAGAAAATAGCCCAGGAAAACGACCTGAAAACGCACTTAAAATCATTATAAAGAACGCAAGATCACTACTTATAAACGCGCACAGAAAAGCGAGAACTCCACGTAAAAAGGATCAAAAATAGGTATGCCACACAAAAAAAATCAGGCAAATGCCAATAAACGCCCAAGAATCGATCTGGGAACCGAGTTGAATAATAAAAACTCCATCAAAAATGCCCGAAAGAACACTCCACAAGTGGGTTGAAAAAATTTCCGAAAAAAGCTATAAAAACATTCCGCCAAATGCCCCAAAAACTTGATCTAGAAATATAGCAAGTTTCTTATTTTGATTTTTTGAAATACCAACACAAAATCAACAGCATCCCTTTTGCAAAGCGCATACAAAAAATTGAGGCTAATTTGACAGCTGGATTATTGGAAATGAAATGGAAAACGCACAAAATTATAAGTCCGGATTTTATGAAACTACAAAAAACGCAACGAATAGCCCCCGAAAACGCTTGAAAAAGCCTCATTAATACCCAAGCTACTTGCCGGAAAGAGACACATAAAGATTACGAAACATTGGGTGCGAGTCTATCAATATTATGAAAGTAAAGGAGATTAAGAAAACCTAAAAACCCGACTTAAAAAATGTAAACAAGACACATTCAAGTATAACTAATTGACAGTCGGAGGCTACGAATAAATCTTTCAGGCACTTGGTCAGTCTCCGACGTCTTGTTTATATTTTTAAAGTTTTTTTTCACAGCCGTCTGGTTTTTTGGCCTTTTAATTATTTTTTTTTATTCTAAAAATTACCCAGAAAATCGCAGCGAAATATATCAAAAAAACATCTCTTTTGTTCACAAAAATCTTAAATCTTAGAACCAGGTGCAGTAAAGATTGCAAGAAATGTTAAGGTTTTGATTTAACTGTACCAAAAATGTTTACTTGCTATCGAGATATATACCGGCATTTAGTTTTGAGGGCTTGATTCTCAAATAGTGACATAAGAAATGCTTAAAAAGAAGAAAGACAAATTTCTGCAACCGTCTGAGGTATATGATAACTTTACAGCTAATAGTTTTTAAACATATTTAAAGTGTTTACGAGGCCCCAAGAGTATGGAATGGTTTTAGAAAAATTCAACTTGCAACGAACTCTTGCAAACTAAACAAAACAAGTTTCCCATTTTCAGTTGATTTTGCTTGTATTCCCAACAATGGTCCAATGATTCCCAATTATTGTTTTACGGAGCTCCAGAACTACTGAAAGAGTGCATTAATTTTGTTAAAAAAAAATAAACCTTGATGAAGGTTTGTATGCTGTTCGCGCTTAAATTAAGCCCCATGCAAAAATGTCTCCAAAGATAAAATTAAGCAAAGGAGTTAAGCAAAGCAGTACGCAGTTCAAGCTAAATTTGTTAGCCGCTGTACGAAAAATCTCTAACTTTGGAGAGGCGCTTAATTTTAGCTTTCCTGGAACAGCATATAGGTAATAATTTTCCCCAAGCTCGAAAATAGTTCCCTTTTTTTCCCTGTGAAGTAAAATGTGCCTCTATATTTATATGAAATTTGAATTTGAAATGATTTTCTTTTCTATTAGACAAAACGTCAAATCGAGTGAATGCATTCAGATAGACAAAAATTGTAACGTAGATGTTCGATGGGCTGTTTTCTTTAATATTTATTGTGGAAATTTCATTCTGAGTAGACATTGAAATTTATTTGTTATGGAAATTCGTTTAAATTTTACTTTTAAGCAATTTAAGTTTCAAGGAGATTTTTCATTTTTTCCCCTTTTTTTAAGCTTTCCCCTCGTTTTCCCCCTTTTAATTGAAAAAGTGCCAAAGTTGTCAAAAATTGTCGCTTTTCCCCTCAATCTGGGACTGCTGGCGGCATCAATAAACAATTTTAAATGACTTGAAATGGTTCTAACTATTTCCGCTTGGTCGAACTCCTACTGTTTCCAAATACGTGTTCAAGACAGATTTGGATTGCTCGTGGAAGTAATAATCCCCGGGATGAGGATGGATAATTAATAAATTAAGGAAGCATCTTTTTGCAACTGAAACCGAGTATACCCTTTACCAAGGACACAGCTTGAGAAATATAATCAAAGCGATTCCACTACAACTTCCTACATGCGTTATCAGGGTCAGACACAAATTCAATCTCGCTTCATTCACCAAAATAATCCAATAAACACATCTTCCTCTATCCTTGATTATTATCTGTTCACAGAAGTGACCAATATTTGGTTTGAGTTAAAGTTCACCTTTATAAAGCAGCCACCAGCTATCTTCGCCTCCAGCGGAATCGAATCGCACCACATTTCGACATCAAATGATCTCATTTGCCCAGCCACCAACTCACTCCAGACTTAGCCCCGACCAACCGCCGCCAACACTCACTCGATGAGCACGGACCATGGAAGTGGCTCTGGCAACGGCACGTGATGCTTGTTTTCCTCTTCACGCTCTATCGGCGGCAATAATAATGTCAGTGAAATGTATCCTTCCTCATCCGATAGTGGTTCGGGCTTCGGGGGAGCAACAGCAATTGAGGTTGTTCGTTAAATTATATTTTGTTTCGATATTTATAGCAACCTAGTCGAGACGATAAGCCATATCTGCTTGGTGGTTATTTGCGGAACTGAATGGTGTTTCAAGTTCCGGCCTTTGGTCTAGGCATTGAAATGACATCTTCCATTCACAGAGATATAGCCTGTCCCGAGATTCAGGCAATATCAAATGTTTAGAGTTACTTAGCGTTGTGTCGTGATGCTTGGATGGAGGTGAACCCAACTCTAACCAGTTCTCGGTTGCACTTTCTTAAATTTCCTCTCGGCTGATGTAAGTAATAGAGTGGGGGAGAACTTGTGCAAATATCTCTATCCAAACCGAGTCGGTGGTTTCGCATGATACCAGAATGCAATCGATGGGATATGGCATTACAAATTTACTATCGGCAACTATATTGAAACATCCATCAGCATCTATACTATGGGAAGTTGCTAGAAGGGGTAAATTGGCTTTGGATTTTTTTGAAAGGCGAACGTATAATCAGTAATCCATTCTGGTCGTTGATGGGAAAATAATTAGATTCGAAGGATATCAGGGGGTTGGCCTTTGAAGACATGTGCGGATGGTGCTTTTAATTCTTCTCATAAGTAATCAGGGCTTATAGACAATATTTCTGTAGTTTGTCGTAGGATTACATGGTATTTGGTAATGAAATCATTTTTCAATCAACCGACTTGGGTCGCTGTTGGGACAGCTTTTTGTAGAGTGTTTTAATTTAAAGTAAAAACAAACAAAAATAAGGTGTTGAGCATGAGAAGAGACTCTTTTTTATTGTTTTTCTGTTAAGTTATATAATAATTAAACATAAAACGTAAAAAAACATGTCGTTTCAATATTTATATTAGTAATAGGCGGTGGCCGGTTATTAGAACTTTGTTTTTCTTAGGTGTTCTAGTGTCCGGCCAAGGTGGCCGGATACTAAATCTTTGGTTAAAATGTAATTTTTTGTTTCTTTCTGATGCAAATGAAGTCAATCACCTTTCTCTATCAGTCGATATAAATAATATGTGTTTAATACGTAAGGTTTCAGTATCCGGCCACGAAAGAACAAACTGGCCGATTTCTAAAACATCCTGTTTAAGTATCCGGCCATAGAGATAATTTGGTTTATTTAACTATTTTCATAGGAAACGAACGCACAAACCGACGGAAACAGTTCAAAAGGCTTATCGCGAGCTGATAAAATCAAGCTTGCATTGGAGGATATTCGGCAAAACAATTTGAGCCACAGAAAAGCTGCTTCAAAATACAACATTGATGTGGCGAAATGTGGCTTTCCCCTGAAGAAAACGGACCTTCTCGATACAGTTCAAAAAATGTTTAAATCGGAAAAACGTAAGAACCTATTTAAAAATGATCGCCCTGGTAGAACATGGCTAAGATTGTTTTTTAAAAGAAATCCCTACCTAAGCTTAAGAGAAGAAGAAGCTGCGACCATTTCGAAAGGCAGGGCAGTTGTGACAGAAAACAGCATTAGAAAATGGTTCAAAGATCTCAAGAATGTTTTGGAAGAAAGAGGTAATGAAGATGTGCTGTTGAGAATTATGAACGGTGACGAAACTAGTTTTTGCTTATGCCCGAAAACTGGAAAAGTCATATCTCCAAAGGGTCACCGAAACGTTTACCAAATCCAAATGGCCAAGAAAAAGGATATTATCACAGTGTTAGCTATGATGACTGCTAGCGGTGAGCTTCTGCCACCTTTAGTTATTTTTCCATATATTCGACCACCTGCAGATATTGTTAGAAGCGTTCCAAAGGATTGGTTTTTAGGAAGAACCGAATCAGGATGGATGCGGAGCGATACCTTTTACGAATATATTGCTAACTGCGTTGACAAATGGATTGAAGAAAACAAAGTTCCAAAACCAGTACTGCTGTTTGTAGACGGGCATACGTCTCATTTATCGATGCAACTAAGCCAACTGTGCCACTCAAAAGATATTATTCTGTATGCTATGTATATCCTTCAACCAGCTGACGTCAGTGTGTTTAAGCCGCTGAAACAGGATTGGAAGCAGACGGTACGAGAATGGCACATGTCTAATATAGGAAAGGTATTGACTCGTAAGGACTTCTGTCCACTTCTTGAAATTGTGCTTACGAAAAACCAAAATTTGCCGACTACTATAAGAAACGGATTTCGAAAATGTGGACTTTTTCGCTTTGATCCAAATGCTGTACTACTATGGAAAGTGCGTTCAGGACATGCTTGAAAAAGTGTCTACAAAATCTTGTGAAGCAATTGAACCTTCGCCTATTGAACAAGATCGGTATGCAATAACTTCATCGGTAATAGAAGAAATTAGAAATGAATTGGAAAAAATGGGGTCAATGTTGACATAATTTTGTAAGTCTTACAAAGTTCAAAATTGGCATTTAATCAAAAGCCAACACAAGAACTCATCGACCTTTCCTCAATTCCGATGAACATTGTTTTTGATTTGAACGAAGATAGAACGCTTGAATTTGCTGACGAAAATCTTAACAATAACACCTTGTCTGATCGTAATGATTTATTAAATGAAATACCGGAAGACACATCTTCATCAGCAGTTAACTATCTGGCTACACCTACTTCATCCAAAATATCTTTACTTGCCCCTATAACTTCGACCGAGACAAATCCAGGATCTACTTATGATTTTGTCGATTTGAAATCAAGCGGAAATCCATCAACCACATCAATAACACGGACAACTTCTCCAATAGCTCCAGTTAATGTTAATCAAAAACATATAGGACATAAAACATTGATTTCGTCAAATGACAGATCAGAATCCTGATCTCCATGCAGATCTCGTTCTCCACTTTCTTTGTCGAAGCATTTGTTTTATCCAGATCCTTTTAAGAAAAAGGATAGGACTCTTACACATCTTAGCAGGTCTCCCAGCGCAATTTCTTCACAGGCTTGGAGGGATATATACTGGTCTTTGACAATTGAGCTATAATTATGGACATGTACATGTACATGTGATACCAAAATAAATTTTGTTTTTTATTAAACAATCGCTAAATCTATTAAAAACGAGTGAAAATGTTATATTTATATTTTTATTGCAGTCTAGTGGAAATAAAAATAACCTGGCCGGATACTGATGCAAAAGTGGCCGACTAATGAATTTTGGTGGCCGGGTTCTGGTGAAATTTCACTTTTTCCAAAAAATTTATTTTAATTTCAGATGCATGAATCCAATTACATACATTCAGCAATTTTTTTTACAAACATGAAATTGCCATTAAGCTGGAAAAAAAAAACAAAAACGTGTTTAAGTGGCCAGGTAAATTAGTTATCATGGATCAAAGTAGGAAAAAGAGTTAGGTGGCCGGGTACTGGTACACTTACCCTATGCTGTTTCAGGAACGCGTCGCTTAATGTTCGCTTAATTTTGACAGTGTAGGTTCCGTCCATAAAAAAAACGGTGTTGGAATTTTTTTTTCGTTTTTTTATTTGTACTTCCTCAAAAACCTCTTCCAGGTACTCCTCGTTAAAATATCCCATTTCTAAAAGAAATTAAATTAACAGCAACGAATTTTTCGGTGTTGAACTTACCATTCTTCATACAGTTTTTTTGCTTTCGTTTCAAATACCGATATTTTCCCTGATCTGTCAAAATTTAGCTTGGGAAAAATGTATTTGCATTAATACGCCTAATTAAATTCTGTATAGATTTTTGTAGCTTGAACTGCGTACTGCTTTGCTTAACTGCTTTGCTTAATTTTATTTATGATTTTTTCTTACTGTTCTTTCTACTACTATTCTGATTAGCTTGAATCTGATTTCAATTACTTGTTTGGCGTCAAAAATATGTTCCTTGACAATCAAACCGATTTTGTGGACGTCATGCTAACGCAAGTTTTCCCTCGGGAATTAAAAAATGCGGCAGACATTGAACTCCTTAGGGAAGTTAATGCAAATAAAGAAAAGCTACACCGAAGTATGTGCATTGCATGCGTGCACTTCTGTTATTATGTATTGTTATTTTATTTATTAAATTTGAATCTATTTGAACAGATGCGATTTGTGCCGCAGTATTTAGGCTAACCCAATCCCTATTGCCCAATGGAAAAGCCATACAAATGCTGACGGACTCCTCAAATCCAAAGAGGAAACGTAAATCGCAGAAAAATTTCACAATGGATGAATCGCGCGATGCATTCATTGTGGTATGTGAAACCGATACTCTCTATAAGGAGTACTTCGATGCGAAAGTGCTAAGAGAGTCGTCGGTTCCACCATTTATTTATAACGATAATTGGCAAGCTTTTGGCACCAACACAAATATATTGCGATTTCGAAAACATAACATACAAAATGGATAGCCTGCCGCGAGCAATCGACATATGCTTTAAGGCATATAACTTGTTTCGGTGGGAGTATTCGCCAGCCGCGCGACTTATGTGGCAGTTCATAAACGCACAGTTTTACGAACTGCCAGACGAATCGCCAAGTCCGGTCGTTCACGTATTGATGAAAAATATAAAAGGTAACTTAATCTTTTTATCCAACAAATAATAATAATAAACATTATAATGTAATCAATATTAAATATATATAGACGCGAAGCAGAAAATGGGTGCTGCATTCAATAAAACATCCATCGAAGCAGCAGCTTAAGCTTTTGTAGAAGCAACAAAAATGAAAACAAAATAAATAAATAGGTACAAATCTAACAAATGTGGTTATCACAGATGTTTTACTATTTGCTTTATATCTTATCTCTTTCAGAAAACACAAAAAGTTCTTTTGAGAACTAGTCCGATCGTTACCCAGGACAAACATTTTTAAAGTCGCCCACATAAATTTTGTGGATTGTCACAAGCCAAACAAAAGACTGAGTGGAAATGTTTGGCTGCAAATATAAAATCTCGCATCGATTTACGAATGCATTCGTGTTATTTACAAAAATTTATTGGTACATAGTACAAATATATTTGTCAAATAAAGAAATGGATTCGTAAATGTTTCACGAACGCGTTTTTACATTTTACGAATGCATTCGTATTATTTACAAATATGTATTGTTACATAGTACAAATATATTTGTCCAATAAATAAATGGATTCGTAAATATTTCACGAACGCGTTTTTACATTTTACGAATGCATTCGTATTATTTACAAATATTTATTGTTACATAGTACAAATATATTTGTCCAATAAATAAATGGATTCGTAAATATTTCACGAACGCGTTTTTACATTTTACGAATGCATTCGTATTATTTACAAATATTTATTGTTACATAGTACAAATATATTTGTCAAATAAAGAAATGGATTCGTAAATGTTTCACGAACGCGTTTTTACATTTTACGAATGCATTCGTATTATTTACAAATATGTATTGTTACATAGTACAAATATATTTGTGCAATAAATAAATGGATTCGTAAATATTTCACGAACGCGTTTTTACATTTTACGAATGCATTCGTATTATTTACAAATATTTATTGTTACATAGTACAAATATATTTGTCCAATAAATAAATGGATTCGTAAATATTTCACGAACGCGTTTTTACATTTTACGAATGCATTCGTATTATTTACAAATATTTATTGTTACATAGTACAAATATATTTGTCCAATAAATAAATGGATTCGTAAATATTTCACGAACGCGTTTTTACATTTTACGAATGCATTCGTATTATTTACAAATATTTATTGTTACATAGTACAAATATATTTGTCCAATAAATAAATGGATTCGTAAATATTTCACGAACGCGTTTTTACATTTTACGAATGCATTCGTATTATTTACAAATATTTATTGTTACATAGTACAAATATATTTGTCCAATAAATAAATGGATTCGTAAATATTTCACGAACGCGTTTTTACATTTTACGAATGCATTCGTATTATTTACAAATATTTATTGTTACATAGTACAAATATATTTGTCCAATAAATAAATGGATTCGTAAATATTTCACGAACGCGTTTTTACATTTTACGAATGCATTCGTATTATTTACAAATATTTATTGTTACATAGTACAAATATATTTGTCCAATAAATAAATGGATTCGTAAATGTTTCACGAACGCGTTTTTACATTTTACGAATGCATTCGTATTATTTACAAATATGTATTGTTACATAGTACAAATATATTTGTCCAATAAATAAATGGATTCGTAAATATTTCACGAACGCGTTTTTACATTTTACGAATGCATTCGTATTATTTACAAATATTTATTGTTACATAGTACAAATATATTTGTCCAATAAATAAATGGATTCGTAAATATTTCACGAACGCGTTTTTACATTTTACGAATGCATTCGTATTATTTACAAATATTTATTGTTACATAGTACAAATATATTTGTCCAATAAATAAATGGATTCGTAAATGTTTCACGAACGCGTTTTTACATTTTACGAATGCATTCGTATTATTTACAAATATTTATTGTTACATAGTACAAATATATTTGTCCAATAAATAAATGGATTCGTAAATGTTTCACGAACGCGTTTTTACATTTTACGAATGCATTCGTATTATTTACAAATATTTATTGTTACATAGTACAAATATATTTGTCCAATAAATAAATGGATTCGTAAATGTTTCACGAACGCGTTTTTACATTTTACGAATGCATTCGTATTATTTACAAATATTTATTGTTACATAGTACAAATATATTTGTCCAATAAATAAATGGATTCGTAAATGTTTCACGAACGCGTTTTTACATTTTACGAATGCATTCGTATTATTTACAAATATTTATTGTTACATAGTACAAATATATTTGTCCAATAAATAAATGGATTCGTAAATGTTTCACGAACGCGTTTTTACATTTTACGAATGCATTCGTGTTATTTACAAAAATTTATTGGTACATAGTACAAATATATTTGTCCAATAAATAAATGGATTCGTAAATATTTCACGAACGCGTTTTTACATTTTACGAATGCATTCGTATTATTTACAAATATTTATTGTTACATAGTACAAATATATTTGTCCAATAAATAAATGGATTCGTAAATGTTTCACGAACGCGTTTTTACATTTTACGAATGCATTCGTATTATTTACAAATATTTATTGTTACATAGTACAAATATATTTGTCAAATAAAGAAATGGATTCGTAAATATTTCACGAACGCGTTTTTACATTTTACGAATGCATTCGTATTATTTACAAATATTTATTGTTACATAGTACAAATATATTTGTCCAATAAATAAATGGATTCGTAAATATTTCACGAACGCGTTTTTACATTTTACGAATGCATTCGTATTATTTACAAATATTTATTGTTACATAGTACAAATATATTTGTCCAATAAATAAATGGATTCGTAAATATTTCACGAACGCGTTTTTACATTTTACGAATGCATTCGTATTATTTACAAATATTTATTGTTACATAGTACAAATATATTTGTCCAATAAATAAATGGATTCGTAAATATTTCACGAACGCGTTTTTACATTTTACGAATGCATTCGTATTATTTACAAATATTTATTGTTACATAGTACAAATATATTTGTCCAATAAATAAATGGATTCGTAAATATTTCACGAACGCGTTTTTACATTTTACGAATGCATTCGTATTATTTACAAATATTTATTGTTACATAGTACAAATATATTTGTCCAATAAATAAATGGATTCGTAAATATTTCACGAACGCGTTTTTACATTTTACGAATGCATTCGTATTATTTACAAATATTTATTGTTACATAGTACAAATATATTTGTCCAATAAATAAATGGATTCGTAAATATTTCACGAACGCGTTTTTACATTTTACGAATGCATTCGTATTATTTACAAATATTTATTGTTACATAGTACAAATATATTTGTCCAATAAATAAATGGATTCGTAAATATTTCACGAACGCGTTTTTACATTTTACGAATGCATTCGTATTATTTACAAATATTTATTGTTACATAGTACAAATATATTTGTCCAATAAATAAATGGATTCGTAAATATTTCACGAACGAATTTTTACATTTTACGAATGCATTTGTCGTATTTATTAATGTTTGTTTGTAAATTAGACGAAAGTGTTCGTAAAATATTTTCTTTTTTCGTTCGTACATTGTACAAACAGCTACATGTAATTTGTACAAAGGCGTTCGTCTGCTGAAAATTACAAACGGTTTCGTAAAATGTAACAACTATTTCGTGAATATAACGAATTTTTTTTTTGGGTGCAGTCTGTGACCACTGGATGCCGCTGTAGTTTTAGCAGTAATTAAGAAGTACTTGTTTGACGAAATTTTACACACATGCGGGAATTTTCCTATGGAAATTCACATTTCAGTTGGACCATACTTCATAAAAATCGGTTTTGAAACAGCACGGCAATCGGTGCGACAAAAAGCCCAGTGCAATATGGAATAAGGCTTCATTGTAGTGCACCGAAGATTTGCAAAACAATCAGCATCAGAGGTACTGGTACCACTGCTCTTTTCACTTTAATCGCATGTTTCGGGACTTCTTGAGAGATTGGGGTGGAGTTTTGGATATCAGTAACCGTATAAAAGTCCAAATACCTAGGAACACACGGAAATCTAAAGCACTCAAAGATGGTCTTTCCTCCATAGCTATTGTGATAAAATAGATTCCTCCTTACAAGTCATTTCCTTTTGTTGGTTCCCTAATTCGGACTGTTACCATTCGGTCGCATACTCGACCAAAGCTTGACATTGTTTGCTCAAGATTGCTTCTAATGATGGATCCGCATTCAATACACTGGGACTCCTGTCTTCTGTAGCAGTTGATTTTTAAAATGTCGGAATTTCGAAAATTCTTTTGTCCAGGATCGTACCAATAAATTTGTTTATTTTTTAACATGCATTTGGACACGTAAAAGTTAATATCTTCCAAAATACACAAAGCCCAGGATCTCGTTCGAATTTACAAGCATGTGAAATAAAATGTTTGTCAATGGAATCCATAAAGGAATTTTTCACAGTCTCTAAACTGTTGGGCTAGAAGTGCAACCCTCCCAAGGTTCAACAAGCTTTATGAACGCAGATTCATGATTATTGCGTCCATTTTTAACTGATGTTGAGTACATACCAAAAACAACGACTAACTTTAGGTGGCTCTACAGTCCGGGTTGGACCTGTGCCTCAACCAACAGTTTCCAGTTTCGCACGCTACGTTGGTTAAAATCCTCTTCCACTTAACTGCGCCACCTGAGTCGCGGTCTTCAACGGTCTTCTACTGGGCCGTCCGTCGGGTGTGGATTCGAAGATCACAAGTTTCGTTAGAAATGCCTGAAAAATGATTTTAAAAAATTATGAAACACCCTTAGAAGACCTTCTTTAGAACTTTCTAAAAATACCCCAAAAAATTTCAGAAAATGCTTCACAAAATCCCAGAAATTGGTTAGGAAATTCAAAAAAAATTCACAAAACCCATCATTTCAGTTCCAAAATTGAACTGGAATTGTGTCGATATTTTCCAAAAAAATCACCATAAAAGTTGTCCCAAAATCCAGGCCAAAAACCACTTCAAAATAGCCTGTCAAACCGCCCCAAAAACTGCTCCAAATGCAGCACCGACAAAATTTATCCGAATAAATGACCGCTTCCATACAGACTCCAGAAACTGTAGCTCTCCTCCGCAATGTCCTACACTATGGCTTCACAGCCGTTCCTACATTAGTATTACTATTGCTTCCTCAATTACTGATGCATACAATTCAATTGACAGAGAGACTAATTAAGCTCATGCATATAATGAATACGAAATGGACACAATGTATGAACAAGCGTAATAAATCTCTTTCCAAAGCGAAAGTTAAACGCGTCTGCAATTGACAGCTGGGCATATCCAACAATTGGGCTAATTGAAAGCGACACACAGACTTGCTGGCTAATTAATACCCACCACTGAAACACCCTATTGGCTTGACTTACACTCCGGATTTATGCAAAAGTCATTGCAGTTCATAGGATAAAATATTAAATACAAAATTCAACGATTTGGCATTTTTTATGTAAAAACTAATAAAGCCTTCTGCCTGCAGTCATACGACTGCAAATATGACTAAACCACCCCATAGGCGGTCGTTTTTAATTATTGTTATCGTTTCCTATGCGCCGCACAATACGGCCCTTGTAAGAAGGAAAAACCACTTCTTCCTGCACCGTAAAGTAATTACCCAAGTGAGTATAAAACGTTTTCTTCTGCATCCATTAGAGGGCCTCATTTGGAACTGCAACAACGACGAAATGCATTCAGCGGACATCCTTTGCGCGTCACCACAAAGGATTGCAATATGACTTGTGATACACCATCCAAAGACTGGGTTTGCTTGGTTTTGTGTTTCTTTTTCTATGCGCACTCAGAAATATGGTTTCGTTTCCTGGATTTCCTCGTCATCATTATTGTCTCTGCACTAAATGGAGTCCTTTGCCACTGAATGCAGAGTGGCATCTGGCAACCGCACAAGTCCAACTATTCCAAAACGTCGAGCTACTAAGGATAATAATAATTGTTGTATTGTCTGTGGGCCTTCGGCTGCTGAGTTTTGACTTCCCCGTGTCATTGCACTTGCTGCGATGCAAGGGATGTAAATTGAAGTGCTATAGTTCTTACATGGAACAGCTACAGGCAGTCATAGAACTGCTAATGGAGGGGACCCAAACAGTGGGCTACAAGGCAGATAATGCTAATGAGAATAGGGGGTTGTCTTTAGAGTTGTCTTTCGATGATTTATAGTCGCTTCCATGGTGCGAGGATCTTCTCTTGAAGTTTTGAAGTAGAAATACCTCCACCCACGGCATTTTTATGAAACTTTGGCGTACACTCGAAATTGTTTTTCCAAATTACAGCTCGGAGAAATTCCTCCTGAATGGCCTGGCGATTTTTCGGACCAGAAATGGATTTCTCGCATGACCTAAGGGTGGGCGGGGAAGGTGGCAAACTTTTCAGTACGAAGTTCGGGGGTGCACGAAGTACCCAACACAAAATAAACAACTTCCGGTCGAGGAAAATTAAAAGAAAAATAAGACGAGGCAAAGCTACGGAACAATAAATCTCCTAAGAGTGTGATACGTATGATAAAACCTTTTGAAATCTCCGCTTAGGGCATGAACTTCAGTGGCTATGGCTATCCTCGTCGGTGAAGTGGTCCCTTGCCCTGCATTAATGTGGAAGTAGGGTCAATTTTGCTGTGAAACAATTTGTTTTACAGGCTAAGCTGTGCAACATGGATTTCGGGTTCCTTTTTTTTTGTACACAATTTATTCGAATAAATTTCAGTCTAAGCCAGGAGAGGTGCGAAAGATGTATTGAGGCATACGCTGTGCGGGTGATTTATGTGGTGATACATTTGCAAACTTTTGTTAGAGATCCTTTTTTTTTTTGGTCAGATGTATGTATTCATTAGGACTTAATGTCATCGAGGAAGATTTGTGGTGGTCATTCTTGGGCTACTTCAATTTTTGGTTGTTCGAAAAGGGTTTGAGACTTTCTGAAACATTCGCACAGTGATAGGCTGTGTTTTATAAATTTAATATGTGCTTTATAACTGCCATTTCGACTACGCGCATTTTGTTTGTTTTATTGACAAATGCTAAATAAAATCATCCCGAGTCAATCCAAGTAAAGGAGTTGAGCTTGCGAAGTGGACAGCACCATAAACTAAGTATTAAATAGACCGTCAGCTCTTACAACTTAAGAGAATTTGCCAACAAGCTGTTTTCCGTGTTTCTATGTGGCAAAGTATGTGTGCCATGTTAAAGTAGATTAGCCGCACGCTTACTCGCGCACATAGGAACCTGACAGATGCCTGACAGTTCATTTTGTGGTAACATTGGAATAAATTCAAATAATTCAAATAATTGCCCGTTATCGGGACGTGTTAAGAAAACGGTGGGTATGGTGTGGTGAATTTAGTACCAAATTATATTAAAACGCATATTAGGATTTCTTTCATTTTACCTAGATAATTGTACGGGATGTTAACAAATAAAAAAAACGCTTATTAATATAAAAAATATCTGATTACTAATGATTATGAATCGTATGAATTAAAAGAAAATTGTAAGCAGCAAAACATAAATGCGTGAGACATATCAAGGTACAAATCAGTAAACATGTTTATTTCCAATTTTGCTTGTATACATTTTGAGTTTCGCTTTTTTCCCGTACATTTTAAAGAAAATAAATTTTCGTTGATTGTGTTTATTAGACTTTTTCGTTATAAATAAACATTATTCATATTCTCGGCTGACGCAATTGATTTCAAATGTAATTTCATTAATTGTGTCAATTGTTCCAAATTTTCTAATAATTTTTTTATTTTTTTTTTTAATGAACGGAATCTTCATGAAAAGATTATAACTAAAAACTCATACTATTTCAAATCTTAATAGTCGTAATCAATTCTTCTCTTTAAATTCTTTGCCGTTTTTCTGTGGACATTCACGGTGAAATAATTTTTCGCCAAAAACAGCAAACGAAAACAGACACAATAATTATAGGAACAAAAATATCTTATTTTATTTCACACATCATTTATTTGTTTATTTATGTTGATTACATTTGCTATTATACATTTTGTAGAATATCTACATGTTTTCGTGGTGAAATAAAACAACGAACTTAGACTCTCAGAACGCATCCATCAGCTGACAGAAACTCACCAAATACACTAACTCTCAGTCAGTGCTCTCAGCACTCTCTCTTTATTTTTCACACGAAGCGTGTTAATTTTTCCCTTTTCACTAAACTCAAATTCCCTTAGTTTTGTTTATGGAAAAAACATACTTTTAAAAGTAAAATTTGTATTGTTCGGAGAGAAAATCATATTAAATTAATCTTCAGTATAAAAATCGCAGTTTGCTAACATTATAATGATAATTTTTTGATAATAGAAATTTTTGCTTAGGCAAATCTCTTTTTTATGTACATTTAGTGCGTTGATATTCATAGTGAAATGTAGTTCGACTGTTTTTCTGACAGATTATTGATAGTTCAACAATTAAGACATTTTTTTCCTCTTACGCAGGAAAGTTTTTCAAAAATTTAAATTCCCACAAAAAGGTAGAGATACCACAATGCAGGAACACTGCTGAGTGTCAGTATTTTATTACTCCTCCCACCTTTTAGAAATTCTTTTTTTGCTGCTTCACACGTATTCACAGATAGGACATTTAAGAGAGAATTTTATTTTCAAAATTTGCGGGGGGAATCGGGTAGGTGCGCGGGAGCTGACGGTCTATTATTTAATACTTAGTTTATGGACAGCACGATAGAGCACCTCAGCCTCTGTTCCACCACCAAGAACGACTTTTGGAAATAAACGACTAGTCGTCTGCGTATTACCTTTTCTCCCAAACAGACTCTGCGTAACCCATCAGATCCCATCACCACATTGACTTTCTCCCATTTCGTTCGTCATACATACTTATGCCTGCAGTACGGTAGAGTGCCTCAGCCTCTGCAGCGCGTAAGAAGGGAAAACCGAGTGACGTACCGGCGTATGTACCACACTCGTCAGACACCAGTTTATTACAAAAACACTATTTTATTGAACTTTTACACGGAAAGAATTGAAAATCACCAATTGCAACATTTTGAGCTGCAATTTACGAATATATATTTCTCGCAAATCACAACGAATTTTTCATGGATTGATACAAAAATTCGTAATTTGACATTGAAAACGGCGGAGAATACAAAATTCTATTTGTTGAAATTTACGATTAGAAGTATCAATTCGAGCTTCTTTTATTTGTAGTGATTTGCGAGATTTTTTGGCGCAATTTACCACTCCAATAGGTCAATTTGTCAAACACCAATCTTTACAATCTGAAATCGCAAAGAATATTTGGTGATTTACCAACACAGAATGATGAATCAATAAAATCTTGTAATGATTTCACACTTGAAACTGAAAACGTATATTGACGACGTAGAGAAGTCGTAAATTGCAAAATATTTTTTGGAATTTGCGTGGAATCAACTACCTAGTGTGTGGAATCTTTTTATGCACAGTTCATAGTCCATGTACCTATGGAAATCATTTTAAGTCCTTTCTTTTTATGGATGAATGTATGTGTGGGGTATTGCTAGACAGCTGCAATCATGAAGCCAAATCTTCATTGTGCACATTGCGTGTCGGTGCAGACTGCAGAGACAGTCAGTCGGTATTCAATCTTTGCTTAAAGCAGTCGAGTTAAAGTTGTTTAAGTAAATATAACTACAAGGTGGGCCACAAGAAGTCATCCGATGTTGTTTGGCTCTCATTTTTTTTTTTTCTAAATGTAAAACTTCGATTCTGTTTTTTTTATTATATTTATTTGAACCATTAGAATTTTATTGGTCAAGTCGAGAAGATGATATCGGCCAAATGGGCGCCGTCACAATTGATTGCCATACGGGCTCGTTTTATGGCATTTTTCATCACTTCGGCGAGAACTTCGGGCGACAGATTCTCGCACTCGTGTCGAATGTTATTCTTGAGGGCTTCTAGGGTCTCGGGCTTGTTCACGTAAACACGGGAATTCAAAAAACCCCACAAAAAAAGTCTTGAACGGTTAAATCGGGCGATCTTACGGGCCAGTGCAAATCGCCAAAACGAGAGATGAGGCGACCCGGGAACGCCGCCTTCAGAATATCCGTTGTGGCTCGCGCAGTGTGTGCCGTAGCTCCGTCCTGTTGGAACCACATGTCCTCCAGTCCTAATTCGTCCAATTGCGGAAAAAAAAACTCGGTTAACATGGCCCTATAGCGCGCACCGTCCATTGTTGTCGTTTGACCAGCGGCGTTCTCGAAAAAAAATGGCCCGATGACTCCTCCAGCGTGAACAGCGCAACATGCAGTAACTTTGAGCGGGTGTAATGGCTCCTCGTGCATTACTCGTGGATTTTCGGTGCCCCAGAAGCGATAGTTTTACTTGTTCACGTATCCACTGAGGTGGAAATGAGCCTCATCGCTCATTATGACTTTGGTCGAAAAATCGTCCACTTCGTCCTCGAGATTGAGGATGGCTTTGGCTTAGGTTACACGCATTTGGCGGTCGACAGGCAGCAGCTGATGCACGGACTGGACTTTGTACGGGAACATGCGCAAGTCTTTGACCAAAATTCGCCTTATGGACGACCGGCTGATGGCTAATTGCGAGGCACAGCATCTGGTCGATGTTTCCGGCGACAGCTCGACATCCTCGTCAACAGCGGCGATATGGGCGCTCCGGGGCCGGCCACTCTTGGCAAAGTCTCGTGTGGTCCCATACTCTTCAAGGTTGGTGGCCAAACGGCTTAGTGTTTGCGCAGTCGGTGGCGGACGGCGGTGGAATCGGTGACGGAATTCGCGCTGCGCCAACACTACAGACGAATTGTTACGCAAAAAAATAGACACGATTATTCCGCGTTCTTGGGAAATGTATCGCTCCATGGCTTGTACTGTCTAGTCCACAAATATCAAAACAGGTTTGAAATTGGCGGCCATTTGCAAAAATAAGAGCATCTTCCAATAGGGTATCTATAATCTGTATTTTTTTCAGAATGTACATCTTGGTATTAGGAAAGAAGTACATATAAATTGAAATGGTTTCTAAATTATGTAATCGAAAAGAATTGTTAAGGTTCGTACGAGGGTTCGTATCAATGTCAAGTTCATCTAAATATTTTGTTTGTATTTTAAGTTTCATCATAGACCGAAAAACCAACCCAGACAAATCCCGTTGTCTCCGGATGATCTTCTTGGATATCAGGAGGAATACGACTATAAATATTATGTATTCGAAAATAACCTAAATAATACAACTATGAATTATGATTTGTAAATCACAAGATATAAGTTGCAAATTGAGAATAAAGTTTTCTAATTTCACGATAAAACATTTTCAATATACGTTACGCAAAATAAATACGGTGATGCCTCAAATCACCACTCGAGAATCGTAAATTGCAAAATATGAATTGCAAATTGATAAAAAGAAGTTTAAATTTACGACTAAGAATTTGTAAATTGCAACTACTGAAGTAGTAAATCTACCCCTGTTAGTTCGCAAATCAACACTATTGAGTTGCAATTCAAGACTAAATTGTTGTAATTTGCTAAGGGAGGAAATCTTAATTTACAACAGAAAAGTGGTAATTTACGAATTTTGTTTGCAATACTTACACAATCCATAGTAATATCAAATTGATAATTATTTGTGTCAATTTGCGATCGGTTACGGCAACATGTATTTCTCGTTTGATCGCATTATTGATAATGAAAAGTGTTGATCCACGACTGATTTCACTTCGTACAATTTCTAGAATTTCGAATAAAAAGTCGTGAATTAGTAAATCCTTAGCTAAGCTCTAAAACTAGACGCACTTTTTCTGATTCTGCGCTTATTTTTCTTGATTTGATCTTAAAATTCTTTCCGTGTATAATAAAATCACCTTTATTACACTTTTACGGATTATTCTAATAATTTAAACCAATCACTTAATTCACAGCGTTTCTCTACACTTATTTCTCTTCATAACCGATTACAATTTCGAACTTTACCAATCACTGCTTAAAAATCAACTGTTTCTCCCTGTTCTCAGATCTGACTTTTATATCCGCTGCGCTATCTATCGGGAAGTTTCTAGTTTATTCTGGTTAGTCCCGAATAAACTCTCTGGTTCTAGAATTAACTCACTTAACTCTCCACTTATTTGACAGCTTGGTGTCTCCAATTGGAAGTGGAACTTGTTTGGTGACTAATGGCTTGTTCACACTTCACCATTTTAGGTTCCACGATACATTCCACACCACAGATCATTAACGACTTCATGAAGCTAAATTTGACATTTTCCCACTGCCTTAAGTTAGAGAAACTCTCCACTTTCCCTCTCAATATTAAGCTACAATTACGATTATACGTTTTATATAACTAAATAGGTATTTGTTTATTTATTTAAGTCTACCATTTTACAATTTACAGACTATATAATTACATAATTTAAAAAAAAAAACAAAAAAAACTCCTAACATAAGAGAAAAAATATTTAATAAAAAAAAAAAAAAAAAATAACTAAATATATGTATATGTAAAGGGTGATTTTTTAAGAGGTTTAGAACTTTTTTTAAAAAAAAAACACAAAAAATTCGAAAAAATTAATGAAATATTTATTTGAATCGATAGTTTGAACCTTGCAATTTAATGTTTAAAGATAATTTCATGCAAATGTTGACCGCGGCTGCGTCTCAGGTAGCCCATCCGCTGAGTCCAATTTTGGCATACTCTTTCACACATATCGGCCGGTATCTCACGAATGAATGCATGGATGTTGGCTTCCAGTGCGTCAATCGAAGCGGGCTTGTCCCTATACACATTAGCCTTGGCATACCCCCACAAAAAATAATCTAATGGTGTCAAATCGCACGATCTAGGCGGCCAATTGACCGGCCCGAAACGTGAAATTAACTGTTCACCAAACTCGCCTCGCAATTGCGCCATTGTTTCGCGTGCTGTGTGGCATGTGGCACCGTCTTGTTGAAACCACATATCATGCAAGTCAAGAACTTCCATTTCGGGCAAAAAAAAGTTTGTTATCATCGCTCGGTAGCGTTCACCATTGACAGTAACGCTGCGATTCGCATCATCTTTGAAGAAATATGGCCCAATAATGCCGCCGGCCCATAAACCGCACCAAACAGTGGCTTTTTCGGGATGCATTGGTAGCTGTTGCAATGCTTCTGGCTGATCTTCACTCCAAATGCGGCAATTTTGCTTATTTACGTACCCATTCAACCAAAAATGAGCCTCATCGCTGAACACAATTTTTCGATAAAAAAGCGGATCCTCGGCCAGCTTTCCAAGAGCCCATTCACCAAAAATTCGGCGTTGTGGTAGGTCGGCTGGCTTTAGTTCTTGCACCAGCTGTATCTTAAAAGGCTTTACGCCCAAATCCTTCCGCAAAATTTTCCACGTAGTGCTGTAACAAAGGCCTAACTGCTGGGAACGGCGCCGAATCGACATTTCGCGGTCTTCTGTCACACTAGCTGATACGGCCGCAATATTTTCTTCACTACGCACAGTACGTAAACGTGTTGGTGGTTTAATGTCCAACAAAGTAAATTTGGTGCGAAATGTGTTCACAATCTTCCGAATAGACTGCTCAGAAGGTCGAGAATGCCGATCATAAAATGGAAGCAGCGCGCGATGAACATTTCGAACCGAGCACGAATTTTGATAGTAAAATTCAATAATTTGCAAGCGTTGTTCATTTGTAAGATGATCCATGGTTAAATTGCAAACCAAACTGAAGCTGTTTGACAGTGACACAAGGTACTAAACACACGTCAGCTGTCAAAACCAGTGTTGCCAAAACCAAACCAGCTAAAAAATCACCCTTTATATAGTAAAAAAAAACTCTTCAAGTGAAGAGAGAAAAAAAATAAGTTTAAAAAAAAAAAAAATTAAGTTTAAAAAAAAAAAAACTTCCACTTATTGTGCAAGAAAAAATATAATCAATTACCCTAAGGGAAAAGCTTGTGCTTTTAATAATTACATTCGTAAAATTCTAAGCAAAAGTAAAAAAACCCTACGAGCAATTATAACAATTCATTTAATCTTTTTTTAAATGCAATTCTGTTGATCGAAATATCAACACTGGAATCAACCGAGTTGCATATTGAATTAAAACTCCTAATGCACCTTGTTAAAGGCTCATTCCTTCCATAGATTTTCGAATGATTAGGTTCATAAAACAAGCCATGCTCACGTAACGGTATTCCCGGAACGTAAAAAGAGAGCTTGGACAGTAAGAACGTTGAGTTTATTCTTCCAGAAGCGATGTCTTTTACAAACGTTATGTCCTGAATATGTCTTCTCGTTTCCAGGGACTTTAAGTTTATTATCCGACATCTTTCTTCATAACTGGGCATTTCTACTGACCCATTAAAGTGACGAAGGCAATATCTTGAAAAAGACTTTTGTACACGTTCAATCCGATTTATATGCACCTGATATGCTGGTGACCAAATAATAGAACAGTATTCTAAAACAGATCTTACTAAAGAACAATGCAAGGTTTTAAGAGTTTGTATATCTGAAAAATCCTTGCTGTTCCTTTTAATAAATCCAAGAAGAGAGTTAGCTCTGGATATTGTGCAGTCTATGTGCTTATTGAAATTTAATTTCGAATCAAACGTAACGCCCAAGTCTTTTATTTCTTCAGATCCAGTTATTAAGTGCCCAGCTATGGAGTAACCATAGAATATAGGCAACCTAATGTGAAAAAATGACGAAACCTTACATTTCAGTTGCAAATTATTACAATTACACCAATCCGTAATTGCGTCTATGTCAACCTGAAGCTTATCGCAATCGGCTACAGATTTGACTCTACAAAAAAACTTCCAGTCATCAGCAAATCCCAGACACTTACAGAAAGATACCCTTGAATCTATATCGTTCACAAATAATGCAAACAACAAAGGTTCCAAGTGACTTCCCTGTGGGACACCAGACTTTGCTTCAAACTGCCTCGAAAAAGTATTTCCTATTCTAATTAACTGATTTCTTTTACTTAGGTAGGATGCAATCCACTTCCCAAGTAACAATTTTACTTCGGTAAGGTTCAGATTTGTAATTTCTGTAGGCAACAGCTTCGATAGAGTTTCTATAGTCTTTGTTAAACGAAGTTGATCTATTTCGAAGCAATTGTTTCGATAATAACTTCAGTAAGTCCTCTACGAAGCATATACATAGGCTTTATAGAGGGATATGGAATTAAGCTTCGATAAGATCTTTATTGGACATCTGAAAATGTGTCTGGAGATGTGTGGAAAGTGAATTGTTTCTATAAAGCTTGTGGTTCGGAGCGCTTCCTAGAAGCTTCTTTAGAGCTTCTGACCGAAGGCATTATAGAAGCAATGAACTGTCATGCAGTCAACCGCTTGCGATTGGAAGCTGTACAGAAGCACTTACTCGTACTTCCTCCTAACTTACATAAATATGGAGGCTTTATAGAGGTAAAAATTAATTTCATATGAAATGAATCAAAGCTGTCTAAAGAAACCATAATTAATGAATCGGGGAAAAATGACAAAAAATTAAACACTTTTAGCACAGTGAAAAATATGTCAATAATGTGATTCTAAATAAACACTTTTCACTCACAAATAATTTCGGTAATACTAAATGTCTTGCTTACAACTTCCGTCGAGTAAGCTGCAAGTTTATTGCAAGTCTTAACTAAACTCTAAAATGTATCAAGTAGTTCAGATTTATCACTGCTACAGCATTATGACGAATTAGCCTAGGGGGTAGTGTATTGGACTACTACGCAGCAGGACCCATGTTCGATTCTCAGTGCGGCGCATGTAAGTAAAATATAAATTATAAAGAGTACGTAAATGGTAAACTCCATGAAAATTGCAAAAAGTCGTTGGATAACATTTAATAAATAATAGGAAAAAAAAAATAAAAGAATAAGAAAATGAAAAATGTATTTTTCTTGTTCATTTTTGAGCCTCTATAAAGCTTCCATAAAGTTTCGGTAAGGTCTATCCAAGCTGTTCAGGAAGTCTTGAACAAGTAAATACTTGCATTAAAGTGCGCCAAATGTGTTTCCATTAGACCTTATGCAGTTAATATTGCGGGAGGTGAAATAGCTTCGATAGCACCTTACCGAAGTCAAATTGTTACTTGGGTTGTTAAGTATTGAATGGATACCAAGTGCTTCTAATTTTCTTGTAAGCAGTTTGTGGTCTACCCGATCAAATGCCTTAACGAAATCAGTATAGATTACATCAACCTGTGCACCTTCTTCTATTTATGTCACTTTATAATATACAAATAATATTTATAATAATATTTATTGTATCATACATGCTTACACAGTAAGAATTCACTTATAAGGCTGTGAAAGATAAACATTTTTAATTTACTATTCATAAATGATTTGAAAGTTAAGTTAGATTTAGTTTTAAATTAATTTTTTTTTTTTTTTTTTTTTTTTTTTTTTTTTTTTTTTTTTTTAATTGAAATTGAAATCGCTTGAGGGATAGGGATGGGAAAAAGTTAGTTGCTTTAGTTACTGAGAAGATTTTGAAGTTCGGTTTTAAATCGTCGTGCATTAGTTAGCTCTCGCAAGTTACGTGGGAGTGAATTCCAAAGGCGAATAGCAGCAACAAAAAACTGTCTTTCGGATGTTAGACATGAAAAGCGCGGAAGTACCAGACAAGAAGATCTGTTAGATACCGGAAACTGGATTTTTTCATAAAGATATGAAGGCTGTCTACATATGAGTATGTTGAAAAGAAATATGACTGTTCGAAATTTTATATAGTTACAAAAGGACATGTTAACTAGGTGTTTCGCAAGATGTGAAACGTGATTGTGTATTTTTAAACAATACACATATCGAATAGTGGAGTTGAAAGCCACCTGAAGCCGCCTTCTACTCTCGGCATCACATCCATAGAAAATTTCGCATCCGTAGATAAGTACAGGAATAACTAACGTTTTAGCTAGTAGCAATCTCGTTTCAAGAGGAGTAAACTTTTGAGCAATCCTTAGGGTTCGTAGAATACCGTAAGTTTTCCCTACTATAGTATTTATGTGATTATTCCATGTTAAGGTTCTATTGAAGACAATACCTAGATTTTTAGAAGACTCAACAAATTCGACTTCAGAGTTGTTTAACATTAAATGAGGGAAATAGGAAAGATCTAATTTCTTTTTAGAAATAACTAAACACTTACACTTCGCTGGATTAAGTATTAGGCCGCTTTTTGATGACCAACTAGAAATTCGTTCTAGATCCTCATTTAAAACGCTGACGCAATTTTCAATTAGGCCCAAGGGGCAGCTATGATAAATTTGTATATCATCGGCATAAATATGCTTAGATGAACTTAATATGACAGAAGCAATATCGTTAATATATATCGAGAACAATAGGGGCCCTAGGATAGAGCCTTGGGGAACTCCTTGCCTTGAGGGAAGAAAATCGTAAAGGTTGCCATCAAGTGACACGGCCTGTTTTCGTTCACTTAAATATGATGATATTAATTTAACAGCAGTGGAGGAAATTGAGAAAAAGCGTCTTAATTTGCTGAGAAGAATTGAGTGATTAACCAAATCAAAAGCTTTGGAAAAATCTAAGAGTACCAGAAAAGTAACATTATCCCTATCTAATTTATCCCTTATCTCTTCAATGACGTTCAACAAAGCAGTTGTACAGCTATGCTTAGCTCGGAAACCGGACTGTATTTGTAGCAACAAATTGTTTTGAGTAACGTAATTATTAAGCTGCTTATGCATAATTCTTTCACAAATTTTAGATAAATAAGGTAGGATGGAGATGGGTCTGAATTCTTCATTTTTAGAGTTCTTAGGTATTGGAATTATTTTAGCTAATTTCCATTCGGTGGGAAAAATGCCGGTCATAAGAACAGTATTGATGATATGAGTTACAAACGGTAACAGTAACGGCAAGATCGCTTTAACAAAAATCGGATTTACTTCATCAACACCTGCAGCCTTGGACTTGACAGACAGAAAACTTTCTACAACATCCAATTCATTTACTCTATTAAATACAAAAGAAGTAGCAATCGGTAAACAAGCATCCTCGAGTATATAGTTAGCTGCTGGGTCATTACAAAGTGGGTTAGACAAAAACGTTCGATTAAGTTCGTTGGGATCGATTCCTCTAGAACAAGTAGTCTTTTGCTTCCCGATTCCTAATTTACGAATGTCATTCCAGAGTTCACGACCACCTGAAGAAGAACTAAGTCGGATGGAATAGAATTGTGTCTTAGCATTGCGTATTTCACGAACAACACTGTTTCGTAAACTTTTATAAGCCTGATGGAGCTGTGTGTGCTACAAAGTCACCATTTGTAGCACACAACTTATATCATCCTAACAACTCTGTCTATTTTTTGCGCAAATACCTTCCTGTTACACAAATCCTATAAATATAATAGCTAACAAATAACAAATCCGTAAATCAAATTGAATGCCATTTTTAAATATTTCCCAGCTTGAAAAAAGCTAATCCTCTTCGACTATAGCCGTGTTTTTTTGAGCTTCGATCTCAGCAAAGCAAAGTAAAGTAGGATTTTTATCACGCAATTACAACAACTACGCTCTACTTGACACTTCGAGACTCAGTTGTAGTTGTTGTAATCGCGTGCTGAAAATCCTACTTTACTTTGCTTTGCTGAGATCGAAGCTCAAAAAAACACGACTTATGTAATACACACCTAATCGAAACAGAAAGAAACATTCACAACAAATGCGAATTTAATCCTTTAAAATTTCATCGTCAATAATGCAATATCCTTGGCGAAGTAACGCCATGTTTGTTGTGCTTCGTCCAGTTATCACACCATAAATACACGCTCCACTAAACCTGGGACAATTTATCGGAATTTGTCCGAAAGTTCTCCCCCTCTTTGGTAACTCGTCTCGATACATGATGACATAACAAAAACATTCCCGTCCTGGATATACAGCCCTATACATCCACCACTGCTTATATAAGGACGATGGACCTAATTTCTGGCATTGAGGAGGTTGACCGCTCGCCGTACCTTATACCGTCCCCAAGCTATACAACAACACGATAAATCCACATACATTGTCCACATTGAATGAAAAGGATATCACTGCTTCGACTGGGTGGCAGGCTGTAGCTGGATAAAAGAGAGAAACATAGAAGTCTAGCGAAGCGTTTACGGTTTTACGCAACTGAAATTGAATGCGACACTGGACCGTTGTTAAAAATTGGTTTTGCTACTGTATTCATGATGTCTGCCTGCAATCCTGCATCATCCCAAAAGTTGATTCTATCCTTATCCTCGATTGTGTGTGGGTGTGGACTTGGAAATATGTTTCGCCTTTTTTTTTTTTGCCCGCTTTTGTTTGATTCTTTGAAAAGGCTTCCGATGGAAGACTGAACAAAAGGACAATAAATAACAATCTGAGATGGGCGCAGAGCACACACTGTATTTGTACGGTTTACATTTTCGATTTTTCACACTTTGATTGTTTGTCTTTGGGTGTTTCGGTGTTGGATTTAACAATCGTTTCTCACTTTATTAAAATTTGAGCGTTTTTTTTGTAATATTACATGAAGGGACTGTATTTGTTTTTATTTTGTTGTAAGTCTGTGGTCAATGAGATTGGTTTGGTTTTGCTCTCTTTCACCTACGAAAAGTTTATATAAGGCTTATCATGGCTGGCAACAATATCAGCGCAAATTGGAAATGGACTTTCATAGGCGAGATGTAAGCAAACGGATCAAACTGTCGCATTGACAGCAACCCGAAATCTGAAAAGTTATTGGGAGATATTACAGCAGCGAAGACTGTCACGAATTTGACACAAAAGACTGCCCGAAGAACGATCAAAAAATCCTCCAAAAAGCACCACAGAAACGCTTCGAAAATTCCTAAAAAAAATCCCGTAAAAAGCATATCTAAAAAGAAAAACTCATTACAACTACTAAAAAAAAACACCAGAAAATATTTTTTTTAAATCTGTTTTAAATGTTAGGGATATTTACGATCCGATACAACTGGGCGATATTTCACCAACCACTTTTCACTTTGCACTTTGCAATTTTGAAAAAAAAATTATTCATGCAAAGTACAATTATTGCGATGTGTTTCACCAAAAACGCAAAGTTCTCACGACTTTGCATTTTGCACTTTTTCAGACATTTTTGCAAAGTGAAAAGTATAAGTGTTTCACCAATTAGAAAGAGAACTTTGCATTTATAATCGTGTTTTGTGAAACACATATGCATGTACAAGGTGGCGTAAAAGTAATCCTTCTATCAGAAAATGCTATAAATTTTGCGATTGGCCCCTAATGTCAGTTCTGTTTTGACATTTGTGTAGTAAACACATGCGAAATACACGTTAAAAAACAATGTTACGCTACACTGCTCCAAACCGCGGAATATTGGTGACTATTTATTTGAGCAATAATCGGTCGGTGACTTTGGCACAAAGTGAATTTCGTCGCAGATTTCCTAGCCGTCCAACGCCTACTGGTGAAACACTGCTACGTTTAGCCGCTCGCCTCGAAGAGACTGGCACAACATGAGATGCTGCCAGGCGTGGCAGACCCCGGAGTATGTATGGTGTGCTGTTTTCGCTGGAGGAGTCATCGGACCTTTTTTCTTCGAAGACGTCGCGGGCCAAACGGTTACTGTGAATGGTGAGCGCTACAGAGCAATGATCAACGAGTTCTTTTTGCCGCAACTTGATGAATTGGGATTGGAAAACATGTGTTTCCAACAGGACGGTGCAACGGCACACACTGCACGTGCCACAACCGATATGCTGAAGGATGCATTTCCCGGGCGCCTAATCTCCCGTTTTGGCGATTTGCACTGGCCAGCAAGATCGCCTGATGTGACCGCTCCAGACTTCTTTTTGTGGGGCTTTTTGAAGTCGCGGGTTTATGTCAACAAGCCTCAGACTCTTGCAGCTCTTAAAGACAATATCCGTCAAGAATGTGAGGACCTATCGCCGGAAGTTTTGGCCAAAGTGATGGAAAATGCCATAAAAAGGGCTCAAATGACAATCAACTGTGGCGGCGGCCATTTACATGACATCATATTCTCGACTTGATGTAAAAAAAATTAAAAGACCAAATAAAAATAGTCCACAAGAAGAATCAAAGTTTTTCATTTTTTTTTTTTAAATTACAGCCAAAAAACATCGGAAGGTTATTTTTGCGCCACCTTGTATGTTTGTATATTTAATTGCACCCAACACGTAATATAGAGCAAGTTTTACTGTCGTAAAATTGTTTATTGT
Source organism: Cheilosia variabilis (assembly GCA_951230905.1). Taxonomy (NCBI): domain Eukaryota; kingdom Metazoa; phylum Arthropoda; class Insecta; order Diptera; family Syrphidae; genus Cheilosia; species Cheilosia variabilis. The sequence continues at coordinate 66,440,470 of OX579677.1, forward strand.
GCTTAAAAAAATTGTTTTCTAATACTCTATAAATTTCGATTCAAACTGAAATTTTAACAATATTTACCGTAATATCCTAAAATAAAGCGTCCAAGTTCAGAACAATTAAAACAAGTAAAAAAGACTGCATACAAGTCATATGCAAAATGTTAGACATGTGAGTTACTACGTCCATGGTATAAAAATAAATACTTAAAACTTATTCATTTCTAACTATATAGCAGCAAGTACATAGGTACTTATGTTCGCCCAGTCATGTACTTCTTTTTAGCATCGGCCTACTTAACGTTTCACTCCTTCATTTGAACTCTGTACTAACTGTAATTTACTATAAATAACTAAACAAAAAACCGTCAACGCATCCAGCTACACAAGGGAATCCAGCTTGAGCAAAAAATTGGGTAGCTATTTCCGAAGTATTTTGTGGCCAGCAAATGGGGGTTGCTCGATTCCTCGATTATTGCGTCCGAAACTCGCATAGCAGCGACTCCGTGATATTGCCCTCCATTTCCAATCCAACGTAGTGTGCATAGAATCTGTTGCAGGGGACTCAAGCAATTATTTCAAGCAATTCCTTATTCCAGTCCGGTTTTTCACAAAAATGTAATGAAAGCTGACGATAGCGAAACAAGTTAGGGCAGAATATAACTTCTTGTTTAAATTTTAAAAACGATATCGTCCCGACGATTATTGTTATACGGAATCTGCCCCCAGTTTATGCCAATTTACCAAAAATGCTTGCAGACTGACAGGCTGATCGTTTGATTTTCCTAAAATTGATCGCATCAGTTTCAGCTTATAAAGAACGTGGGACCTGGTTAAGAAAAATTGGCTCGGGATTGTTTTTATTGAGCCTTTTTGTCTACTAGTCTGCTTTGCTTTGCATTTCTCAGATAATTTTTTACAACAATTTCTTGTGAATTGTAGAATTATCCGACGATAACATTACAAATTGTGTATGAATTTTAGATCTGACAGCTGTCAAACTATTTAATATAAAGAAGAAAATCCCTTTTGACTGATTTTATTGCCGTCAGTCATGTGGCTGCACCCTAAAATATTTCACACACATTTTTCCATGCATTTCCTCGGTTCCATTTCCTGGCTTCCTTTTTTAAATTGGCAGCCAACGAACGAAGAGCATTCTGCTTCTAAAAATGGTATATTTCTTTCTTTGCTAAGAATTTGCCTTAGGCAAGAATTAAGATTGCAATGTATTCCAATGTAAAAACAGTTTTTTGTTAGATTTTTTAAGGGTTACAACAACTGAACTTATTGAAGTACAAAGGGCTAGCGATAACTCCATCGGCTTAAAATAATAAATCTGCAAAAACGAGAAAATCTTTCAATCTTGTTCCCAAAATCAATTTACATTGCCCTACATTTCGGCCGTGAATATTGTTGTCCATTAATAAAAATAAATTCCTCAGAGCATATTCAAAATTATATAGGCAATAATTTTAATTTGCTGTGCGTATTATACTTTTCTGCACTTAAGCCGTTGCATGCTCGTAAACTTGTTTAAATCGATTTTGTTTTAATCCATTTTGTCCTGATGTTATTTTTTTAATTTTTTTATTTAATTTACTTTCGATAATGAGCAGTTTAATATTTTAATCCAATCTCAGTCTTTAATAATGTTTTTTTTTTTTTTGCGTTGAGAGTTGTTTTTCCCTCGCAGGGATAGCCGCATGTCCTTTAAATACATTTCAAGCGCAGAATTCCACTGATTTCAGTTTCGACTTTGTTAATAATTTGTGAAACTGAAAAAAAAAAATATATAAAAAACATATTCAAGAGGATTTCGTTTAATTATTTTTTTTAATGCTTTCCATTATTTTATTATTAATTTGTAATGCTATCGTCTTTCATTAGATAATTTGAGAAGTAGTAGAAAAAATGCAATCAAAGGAAAGCACGACCATTCCCAGGACTAAAAATTATACTTACTGGTGACCATTAAATGGAAAATTAGTTCGAAACGTGATGTAGTTTTATTGACGACAGCAGAATGTTGCAATATTAATAGTTGATCAAGTTTTCTTACACATTTCAGACGAACAAAAGGATATGTCATCGGGGCTAAGCTAAGGATGGCGTTCCTGGTAAATATTTGAAAACTTTATCGTAATGTCCTACCATTAGAGGTTGAACGTTTTTTTCATCAAATGAACGCAGTATTGTATAGGACAAAGGACACCAAGTCCATTGCTAATAAGTACTTTAGGGAATGTTTTTAATTCATTAGCCGAAGACTGTAATGAGTTTTGGAAACGCGTTCTCTTATGTACCTATTCCTAGCCTTAGAATCAACTTAACTCTGACCAAGCTCTTGTTGGCAAATTGGAAATGTTTATAAAACCGTAAGTTTTTTTTGGATTTCAGCGCCAGTAACTTCCCGCCGAGTCTAGGAAAACTCCGAAGTCGGGACATCAACCAAAATAATCAGCTTACAGAACCTAATCACAAATGCTTGCATACCGCCAGGTCGACTCTCAAGTCAACTGAACTATTGTTAGTTCATTTTATTGTTATTTTGTCAACCTCATTTTTAGTTTCATTTAAAAAGCACTCAATAGTTTTATATATAAAGAATAAACTCCCATTAAATACACTCGCAAGGATCTTCTGCTTCAAAATTAGGTAAAGTACAACTGCATACTCGAACTCGTGCATCCAAAACAACTTCACAGAGCATAGAAGGTCCAGGAAGCTGGGCGAAAGTTCTATTGGGGAATAATGGCTCGCAGATTACTTTAAATTATATAAAAACTTAAAACAATTCATAAGTCCAGGAAGCTGGGCGAAAGTTCTAAAGGAAGCTCGCAGAGTTCTTTAAATTATATGAATACTTCAAAAAAATGCATAAGCAAACAGCGAGTAGGAATACATAATTTTGAGAAGAAAACAAAGTTGCTTGCAAAATCCAACGTCCAGGAGAAACAAACAAAACAACGTCTTCCTCGATTTTATTTTATATCCGAAGTAACTTTTTACCGGACACCCTCAACAGCACGCTAAATTAAAATCAATCCTTTTTTCAAAACTAACACCCGTTTGGTATTATAATATTCATAAGGTCAGTTCCCATAAAATTGAAAATTTCTCAAAGTGTGGCAACTTTTTTGTGTACAGTAATCCTCCCCCATATACGTAACTATAATTCAATAAAAGCCCGAAATGCGCCGATAAAGTTTTTTCTCCAGATAATTAAGGCCGAAACTTAAAACAATGACCTAGATTATTATGGGCGATGATAATGAGCACAGCAGCGGCTGGAATACTAAAATATTTCGGGTGGCCCAAAGGACCGATGTTGTGGCTATATATATAGAGGGAAATGTAACATTTTACCCAGGACTCCGCTCCTGATGGAATGTGTTTATTTTATGAAGGCACACGGGACAGAAAACAGACTTTAATGTTCCACAGAGTGCCTGAGTATAATGTAAATAAAGTTTTTTAAAGGGCTGTATTCTGACATTGGCACAGTGAGTGACAACAGTGTCTAGGTCTGGATCTGGGTCTGGCTGGGTACGCGTATGCCATTCTCATTTGTAGTCCTTTTGAATGTAATCGTTTCTGGCCCTATACCCCATAGAGGGGGGGTTGTTAAATTTTTAGTATTGAATATAATTGCGTGCGGTTGCTGGCTAAAGTGAGACATTAAACTGGTTTCTGGTTGATAAGCGTAGTAAAAGCGGATCAACTATAAAGAGGTACATATTTATTTAATGACTGAATCAGAATACCCTTTCAGCTTCAGTTGTTGAAGTTGATAGATGGGTTGAGTTTTTGTTCAGAGCAATGCTCCGGCTCCCTGTGCTTATGCTGCAATAACACGCTGTAGTCACAGGTGCATGCATTTGTTGACAGCTCATGTTCCTGCAGGAGAGATTTGGATTATATCCGGCAAATCTCAAGTCAAATTTTAATGATTCTTCCAGTCAACTTTTACCTTTTTTTTTGGTTTTTTTTGTGGACGCTTTCTTTTGAAGCCATTTGAACGGGCTTTTAGACGCGTCATTACCGCTTTTTTGGACGCATTTCGACATGTTTTAAAAAAGGCGGATTTTTGGACGTATACTATTTTGTTCACATCTTTGATCAAGTTTTTTTGATGCGTTTTTGGACACATTTTGGATGTAGTCGTCCATGCATTTTAAACGTATTTTTTGGCGCGCTTTTGGATGCAATTTGGGCTCATTTTTAATATGTTTTTTGAAGATTTTTCTGACGCAATTTGGCCATGTTTTAGACAGCACTTTTGACGCTTCTTTGGTCACTTTTAGATGTACTTTTGGATGTATTTTTTTATACGATTTAAAACGCATTTTGGAACTCGTTTTTAGACAGGATTTTAATACGTTTTTGACGCTTTTTCAGACGCAATTTCTAAATGTCTAAGACAGCACTTTTGACGCTTCTTTGGTCATGTTTAGATGTGATCTTGGATATATCTTTTTTATACGATTTAAAACGCATTTTGGAACTCGATTTTAGACAGGATTTTAATACGTTTTCGACGCTTTTTCAGACGCAATTTGGCCATGTTTTAGACAGCACTTTTGACGCTTCTTTGGTCACTTTTAGATGTACTTTTGGATGTACTTTTGGATGTATTTTTTTATACAATTTAAAACGCATTTTGGAACTCGTTTTTAGACAGGATTTTAATACGTTTTTGACGCTTTTTCAGACGCAATTTCTAAATGTCTAAGACAGCACTTTTGACGCTTCTTTGGTCATGTTTAGATGTGATCTTGGATATATCTTTTTTATACGATTTAAAACGCATTTTGGAACTCGATTTTGAACGTTTTTGGTCCATTTATGGAAGTATTTTAGTCGCGTTTTTCGTCGCAATTTTGTACAATTTGGGCACGTTTTTCGAGAACTCTCTTGGACTGCTGTGATTTTGGTAATATTGTTTTTTTCTACTGCAGATATGTATACAAAAACTGCTTCAAAAAAAAAACCCTTTACTAATTGCTAAATAATATTGAAAAAAAAAAACTTTATTAAAATTAATTTTTCATCAAAAATACGACTCTTACTACGACTCATCAGGTAGATACGGCAGAAATTTAAGCGAAGATTAGGTATAAATATAATAAGTAAGCACAATTACTACACGGCTTTATTGCATTATTAGTAGTTCCAGATTCTGACTGATTAAATTTTTCTTAAATAATGAAGAAAATTTGCTCAAAATGTTTTCAATTTCCCTCAACCAATCTACATTGTTAATTTTTCATGAACATTTTATGCAAATGTGCACTTATTCCTAAAAAAAAATATTATCCACACGTAACGAACAATTTCAAATTAAACGGATAAAATTCTATGAACTCTGCCAGCAACTTTGCCCACAGCGGAAGTGTCTCATATCTCCTGGGAGTGTGTTGGTGAGCCGGAATTTTTGAAGTTTCGTGACATCTGTCAATACGATTTTCTATGTAAGAATACTAGCGCAGCAAACGTGAACACTCCATAAAAATATAGCTTGTAGGCTAAGTAACGGGAAATCGGCCGGAGTTGGTGGTCTCAGTATTGTCTCTGATTTTAACTACAGATTTGAGAGTTGTGACAGTTCGAAAGGGAAATAAGTTAGGTCCCTAACGAAACTAACAACGCGCCCATAGCTTTGCTCCTCTTGTCAATTTTTTGCTGTTGAACCTGACATCAGGCCTGTTTTTTTTTAATCTCGATCTCAGCAGGGCAAAGTAAAGTTGTCTCAAAAAAACACGCTTATTTTTAAAAATATCTGTTCCAGAGGAACTAAATAAACAAAAGTTAAAATAATGAAGTTAGTTTTGGGTGGAATGCACCTATTATATAAATCGTTCACGGTTGACCCTTCCTCAGATTAGGTATCCACAATCGAACCTTCTATTTTTCACAATTTTGCTTTTACTGCCAATGTTACGTACAAACCTTGATGCTGAAAATAAAAATTCTTTCCAAGCAATTTTAGAGAATCTCAAATGGAAGAACATTCATGGCAACGCCGTTCCATATTCCATCACTCTCCATCTCCACTCACCAGCAGCACCAGCATAAGCCAGCATGTGTTTTTCTGCGGCAGCCGCCAGCCGCGCTTACAAAACTCTACAAAACTCATCCGAGACACTTTCCAGTGAACTGTTGTTTATGCTTCCTCTTCTTCGTTCTTCGTTTTTCTGTTCATTCAACTTTCCACAGCCATTCCAGGCAAATAACAGAAGAAAAATCCCCTTTCCATTCCGTTGAAAATTTCCCATCGAATATGTAAACGTCAGTTTACTCGTAAACGCCGGTCGTGTTGGTGCTGTTGCTTTGTGCGCTCCTACATCGTGGATTTGTGCTTTTGTTTCTACCTCCAAATAAATAAGAAGAACGAGATAACTGCAATTTGTTTATTTCCCTTATCTTTAACTCGACACTTCTATTAAATTGTAATAAATAAATCGTTTGCTAATGCCAACAGTTTACATTTTGAAACGATGTGAAGCGAAATCAAATTCTCCACTTGAATTCCCTAAAAAGTGTTTTTTCTTTCCTTTTTCCATCCTCTGCCGTATTTTGTTGTTTGCTCGGTTTGTTGCACACTTTTGTGTAGTGTTGCGTTTCGTTGTGTTTGTGTATCTTTGGTGTTTTTTTTTTTGTTTGTGGTTCCTCTTTCATGTGTGCTTGGCTCCGCTTGGTGCTGCCCTGAAAGTGGCCAACAGCAGCTGCTGTTGTCGGCTGCAGAACCGAAACCGATTCTCCAAGAAATACCTTGTGCTGCTGGGAAGAAGGAAGATTCCCTAAGTAAAACGGGTTTGCTTTCGTTCGTCATCTCAACTCAATCCAATTGCGTGGGAAATACCTATTAAAAACGAGAAAATTTAATTAATCTTATCTCTGCTGTGTGTTGTTCATTTTAAACAACGAAAAAAAAGAAGAATTATTCAAGTAGATTGTTTACACTGTACACCTTGCGGTTTTTGCTTTTTTGGTTAATTTTCTGATTCTGCGAAGGCGGCGAATTATTTGTTGTCTTCCTTCTCTCCATCTCCATTCTCCATTATTGTTTTGTGAATTTTTGAGAAGTGGAAAAGTTTACCCAACATCCTTTCTCAGTGAAACCGCTGAAGTGTATCGAGTTTACAACAGTGAAGTGTTTTCGTGGTGTCATTGCTACTCCACTTGGGAAGGAGAAAAATAAAATCAAAAAAGGTGTCAAGTGAAACATGAAACAAAGAACATCAGAAGAGAATGTTAAAAGTAAATGAATATCAATTTCAAACAGAGAACCCTAAGGATTTATAACAATTGCACAGTCACCAAAGGATTACAGATTGAATGTTGTTTACTCTTCTCCAAGAGGATTGAGACACTCGCTTTGCCAAAAGGATTACACATTGCAAAAGGTAAGTGATTTAGAAAAGTGAACAATTTTTCGAATGAGGGAGGATCAGAAAAACTTTCAAATAGGGTTTTGACTTGCCCGCCAAAGTGAAATTTGAATCTCACTTCATGAGGAGGCTTTAAAGTTCACTTTCAGTTTTCTTACATTTCGATCTGATACCTTGAAAGAACAAGTAACAACAAAGTAAATGTTAAAGTTCAGTTCAGAAAGAACAACACACATTCTGTTGAACTTTTAGGCCCCAGTCGTTTTGTGTGTAGAAAACAGATCTCAAGGACCTGAACATTCTGGGAATTGGTTGCGCAAATTCAATTACACTTGATAAGCTTCCAGTGAATTTGATTTCGTTAGCAAATTTTGATTAACACACGGAAAGAAGTGTTGGCAACTACCTTATGATAGTTTTGTATTGGAGGGCTGTATATTTACAACCCTTTCGGACAAATTACCTCAAGCCTTTGCTTGTGCATTCGTTGGAAAAACGCTGAATTCAATTTTCGCACGCGAAATGCACAAACTCGGCAGATTAGGTTAGAAAAATATTCAATGGATGTGCTATAGAGACCTCTTACGTCTCTGTTTATCTTAAGTTTCTTTTTGAACCTCTTTTTTTTTCCGCCAAAAGTTCCCTTTGTAGGTAGGTAGTTGTTTTAGCTTGCTGAAGAGCCCGCATATTATTCCAAAAGGAACGATCTACCTTTTTCTCAACGTTTTCATTGTTTCGATAGATCTAGCTGTGTTTTGAGTTTTTGAAGTCAATCAGGTTTTATCTTCTGCTTCTGTTTCACTGTTCATAAGTGGATGGGGGACACGTTTTAAATCCCAGATAATAGAATGAAGCTTGAAAGAGACTTGGGCCTTTTTTCCAATTGAATTTAAAATTTTAAGTTGGGTTCAAAGCTGCCGACTGGTATCAATTTTAAATGCAGCCAATTATCACTTGTGCTTGCTTTGGGCGTTTGGGGTCTTTGTTTTTCAATCACTTACTTGGCTGACTATGCCCAGCTGGGAATGTCAAAGGTAAATTTTATCTGGTCTTTGTCCTCTATAGAAGCCTGACTGTGCTACGAATTGCCATCTTTTTTTTTTTATAAAGAATGGCGTTAGTCCAATGAAACTTTTTAGTACACATGACACCAAAGATGCGGATGCTAGTCGCGTAATCGAGTATTTTCCTTTAGTTTTGCTCTACCATATTAAGGATGAGTTGGTGATTGTTGGGCAACTGTCCTACTCTGACAGAGGATTTTTAAATCAGATCATAAAAGACTTGCCCAACAAAAATGCTTGCAAACTTGCATTTTTTATATAAATAAAGTCTACTAAACCTAAAATCGACTGTCCCACTGTTTTTAGATGTACTTGTCCTTATTTGCTCTGCAAAATTTGTAGCTTAGGTGTGAAAATAAGTTCTAAATAGTTTACATCATCGACACGAGTGACGTTAGAGGCGGCGATAGGACCCGCCTTGTGTACAGCCTTTAACTGCTGAGATAAACAAGACACCATAGACAAAACTCTGCTGAATTATGTAGTTCTAGTTCGATTTCGGATGCATTCCCCAAGCCTGGAGTAAGGTTAACTAGGTTCTTATCTGTAAAACAAGCTAACAGCTTCCTAAATCATGTTGTCGGACGTAGTTTTTTCGTGAAACCATTGAAATATGTATTATACAAGGTACACCGCTCTACTTCCAACGGCTTTCGAGCATCCCTGTTTATTGGCATTCAGTTGGATTGTCTAGGAATGTCTCTGTTTGACAATGGGTGTTCAGGTACCTAGGTAATTGAATTCATTTGTAGCACTATTACTAGCTAGGAAGGCACCTGGCGATGTTTCTTCGCAGTAGAGGGCCGCTTCGGTGCATCTTTCTTTCTTATAGGCATTTTTAATAGGTTGCACAGCGGTATTCCTCGCTTAGAAGTTTCTAATGTGTAGGTACTTTGTTTAAAATTTCCATTGTTTCAGGAAAATACTACCTACAAAATGATTTAGGAAGCTCTTTTGGGGAAAGTATTCCAAATCGAAGGCAGAACTATATAGCTCAGCACAGTTTGGTAGGTAGTGCCTTTTGTAACAGTGCTGAAAAGATTGCGTCGCTCCGAGCTCTCAAATGAAATGGAGGAAAGATGGAGCTTAACTGGTTCTTCTGTTCGTTGTAGGAACTAGAAAGGTCTTAAAATTGATTGTAAATGGTTTTCCAATAAGAGGTGTTATTGTGAATGACCCGCTATTTCGGTAGCTGTCACTTTTGAAGCTCTTATTCTTTGACATTTGACAAGTAGAAACTACGCCATTACTAAAAATGGAACGATACACGCTTCAACAACGCATTGAAATTATTAAAATTCACTACAAAAATGGTGAAAATCTTGCAGTCACAGTTCGCAAAACTAAAGCATTTTTTGGTCGTAGTGAAGCACCTTGTCGGACCGCAATACAGAAATTGGTGGACAAATTCGAGCTGTTGGGACAAGTTAGTGATGTGAAGAATAAAACCCGTGCACGTCGCTCAAGAACAACTGAGAATATTGCTGCTGTAGCCCAAAGTGTTGAAGAAAACCCAGGTTTGTCCATTCCTCGTCGGATTGCGGTATCGAGAGATGATTAATGATTTTTTATGGTCGGAGTTGGATGGTATTGATCTGTACCACGTTTACTTTCAACAAGACGGCGCTACGTGCCACACAAGCAATGAAACCATTGATCTTTTACGGGAAAAGCTTCCGGACCGTGTTATCTCTCAATTGGCCACCGAGATCTTATGATTTAACACCTTGCGACTTCTTCCTTTGGGGCCACGTGAAATATAAGGTCTACGCCAACAGCCCAGCGTCGATTCAAGACCTCAAAGATAAAATTCGTGAGGCTATCGAGGACATAGGGCAGCCACTTTGCGATTTGGTTATGGAAAATTTCATGAAAAGGATATGGTCCTGTATGCGTGCTCGTGCTGGCCATTTGGCTGATGTTGTCTTTCATTATTAACGGCATACCTTCCTCTTTATTATAAACATCCTTTATCATTTATCTCAAAAAATTACACTTTTCTTTGAATACCAAAATAACACCTCTTATTGGAAAACCCTTTACATGGTGAATACTCATTCGGGCAAATTTAAAACTAGGTCTACGCTGCGTAAGATTCTTTAACGCTCCTTCAGTTCTGAATTCTTAACCAGAGATGGGCATAAAATTCCGAGTCCATAATTTCCGTGTTCCCTGATGTCGTAGGAGATTCATTCGCCGCCTCCAATATAATTAATAATCCCAAAACCATGAAATGTTTGCTGCATCAAGGACTTTCAAATCGAGCAGAACGAAATCTATTACAATTCCTACAGTCCCGTGCTTCGTACAGAATCGAGTTAAAGTTCTCCAACATCGATACAACAGCACTAATTCTCTCCACGCCATTAAACAAGATTTGCAAAGAAGACAACATCCCTTCTGACCGTCCACCCTGGTTATCGGGCTCCACCTCCCTGCTCACATTAACTATACCATAAAATGGCTCAAATAAATATGAATTACGCCAAAGACCAAAAGGACAAATAGAACGGTTCGTAAAGTAATCGCCCGCATTAAAAATTCATTGATTCATAAATTAAAACCCTCCCCCAGAAAAAAAAAAGCATAAAGAAAAGGGACAATAAAAACGCCCAGACACGGCATCCAGTACCAGACATTTCGATACCTACGTCATTTGAATATATATTATGCATACGTTTAGTCGTCCTTAAATGTGCTGCATGCACAACAACTCCCACAACATACTCATCCATAATAATAATGAAAAAAAAAATCCTTTATAAGACTTGAGAGCAAAACCCAGCGGATTTCGCCCCCCCCAATGAATAACTCGGGCATAAGTAATGACACCCCGATTCGTATCTTTTCCATTTTATCTGAAATATTTATAAATGCATATCCATTATCCAACAGCAAATGCATTCAAATGTTTGCACGCGAGAAATTGTAACACCGGCTCTGGGATATGAAACCAATTTGTACCTCTTGCGCGTGAGTCCCTCGTAATTTCGTTTTTCATTTGTGCTCGTATGTAACTAGATACTGTTCGGTTGGTGCATGTAAAAGTATCTGGGAATCAATCCAGCGGTGTGTGTCTGGCATAATATCTCATGTGTCATTCAAATTTACGAGTACTTTGGGGGTTTTGAACACGTGCACCAAGCGAATGGGATAATTGATGACTTGGTGATAATTTTTTTTAATTCTGAAACCTCCCTATAGGATACGGGTATAGGAATATTTATGTCCGCCAGACGGCGGTGACGGTGCGAGCAGTACCGTTGATGATATGGGCTATATGCCCGTCACCACTTTGTGTGTGCTTTGTAGACTTTTCGTTGACTTTTCTTAGGGGTTATGTTGTTATTCGTGCATTTACAGATAGATTAGGGTAGTTAGAGGTGCGTGGTCGATTTAAGGTAGTTGTTATGAAGTTTATGCATTTTTGGCTTTGGGCTTTGGTGTACCTGTGACGTTATTGGAAGGTTGTTGCGAGTAGACGTGTGCCTTCACTGCAACAAAGTGCGATGGTGCGAAATCTAGAGTTAATCGATCAAAGACTGCAGGCAAAACTACTTAACTGCCTGCATAGGTCTTATTTGACCGCTCATATTTAAACATCTACCATAATTACTGACCAAGATCCTATAACTAAGGTTTGCATCATATGCAAATTTCACCCGGCCCATTGGGTTAACCCTTATACCTAAATAGAGCATGGTAGGACATTTAACTGACCAATCCATTCGGATCTGTTTATGAATCTTCTTAAATCTGATAGAGGTATTGTTGGTAGATCTTCCCAGCCAAGACACGGAAGGTGCTCCACAGATTTTATTCCTTTTTGGCTTCGCAGTGAGCAACGAGCTATACAAAATTAAAACATATCAAATCTTATGGCGGTGGCCACTTAAGCTCTGAGGGATTAGCGATTTTGTTATAGGCAGAGAGACGTCGATCAATCGCTCACTGTCGCCCCTGCAACTTCTGCAAAAGTCAGCTGTAAATTTACCCATCCTTTTAGCCATGTTTCCAATGATGGAGTGTGCGGTTAGTATCCCAACGAGCCCCCGGACTGGGTTTCCATCAAGAGATGTTAGGATCTTCGACCTTTTAGTGTCAATTTTGGGCCACAAGCCATGACTTATGATGCAACCGTAAGTGTTGTTCCATCGTTCTGATGGAATTTTGTGCAAACAATTGTTATATTGACAAACTTTTGCAAAATTCAATATGGCATTATCGATGACGCTCTTAGGTGCGTTGAAAGCTGGTAGTACCTGCCTGTCAGCTAGTAGTATCTCCATTTCAGAGTCACTTTATCCGCCTCGTTCCCTTTCACACCAACATGTCCAGGAACCCAGGATAGCAGTTTTGAGTGATGCTTTATCCCTCTTAAAGACTTTCAGATTTAGAGCTTACTAGATGGGAGTTGATCGCTTCAAGTGCGGCTTGGCTGTCCACGCAGAGGGTAATTTCAATGGCAGTTCTCTAAAACTGGTAGTTCGCTTAAACAGTTTGAGATGCTTTCTCGAACGCTGCACTGATTTGCCAGTCGGTATTACTGACTTATACCTATAGCTCCTCGGAGAAGACTCCTGCTCCCGTTCCATTGTCTGTATTTGAAGATGGGTAGACGTCTACCTTTTTTGACAGTACTCGGGGAGAGCCTGGTCCGTCTGTCCGGTATACAGACTTTAAATTTCTTGTCAAAGTCATACCTTGGGTTCTTGTAGTCCTTGAGTGGCATATGGCCGCTCTGATCAAAGGTTCATTCATAGTTAAAAACTTGTTTTTCGTAACTTGTTGAAGTAAAAGTTTTTAAGTAAAAGGAAAGCATTGGTAGCTGTTTTGAGCGGGAGATTTCAACTCAATTTACTTCCTGACTTACATCGAATAAAGAGAATTGTAGACAGTTCAGCCAAACTTGCTCATGTCCTGTGAAATTATCACTTGGATGTATTTATCACTAAAACGATATTTAGATTGGACATGCACCACTTCAAAAAATTCTCAGCTTACGCAACTGTCTGTGGGTCTTACGACGGCATCTAATCGATATTGAGAAAGAAAATGTAAGGACGGTCAGAAATAAAAGGAACAACACACAAATTTAGTCTTTTTACAACCTTTTCACACAAGACTTCTCTTACTTCCTGCTTAAATCGAACTAACTCTCATGGGACGCGACTTGCTGTCTAACAGATGGCATGTAAAAGTCTCCAAAATGCATATAAAAAACATAAAATATTTACCTCTAAACAAAAATGTTCATACAGAAAACGTTACAGTGGATAAAATACAGATTTAAAGTGTTGCCGCTGTTTTCATACAAAAAAAAAACTTTCCACCTAATTTGTTTTAAAAATAAAATTTATTCAACAGACTTTTCAAATCTTATCTTCTCTTTCTAAAGAGTCTACTCAATTAATGAACGAACATAATTCAATTCAAAAGTAAAAACTCCCTCCACAGGAAAAATGTCCACGATCTAGAAGCACTGATTGAAACGTTTCTTCTTGCCATCTCAGTTCTCAGTTCTCAGTTCACAGAATAATGTATTTCTTTATCTACACACTGACAGCTATCTGAACGTATCCACAGTCAGGTAGAAACGTTGTTGGTCTAGCAATGAATTTTGTTTGTATCCTATTTGTTTGCCTTGAAATAAAGGGATCAACGGTTCGATGATTGTGGTCGTTGAATTATTGACAGAGAAGAATATAAAAAAAAAAACTCTCTCTATCTACCTACCCACAGTTGTCTGTCTGAGGGTAAACGAACCCGCAATAAAGTCCGAGGCACTAAAAGATATCCAAGAAGTAAACACTTGCTATTCCCGATATCAGTTTCTCGGCAAACAAATTGTTTACTCGTAAATCCTGTTAAAGAGATAACGCCTCACACCGATAGTGTTTCCAGAAAAAGCATACGAGGCGTCACTTTTCGTATTTCATTTCGATTGAGTAACTAAAATTGATAAGAAAATTAATTGGGAAATTCTACACGTAAATAAAGGGCTTATGAAAGTGTTTGGTTGTTGGCCAACTCCAACTTTGACTTGAACGTTACTAAGGTGCAGCTATTGCTTTTTTTTTTTATTTATTTAATATATGATTGTGTATGACAGTTAAGCGGTTGTTTAGGGAAGTACAATTTATATATATATATTTTTACAGTAAGTCTACAGAAGTAGATGCAATGCACAAAAAATATGTTCTCTTCGAAATAACCGCCGCCTTTGTATGTTTTATAGGTGGGTCAATTTTTTTCCGTAAGTACCTATGTTAGGTATAAATCAAATTTAGAAAAGTGCTTACAAAATATGGAATTATTGCACTTGCATATTGGAAGATTTGCAGACGTGTACAACTTATTAAAGAAGACCGCCCGAACCATCATTTTCAAGCCGCAGCTTCTTGGTTCATAAATTTGTCAAAATTTATAGATTTTGTGAGGTTTTCGTATTCTGGCAGCACACTCACAACTTGTGAGGCTCACAAAAACAATCAGTGTCAATATTTCGCACATTTTCTTAATAAATTTGTTTTCCTTTATTCAATTGTTGGTGTAGTAATATTTCGTTCTTAACTCCCACAAAATTTAAGTTTTAATAAAATACAATTATTGCCCTCGTCTAATAAACGTAGCCGGTCTTTCAAGGTTCTTTTAGCTATAAAAAAAAAACGTTAAAAACGGATCGTTATGTGATTTTTTTCTAAACGCACGTTACTCCGACACTGACAGGTCATACGCATCTACCGGCGGAACGCAAAGGGCCACTTTACGCTTAAAAATTAATCGAAATATTCCGAGATTATTCCCAAAGTTGATTATGTTTTGTTTATGGATTCATGGGTTCAGATTTGTAACAACTTCGCTTACCAGAAAGTCAGGCATTAGCCGCCGTATATCTACACCTTCAAAGTCTACAAGAAAATTGAGTTTCTAAAAATTGGAAATTTAATTTATGTTTCAAAATATGTGTAAACGTACAAATTTCATTATGTGACGTAATGTTTAAATAAAGTAACTACAATATGGCCCTAAACAACGACTTTTACAAACTTAAAAGACGACTTTCCGAAAGCCAGCACAACATAGCTTGCATTCTGGTGTAAAAGCAAGTTTCGTTCAGCACGAGCTGTACGTAGACTGCAAATTTTGAAAAACCTGTGACAGTCAGTGTTGCCAGATAAAAATCTGAAAATCTTGTTTTTCCGAAACAAAAAATATTTCTTTCAAGATTTTGTTCAAAATATAAAAAGAGCGAAATTTAAAATACAATTTTGAAGTACTTTACTACTAATACATAAATCACCTAAATATCTATAAAAAAAATTCGGTCATAAATTAAAATGAATGCTTTTTGAAATTTTGCAACATATTTGAATTAAATTGACTTAGATTTGCATTGCTTACCTATTTATCAAGATCATAGAATTTCGTTTCATTAAAGCTCAACAAATCCTTTGTAAAGATAAAAGTTTCAGTACATATAACAAACCATTTTTCCAAAAACACGTTACGTCAGTTATTCTATCAAATTCGTTAAAATTCGTGTTTACTTTGAGTTGATGAAAACGTTAGTGAGACAGGAATTGGGCATGGTTACTGTTCGACTCACATTATATACGAGTATATATATAATATTGGAATTAATAGAAAAGGTTATTTTAGGGTGCTAGATTTAAAAAGCTCTTGATATCAAAAGTCTTGAAATTTGATGATTTTAAGTGAAAAAAGTCTTGCAAAGAAACGATATATCTTGTAATCTGGCATCACTGGAGCCAGTTTCAGATAAACGAACTAATTTCTCCTGACTTACTCGCGTTTGAATGAATGGAGCTCATCGGCCTTCAGAACAGTAAGTGATTTCATAAAAAAATATTAAGAATGACGTATACCTAATCTAACCTGGTTGAAAAGAGATTACTGCGTAGATTTCTAGAAATATGCAATGGGCAGCACAGTCGCAGCTCTACTTCAACATTCCACAATGGGAAATAATTGTAATTCTGCCCTATAACCTCCAAGCTCTGTCTAAAGTCTGGACTACTTACAGATTGCGGCCCACAAGAAAAAAGTAATTTTGCCTTTCAATCTCTGCTATTTACAGAGTGTAGTCCATAAGCGAAAAGTTCTGTTTCCAGATTAAAATAAGCATAACAATTTCAATCACAAAAGAAAGCATTTTTAAGGTTCGATGTGTTTTTTTGGCGGAACTACATTGCAGGTCAGAAGTCGAGAAGTTTTCCATTAATTCTTTATTTAAAGTGGAATTAGTTATAAACGGTGTTTTCTCCAATAGACATTTCATTTAACTACTTTCATTCATTTATTACTTCTTTGTTAGATAATAAACACAAAAAGTTTCATTCAAATGTATTTTCAAAATCAGTCGGAATGGGTTTGTAACCACTTTTATTGTTTCGAGAGTGAGTCAAAGCCGGAAAAGATTTACAAGGCACGATTACACGCACAAAAGTGCTAAAGGCATCATCGATCCTTTTTCAAAATATCGTGAAGTTTGATGCCCCTCAATTAGTTCTTCTGGAGCTAAACCATGTTTCATAAATCTTGCAACACAATGACGAAGTCAAAAACATCCTCAATCGACAGACTGCATATTTGTCACAATGTTTTTTTTATTTTTACAAAAGACTATAGCAAATATGGGATTGTACATATTTAAATTTTTTTTTAAATGTTGTCCACGGTCATATAGCTAAATTGAATTTCATTGCCTTTAGTAGAAACATTAAAAGTCGAGAAGTGATGCGACGGAGGTCGAAAACATCTCCCAACCTTTTGAAATATTTTCCAAAAAAACTGTCAGTTGTTGGGATTGTCTTCTCAGGAATAAAATGAGAAATGAGAGAAATCAGCTCACTTAACAGCTGACTCTGCGTCCCTTTTTCGTTCTTTGTTTCAGTCAATAACTGACAGATGTCACAGAGAACATACACCAATTTATGCATTTTCACTAGCTGTTGGGAAAAAATGTTAAGAACTCATTTTAAAAAGGGGAAACAAAAGGGGATCCGAGACAGAAAAAGAGGGAAAAACAGTCAAAAAATAACAATAAGCAGTCAAAAAATAACAATAAACAACATCAAACACATTTTTTAAACATTTATTTATAACAAAAAAAAAAAAAAAAACGCACAAACCCATTTTTAACAATGTTGCATTCATTTTCGTTCAATAAAGAATAAAATCTTACTTAAACTGGAGACGGAGCCATTTTGATCGCCTTATAAACTTGGATAAAGAATTCATAAGAGAACTAATTTCTTTTTTAGGTGAACTCAGGCATATGTCTTCCGTTGTTGCATGCCCATATTATCTGTTTTTTATTTATCAGGTATGATCCATTTAAATCATCGATTTACATGCACTTACAACAACAGCACATGATACTGCTTCTCATCGAGATCACGAATCATGATCGGAAAATTATTTCTACTATTTCCCACTAGGTGGCTTGTTTTATTTTTAAATGTTGTTGTGCCTGTAAACGATAGCCACATAATCACGTTGCCAGACGAAAAAATGAAACACAAAAAATCAATTGATTTGTTCGCATTCGAATAAACTCCCTGTCCGTATTCCGAGTTATTTCGTTTTTTCTCGTTCTATAAACTTATGTCCAGACCAGCCAAACATTTGAAAATAGTTAACAGTTCCATAAATATTTCTAAAACATTTATTAAACAAAACAATTTTTATGTAATGTTTTTGAAATGTTTTGCTGGTTTGGATCTGGACACCAAAAAGAATTTATGAAATGTTTCGCAGTTTCCCAATCGTGATCGGAAATCATTTTTGTTTTACAAGTTTCCCTGCAGAAAGTGAGTGCTACATACAAATAAAGTTATAAATTTTAAATAAAAAAGTAAAATAATAGTAAAAGGTGTTAAAAAATTTTCGATTATTATTTTTTTCAAATAAAATAAAAATGTCCAGTAAAGCTTGGAATACTTAATGAGAAAGTGCTTCATTTAATACGATTATTTGAATTAAATCGCGTGTCGCGTGATTCCCGAGACCAAAATTACAGAACTAAAAACTTTACTCGCTGCTAATAATCCTTAAGCCACATTATTTTCTTCTAGTCCAAGAAGGGATAAAATTTTAACATTTCACAAACATTTACAACCCCGTATTAATAAACAAATAAGTATACAACAAATTGACGTAACTGCTGAGTAACGAGTTGATAACTTTTACGCAGTGTTTATTAATACGGGCGTTAGTAACTAAATTTCAGAAATCTTTTATATAAATGTTTATAAAATCTGTTTCATAAACATTTCTGAAATGTTTCGCTAATCTGGACACACCTTAATATACAAAGATAAACTCAAGTGCTAGCAGCAAAATATTGTCCATGTGTTGCATATTTGAACATCAAATACTAAATTTGTTTCACAAAAATATAATAAATATAAATATATACGGTAACACCCCCGACTTTGCAAGTGAAATGGCATGTGCCTTGTGTGACGTCACGCTGAGCAGAATATTTGCAATATGGTTGGTTGAAGTTTGTAATACCCTGTATCATCTGTTTTATTTTTGAAAGCAACTGTTGCCACAATTCCAAAATTAAACATTTCAATGATCCGTTTTGTTTTATTTTCGTGATCTGATCCGGATCAGCTATTGAACTAAACAATTTCTAACACACCACTCATATGCCCGAGCTACCACTTGATGTTTTCGGTTACTACTAAATTATGCTCGTGCTGGTATTCTCGTTGGTTATTGGGAATTAAATTATTCTGGGCTTAAAAAAAGTTTGGCCATGGGTGTTGAGACTCAAAAAGGAACCATTTTCACCTAAAGGGACAACCTTGGTTATTGGTTGTTGCCGCAATCTGAACAGCGTCCTAAGTTCCAAATAAATACTTGAAGTTTCGGCGACACAAAAGCTCTCGAAACAAATTTTCTCTACTCTAATGACGCAAGGTATAATTATAGCGTTGCTGCTAATGGATTTACTTTTAGTTCAGCTGATTACAAAACTCTTAATACCCTTCAGCGCTATGACGACGCATGTAATGTGTTTTTTTTTCTTAAGAAAATGTCTAAAATGCATTGATATAAAATTCAATTGTTGCTTTTGCTTTGCTCATTTGTCAATTCATGTCTCAAATCTATAGCCGTACAATTGTTTTCTATTTAACATCGCATACTTAGTCCGAAATGCATAATTTATCAATGCTAATTTTAATTTCAATAAGTCCAGTAAAACCTCTTTGAATATAAAACTGCACACAAAAATCATTGCAGCACCACTTACCATGAAAATATGAATTCATTTCCCAAAGCGTTGCAACATCTGACAGTACTAATCCTTTTCCGTATCACATTGCCCTTAGAAGATTGACAAAATATTGTTTTCCATTGTGAAATTTACGTTGCCAAAGCAATTTCATTTTGAAAAAATATCAAACACAACCTCTCTCCGATATTTGTTCAATTTTTAAATTAAATTTTCTTTTATCGGCTTTATTTGTTATTTCCCTCTTCGTTCGGATTTTCAATTCCAAATCGCGTCAGCAGCGGCAAGGCAAATGTTGTAGGTATAGTACGCGTTCTCTACAATCGAACCCATTCAAGAAAATCGTACTCAATTTGATACACGTTCGAATGTGTTCGTATTATAAATATAATCCTTGTATATGTTTTCCGTGCGCGACCCCCTAAGCCTCTATGAAATACAAATTTTCATCGAAAATCTTTTTAATTTGCCGATCCCCTTTTGAAGTCTTCCAATACATGTAGAAGTAGGTATTTTGCCAAGCATACCTAAATAAGGCATATTGATTATTTTGACATGTGTCAAAAAAATCACTTACCGAATTTCTTGTGACTGCGCAAAATGATTGTTGGTATTGCTTGTCGTAGGTGGAGTCGGATTAAGGAACTCACAATGCCGAACGGCTTCTTTTATCAGTTAAAAATGTTTGAATACCCGGGTGAAGCTATCATCATCCTTAACCGCGTTTGGCATTTGGTTACCTGTATTGAATACGAAAATTGGTAGTTTTCCGTTTGCTGTCACTGTAAATTCAATTTAATAAATGGTGGTACACCTTTGGCATCCTGATTAGGTGTACCGACTTTTATAACATAAGGAACTTGACATCAAGTCGTAGGGGATTATCGTTAATCCAATTCAAACCAAATAAGACGCATAATCGAAACATCAACACCAGTGCAATTGAATTTCATCTGCTGTTCGTATCGTTCCAATAAGTCGTCAACGACAAAAGTGGTCGTCGTTCAGATCCCCTTCCCAATCCCAATTGGCGGCGACGGGGACAGCAACTGGAGAAGGGAATATTTCTTTTTGTAAATAGGGAACAAGTATATACAAGCCTACAATACACGCGACCAACGACCACACATTTGCATTGAATTTGTTTGAAAATGCACGAAGAACAAAAAAAAAACTCGAAAGAGGGAGCAAATAAGGACAGACTATAGATGTTTGGATGCGCATTCTGCTGATCAGCATCATCGTCACGAAGCGAATAGAAAGGTGGACTGGTTTTTGGATAGCTACTACTAAGGTACAGCTACAGCAACTGAGAACCAGCACCTTCGTCCTCGTTTACCTTTTCATTTCACTTTAACGTTTTCTTTGCGGTTTCTGTTTTTTTTTTCTTGGTTTGTTTTGATTTTTCTTTTTTTCTTTTCGTCATTTTGCTTTACTCAGCATTTTAAGATGCTTAAGTTTTGTTAGTGCTTTTTTGCTATACCAGTGGTTCCGCTTGACCCAGTTGGTATTAAGTACTAAGAGTACAGTAGTACTACGTATAACAGATAGCAGTGGACGTGAGAATAATTACGAGGATTCTCAGAGCTAGCACAACTCGGAGCCTTATACATTTTTCTTAATTGGCATACAGCTTCAACTCAAAAATTCAATAATCATCAACTCTTTAAAGCAAACCATCATAGGAAGTAAGCGTCCAAATGCTCGGCTGCATTAAAACAAACATTTTTCGGATACTGCATATTCAGTCTGAATCAGAGTTTTGTCAAGCTCAAAACATTGGGCACGAAAAGGGCCTCAATCGCCGTGGGTTATGTGGGGGGGACTAGAGGCGAATACCTGAAATGCATTCTTGGCACGGAAATGAAAGCCCACGCCTTTTGTCTGAAGCTAGCGTTTCGTTAGATAGGTTTGTTAGCAACAACCTTTCGGAATGAATGGAGTGATTTTCTATTACGAAAAACATCTTTTATAGGAAGTGGTTCTGTTAAATGAACTACTTGCATCTGTTACATTTAAACTACTTGCATCCTCATCCTTGTGTGTACAAGCTGATACTGCACAGATGGGAAATTTAGCCACGAGGGGCTTGCGCACACGAGTGTGCGTTTAAATTTAAGTTTTTGAGTAGATTTGGTGAAAGCCGTTTGCCTTCTTATACGGCTTTTTGCGACCTGAATCGGCACAGACGCTACATTTAGCTGCAGACATGAAGCGCACACGATTGGGCATTTTCTTATACCGTTTCTAATTCGACGCGAACAATTTTTTGCAATCACTGTACCTAGGAGTTTAAAATTAGCGATAAATAAATAGCGCACATGAGTGTGCGTTTCACAATTTGTTGTTTTCATATTCTTTTTAGTGTACGTTTCACAATTTGTTTTTTTCATATTCTTTTAAGAACATTTTTTTGCGACCTGAATCGGCACAGATGCTACATTTAGCTGCAGACATGAAGCGCACACGATTGGGCATTTTCTTATACCGTTTCTAATTCGACGCGAACAATTTTTTGCAATCACTGTACCTAGGAGTTTAAAATTAGCGATAAATAAATAGCGCACATGAGTGTGCGTTTCACAATTTGTTGTTTTCATATTCTTTTTAGTGTACGTTTCACAATTTGTTTTTTTCATATTCTTTTAAGAACATTTTAGCATATCTACCTACTCAAACCATCTTATTCGTCAAACTAAATGTGGGAACAATGATTTGCTGACCATTATAATGGGGGTTCCCTATTTTGTTGCTTCTTTATTGAATTTTTAGTACTTATTCTGAAATACCTCTGCTACCTGGTACAAAATTTGGAAGCTAAAACTGCACAACTGAAAAAATTGCCAAGAAATTGTTTGCGCACATAAGAGTGCGTTTCCGAATTCTATTTGTTTCTTATAATTTCTGAAACGCAATTTCTTACAATAATATTTCTCAAACTGTATGGATGAACAAACGAGTCACAAATAGCTTGCGCACACGATTGTGCGTTTTCCTCACCATTATTTTTATACTTTATATTACAACATGTCTGTTGATCCAATTTTTAGCAATCAGTTATTATACAAGTTGCCTGCAGTAGCTTGCGCACATGAGCGTGCGTTTACGTTATGTCTTAATTATTTTCAACATTTGAGTTAATTCTTAGGGTCTACCACCTAGCCCACTGCACAAGTGAAAAAATTGCCAAGAAATTGTTTGCGCACATGAGTGTGCGTTTCCGAATTATATTTGTTTCTTATTATTTCTGAAACGCAATTTCTTATTCATACGAATTTTTATATTTCTCAAATTGTATGGATGAACAAACGAGTCACAAATAGCTTGCGCACACGATTGTGCGTGTTCCTCATACCTTTTTTTTTATAGTTTATATTACAAAATCTCTGTTGATCCAATTTTAAGCAATCAGTTATTATACAAGTTGCCTGCATTAGCTTGCGCACATGAGTGTGCGTTTACGTTATCTCTCAATTCTTTTCAACATTTCAGTTAATTCTTAGGGTCTACCACCTAGCGCACGTCAAAAGCCAACAATCTCAATTACAGCAAACGCTTTTCTAAATCTCCTCCATATTTGTAGGCTTTCTTTTATTTTTTTTTTTCAAACAAATTTATCACTTTAATAAAGGAGTACATCCTCTTCGTTCTGCGATGGCTGGCGCACGTATTTCAGAGGGGCGCCTAAGCTGGTCGTAATTTCATTATTCCACTGAATTAATTTTTGTTATATGTTTTTTTTTTCTCCGTTCGCCTTTGTTCTTTTCAAATTTTAAGCAAGAATAATCACATCCATGTTCCATAAACCAACACCAGACACAAGCACAAAACAGAAGAACATATCCACTGGGAGCTGGGAGCAAAGAAATGCGATTAGAAGATTCGGAGAAAAAAAAGCTAACCATGTGATGAATTTTACGAGAGGTCCTTCCGTTCCATATTCCAGCACATGCATGTTGGCAATTTTTTTATTTTTACAATTTTCGTTTTTGCATCCATTTTGTTATATGATGAAATATTTATTCATTGAGGTGGCCCCACAAGACATTTTGAAATTTACATGAGTGTGTGCGACGAGGTATCCATGGAGTGTGTTGTTCGCATCTCAAACTTGGTCCCAGTCCTGACGAACGAAAGAATTTGTTCCGCCAACCTCCACAGTGTAATAAAAAACGTCTTTTTATTTAATCTTTGACCGTATTGTTGTTGTTTTTTTTTTGTTCATGGTTACGTGGACAAGAGTGGCATATATCATAGTTTGATATACCTAACAATGTTGTTTAGCATACGACGGGGGTTACGGCGGCGACGACGGGGAACACATAAAATGAAAGGAGACGGCACCGCTGGCTGTCGTCGGTTGAATTTGTTTTTGTATGAAAACTTACATATCCAGGGAACGAAGGCGGCAAACAGGAGAGCACTAGTACCACCTGTCATGAGAGGATGATGGGTTAAAAAGGGCAAAAACTCAAATGCACAAGGCAAATTCCGTCGTAGACGCAGGTATAGGAAAGTGGACTGCAACAGTAGATATGGATTATCTAAGGGAAGATAGACCCTGCGTTCCATCATGTGGAATCTTTAGTTAGAAGGGAAGCAAATTTAAAAAATGTAGGAATTGCGAAAATTTTGCTCGTTTACATACCCGCCAAGATGAAAATGAGCTTCATCTGAAAAGAATGAAAAATCGCAAAATCGGCATCTTCGTGTAGGCTACTGCATGGCCAGCCGAGGCAGCCATTTCAATGAAATTATTTTCCATTATTAACCGGAAGGATTGTACATTCAAATAAAAATGCTGAAATTTGAGAAAATATTCAGTAGTTTTTTTTAATAGCATTTTCAAAAAAAAAAAGTTATTTGGCGGACCCTGTACTTTGGAGTGATGAATCTAAGTTCAACTTGTTTGGATCAGATGGTAAAGTTTACGTTACACGTCCTCAGAACTAAGAATTGGATCCAAAATACACTCCGAAGACTGTTAAGCATGGGGGAGGAAACGTAATGGTTTGGGGTGCATTCTCATGGCATGGTGTGGGCCTGTTAGTAAGGATAAACGGTCGAATGGATCAACGCGCTTATAAAGGCATCATGGAAGATGTTATGGAGCCTTATTCATTTGCACACATGCCCATAAGTTATGTATTCCAGCACGATAACGATCCAAAACATACCTCACGGATTGTTAAGCAGTTGTTTGCAGATACAAGTACGAATGTTTTGGATTGGCCCGCCCAAAGTCCGGACTTGTGGGCAGCCGTCGAGAGAGGATTGAAGTCCAAGAAATAAAGAAATTCGGAGGAACTTTTCCAAAACATTAAGGAGGTCTGGGAAGGTATACCACAATCAAGATGCCGCGCCTTGGTCGAAAGTATGCAAAGCAGATTGGCTGCAGTTATTAAAAATAATGGCTTCTCTACAAAATATTAATATGAATAGTATCTTATATCGAAGATTTTTAATGAAATGTTTACTTATCGTTTCTGTTTCTAATTGCGTGTCCAGGTGCAATTTGGATTAAATAATTTCGCATTTTTTTGTAATATTAGGCCTTTTTTATTATGCTAACATGATCTATATAGATCATTGATTCCATGGTTTACAACAAAAGTTGGATCTCGTTCTATTGTTGTAAACCGTGGAAATCAATGATCTATATACAAGGTGGCGCAAAAGTAATCCTCCTATCAGAAAATGCTATAAATTTTGCGATTGGCCACTAATGTCAGTTCTGTTTTGACATTTGTGTAGTAAACACATGCGAAATACACGTTAATAAACAATGTTACGCTACACTGCTCCAGAACGCTCAAGCTCAAGCCATCCTTAATCACCACCAAGAGGAAGGTGATTTTTCATCAAAAATAATCATGACTGATATTTCCATCTTAGCGGGTATGTAAATAAGCAAAATTTACGCTTCAGGGGCACTGAAAATCCGCGTGTAACCCACGAAGAGCCATTACACCCGCTGAAAATCACTGTATGGAGTGCTGTTTTCGCTGGAGGAGTCATCGGACCTTTTTTCTTCGAAGACGTCGCGGGCCAAAACGGTTACTGTGAATGGTGAGCGCTACAGAGCAATGATCAACGAGTTCTTTTTGCCGCAACTTGATGAATTGGGATTGGAAAACATGTGTTTCCAACAGGACGGTGCAACGGCACACACTGCACGTGCCACAACCGATATGCTGAAGGATGCATTTCCCGGGCGCCTAATCTCCCGTTTTGGCGATTTGCACTGGCCAGCAAGATCGCCTGATGTGACCGCTCCAGACTTCTTTTTGTGGGGCTTTTTGAAGTCGCGGGTTTATGTCAACAAGTCTCAGACTCTTGCAGCTCTTAAAGACAATATCCGTCAAGAATGTGAGGACCTATCGCCGGAAGTTTTGGCCAAAGTGATGGAAAATGCCATAAAAAGGGCTCAAATGACAATCAACTGTGGCGGCGGCCATTTACATGACATCATATTCTCGACTTGATGTAAAAAAAATTAAAAGACCAAATAAAAATAATCCACAAGAAGAATCAAAGTTTTTCATTTTTTTTTTAAATTACAGCCAAAAAACATCGGAAGGTTATTTTTGCGCCACCTTGTAGATCATGTGAGCATAATAAAAAAGGCCTATTATTGTCACGCTTATATTTATTTTGTACAAATGTTCAAAAGTATACTTTAGATCATGGGACATTAATAGAATTACTAATCAACGTCAACAGAAAAAAAATTATGGAATGTAACATTGCTATAAAAGTGTCTAATTGAGTGGCCACCACGGTACGTAGTCCATGTTACATAAAGCTGGGTCGTTCAAACATTTTCGTGTGCACGAAGAAATTTGCGTGTGTAACATAGGACAAATCATCACCTTGTTTAAATAATATTTTGACATCAAAATTCTCGGTGAGGTTGTTCGCGGACTTTAATGGAACAGTGACAAATCTTAAACGTCACCCTGTAGGAATGCCAGAAACGGGTACAGCTCGTCTCTAACTTGAATGTTATCCAGGATCTGTCGTAGTGGCAATATTTGGTTAGTTGCGACCTCTTCGAGCCCAAAAGCGCGCTACGACAGGCGCCAATCACCTCGTTGGCAAATAGATTTCAGCTTTCACACAAGAAGATTGATTTCTCTACAGTTGGTGCATCTTTGACAGTCTCATTTGTTGTAAATTGGGCAAACGTGAGCTTCCATTTATCTGACATACTTTCTCCAACTCACTCTTGGAAATAGAGATGGTCACATTTTTAGAGCCCATGTGGTCCAGCACCAGCTGTCATATTGGACTTGCGTTTAGATATTTCAATCCCCACTCCATTTTGAACCTCTTAGCTTTCAACGAACAGGTGAAATTGGCGCTCAAATCGTTACAAATGTTACGTCCTGAAGCACAGCCAACTGGCAGACGAGGCTATGATCTTCGCGCCTATTCTGGCGTTAAAAACACGACGGCTCAGGACATTGTTTATACAGTTTTCTCGAGGAGCTCGTAGGAACAGTCTTGGGTAGCATCGTATCTATTTTTTCTATGTAGAAATGAGCTGTAAGCTGTAATGTAAGGCTGATGCGAATTGTACAAAGGCAATCACAACGAAATTTCAATACCTCTTCTCTAAGTCTGGAGCTTCAAAATTATCTTTTCCGTTTAATGGATTCGCCAGCAGTGCTGACAGCTTCAGCAGTATGGCGTCGGTGTGGCGTCTTTATAATCTGAAATGTCTGAAATGACGTGTATCAATGAGAGAACTTTTTCTGTTCCTGTGTGGACATGGAGATAGTGACAACTTTGTCGTTATTAAAACTTCGTTCCAATGCGAATTATGAACTTTGGATGGCGCTTACAGTGCGAGGAGGACTGTCACAAATATCTCTCACTTGACAAGCCATTTGTTGGCATTTGTTTCAAGCTTATTCAAGCTCATTAACTAAATTAGTTATTAATTTAATAAATTATCTCATCATTTAGAAATTAGTGGGTTAATTAAATAATATAAGAAGTATAAACTGGTTAAAATTTGTCCAGTAATAACAGAATTTGTCATCGTAGACAGTTTCCCTGTACCATCAAATGTCCACCTTTGCTCCATCGAATCGTAAAAGTAAAACGTTTCTTTCATGACCACTCGTAAAGTTAAATTCAGTAACAAATCCTTTGATTTAATCTCGAAATGCTGCTGACAAATCTGTGCATATTATTCACCCATTTTGCTGGGTTACTTTACGACGATTTGGGCACCAACATAAAATGGTGACGGAAATGCCACCAAAGATACGTCTACCTTTTTTCCGGTCACACGATTATCTTCAAAAGAAACCACATAAAAGCGCATCATCAACCACAAAGCCCGATAAATCAAAACAACCAACGACTTCACCCCTTTCATCATCAGCGTGACACCATTTCGACTGAATCATCGTCATCACTATACCTATCGTCGTGACATTGGTCAGCAATTATCCCCGGAAAGAAATATCCAAGTGAAAAGATAATCCCAACTCGTAAAACCCAAAATCATAAAAAAAAAACAACAAAACTGGGTCTCGGTACGAGAGATTGTAATGGTGCCAGTGCCACAAACAAATGATCCAACGATGATTTGTACTTGTTGATCCCATTCCGCCCCGGGACGCCTCCTATCCAATTACAAATCCACGACCATAGCCATGTAATATCCACACGAAAATAAATACTTGGCATTATAAAGTTGGACTTTTTATAGTTTCTTTCATTATATTTTTTTTTTTTTTTCATTTGTTCCTCTTCGCGCTACTGTTTCACTTAAATTTGACTGGTTATCTGATGGAGTGACCATTAAAAAAAAATGAAAATCTCCGTAACAATCAGTTTTCGCCGTGGGACACAAATTCCGAATGTTAAATAGGCACTCACAGGAAATAAGTTGGAAAAAAGAAAATCTTAAATTGGGTTGCTCAGTCATTAATGGTTAGTCTTTTTTTTTTCCAACTGGAATTTAAGTAAATTCATTTCCCTCCATGAAAATGAGGGGGCTTTGTCAAACCACAAAAGTATTTTTTTGAGTGTTTTCCTTTTTGTGCTGTTGGTTTATTATCCCACAAATATGAATAATTTTTCCAATTTCCGAATGGGGATTCGCCTTGGAGGACCAATTTCAATGTCAGACCCAAAGAGATGAAAGTTGAAAATCGGAAAAAACCGAAAACAGAATATATAAGCCTTTCCCGGAGACTTGTTATGAAAACGTTTTTGCTTTTGTTTTGTTTCTGCCCCCTCGTGGGACAAGGAAATCACAAATGGATAATTTTTTGACAGATGGCTTGGATGGAGACGAGAAAGAAACGACACTGACTCGGTTTTTTTTTTTTTTTTTTTTCAAACAGAAAACATTCCAACCCCCCGTCCCACTTATGGCGACACTCAAGAGATTTGTTCCATTTTGATGACGAAACTATGGTAATAAAAAATTCAAAGGCACGTAAAATATATATGCCTATTGTCCCAGAAAAAAACATTTTTATTCTGATAGGTGTACAATACATATACACGTATGTTGAGCACATGCCAAGGGAGTATACAGTACACTCGGTTACAGGCAAGTTAGGTACACTGGGATTTTTGCATGCCCTACTTGGAAGTTCGAATTGAATTGAAGCCTTTGGTTAGTAGGATAGGACTGTTGTTCCTGGCGAGGAGATTTAGCCAGATTTTGTTGCCTAGTTTTTTTAATTGTCATAGGTTGATTGAACTTTTTCGGACTTCGAATTTTGTTCGTGTCACTTTTTGACTTCCAAATCGCCAAATTTCATACGAAGGACTTCTTCGCCATGTTGTGGGTAGGTCCCTTAGCGTCTTAAACCACTTGC
Organism: Cheilosia variabilis; assembly: GCA_951230905.1. Classification (NCBI taxonomy): domain Eukaryota; kingdom Metazoa; phylum Arthropoda; class Insecta; order Diptera; family Syrphidae; genus Cheilosia; species Cheilosia variabilis. The sequence continues at coordinate 66,470,033 of OX579677.1, forward strand.
CTTGTCTTGATATCCAACAATTTTTGATCTGTTCAGTGCCAGAGCTCTTAAATTGGCATTTATGGTCATAAATATAGAGCTGCGCAGATTTGACATGCCCTAACTTGGTGCAAGGGGAGATTTGACAGGAATGCCATCCTAAAGACGTGATGTAAAAGGTTTTGGAGTCCGTTCCATCATTGGGGACTGTAACCTGCTCAACCTCCCTCGCCTTTGGGCGTCGGCCTTTAAAGAACGCTCGGATATGCGGGTGGGATAAGGCCTTACAATTTTGACATTTCTTGCAATTCAAGACTAGAATTCACTTTTAGGTGCGGCTTAAACGCAGTTACCATCTTCTGACGTTATTTCTTCCAAAATTAGGCCGCTCCTCGAGGAATGGTCACTGAATATCGGCACCGGGCCAGGGCTAACAACTTCTGGTGCGAAAACACGGACGACAGCAATCCGGACAAGATCAAGGTTTTTACATTGGCGACCGCAACTTATTGTGATCTTGAAAAGTGTGAGCCTATGAAAAGTCAGCGGAGGTCATCATTGTTCACATTATTCGAGATAAATATGCCCGGCGGTTCGAAAAATTGCCCAAAATTTGAATGTCTGTAATATAAGCTTTTGCCATATGCCTGCGACAATTTTCAAAAAAATAACTGGCCTATATCAACCAAGAATAGTGCGGCTTTCTTTTAGGGAAGGAATTTATAAAATGTGTTCAGTAGTTCCAGAGATTATCCCGTACATAGAAATTTTAGATGTTTATTATAGAGACTTTAGGTGATCCGTGGCTGGCTTGCTGCGACAGCCTGCCCCTTCTTAAATTTAAAATCCAATAAGTTACATGAAAGCAACCCACCTCCAATAAATAAAATAAAATCCTTTTCCAATCGGTCAAAGACATTTGTGATATACTCTCACCTTGGATACGAGTCTAAGCCTTCGCTCCTAGGCGGTGGAAAAGGATAATTCATATCCTATGTTCTTATGGGGATATTTCGCAATGCATTGGTGAAAACCGTAGTCAATTTCGTGCAGTCGTTTTTAAATCTACTCCCGACAAACACTTTGCAGGCGTGGAAAAAAGTTCCAGTATACAGTAGGGATGTTGGAGATGATGCTAACTTTGTTTCCGGTTCGATTGCTCTCTGACTGAAAACTAGTATCGGTTTGGATAGGCAAGGAATTTACTTCCACATTCGAATTTTCTATATCTGCCTTGTTGAAAACGGACGAATCTGTTTGGAATAGGAAAATAGTCACACGTATGACCCAGTAGTGGAATAGCATACGAGTATGTAAAATAATCTGTAAAATCCTTTTCAACTCTCGACCGACACGCACCAGACATATCTGCATATTCAATTGCAGCCTTTACAAACTAGAAATCCCCCAACCTGCATATAACAGACTGAGCCTATACAAACGTCCCAAACTGTTACCAACACACTGCCTCAAAAGGCCTCTTGTAATCGAAATTGTGTGTTTTTGCGACGATACTCGTACTCGTACTCGTCCTATTAAAAGCGAATCCAAATGGGAATGGTAGAACCAACATACACATATAACCATCGCTGACAAGGACTAAACTAGAGCAAGGGAGTTTTTAACTTCATTTGTCGCCAAGGTCACTTTCAGTTGTCCTTGTCGGTTAGTTATGTATTGTGCCGTTTGCTTGGTTTATTGCTGTGTTTACGCTCTCCGTTTTAATGACGGTTTTTTGTCGCCTTCTCTCTCTCTCTTTTGTATCGATGCCATTTTGTGTTTGTTGGTTTCTTCTTTTGCTATTTTGTAGTTCTTCTTTTTTTTCTTTTTTTTTGATGACAAAACACACTTTATCTGGTAAAATGTCAAAAGGAAATGTTTAACGTTCGCCTCTGTTGACTTGTTTGGTGTTAAAATGTCTTTGACACTCTTAAAATTGAAAAATTAAATCGAAATGAGATGTGTGTTTGTGTTGGGGGTTGCGAAATTTGTTGACTGTTGGAAATTGAAATGGTTTCTCATTTTTATAAAGTTCTCGTACTCCTTGACACGTCAGCCATGTACCATTCCTATCAGGAACCACCTGAAGTGTGACTTTTCTTTTCTTCACTCTTCTCGGGCTTGACCTACATAGATATTCTCTATGAGGGCTCTTTTGATAGTTTATGTTTGAAATTCACAGGTGGCACATGGACGTGTGAGACTAAAACCGAAGGCCAAAGATGATTGGGTCCTTGTGGGTAAGCTGTTTGGCGATTTTTTTGTTTTTATTACGGACGATAAATGCGGTTAAAGATATTTTTTTGTTTTTGCAACGAAATACGAAAGCCATCGTACTATGCTATTATGGCTTATGGATGTGGATTTTGAACTTCATAAAAAATCGTTCTTTTTGGTGGCTCGAGGTTAATACGTGGCTTTGGCTAAAAAACGTGCAATTTATCCTTGTTGCGTCAATTGAATGATGCATATACATTATACATACACTCAGAAAATAAAATTGTAATGCCAACAATTTTCGTTGGTTGAAATGAGCCCAAATATCAAAATCGTTGATTTAAGAATGAAATTGTTGGTGTAATAAAATACTTATGGTGAGAATATTATTCTTGAAAACTTAAAAACGAGTTCTTGTTAACAAAAATAATATTTCAACCAAGAACTTTTAACTTGGATTTTTTTTTTAAATCCCAAAATTCTTATTTTTTTCTGAGTGTACGGTGTGCATAATTGGGCATTACTATTTTTCGACATTGAAGTTGAAAGCGCAGGAACAAAACCCAAAGAGGGCGAGGTATTCATCACTGAAGAGTTTTTCAAAAACTAAAGGGTGTCCCATACAGATTTTTAATTAGAAAGCTTACATTTTTTATTGACTCATAGAGTATACTGTATACTGATTGGGGTAATGTGTGTAGCACATCCGATGAATGATCGCCACGGCTTTGCTGGCAAGTACGTACTCTTTTATTGAAATCTTCAATGACCGTTTCGCAAAAATGTGGCTAAATTTCATTAAGACACCTCCCAATTTCCTCTTTCATGGCGTTGGAGGTCGTGGGCTTGTTTGCATAGACCTTTGACTTGAAAAAAAAACCAAAGAAAAAGGTGCAAATGCGACAATTTTGAAGATTAACGAAGCCATCAAAACGAAAATGAGCTTTATCACTGAAGATGATTTTTCTGCCGAATTGATGTCCTGGGGGTCAATTCTGGTTCTGTGAAAGAGTGAATCGAATAAATCGTTTTCACATTCGCTTTCATACACTGCTTTCATTTTTTCGATTCACTTAGTACTAAAAAGGGATTCTCCTTCAATAAGTGAAAATATCGTGGTGAATTTAATATCACACACTGTTTTGTACGACATCAGGTTCTCAATTTTCAATCTCTCACTAAAAACATTCATTTGAAAATGAGTACGTGAAAAAAAATTATTCATATGAAAATTTTTGTTGCTTGGTTTCACATTTTCGTAGAACGAGAATCGAAGTTGCGGTGAAAGGGTGCAAACATTTTCGTTTCACTTTTTCACAGAACGAGAATTGACCCCCTGCACTCTCAGCAATACTTTCGCGAACTGCTTCGATGTTTTCTGTTGAACGACTTGTGACAGGACACCCACAGTGTTTAAGATCTCTTATTGATCCAGTCCCTCTGAATTTTTCGATTATGCTCTTCACAGTTGATGGCTTTAAATCAATATGACGGCCATATTTTGTACGAAAATTCCGGACTGTAGCTGACAAACCTTCATTATTCTTAAAATATTGCTTAGCAATGAAAATGCGTTGTTCTTTCATATAGCGCTCCATTTTTACTAACCCCGAACTTTCAGCTGTCACATTTAGTTCGTTCGTGTACTTTCAGTATAGAAAAATGAAAAATGTCAAATATCAAAAATCGAGAGAGAAATCTCTCAATTTCAAGAGAAGTAAAGGGTTTTCCAATAAGAGGTGTTATTGTCAATGACCCGCTATTTCGGTAGCTGTCACTTTTTGAAGCTTCTATTCTTTGACATTTGACAAGTAGAAACTACGCCATTACTAAAAGTGGAACGATACACGCTTCAACAACGCATTGAAATTATTAAAATTCACTACAAAAATGGTGAAAATCTTGCAGTCACTGCAGTCAGTTCGCAAAACTAAAGCTTTTTTTGGTCGTCGATGATTAATGATTTTTTATGGTCGGAGTAGGATGGTATTGATCTGGACAACGTTTACTCTCAACAAGACGGCGCTACGTGCCACACAAGCAACGAAACCATTGATCTTTTACGGGAAAAGTTTCCGGACCGTGTTATCTCTCGAAGAGGTGATCACAATTGGCCACCGAGATCTTGTGATTTAACACCTTGCGACTTCTTCCTTTGGGCCACGTGAAAGATAAGGTCTACGCCAACAGCCCAGCGGCGATTCAAGAACTCAAAGATAAAATTCGTGAGGCTATCGAGGACATAGGGCAGCCACTTTGCGATTTGGTTATGGAAAATTTCATGAAAAGGATATGGTCCTGTATGCGTGCTCGTGGTGGCCATTTGGCTGATGTTGTTTTTCATTATTAACGGCATACCTTCCTCTTTATTATGAAATAAACATCCGATCATTTATGTCAAAAAAAATGACATTTTTCTTTGAATACCAAAATAACACCTCTTATTGGAAAACCCGTTACGTGACCGGTCTTCTAACAAAAAGTTTAAGAAATGTCATTGCAAAATGCAGCATCTACAAAATAATTTGGAATTTAATTTTGTATAAACTAAATACCTATAAAAATTATCATTTTGAATGCGCTGATATGTTCTAGGAGAATATTCGATTACAACTTCTTCCTCCGACATCATTGAAGACGAACATAAATAGAGTTTTACTTGCCAAACTTTTGAGCTGTCACTTAGTTGTCAGTTTTCATTTTTCATTTTTCAGTAAGTCGAAATTCGGCGAGTAGAAAATTACGAAAAAATGAAAATAGGGGAAATGGATTTCTCTCACATTTTTTTAAATTTTCTCAGTACGTGGCGGCATTCGCCCAATTTCTTTTCAAATTTTTAATAAATTTACGTTTGCAAAAAAGTACCCGAACGAACCTATTGTTTTTTTTTTGCGTTGGCATTACTGTACTATTAAATTACGCAAAATTCAAATTTCGCGTGATTTATGGGACACCCTTTACAAGTTCAAGTTCTGCAAGTGAATCTTTAAAAGTACGAAGCATTTGTGGAGCACATTCCAACAACTAAAATACTAAAGTTATATGAAAACTTGGAACCTTGTCTTTTATTTTAAGACAAGGTTCCACGATGGAAGAGGAAGCAGGTCCAAGGAAAAATTACACGTAGAAAGCTATTATTGCGCCGTGCTTTCTTACGCCTCCATATTCCACCTTGTATGGCCTTTCGTGCTGTTCCCAATACCAACTTCAGTAGTACTCGAAGTAGAGCGAGGTTTCCCAAAACCTCGTTTGTTCGTTAGGATAGCTTCATTTTCGAAAAAAATTATTTAAAGTAGGTAAAGCCAAAAAGCGGACACCCTTCTGGTGGATTGCTACCTCTTTAAATGCATATTATATATTTTTTTTATTAAAAGTTTCTTCTCAAAGTTCCTAACTGTCAAGTATATGGCGCAACTATCCAACTGAGACGGCCTGCCAGGCACCTAGTAAATTATTAAAAATTCATCGAAACGATGAGCAACAAGCTCCTAAAATGGCTCATAAATCATAAATTGCCTGAACCTATGATGAACTCTTGGACAGTGTCTGTAATTATTATCGCTTTCTATTCATCGGAGTATCAATATAGTCCGCACGTCCTTGCTAATTAAAATCCGGTTAATAATTGAAATTATGTTGCACACCTGTCACATGCACAGTATCCCATTTGCAATGCTAATGAACGGCCAGCTATGCGTACGCCTCGTACCATAGGTAAATGCCAAAGGGACAACAAGTGACAGGCACATGACTAAAATTGAAATCGCTTAAACGTGAGTTCATATTATAGTCGCAGCCATTCCTTTAAAGGCCTGCAGATGGTCTAAAATTATTTATTGGCTACAATAACTAACAAACCGAAAGTGGAATAGAAATTAGTAGTCCTTCGTACCTAGGCTAATCCCCTGTGTTATTCAAGAGGGTTGATGGGATGAACCCTTTTCTCGCCTGCACATCTCCGTTGCAAATCACAAATTTATGAGGCGTATCCTTTGAATGACCTTTTGCCACATTCACCTTCATACACAGCGTACATCCCTACACTAGAATTTGGATAATATATTATTCAAATTTTCCTGTGGGTTAGCAATTTAGATTTATTGGATAATTTTCCACAACCGCATAGCGATGGTCTTAAAAAAAAAAAAAAAACATATTACAAGGATGATGTGTATCTTGTTGTGGGTATTTAATCCTTGTTTTTTTTTTGTTATACTCGTGCAAAAAGGGGAAAGAGTTACATTTTTGTGCTAATTACTTTGGGGTGAGTTTTTGTCACCCTGTGACACATTAACGATGACAAAGGGGCGAGCTGTGAGTGTGTTGCAAATCACAATCAGCTGCAGTTTGGGTAGTTAATTGGTTTTATTTTTTGTTTAATAAGAAAAAGGGTTGCATGCTGTTTTTTGTGCCGCAAAAGGATTAGGGCTTGTAATTTATTCAAATGAAGTGGCTTAAATAATTGGTGCACTGATGGTGATATTCATTATTCATATTTACGTATGCTTCCCGATGTAGAACGCATGGCCGAGAGTGACTTTAATTAGGATGGAAGGGTGCGGAGAGAGAAGAGTGATTTGTGTGCGTTATGTGTCTTTTCTTTGGGGGTACCTTACTCGTTGGTATGGTTATAGCATGAAGTCGTGTAATTTGCTTTGAATGCATGGAAGAACAACGAGTTGTAGGGCCAATTAATGGGCGGATCGTGTACAACAGCGAAGCACATGACGGCACAAGTCGGTCTCATGCGACCATACTTGCGTGCAATGTGGAACGCTTCGGTGAACGTGTTAAGTGGCTACCTTGATATCGATTGAGACTGGAGCGTCAATTTCCAAGGACAAACTACCGATAATGGCACTGGGGCTGACAAAGCTAGACGTCGGGTGGTGTTACCTGTTGTGTCGGGCTTTCAACTACTTTATTGCGGGGGACTTTTCCTAAGAGCAGGTGTAAATTGTTAACAATGTGAATGTGTATCGATCATTGAGAAGTGGCTTTCGCTTTGGAAAATATGTTTTTATACATTCATCCTTCAGTGCCATAGAGCAGTACAACGCACCAGTGATAGCTGACTTTGTTCTGACAAAAGTGCCAATCTCAGGTATTTTAGCAGGCTACAAGAAAATTGTGTCCATTCCTCGAACTAACTCCCTCCACTGCACTACGTTATGCGATCTTCTTCTACTTGTTTTTTTTTTTTTCAACTGCGCCCTCTGGAAACGATTCGAAGACTCTGTTTCCTTTGATATCCCTTCGACATGTCATAGCTACTAAAAGTGTCTCCTCCAAAACTTAAACGGGACCGAAAATCGTGCTAAGAAGGCTTCTTGCAATTGGTCGAGGGTGTCTTCACTTTTGTAACACTGGTGTTGGATGTGAAAGACATCCCAAGACAGGGAGTGGCTCACCTTGCCTAAGGTCCCTTTTGACATCATACCAAGGTTTTGGTTAAACTGTCTCCGAACTGTCTGCATCAGGCCAGGGATGCCAAATTTAGACATAGCTCCATGCAAATCGTCTTCCTAAATGCTATGTGCGGTCTTGTATTCGACAAGCTGGCGTTGCGTATTGACCTGGAGTTTTTAGGCTTATCTGGCATATTTAAATGCTTCGTCAGCTGTGCACCTGCAGGACCTAAATCGGGAACTTTGTTTTAATATAATTTTTACTATACGTACGAGAGACAGCACTTTGTATGACTAGGACTAGGGGGTCCTTTCTCTGTAAGGTTATATTTATCCGGCGTACTTGACTTGAATGAAATTTGAGATGATTTGGTCTACACCGAGCTACCTTTAGTAGCAGGTAGCCCGTTCTTTTAAGACTTGGATATCGATATTTTAAACCTCATTTCGTTTGGTCAGTTGGAAGGCAGTCTTGACTCTTGGTACAAGTTAAATAAGACTCCTCCTGTCTGATAACGAAATATGGGTACTTTTCGCCGTTTAACAGTCTTTAGAAGTTGTTTTTGCGTACTTCCAGCTTCGACTTTTACTCTACTAGAAGGTTCTCTTTTCATCTGCAGAGGTGGCCTGTTGCCTTGACACATTCATTTTTTTTTACAATTATCGAACAATATTCTTCGCATTACTACAGTCCCGGGCTGAGCCTGCACCGCAACCTCTAGATCAAGTTAGTGCCAAGGGTCGCACTACCGCCTTTGATATTTCTTCGATCTCGCGCTTTTTTTCCCTTCGCTTCTAATTGTTTAAGCTTAGTAAGCTGCTCGAGCTAAACTAAATCTTCTCTGGTCTCCAACTTTTCTCTCGAAACATCAGCTAAAGCCCTAGCTAACTACTGACATAAATTCCGCCGTGGATAGGTGTCACAGAAAACAACTGTTCTTTGAAAAAACTTTCTTCAAAAATTGAATTCTCTCCTATTTCAACTATGTCTGATTCTAGGTACTTCTCGTCCATGTAATAATTAAAAGAGCTCATCCTTGCGTCCTTTACCGCAACAGAACAACAAATACAAAACGATCTGTCACAATTTAGCTTGAGAAAATGTGCCGACCCATTAAATGGGCACGCTAAATTTTGACAGACACATGAAGTACATTCTGAAACAAAAGTTTGACTATTTAGCTCGAGCTGCGTACCACTCAACTAAATGGGTTCGCTTAAATTTAGCTCAGCTTAATTTTGGAGAGAATTTTGTATGGGAGCGAAAATTTAGCTCGAGCAGCGTACTAAGCTTTAACTTACAAAACTCTCGTCCTAGCGTACCGAGGCTTATGCTCGGAGCTCGACAAGTTCGAACATCTAGACAAGTTACTGCAGAAGTGTCTTACGTCGATCGCTAAATGATCATTTTTGTTGACGGCTAGACTGTCGGATGGCATCCATGGTTCACTTGCGAATATTCAGCTCCGAAAATCATGTTCTTTCTGTTGTTTTACCAGGTTGCTGCCAATCAGTGTCCACCCTAATCCGACAACGTCCGATTACGACAACAATAATAAAGAATTCAAGTTTTAGAAAGTTTCTTGGAAATTAAAAAACAAAACAAAATATGTATATATAGATAGATTTAAGGCTGAAAGGCAATAGTTTTAAGCATAATGTTAAGTTTAGAGCGATCGCTAAGAGCCAGTAAGCTAGAATAAGATAAATGTTAGTTTTAAATTAGATTTAATCGTTTTTGTCTAGAATATAATTTTAAAGAATAAATAAATAAAAAAAATGAATTGAAAAAAAAAAAAAAACCTCCGATTACGAACCTATATTTTTTCCCAAACTTCAACTAACCTTTTTTGAGTATTAACTGATCTAATGAATTTATTTTTCTACTTTCAGGTAAATTACTCCAAAAAAAATGTTGTTGGTAAGCGATTACAATTTTTCGAAATGACCTCAAATAAGTTCTTAATCATCGGTCTCCAAAAAATGTGCATGCAGGAGTGCACCTATGGAAAGGCACTTTTCATTCGGTCCATTTTTCTTAAAAATCGGTTACGAAATAATGACACAATCGGTACGAGAAAAAAAAAATAGAAGGCTTACTAAAGATTTCAAAGTACCTACGCATACTTGTTGTATAGTTATTTTTGCACTGGCATGACCCTCCGCAAAATGAGAACCGTATAAGACGGAGTAGCTGTGTTGTTTTATCGTGATATTTGTCCCTTTTTGTGGTAATTTCGATGTCTGAAAAGCCTTCCGTGGGATAAAGGGAAAATGTACCAAATTGTGGTAATTTCAGAAGTCTGACAAAAAACATTCAAACTACAAATTTTTGGTAAAATTCTATCAAAACACCTGTATTTCACCATAATAAATTATCAACACACTGGATGTCCATAAAAAACAGATCATGTAAATCGCCTTTTACCAAATTTTCTAGTACCAAAAAATAATGATAGAAGTGTTACAAACTGCGGTTTTTATACTAAAGGTTAATTTAACGTGATTTTCTTTCCGTGTAATACAAATTTTTCTTTTTAAAACTGGATTTTGACGCAAAAAAAGTATCGTGGGTTTTTAAAAGGGAATTTGAGTACGGTGAAAAGGGGACAAATTACCACGCTTCGTGCTAACAACACTGGAGTAGAATAATTGTCAAACTAATTGTCATTGTCACAGACAAAGTAATGTAATACGGCACCCATCTGCTGGAAAATTATTCCTTAAATCATACTGCTTTTCTGACCTTCGGAAATTATTCAAAAGTAACACATTTTGAAGCAACCACCTGACACTGTCAAAGAAAAAGTTATGCCCAACGCCATCTGTTGGAGAAGTGTGTTTTAGTTCATGCTCAGAGTCTATAACAGTCCCAACAAATCAGAAACAGAAATAGTTGAAGTCTATATTGATGTGAATAAGAGGTCAATCAGAGCTCCCGTTGTCGTATTTACTTTAAATAAACGTTGCCTTTTTATAAACAAATAACATTATGCCCAATTCACAATGTCGCGTTGACGCGCGCGTGCGTTGATAGATTATGTAGAAACAAAGCGTTCAAATGCTGCCACACAAAATAGAACTTCAGGCGTTGAATCGACTTTAGGTCGTAAATATCGTAAAGTCGAACGCGACGCCTGAGTAGACCTACTCTCTACCAGGGATGGAAAATGCCATTTTCGATTTGTACTGAAAACTGTTGTAAGATCGTACTGATATGAAGCCAGTTGTATTGAAAACTGTTTTTCGTATACAGAACTGAATTCAAAATATTTTATTTTCAAAAACATAAATAAAAATGAATTAACAAAACCTTAAAGAAACATTAATCACTTCATACCTACAAAAAAATAGTTTATTTTTTTAATCTATGTATGAGCTTTCAGGGCTTATACTCTCAATTTGCACATTCATCTTCAAAATGTTGCCCTGAACCTGAAACTTAGAACAGGATGAGTTTCTTATCAAATTTTTTGTTTCAATCAGCAAGTTTCGACATTTGGACTTTATTAATGTCTGGTAAGAAAAATTCCTTTCGGCAGTTGCTGATGAGTAGGGATCGGATTTTCATGCAAATGCATGTTTTTTTATGAACACCTTGGATGCAAGGCAACTTATTATGTATACGTATCATGAAATTTCCTTTAAAATGGCATCTAACCGTTAGTGCATATTTTTGCATATTTTACTACAAATGCATATTTTGCAATTTTTGTGCATATTTTACTATATTTGCATATTTTGCATATTTTTTATAATATTTTTGGAGCATATTGTTCAAAAATTTAACTAGACAGTAAAAATATATCCCCTTTATGTCAGTGCAAACGAAGCTTAAAACTATTATCTTTTTCTTTTGTTCATTTCACAATGTTGAACGATATTCCAACCCCACATTATAATGCACTATATAAACAAAGCTGCATGTATGAGTTTGACTAGGTTGTGGAGGCAAAACATTGAAATGAAAAAAAAAAAGGCTGTTTGCCTGGGACTGTATGAATGAGATCGAAATTTAAACGATACCCAGAAGCGCCAAAATGGCTACAAAAAGCTTCCGACGACACAAAGCTATGCAAAATGAAAGTGTCTAAAGCTTAAAGCTAAATTGTAAATAATAAAAATAAAAAATTTAAGAAAATGTGTTTTTAAATTGAACCGAAATTAAGTTTAACTAATTTTAAGTGCATATTTTAAATGCATATTTTGCATTTTTAAGCGCATATTTTGAGATCTTTAGTGCATGAAAATCCGAACGCTACTGATGAGTGAGGAATAGCGAGAACGGGTTGAGCAATAAATATTTTCAAACATCAGCTCATTAGACTCGTTTTTAATTGAATTTACTTCAGCTCAAAATTCTGAAATTGAATAATATTAAAATTGCTGATTTTTTAGCTTTGTTAATTTGTTGAATATTATTTCTTTCATTGGGAAAAAATTCAACAACAAAATTCAATATAAAATTCGAATTTCCTGATGCAACTGCTTCTGATGTAAAATACTCCAGAAAATTTAGAAAGGGAATATTAATTTTCTTGTTTATGTCTTCCAAAATGACATAAAAACATCATCATCTGGATTATTTTAATTGTTTTCTTATGAAAAGCTTTACAAATTGCAACCGAATTTATAAGATACAGATTGATAAATTGTATCGAATTAAGGCAAATTGTACTTTTGTACTCGAGCACACTCATTTGTATCGAATTCGATACAATTGTATCGACTTTTCCATCCCTGCTCTCTATACTCTCGCGCGTTTTTTAAATGCAAATTAATTAATTTAGTGTGTGAAAATGACGAATACCCTTTTTTTGTGGAGCTAATACTTCTCTTTAAATCTCTTTAGATTTTCTTGGATGAAAAAAAATATTAATCATTGGTCGTCTTTGTTAAGGTTGTTCTTTGCATTACTGCTAGGAATGATTTTTTTTATCTATTTTGGAGAATACGTTTTGAATTGTTGCACAAAAATCACGCAGATAGAAGAAAAAAGAGGGTAGACTTGAAATTTGAATTCTGCTCTCTATTTGTGTACGTTGTAGTTTATACCAAACCGAACTTTTAATCTGTCATGCTCTACTCTCTCAACGCGCATTCGCTTCTGAGCAGCATTTCGTTTTACAAAATCGTTGCTCGCGCACTTTGGCATTTAAAATCGTAAAGTTTCGATAAAGCGTGTCAAAGCGCGCCGACGCACGCACGACATTGTGAAATCGGCATTAAGCTTATGATGTATAGGAGTTGAAGGTTCTGCCTATTCAATAAAAAGTCTCTGTTCCAAATGAGAGCGCGCAAGTAAATAGTTTACTGACAACTCCCTACAGTTGTCATTATGTACATATATATACTAGCTTTCAATAAATTTGTGTAAACAAAAATGTTCCTGAAATCACATTGTCAACATGTAGGAGTAGGTATACCACGCCCAGTCCTTGTCGATGTATAACAACTCACTCGTGAATTAAATAAACTACCCGCCCATTGGTATATATAATCTTGGTTCCGAAATCAACACAAATCCAACAATTCCCCAACTTCTGGCCAATGAGCAATTAATTCCAGTCCACTTCTAGGGATAAGCGAACATACTTCACCCACATGCACGACGACAGTGTCTATGGTGAGGTTATACACACTGTGCTCGCCAAACTAAAGCCAAACTTCCGAGTGCCATTAATTATCAACCCTTTGAAATATAATCGATAAAATTCCCCAATATACCGACTTGAGTCCGCCTCCTCCTCCTGCTATTTGACCACGAAAACCGCTCCACAGAGAGACGCGAATAAAAGTTTCATAAACTCTTACAAAGCGAACTTGCGAACTGCTCCATTGCACACGAGAAAATTCGTTTCCTCATTCTGAGCCATAAATCCGTTTGATTTGCAATTTGCAAAGTACTAACTACCGCTGGCTGTCGCTCCCTTTTGTACAGTAGGGGAGTCGATAAAAAGAACACATCCACTCGACGACATTAAATGAATTCGAAAATTAATAATTCATGCTTCGAGAAGTGTAGAGTGTACTAAAAAGAACAGCACCATTTTATATTGCCGGCTCCCCTTTGTATGTGCGAACTTATTAAATGGAAAATTCTTATATATCTGATGACGAAAATTTGCGGTCAAATAGTTGCGTGGCGCCGCTCTGTATAGTAGGACAAAGAAATAAATAAAGTTGCCACAGTGAAAGTAATTTTAATTATACATGTTTAGAGTTGTGCTATAAAAGATCTGATACTGAGCACACGAATGTGCTGGAGAAGAGAAGAATAGTTTTAAGGAGGCAATTTGAAAATGAAATGCACAAATTTAACCCATCAAAAGAGGAAAGTTCTGTCGTGTGGTCGTTGGGTCTGATTTTTGCGGTCACAGTTGATGGATTGTGTGACGGCGCAGTTGCGGATTGGGCTACATAAAATATTTGTCGTTTGTGGCTTTTATTATCCCGCTCGTGGGTGGGTTGTAAATGCGAGTCCACAAATCAAGTTTCACTCCAGTCAAGGCTGACAATGTGCACTTGACAAGGTATACTTACTTGAGGTTTCATGTGAACTCTAGTAGTTAATCTACTCGTGGAAACGAGTTATGAGTTCGAAACGAATGTTGCATCATGTTTCGGGTTGTGGGAAAAAGTAAAGGCGTTGAGCAGAGCCCTCGGGCACATCAGAATTCAAATGAGGTAGAGCAACCAGTAGATAGATTCGGAAATTGTTGCTTAGACTTATTTAACATCTCTTCTCATACGACTACTCCCAACTATATGCAGGCTTTTAAGCGCGATTTCTCTTCATTTATCATATTAAATTCTATGAGCCTAGGGAATGTGGAGATGGAGGCTGTCACCCAAAATATGTAAGAACGGTATTGCTTGGAATTGCAAAAGGTGGTACCAAATGTGTGCGCATTGAAAGTGATTTCGGAGGCACCACAACTGCTTAAAATCATGTTATAGGCGTCATTTACGTGTGACCTTGCGCTTTTCGATAAAAAAGTTTTTATTTCTATTTTTTTTTTATTATTTTTATTATTTCCTTTATCTTTACTAGTTAATTGAACAGATATATATATAGGGGGGCGTGGGGAATAACCGGGATGTAGGTTTGGGTGGAGTCTGAGACGTAACTCGTCCAAGTTTTGGATCACATTTTCCTTGTAGCTGGCCGTAGACCCGAACAGTTTTAACCTCCAAGCCTTCGATTATTGGTTGTTTATCAGTGACTCTGCTTCATGGAACATTATCCAGTTGTGTCAAACCGCATGAGCTTGCAGACAAGTTGGCAGGTTTCAGGTTTCTCAAGGTAACTTTTCTATAAATTTCGGTCTCAAAATGTCCAAGGCTAAGATCGCTGTATATGGCACGTTACGAAAACTCGTCTTGACCAAATTTTGTGCGAAAAATAATTAATAATAATGGAAGTATGCCTCCCCGAAAATGCCTTCAATCTTTTCAGCGGTCCTGCGCCAAGCATTTCTCGCTCGGTTCGTTTTTCTTCCATCTTGTGTTAAAGGGCTCCATTTTGATAGAATTTTGTCCTTCTCGAAATATGTACCTGATCCACTAATGTCCATTTATTTCAAACTCGTGTTTCGCGGGAAGCAGCTTGTTGAAAATGCGAATAGGTTAGAAAAGATTTTTAGTGGGCCCCTATTGAAGGTTCTCAAACTGCTACTTTAGACGACCTCAACAGACCGGTGTAGGTTACGGCCTATGCAAACAAGCCGCTCCAAACAACTCGGTTCGAGCCAGCTTCTTCGAGTTGGTTGAAGTCGCTCGTCAATATTGTGTACACACCGATGGTCAAGTCTTTCTCTGCATTCATTTATTCATAAGGTGGGGCGCTAAGACTCTACGAAATGGTGAGTTGCCGTCGATGAGCTCATTGTCTCAGTCATTGTATTTTATGTTTTTTTTTTTTCCAACAATGCCTACGTCGCTGTATATTCGTTGAATCTGTACTCCTCCATACTTCAGGATTCAAATTGGACCCAATTTCACCCAAACATTTTAGCTCAATCATCGCCCGAAGAGGTCCTTATCCGGGTTCATCAGGGCAAGCCCTTGCCACGATCTAGTTTGCTGCCCTAGTGACTGGAATCATCTTTAGCTTTTAACCTTTCTGAACCCACATGTCTTTCGGCACTTAAATCTCTAAAGAGTCGAGACTAAAAATGTTTATTGCTAAGGCCCAATATGTATGTATATGCATTTAGATATGTACGTACATACATATTCTACTTAAAAAATTAAATGCCTAACACTTGTTTTGTTGCTCTAGTTAGAGTGATATTAAAAGAAGTCAACAAAATTGCAGGTGCCCAACATATGTGTTGTTGGTTATTGCCTTTTAAAAATAGAATCATTTATTAAACGGATAAACACTGCTACTTTCACATCCCAATCAAAAATAACTAATTTTGTTCAAAATGTACCTACTTTTCTATTTTTTACCTTAAATAAATTCGATTAAAAAAATGTAGTAAATCCAGAAATCCCTCTAACTCGAACTAATTGTTATCTCCCGTGAAAATTCGACTGTATTCGTCTGTATATGATATATAAAATTCATTGGACCTTAGCAATAATCATGTTAAACCTCTCCCTTCGGTAAATTGTAGGTCACAAGTTTTGTTAATTAAAGGGTTAAAACTTTCAGAATAAAAATAAATAAATAATTGAGTACTACTACTCATAATTATTGTGCGTAATGCTAATGCCTAAGTAATCACATGGAGTACCTCAGGATTACCATACACGTACGCATGGTTAGAAAACAGTCTGGGAAAGCTATAATTACCCCAAATCGTTTGATTTGTGCTCGCGAATGCCATCAATTTTTCCAACAAACAGGTCGTTAAATAAAAACAAATTTCATAACTGTACTATCACACTACTTATATGTACACTCAGAACTATGACAACAAAAACACTTGCCCAATAGACCGCCAATGACCGCCAGTCCTGTACTTGGAATCAAATATTCAAACCTACATCTTTTTACACGCCATTACGCTTATCATTATCAACACGCACGTGGAATGTCTCGGGGAACTATTCCTTTGAGAAAGGTCGAACAATAACTTCCAAATGAGCATGCAATTCACAATAGGGGCGTTCTGTGACCACCATCTGCGCGTACATAAAATGATATAACAATACAAACAGAAACCTTAGGTCTAACATAGTGTCCAACCCAACATGACATGTCAATCGTCCCAAGACATGCCTAGTATGTAATTAAATTTTCGGATCGAATTCCTATACCGAGTTAATCGGAATGCCATATTATCGGAATGCCATCGAATCTATAGTGGAGAGGATGTAGGTATATAGGTACGCGACATAAGCATGAGGTCTGAATTCAATCAAACAGTTTGAAGAGGGTTATCGTCTATTGTTTGTTGGGGAAGCGCATGTGCAGTGAGACTTTGGTAAAATTGTCACGTGAATTCTAATTGTCGTGCCTCTTTGCTTTCCTTTCTGCTGGGCTATCCGGAATCTTGTACTCGTATCGCATATCAATAGAACTGTCACAGCTGCGATTCTTACTTCGATGAAAGGCGAAAAAGTATATAAGCGGTTGGTTGACACGACAGTCTCTGGACGCGTGAAATGTATAATTGTATATCTGGGCCGTTTTTTTAAATGTTGCAATCAGATGTTCCCTAAGTTTATTTGCTATATAAAACCACATTTATTTAAAACTTTTTTATGTCTGAAACACTACTTAGAACCTGTATTTGTTGGCAATAAATTAGCATAGCTTGAAAACGATTTATTTTACTTAAATTTTAAATATTTTGAAATATCGTCCGGCACTACAAATAGTTTTGTACTAAATTTAAATTTCCCGATTAAATATCAACAGCTTCTGGATCAGCTTAACAACGCTGGCTAATAAACAAGATTTATGTGTTCTTTAATAATAATACCTATCAATATTTAAGAATAATATTATCTTGTATTTTTTTTTATTCAAGAAAAACCTGTCCCCATAATTCGTCATTCGCGTCATGCAACTGCTTTCAGTTAAAATTTTGTATTTGAAATTCGCATTTTTTTCAGTTGAAGTAGATTTACTTCAATTTTGGATAAAAAAAATTAAAATCTGCTCCCCACTTCGCACTATTGTTTAATTCTTTATATCTACTTCACTTTAGAAATCAATTATCTAATCAATTTTAATAAAAAAAACTTAAATCTAGTTCTAAAAAAATGTTTGACACTCTTTCATTTATGCCCAGATTTGCATCAAACTTCACTTTAAACTCAAAATTTATTAAAATTTTTTAATTTTTTTAAAATGTTTTCCTTTTAATTTTCTGTCAAAGAGGTGATACGTTACGCTTGGTTTTGTTTCCTGTCTGTTCCGAAAAGTTCAGCCAAATACGTGAAAGAATTATTGAAAATGCTATGAAAAGATATTTTAAAGTAATCAAGAATATAAATAAAGATTGGTACGCAAAATAATAATTTAATAAACTTATTATCGTTGTGCACCATTTATGATATTTGTTTTTAAAAAACTTGCAAAAAATAGTAAAAATGAAGTGAGAAGACCATTTATGAAGAAAAAAATGTTTAGATCTTAAAACGTGTTTTTAGGTATTTTTTATAGATACAACTAATATGGAATTAAATCCATCAAATCTACTTCGCTTCTTTTTTTTTTTGAAGTGTAACGCTTGGTACCTGCTCTATATTTCTCAGAAAAAAATTACATGCAGTGAGCGTAGGGGAAAGACTCAAACGGGGGAAAAGAGTCAGTTACATCAATGATGTTGAATGAATATGGTCCGTATGCTTATTGCAAGACATTAGTGTCACGTTGTTTTTTAAATCAAATCATTAAAAAAACAGTTTACAAGTATTTCAAGAAGAAGGAAAAAGTGAGCCGCGAGCTATTAAATAAATAATTGTGTGTATATATTGTGTAACCAATGAGTTATTACTGTGATCGGTGTGAATTGTCATTATTGTCACAAGTCATCAGCGTCACATTTTGAAAGGGAAGGTACAAAAACCTGATATAAAACCTGTAAAAATGATTTAGTTGATGTAAATTGTAATGACAGCTTCGAAATCCCAATATAAAAATAAAAGGAAGTCGGATTTTCTATGTTTTTTCCAAAACCTATAAATGGACATAGTTTGGACATAAAAAGTTCCTTTTTGAAGCTTTTCGTTTTTGTAATCTTTTGTGAAATAAATTCAGAAATTCAGATGTTTAAAGAAATATCCTTTTAGTTTTTATTGCGAAATAAATTCATTTTGGCATATATTGTCTACTTTTTTATCACGTCACACTTTGTCCCAAAAAAAAAAAAAAAACAAACAAAGGATTTGATTTTGCTATAATTTTAAAATTTTTATAATTTTTTTTGAAATCAGGATCGACTTCGTAATGAAATTCTTTTAGGTGGCAATAACGGTAAGGCCCAAAACATTCTTTACTTGCATTTTTTTCAAAAAATATAATGTTCTAAATTGGTTTCGTGACAAAAAATGACATTCAGATCAGGAAAAAATTGCAAAATTATTTAAATTATTTCCAAATTTAAATAGACTCAAGTTGCAGTTTATCTGACAAAGTGAGTATGTAACAAATCACAATTAAAATAGACGTATATTCGATGTTTTTTTTTTTTTCAATTAATAAGTCCGTTTCGAAAATGACAGGATTTCCGAGTTTTAAGTTATATCATCGAAAATATTAGGAAAACTACACTGCCGGTAACGGAATTAACTTGTTAGTGCATTGATAAAAAATAAAAAAAATGTTTTATTCCTTTACATTGAGATTTATTTAAATAAAAAAAAAAAAAAAAACATTTTGAAAAACAACCCATCTTACACTTTTGAATAGTGGAACAGACATAGATATGTGACAGAGGTTATGATGTCTGAGACTGTGCAAGATTTGCAATCCAAAAAATCACCTAGCCTGCATCTTGGAGCGTCGCAGCGTCCAATACTCCGAAGTAGTGTCTTTCGTAGTTCGAATTTGTATTATTGGCTCCGAACACTGTTCCTTCTCCTTTTCCAAATGCGAACTTTGTTAAAAAAATTTATTTAGCACCGCTCCTGAGTCGCCAAGTCTGAATCTGTTTCCGTTTATGTCCTTCAGTGCACCTAAAAACGGTCCGCCCTTCTTAATCTCCAAGAACTCCATGCAAATTCCAACTTAAGGTTTTTTGTCCACTATGCCACCTGTCGGGAACGTCTGACAAACATCCGAGAGTATAACTGTCATGAAAGAGCTTCTCAATTGGCCGTTAGGGCTCGGCATAAAATTGTACATCCTTCCAATCATACTAAAAATGAAAAACTCACACAAGAAGAATGGTTGCAAAAAGCCAGGCCTAGGGTCCCTATGCGGGCCTGTTGCACCAACTATTTATTTTTTTTATTTTATCTCCATGCCGATCTTGCCGAGATGCTACCACATTAGCACAGTAAAACCTTGCTGACGGTGTCCGATGCTCCTCCGTAGAATGCAACCTACCTACACGCAACTGATGTATCTCTATAACTACTTTTTCGAGAGGGATTTCCGCTCTGTTGTTCTTCCTTAAGTTTCCAAAAATATTACCTACCCATGTTTCACAGTTTTTGGGTCTTCGATGACTTTTTGCCGCCACATAATCCAGAAAGCTTATTAAAATATCAATTTACCAAAGCCAATAAAACCTCCCTGGCAATCTCCGCCGGAAACAATACAATACAATTTGAAGGAACTTGCTCCACTCGAACCACAACCATACCTATCACCAACGCACAAGCCCATTCCCATGACGACATCCGTTTAAAAGCTCCAAACAATTAAAGCGCTCAGGTAGTCTTATCGCATCGTCTTACAGCAATCAAAAGTCGTTAAGTCCTATGTACCTAAACGACCGGTCATAATGGTTGAATTAGCAATGCAGAAAATCCGGTAACAAGCGTTCCACACCATCCCGCATCATCGCCTTGGTAACAGATTTCCCATTAAAGCGGGAATACCATCAGCAGCACCAACGTACGAAAAGTTTTCTGTAATTTTGGGGAAATTTGATGATTCATGGTCCACTTGAGATTCATTGAGCGAATAATCCGCAAAAAAGAGCAGCATATCATCCACACCCGTTCCATTGTTTATTGTGCTATGCACCGTCAGCGTGCGGGGGACGCACAACTTTTAGTTCTCTCGAACATAGTCAATTAGTCAGCATTCCATTCGTATGTCTTGACAAAAAAGAAAATGCGCACAATAAAACGAGTGAAATTGCGTTCCATCCGAGGGATATCCTGAAGCAATCCATCCCACTCGGGAAATGACCGACCCGCATAAGCAAAGCCAAACTTTTGATAAGCGGACACAGGGAAAATAAAACTTTTACGTTGTGTCCTGTGGTTGCTTCTATGTGTGTGCCGAACCAAAGGTAGAACGTTTTCTGATTAAAATGGACAAAATATACTTCTAAAACTAATGAACCGCACATCATTCTTGCTCCCAATGGAAACAACAGTGCTAGGATGATACAGGACATGCAGGATTGATTATCTAAAGGTCCTTTTGTTCACGCAGGGCCATTTTCAAGTATGTGCACAGTGGTAGGTGCTTTCTGTGGCCACTCGAACAAAGGCGGCAGGACCCAAACTGAAATAACTTGCCACATTGAATCCTCATCTTAACATGTTGACATAGGTTGACCGACGGTGGGGGTGACTAAGTTTGAAGAAGTTGAATAATAAAAATTAAATTCCTTGAATTTCACATAAAATAAAATTCTCCTGAGTCATCTTCGGTTTTGTCCAATAAAGAATTTTTGCGTCGACAATTTTAGCTGGCAGTCCTTGCCGCACTTCAGGAACAACGTGGTTGCAAGAACGGTGCCATTCGGAATTATTGGGATGAAACTTGTAGGTCCCTTCCAATTGTACCAAGAGGAAATATAACAGCTCACACTGGGGTAAAAAAATGCAAGAACCACGCGAAGGACCTTTGATGGCCATCAACTTCGGGCAGACTGCAGCTGCAATAGAAAGGCAACGTTCTGCGCGAAGGCACTTAGAACGTGGGATTTGAAAAGAGCACAAGATTTTCTGCCCCTATTTTCGTAAAGGCCCTAACTACATTTTCAGACTTTCGGGGAACATGTAAGTTTTTGAATTTTTGATGCATACCTTTTGTACTCAGGGCTTCTAGAAATTGGTATTTCCAATTTGAAGAAATAGCTTTTGAAATAAATATGTAGTAAAATCGGAGACAAAGTATTAACTCAAAATGTGTATTAATCCCAACATTTACCAATTCTGACATTACGATGATTGGCGAACTCAAAAAAGTGGGTCGCAAAATTCTGTCCGTCTGTCTGTCTGTCTGTATGTCCCGAGGCCTACAGCCTAAGCGGCTGAACGGATTTCGTTCAAACTTTGGATTTAAAGTTTGGGTGCTTACAGTTCGGGGCCGTTTTTTTTCATGGTAACCTCAATATTAATGGTACTTCCCATACAAAATGTTCATACCATTTTGATTTGTTCGAAAACGGCTCTAACGATTTCAACAAAAATTTATTGTTAATTTATAATTTATATTTAAGCTTAAGTAGGTGCGGTAAGCATAACTGCATATCTACTCAGTATTCCGCTAAAAAATCGAGTAACGGTACTTTTGAAATTTGGACATATCTCGAAAACGGTCCATACGATTGTAACAAAAATTCATTTCTAAGGTAATATGGTCATATCTAACTTAATGGAAAACTCAGTTTTTCTATGTATTATCGTAAAATGGATTTTTGAAAAAAGTCATTTTTGAAAAATATAGTTTTCCCTAGTTTACCTCAAAACGGTATGATTTTGACCAAAATGCAAACTTAGAGTAAAATTGATGTTTTCAAAATTATTGCGTCCTTAATTTTCAATTCGAATCACTGGAAACGCTCACTTTAAAAACTGCTCATATCTCGAAAACCCCATTTTCGATTTCGATAAAACCCTAAAAACCAAGTACTGCTTACATCCCGGAAAAAAGATTTGCTTAAATGACTTTGAATTTCAGTCAGACTCGCACTAAACGAGAAAGTTTCGTGCGACCCAGTCGTGCACTTTATTTAAGAATGTTTAAGGAAATAAAAATCAGTAGGTATGTTCAATCAAACAAAAAAAATTAGAAAAATATTTGAAATGAAAAAAGATACATTTTTGAAAAAAAAAACAAGCCTTAAAGCCTTAGCTAATGAAATAATGCCTAAAAGGCTTGCAAAAGCCTTAGTTGGCATTACTGCCTACAGGTCCTGTAGTTGTATGGTTTCAAAAGACGCTCAAGTAACCGGGAAAACAACAACCTATACCTGGTTTTTGACTTTCGACAAATAAAAAAAATACACCTCCATATTTTAAGTGCTCCGCTGTTAAACCTTTACAGTTGGTGGCCTTTTTATATCCAAACCAACCTCATCGACATTGCCATTGCCATTGACACTTTTTGTGCCCCATCTCACTGTCTGAACTTTATAGCTGCCATAAAGACCGCTTCAATAGATCTACTCCCTGTTTTTTTCGATAACAGGCTTCCTAAACCTGGCTTCTGATTTTTTTTAGTCAGTTGCCAGTTGCTTGGCTTGTTTTTTTAATTCCTGAAGTTTTAATCACAAAAATATTGCATCTCCTTGGGTTGCAATCTTTTCATCTGCCCCCTTTCCTATCCGATATTCCTTTCGCTATTCTTGTATGGTCTGGCACATTATCTCATAGATTTTCATTTGTCATCTTTAAGAATGGTTTAGGTTACCACTAATGTCACGTTACTGGGACCAAAGTGGAATTTTTCGGGCTTTTTGTCACCATACAGTCGATCTCTCTAGACTTCAGGTTATGGATAATCTAACAGCAGCCAGATGGTTTTTAACAATGAACAAGAAAGCTAATTGAATAAAATACTGAAAATAAAATCGCCCCGTTTGGGGTAGCAGCCTCTACGTAGGTAGTTCATCAGTAGGTTTAATCCGCCCTGCATTCTATACAGCATGGCGACTTTAGGTGCAATATGGCACTTTTTCCAAAAGCCTGACACAATTTTTTGCTACTTTGGCCTCTTTTTTTCGTTGGACAAGGCGCTTCAAGATTTTTTCAAATGCTGTTTTTTCCAAATAAAAACCTTTTAAATGTAACGCAGTTGCCTATCACAACACTATTATAGTCTTTAGCGAACCAATTCTTGTTAAATATCGTTCAAAAATTCGAAATAAGCTATTCTGCTTCCGAAATGACACTTTTTTTTCTCACTGGCCCATTTTTTTTTTTGCTACTTTTAAGAATTCTGCAACGGTCACACTGATCTTGTATGTCTACAATTTAAGATGCAAATATATATATAATATTATAATAGAAACCTCGGTCCAATATTCGTAGAGTATATATTTTACTTAAACTTTCGACTACATTTGATGCTTCTCCTAAGATTTTGCAAATTAGTCCAGCAAAGCTATTTTTTAAGCAAAATTTAAGCTTCAAAATTCAGTCCAACAAAGTCTGCTGAGAAGATGTCAAAATGTCACCTTATTGAAAAAAGCGGGGTAACACTTTCGACTAAATTTGATGCTTCTCCTAAGATTTTGTCAGGCAAAGCTGTTTTTTAAGCAAAATTTAAGCTTCAAAATTCAGTCCAACAAAGTCTGCTGAGAAGATGTCAAAATGTCACCTTATTGAAAAAAGCGGGGTAACACTTTCGACTAAATTTGATGCTTCTCCTAAGATTTTGCGAATGAGTCAGGCAAAGCTATTTTTTAAGTAAAATTTAAGCTTCAAAATTCAGTCCAACAGAGTCTGCTGAGAAGATGTCAAAATGTCACCTTATTGAAAAAAAAACGGGGTAACACTTTCGACTAAATTTGATGCTTCTCCTAAGATTTTGCGAATTAGTCAAGCAAAGCTATTTTTTAAGCAAAATTTAAGCTTCAAAATTCAGTCCAACAAAGTCTGCTGAGAAGATGTCAAAATGTCACCTTATTGAAAAAAAGCTGTGTAACACTTTCGACTAAATTTTATGCTTCTCCTAAGATTTTGTCAGGCAAAGCTATTTTTTGAGCAAAATTTAAGCTTCAAAATTCAGTCCAACAAAGTCTGCTGAGAAGATGTCAAAATGTCACCTTATTGAAAAAAGCGGGGTAACACTTTCGACTAAATTTGATGCTTCTCCTAAGATTTTGCGAATGAGTCAGGCAAAGCTATTTTTTAAGTAAAATTTAAGCTTCAAAATTCAGTCCAACAGAGTCTGCTGAGAAGATGTCAAAATGTCACCTTATTGAAAAAAAAAACGGGGTAACACTTTCGACTAAATTTGATGCTTCTCCTAAGATTTTGTCAGGCAAAGCTATTTTTTAAGCAAAATTTAAGCTTCAAAATTCAGTCCAACAAAGTCTGCTGAGAAGATGTCAAAATGTCACCTTATTGAAAAAAGCGGGGTAACACTTTCGACTAAATTTGATGCTTCTCCTAAGATTTTGCGAATGAGTCAGGCAAAGCTATTTTTTAAGTAAAATTTAAGCTTCAAAATTCAGTCCAACAGAGTCTGCTGAGAAGATGTCAAAATGTCACCTTATTGAAAAAAAAAACGGGGTAACACTTTCGACTAAATTTGATGCTTCTCCTAAGATTTTGCGAATGAGTCAGGCAAAGCTATTTTTTAAGTAAAATTTAAGCTTCAAAATTCAGTCCAACAGAGTCTGCTGAGAAGATGTCAAAATGTCACCTTATTGAAAAAAAAACGGGGTAACACTTTCGACTAAATTTAATGCTTCTCCTAAGATTTTGCGAATTAGTCAAGCAAAGCTATTTTTTAAGCAAAATTTAAGCTTCAAAATTCAGTCCAACAAAGTCTGCTGAGAAGATGTCAAAATGTCACCTTATTAAAAAAAACTTAGTCTCTTACAACTTACCCCGTCTTCCCCTAGTAGCGTTAAAAGTTTCCCAGGAAATGCCAAAACGGCTGACGAGATATCTGGAGCAAGTATATGATATTGTTTATGGAGTTTAGTCCCTAAATGAGTGAAATAATAATGCGGGGAACAGACTGCTAGTGAATATTACACCCCCTAACGGGCAACGTACCGTAGCACGCGTCTACTTTAGAGTTGAATGTAGTATAGCATACAAGTTTTTGCGGTATATTTCTTTGCTGTGATTGCTTTTGAATTTTCAACTGAGCGGCGAAAGATATCCCCTGGAATAAAATCTCAACATACGTTTTTTTTTAGTTACCAGCTTTTTACGCGTTGTACTGCGGAGACAGACATGGAAGGGTCAATAATGCGGGAGGAGGCTTACTTCTGGCTTGGCAGAGTACCAAACCAAACCAATAGCCTGCCTCCCGCATTATTGAACTTTCTTTCTAGTTCTAAGTCACAGCATTCAAAGAAGAAAACGTCTCTTAATTTATTGTATTTATTGCATGTACGTTTTACATAAATATTCGCTGGAAAAGTAATAGGTTGGTGGCAACCAACTAACACACCATTCAGCAAATGCCCCATTGCCATTCCACTGCTGTTCCCATCACTAAAAGTGCCGTCATCATTAAATCTGAGCACATGCCGCAAATTATGTGAACAGATAGTTTTAGCGTGTTCACCCGGTGAATTGTGTTCCTGTATCTGAACCTACCTTCGAAGATACTTTCGCTTTAACGATAATAATGATGATGATTGTTCGGCAAGGTATATCTGCAGGCTATTCAACAGCTTAAGTAATAGAAACCCACTTTTGTGTAGTGGGTACCTTCCCACATTCAAAAGCCATTCGCAAGTCACTGTTACATCTATTTTGAAGGTGTGGGGCATGCCAAATTAGGAGTCTCTTAAAATTAATCACTTTGGGTGGGGCTTTTTTTATCTACTGATGTTCATCTTGAGATTAAAATGTCGATTAATAATATTAATGATGTTAGGAATAGAAAGCACATGTCCAAATATTCTATTACTGACCGACTCGTAAAATTTTTATTTTAAACAACAAGTCCCCTCCTACTAAAATCCCTTCCAAAGTGTACCCAATTTATGCTCTTTCTGTGGCCATCATAACACAAATTTATTTCCTCCTGTAAAAAAAACTTTTCCCTCAAATCATTGGTGTGTATCTGTATCCCGATATAAAACCATCATTCGTTTTGCAAACATCACCGCCATTACTTGAAAATAAACATGCCACAGGAATTTATTTATCCCTTAAGCCAAACAAGATCGCAACCTACAGTCTACAGAGCAGATTCCCTCTCACATATTATGTGTGTAAATAAGGTTAAGATACGGCCACCCAGCCTGGCCCTCCACACGTCTGCTGGGGACACGTGTGTTTCTGTTAAAGAATATCCTCCCACACACACTCGTAGACCCGAATCTTGGAAATGACTTCACATCACAACACACAAATTACCAGACATGGGGAATTATTATTATGATAATGTGTCAGGCAATTTTCTAAAGGTTTTTCTTTTTGTAATTTGCTCTGAGGAGTTTTTTATATTTTTCTTAATTTTTTTTTCTGCATCAGTTTGTGTTGTGTTGATGTTTTAGGAGGCAAATATATGCACACATAATACCTACCTCAATCAAGGGGAGAGAGAGAGGTTGAAAAATATTTTATGTTGCGTGAAGGATGTGCAGGGCTGAATATTATGTCTGTTATTTTTTTTTTTTTTTAGTTCAGTGTTCCGGAAAGTTTTGTCGTTTTTTAATACACAAGGTTGCCATTTAAGTAGATACAGCTCCTGGCTACTTAAAAATTGATGTTAAAAGATAATACCGGGGTTGAATTACCGCTTCCGTGATCCAGTACTACGTGACTGGATTTATTAGTGTTTTGAATGTAAAATCAGCTAATTCAGTGACGTGTTGCTCGCTCACCAAGTCCTATTTAAGTGGGCTCCAGTCCAGTTGCAATTATGGAATTTTTTTTAAACATCTTCGAGTTACTTGAATGCAAAACGATTAACTCCTGCCCCATCACTAGTACCAATTGGAGTAACAAAAGCTCCCTTCGCTTACAAAAATTTACTTCAACCTCCGACTAAGTTAGCTCAAGTCGGTCGAGTCAACTAAGTCCCACTTAAGTCGGCTCTAGTTTCAATTGGAATTTTTTTTTAAACATCATCGAGTTACTTGAATGCAAAACGATTAACTCCTGCCCCATCACTAGTACCAATTGGAGTAACAAAAGCTCCCTTCGCTTACAAAAATTTACTTCAACCTCCGACTAAGTTAGCTCAAGTCGGTCGAGTCAACTAAGTCCCACTTAAGTCGGCTCTAGTTTCAATTGGAATTTTTTTTTAAACATCATCGAGTTACTTGAATGTAAAACGATTAACTCCTGCCCAATCACTAGTACCAATTGGAGTAACAAAAGCTCCCTTCGCTTACAAAAATTTACTTCAACCTCCGACTAAGTTAGCTCAAGTCGGTCAAGTCAACTAATCCCACTTAAGTCGGCTCTAGTTTCAATTGGAATTTTTTTTTTAAACATCTTCGAGTTACTTGAATGCAAAACGATTAACTCCTGCCCCATCACTAGTACCAATTGGAGTAACAAAAGCTCCCTTCGCCCTCAAAAATTTACTTCAACCTCCGACTAAGTTAGCTCAAGTCGGTCAAGTCAACTAATCCCACTTAAGTCGGCTCTAGTTTCAATTGGATTTTTTTTTTAAACATCATCGAGTTACTTGAATGCAAAACGATTGACTCCTGTCCCATCACTAGTACCAATTAGAGCTACAGAAGCTCCCTTCGCTTACAAAAATTTACTTCCACCTCCGACTAAGTTAGCTCAAGTCGGTCGAGTCAACTAAGTCCCACTTAAGTCGGATCTAGTTTCAATTGCAACTTTTAATACCAAATAAAAATGTGATCGAGTCCCATCGCTAGTAGGCACGTCCGCATTTTCGAGTCGGTCGAGTCAATTAAGTCAAATTTAAGTGGGCTTTGACTAAGATTCTTTTGCAAACATCATCGGATGAAAAAGAACTATATCGAGTCCCACTAGCACACACCCAAATTATTGAATTACTTTAAACGAATTAGCCTGATTGAGTCGTTAAAGTCAACTATATCCCATTAGGTCAAGTCCATTAAAGGGGAAAAGAAATAAAAAAAAAAAAATGTATCGAGTCCCATCACTAGTACTTAATTTCATTTGATTTGTATAGCCATGCCCATCACCATTTGCATTGCATACCTACTCGGATAGTCCCGTCACAAGCTCGTTAATTGACTGACGAGTGGTGACTCACAGCTGTCAGAATCAGTGACTGAACGATTGGGACCTCTTCTGTATACAAACTCCTTTATTATAATGGGAACTTGGAGGAAAATAACTTCCCATGATTTACAACAATTTTATCCTTTGCAGACACATTTTGGCTCTCGTTTTTTCCATCCAATAAAACACTATGAACCCATAACCCTCGATAAATAATCGTAAATAATCATCCCAAATAATTGTGTAAAAGACGTTCCAATTGGGGAACGATTCGAAATTTAAACAGCCTTCCCAGTCGATGCTCCACTGGCGGGCGATTTGTTTATGATCCTGTAACAATTTATCATTCATGCTCTACTCGTCCATAGGTCGTATATCTAACGGCACATAATGCATGGATATGTTCCATTAAACATAATATTACGATTATGGTGTTGGCAAGATATCGTTTTTGTTTTTTTGTTTTTTAAGAAATTATTCAGTCGCCTTCGGTCGGATTATATTTCGTTCACGTCGTCGCCGACAGTAATGCGACACCCTCAGCATACTCTCGCTCTGGCCACTGCCTATAATGATAATGACGATGACGATGATTCCGATTACGATTACCATGACTGAACTCGTGTGGTATAAGACATGGCGAGCATCCATACGTGTACACACATCGGTATTAATTTTATAGGACTTTCATGGCGCGCATATTACACACTGAATAGAAGGATCTGCCAGAGGGTGTACCACAAAGCACTTTCACTCTCCTTAGAGCTGGAAACTCTTATTGCGATTTTTAATATAGAACCATAACCTTGAATGAAATGCACACACAAAAACATGCCATGCTCATGCTCATCATTAAATGTGCATTTTATGTTTGGAGTGCGAACGAGATGGCGGCTGTTACGAGTATAGTGCGCCACTGAGTGGGGGAGAGATCATTTCAGTGTTAACAAGGATTCCAGTGGGGCGATGCGATGGTGATGATGATGACGGTTCTTGCCGGGCGAGGGATAAACGCGAGAGGCAATTAAAAATTATGATGATTTCATGTTGTGGAACTGGAGGGCTCCCAGGGAGGGGAGCACCAGGCGGCAGGAAATGAAGACATAACGAGAAAAGGTTACGCTGGCTAAAGGAAGATGAATGGCAATGAATAGAGAAAGAAACCTGTATAATATACAGAGGGCGATGAGAATTTTAAAAGGACTTTGAATGGAAGTGTACGTCTATTTTTAAATGTGGTTTAACTGATGGGGTTCGTTTTTTTTTTTTTGCCAGAGGAAACAGGATGCACGCGGCACTGTGGAAGTATGTGTCATTAGAATTTGTTTTCTCACGGATTTCGGTGAAAGGAATTTCAGGGGGGGATGACACTGATGCAAACAGGGCGCATGTGGTTTTTGGAAGAGATTTCGAAATTGATTTTTTAAGGATTTCATGGGGTTCCATAGAAAACAGTTTTTCGCTTCGGTATTTTATAAACACCAGCCACAAACAGGTTTTGACGCACACACGAAGCTATCTCCACTGTTGGTCGTTGGCGGTCTAGCTCACTAAGTTATTAGATTTTTTTTTGCTCTCATTTTTAAATTATTGCTCGACTTTAATTGTAGTATATAGAAATAAACCTTATAACGCCAGCCGAGGCAGTCATTTTAATGAAATTATTTTCCATTATTAACCGGAATGATTGCACTAAAAAAAAAAAAAAAAATTTGAGAAAATATTCAGTAGTTTTTTTTTTATAGCATTTTCAAAAAAAAAAAGTTATTTGGCGGACCCTTTACGTAAATAAAACTTATAACAAAAATAAATTCGTCACCAAAGACATTTCAAAGCTGGGAGCCAGTGGCTGCTTCGATACGAGCCTAAACCTCTACTTCTGAACTGCGGACAACGGTAAAGCAAAGCATACCCTATTTTTGAATCCCGATATTTTGCGCTAAATAAGTGAAAATCGGAGTCAGTTTCGTGCAGTAGTTTCTAAATCTATTCCGGTCAAACTCAGTCTTTAACAAAATAAAGTCTAATTGCAGGACCAAGCCTCCATATATCGATGGAAAAAGCTGGACCTGGTTTTGACAGGAGCTCTTAGAGCGTTTATATTGCATTTTTCTTTCCCAACAGAAGAACGATATTACTCACTGGCTTGAACTTCGCCGACGTAAGGAAAAGGTGTGCTTACCTGCTGACTTTCCCAACATAATAATATAGCGACAAATCCTGATAAGCTAAGCAAAGTTTCAGCATCAGCAAAGCACTTGGAATTGACACTAAACAAAATAAATAAATAAATAAATAAATAAATAAATAGGTAGAATGTGCAACAGCCGCAGGAATAGGTAAGCCAGGCGTAGCTACTCACAACGATTAGTTTGTGCAAGTTTTTTATTCTTTGGGACCTGTAATTCGTATGCTGAGTCCGAACGGCTAGATTGATATTTTCTAAGACTCCGATGCTTGTTAGACTTTTGCTTGGGTGTGGAAAAAACCTTACGATGCAATTCGTGTTTTTTCCGGGGATTGAACCTGAGAGCTCTCGCTCAGTAGTCCAGCACACTGATTTGACATATAAAGCAGGGAAATGACAGCTTCT
The DNA here is from genome assembly GCA_951230905.1 of Cheilosia variabilis. NCBI lineage: Eukaryota > Metazoa > Arthropoda > Insecta > Diptera > Syrphidae > Cheilosia > Cheilosia variabilis. The sequence continues at coordinate 66,501,467 of OX579677.1, forward strand.
AGTGGGTGCAGTCAGTGCAGGGCAATAACTTCACATGGGAAACAATTCCACATCGAGTGGGAAATAATTTCACTTATTTTATGTGAAGTTATTTACCACTGAAAGTGAGCAGTTACTTCACTCTTTTGTGGGAAATAATTTCTCTTAGCACGCGACGGCATTTTATGTAAGCTCACAATTCATAAACAGTGGAGAATGCTTGGGGTCACTGTTTGGTGGAGGGAGTAGGTGCAAGGGTGGGGTTAGGCCAAGTTATTATTCATAATCTTAGTTAAGTTATACTAAAATCCTTGCAAATAATTCGATTTGGTTTCTGTTTTCCAGTTAGAAACGAAAAATTCTCAAATCGTTGGTGGTAAATAGTTTCACAAAATTTGTGGTGAGGTAATTGCCCACTTTTAGTGGTAAAGAACTTCACATAAAAAAAGTGAAACTATTTCCCACTCGATGTGGAGTTGTTTTCCATGTGAAGTTATTTCCCTACACCGGTGCAGTCGTTAAGTGGGTAGCGTTATTTTTGTATATACAAGGTGAGAAGTCACAGGTTCGATGCATGGTAGAATCGGGGCATAGAGATACCCCAGGAAATTGTTCGGCTGATAAACTTGTAGCACATGCGGATCGACACTACGTATTTTTTCTACATAAGTGTTCAATATTCCTTTGAATATATGGATGTCCAAGATGTCGAAGCGAGACATTGGCTGCGCACGCATACTTTTTTAAACACTTATCGGTGTATGAGCAACCGATCGTGCACTACCCTTCGGTCCTCTCATCGATGGGATTCGATCAACTACAACTGAAGGATACAAACGTGTCCTTTGAATCAATCGTCGACCTTAGAGCAAGACAGTCGTTATTGATTACCTATTAATAAGTCTAAAAGCAGTAAAACAAACTGTTGGTGGACAACTGCTACAACCTATCTAGCTGGCTAGCTTCCACGAGTTTGCAGACTACATACTTCATATTAGCAGTACGATAGGAGCCATCGGAGGGTCTACTTTAATAGAAACGTCTTCTCTACTGAACTTAGCCATCTAATAATTTTCTGAACGTGTAAATTTGTATGGTGGGCGGCTATAAAGGAAAGTTCTGAGCGAGGAGGCACAGATTTAACCCTCGGAAGACACAAATTGAACTATAAGGCTCCCGAGTATTTGCCGAACATCTGAGAAATTTACATCTATCCTGAGAAACAGTTTTTTAATTCAGTGCTTGGGATAGGTTTTATTTTATGTTCTTACTTGTGAATGGCAACCTCGATAAAGCTTGTAGTGATTGCAAAATTTTATATAAAGGGTTTTCCAATGAGAGGTGTTATTGTGAATGTCCCGCTATTTCGGAAGCTGTCACTTTTGAAGTCACAAGTAGAAACTACGCCATTACTAAAAATGGAACGATACACGCTTCAACAACGCATTGAAATTATTAAAATTCACTACAAAAATGGTGAAAATCTTGCAGTCACAGTTCGCAAAACTAAAGCATTTTTTGGTCGTCGATGATTAATGATTTTTTATGGTCGGAGTTGGCTGGTATTGATCTGGACAACGTTTACTTTCAACAAGACGGCGCTACGTGCCATACAAGCAACGAAACCATTGATCTTTTACGGGAAAAGCTTCCGGACCGTGTTATCTCTCGAAGCGGTGATCACAATTGGCCAGCGAGATCTTGTGATTTACCACCTTGCGACTTCTTCCTTTGGGGCCACGTGAAAGATAAGGTCTACGCCAACAGCCCAGCGTCGATTCAAGACCTTAAAGATAAAATTCGTGAGGCTATCGAGGACATAGGGCAGCCACTTTGCGATTTGGTTATGGAAAATTTCATGAAAAGGATATGGTCCTGTATGCGTGCTCGTAGATGTTGTTGGCCGATGTTGTTTTTCATTATTAACGGCATACCTCCCTCTTTATTATGAAATAAACATCCGATCATTTATCTCAAAAATTGGCATTTTTCTTTGTATACCAAAATAACACCTCTTATTGGAAAACCCTTTACTTCCGTATAATCGCGAACTTAAGACAAAGTTACATAACATACATAGTTTGGTCAAAAGGTCCGGATGGAATCCTAACCCTAGGTTTATAAATATTGTCAAATAATGTTAAAAAAAAAAAATAATCAGTCCAAGTGGGCCTTGTACTTGTAAATAGGTTTATTCACAACTTCATCGTGTATTCCATTCCACCTTATTAGGTAAGGTAGTTACACCAGTTTTTTCTGGGACTCAAACGCCACATCTGTGAACGATTGTACCCTTTTTTATCAACCAACATAAAACAATTAAACTATTTAAATTGGAAAAAACTTTTTGAACCTGTCATTTAGCCAACCATAATTAAGAATAAGTTATTAAGAAAAAAACACCCCCGATATAATCTCAGAAGGTCAGTTAGCAATCTAATTGGAAAACAAACTCATTTTGCAATTAAAACTTAAAAAAAAAACGAACAACAAAAGCCTTGTGATGAAAACCACAACACTCATAGTCGCGAAACATTTTAATTACCATCTCTGTCAGACAGTAAATTATAAACATCTCACCTACACACTGTATTCTTTGGATCTACAAGCAAGAACAAAATAAACAAACCCCCTATGATTAGGTAACGCTCAATGGGTAGTAAGTTGCTGAGTATACACTATACAGCTCCGTAAAAATGCTTACGATATATTTTTTTATTGTTTTATATATCACCTGAGTAATGCTTTATTTGTTATGCAAAGAAGTGAATGACAATCACGATGCGTACACTTGTTTTTTTTCCATATTAGTCATTGGATGGAAATAGTTGACATGGATTGAGGGAAAAAGACAATTACGCTGAGATGAAAGCGCTTAATGAATTTTTTGATTTGTTCTACAAATTAACAGAAATGCACGATGAAATTTGAAAGATAAACGGGCGGGTGAAAATGTGTAATTTTATTTTATTGATTACCTACACTCACTATAGGTGTGAAAAGGCTTTAGAAAGTCAATGCTGTCACCATGTGAGGGAAGTTATTCGGGACACTGAGATGAAGCAACACCTGAGCCGACCATGCCAGATGGACGATGTCCATCCAGTTATATAAAACTGGATCGAGACATGATATTACTAACTACGTCCAATCTGTAAGATTTCAACTATTCCTAAGTTGTTTGTGATAAACTTACACCTCTCTTAAAGAGATTTATCTCTCCGTTTCAACATGGCTTCGTCGCAGGCAGATCTACTACCAAAAATCTCTCAATTTCTTGTAATTCCGCCTTGAATTACCTTGAGAAGGGCTTGCAATGTGATGTCATGTATACTGATTTTGCCAAAGCATTTGATCACCACAATATATTAATTTCTAAACTAACTGACTTAGGACTTCACTCTAATTTCGTAATGTGGATTCATTCCTACTTAACAGATCGTATCCAGTATGTTCGCATAAATGACACTCTCTCGTCACCAGTTTATGTTACCTCTGGAGTACCTCAAGGTAGTCATTTATGCCCTCTACTCTTCCTTTTACTTATTGATTGCATTCCTGACTTGTTTTTGAGTTCCCAGTGTCTTATGTTTGCCGACGGTTTGAAGGTGTTCCGGCCTATATGTTCAGTTCACGATTGTACTCTTTTACAAGAGGATCTTAAACGACTGTTCATATGGTGTCACAGTAATGACCTTCATCTCAATGTCTCTAAATGTCAAAGCCTTTCTTTTTATCGTAACCTCTCCCCAATTCACTTTACGTACGTAATCGATAATACTCCTCTGTCCATTATTTCATCCAAAAAAGATCTTGGAGTTATTTTTGGCGTAAAACTTAGCTTTTGCAAGCACATTGAGTCTTTGGTTGCCAAAGGTAATCAGATTTTAGGTTTCATATCGCGGAACTCGAAAGATCCACATACTCTTAAATGTTTATTTTTTGCATTCGTCCGATCTCATCTTGAGTACTGCAGTATAATATGGAATCCGTTTTACGAAGTTCATTCTATTAGAATAGAGAGGATCCAAAAGCGTCTTACTAGAGTAGCTGTTCGTAGACTGCGATGGAATATTGAAATGCCATCTTGCGATACGAGGTGCAAATTACTTGGTATCTTACCTCTCTTTAAACGGAGGCAATATTTTTCTATATGATTTAAAAAATGGTCATATCGATTGCCCATTCCTATTATCATTAATTGGATTTTATGCTCCTTCGAGTGCTCTTGGAAATGGTCTTTTATTTTATGTACCTTATCATAGAGATAATTATGGATACAATGAACCAATTTCTAGATGCCTTAGGGAATCCAATAAATATAGTAGTATACTCATATAAAGGGTGATTTTTTAAGAGGTTTAGAACTTTTTTTTAAAAAAAAACACAAAAAATTCGAAAAAATGAATGAAATATTTATTTGAATCGATAGTTTGAACCTTGCAATTTAATGTTTAAAGATAATTTCATGCAAATGTTGACCGCGGCTGCGTCTCAGGTAGCCCATCCGCTGAGTCCAATTTTGGCATACTCTTTCACACATATCGGCCGGTATCTCACGAATGAATGCATGGATGTTGGCTTCCAGTGCGTCAATCGAAGCGGGCTTGTCCCTATACACATTAGCCTTGGCATACCCCCACAAAAAATAATCTAATGGTGTCAAATCGCACGATCTAGGCGGCCAATTGACCGGCCCGAAACGTGAAATTAACTGTTCACCAAACTCGCCTCGCAATTGCGCCATTGTTTCGCGTGCTGTGTGGCATGTGGCACCGTCTTGTTGAAACCACATATCATGCAAGTCAAGAACTTCCATTTCGGGCAAAAAAAAGTTTGTTATCATCGCTCGGTAGCGTTCACCATTGACAGTAACGCTGCGATTCGCATCATCTTTGAAGAAATATGGCCCAATAATGCCGCCGGCCCATAAACCGCACCAAACAGTGGCTTTTTCGGGATGCATTGGTAGCTGTTGCAATGCTTCTGGCTGATCTTCACTCCAAATGCGGCAATTTTGCTTATTTACGTACCCATTCAACCAAAAATGAGCCTCATCGCTGAACACAATTTTTCGATAAAAAAGCGGATCCTCGGCCAGCTTTCCAAGAGCCCATTCACCAAAAATTCGGCGTTGTGGTAGGTCGGCTGGCTTTAGTTCTTGCACCAGCTGTATCTTAAAAGGCTTTACGCCCAAATCCTTCCGCAAAATTTTCCACGTAGTGCTGTAACAAAGGCCTAACTGCTGGGAACGGCGCCGAATCGACATTTCGCGGTCTTCTGTCACACTAGCTGATACGGCCGCAATATTTTCTTCACTACGCACAGTACGTAAACGTGTTGGTGGTTTAATGTCCAACAAAGTAAATTTGGTGCGAAATTTGGTCACAATCTTCCGAATAGACTGCTCAGAAGGTCGAGAATGCCGATCATAAAATGGAAGCAGCGCGCGATGAACATTTCGAACCGAGCACGAATTTTGATAGTAAAATTCAAGCATTGTTCATTTGTAAGACGATCCATGGTTAAATTGCAAACCAAACTGAAGCTGTTTGACAGTGACACAAGGTACTAAACACACGTCAGCTGTCAAAACCAGTGTTGCCAAAACCAAACCAGCTAAAAAATCACCCTTTACATTTTGGAATAAATTAATTCTGTTGCTAAGCTTTGGTGGTTTTTTTAAGAATATTTTTGTATTAGGTAAGTAATCTAGCGAGACCAGTAGATGTACTCATTTGATTGAAAATAAAATAAAATAAATTCGCGCCAGCAGATTTTTTAACTCACAGTCTGTCTGCCTGAAAAGCTGCCATTGCAGATGATAAATAAATAGATGGTGCAACAGATCCAGGTCGAGCTTCGCACAGCCAATCGTTTTGTGTGAGTTTTTATTTTTAGGACGAATGGGAGTACGACCTGCTGAATTGAGGATCTCTTTCCTGACAGTTGTACGAGTATGGATGTTTGTTAGTCGTTCGCCGTTTTTATTGTTTTGTATTCTTTCGTTTTTCGACGACCTTCAAGCTACAAAAAAAAAACTGATAAATATTACACAACAGGTCCTTATAGGACCCCATGTCTATCTTCTCACAACGTTTGTCTGAGTATTATTTGCGACTCGAATGGAATGTCTCCTAGGACACCGACCCATTTTCAAAGCAGTAGCTACACACTACACAGCTGGTCAAAAAAATAGGTGTGAGTGCTTTGTTACTAGTTGATTTGTTCTTTTTGCTAAATAACAGTTGTTTTGCCAGCAAGGCTTCCAACAATATACATTTTTAGTAAGAAATGCTTAGTTCCGTTAGTATGACGCCAAGCTTATTGCATTTACTAAGTGTACTGTTAAGTATTTTATTAATTTTCGTTGCAATACCATTTTGTACGTTTTAAGAGCTGGACATAAAAATTAAATTGTTAAAATATTGTGATTTGCTGCAAAAGTGTAATTAAAAAGTGATTAGCTTTAAAGGTGAGTTTGTTTTTTAATCACTTTATCCCAATTTTTGCTTAAGTTTTTTTGTTAAATCATAATTTAAGATGGGTGGAAAAGTCCACTGCTCTGCTGAAGAAAGGCAATTAGTTAGACGGTTAAGGGATGCGGGGAGATCACAGAACTTTGTAACCAATGCTCTTAAGCGAACGTTAGAGGCAGAAGAGGAAGGCCGAAAAAAACCACAGCTACTACTGACCGCCGCATTTTACTTTTAGCGAAGTCAAATCCGTTTGTTTCCTCACGGACTATAGGTGCACAAATTGGGGATGGAATCAGTGCACGCACAATCCGCAGGAGACTGCAGAACTTCAATCTCCCAGGAAGAGTCGCCAGAAAAGTTCCACTCCTAAGAGCTAAGAACGTGAGGTCCCGAAAAGAATTTGCCTTAAGCCATAGAAGTTGGAATGGACCTGAAGGAGTGAAAAAATGGCGGAATATTCTGTGAAGTGACGAAACAAAAATAAATTTGTTCTCCTCGGATTGTGGGCGTAACGTAAGGCGACCAAAAGGAAAAGAATACCATCCTCGCTATACACAAAAGACCGTTAAACATGGTGGAGGAATTTAATGGTATGGAGCTGTTTTTCCTGGTATGGTGTTGGTCCTATATTTCGTGTCAATAACATCATGACAAAATATGGATATAGGGACATCTTGGAAAATGTCATGCTTCCATTTTCAGAGGAAAACATGCCCCTCCGATGACATTTCCAGCAGCATCATTGATCCAAGACATACGGCTGGTATTGTGAAAGATTGGTTTCGAGATCAAAACATCTCCGTAGTTTAATAGCCAAGTCAATCTCCAGATCTCAATCCCATTGAGAAATCGTGAGTTGAACTGAAAAGAAAATTGAGGGGTCAGTTCTTCACAAATGGGAATCAACTGTGGAAAGCCGTGCAAAAGGAATGGTATTCCATTCCTCCCGAAACGTGCCAGAAATTGGTAGGATCAACGCTACGTCGACTCCAAGTTTTGGAAAATAATGGAGGATACTCAGGTTCTTAGAGTAAGTTAAAAAAAAAACAAACAGCTATAATCAATGATTATTTAGGAACACACCTATTTTTTTGTCCAAGCGGAAAACAGAACTCCAAAAGTTTTTGTTTTTTTTTTTTTTTAACTATTGGAAAAATAAACAGATAACTATTTTCCATGTGTTTTAAAAAATGTAAATTTTTTTAATAAAATTGTAAAAACAAAAAAACCATTGAAAAAACATGATAAAATTAAGTTTTTAAAAAAACATGTTCTCACACCTATTTTGTTGACCAGCTGTGATTAACAATTTTTAAAAATATTAACAAAACCTCCTCTAATCTTCGCAATAAACCAACAACTACTACTTAAGTAGCCAATTAATTTACATATCGAATAAACTTCTCATTTCGCACTTCCTCGAGTCATAATCTGGCGGAATAATTTCACTCATGTCGCTCCTTGGGACCGTCTTGTTTTATTTTTGCGTATAATTGTATTCGCAACCACTTTCCAAATTAAGTTCTAATTTTATCGCCTCAAGCACCGTAAAACTGGTATTTTGTGTTTACAAATTATACAGCTCATACAAAGGAGCATCTCTAACTTTTAATCAAATTTATGCCGCAAAAAACAAAAAAAAAAAAATTAAATAAAAACAACCTCATCAAAAGTTGTCAAAGTGTCTGTGTACAGCCAAAGGAGGAGAGCTTTCCATTGACAACCCATATCCGGAAAATTATTTCAAGATTATGTACTATACCTATATAAAATGCTGGGGGTCTCTTCGCAGCCATCCTTCATAATCCTCGTGAAAAGTTTTTTAACGATATTTACATGACAAAGTGTATACACATGAGATTTCCATGTCAGGCCGGTAGGTGGGGAAAGATAGTATACCCAGTACCCACGCATACAAAGGCTGATGGGAGATGAACGCTGTACGGGGAACATCACGATAGAGAATGAATGTCTTGCAGTTACAGAATGGTATTAAATATTCTGTTTATTTTTTGAATGGAACTGCTGCTTATGATTAAATTGGAATGATGAAAAGGGAATTTGTTTTTTTCGTACAAATATATCATGGGGTGGAGATTTGTTTCTGAACTGTCAAGGGAAATGACTTGGGAACACGCTTTTCACTCTGATTAAACCCTCGGGGCTATCGAAGAGGTAGGTGGGTAGGGTATGCGTGTACTGATTAGAGATGAAAGGAGTTTCTTTGAATTTGTATCCCTTAAGTTTAACCATGTAAAACAGAAAGGTTCAATGGACAACGTTCTTAATCAACATGCTCTTGCAACTTGCTCAGCCACTAGGTAGTTGTTTCTTCAAATGTGGTAGCTTTCTCAGCTGGTAGACAACGTTTTTCTCTGCAATTACTTGCATACGCTGACGATGACGAGCTCTCTTTGATGGCCTTTGCAAAATTTGACACAGACTCAGGAATAGATTTAGTTGTGAATGAGGGCAGAAAGAAGTAAGTCAGTAAGTAAGGCAGTAAGACACAGAACATCACAAATCGGACAGAAGGTCTTGATAGCTAGCTATAGCTTTGAGGAAGTTATAGGTTCTCCCTCGGCTCCAGTTTGAACTCTGGAAACACATCAAAACGATGAATTTCACAAGTCATCGTTGTTTCTTTAATTCAACGAGCCAATTTAATAGTAAGGTCTTGTGAGGGATCTCTAAGGAGACTCTATATGGCCTCAGCTACATGACGAAAAAAATAGAAACTTCATCGGTCGTCTTGAACGGAAAATTGTTTGTAGTGATTTTCGGTTCCGTTTATTATGATTGGATTTGATGATTTAACAGCGATGTCTGCGAGCTCCGCACAGCGAGGTCGATTTAGTGTGAATCAGGCGTCTTGTATGGCCTGTAGGGCAACTGGACACTAAGAGCCTTTAATTCCAAGTAGAAGGGAAAACCCTGTAGAGGAAGAACTCGCCTTATATGTAGCGAGCACAAGTGAATGTTGACCTCAACTACCTTAAAGTGCGCAAACTGGAGAAGTAGGGCAAAAACGGCACTAAAGACTTTCAAAATATCGTACTTATACCTCACGCATTGGCTGGCTGACAATTTTCTCCAGCATATGCTGGTAAGTGTGCTATGGACTACTGACCGAGGGGTAACACGTTCGAACCACAGAAAGAGAAAAAATTGCATCTTAAGGTTTTTTACCCATCCACGCCAACGTCTTGCAAACATCCGAGGGTATACAGTTGACCTGGGAGAGCTTCTGCGTCCCAAAAGGTTGGAAGAAATGGTTGGAAGAATATTAGGTACCGATACGGAACTGTTGCGCCATATCTGTATTTATTATAAAAACGTCCTGCCTTGGCTTGGTTAGTTGGTTGGTTTGGCGGCTAAAGGTGGTCCTCGTTAAGGTGCACTTGGACCAAAATATGCCATACTGGGTAAGTCGCTACTTACCATGATGTAGCCGCGCAGGCTTACTAGTTTCTTGTGACTGGAAAAACTCCACATGGCTCTGTATAGCTCTGCAATCTACGTATTTGCGACTTGAAATCGATGAAATGTCGCTTAGTATTCATTTGAGTAAGTTTTGAGTTTTGCCAGGTAAATCAGAAAATTTGGATGACGACAGTGGGCACTGATGGCTCTTATACACCATTTTTCGAAGAGGCTGCAAAAAGACGGTCAGAGCGGCAAAAGAATACAAACATGATTATAGATCTCAATCTTTTGTGCATTCATTAAATTTTAATTGGTTTTACAAAACTACCAAAAAGAAAAGATTTTGCGAAAATTGCTTCCCACTTTGAGTTCAAAGTAAATTTAAGTGAATGCTGAGAACGGCTTGTTAGTTGAGGCCCAGATCCACCCCGGACTGTAGCGCCACCTTAAGTAGGTAAAGGGTCTTTCATTAAGGACTTGACAACTTTTTTTTTAAATAAAATGTAAACAACTTGAGATAATCTCAAAAAAAAATTGTATTGGCTTGAATTACTATCAAAACATTTAACAAATAATAATAATATATGGCCATCACGCGAACGTATGCAGCTGTCGATATGTTGCACCCAATTTTCGATGACTCGGTCGCTCATTTCGACCGATACGGCCGCTAATCCTCTTTCAATATTGGCTCTGAGCTCCTCTTCGCCGGCTTCTTGGCATAGACCAATGATTTAATGTAGCCCTATAAAAAAAAGTCTAGAGACGTTAAATCACACAATCTCAGTGGACAATAGATGGATCCGAACTGAGACTTCAAAAACTCAAATGTTGCACCCGCTGTGTGGCTTGTGGTACCGTCTTGTTGGAACCACATATCACTAATGTCCAATTCATGCAACTGCTCATAGAAATAATGTTCCAACATGTCTCTGTAGCAAATACCATTTACCGTAACGTAAAAAAACGGCCCAATTAAGCCACCGGCATGAAAACCGCGCACCAAACAGTGACTTTTTGCGGATGAAGTGCTGTTTCATGAAGCTCAAGAGGGTTCTCGCCTATCCAGTAACGCATATTTTGCTTTTGCGATGAAATTCTTCTTAAAATTCCCACCTAGGGTTGACATAAAAGAAATGTAAAAACGCGGGACATGGCGGGGCATTTTAAAAATATTTGTAAATTAAAGACAAAACTACATTTTTATTAATTCTTTGTAAAAACAGTTTATTTGTATGTTACTCAGTGAGCAATGTAACTTTTAAGATAGGGACATATGTAATATAATAAAACGTATACAATTCATGTTAAAGTAAAAAAAATAATAATGATCAACAAAATTGGAAATAAACGGTTAAGCATATTTTTCAGAGCTCTTTGTTTTTGATACAATGGATTTCCCAATTATTAAAAATTTAAAAAATTACAAAAATCTTTACAGGAATAATCACAGTTCATTCTTATTATCAGCTCGGCTTCCAAAGTCGGTATGCTCAGATTGTTTCGTTCTTTTCGCCATGTTGTAGTCATCAAACTGAATACTCGTTCACGCATGGCATGGCGGTTGAAACTGGCAGAGAGAATACAAATTCAAATATTTTTTGTAAGTTTGGAGAATAGTTTTCTTCTTAGAACCTAGCCCATTTGTTAATATACAAAGTATCATCTAAGTTATTAAGAAAATATTTATTGACAACGGCTAACTCCTCAAAGAGCAAATCCAGGTCAATATATTTAATATTAAATTTCTCGACCTTATCAGTTAGTTCTAAAAATGTAGGTACAGTATCCAAATTAAGTGGTAAACAAAATTTGTAATTGTTTTGGAAATCATAATTCTTTTTTAAATAGTTAATAGAAAATTGTAAAAAAGTCTGCGCCTCTCTTTTGAACCTCCGGACCAGGCCCTTATCATCGCACTTGTGTAAAGCTTGTATTGCAATTGAGCCATAAAACTCTTCATTGAATTTGGATGTAAACGAAATATAAAGTTTGTTCAGCAAGGTATATAGGTACATATCTAAAACTATGAATTCTGCAGATTCTAGTAATGTCGTCTTTTTTTTGGAAAACAGTTCCAACATTTACTACGAAACCAAGGCGAAATTTCAATTGGTAGCGTTCAGACCAGAAAATCAAGTAGTGAAAATATCTTATTATAAGATTTAGTCAACTCAGAATAAAAAATTCACGTTGACAAAATATAAAAAATTAATTAAACAATTGTTATATGGAAATAAAAATGAAAATGTCGAAAAAGTGGGACATTTCCCTAAGAGGGACACTTGGCGGGACAAAGGTTCAAAAGCGAGACTGTCCCGCCAAATGCATGACATCTGGCAACCGTACAACCACATTCATTCCACTCGAAATTTCGGTATTAAATTTTAATTATTTGTAAACGTTGTTCCTCCGTGTACTTCACCATGATAAAAATGTTGATTTTACTGCATATTTTGACATTCACAGTTTGGTAATTGATTGAAGGGTGCGTTCACACTGAAAGTTTGAAGAATAAAAGTCCCTTTAAGCATGATGGATTATTTTAAGAGACCCCATGTGAGAGACTCTCCAATGATTGCATTCAAGTGAATGCCAAGGCAATCATTCCGGCCCTTAGAGATTGCTTATTGGATTGACATTTATTTTCTTTAAGCCTCTAAATGCAGTCAATGAATGCATTCACCGAACCTAATTCTTTTTAAATAAGAAAACATTTGATTGCAATCTTCCTATTCCCATTGTCTAGCTCTTTTAAGCTGTGACTTTAATCATGAGAGTGAATAGTTTACACTGCCGACTTTCATCTGCAGCAATAATAAATCAATACTTTTGAAGCCTACTATTTTTGAGCTAATCCCCCTTACACCGGCTCATTATTATGCCGCCCAAACCCGCACTGACGACAAAACTCGTTATCAATAAAGATTGATGCATGTACACCGGTTTGGGTTTCATTGGTAAATATATTGCCGATTCGTTATAACAAGCTAACAATCGGTGTTTTTATTTATGCAAATTAAAAGGTTAAAACGAAATCAATTTCACTGCTGTCACACTCTGTGTGGAGCATTGCGGTTTCGGTGACTAACTATTCCCATTTGCTGCCATCGGCTATCCCCCTCTAGAGTGTTATATATATATATTTTTCTTTGATTGAGCATTTCCGTATGTTAATATTTGTTTTCGCTTTTTATGTTTTATTAATTTCGCTGAAAACCACTCTGAGCCAAATTGATACATAATTGTTCATTTAATAAAAACCCTCATAACTCTAGCGTGCATTCGCTCTCGTGCAATTTGTGTGCGGGAGTTGGATATATTAAAAAAAAAAAAATACTGACAAGTACACAGAGCAACTATATTTTTTTTGAATCATTAACTCGTGTGTGCATATTTATTTGCTTTGGTCGACAATTTAAATTACGCTCGCAACGTTTCGTGCCAAAGTGGGGCTTCCCGACCGAGGTGACATATACCTACTAATACTTTTCAGACTGCACTACGTTCGTGATAGTAATAAAAAATAAAAATACATAATTTGCTAACTAAAGCTAATATTTTGTTTGTTTGTATATTTTTGCAGATTCAACGAATGGATATGGATATCTGGTAAGTTATTTGGTTGCGCCCAGGGCGATTTGTTTATTTCAACATGAATTTGTTTTAGATCAGTCATGTAGTTTTAATGGGCTTTTGTTTGACAAACACACAAATGTGTGTACAATTTCAGTTAGTTGCGGTGGCGGCCGGGGCGGATTGAATTTCGATATTTCCGTGTTCATTTGGTATGCACGTGTGTTTTTTTTAATGGTATTTGTTTCAATTTTAAGGGGTTTTGGTTTTGTTCACTAAGCCGGGTGCTTATTTCGGGTTTTTGTTCTGCGAATTGGTTCATATACAAATTGGTGTGTGAATGTGACCCCTTTGCAAGGAACATTAGTATTTTTAAAACGATTGTCGCTATACTTTCGGGTGTGACGACTTGTTTCTTAATCAGCTCATCATGTTTATTTCCAACAGTGTAACCATCATGGAATTCTATTTTCTGTTGCTTCCGATCAATAGCAGTCTACTAAACAGAGAAAAACGATCTGGAGAAGCTTAAACAAAACATTCGACCGTGAGAAAAAATGTTCATATTTACGGCCAGAAGTCATATTCTATGACAAATGCGCACCAAACGTATCGATTGATTGTCTGAATTGCATTCACTTATCAGACATGGGGTCATATGAACCCAATTTTTTGAGCAAAATTGTACCCTCGCATAGAGTATCGTTTTCATTTAATCCTGTAACAATGTCCACGAATTTAAAAAACTTGTTAAAATAATTTTTCTGATCACTTTTATTTTTCCCGCGTCAAAATTCACATTTAGAAATTATGCAATCGAAAAAAAAGTATTATCGGGTGCCTCGTGAATTTTCACATAACCGAAGTAGTTCCCCAAATGTGAAAAGATCTCACTTCGTGTGAAATAATTTCACCTAATGTGAAATATCCCAATTTTTTGAGCCAAATTTTACCATCGCATAGAGTATCGTTTTCATTTAATCCTGTAACAATGTCCACAAATTTAAAAAACCTGTTTAAATTATTTTTCTGATCACTTTTATTTTTCCCGCGTCAAAATTCACATTTAGAAATTATGCAATCGAAAGAAAAAGTATTATCGGGTGCCTCGTGAATTTTTACTTTTTGTACTCATAACCGAAGTAGTTCCCCAAGTGTGAAATGATCTCACTTCGTGTGAAATAATTTCACTTCACGTGAAAGAGGTTTTTTCTGTCTCAAAATGATTAAAATTGTTCGAATACAGCAGAAAAGGAAGTATTTCCCGCGAAATATTGGAGCAAGTAAAGTACAACACATTCGTCTCGTAGTAAATCTGATTCGATGTATCTAATAAATGTGTTTATTCGCTACAATTATCGCCGCCAGTGTATTCAATTGTACAAAAGTCCCCCTGTAAGCATTGCCACCAGAGAGTACGAGTACATTGAAGAATTTACGACTTTCGAATTGTCCCTAAACTCCTTGGAGGATACACATACAGGATTTATACATATAAAGACCGCTGTTACTCTTGTTCTCAGCATAAAAACGATACTAGCCTCCGTGCATTTTTATGGGGTAATAAGTCATTTCGGAAATGTCTATCGCACGCGTGCTGCCATCTGTTGACGAGAAATTAATGCAGATACTGCGCGCATAACAATTTATGCAGCATCATAACAAATTTAACGATGCGAACGCTCCCAACACTGGTCCTAGAGGGTCCTTGGAGTCATTGTACGAACACCCGCAATTAATTCCACAGCCCCAATCAAGTAATATCTCATTTTTATGTTACATCCTCCATCGCATAAGTACCGCACATTAATTGTGTATGAAGATATATTTAGAAATGAATTAAGCAGTCCATTTCCGATTCCCACCTGTGAATGTAATAAAAACAGCTCCTATTGGTAGCAACCACATTTCTCTTCCCACACTTGATTAAGTGACGGCCATTTCTCAGCAACTCTCTTCTAATTGCAAGACTAATGCCTGTAATTCTCTTATTTCCCCATTATGGCACATTAAACACCTTCCACATCGATTCGATTACTAATTCATTGGTTGTTGTTCGTGTTTGTCGGTGTATGGTGTATCCCCAGAAGCCCACCCACACTCGCCACTTCAGACTGTGTATATTATTCTGCGCTACGATAATGAGTTCATTATGTGACACTACATTTCATCGCGCAGTGACACCGACTCAGTCACCTGCTGACAAATTTATATTTGACTTCTTGGTGTGCGTGAGTCCCTTTACATTGACCGAAATAACAATTTCCATTAATCTCTTGAGTGTGGGTTAGGTACTCTCAGGGAAGATTGTATATAAGAGGGCAGATTGATTGATTTTTATGGATTTATGAGTGACACTGTGGTGTGCGACAGGGGAATGTAAAAACGGTGACCAGCCACCAGCGTCGAGGGTGGGACTGCTAAATTGTTTCCCCAAATGCTCGATGGCTTGAAAGTGTATTTTGGTTTGTTCTTGTTGGCTTTTCGATTCAACACAGCCATGAGGAGAGAGTCGTCAGCATCTCCAGCAATAGCACCATCAAGCGTATACCTACTTAGCGTAATAGTGGATAAAGATTTTGAATAATGGATTCTGGGAAGGATTAACTTGACGTTTATTGAAGTTTCCTTCAATGGCTTTCGGGGCATTATTGATTGTTGTGCCTGTGTGAAGTGAAATGAATTTATTGCCCCTGAGATGTTAAATGGGGTTGCGAAATATTTATAACAAATGATGGTTGGCTTTTGAAATGAGAGCAGAAACAGTGGGGGGGCTTAGTTTGCAAATTATTTTTCATTCATCGAAGTGATGGTAATTTTGCTTACAGCTTATTTAAAAGTTGTGAAAGACCTAAAGGAACAACAGTCGTGTGAGAAAATGCTTGTTTTTTAATATTTTCGGGGATTTGGCTCTCTTTTACTGACTCAGAGTGAAGGAATTTATACCGCAGGCGATGTATACGAGCATCGGAGGAGGTTTAGCACAAGCGTGTGGGAAGGCAGAAAATGATGCGGAATACGTTTTTTATTTAAGTGTAGACTGCAGAAGCAGTATAATTCCGTGGGCATGTAGCTCTGTTAAGGATGCGCTGGTTCTATCCCCGATCTTGCCTCCAAAGGAAATACAGGGTGTTTTTTTTAGAGGCAGCACTATTTTAACTGCCGGCCATTTTGTCAGCTGTCAAGTGATTTATTTTTAGTTTGGTCTGCCATTTCATCATGCACAAGTTGACAAATGAACAACGCTTGCAAGTCGTGCAAATTTATTTCGAAAATAATGGTTCAGTTCGCGAAGTTTACCGCAGCTCCGTTCATTTTATGGTCGACATAATCGTCCATCAGAGCAATTAATTCGGTTAACCATGGATCGTTTTCGCACTACGTTTACTCTATGTGATAATACGCATCCGCAGAGACGTCGAACAGTGCGCACCGAAGAAACAATTGCCGCTGTAGAGCAAAGTTTTGAAGAGGACCCGGATGAATCGATTCGCCACCGTGCACAGCAATTGGAGCTTTGTCCATCAACTTTATGGAAGATTTTGTGCAAAGATCTTAGCTTACGACCTTACAAGATCCAGCTTGTGCAAGAATTAAAGCCGCGAGACCATGCAATGCGTCGTGATTTTGGTGTACGGGCCGAAAATGAGATTGATACCGATGCTGATTTTCATCGCAAAATTTTCTTCAGTGATGAGGCGGAACCGACCTGTCAATTGGCCACCAAGATCGTGTGATTTGACACCATTGGATTATTTTCTTTGGGGATATGTGAAGTCGTTCGTCTACGCCAGCAAACCAGAAAGGTTAGGGGACTTGGAAGCCAACATTCGTGGCCTTATTGCCGGCATACAGCCCCAAATGCTCGAAAAAGTGGTTGAAAATTGGACCTCTAGACTAAGCTTTATTCGAAGCAGCCGCGGCAAAAAATTATCCTTCCAATAAAGCCAAACGATTTTTTTGTGTTTCATTTCCATTCGAAGTTCTATACCTCTAAAAAAAAACAACCTTTATATTATTTATCAGCAGAAAAATTTGGTTAAATCTATCTCTTTATTAACCCTCCCACTTTTAGACATTTTTACTGAACGCAACAAAAATGAGTTTCGTCGTTCTCGGATGCAACGCTGTTTTCGTGGAATTAAATCCTTTTCTGTCGAAAGCCGATTAAAGGATCGAAAATATTATTTAAGGTTATTTCTCAATACGTACAAAAACGTTTTATGTATCAGTTTTCTTCGAAAGGGTCTCACCTGATTTACAGAATTGACTTAATTGGTTTAAAATCTTCAAGGCTCCTCAATTCAAAAACCTCTAGCGCATTTTTCAGTCCAGCAACTTTTGTCAATTGGTTGTGAAAATGCATGTAATCCCGGTCTACCTGTTTCTGAGTTATTCAGCCTAGACAAGGGGCGTGTGTTTGACTCAACTTACAGAAACCTCTAGTGCATCTATTACGCTCGGTGGAAATTTGTCTAGACTTCGCTCCACACGTGTAAATTTATTTTAAAATACCTCACAAAAATTTTTTTAGTCGCCACTAATTTATTTCACTGAAAAACGCCTACTCCCGGTTAAGTGAACGAGGTCTTTATTACTAAAGGGCTTTTACATCTGCTTGTCCGTAAAACATTCAGGCAGATCCTTTAAATTGGTTTTGGTTTTTCCCTGAATTTCTTAAAAAGTCAATGGCAGGCTATGGTTTAGTTGTCCGCCCAAATTTGACCGCATTTTTGTAAAAAATGGAAATTGATATTTTTGATATTGTTTCTGAAGCTCGAAATACTTTGGGAACGATAATTCCGTGTTTGGATGCTACCATTGTCATTCAGAGTCAGGAGGTCGCCCTCGAGTGCTTATGGCTTTATAAAGACTTCCCATTTTAAATCCCATAATACAGTGAAAAGAGCTCCTTTTGGTTGCTATAAGATATACACTGCGTTGTGGTTATTTTTCTTGTTTATAAAAAGAGTGGTCCATTTAAGGAGCTCAACAAGCTTTTACGGTCCTATGAGCCTATGGAGCCAAAGCGTACACGACACAAAATGAAGGACAAAGAAGCGATTTTATTTAATTTTTGTCGCCTGGAAACACTTTCGACAATGTTGGGCTGTCATTTCAAACCCCTTGACTCAGGAGTCACTATCGGTGAACATTCAAATAACTTTTTTTCGCTTTTTTAGTTATGTATTTAATTAATATAACTCAAAGCAGTTGTGGTTGCTAAGTCTTATAGGGTCCAACCGAATCGTGTTACACTGTTAAAATTAAGTTTCGGTCGCCCAAGAATTTAATCTTTCAATTTCGACAAAAATGCTGACGTACCTACTAAAATTCGTCTTTCAAGTGATGGAACTGTCAAAACTAATCTTGCTTGTGTCAAAAAATCTCTCCAATTTCAGCCTACCAAAAAAACCAGCCCAGCTGCTGGGTCGACCTGTAGCTCAGTCGCTTCAAAGGTGAGTTGTTTTCCTAGGAGCTGGACAGCTGGAGGTTATTTGTACCTGATTCATCTAACAATCTATTGCAAGGCTTAAAGTTCCCCGACCTCTACGTCTACTAATCACTATTTTGGAATCATGCCGTCTTCATCGACCCGCCTTTATCCAACTAATCGCCTAAATCACAGCGCCCGATGAACCTTTTTCTGCCTGTCACTCCTACGAACAACGGAACTTCTTCGAGCCCCAACCCAAAAGGCAACGAACGAGTAGAAACACACATTTTTCGCACATCAGGTCATTAATCAATTCGGGCCAATGCTCAAGTCATCGTTAAACAATACCTGCCGTATTGTTCCATCTGGGACCAGCAACCCGATAACATTTGAATCACCACTGGTAGTTAACAGCTTTATTTGCCCTTACCACCCGCCGCCACTTGATCCAATTTATACATGTTCCTGGTACCTAAAACATCTGTGCAAAGTTCAATCTATAACACTTAGTACACAACACGGACAAAGAAAATAAAATTACTGCGAGAGAGAGAGGAAAAAAACTCTAATTCCAGCATCGCATCGTTACCATTCAAAACGTTCATTGAGCCTCTGGCCTTTGCATGTCAATCAAATGAATTGCCTCGCATTTACAACCACCAGCACCTCCGCGTACTCCTCTCCGTCGAGTCGTTAAATATATACCTTGTGAGAGCAGTAAACACGCAGCGGAAGGGACCACTCTCAAATAAAATACCAGTAACATTCGTCGTCGTTCAGCCTCATCCAACGCATACACAAGATACAATTGACAGAAAGCAATTTCACGTCACAGCATAAGATATGCCACATTACTTCTCATAAATGAGACAACAATCTCGAGCTCTTACTCGCTCTTGCGCTTCATTCCGGCCCAGCTCCAATCAACTTCTAGAACAATAAAAGCCAGACACATGCTCGTACAAACACACACGCAGCACACTCGAGTTGATGCCATTGTTTCTATGGGGCGCAACTTTGGCGAGGAGCCTCTGACTACCCATCAGCTTAAAGTATAGGACTAGACCACCCACTCGCTTCCATCCGTATCCGGGTGTATACTCGAAATGTGCAAAAACATGTTTTTGTTTGTTGTCGCTGTGCAAATCGCAGGATGAGTGCCGCCGAGGAACTTCATTTATCATTTAAGCGGGAGCCCTACCTATACCTCTGAGTATCCAAATTACAACGCACCAATGTGTTCAACCGTCAACGCAAATATCGATAAGATTCGTTTACAATCGATCATTCTCCTCATCCTGTACATGCTGGGCCGATAAAGGTTTCATTTTCCATTGAAAATCTGATCCAAGTGTGTTTTTTTTTTTTTTTCGAGTTCCATTGAAAACGCAAAGCTGGTGGGCATGACGAATTCAATGGATGTCCTTTTTATGCTGTCATGCTGTCATGCATTATGCATTATTATACCGTGGTGGTGGGCATGCAGAGGAATGTAAGATTTTTATTTTTTAAGTCCGCTTTTAGACCACTTTGTTGGATTTGCTGCCAGGAATCTGTTGACAGAGTGGTTTCCAAATTTACCACTTCACTTATCTGTTGACGTTGGGAAGGAACAACCGCTTTGCATCCATTTGCATGGTATTTGTATTTATTTAATGGCAGATAAGTGAGTTGGTCGATTCCACCAACATCACGTGACGGCTAAGTGTATAATAGTCAGGTACTGCTAATTTCATGTATTACTTGGCGTAGTTCCACAAAATCTGGCACGAAGTGGGCTGTTTGCCATCACGAACGGAAGCTAATCAGTGAGGATCCTCGAATGTAGGCCACGAAGGCGTTTGCCAAGCGTTTTCGCAGTAAGGCGCTGGTTGGATAAAAATAATTAAAATAAGTTTGAACCCGTCGCAAAGCCCCAACAAATTAGAAAATTTTATCAACCGTCTGATGTCGGAAATCTCCTCCAAAATGTCAACAAACGAAAGGACACCATGAGCCATAAGCTGACGCTTGTTGATGTTAAATTTATTTTTAACATCCTCCAAGAAATCAAAAGAAACCACAGTGACCGTGAAATTTCCTATTGCCTGTTAAATTCGTCCAATATCCAAAAACCGAACGATGCTACAAGTGTACTGTGCACCTTTCCCTTGACGTTCAAACGTTCGTTTAAAAAAGCCTACACCCCTGAGTATCCAAAGCAAAGCTATACCATTAAATATCTTACTTCGCGTGAAAATTTTCCAATGAATTGTAAACCAAACCAGGCAATTCGCTTTGAGTTCCCTGGGGAAAGTATTTTACTAACCCGCAAGTCCATGATCGTTTAAAAAAGCCCTCCCTACACCCCTGAGTATCCAAATCAAAGCTATACTATTATATATCTTACTTCGCGTGAAAATTTTCCAATGAATTGTAAAAAAAAATCACACCAAACCAGGCGATTCGCTTTATGTTCGCTTTGGGTTCCCTGGAGAAAGTGTTTTACTAACCCGCAAATCCATGTTAAAATCCCAGGCGGTTCATTCATGGGAAATGGTGGACCTTGTCGATGGAAGAACCAACGGCGATTCGACAGAACCCACGCAGAAGAACAAAATGCGAACATCTAGCGGAATTTTATGCGAATTAGGAAAGTAATTATGTAGATTTAAAGGCCGAGTTCTATTCGATATTTTTAGACAGAACCCACGCGGAAGAACAAAATGCGAACATCTAGCGGAATTTTATGCGAATTAGGAAAGTAATTATGTAGATTTAAAGGCCGAGTTCTATTCGATATTTTTTAGTTTATATTTTTGTAAAGAGTTTTCTGTATTGAAACAGGCTTGCTTCATTTACAACAATTGATCCTTTGATCGCACATACATTTTTAGGAGAACTCGTTCGCCTAAGGTTTGCTGAAGGAAGCAGGCAACAAAAACTTCCTATTGATCATAGTCCAATATTCAATTTGAAGTGGGTTTCTTTAAAGGATTTCTGGTCAGAGCAGTCGTTTCTAAAATTCTCAAATCGACTGTTTCCAACCTCTCATGTCTTTTCAGCGATCGTAAGGCTTTACCAATGTCTATGTTGCGAGAAGTTACGTGTAGACCTAAGCTCGCTTCCGAGTTCCGAATCTTCCACTTAAGATTTTGCTCCACCTCTTGAAAACTTCTGACTATCTCCTGAGAAAGGTTCTCCGCGGATACCGCTTAAATTATAAATCGTCCCAAAAATAAAATGTACAAAGCTGTGATAGCTAAATGATTTATTTATTTAAACATCGGATCAGCTGGGATAGTAATGGGAGGGTTGGCTGGTTGAAAATGCCTACGGGGCTACGAAACAGAGTCGATTGCACATACGAAACAAAACAAATTCAGTCACGGATGACGTCAACCGACCCAAGTTTTTGCATGCCTCTTTTAAAAAGCTCTGTACAATATGGCTGTTTGCCAAATATTATATTCCCTTAACCAAGACCCCGAAAAAATATCCGCCTTTTGTCAATAAAAATGTTTGGTCCATTTCCAAAGGTTGTGATTGTGTCTACGGTCTTTTCTAAAATCAGGCTACATGTATGCTTGCCTATATAAGGCCCATTCAATCAAGTTGGGACAACAGGTCCGTATTGGTTTACCTTAGCCCTATCTCCTTAAAAACATTCGTTTTCTTTGGTTTTTTTTTATTTTTGTAACAAATGGAAGGGACCTAAAATTTCATGCCGAGCCCTAATGGGTGAAGTGAGAAGCTCCTTCATGTAAAATTATACTCTCGAATGTTTGTCAGACGTTCGCAAGTGGTGGCGGAATGGATTCAACATTCGTATGACGTTATTTGTGTTTTTCCGGCGATCAAACCTAGGACCCCCCCGCTCAATAGTAGGTACAGCTCACTAACCTTTGAGCCCACAATAGCTATTAGTTGTCACTTAGTAATTTTCGTCAATAAACCTACCTCAACAGTACATTTATGAAACACCGAAAGAGGTAGGGCTCTTGAGTTCTTAAACAAATTTCAGGCGCAAAAGTTTGTTTGAACCTGGGGCATTGCATAGACTGAAAAATGACTGCTCCTATTTAAAGTGTGCAGAAGGACCGCTTCTTGTTTTGAGAAAAATATTTTAATCTTATTTTAAGCCGGTTTTCGAATTCACAAAAAAACTTTTTTCGAAAACCCCCCCTGTCTGAAACGGGCAAGTGGTTTCATTTGATGATTTTTTAAATATTAAATAAATTATTAAATAAATATTAAACAGCAGTTTTTCAATCACACACCTCTTGGTTTGTGTTGGATTGTCCATAACTTTATCCCCTGCTCTCTTATTTTTACAACTGAACCTTTTTTATCGTCTGACAAAGGGTTCAACGCATATTTATGGTTTTTTGTTGACGTCTGCATTAGCAGCCTTCTTTTAAGGTGTCCAACTTCATTTAAGCCATTAAACTTTAAGGTGAACTCTGCACTCATATATCGTCGGACTGTATCCAAATTCAGTTCAACAACTGCAAGCCCTCTCAAATATGAAGGAACCCCTTGTGGACACATACCAAACGCGACATGAGCCTCTGCTGTCCCCCATACAATATCGTTGAATAATGAATCTTTGTCTTGTGTAATATTACCCAATATAAGTGGGTACATGAAACGAATTTTAAAGAAGCACCAATCTCTTTCCATGCGCATCTAAAATTCAGATTTGACACGATTTGTTCGTGATGTCAATTTATTCATTTTGTTTGCCTCTTATCCAATTGGGCCTGTGACAACGCTCGTCTGTCGTTCGCATCGAAACCCGAAACGATTAGAAGAAAGATGTGACGTATTTAACCCAGAAAAAAAATTCCCACAGCCAACTGTAGTCCAATCTACGTAGTATTCATTGCGAAGAACCGATTCCATTAAATTAACTTCCTACATCTACAAAAATAAAGAGAAGAAAAGTTGTGCAGACTTCACAATTTCGTCCTTCTGTCTATAGTTACAAGCGTATTACACACAAATAAAACGAAAAGAAGTAAAACTGACGAAGAAATCAAAATGGAAATCAAATTATGGAAACAGATCACGAAAATGCCCGCAGGTTACGTAGAGATAACCCGACAAAGATTTCGGTTTCTCGAATTTGGGATACATGAGGCGGGAAAGAATGCAAAGTTTACGTAGGTACCTAGAGTATTGCCTCAACAATTTTAAATTATTTTTTTTCTCTCGCTGTTCATTTGGCATTTACGAGAGTTTGTACCAGATTTTCCTTCTTATTTGATTTTTTTTTTTTTTTCTTTTTCTTGTTTGAAGTTAAGAAAAGGCGGGTGGATTTTCTTCTTTTCCAGCAATTTGAGAAATGGATCTCGAGTGTACCCCTGGGGGAGGACTGGCAGAGTTAAGTTAAAGTTGAGTCAGGAGAGATTTTTGTTCATCCTCTTTTTGGGTCTATTTTTCAGGACCGGATAGTTTGAGTTGGAGCAACGAAATGGATATACCATGGACTTGATAATTACATCCAGGGTTTATTATACGTCCGCAAGAGAGGCTTTTTCAAATCGTAAGATTGGTTTTTTCTCTTTTGTGGAATAGGTAAAAAGCTTGATGTAGACAAAGGCCCAGGCTGGGCGATTACATCTAGCATGATGTTACATTTTTTAATCTTTTCTTCCTTTAGTTTATGGGCTTCATCTTGGGGATAAGCTAAGCGTGACCTTTTTGGGTGCAGTGTGCTTGGTTTCAATTTAATGTTTGGAGATTGTTTGGTCGATTACTTTGAGATAGAAATTTTGGTCGTGGAAAGTATTTTATTGAAGGGGCATAGAACTTTTGAATGCTAAAAAGGACCGTAGGACCGTATTCGTATATTCGGTTGACTTAGCGCTGTCTATAGGTGGTTCTGGTTACGGTGTAAAACTGTGAAAATATTTGTCACTTATAAGGATTTTGTCAAAAGTGGCTATGCGTCTTTCATAGGCATTGCAACCTGAGATGGATTTTCCTTATTGCAACAAAATCCGGTTGTCTTTCGTTTTAATTTGCATTCTTTGTAAGCATGTACGAGGCATGGCTTGGGGCCACAACTGGACGGGCTGCTCAAGTTCGATTAGCTAAGAGCCACCGTAGCTCCACAGGCCTAACAAGTAGGAATAAAACGAAGGGTGGCGTAAATCTAATGTATTCTCTCATGAAACTATACGTTTGACCTTAAAAGCTTAGACCGGTTCTAGAACAGACCGTAAATCGCATTTGTTTAAAGTAGACCAGAAAACAGAGGAACTTTCTCGGGGCCGAACGAAAAGATGAGTTCCCTATCGTCCAAAAATAGGATAGTAGAGTTCAAAGCTGCGAGCCAATTGGACCACAAATCCTAGATGGTCTTTCATATTTCAGGCTTTTCGAAATGCAAATTTGTAAGCAGGCTTTTGGAGTCGAGGTGAACTCAAACCCAACCCGTGAACAATGGAAGCTTTGGCCAGAATATAACACAATTCCACAATTCCGACGAACAAGCTTTGCTTTTGAAGTTATACAGGTATTTGCTGTCTTTGTTGGTAGGGGCTCTGGAGGGTCACACGTTTATAGGAAACCATACAATGAAGTTAAATCTCCACCGTGACGAGATATGTTGAATGTAGAGAGGCTGCGAAGTCGAGAAAATCCACGAGGACAGACCTTGCCAATGCCCGAGTCTCTGTCACTTGATGAACTTGGAAGCCACCACATACTTCCCTGACAAAAGATTTTCTTCGAATGTCTCCCTATTTAAACTTTAGAGGTTTTTGGGAATATCAAGCTGACTGAACGGCGTCGGGTAACCTTAAAAAGGAGAGATTAAAGACAAATTAACGCCAACACTAGCTGCTCATGATATGGAAACCAAATGGATCCACAAGAACCTAAGTGTGGTGTAGCAGAGCTCCTACCTACCCAAAAGCAGAATCTTTCTTAACCCTGTTACTGAAAAGATTAGAAATAGTTCAAGCAGCTGCAACTCAGGGTTTGTTAATCCAAGTACCCGCAGGCTCTACACTTCAATCACTCTTTTCGGGAGGATTTGGTCCGGTTTTAGCTCGCTGAGTAACCCAGATGACCTGCTTTTTATATATGCGTCCAAGGGGTGTGCAGTCTTTAAATATTGGGTTAATTTTAACCAATGAAAATTGTTGGCATAAAGTATAAAATTCTTGGCATAACAAATATTTTTTCTGAGTGTACCAGCGGTCCGGACTATTCGCGGGATATGCTTCTTGGGCATAGCGCCCGTTAAAAAAACTCACACAAAACGAATGGTGGTAGGAAGGTAGGCCTAGGGTTCCCACAGACTTGTTGCGCCAACTATTTAATTTTTTAGTTCGGATTTTTTTAGGACGATATTAGCCGATTCGTCCCAAAAAAAAGTCACCTTCTATGGCTGCTTATATAAATATTTTGGTTTCAATTAAAAGAATAAGGGTAAAATTACCTAAAATTAGGTCGAAACTAATTGCAATTTTTATATGGATCGCCCAAGGGTATGCCCGCTTTCAAGGACCAACTCTGTTGTTGACATTTTAATGTGGCATCGTTTGTAGATATCTCACCAGCTGTAGGTTTAGTAAAACTAATTTTATGGGTGAAAATGGCACTTCTCAGTTTCACTTCATCTCTCTCACCAAAAATGTCCTCAAATTGGAAATTGCTGGAATATTTTTCACCAATAACGATCTAGGAAATGTGGTTATTAGCAGGCCAAAATATGTTGCCTCCTCTCTGACTACATTTGTCGGCAGTCTTACCCCACTAACCGAGAGCCTGTCATTAAACGTAATGAAAAACCAGTACCGAGACGCAATTAAGCGTCCCTCACAGCCGACACACAAACTGTATCAAATTTCTGTATACGTCTGTTTACCTTGTCGAACGACTTGTATTCGAGTCAATTTCCATCACTGGTACGTGAGATCAAATGTCGGCACCGCCAGAACAACTTCTAACTTTAATTAAACTCGAATGAGCAACACTGTAAACAGCAAAATTATCTCGCATTGATTTCGCCCAAATAATTAGAACGCCCTCCGGCCGGGGTATCGCTGTCAGCCTATTGATGGGCTACGTACAGCATACCCCCATGCTAATTACTTTTCTGTCATTAGGGCTTCAAATTCTTTTCGCATAGTTTAATGAATTTAATTTCGTAGAGCGGCAGGGGGAGCGTGCGTCATGCATCGCAATTCCCAGCACACCTGGCGGCAAATCTTCACAATATGATCGGTTAAGCAAAAAATCTCTGCCACCTGTGCATTTTTGACGTGCCCCCTGCCAGGGGATTTCATAGGCAGAGCAACTCTCCGGTCAAATGAAGTGGAACGCAACTTTAAGGACACTTCCCAGCTGCTTATGCAAATACAAATCATCATCAGCAAGGAAATATATAAAGCCGTCCCTCTGACGGCCCGTAATAAATTCGCGGCATAACTTCGCACAAAGGGGGAGGACAACTGTCAGACTGGATTATGGTCTGAAGAGGCTCTCAAAAATGAAACAACAAATTAAATAAAAGAGAAAATTGAAAGGGCGATTCGGAATAATGAATGTTGATGAGGACGACTTTGCCTCGGCTTAGAAAATTGACTTGTATACTTGTCAAGGGTTTAATTATTTCGAGACGGATATTGCAGTGTTTTTTGTTTATGTTGGACGTGGTTTAAGGGATTATGCTGGTGAAGGGGTATCCGCTATTTACTTCATTTCTTCGCAGATATTAATATTTGAGTGGGGGTGAGTCGAGGACTTTTGGTGAATTTTATGGCGGACCTTCGGACAGAGTGATACCTATTAAAAATGCTGCGAGAGGGTGGTGTTAAAACTGGAGGAGGTTTATTACCCGCACTGGAAAAGTGTTTTCTACTTGAGGATCATTTCCAGATTTGCGGGTCAATATTAGTTCTAATGAACTAATTTAGAAGTTAGTAGAAGCCACCTTTGCACCTTTTAATGACGTCTGACAGGTGCTGCTGCCGCTTAGACGTTGCAATTGTAGGTTCCTTACAAAACTGCACACAAATCGTTTTGAAAAATTCGGTGCTAGCATTTTTTCCGCTTTATTTATTCAAATGGAATTTTAATGTAATTTTTATGACCTTAAGTAAAACCTGGCAACTGCCTACTGATTGTCAAAATCAGGGTCCGATTCTAACGTAGCGTTGCGTTCGTTTATTTGCGGTTGCTAGGATTTAAACAGGGAATTGTCTTTCAAAAGACAGCCCGGTTAACATTTTTTAACAGAAATTACTTGGGGCGCCCCCATTTAAACGAGAAGCTGCTTTCCGCTTTTAACTGGTGTCAAATATACAGTGGCATTCCTATCGTCATGGAATGTTGCTCTTGTCCGTGGCATTTCTTTCCTCATGGAATCTTAACCTTTTCCGAAATTATATAAATTGGTTAAGAAGTCGAATTGCCAGACTACAATAAAGATTCAGAGTTCAAGAGACTTATCTACCTACTCCAGCTTGATGTCCAAAAAATAAGCTTGAAAGGGACTGATCGCAACTTTGGGACAGCTCATCCATGGACCGCTCATGCAACTTATTGTACTAGGAAAAATGTTCGCAAAATTACTTGTCCTTGATATACTTATCTACCTACTCCAGCTTGATGTCCAAAAAATAAGCTTGAAAGGGAGTGATCCCAACTTTGGGACAACTCATCCATGGACCGCTCATGCAACTTATTGCACTAGGAAAAATGTTCGCAAAATTACTTGTCCTTGATATACTTATCTACCTACTCCAGCTTGATGTCCAAAAAATAAGCTTGAAAGGGACTGATCCCAACTTTGGGACAACTCATCCATGGACCGCTCATGCAAATTATTGTACTAGGAAAACTGTTCACGAATTTGCTTGTCCTTGATATACTTATCTACCTACTCCAGCTTGATGTCCAAAAAATAAGCTTGAAAGGGACTGATCCCAACTTTGGGACAACTCATCCATGGACCGCTCATGCAACTTATTGTACTAGGAAAACTGTTCAAGAATTTGCTTGTCCTTGATATACTTATCTACCTACTCTAGCTTGATGTCCAAAAAATAAGCTTGAAAGGGACTGATCGCAACTTTGGGACAGGTCATCCATGGACCGCTCATGCAACTTATTGTACTAGGAAAAATGTTCGCAAAATTACTTGTCCTTGATATACTTATCTACCTACTCCAGCTTGATGTCCAAAAAATAAGCTTGAAAGGGAGTGATCCCAACTTTGGGACAACTCATCCATGGACCGCTCATGCAACTTATTGCACTAGGAAAAATGTTCGCAAAATTACTTGTCCTTGATATACTTATCTACCTACTCCAGCTTGATGTCCAAAAAATAAGCTTGAAAGGGAGTGATCCCAACTTTGGGACAACTCATCCATGGACCGCTCATGCAACTTATTGTACAAGGAAAACTGTTCAAGAATTTGCTTGTCCTTGATATACTTATCTACCTACTCCAGCTTGATGTCCAAAAAATGAGCTAGAAAGGGAGTGATCGCAACTTTGGGACAACTCATCCATGGACCGCTCATGCAACTTATTGTACTAGGAAAACTGTTCAAGAATTTGCTTGTCCTTGATATACTTATCTACCTACTCCAGCTTGATGTCCAAAAAATAAGCTTGAAAGGGACTGATCGCAACTTTGGGACAGGTCATCCATGGACCGCTCATGCAACTTATTGTACTAGGAAAAATGTTCGCAAAATTACTTGTCCTTGATATACTTATCTACCTACTCCAGCTTGATGTCCAAAAAATAAGCTTGAAAGGGACTGATCGCAACTTTGGGACAACTCATCCATTCACGCAACTTATTGTACTACGAAAGACTTTCACAAAATTTCTTGCCCTTGACATATTTATCTACCTACTACGCAAACAATAAGTTGGATGAATTTTCCAAATGATGAGTTATCCCAAAGTTGACCTGTCCACAGGAGTTTTATGGCCATGGACCAGTTTTACGAATTTTGTCTGTACCCGACCAGTTGGAAAGTCACTCCAATGATAGCCTAATTTAATTGACAGTTCTCTGCGCACTGGCTCAGTGGTTAGTGTTAGTTAAGCCGTTACATCTTAAAAATTTTTCTCCACTGGAGCACCTCTCGCGAACGTCTGACACAATTCCGAAAGTATAACTGTCATGAAAGAGCTTCGCAATTCAGCCGTCCGGACTCGGTCGAAATTGTAGGTCCCTTCCATTTGCTCCAAATATAGAAACTCACACTAAACGAATGGCTGTGAGAAGCAACATACGGACCTGTTGCGCCAATTATTTATTTATTTATTTACTCTCCCCATTCAAATTGGAAACCTATATAAGTTCGAAAGATGTAGAATTTTTTGCGAAAAGACTTCTTCGCTATTTGCTCTGTTGATTTGTTATCTAGTTTCACGACTGGCATCTAAACCACCATCAAGATGTGCCCCACGGTCATACATCGATCCCGAAGCAAAGTCCAATTAGCTCTCCATTTCTGCTGCTCGATGTCGCCTCTTTTGCAGTCAATTACATTCAATATTGCCAATGGATTCATGCTTCATCAAGCCCGAAAGTCACTTGCAATAGCAAAAACCATTCATCGTCGTCGTCGTCGTCCATCACTCTTTCGACGGTGACGCACTTAGCTCAGCACACCCCTTTTTGCACATGTCTCAAGCACCCATAGAAATGCATCCCGCACACATGAAGCTCATGAAGCTATGAAGCCCATCTGCACCCAACCTTATGCCAGACCACTGAACTGCTTCATTATTCCACTGATTAAGACCAGTACCACACCGAGCCATATGCACTGCTTGACTTTTAACATCGCTTTCAATTAAAATCAATTCGACTTGCCATTGCCATCCGAAGAACGGAAAAAGTAATGGAAAGCAAAGAAGAAAAAAAAGCCGTTCGTTCGAATCTCCACCACCAGAAGACCGCAGAAAAACCGCACTGATTGCATTCGGACGGCTGAATTATATATTCTTTATTTTCAACGTCTTTTGTGCAGCCTGACCACGACGATATAAGCTACTTGAGATCCAGGGCCATGTTGTATTTTTTTTTTTTTTTTTTTCTTGTATTCTTTCTTTTTTAATTTAACAATCATGAGCCCTTTTGTGCAAGACGTCCCCATTCAGCGTATGTGTTGTGAGGGTTGGCCAAAGAATTTCCTTTACCGACACAACGCTTGGGGGACTCTCTCTCGGGCCCTGTTATGATTGAATTTAATTGCGGTCTATGCTGCACGTTCCCTTTGCAGTGGCAGCTCTACCATGGACAAGGGCAACATTATGTCAATTGCACAACTGTATTGGGGGATGCACTGGGGTACAAGTACTGCCGCAGCCTCTGAAACTTCAAGCCGTTCTGTGTGACCCTTAGCTCGAGGTAACTAACCACATTTGTAGAGTGTCCATTGTGCTTAGCTGGCTATTGTTAAATATTGTCCAGAAAGAAGAGGAAAAATCTGCTCCGCAGAATGCGTCCGTTTCTCTTATTTTTTTTTTGGCGGCACAAAAAAACACGACAAACAACAAAAAAAAAAGGAGGGATTGTAACCAGTACCTTAAAGCGAAGGACGGACCATTTCGCATTGAAAATGGGTGCTCACGTAGTAGAAGGATATTCGCATATCTAAACTGACACATTGAGGTACCTAAATATGATGCACGGGATGGGACTTGTTAGCCAGAATCAATAGACCGAACAAATTTGCCGTTGCCGTTGCCAGATGAGGAATGGTTGAAGGTTTTGTGCAATGTTTCGTGCTGGTGTTTTAGTTTGCTTTTGACGTCGAAAAAATAGGGTCAGCAGGATCAATGAGCCGTGTAAGGCAATAATCCCTTCTGGTGCACATAGATGATTTTTTATTTGTTATTTTTCAACACCGCAGGCTTTAATTTTGCTCTTCCTATTGAATGGGCAATGTTTTTGGAGAGGAAATCGAGAGTATATCGGTTGCGATTGGATAGGAGTTCGTGTTTCTAGGTTGGTCAGCAAAGGGAAATGCTTATTGCTCGAGGTATTTCAATGGAATGGATTTGAGGTGGAGCTACACCTCCTTTAGCTGGGAGTACATTTTTCAAACAAAACGTGAGCAAGCTTGAGGGACTCCAGCGTTCTGCTTGCTTACTTTAACAAGGTCTACCGCAGGCATCGTTTAGGGGGTTTAATTAGTTTCCAGAAAATGCCGTTTAAGTTTTTCTTAAGTATAAAAAAGGGCCGCTGTAAATCGACCCAAGGTTGGGTGTCTTTTTGGGGACAGTTCGTCATCCGACGAGCTTATATCAGTTCCTGAGAGAGGCCCCATCAGAATTTAGCAGTTCAAACAAACATCGAATCAAAGGCAGGAAGGTCTGTCGTGCTAGCAGTCTCGAAATTGACCAGCCCTACTGGAAAAAGACCCCGAGATTAGTATAACGACACCGGATGTTCTAAGTGAACCGTGACAACCGGTGACAGTATCCGCCTACCTAGGTACCTATGAAATCGGATGCACTTATTCGCAATTTTAACAAAGAAGAAGGTCCTAATATTTGCTTTTGTTGGCACTTTCTTTCGAGTAGGACTCGGTCCTAATCAGACATGCCCTTAATCCATAAATGCCCACTTCAAGTTGGGCTTTCGGGCCTAGCTTACATCTTTCTGCATACACTTTCCATATTAAGGATCTACTTACTTCGTTTTAGAAGGCTCTTACAGACCGAAGTGGATCACAGCTCATCAAGACAGCCCCTCCAGCCAGCTCGTTACCTAGCTGCTCTAGTTACTCAACCTAGCTCTCAAATTATGCGCGCCCCCAAAGAGGATTCTTCTCCTGCTTTGCTATCCCTCAGGGGTGAGTTCAAAAGACCTCAGTCGTTGTATTTAATGCTTTTTTGACGTGGTCGATTTATTAAGATTTTGCTAGATTTTGATAGCTTATTAGTGAACCAGAAAGCTGATTTATAGCTTAAAATATTTAAGGAAGTCGCGGTTCCCTTCAGCGTTCTTTTCTTAATAATCATTAAAAATTATTTGAATAATAGCAAGTTAAGGTCATGATGTCGAAAGTATACATTTTGGTCAATAACGCCTTAAAAAAGTGGGCGTGGCGATAAAGGACATAGTCTTCTGAGAGTACTGAAAGACATTTCATGAAAGTTTGTCCTGCATTTTTCAAAGAATAATAACACGAAACCCTACAGTTTTTTTAAGAGAAAGATATTGTATTCGTACAAAATTTGGAGCTCGAGATGTTAATCAATTCTGACATTACGATCATAGAGCAACTCGAAAAGTGGGTTACAAAATTCTGTCCGTCTGTCTATCTGTCTGTATGTACAAAGGCCTACAGCCTAAACGGCTACCCGGATTTCGTTCAAACTTCAGATCTGTAGTTTGGGGGCTTACAGTTCGGGGCTGTGTTTTTTTTTTGCATGGTAGCCTCAATATTAATGGTACTTCCCATACAAAATGTTCATACCAGTTTGATTTGTTCGAAAACGGCTCCAACGATTTTAACTAAAATTTATATTTAAGCTTAAGTAGGTGAGGTTTCCATAACTGCATACTTAGTTTTCCGCTGAAAAATCGAAAAACGGTACTTTTGAAATTTGGCCATATCTCGAAAACGGTCCATACGATTGTAACAAAAATTAATTTCTAAGGTAATATGGTCATTTCTAACTTAATGACAAACTCAATTTTTCTCCGTATTATCGTAAAATAGATTTTTGAAAAGAGTAATATTTCAAAAACTTAGTTTTCTTTAGTTTACCTAGAAACGGCAATAACGATTTTGACCAAAATGCAAACTTAGAGTAAAATTGTTGTTTTCAAAATGATTGCTTTCTTAATTCTCAATTCGAATCACCGAAAACGATAATTTTAAAAATTGCTCATATCTCGAAAACCCCATTTTCGATTTCGATAAAACTGTAAAAAATAAGTAATGCTTACATCCCAAACAATAACTTGTACTCGGTTTTCAGCTAAATATATAAACAAAATATTTTTCAATCTAAACATTGCTATATTTGGAACTGTTTTTTGTCTGCCGAATTTTATAAAAACCGCTCTAACGATTTTGACCAAAATAGATATTAAAGATAATATAGGTATTCTAAATAAGATCCCGTACTTAGTTTTTGTAATCTTGTAAAGTTTAAGAGCTTACAAAGAAGTACAGTAGGCGGTTACAACTTTCTAACCAGAACTTGCAATAGTTGACTTTTACTGAGAGCTTCAACTTTTAAAAACTCACATTGTTGTTTGATATGTACTGTCATATCAAATGAATAACCCAAAAGTCAATTTTATTCAACACTATTCCTTTTCCTATATTCTATGCACCGTTTCTTTCATCTAACATCGTTTCTTGGATTTGTACCTACCTAACTAATAAATAAAATAAGAAAATAACCAACCAAACTTTTGATGAACGAGAAAGTTTCGTTCGACCCAGTCGTGCACTTTATTTTTATTTATATAGATTGTGGGCCTTACCAATAAACATTTTTAGTTTCGACTCTGAATTTTAGTAATTCACAGTGGCTCAATTTTCCTTACAAATTCCGCAATTGTGATCTTCCGCAAAATTTTAAGTCGAGACTAAAATTTGTTATTGGTATCGTGACTTTGCCGATTGAGATTCATTTTTCGATGACGGCATATTCTTTGGTTTTTTTCCAGTAGGTAAGCCCATCTTCCGCCTCAATACTTCCGAACGCCCCACTGTCAAATGACAGCTCGCTGCGTTCTTCCAAAAACGCCAATACCATCCGCGCATCTGCAACTAGCTGAAGGGACTTTTCAAAAATTCTACCTCTATCAGTGAGCAAGCAATCTTAAAGTGAAACCCGCACAAATCACTGCCCGCCCTTTAAATATTTATTTTAAAAAAAAAAAAATCTCCTCCTCAAAACTGCATATAAATTGAAGCTAATCACAGCACTTCCTCATTTGCAAGCACCACAGTAGAGTTTCCCTCCGAGTGCGGAGGAAATCTGCTGAAAATCTCTAAGTGGAAGCGACTTCTTACGAAACCAGCTTAAGTCTGGCAAAATGGAAACTTAATTTTTTTTTTTGCCCGCTTTGCTCCATTCTTCTTCCAATTGAATAAATTCAAATTTATTTCATTTCTTCTCTACTTTTTATTTGACAAAACGGGCAAAAAAAAAAAAAAAAACAACAAGTCCATGCACTTACTTGTTATGTAAATGAGAACAACGGCGACAGCAACAGCGACGACAATGGCTGCAAAGGCTGCGCCACGAACCAGCTCTCAGCTGTACCCGATCCGTGTATCCGAAGCTAAGTGTATGCAAAATGCAGCGGGCTCCCCTCAAAAATATCTGAATAATGCATAAGAGGAGTTGGTCTCTTGACAAGCTTGCTTACACTCTACAACGCAACTATCAGTACCAGCAGCAGCAGCGGCAGTTGTATCTAGCACTGTTCAGAGAAAAAAAAAAAAGTGTATAGATTCGTCTGTGCATACTCAAGAGACCTGAATGAGTAGTGACGCGTTGAAGACTCCTTGTGGCGCTTGGCGTTCAACTTCAAAAGTGGGCAACAAACAACATGGAGACCACAAAAAAAAAATTGCACCCCCCTTCGCCGTATCATTTATATGGGAAGCTTGGCAATCATTCAAATCACGCGCGCATCGCGTCCAATTTATCACATCTACCCTGGTAGCAGTTTGTAGCTCCGACTTGGCTCCAGATTGGCATCTCTCTATATCCATGGACAATGTAGCTGTAGCTGTATCTGGTCTCTGTTCAGTTCAGTTCAGTTCAGTATCGCGATACGTAAAAACTTCTGCCGGTTAAATTGTCAAATGAGCAGCAAAGCTGAAAAGTAAACGCAAACGCGAAATTTATTGCTTTTTCATTGTTGTTGTTGCTGATCGTGTTGTTTTGTTTGGATTTTGATTGTAGAAATTTATTGCTTGTTCATTGGCTCTCAAACGCGTCGTCTCTGGCACTGGCACTGGCACTGGCACTGACAGTCGGGTGCACAGTGATTTTTTATTTTTTTTTGTTCGGTTTTGCTTTTGTTTTCGCTGTTCAATAAACGCAAATTGATTACAAATGAATCAACCGGGTTGGGCACACTCGGATTCGGTACGTTCAGCGCCGCCAGCCGCCTTGCCATTAAGTGGCCGGCCAACCGGTTGAATGGGTCCAGTTGGGGTGACGCGGCGGCATGTGGGGGAGGTTAAGGGTAATTTCTTTATTTAGCCGCTCCGTTGTCCGCTCGCAGTGCAATTGTCACGTACATTGCAAATGGTGTAGAACACGCGCACCAACTGGACTTTAATTACGAAAGCAATTACAACGCTAATGATTGGCGGTTTAAATGGTATGTCGAGTCAAGGACTGTGCGATGGTTTTTATTATATGAACATGAGCTCTTTAAGAATTGTCGTGACCGATGATGACTTTTGTTTATGAATGCGGCATGGAGCTGTGAAGTTTGGCAAAACGATTGATCCCGACAGTGTGTGCATGACTCAGAACTTGGTAATAGGGCAGTGGAACATATCAGATGGGGATTTATGCGTCAGGCTTCAATCGAGTGACACGGCTCAGTTTATGCGAAGTTGACAGGCAATAACTCTCGTGGCGTATGCTGTAGGATTGTGCGGCCGATTGGTATTCTGGTCTGAGTGCAGGACTTGAGAAAATATCGAGGCCAAATTGGGGTAGCTAAAAAATGTTTCGAAACAAAGTCGCATGTATCTCTTACAAAAATGTTGTGAAATAGTAAGTGCTTTTATCAACTCAGGTCTGGCATGTCTAGAAGCAGCGCATGTCATTGTTTTGTGTCTAAAGCCAAATTTTGTATTGCTGGTGAATATTTTTTTTTACAAATGTCTAAACAAAACTCGATAAATAAATCTTAATTTTATTAGTATGTACTGTACATTCGCCTCTTGTCTAATTTTGACAACAGAATGTACACAACTATTTCAGTTTATAACTTAAATGCTCTTCTATCTTTTAGATTTATCTTTAAATTTGTTTTAAACTTTTGTATAACTTTAAGTTATTAATGAAATAAAGAAAAGAAATAAATAAAGAAATTATTTTGGGCTCGAATTTGTCTTCTTGAAAGGAGTAGTCAAAAGGACTCAAGACATTGAATAGAATCAAGTCCCAAACGACTTTGAATGTTAGGAGCCCCTTCACTCTGTACTGTCTGACTGGTTCGACAAGACGTATGAAGAAAGCGATTATTTTTTTACACTTCCTCCTCTTCATTCTTCGCCCATACTGACACGGTTTATGCGCCGCTGCTTCAGCTTCCTCCAGTGTACAGGTATCATCCTCTGTAAGCCCAATCTTCCCTAAGTGGTACCCGGAACTACCGTGCCCTGTAGGTAACGCTACCAAGCATTTCAATATTCCTCGACTGATGCTAAGATCCCTTTTTTTAATTTAGCAGGTCGGACGCTTTATTCCAAACGTAGCCTGTCTTCTCCTCAGGTTTTTTTCAGTGATCCATCTGTCGATCAGTTGTGGTACCATTTCGCTACCAATCAGCTTTACAGCTAACCCCTGTTTTGCAGGGGACTACGACTTTTCTATGCCGTCGACCCCTATGTGGCCTCTTAACACAAAAAGTTTTTCTTCATTTTAAGATAAACACTTATTCAGCTTTAGTAAATGGACCTGGTACGATAAAAGCCAATTACCACGGGATCAGACGAGGGTATTAGGCGCCTTTTCGTAGGCCTGGCACCCGGTTTTCGAAACATGTTCCGCCGATAAAATATATTGTACCTTGCAGCCAAGGACCGTCAACAATGCCTTACTGAGAAACAAAGCGCTGAAAGTGTTGCCAACAGCTGCTAAATCAGAGCGTTAATAGAGCGGCCTATGTTCTAAGAAATCCAAGCTGGTTTTGTAATTTGTACCTTTGTGTAAGGTCGAACAAGTTAAGTCGAACATCCATTACACGCTTGCATTTGAATAACAGTCTGCTTGTGTTCTTTGTGGGTCGTTTTAAGTGGTGTTCGATACCGAGCAGTTAGTTTTTGTGTGACCAACATACAGTCCGCTAAAACCTTTTGTAAGAACCCCCCTTTAAATCATCATAGAGGTGGTAAAAATCGTAAAAAGTGTTCAGTGTATAGCCTGCGGAACACATTGCAAATGCGAGTGCCTTGCGCTCCTGTAGAAATAATTTTTTTGTCTGCACGGAATTTTGTCATGCTTTTCTTTTGCGCATTATCCGGGGTTATGGGGGTGGTTTGGGTATCTTTTTTAAGTCTTAAAAGGCCGTTCAACTGATAAGGGTCCAACTTTGACCATACTCGGTCAATGTTGCGCAATGGCGAAAATAATAGCTCAGCAGATCAGACCAGTAGAAATTGATTGAATTCAATTAGCTTCAACCTTGTTGTACCTATATGTAAGTAGACAATACGTAAAGAGCTATAAGCTATAAAAAACATTCTTCCCCCTCTCTTTCCCGCACCCATTTCTTTCCTTATTAAAAATATCAGCCCCTTATCAGTATCAAGAATCAGTCCCAAGCGGTCCTAAAAGCACCTGTACTTGTCAACATTTTCGTTGTCGTCCTAAGAGGTCTTGAGAATATCTTCTAGAATGAAATTTAGTATAGCTGGAAGAATTAACACTCGTACAGACAGGACAGAGAGAAAAAGTATTCCATGGCAGAGTTTATTTGAACGAGCAATAAGTGACGGAATTTTTAAGTAGCCTTGTTTGAAAACCCGACTTAATTCCGTAAACTCCTATAGCTCGTTTACGACTGCGAGGAGTAAATGTTGACACCAGCAATGGATTCGGGAAAAGCTCTCTTTAGTTTTCGAAGATTTGTAGAACCTACTGTTTTTTTGAAGCCTCAATGTTCGAGAGAAAGTTTCCATCTCTTCTTGAGCGGAGATATAGAAATTTGCGCAATCGTCGTGCTTATTTAAGACAACTGCAAAGGTTCCCAAACTCTACGACTTTAATGCTCCCTTGCAGTCTTCCTCATTGGATTCCTCATCATGTTCAAAAACACATAAGAGTTTTTAAATGAATCGAACG
Organism: Cheilosia variabilis; assembly: GCA_951230905.1. Classification (NCBI taxonomy): domain Eukaryota; kingdom Metazoa; phylum Arthropoda; class Insecta; order Diptera; family Syrphidae; genus Cheilosia; species Cheilosia variabilis. The sequence continues at coordinate 66,540,398 of OX579677.1, forward strand.
CATCCATGTATCTAAAGAAATTCTCACAAGTTACCATACTCTCAATCCTCTTCCTGCAAGCTAGAGCTGTAGCTAAACTGTAGCTAAACTTTAGCTAAACTTTAGCTCTCTAAAGCTTTTTTTTTTAAATATTTCTGACTCGCCAACGCGATAAAGAGGCACTTCGGCCTGAGTAGATCTATTGTGCCATAGGATCAGAAAAGGTTTGTTAAGGTTTAGAGTTTCTACTTTCCTAATGTAGCTGATGATGATTTCAGCAGAGGATGTCTTAACTTCTTCTGGGCTTATAATTTCCCTGAGAAAGAAATTCCTTCTAATACCACAAAGGGCTGGACATTCACATAAAATATGCTCGGTTGTTTCGTCTTCTTCAAGACATAGGCGGCACTCCGAAGAGTCGGCTACATGTAATTTATTTAGGTGATATCGCAAACCATGGTGCAATGTTAGGTAGCCAACTAGATTTTTGACATGTAGACTTAGAATCTTTTTGGCATTATTTCTGAAAGTTTTGATTACTTTTTTGGCCTGTCTTAGGCCTGGGAGGCTTTCCCAATGTGAGAGACACTTGTTGTGTTCCCAGCTTTTTATGGCGAGGTTCGCCGCTGATTTAGAGATTGCACAGTAAGGTTCAGGTCCTGTAAAAGGTGTTTCCGAACCTGTTCTGGCCAGTTCGTCGGCTTTTTCGTTTCCTTCAATTCCTTCGTGGACAGGAACTCACCATATTTTGGTATTTTTTCTGGTGCAAAGTGTTTGGAGGGTATTGAAGCAGTGTAAGACTGATTTGGAGTCAATGGTGGGTGAGCTAAGGGTATTTATAGCTGCTGGATATGGATGTTTGCGCCTTTTATACCTGATTTGTAAATGAGGCTTGCGCATTCTTTAATGGCATGGAGCTCTGCTTGAAATTCTCTAAAGCTTAGTTAGAGCATCAATCGTCCCGTGAAATTGAAACCTTACTGCCTCCTTCTTGCATCCGTCAAAAATGGTACCACGTCATAGAGAGAGCGACTGATTAAGGCACTCACTCATTAAAATATGTAGGCCCCGATTATTTACGAGAACAAAAATATTTACAAACTGATCGAACAAACAAATGCAGCCACACTTTCGCCAAACCCTAGTCCGTCGCACTGCAACGCAAAACTGACCCAATTCCGATCAGAACAAATAATTTTGTCAGTCTTTCGATTTATGTGTTGCTACCATTTTTATTTTTATTGTAAATATACAAGGATAACAATACAGTCCCAGTCTGTCTCTCGTTGGTCGCTTATCGAGATGGGAACATTTTCTGACACTTGTGCAAATTTATCGGCCTCAGTCGTCGCACCCATTTTGGCTCCCAACTTCTTTGGCGACACCAGCAATACACTCGTATCTGCACAGAATTGTCCTCTGTTGCTATATTTATAAGCAAATATGTGTCTACTAGACAAGAGAATTCCAAAAAAAAAAAAAGAGGAAGTCAGACAAAACCCAAATGAGTAATTGAATCAATGAATGGGTGATGTATCATTTTTGTTTTCCTCCGCTTATGCTTAGTTCGAGATGGAAAATTAATTTTCACGCTTTAATTAATGGACATGGCGGCCAAAGGTTATCAACTCTTTACTCTGGCTGACTGGTGTGTTGGTGTGTGCATTTGTGTGCAACTGTACACATTCAGTAATTACAGAGTCGATTACGAGCATAATGACGGGAAGTGTTTGTGCGCGCACAATGGGATTGGGCATTATGTGATGGGAGATGGGACCACTATCAGTGCCAGTAGTCGGCCAGCTCAGTGCTCAGATAGAAAGGGGAAAGAGACTGGCCTAATTACGAGAGATCGTGCCTTTTTTTCTCGTTTGCTGTTCGAATTAAACGGGACTAGTTGAGTTATCTTTTGTAAATATTTTTGTAATTTTTTTTTTTTTCTGTTATTGTGGATGGTTTTTTTTTTTTTTCGTGGAAAAGTTCAAAGGTTTCACAAAGAGAAAGTGGAAAATTACCTTTGTGGCCGTGAGATTCAATGAAAATTGTTAAACGCACCGTGGGCACGTTTTTCTAATGCGAGGGGGGTTCAGGGGACCAGCTCTGACGAATTGATGGACTGGCGTTGTAGTGTACAGTGTTGCCGTGCTACGTCATGGGGAGTGTGCAGTTATTATTATTATTTCGCAGTAGGTTTTTTCTTTGGAAGCATAGCTTCGTACTTTATAAGAGAGTTTACATACCACTTGAACTACCACTACTAAAGGAATTGTCTGAAAAAGCTATACGAAAACAATTTTATACTACTTAAACATTGTCACCCTCATGACTATGGGACTAATCGAAGACAACACTTGCCGATTGTGCGACGAGGACGAAGAATTGGCAGAAAGCAGTTATTTCAATCAGCAAACGCGACATCGTCACTTTGACAGATGACATACCTGGGGGTCAATTCTCGTTCTGCGAAAATGTGAAACAAAAATGTTTTCACCTTTTCACCGCAATTTCGATTCTCGTTCTACGAAAATGTTAAACCAAACATCAAACATTTTCATATGAATAATTTTTTTTCACGTACTTATTTTCAAATGAATGTTTTTAGGAAGAGATTGAATATTGCGAACCTGATGTCGTACAACACAGTGTGCGATATTGAATTCACCACGATAGATTCACTTATTGAAGGAGAATCCCTTTTTAGTACTAAGTGAATCGAAAAAATGAAAGCAGTGTATGAAAGCGAATGTGAAAACGATTTATTCGATTCACTCTTTCACAGCACCAGAATTGACCCCCTGCTGTATCACTTAAAGATTTACTTGGATTTATCGCTAAATCGGATATCACAGGCGAACTCTAACTGGGCCGAATCACAATAAGCCACTAAAATTCGAATACCCTTGAAATAGTTGAAAAGTCTATACGGTTTTCATTTAAGACGGTCTTACTAACTGTTATGTACACTCATTCTTCAGAAAAATTAATCAAAGCTGAAGCGAATAGAGATTCCTTGCCTGAAAAAACATAACTCCTACTGAAGGTGTCATACTGAAGAAGAGTCGCGAATTTAGAGGTCTTCACTGTAGTCTCTAGTCGGCGCAGTGGCCTAGGTGATTGTTTGTTGGACTGCTTAGCGAGGGGTATCAGGTTCGAGTCCTGAAAAAACATAAATTCCAACTTAAGGTTTTTTTCACTTCGCCACCGGGGGCCTTACTCTGTAATTCGATTCTAGAGCTAGATCGTTCGAATTCGGAAAATATGTACTCTGTTATTCGAAAATCGAAAATTCAAATCCGATTTTCATTTATCTAGATACCTTTGCTCGAAAATCGGAAATGTCGTACTTCACAACTCTATTTTCGTTGATAAATACATTCGAATTTCTGAAATTTTATTCGATATCTAATTAGCATCCGGAAAAGTTTTGCTGAAAGCTAAAATGTAACTATTTATTTAAAAAAAATACATAACTAATATTTTTTGATAAAATGTTATATATTTACTGAAGACAACATAATAAATATTAATATGATGATATTTTTGATGACTTTATTTTGTTTTAAAGGGAAATCCCGAACAAAAATATCAAAAGAAAATAAAATCAATTTGAAATTCTAATCCGGATTTATCAAAGGGCTATCCAAGAACTGCGGACGCACCGAGAGCTTCAAATAGTCCGTGGAAGCGTCTAGCAACCGACTTGAACGCAGCTGGTCCGCCAATGCGTGAAGATTCTGTAAATGGAATGGTTTGAACAAATGATTTTGGATCAGGAAATGAAAACGGAAAACAAACAACAACTGATGACGAAATTATATAGAATAATTATTTATATCTTTGTTTGAATTCTTTCTTCAAAACAAATTTGTTCATCAAGCCACAATGCAACTGATTCTATATCCATAGTGAAATTCAATTATCAACGAATAAATTTAAATGATCAATTACGATTATTTGACTTTTTGTTGAATTTAAAATGTAATTTTTGACAAAAACCAGCTCGAGTCTCGGAACATTCATTCGAAATTTGCAAAGGTTTCTATCCTATCGATTCGAAAGTTATACAGAGTAACATTTGAAATTAGAATCGGAAACAACTTTCAAACTGTTTTTACTTTCGAATCGAATTACAGAGTTAGCCCCCTGGACGTCTGACAAACTTCCTAGAGTAGTATAACTATCACGAAGGAGCTTCTCAATAAGCCGTTTGGACTCGGCGTTAAATTGTAGATCCCTCCCATTGAAAATGAAAAACTCACACCAAACGAATGGTTTTGAGAAGCTAGGCTTATAGCCAACTATTTACTTAGGTTTTTTTTTTTTGGACTGTAGTCTCCATAACTTTCGGTCTTCAGCCACCGACTCTAAATCATCATCCGGTTGTGCAGAGATGTTGGACTCGAGTCAAGCATTCCATCCTGGCTGCTGCCAATAGAACGCTTTACTGATGGATGGCATGGAGTTCCCTCCAAACTGTTCGAGTGCGTGCTGACGCTCAGTCTGGGAGGACCCAAGGATTAACAAGTCATCAGCAAAGAGCGAAGCAGCCACCCGTACACGGTTTGGCATGGAAATCGGTGTCTTACTCTGTCTCGTTTCGTTTACCTCGAGAGGCCTACTTCGAAGCCTTCTTAAGTACCATTCTGATGGTGATCTGATCTGTTTGGTTTTGCTTCTCCCTGGGAAAAAATGCTGCTGCTCGTAGCTCGTCTCCCAAACTTGGCTTCATAACAGTTTAGCAAAGCGTTTTCATCAGTAGCTTTGCTTTGGATGCTCGAAAGGGATATACCCCTACCACAGTTAGCTATCTGGCGGTTTTTTCTCGCATTCCCAGGTCATGAAGTACGCAGAACACTTGATCTTCACCCAGGGCTTTGACCATTTTTGACCCGGTTTTATTTACTCCGATCAGTGATTAATTTACTAGAGAGACGTTATCAGCCTCAGTTTGGGTGGCACAGATCCGCTCTGTTAAAAAATGTTGTCAGGTATGCGCGAGTGTCCTAAAGAACCAGTGCTCTGAATGGTTTAATCTCTAGGTCTGTAAGACACCCTTGACTACAGCGTTCTTCGTAAATAGCTCAACGGCGAAGTAAGATGAGACAAACAATCTCATCACACTGCTGAACCCTCACTGAAAATAAAATACCAGGTAATATTGACAAAATTCGGTTGTAAAATTTCAACAAAAATAATTTCGTTGAATTGAATAAAAATTGTTGCAATGACAAATGAAATTTATAAATACAACTTAAGGTTTAACAATTTGAACAATATTTTGTCAAACGGATAAAACGTTTACTACAAAACTACTTTGTCAGATTAACAAAACACAATTTTTGTCAGTTTAATAAAATGATATTGTATCAATTCAACAATTTTGTTGTTGAATTAACAAAGTTTTTATTATATCAATAAAAACAGAACCAAATACCTATCACTTTTGTAAATGTTTGTGAAATTGACAAAACTTCAGATTTTCAATATTACAAACATTTTGTTGAAATGAAAAAAAGTTTTGTAAACGTGACATAAATTTTGTAGAGTCAATAAAACACGCGTTGAATCAATAAAAATACATTTTAAACATTGTAATCCTTTGAATGCAATGCTATTGATGGCTTCATTTATATTTCACACGCGAGTTTGCCAATGCAATGCTAGTAAATGTAACCGGTAAAAGTGAGTAAAAAAAGCAACATTTTAAAATTAAGAAAATTAATTAGGTCATAATAAATGAACTAAGCCTCTTATATGGAAATTGTGGGAACATTTAAAAGGTAAGTGAAAGAAGTTAGTGGGATCATATGTAGGTATATGTATATTGACGGCAAAACAGCTGAAGTTGTCTGTAAGTGCAGCTATTCGCTACACACAAGAAATTTTAATTGTTAAGTTGTTAGTCCTTCGGAAAATTTATTGAATTTTTATCAGGTTATTTTTTTAGATTGTCAAATCGGTCGGGAAGCTCGGGCTGACACAACGTCAAAACATTTGGCAACATCTTTCCCTTTGTATAAGGAAATACCATTGGGAGTGAAGTTTTTTTTAAATATAAATAATAAGTAAAATGAATTTAATTCATCCTGTATAATTTGATTTTCTAATAAATCTAATTATTAAACCTATTTGTTTCGCGTATCTTTTACGGGACATAATTTATTTTACAAGGCTATTGTAGATAAAAAGGACAACTGCAGGTGCGTATTAATCATATCGACAAAACAGTTAGCTGAATTGATAAACTAATTCGATATTATTAACATTGTTTTTGTTAGTTTGACAAAAATACAAAGACCAAATTGATAAATTTCCTTGTAAAAGCAACAGTTAATTGTGGTTTTGACAAAACAGCAACGGTAGACTTGGCACATCTCTTTTGTAGAACTAACAACATTATGATGAATTTAACAAATTATTTTTATACGCACAAACAAACGATTTTTGTTAACACAACAATTTTTTTTATCATCACAACAAAAGTTTTCAGACAAGATAAAACTTATTAAATTGTTGTCAGTTTGACAGAGACATTTTGTTGGACGTATATTGACAAAAAATTGGTTGAATCTCAACCTCATTTTAGTCAAACATACCAGGGTTTTATTTTCAGTGATAAATGGGTTTGGTTATACCGATGCACTATGTTCGCTTGTAAGCCCCGACACTTTCCTTTATTAATTATTTTCTCTGTGTTCCGTTTGCAGTTCAATTTGGATTTTAATGCAAGACCAAGAGTTATTGGCCTCGGATGAGACGTCATGATTGTTTAACTAACACGGTTCTGCTTTTCGAAAAACTTTTGCTAAGACTCTTTCTGGACTGATTTCCAAAGGGTTTAGATAATTCAGTTTTTGTCCATTCTCAAGACCCAGCTCGTTGCCAAAGAAGGTTTTACTTCGTATTGTGAACTCCTTTAACGCGAAACCGCAAACGGCTTACGTAAATTAAGCCCATCAGCAAAAACCGATGAAAGCCATAAAAACTTTTGAACCACTCCTCGCCGGTGAACAAAAATTGCCTCAAACCCAATCCCAACCAAAAAATACCACAACCTCAACTTGAGATTTCATCTCACTCGACCATACTTTGTATCTTCGGGCGATTTTCATCGAAAAAACCGCAATCGTTAGGAATACGAGTCTCACTCTCCACCTTGCAATGGATTTAAAAACTCCCAGGCTATAAATATCATCGGCGTTGATCACAAAAGGGCACAGCACACTGCATCGCATCACGAACAACAAACCGCTGCAACAGCACCACCGCGTCCAAAAAGGCGAAAGGTCAAAAAACCGTTCGTTAGAATCAAGAGGAGAATATCACTGCATGTGCTGCCACTGGCAGGGTATGCTCAGTCCGAAAACATGCTCCAATGATGCTCAACGAATGTGAAACAACAGCAGGAGCGCAGCAAAAAGCCGAAAAAAAATTAAAAATAGCAATCGTAGTCATGTTCGTGTAGAAACTTTCGTGGAAGGGGTACATACTAACGCGCAAGTAAGTGATTGTTGTTCAACTGCAATCGAACCGGTTTGCATTGTTACAGCATAAAAGTACCAGCTCCGAGCGTGTACACGTACCCGAGAAATGAAACGAGATACGTTTGTTTAGATACCGACCGCGTCGTCGTCGTCGTCGTCGTCGTTATACAAAAGTCGTGAGCGCATTGTGCTTGAAGCCAAAAACTGGTTTCGCCGATGAAGCGAAGCCTCCATTTGTGTGTGGTGTACAGATTTGTAGCCCATTTGTGGTAGAGGTTGCTATGTGGCTGAAACCGGCTGAGAAGAGTGTGTTTTTATTTTCTGAGATTACTTCTCAACTTTATATGGCCGGAAGAGCCAGCAGCAAGCCCAGATTGGGTTCGAGGAAATGGAGAAAAATAAAAGCGGCAATAATTTGTTCCATTTAAACGGAGAGCCGCTTATCATTTAATACCTTGCTTCCTGGGATTTAGCAAAGACATTTCTGTTGTGGTCCACACTCAATTGGCTTTCTTTTGTGCGGAAATCCAGTTAATGGCTGGCATTTCATGTGGTGATGGAAATGATGTAAGATGATGAGATGCGATGCGATGAGATGAGATGAGAATGAAATTGTGCAATAGCGCGGCGATGAGGCGGATGCTCCTTTGTCTCAGTGGATTTGGCGTACTTGGACGAGTGATTGGATGGGGAATTGGCTGGGAGTCGTTGACCTTTCTGTGGGCACTTTCAGGTGACATGAAATTTGTTTCTATGACTTTACTACACAAAATTTGTGTATAACCTCTACAAAGTCAGTTCAACCCTGCAAATGGAAGCACAACTCTATCCCAAAAAATGCTTACCAAATTTTTACCTTTTCGAAAACGAAAACAAAAACTCGCAGTAGTTCTACTTTAGTGCATCCACATAGTTCACTGATTTTAGGATTTTATTCCCTATTCCGTCAGCGGTTTTCTGTTGTGGGAAAAAAACCCCCGGCAACACGAAAAGTCAGTAGTTAAGTAACCTAAGACAGAGTTTATCTCTGAACTATTGAACTGCATAGTTTACTCGCACTACCCGAGTCTTTTCGCCTTTTATTTGAATAATTCTTCTTTTCGGATATTTTTTTCAGTTCAAAGATCTTTCGTTTTCGACAGCAGAAGTTTTCGTTGCACATTGCACCTTTTTTATTTACTTCTTTACTTTATTTACTTATCCATTAATTTCTCTTCCGTCTGACACCTTGTTAGTCATGTTTAATTAGGTCTTTCGTTTTTAGACGTTTTAGAGTAACGCGCCTTTCGTTTTAAGAGGTTTACGAAGCAAAATATAAACGAAAGAAATATTTTTTGCGCAAACGAAAACTTCGTTCGTTTTCAACGTTCCATGAAGCGAAAACGTTTGTGTCGTTTGTAATTCGTCCGTCACCGAGCTCTGTATTTTTAAACTGTGGACTCAGCTCATTGATGGGACTTTTACCACTTAAGTGGCATTTCTACCACTTTTTACACTTTCGGGAATTCTACCAACCTAAACTCGAAATCTACCACCTTTTACTCATCGCTATTCGCTAATAATATTTGTTTTCCATCATTTGAATTGATAATTGTACCTTGTACCTACCTACTCGACTTATTTTTACTCATACACACTCAGCTATCAGGATTTTTCTATTTTTCTCTGAGAATTGCATCAGCAAAAACTTCCAGTCCATTACACCATTTACTGCGCTAATATTTCATAATTTGACTGTATTTGTGCGAGGGTGTTTTGCTATGCTTGACTTTTTGTGTTGAATGATGAGTTGAGTCTACGGCGTTTTTTCGGTAGTTAATTTTTATATTGATGCGTTTACCTCACAAACTTTTAATTTTTAAATAATATCAAGAGCTATAGAAATTGCAAACGCGTACATTCTTGGTTCCTACAACAAATAAAGAGGAAAATTTAATTTAAGATGATCTTAGCTGCCAAGGAACTTGGGGAACGGGGAAGATTTTAAATCCCCGGAGTTATGGTAAAATATGATTCAAAATATAAATTCACAGACGGTTGCCATACGAAGTAATAATTTTGTTTGTTTAGAACGAAAAATGTGTTTTTTAAAGATAATAATAAGAAATGACTGATTTATGTTTATTTTATTTCCCTGTTTTTGTTTTTGTTTTTATTATTACTATTTAATGGGTATAAATAAATGAATTATTTACCATGGTATTTTTTTTTCTACCACTTTTCTACCACCTTTTTTAAGGCTATCTACCACCGCTTTTCTCAAGTCCCATCACTGATTCTCAGCTTAATGGTTGCAGTACGGTTGGTGGCATTTAAATAGAATCAGGGAAGTTGGTGCTTCGATTTAGCAATGGACCGAAAAGACCCATTTATGCTGTCAAATGGACATAGTCAGGACTACCCGTTGGCATTTCTTGATGCCATTTCAATAGGCGAACGGACTTAAGTGGAGAACCTTATAAAAGTCTCCGTATTTAGATGGGATCCTTGAAAAAACGAAACGAAAACCACTTTCGCTTTTAAAAAAAAACCAAAGAAATCATGCGAAAACGAATGTTTGCATTATTTAAACTGTTTGTCTTTTAAACTTGTCATTTTGCAAACGTTTTAAAATCGCATACATTAGTGTTATTTTTTACAGTTCAAAGAACTTTCGTTTTCGACAGCAGAAGTTTTCGTTGCACATTGCACCACGCCGCCTTTATGAAGTCAAACGGCTGTCTTTTTATCGCAACTTGTTACTTCTCCATTGATTTCTCTTCCGTCTGACACCTTGTTTGTCATGTTTAATTAGGTCTTTCGTTTCTAAGACGTTTTAGAGTAGCACTCCTTTCGTTTTAAGAGGCTTACGAAGCAAAATATAAACGAAAGAAATATATTTTGCGCAAACGAAAATTTCGTTCGTTTTCAACGTTCCATGAAGCAAAAACGTTTGTGACAGGTATAAATCTGTTGACGGATATAGCATTTTTTTTTGTTATTTACTGTGTCAGTCCTTATGATCTACGGTATGTCCGGAACCCCTTGTAACATTGGGCCTTACTAATAATAATTTCTAACCTTCACACTAAATATTTTGTAGGTCACAATATGCAAATTTCTATGGAAAATTTCGTTAGAAATTTTTTAAAATGGTTATTAGTATGGCAGATTGATTATAACATTGCAACTTGGTTTCATATCTTCGCGTCCATGGTGATGATGTAATTTTCTTTGGCTTTTTATGCAGTGGGCTCAGGGATTTCCGTTGGACTACCGAGGGGGATGTCCCAGGTTCAATTCTCGTTTATTACTACCACGCGAACTTCACTCAAATATTCGATAAAGCTTCTCAGGTTGGCGGATCAAATAAATTTGTAGATCCCATCTATTCCTTGATAATGGTTGTGAAAAGCTGCGCCTCCTATCCCAACACCCAACCATTTTTCGTTTTATATAATCAGGTCGAAAATATAACCTTCATTCATTCATTTCAGTTTCACAGCCACAATTCAATTTTGACATAGTGACTCTTGATCTAATAGCACCTTTTTTTCCTTTTCTCCTTTCAGATAACAATCGACTTGATTCCATTTCCCTCATGCCAAACGGAAGAGTAACAATATAAATTCAACAAAACTCAACTTTCCATGCATACAGTGATATTATTTTGCAGAGGTATGTAGATATTTTCGCCCAAAGTCAAACGTCAATTCCTTACAAAATGCAAATGCAATCTTCAGAAGAAAGAAATAATAGCACAGCAAAATGCAGGTGTAGAAGTTATATTCAAAAGTTTTGCACACGCAATCCCGGTCCCCTTTTTAACTAGCTGATGATGATGATGATGGTGGTGGATGCAAACCTGTCGAAATATAAGTGAATGCATTCACTCCATGAAGCTGAATCCTTTTTCTTGTTGTTATCATCTCTACATATGCATTCATCATATGTCTCGACTCGTCAACAGTTACAGCTTTTTACCCAGGCGAACAAAAGAGTGGAAGTAAATAAAAAGTAAAGTTTTTCGTTATTGAATAAACCGTAGACATGTGAAATGCATGCACCAAGGAACACACAAGTCCTTGTAATTTCAATTCATCTTTTTTGGAGAATTCGTTATAAGTCTGTTTTTTTTTTGTTGTTGCCATGCTTGGATAAAGCTTATAAGCGCAAAATTGAATCTCACCATGAGTGTGGGTTTTCAAAAGAGAATAAATATTTGTTTCCGGAATATGGGAAAATTTGTCGGTGCAGGTAATTTTAAGAAAGAATTTAAAATGTGGAGAGCTTTACATGGTGATTAATTTTTTTTTGAATGCGAAGATATTGTACGTGAGGTGGGTTTCTGAAAATTCTTAGCAGAAGTTGGAAAACTATAAAACAAGTGATTTTCTTGTAGTTTTTAAGGTTCCGTACCCGAAGGGGAAAAGCGGAACCTTATTAGTTTCGATTTTGTCCGTCCGAACCCGCTAGACCAATTTTTTATTGGTTGATGTCGAAATTGTTGACAGTCTTTCAAATAGGTACGTATACAGGAAAGTTAAAACGTTGAGCTAAGTGCTATGGGAGTGCTAATGAAAGTGCTATTCTATTGATGTCTTCAACTACGTTGACGAAAAAACACCCCTTTCCTATATACAAGGTGGCGCAAAAATAACCTTCCGATGTTTTTTGGCTGTAATTTAAAAAAAAAAAAATGAAAAACTTTGATTCTTCTTGTGGATTATTTTTATTTGGTCTTTTAATTTTTTTTACATCAAGTCGAGAATATGATGTCATGTAAATGGCCGCCGCCACAGTTGATTGTCATTTGAGCCCTTTTTATGGCATTTTCCATCACTTTGGCCAAAACTTCCGGCGATAGGTCCTCACATTCTTGACGGATATTGTCTTTAAGAGCTGCAAGAGTCTGAGGCTTGTTGACATAAACCCGCGACTTCAAAAAACGCCACAAAAAGAAGTCTGGAGCGGTCAAATCAGGCGATCTTGCTGGCCAGTGCAAATCGCCAAAACGGGAGATTAGGCGCCCGGGAAATGCATCCTTCAGCATATCGGTTGTGGCACGTGCAGTGTGTGCCGTTGCACCGTCCTGTTGGAACCACATGTTTTCCAATCCCAATTCATCAAGTTGCGGTAGCGCTCACCATTCACAGTAACCGTTTGGCCCGCGACGTCTTCGAAGAAAAAAGGTCCGATGACTCAATAGCAATATTCTCTGCAGAACGGCTACTCCGGGGTCTGCCACGCCTGGCAGCATCTCGTCTTGTGCCAGTCTCTTCGAGGCGAGCGGCTAAACGTCGCAGTGTTTCACCAGTAGGCGTTGGACGGCTAGGAAATCTGCGACGAAATTCACGTTGTGCCAAAGTCACCGACCGATTATTGCTCAAATAAATAGTCACCAATATTCCGCGTTCTGGAGCAGTGTAGCGTAACATTGTTTATCAACGTGTATTTCGCATGTGTTTACTACACAAATGTCAAAACAGAACTGACATTAGGGGCCAATCGCAAAATTTATAGCATTTTCTGATAGGAGGATTACTTTTGCGCCACCTTGTACATCTTCCTCTTTCTAATTCACTTCTTTCTTCGGTTATATCAACTTTAAATTATGTTTTTGGAAAACTGAGTTAATAACATTATTTTTTTTATCAGATTTCTTATTTTAAATTTGTTTCTATCTCATTTTGTTTTCTCCGTTCTTTTGATAGGTCAGAAGGTTTTTCTCGACTCTCTTTTTTTGACAAAGGCTATGAAATAGAATGGTAGAAAAAATGTCACAAAATCAGTTCTTTCTTTACGTCCCAATAACAAAAACTCACACACAACGATGGAGGTTGTGAGAAGGTAGGCCTAGAGTTCTATATGGACCTGTTAAACAACGGTTTTTTTTTTTTTTTTTTAAACAGCGCCTTGCCGATCGTTGACTAATTTGTTAAGTCAAGTATAATTTTGCTAAAACGATTAATATATAGAGCAAGTGAAGTATATTGTGTTAGCTGGTATTCCCTTAACACACTATTTAGGGTTTCATTTTTCCAATATTTCCTTCGAGCTTAGAAACGCTCCTTACTCTCCCTTTTTCCAAAGAAGACCAATAACGTGCTCGTATCAAGTAATCCATCTTCGCATAGCATTCTAATTCTTCTTACAAACTTCATGCGCAATGCCTTTTTAAAAAGAACCAGTTAAAAACATCCTTTATGTAGTCTTTGTTGAGCTCAAGTTGCCTCTTTGCTTTGCCTCGAACTGTTCTCATATTTTGCTTAGACCGCCTTCAGTCTTTAAACTTAGTTTGGTGTCAAGCTAAGTTTCTTCTAATTTCCTGATTTTCGTCAAACTTATCTAGGCAAAGGGTTTGGGACCTGCGAGCTGGCAGCAGGTGTCCTTTTTACGGATAGTTCGTTGCCATTAAACCCCTATTGTAGTTTTTGTAATAAATACCTTCGAAGAAATAAAATGTTTTAACAAACAATTTGTGAACCTAAAGCGGTAACACGCCCACTAAGCTAAGTTTCTCCTAATTTCCTGATTTTTTAGTTTATACACGTCAAACTTATCTAGGCAAAGGGTTTGGGACCTGCGACCTGGCAGCAGGTGTCCTTTTTACGGATAGTTCGTTGCCATTAAACCCCTATTGTAGTTTTTGTAATAAATACCTTCGAAGAAAAACATTTTTTAACAAAAAATTTGTGAACCTAAGGCGGTAACACGCCCACTTTTTGGGGGCGTTTTTAGAGAATCTAACTATCTACCAGTCTGCAAGTGCAAGTGTTTCTTTGCAAGCGTTTTCCAGGGAACTTTTCCTAAGTTCCTAAGGCGGTAACACGCCCACTTTTTGGGGGCGTTTTTAGAGAATCTAACTATCTACCAGTCTGCAAGTGCAAGTGTTTCTTTGCAAGCGTTTTCCAGGGAACTTTTCGATGTCGCTGACAATGAGAGTTGACCGTTTTTGACGCGTTTACATTTTCTGATCAAAGTTGCTCCCTCCGAACACTGAATCGGTAGTTACTTCGCACAAGGTACGGTGTCTCGGAGTTTCTTCGTCAAGGAAAATTCGCCCACTGACACGCAAAAATTAATTCATATTAAATATTTAAATAGGCGAGGTGAACCACTTTCACTGATTTCACTGGCTTAAAAACAACTTAATCTTTGAATCTCACCATTTGGTCGGAAAGATTATGGAGGTATGGAATGCTGTGTGTAATTTGTTTTCAATATTTTGTAATAAGCCAGGTTACTAAAATGGTAAAATTTCTTCCACTGGGTGGAAAAAAAAAAGGTGAAATATTATCAGTTTTGTTCCTGCAGGTGCCATAAAACACTTTTTAATTATACCCTGAATAATAAATTTTTCTTGTTTTTGTTTTTTAAAAAATAAAATAAATTCGTATTTTATTTTATGTTATACGTTCACTTTTAACTTAATTTTGATGTTTGAAAATATAAACGGGACCTATTTTATATCTGTTCATCTTTCTGTGATTCTACTGTAGGTACTCGTATTTCCTTTCCGCTTACTTTTTAGACGTAATGTCTGGTTAGCCTTATCGAAGTCAGTATCTTCATTTTGATCTTTGAGCGGCAAGATCCCTTCAAAATTGTAACTTTAAATTTAACACTTAAGATTTATGTCGAACGGTTTTGGCTAAAAAAGATTGCACTTCATATTTAAAGAGCTACCCAAAACTACACTTGCCCTCAATTCGAATAAGTCGCTTACAAATTCGCACGCAAAACAAAATCAATAGCAATCAACACCACCGGTTCGTGAAATATTCGAAAAATTAAAACGCCACTTTATATTTAGATACTTTCCGCGTAACTTTTTCGAGCAGAAGTCAAGGGAGATATAATAAATTTCACGGCTACCGTCCTGTTGTAACCTTTTAGCATTGGAAAACAACACATAAAAACACCCGCACAATAAATGACCGCGACGTAGCAGGATATTTATTCACATGGACTTTCCCAAACAACAATGCACTTCAGAAGAGTGCAGAGTCGAGTTTTTGTTATTAACAAACAGCTTGTGCAAGTTTCAACTGCACTCGCCGGCATATAACTACACAGAACATTAACAAATGCTCAGTTCCATTGAAACTTCAACACAATAAATAATTTGCAAGTTGCAGTGCGGAACAACTTTTGCAATCATTTTACAGCCGCCTCCATCCGCTATCCTTTTCATGTCATGCCAAACTTTTGGTCAAAATGGGAAATGAGGGGACAGTTTTTTTTTTCTTTTTGCTCCCCCCCCCCTTGTACTTTGCGTGTACACCCTTGAAGGGAGAGTCCCTCCGCACTGCTATTTTTATTTATCCTCCAAATAAACGAGTGTATGAGTGTATGGCAATGTCAATTTATTATATTTTTTTATCATTTTGTTGTTGGCGCTCTCTTAAGGACTTGATTTATGTTGGGTCCTGCTCCGAGATTCCTGGATATCTATATATATGTACGGAAGGACACAACAAAATTGTCTTATTCTTTAGAAATCCAGGACACAGGAGAGATAAGCTCACACAAAAAAAAATGAAAAAAAACCGAACACAGGCAAAAAAAAACAGAACTCGTCCTGAAATCCAATTAAAATATGCAAATAAAGGAGTTTGCTTCTTTTTGCTCCCGATGATGGTATTGTTGTCCTTATTTTTTTGTTTGTTCTTAAACATATACTCATCACACGACGGTAGGTATAGCTCTATGGAAAATATTTTCTAATTATTATATTTGCATGAATTTAACAAAAGCCTTGCTCTTAGGATAAAAATTAAATAAAACGCCTGGCACACATACAGCAAACAGAAAGAGATTCCCTGAGTCAGAAGGATAAAAACAAAGAAGTCTAGTGGAGCGGGTATATTTGCTTTGTTATAGAAAAGTCCAGGATTTTTGTTTGCTCTAATTTTTATTTTATTTTTTTTAAACAAATCGTAAGAATGAAATAGAGTCGTTTTCATAGTTGGATAGAGGGACTGAAGTTGAGTATTAATTACATTAGCGCACGGGTGTAGGGTATTGTTGCTTGTGAGGAAACAAATAATAACTATAGGAAAACCTAGCAGTTAAATATTTACCGCTTTTAGGGAGATCTTAAACTTCTTTTTTTTTGTCAGGTGCTTATAGTATGTTTTTAAAATTTCTGTAGTAATTGACAAACAGAAAATGCTTGCGGGAATTCACCTACGGGTATTCACCTTTCGTTGGGGCCTTACTCCATAAATCGGATTTAAACAAACGCCGTAATCGGTACGACAAAAAAAAAACTGTAGGTATCCAACTAGTCTAATGATGGCTGAGGACATTCGTCACTGTAGAATTCAAAAAGTCTTGAATGGTGTAGGGATCTTCTCGAAACATGCCTTACACCAAAGTCCATCTAAGAAACATCAGGATAGGCCTTTTAAGCAGTTTGGAGGATTTAGGTCAGGATAGGCCTTTTAAGCAGCTTGGAGGGTTTCTGCTTACATTTGATTCGAATCTCCGTTGAGAGCATTTTGTTAAAGTCCAGTGTTTCAGACATCGGCTGCTGCAGGCAGTTTGGAATCAGAGAGTCGAATATGACATTTTGTTGTTTAATCAGCCGCCAGCCTCGTATATTTGGAAGTTTGCAAGTTCGCTTGATTTTTCAACTTTCTCCATTACATAGTAAGAGAGAGATATTGTATTCGTACAAAATTTCAAACTCGATATGTTAATTAATTCTGACATTACGATGATAGGCGACCTCAAAAAAGTGGGTGGCAAAATTCTCTCCGTCTGTCTGTCAGTCTGTATGTCCCGAGGCCTACAGCCTAAGCGGCTGAACGGATTTCGTTCAAACTTCGGATTTAATGTTTGGGGGATTACAGTTCGGGGCCGTTTTTTTTTTCATGGTAACCTCAATATTAATGGTACTTCCCATACAAAATTTTCATACCAGTTTGATTTGTTCCAAAGCGGCTCTAACGATTTCAACAAAAATTGATATTCAAGCTTAAGTAGGTGAGGTAAACATAACTGCATACTCAGTTTTCCGCAAAAAAATCGAGTAACGGTACTTTTAAAATTTTGACATATCTCGAAAACGGTCCATACTATTGTAACAAAAATTAATTTCTAAGGTAATATGGTCATTTCTAACTTAATGGAAAACTCAGTTTTTCTCTGTATTATCGTAAAATGGATTTTTGAAAAAAGTCATTTTTGAAAAATATTGTTTTCCCTAGTTTACCTCAAAACGGTATGATTTTGACCAAAATGCAACTTAGAGTAAAATTGATTTTCTCAAAATTATTGCGTCCTTAGTTTTCAATTCGAATCACTGGAAAGGCTCACTTTAAAAACTGCTCATATCTCGAAAACCCCATTTTCGATTTCGATAAAACCCTAAAAACCAAGTAATGCTTACATCCCGAAAAAAAGATTTGCTTAAATGACTTTGAATTTCAGTCAGACTCGCACTAAAGGAGAAAGTTTCGTGCGACCCAATCGTGCACTTTATTGAGCATCACATCCGATTGTTCCACCGACAAGTGAAATGAATCTTCGCGGGATCTCGAGGCGACCGGCTGGCTATCTTACTCCTTATTTCTTAATTTTTTTCATCTGCGAATCGCAGCCGATTCTTCCACCGGCATTTGCCGTGACGTCAACCAATTCACACGAATCGTGTATCGCCTGGGATTCTCAGATAAACTCGCAGGTGAATGGAACCTTCTCCTCGGGATCTCGAAGCGAATGAAATCCAAATCGACCTTCCCTCTCGATGTTGTTGCATATATTAATGTATAAATGTCTTATGCAAAGATAATGACGGACCTCCATTGCGTTGCATGCCCTCCATATCCAAGCATAATCCAAGTAAATGCATTTGGAATCCCCTTTCAGAACATTACCCCCACAACAGCTGACGACTTAAATCATTAAAATCCAATTACCAACAATCGTATAGATGCATTTACCATTTAAATTCGTTAATACCGTGGAACTATGCTCCACACCAAGCCACTCAAATGTGCACTAATTTCATTCCCCATTTGGTATCCCTTTCATATATCCCTCTGTTCATCCTCCCCCCATTCAGTTCTTTGCTTAGACACTCTCAGACAATTCCAAACTCAAATATTCACCCCTATTTTGCGTGTAGTATACCATCTTCCTTTCATAAGTAAATCTGCTGCAAATCTCCTCAAAAGCCACTTACTTCCTCCCCATGTGACCCCCTAAAAATCTCAGCCACTTAATAGTGCACCACGATGTAAACTATATGTGAGTGGAAAGAATAAAGAATTGCACAGTTGCACCCTAAGCCTTATTCCAGCTTAACTCTGACACTCATCAGACGAGAAAAAATAACAGAAACAAAATTAAAATTAAATGCTCAATTTGATTACGAGTCCATACAATGGGGTGGAAGAAGCAGAACGGGTAGTTAAACTACTAAGTGGCTAAGACACCAAGGTCCATTACACTGTGGCATCACATCCACATGGAACAAGTTTGAAGGATTTCGGATATTTAAGCTAGAAAATTGAGTAAATCCTTAATTTGCCTATGCAAACACAAATTTCAAGTGTTTCCGAATGTCAACACAAGGCGGAGGGTCACCATTTGTGATCCATTTGTGCTCTTGCAAGGTTTATCTGTCGCACCTTTGTTTGCTTTGTTTGTTGTTGTTTATTAGTGCGATACCATGACATGAATTTGACATGTTTCCCATGACGCTATACCACAGTTGCAGTGGTGATGATTTCATGTTCATTCACTCAAAGTGGAACTTGATTTAATTGGATGCGAGTGATGGCTGTGTTGGTCTTATTCGAAGTTAACTCTGGGCGAGGTGTTGGCTACACATCGAATCACTGAAATGGATATCTGCTTGCAAGGGTATCTGCTTCAATGGAGGTTGTTGTTCAATATATATTTTCATGGCACGCATAGTATGCGTCCCATTGATCAAGAGAGTTGTTTACAACATACGTGTTGAGGTGTGCTAGTCAGTCGAGGATGGGTTTAAGTGTCTGGTATTTGGAGGTTGACAATGGCAATATGAGTATGCACAAGGTGCTTGACGTTTTTGGCACCAAAAAGCTGTCAAAATTGGTGAATTTGCTGTGAAGAGATGACGAAGACCAAACTCTCAACCTAATAGCTATCGGCACTTCCTTTTTATGTGACTAATCATACCGACGGAAAGTGCAATCTTGGTCCGTTTCCGGATAAGTCTTCTAGACGCGATAAAAGTCCACCTGTGGAGATTCCAAAGGCCCTTGGAATATTGACCCCTTAGTCTGAAATGATCTTTCGCAAGTACCTGAGGTTCGGCTACATTCTTGCCTCGTGGAAAAGCTTCCAGGTAGTAAAATACTGAAAGTACAAAAATACTAAATTTTAGGCCAATCCCTCTCTCATCACTCTTTTTAAAGACTCTGCAAAGACTCACCGACATTGAACTTCAAAAAAAACTTAGACGCGTGGTTTCTCTGCGAAGACAGATCTACACGACACCCGCTAGTAAATACTCGTACCAATGAAATATCGCTTCTAAACAAGCAACATACGGCGTTATCCTTTCTAGACTTCAAAGGCACCTTCAGCGATGTTAAAATAGGGGCCATCTCTAATGCACTCCGCATGCTGAAGGTTGACAACTGCCTTCGCATTTGAATAGGAAACATGCTCAACAATATAGTGATTCCATCCGAGCGAGGGTGCTGTCAAGCCAACAGGTCTGTATACAGAGCTGTGCTCTTAGTAAGGTGATAGCCTATGCGGATCACATTGCTATTACTATCTACGGCAATCTTCCTAACACTAGAAGGAACCTAATGGAATCATCTCTAAAAAAAAAAATAGTAAGAGGGACGGGTCCGGTCGGACTTTATTGTCAGCTCCTCCAAGGGAGTTAGTTAGATAGATAGATATTTATTTCGTTTAGAATTTACAGTTTGTTATAGCACAATTTACATAATTTAAGTTCAGAGATATGACAAATTTATGTATTTCTACTGGAAAAAGTTTACAGGTGCCGAAAAGAGAAAAAAAAAAATAGAAATAGAAATTTTTGTTGTTGAGGAAAACAACGACTAAAAACCTCAAATTAAAAAAAAAAAAAATAGTAATAATAATAAATAAAATATACATAAATGGATAAATAAACAAATAAAATATACATGAAAGCGTAAATAATTAAATAATATAAATAAGTAAATAAATTAATTAATAGGTAGATAAATAAATAAAGAAATAAAGAAATAAATAAATAAATGGATAACTAAATAAATAAATATATAGATACACAAATTAATATAAATGAATAAGAATAGAGAAGCATTTAAGTAAATATAAATATATTTAAGATAATATATGTACAACTTAATTAACAAAGGGTTGAATACTGCATTAGTTAATATCAGTGGAGTATGTGGTATTCAATATTTAATTGATTGATAAGAGGATTGTCAGGGACAGCACATCTGATATTAAATTTGCCGATAAGTTTGCGTATTCTGAAGGAGATAATTTCAATATTTGCTCTTGCATGTAGATCTAGCGTGGAGTAATGCCATGGGAGATTAAGCATCATTTTTAGTAATTTGTTTTGCGCGATTTGTAACTTTTTAACGTGACATTCAGCACAATATCCCCAAACCGGGCAGCCATATAATAAAATGGATTGAAAAATTGTTTTATGGATTAATATTTTGTTTTCATTTGTAAGTGAGGATTTCCTATTTATAATATGTTTATGCCAATATTTATTTTGTTAAGTGTTTGTGTAGTGTGTTCTTTAAACGTCAGTTTTGAGTCAAGATATATTCCCAAGCATTTTACAGAAGGCTTCCACGCAATTGGTTTACTGGGAGAAAACAAGGTCTTCGTTTTCGTGTGAAAAAGATAGCTTGTGTTTTTTTCAGCGTTCAATTTTATTTTCCACTTTGTGTAGTAGATTTGCAGTGTTTCAATCGCATTTTTCAAATTCGTCTCAATATTTAGACTGAACTCATGCGATGAAATTATAGCCGTGTCATCGGCATATATTGCTGATTCACATTGGAAGAGGAGAGGAAAGTCGGATGTGTATAGATTGTACAGAACTGGCCCAAGAACTGAGCCTTGGGGAACACCTGCGTGAAAGTTTATTATTTGATACGAAACTTCGAATGATTTTACAGAGGAATGAAGAAAAATTTAGGTTTATCATTTTGTATATAAGTCCATTGTGCCACAAAGAGTCAAAAGCTTTTTCAATATCTAGTAGGATCATACCAGTTGATCTCCCTATTACACGGTTCACTTCTTCAATATTACACAATCTTAAAACTTGGTGTGAGGTTCCATGACCACGTCTAAAACCAAACTGTTCGTCGGGATATAGTTTGTGATCCTCGATAATCTTGATAATTTTTCCTTTTAGGATTTGTTCGTAAATCTTACTTACACTACTAAGTAATAAGTTTAATAAGGTCTGTAACTTTGAGGTTTATCAAGGGGCTTTCCCGCTTTTGGTATTGGGACTACCTTCGCCAGTTTCCATCCATCAGGAAAGTACTGCGTTTTAAGGCACGCATTTATAATAAATGTCAAAACTTTGATTTCCTCTTTAGGTAATTTTTTTATACATATATTTTTGATATTATCTAATCCACCTGTTTTTCTAATCTGTAAGGTATCTACAAGGTATTTTATGTCTGTTTCGGATACAAATTCTTCCAAAGGGGTGTCAGGGTTACTTGCACTAAAGGACTGTATAGTATTTTGGACAAGTGTTTCAGTGCTTGCATCTCCTAAATGCTGCGATACTACATGATTTTCTGAGAAATTTGAGGCAAGTAAAACCGCTTTCTCTGTGTCTGTATAGAAGGTTGTCAAACCATTTTTGAGACAGGGTATTTGTCAGTTAGTTGCGTTGACTCAGATATAAAGTTACACCTACATAGGTCGACATAAACATGGAAGGTTAAGTAGGCGAAGTTAAAGAGAGTAAACGAAGCTGGAAGTTCAATATTCAGAACCGAACAATCTAGTACAATAATCTCACCATTTTCCTACAGCCGGGACCGACTTCTTCACATTTTTTTCTAACTTTTTGCAAAACTTTTAGCCCTCGTTTCCGAAATTATGACTCTTTATCGATGAATTTTTTATCACACCTCTTAACTCCGAAGACGTTTGCGCCATTCTCCTCGTTTTGTATGACTAAATACGTTCTACACTTGTTAAGTACGTTTTCACAGAAGGTCAAGTCTGAGTACCGCTTGATTTAACACCATCAAAACATTTACGTGTTTGCATGCATAGAAAGGCTATGGTCGGTTATAGGTTTGGGTATAAAAAAGTTTCAATTCCGCCATCTGCGTTTCAGCGAAACCTCGCAATAAGTGGGCTCAGTGGTTAGCTTTCTGGAGCGAGAAGTCCCACGTTCGATCCGCGGAAAAACACAAATTACAACTGGCACACAAAATAAACTCAAGCCTAGAAAAAGCCTCATTCGTCAAGTTTTACCATTTTATGGGGCTTTTGTAACTTTTGCTATCCGAACTACAAGGCTTTCAAACGCAAGAGGAGATTACGACTGAGCTGTAGTAGGAAAAAGTGTTTTTTCTTCTTTTTTTTTCATTGAAATTTCAAATTTCAAATTTTCGCTTGTTTATGGCAACATTGACAAGCTGTATGAAGCTAGAGACAAACCCCTGATGTACCATCTGAGATCCGTAACTTTGCTCTTCCACTTGTGAAATCTCCTCAATGTCAGTGCTGAGCTCGTGATCCTGATCACCACTAGGGTGGAATGCTTCAGCAAAACCAACGAAGCCCCAAACCGAGGTACCCTGGCAAAACCGACATAGGCTTCGTGAACAATTTTACACAAGCTCTGACAGTACTAGACGATTACGATATTCATGAGAGTAATCAGGTGGTAGTGCGTGTAACGAATGACAGACATTATCCAAGTTGAGGCGTTTTTTTTCTGCATGAGATAAACCTACACACATATATAAACAAATTCCCAACACCCAGGATATCTCACTTCATCCAAATCTCTCGGCAATCAATTTCGAATAGAGGTACGAAACACTCAACAACCCAAACATTGACGTAGGATGACTGTGGCTGAAAGAGATCCCCAATAAATCGTGCTCTTTCATGAGGGTATCCCATGAAAGACTAACTACCTACCAAGAAAAAACAGAAAAAAAAGGTCCGAAGAAAAATTGATTTGTCAAAGAATCCCGACCTTTGTCGGAATACGAATTGTTGTACAACATAACATTCAGGGTCAAGAGATACCACCCGAAACATCAATCCACTGTACAGGCACACACAGCCTACATCTGAATCGTACTTTCTGCTCCTTTCCTAACACAGCCAACCCCAAAGGCATATGTGCGTGTCTGAGGGTTCAAATCAACACACGCAAAACCTCTACCCTGGCATTTGTTTTCTGGCAACAAACAAACACAAGACGATGAAACCCCAAAAAGTCATAGCTCTCGCTCGAAAGGGAGAAAGTACATTTTTGTATTTCTATTTAGCGCAGGGAAACAAATTAAGTAGAACGGTTCAATTGCCACTTTGCACGCAAGTTCACAACCACATCGGTGCGCGTCCTGGTATTTTGCGGAGTCGGGGGCTCTCTTGGTCGTTGGGCGGAAGGTTTTAGATCACTTTACGCTAACCATGCCTTTAGAGGCAAGCATCCGACAGACCGCCATCCTCCCCCCAGCCACACCCACAAAATTGAATTACCGTTCATACACCCGGGGTAATTAACTTGGCTTTTATTTAGAACATGGTTATGTAATCATTTGCGGTCTACCGGGGAAACTAGGGAAGGCCGATACAATTACTATTCATCGTTGATGGGGCAGAAAGAGGACCGCGCACTTAATTGGACTGCAAATGGCATTCCACTGGAAGAATGTCAACAGCATTCTTGTTGTCAAAGTTCAATCATAGACATCAGGCAGCAACAATTTAACAAAACGACACAGCAGCTCAAACTCCATACAGAAAGGATATCAATTTTCTATGGGGAATTCGCGAATGGTATCTTTGTATCTGAAATGAGCAGACATACGACTCTTGTCCTTTGAAATTGGAAACTAGAGAGGAATTCACGGATGGCTTGCGTTTTAATTTCACAACGAGCCAGAAAATTCTTCCAACAAATCTCTCCAAGCAGTCGCATGGCGGTCTGTATTTATGCAGCTGTATCTCGAGGAGGAAATTGATGATTGCACGACGAGGCACATTCGGAATTCGTTTGTCGATAAGATGATGAGAATGCTATTCTGATTACAGGGATGGAAACAGGATGCCTTGGATTTATGAGGGGGTGGGATTACCAATTTCGTTAATAGGATGCAGTCGAAGAAAAAGGGAATCACAGGCAGTATCGCAGTTGATTGGTAACCACTGCGTTACGGGTGAGGGAGAAGTTGTCATTCTAATCTGTCAAATCTAAGTACGGATTTTTGAAATTTTGTCGAATTAAAGCGTAGGTCCTATCAAAAATACATTCGAGGAGGTACGTATATCCGTTAACAGGCGGACCTATCATAAGATTGTGACCTCTAACGCCTTACCCCTATCATACTTGTTGCTGAAGAGTGATGACAAATTTGTCGAATTCGGTAGTAGATTGCTTCCCCAATAGCTGGAGACTGGCTCAACACGGGACAGTTCCCAGGTATGAACTGTCCACGGTAACTTTTTGGCCAACTTTTTGACTTCCTCCTACAGGGAGTCTAGGAGGAGCCTTTTACATCATCGAAGGAGCAGGGCGTGAGAA
The DNA here is from genome assembly GCA_951230905.1 of Cheilosia variabilis. Taxonomy (NCBI): domain Eukaryota; kingdom Metazoa; phylum Arthropoda; class Insecta; order Diptera; family Syrphidae; genus Cheilosia; species Cheilosia variabilis. The sequence continues at coordinate 66,565,625 of OX579677.1, forward strand.
GCCCTTCACAGAAAAATTGTGTAAACGGTTAAAAATATAGTGCACGACTGGGTCGCACGAAACTTTCTCGTTTAGTGCGAGTCTGACTGAAATTCAAAGTCATTTAAGCATTACTTGGTTTTTAGGGTTTTATCGAAATCGAAAATGGGGTTTTCGAGATATGAGCAGTTTATAAAGTGAGCGTTTCCAGTGATTCGAATTTAAAACTAAGGACGCAATCATTTTGAAAACATAAATTTTTCTCTAAGTTTGCATTTTGGTCAACTTCATGCCGTTTTGAGGTAAACTAGGGAAAACAATATTTTTCAAAAATGACTTTTTTCAAAAATCCATTTTACGATAATACAGAGAAAAACTGAGTTTTCCATTAAGTTAGAAATGACCATGTTACCTTAGTAATTAATTTTTGTTACAATCGTATGGACCGTTTTCGAGATATGTCCAAATTTCAAAAGTACCGTTACACGATTTTTTTAGCGGAAAACTGAGTATGCAGTTATGTTTACCTCACCTACTTAAGCTTGAATATCAATTTTTGTTGAAATCGTTAGAGCCGTTTTCGAACAAATCAAACTGGTATGAAAATTTTGTATGGGAAGTACCATTAATACAGACAGACAGACAGACAGACGGACAGAATTTTGCGACCCACTTCTTTGAGTTCGCCTATCATCGTAATGTCAGAATTGATTATCATCTCGAGTTAGAAATTTTGTACGAATACAATATCTTTCGCTTACTATGTAATGGAGAAAGTTAAAAAAGGGAACCCAATGATTCCATCTTTTTAAAACTTAAAACAACGTCTTCGACTGCTGTTATTGTAATTCTCCATTGAAAATTGTCAACAGCGAGAAGGGGCATTTTTGTGTATGCGGAGACCTTGGTTCACGAAAATATTCTCTTCTGGGGCACTGAATTCACAAAGGGACATCCACCCAAAGTCACTGTTTGGTGCGGCTTGTATCTTGTCATTGTTTTTAAGCATTTATTAAATAAAATAAATAAATTGAGGTTTTAGAATACCATGGCTAAGTTTTCGTTCGAGGCTGTAACAAAATGTTCGTCTTTCTATAGATGATCGATGAGAGCTTCGTTGGGGCTTTAGGCAGGGACTGGTACCTGTTAAGCTTTACTACGTAATTTGACGGCTCAAAATCCCTTTAACGTACGCCCTAGAGGTAACTTTTGCAGAATCCGCCACCATAAAAGTTAGCTTTGCGCACAAAATGAAGATCAATCAAAATGTAATTACTAGGGCACCACTTTCATGGTCACAATAGCCACTACATCAACTTACATTAGCCCATGTCTAAACCTCTTATAGGCACTTATAGGAACGAAAAAAAAAGTGCCTAACTTGAGGCGCACACTAAAAAGCCGCTGTGCACCGCAACAAAAGTATTCAGAACATGAACATGATTGTTGTACTTTCAGCTAAGACCTAACTTTGACCGATTAATGATTTTTCAAAGTGTCACCCCAACTGAACCTTCAGACAACGTCGCCCACCCTCTTAA